>OX596179.1:1002500-3402500 GCA_951394245.1 Cyclophora punctaria | reverse complement strand
TTTACCAAAAGTTTTTTAACTTTTTATATATCTAGCACAGATTCTGGGTGAAATTGGGCATATTTTTTTATTCGTTCTATTAAGTCATCTTTTTATTACGTGTTACAGACTAAAATCCGTTTTTTATATCGCTATTATTTTCAGAGTTACAGGCGGTAAAAGTTGTTGATTGACAGTTCTACACCGTACAACTCACTTACACTTCAACACTTGTCTAAGTGAACCGTCAAGTGCGTGCCAGCTTTTAGTAATCAAGCTATACCATTCCCAGATATTACCAGTCAATGATCGGAGATGATTCCTTTGATACAATTTGTGTGATTAATGTTAGTTGACTGTGTTGTGTGATTGGTCGGCCTGTTTGCGCTGCTAATGGTTTCATACGTGTGTTTATCACTAACTAACTATGTATGGAAACTGTGGTTTCTAACTGGCTTTGCTCTACTTATTTGGTTAGTTGGAAATGGGCTGTACTGATAAAATTAGTATTAGTATTATGAGACTAATTTAATTTAGTAGTAGAAGACTGAGGTATGCATATATATAAGAAAAATAAATATAATAACTTAGGGCCGACACTGCGTTAAGCGTGCGCACGCCGCGGTTTCATACCAAAGTGAACCGTCGCGTGCGCCCGTCGCGTGCGGTTTCATTATAAAAGTGACCCGCCGCGTGCGCACGCGACGGGCACACGCTTAACGCAGTGTTGGCCCTTTTTATCACGTAAACAGAGTCACGCTTTCAACAAGACGATCTATGATAAAATTCGTCAAAAAATAACCATTGTTTTTCGACAATAAAAACACATTTTTTACCTCGTCATAAGGGTGGGTCCGATCAAATTGTTAACACGACTAATGAAAACTCCATGACATAGCATCGCGGAATGTGACCAAAGCGAACGTTGTAATTAAAATTCTGGTAAAACCAAGGGCGCGGTCACATGATGGCGTTAAAAGATTTTCAGTAATTAAATTCTGTGATAAATTACTGTGCAATTAACTTTATTAGATATTGAGCGTCTCTGGAGTGTCGTTCTATTTTTGCGACTTTGTTTTCGGTTGGAAATGTAAAGACAGTTTTTTACTTGTTTGAGTAATGGTAGAGTAATTAAGTGTGCTTAGGGAATAGTCGCCGTTTATTTGCTTTACTGTTTGTATACCTCGTTTTTACTTCGAATACTATGTTTATAAAAAGTATATTTTCATAACAGTAGGGCGTAATTAATTGTATGAAGTTGTTCTCCTAATACAGTCATCGACCGAACTTGATATTTTAACCCACGAACCAAAGAAGTGGCGTTATAAATTTGATGTTGATGTGTATGTGTATATGTATGTCTGTGGAAATGTCTATCTATCAAACAGATGGACCAATTTAGATGCGGTTTTTTCATTAGACAGCCAGTTTCCTTGCGGTGGTTCTTTGCTGTTTTTGGTAGAAATTTATCAACTACATATTGTATGAGAAGAACGACTTATTGTAGTGAAATTTTCAAACACGATTTCTTTAAAAATTATACTTAAGTTTTAAGTTTTATAAAACTAAAGTTAGCCTGTAATGTCCCACTGCTGGACAAAGGCCCTTCATGTCACTGAAAATATCAGTACAGTGAGAGTACACTCTCAAAAAAGAAACTAAAACAATTAACACTTTCCCCAAACAAAACCATCAGCAACAGAAAATGCAAGTTAAAACCCAAACAATTCTTGAAACATTAAGCTTGTTTTCTTCTGTATTTTTTTTGGAAACAACAAGAATACACAATGCGTGATCTTTCTTAATCAGGCTATTATAATTCGGCACAGGATCTCGTGCCCTTTCGCTCGCGGGAAATAAGAGTTCCCTATCTAGATATGAGCAAGGGAGAACAACCGAAGTAGAATCAAGATGTCAATAAATCCACTGCCTGACTGCCTCGTATTCACTAACCATATTGTAGGTACGAATGTGTAGATGATATGCGTTGAGGTTACTTGTAGATAGTATCGCCTGTGATGAACGATGATTATAAAACTATAAGCTATGCATAAGTCGTTCAGATGTTGTCAGTATTAGAATAAAATAAAAAAGTCTGTACCAGTGCTACAAGGCTACGTGTAACCGCCTTATTAATAAACACTCAATAACTAAAAAACTGTTACCTATAAAGTGTGTTGTCTCTTTTGCTCTTTGTAAATAGCGTATGTGAAAAGGGACGAACTATTTAATAGCTAAAATGCTGTTAGTAAGCATTTATGAATAAATACTTAAATATCTAAATGGATAATAGTGCTGTTTTTCCTAACAAATGTATTTCCGAGTATATTTTTGTTCTAAATAACTCTAATTTATAAACTTCGTCAACACCCAAACATTTCCTTAAAAACGTAAGTATGATTAAATTAAACCAAGGAGTAATAAAGTGCCAAAGTTATAATAGAAAATAGAGATTACATTTTAAAGTCTACTAAAAAGTCGGCATCTTCTGATGTTAATCGTTAATGGACGGATTTTATATCTCTGTAGCGTCTGTTTTTCATAAATGTTTGATGAGGTTTTGGTAGCGGTCAGTTCTTTAGGTGTTCGTGAAAATAAAACGTTTATTTTGTAATTTTATTTGAATGTTTTTTAATTTTTGTTTTTGTATGCGTATGATTCATATTGACCAACATTTTTATGTTATTAGTTCTATGTGTTTTTTGTTCAATTCATAAGTTGATAACTGTAATTACTTGTTTCGAGACCTTGGCCCAGTAGTGGGTTAGTGGGCAAATCGAACAATAAACTATGATTATCATTTATTTTATATCCGTCTTTTATGAAAACATAATCGGTATAAACATAGTTTGTGACCCATTCACTTAAAGCATATATTCAACGTTTAAATTCACATCAATAAATGTTCACAAGAGTACATTACAGTAGAACAGAAGACTTCATAGCATTCCTATTGCAAAGGAAACATTTGTCCCATATTACCAAACACATCCTAACACAACACAAACTCCCCTTATTCCATTTTAATAAGTCTGTTTATGCAATTAAAAAGCAAAATTTAATCCTTTATAATGTATAGTCCTCATTTAACATTACTTGTGAACATTATGCTAGAGACCTATTGTTTGAATCTTTTACATTGTTTTGATAATAATATGCGAGTTTGGTTGTCTTAGGCTGTGTTTACTGTGTCATAGGAGTAGCGATGGAGCGAGATGATTGGATTAACTGATGCCTACGCCTAGGTTGACTAATCTGTATACGGTTGTTAGACTTAAATTAGGCTCTGGGTGTTATATTAATATATACATTAGTATATAACTATACATACGAGCCCAAATTAATAAACGCCGTGTAACTGAAACACTGTTACACTACGTTTTGTTTCTTTTGCTCTTAGGAAAATTGCGTATGCCAGAAAGTGACAAACAATTTGATAGCTAAATTTTTCTTAATACTCGTTTATTATTAAGGCATAACATGTATACACGCGTAGTATATTTACCCATTATTGTAGAAATTTCGGGAGAAAACATATCTATTAGATTTGAAACCTATCATAGATGTTATTATATCTAACGCCCGTAGTCAGACGCTCAATCGCTTCTTTAGTAGAGACTAGCAGCGCCCCGCGGTTTTACCCGCGTTGTACCCGTTCCCGTAGGAATTTTGGGATGAAAAATAGCCTATAACCTTCCCGTTGAATGTGGCTATCTATTACAAAAAGAATTATTCAAATCGGTTCAGTAGTTTCTGAGATTAGCGCGTTTAAACAAACAAACAAACAAACAAAAAAACAAAACAAACTCTTCAGCTTAATAATATTAGTATAGATTTAATGAGAGATTTTGAAATGTAATGTATAGTAGGAATATAACGCCAATTAGCTACTTATTATCTTATGTATGGAATAAACATCTCTGAGTGCGTTAGTATGTCTAAGTTCAGGCACAAATATAGGCATTTTAATAATCGAGAATAATACATAACCTATGTTAAGTTGTAGGCTATATACTTTTAAATCTAAAGCTTATTAAAAAAGAAATAAGCTCGCTTTCCCCACAAAACAAGATGAATAATCCCATAACAATCTTACGAGCATAATATTTTTTTTATAATGATCAATTAAATAAAAGCGAAACCTTATCGCTTCTCAACCCTCTCCCTTATTTACCTAAAGCGGGTCTTATACAGTTTTAATCCGTTCAAGGGTCTTGGCCATTTTCATTAAGCTTTATCATATCGAAGAAAGGTTTGGACAGAATGCATTATACATAATTAATATTTTATAGCGGTGCTTTGAATGTGGCTACATTTTGGGTTTCAAATGAAGGGTTATGGTGATATTTTTGTGCGTGGATAGATACAAATATATGTTCAGGTATGTTATTCCAAGCAGTTCTGTCTGCGTAAAATAATTTTTCCATTGTATTTCCTGTCTGTACTGGTTTCTTAGGTGTAATTGAACACTACTTACTATGCTTAAGTAATTGTCTAACATTAAAAAACACATTTTGTGCAGGCTAGTTTTAAAATTGGCTTCTTAATAAGAAGTTCACTAAAACCACGAAATAGAAGAGTAAGTAAAGAAAAGAGAAGCAGTAAGTGCTTCGCTCTTCCGTCATCAAAACCAATAATGAATTAACTAATCAATGCCGGCTATTTATCTATTAGTCCTTCGTTCATTTCGAGAAAGTTTGTTATTTCGATTGAAACAACCAGGACCGACTGCTTAACGTGCCCTCCGAAGCGCGGTAGTGATCAGATAGAAATGCCACAAAGCGCCACCCATCCAAGTAGGGCAAAAAAAATACAAGATTTCCACTCGCGTACAATTCACCTCATACTTCATTTCACTCACCAACTTCTGCAGACTATTCTCAGTAAGAAAATAAAAAGTAAAACCCAATGCATTAACAGAGAACTATAAAACATAAAAGTTGTACAACACTCGCACAGTGGTACGAATACAAAACAAATATAAAACAAGTAAATATTGTAACACTGTATCTCATTTGAATACGCCGACGTGCTCAGTGCTATACCGATAGTGCCCACTGTGCGGACACGCAGTTTCGTCAAATAAAACAATAAATTGGCATGTTTACCTTTTGTTGAATCGGAACGTATGTTATAAAATCATATTTATATTTCTACTATGAGATGTACTTCGACAGAGGCAAAGTTGGTATAATTCTCGATGCAAGTAAAAGTTTTTTTTACTTTAAAAGGCGACGGTTCTTCAGTGAGCTTTCTTTGGCCTATACTTAAAGTTAAGGCTGGTGGGCTACACTATTTAGAAATATACAGCTATAATTTCGGTGTAATTTTTCCTTGTTGCCTTTGATACAATTACAATTAACATGCTTCTAAACATGTTCCTAAATAAAATACACTTACTGGCCATCGACATTATAAAGTAGGATTAATTGATCGAAGTTACTGCCGCACTAAGAGACGTTCACTTAACTAAATGACAAAATCACTAATTATAAATCTCTACTAAGAAAGATGCATTTGACGATGCTGAATACGGGCTTTGCACTAATAATCCGACTTCCTAAAATGAACTAGGTTCTCAATTTGCCGGAATCTTTGTTTCAGTGTAAAAACAAAAATAAAGGCGTTGCTACAGCTGCAATATTAATAGCACATTATTTTATACTAATGGGAAGTAATCAATAAACAGTTGCAATTCCAACAAACAATAAACATTTGGCACAAAGACACTATTTCCCGTTTTATTAACAACATAAATTGTGAACATCTAAAACCGATCACCAGTTAGTGTTTCGGGGCGCAAAAATATGTCTGTTTCGTAGCGATTCCGCAACATATTTTTGTCAACTTTTCGGTATCTTTGGAATGGTCGAAGTTGTTACTGATGGTGGTATATTGAGCATAACAAATGTAACGAGCGCGCTAAAACTAATGCGTGATTTATGGTTCAAGTCGAACTGCGATATAAAAATTGGCAGTATATTGTCTAGTTCGATACTTTTGTTGTTTTGTTTTTTAGCTTTTTTGCTTTATGTATAGGATGATTCAACCACTACAAATGGTTCATTGGTTTAATGGTTTAGATTTTGGGTTTCTAAAGGAGTATACCTTAGTACACCTTAGTAGATACATACTGTACGTTATCCTTCTTTATTGTAATGTCGATATTATTTAGCCACATTACCGATATGCAGGGCAAACGCTTTTTATCTATTAACGGTAAAGTACAGAAACCGAATAAATTTTAACGAATTCCTACTAATGCTATAAATGCAAAAGTTTTTGAAGATGGATGTATATTTGTTACTCTTTCACGAAAAAAGTATAGGACGGATTTGGATAAAAATTTACAGTAATATAGATTATACATCAAAATAATACATGAGATACATTTTATCCCGAAATTCCTGCGGGAACGGGTACAACGCGGTTAACCGCGGGGCTCGACTGGTGTTATATAAAAAGTAATTCGTAAAAATCGATGACTCTATGCCTTTGAACTGACATGCTCTTAGTGGTAGAAATTTATAATGTTAGTTTCCATTACATAAAGTGCTCATGCCTTTTCTGATATATTACGTACATTTGAGAAAATATTACTTCATACGTACTTACCTTTATTTGTATGGTATGAAAATTGTAGGGAGAGTAGTGTTTTTTTAAATAAAATTTTGATAAACTGATTTTGAAGAAACTATGCAGTGTAGTTAGGCACACTGTTTGTTTGTGAACTGGATTTTAGGAGCGTCTATACCAAGATTAAATTGAACGACTGACAACGCCCCGCGGTTTTACCCGCGTTGTGCCCGTTCCCGTAAGAATTTCGGAATGAAATGTACACCATGTGTTGTTCTGATGTTTTACCTTTATTAGTGTAAAGTTTCATCCAAATCCGTTCAGTAGTTTTTTGGTGAAAGAGTAACAAAAATATAAACAAATGTACATCCTCACAAATTTTCACATTTACAATATTAAGTAAGGATATTACAATACCTGTACAACCGTAGAATGATAATTCTATAAATCCAAACCATACATAATTCCGTTGGTGGAATTGTTTCACTGATGATGCATTCAGAGCAGAACTAGTGTAAACTAAAACAATAATTAAAGTTTAAATTTACTCAAACACGAACTGTTTGTTTACATACCTATTAGTGATGTGCTAGGGTCGATACGTTTGTTGTACGAATACAAATGAGGATGGAAAAGAGATTGTTAAAATTGTGTAAAGTAAAGTATTGTCCCACTGTCTGTAATGTCCCACAGCTGGGCTAAGGGCTGAAATCTACCTCTATTAGTACAGTGAGGAGATTCACCACGCTTGTTTACCAAATTGTGTATATTCTTATTTTTTTGTATAGCATTTCTAGATAGAGTTTTAATTGCGGTTTTTCAACCATTTAATATCTTAGTCTTGACTTTTATCATACTAAACTATAACCCCTCTTAAAGTTGTTGTAATCAAAGTAACTGAATGTTAAAAAATTTATAGATTTTATAGAAAAAATCAGAAATCTTCTTTTAAAGCAAAATTCCCAAGAGAACAGATACGAAACCGCCAGAAACAACCCATTTAATATTATTTTGTTCTTCCCAGCTAGTCTGTCGATAACTTATCCTACTTATCGGTAACTGCGATATAAATAAACTAGGTTTTATCGATATCAAAACAGCATAACCATTCGACATCACTGCTGGTTACACCTCGATCATGGAATCGGATACCGCTTAGCACACTTCGGTTATCGAAGGCTGAATTGAATACAACTCAGCTGTGTGCTGTTACTAGCTTATCAGAACACTAGCGGCGCCCCGCGGTTTTACCCGCGCTGTGCCCGTTCCCGTGGGAATTTCGGGATAAAAAAATAGCCTATAACCTTCCCGTTGAATGTAGTTATCCATTACAAAAAGAATTATTCAAATCGGTTCAGTAGTTTCTGAGATTATCGCGTTTAAACAAACAAACAAACAAACAAACAAAACAAACTCTTCAGCTTTATAATATTAGTATAGATTCTAGTTCATATTAAAGCCTTTTGTGGTTTGAATTACAATGGAAAAATTATTGTGTTTTTCCTCTTCCTTCTTTCTTCTTTCTAAGAGGCGATTGTTAGAAGATATTTTCAGACTTATAATAACTTTTTTTTTTATTTTATTTTTTATTTATTTTATACATACTAGCAGTACTTCATGGTTTTACCCATGTTTTCGGATACAAACATTCCTCTTGATCACTCTGTATGTTAGTGATAATCGCATGGAAACCTGTTCAATAGTTTTAGAGAAAATCAATTACATACGGACACAGGTTTTGGGGACTTTGTATAGATAAATAGTTTTTTTATTACTTAAGAGTCAAAGGATAGAGAAGCTAGTAATATTTTATTTCCGTACTATGATAAGGAAAGTCACTACTACGAAGGTTCTAAATCAACAACTATAAAATACTAACTGCGCCCCGCGGTGTTACCCGCGTTATACCCGTTCCCGCAGGAATTTCGGGATAAAATGTATTCGTTATGTTATTCTGATAACCTACATTACTGTAAATTTTCATCAAAATCCGTTCAGTAGTTTTTGCGTGAAAGAGCAACAAACATACATCCATACATCCGTACATACATCCATCCTCACAAACTTTTGCATTTATAATATTAGTAGGATAGGAAGTAGGATAGGATTTAACTTACTACGTTTGAAAAACGAACTTGCCATCTTCAAGAGAATTCCTTTTAGCTGTTGAACCATGAAAAGGTGCTTCTTTTACCGGAAATGTGACCTAGCTTCACATTAGAACGAAAGTTGACGGATGTGTGCAAAAGTGTACGATCCATCACCGAGCGCGCAACCCTTCTCGTGAGGGTATTTATTATTTACCCTCCGGTCAAAACCGACGAATAGCGGCCTTTATTTGAGAGCCGTGTCTTTGTATGCTGTTTACAAAACATTGTGGACATTTGGCAAATACGAAATGGCCTAATTTTGGACAATATCATTTTTGGAATAGATCCACGGGCGCTTTGTAGGATAATACTATTTTAGGAACAATAAGCTTTTATCTCTTGTAATGTGAAATTGTTTTTAAATCACGTTTTAGTAACAAAAGAGAACATTACTTTCTGACTTCAAAAAAAGTGTTTTTTTCTAGACTACAATTCCATAACTGAAAGTAATTGAAGCAAAACAATAACAAAGTCTCCTTATTATGTATTGAGGAGACTGTCCATTCTCATATATTACTTTTCCTAGCCATACGTCTATTGACACACCCAGCCACTCGACTCGCCCTCTCCACCGGGTGACCACTGAAACCATTTTCCATTTCTCCTCGAACGTTACTAAATGGAATCGTCAGATGCAATATCGTATCAAGTTGAAGTTCATAACCCGCGGTTTGGCGTCCATTATTGTGAGAACAAAGTTGTAAGTGGCCAGAGCCCTTTGGGGCCAAAGAGACCCTGATTCAATTCACCTGCCAATGTGTCCCTTTGAGCCTCGCTGTACCATATTGGCAGTTTAGGGTTGTGGTCGTGGGACGTCTCGAGTGTAATTTGATGTAAGTTGGGACCTTTCCTAGAAGGTTATCGAGTTTGGGTTTGGACTAGACTGGGAAGTAGTTAGTGGTTCATAGTTTTAGTTCTGTATTTATTTGCGGTCTAAAAACTCCATATGGTTTGCCCTCTATTCAAACTTATTTAGGTTCTCTTCGTCTACTAATCGTATTAATGAAAAGGATTAAAGGTAACCTAATACAAACAAAAGACTAACACTATATTAGAAGAGCAAGCGAAACGGAATGAACGTTGTAAAATAGAAATGGAATTCTTTTTTAAAAAACAAGAAGACAAAGGTATAAACCAATCTGGCCCGTCTACTCCGATACTCACATTGTTTGAACGCCGATAAGTTAAATGAAAAGCAACTTTTGATTGTTCCACCACTCCACCCGAACAATGTTTGGAATCGGCGAAAAAACAGCTTTTTTACGATACGCCCTACGTAAAACTGAATCGACAATTTTTCGATGCTTTCAGAAAAGCAAACAAGTAACGGAATAGTTTGCGGCCGCCATTGTTTCATACGACGAATTAAATATTCGTCAATTAATAAAGTGTAATCAAAATAAGTAAATATTGAAATGAAAACGATACGAATAAATTATTTCCTTATCAGTACAGTTGCGTAAAACAGTGGACAGTTTGTATCTACATACTACTTTGTATTTATTTACTATAGCGCTCGTGGCGTAGTTTGACTAAGCGATGTTAGTTCATTGCAATTGTTAAGCAACGTGCATACTTGGATGGGTGGCCGATAGTGGCATTTTTATCTGAGCACTACCGTGATTCGGAGGGTATGTTAAGCAGTCGGTCCCGGTTGTTTCAATCGTGAGACCATGTCGGAGGCCTTTACGCGGTCTAAAAACTCCGACACCAGTGTTGAATACTAATGAATGAATGAATTTACTGATCCCTGAGAGTTGAGACAACAAATAGGTATTTGCTGTGTTGTGAAAGCAAAGCTTTAGTTAGTGCATAGAAAGCCTAACATAATGTTCGTAACTGCTATTAAGCCCGGTTTCCACCGCAAGCGGAGCGGGCTCATTAATGACTCCATTTAATTACCATTGCGTTACTTGTATATACGCATAACACCTCAGTTAACAAAAACACGTAATGGCTGCCAAACGGAGTCATTAATGAGCCCGCTCCGCTTGCGGTGGAAACCGGGCTTTACACTGTACATTAGGTAAAGATATTTTATTTCGTAGCGAGGTCGTATATTTGCAGTGAGTTCAAATACATAGTTATGGTAATGATAATAATGATCTTGCCGACGGTAGTTATAGTCGTATAGTAGCACACAAAGACACATGTCTATACTCTTTATAACAACAATATTATGCTCGATATACAACTATATCTAATAACACATTTACCTATCAACATATTTACCTAAACCCCCTAAACCTTATCATATAGACAGACCAAAGCTCAAGTCTTAACCTTTAAAACCAAAAAGCAATAGTATAGCATTAATAACGTGTTACCAACTCTTTCATCGCGATGAAGTTTCTTAATAAAATATTAATAGGCCTGCCCACTCAAGTTTGCAGGGCTAGACATGTTATATCACTAGAGACTAGTATTTTTATCCATTACCTGGTATTTTTACCACATTTCTTTGACCCCGATGTGATCACGTCATTCTAGAATGTCTAATACAAATCGATAGCGATCAAAGACGTTTGATGAATATAATATGAGATGATTGGGTTTATTAGAATTTATTCCTTTTGTATACATAATTGTGGCGATCCTTATTCTAATTGTACGATACTATAAGCTAGACAGTTATTATTCTCTATTATTGTTATTTAGTGTTACCATGCGTACTATAGAGAAACTTAGGTATAGTTTTATTTAGCTAAGTAGATAGATATTTTGAAAGTTTCTTCTAAACTTTAAAGCTTCTTCAACGAAAGACGAAAGGTGCAATTTAATTATGGCTCAAGTTTTTCATTATTTTTTGTACATTTAGGATGCGTTTCAATCAATCAATCAAATCAATTGGATCTTCTCATATCTACTGGATCTTCTCATACTTTGGGTACAGATGAGTAAGCAGTCTAAAACAAATGGAATCTGCAAGTAAACGTTGGCAATTATATTTTAAAATTGGTCTAAGTTCAAGTCCCACTGATGTTCTATCAACGAATGACGTACTTAATATTATTGTATCGCATCCAAAACCACCATTACTATTTAAAAAATCCATAACAAAACAAAACATTTCATCCACAGTACATCCCATCAGACGAACCCAATACAAAGCGAAGTTACAGTCCAACCACAAGCCTGTAAACTTTAAAAGATGTAAACAAATTGTATCCCCTTTGTAAAAGTGCAGCTCGCACAAACGGATGTCCGGGACGTGATCTACGCGTTTGTTTGTATCTTTGTCACTATCGATGTTGCAATAGTTAAAGGTTGTGCGGACGAAGGACTTAGTCTGACGGACTTTTGGTCCGTCAAAATGTATCTTGTGCATAGATCATGAAATAGAAAAGAGAAGATTGCATAAGAAGAGTATAGAAAGTACAGTCAGTCAATGAAAATGTTGAACACATCAGTAGGTACTTAGTCAGATTTACAAAGTTCTGAAATTCCATAGGTATTGGATTGTTAGTATATTATATTGAAGATGTTTGATCATGGATTGCACGGATGCAAGAATGCAGGGATGCATGCAAGGTTCAAAGCATGCTCTCTTAGGTCTACTGAACAACACGTACATTTTATTATACAAATACATATAAAACTTTTGTCCGCCTCGGACTTAAGTCCCTCGTCCAAGCAGGTTGTAGTTCCCACTTGTAAACAAATAGGTAAGGTGCCAATATGCTGCAACGTAATGGACTGGCAGTGCCAATAATTCAATTTAAGTGGTCGAGAAAATGTGAAAATGTCTTTAAGTTTTCGAGTGTTTTCTTGAATAATCGAGACTTGTTTAGTGAACTTTAAATACTTTATTGTACTGAAATTTGTGGCAAGAAGAAAGGAATTTGTCCTACAATGGGTCGTTACACCCTAATCACTATAAATTGAGATGTAAGAAACCATAGTCTACATTTCAATATATGTATAGTTCTTAGTTTTACTTAATAGTTTTTTGAACCAAAAATAGGTATTTACGATTATTTTCCGGAAAGACAGTATCGTTCAAAAGACGTTTGCTTTAGACCACCTAATAAAATATCAAACTTGACTTACAAAATGTCGTTTTGAACAGGAAAGGAGAATCGGTTCCCGGCATCAAAGTTTCACTTCCCTATTGGAAACGATCCCAAAATTGTCTCCATTCTGTCCCGAACTTATAGCACCACCGCTGACTGCAACATTTTGGTATTCTTTAAACTAAAAAGTTGAGAACTTGAACAAAAGTTTTTCATGGACAAAATAAGTTTTCTTTATTGATTCTCGTTCCTTCCTGAGGGCTTGTGGGTTTTTGATAAAGTGGAATAGGTAATAGGTAACTAAGCTACAGTATTCCCCTGGTAACCAAAAACATATCGTCTCACTAGATATCAGTAATGTAGAAGGAAAAATCATTATATGCAAAAGAATCAGTCAATATTCACAACACAAGACTTCACTGTAATTCCTACTAATATAAATCCAAAAGTTTGTGAGGATGGATGTTTGTTACTCTTTCACGCTAAATCTACTCAACGGATTTGGATGAAACTTTGCAGTAATATAGGTTATACATCAGAATAATACATGGGATATGTTTTATCCCGAAATTCCCGCAGGAACGGGTACAAAACGGGTAAGACCGTGAGCCGCTACTAGTCTAATACTAAAACTGCGCTTAAACGTTTGTAAAACTCAACATGGCTGTTCGGTATAAAATTAACATTAACCGCGAACATTGGTTAAGGTCAACATTAATAAAAGCAGGACGGATCGGAGCTAAACCGTCTCCCTTAATCGTGGCTATACGTCTCACTACTACCAATAAATGGGAACTTTAAAACGGTAGAAAACGAACCACTTCGTTCACATTGTATGAAAACTGAAGTTTAATGGTTAAGTTGAAGTGGTAGTATGAAGAAGGGGGAATGCTTTAATAAAAGTCAATAGTCTTTGTAATATAAAGTCGTTTAGTTATAATCTTCAAATAAAAGATGTCTTACATAATTAAATAGTATTTTATATTATCTACCTGCCCATTACTTATTACTTTGTCCATTATTTGTTAACCTATAAATCCTATGAAGATTAGACAAGCCAGTGCTCTGCGGTTTTACCCGCGTTCTACCCGTTCCTATGGGAATTTCATGATGAAAAATAGCCTATAACCTTTCCGTTGAATGTGGCTATCCCTTACGATAAACGTATTCAAATTCTGAGATTAACGCGTTCAACGAACAAACAAACAAAAATCAAACTTTTCAGCTTTATATATTGTATAGGTACAGATATAAGGGTCATTAAAAAATTCCTTCCAAATATTTCTCATTTTAGTGCTTATACTAAATTAAACCAAAATTATCTTCGTACGGAATCAAGTTAAGAGCTGAGTGCAGAAACACTATTTCAAATGCATTAAGCAACTTAAGTATCTTACGAAAACAGAATTAAACACATCTCTGTGATGACGTAGTTTAATTTGCAGCTTCTAAGATACTCGTAGTATTAAACGTAGGAAGATTTGGCTTTCATAAATTAGTACTTACTTTTGGTTTTGAAATCACCAACCCGCATTTGGCAAGCGTGGTGATTATGCCTAATCCACCTCACTGTTCTGATATCTTTAGTGAGATGAGAGGCCTTTGCCTAGCAGTTGACATTACAGGCTAATACTTTACTTTTTGTGTGCAAAGTATATTTAAGACGGGTAAAGTTCTAAATATACCTACTTAAAGGATTAAAGTCTTCTAACATAGCGAACCTACCTTTTACACAAAAAAAACTGCAACTGTGAACAAAACTGCGTGAATCACCTAGTACTGTATAATCACTTCTCAACAGAGGGCACGCTAATCCTCGCGGTTTTAATCGATAAACCATGTCGAAGGCCTTTGGGCGGTCTAAACACTTCTGCTCGAGGGTAACCTCAGCAAGTAGATTGTTATTGAACAAATTGGATATCAAACAATCTATGCCAATTAAAAGTTCGAATATCCGATTATATCGAGCCGTTATTAAGTACTCGAATCCTTAATCTCGATTTTAATGATGGATCTTCCATCGATTTACGGAAATAACTTTTTGAAATCAGTTAAGATACTTTTTCTTTTACACTACAATTATATATTCTTAAAAAGTATTTGTGTATGTATGTATATGTAGTAGTATCAGTTAGTTAGATTCCTAAATACAAGCTTAGAGCTTAGTTTGGGTCTAATTTACCGTATAAATTTGTACGGGTATATTTATTTTATTATAACTGAGAAAATTAACGATTTTATAAGGAGGAAATTCGGTCCATACTACTTGTTTATTGCTCGAAAGAACTTGTTCGAAAATGAAATTTAAATTTTCTGACGTCTTCGAAAGGACCTTTTTAAAATACGTAGGAAGTTTTAAAGGAGGAAATTGGCTAGACAGCCTCGATCGGAGGCACAGGATATTGACTCACAATTGATAAGTTTACGGAAAATCTGCTTACTTTATGCATGGGACTTATTTTGGTAGAAGCAACTAGATATTCTGCCGAAGTTTATATGAACAACTATTTTATAATGGAAACAATGTTTAAACTCCGACTTTTAATGGGGAACACTAACAGCCCTTACTCAGAGACGTGAAATGCTTCCTTGGTAGAGATTTTATAAGTGACTAGTCGCGCCCCGCGGTCTTACCCGCTTTGTACTCGTTCCCGCGGGAATTTCGGGATAAAATGTATACCATGTGCTATTCTGATGTATAACATATATAACTGTAACCTTTGGCGACTCAATAACTCTGACACCAGGATTGGTCAGGTTGACCATCCACTCGATGAAGAAGAAGACTGTAAAGTTGCATCCCAATCCGTCTAGTAGTTTTTTCGGGAAAGAGTAACAAACATACATCCATACATGCATAATACACTCATACATCCATCCTCACAAACTTTCGCGTTTATACTCGTAATATTAGTAGGATTATGACGAGTAATGTATGAGAAATCGTCTCTTAGTTAATTGTCAATATAATGGACGTTTTTGAGTGGGGCAGTTAGAAAGATAAATAAAACTTATTACTCCTTATTTTTAAGCTCAACTATATCGTATTTATTACTAGTAATAAACTATCATTACTCTTTGTCAGACGTAATTAATAGAGAAACATAATATATTAAACGGGACATCAACAATAAAACATCATTGCACATATCCATTCACATTTGTCACACATAAAATGTTAATTATGAGACCGGACCGACTTTTATGAGAGAACGCTTTTACGCTAAATTGAAAACAACTCATGGTTTATTCACGTCACGCAGACAATAGTTGGCCAATATAAAAAGACCGTTTTGACAGCCAAGTCACAGTTCGGTTCCTATGGACGCTGCAACTCGAGTAGGTCTTGTAGTGTTGGTTTTTGTTTTGTCAAAAAGATACGATGACTTTGTTGTGTATTGCGTTTAATTTCGCCAATACATTTGGTGATGTATAATGCGGAACTACATAAAAGTTAAGTGCGGAAAAGTTTCTGATTTCAATCTACATTTTCTCTAAATAAAAAAATATAAAATATACCCGGACAAATTCACTCACGGTTAATTAGACCCAAACTAAGCTCTAAGTTTGTAATATGGAATCTAACTAACTGATACTACTACATATACATACACAAATACTTTATAAGAATATATAATTGACTCTATAACAATACTAATTAACATATGATTATGTTTTTAATAAGCCTCGGTGGCCTAGTGAGCACTCGCCTGCCAAGACTGAGGTCTCGGGGTCAATTCCTAAGTCGATTGAAAATATGTTTTCTTTTGAATCATGGCTCGGGTTTGAGATCACCAACCCGCGTTAGGCAAACGTGGTTATTACGCATAATCCTCCTTCCTGTACTGATATCTTCAGTGAGACGAGAGGCCTTTGCCAAGCAGTGGAAAATTACAGGCTAATACTTTTTCATGTTTTTGATAAATGCAACTTTATAATGAAACCTCAGTTTAACTCCGCTAACTTTGTTATTCTTTTTCAAACTCAAAAGAGACTGGCGAAGTCTTTGTTAGATCTAGGGACATAATAGTTACCTGAAACAAAGTCCTTTTTAAAGCACTTTTAAAGCCACAATCATAAACAAATCAAAAGAATAATTAAAACCGTTAAAAGCCACAATAAGTCCGGCAAAACCGCAGCTTAGACTGTGAGACAGGATAGGAAAATTTATCGTTTTACAACAATGAACCAGCTAATCCAATTCAGGGGTAGTTCAGTTTCGTTTCCGTTCCACATACGAGATCTTGTATACAAAAGTTCGAGCAGTTTTTGCTTCAAAACCCATTGTTATTCGTAAAAGGGTACCTGATTCACTCTGGTTTAAGGGAATTATTTTTTAACGCATTGTGTCTATGTTGCTCTTTTGTTGTTTACAAATGGAGAAATCGCAGTAAATGTGTAAGTTTTTCAGTGTATTATGAAGATATTTTTTTATAGAATTTCCTTGTTTGCTTAGAATATCCTGACGGGATTATTCTGGAGAATTTGAAAATCTTTATATAATATATTCTGGAGAATTTGAAAATCTTTATATACATCCTTAAAAGCACTAATTGTGGAATTCCAACTTTTGTATCATGTTGAGAACTGTATCAACTTATTTAATACGGTTTGCAGCTACTAATTGCTAGGTTGCTTAGGTACCTACATGACTAAGTCTAACGTTTGTGTTTTGTTGAGAACTGGATCAACTTATTTAATACGGTTTGCAGCAACTAATTGCTAGGTTGCTTAAGTACCTATATGACGAAGACTTAACAATTATGCAAGCTTTTGTCCACAGACAGGATAAGAAGACATACTAAAATAATGGTTATATCTATTTCTTTAATCCTATTTATCAACTATGTACGTAATTCAGCTGAAGTTATACCAAAATAATACGTTACCTCACGGCAGTTGTAAAGTAATATCAAGTAATAAATTTTGTTTCGTCAAAAAAGTATCCTAAAAAGATATTTTATTCAATAAAATATATGTTTACAATCGAAATTGAATCAAAAGGAAACCTCAATAGAATTGATTTTACCTTTCTGATCAAAGACAAAGTTCTGACCTTAATAAAAAATTAAGGAAAGGAAATGGAAGAACGCACTTCAGAGTGTATCGCCTCTATGTTATTTTGTTTTCAAAAGATTGCTTATTTTCTTATGAAAATAATATCTATACCAATAAAATAAAGCTGAAGTTTTTGACATTTCCTTTTTTTATAATCTCAGCAACTAACAATCCGATTTTTATAATTATTTTTGTTATGGATAGCCATATTCAACGGAAAGGTTATATATAGACTACTAACCATTCCAAAACTCTCACAGAAACGGGCACAACACGGGTAAAACCGCGGGGCACTGCTATTATATCATTTTTCAAATTATGTACTCAATATATCTCTACTAGCAGCGCCCCGCGGTTTTACCCGAGTTGTGCCCGTTCCCGTGGGAATATCGGGAATTTTTATACATAAAAACCTTCCTCTTGAATCACTCTACCTATTACAAAAAACTGCATCAAAATCCGTTGCGTAATTTTAAAGATTTAAGCATACAGACAAACAAACACACAAAAATAGCGACTTTGTTTTATACTATGTAGTGAGTACAAATTGACGTAATTTTTCATTACAATATCAAAATCACTCATTAAATCTGTACTAAGGAGAACTGAGTAACTGTGATAGTAATGGTTATTTAATGTCTATTATTAAAATAGCATTGCCCCAATCCTCTTGTCAATTATATACCGGACTTTGACAACTCTGTTCGCCTTTCAAAGTTTTGTCAATAGGGACGCATGATTAATTGTTTATTATACTTAGTTGACATTTTTGTTTGTGCAGGAAAATTAGTGTGTTATTGCCCTAAATTAGTTTGTTGTTTCATTCATTGAAGAGTTTTCTTTCTTTGTTGTGTGGAAAATTGTGTCAGTCGTGAAAACATTGAAAATGTTACTCCGTCAGCTGAAAAAAATACTTCAATTGATAGGATGTCCTTTAAGTAAAGTATTAGACTGTAATGGCCAACTGCTGGGCAAAGGCCTTTCGAATGATATCATTACAGTGAGGAGGATTAGGCGTAATCACTACGCTTGTCTTACAAGGATGTTCTTGCACTGAAACAAATATGACATACTTTAATCAACAATAGTTTGTTGCGTTTATAATATCACTAAGTAAGTAATGTCTCTATCGGCCACCCATCCAAGTGGGGGTCGAGCTGCACGGTGCTTAACAATCGAAATGAACTAAAATTGCTTTGTCAAACCACGGGCGCTACGCTACGCTTATATCACTAAAAGCCATCTACAACACTTCTTAAGTATAGAAATCAAAACAATCTAATGCAATTTCTAACAAAAACAAGACATTATCTACCGCACGATGTATCAGTCAAAATCAAAAGAATGCTACCGTCATGCAATATCATCCATCACAGGAGAATGGAAGTCATTTACTGACCAGTCATTGGCAGTGATAGATTTAGCTTTATTGCGTAAATAGCTTTCTAGGCATGTATGGAGGTGACAAAGGACTGAAAGAGATAAGCATAGTTTCCATTATTGTTTATCGATGTTGTTTTATTTCAAGAGCGCCCCTGAGTAGACTTGTAGTTGTAATGACACGCGTGTGTGTGTACTCGTAGAAACGCGTCTATAAGTACCGTCGGCACGATCATTGTTTATATTGATTTGATATACCAAATGACTTTTCTTCCTTTACTTTAAACCTACCATGCTGTCGCTACTTCAAAGACAATTTTGACAGGATTTCGACGCGGACCATGATGCACACTAAGACAATGTGCATGTGCAATTACCTATACAAGTATAGGACGCATGTGAGATAAAATATCTGTACCTAATATGGGTTTTAATGAAGGCTTTATTTATCTACACTAATGAACTTGGAACTTGGAACTGCTTGAATCATTTACATTTTCCATGTAAGCTTACTAATGTTTTTACCTAGTTTCCAAATATTATAAAAGATTATCTAAAAATCTTTCCCAAAACAAAAACTTTCATCAATCGAACGAAAAAACAAGTAAATTCAGACAAAACCATACATCAACGCATAACATGCCGTAACAAAGTAAACTAACAAAAATGTTAGTTATATTTTCAAACAAACATCAATAAACGGAACAGCCAATAGATCGTGAAAAACTTTCGTCATTTGGCTGTAAATTCGTGAATTACACTGCAGTCGGAAACGTCAACAGTACGTGATGTCGATTTCAATCATCGGCTGTACGATTCTGATAAAGGTGAGTCTACACTTGGGCCGTGCACGGTACGTGCAGTAGTCGTAGCAGTTTCGTGAAGTTCTCGGTCGATTTAGTAAAGGTTTTTGTATTAGTTTAGGAATATAAGCTCAGTCTCAATCGGTCGTTGAATACCGTTGGAAAAATCTCTTCAATTGAGTTTATCATGAACAGAAAAATGCCGTGGGAGACTTTGTTTTATTGTATGACTATGATGAAGTTAGAAGTGTTTGGGAATTAAGTACTCCTATATGTTCTACCGACAAGAGTCTTGCTCTGAAATTTATGATGATGTGTTTTACATAACAAAATAGTGATATTTACTCTACATGTCTTCGATTGACAGAACACGGAGCACGGAGCACGGTCTAGTTCTACATTTGACCCTTTTCAAACTTTCACGATTTGTACACATTTTAACAAACTGTCCGCCCGCGACCACGAGTTTTTCAATCCACACGAAACGTCGGGAAATCAAAGAAACTGTTTTAACTTACTAAAATAGCCTTCAATGTCGCGAAAAAATCCATAGTAATGCATTAATAATTTTGACATTTGAGTTTCTCACCGAACACGGTAATTGCACGACTCGAACACGATTCTAACAACCATACATGAAGACTAACCTTTATTCTATCCTAACGATATTCATTTTAATCCTGCCATCGTCCAATCCGCTCCGTCCAATTGGAAGCCTTATCAAGCTCGTGCGTTCACATATTAATCACTTGTTTTGTTATGAACCTCTCAATTACGATCCGTGTCAGTGGTCCAGCGCTAACCAAACACGATAATGTGTGAAACATTTTCGCGGATTTATGAGGAAATTGATTTTGTAATACAGGGTTTATAGAGGCTCAGGTAAATGAGATTTTTGTGGTTTCAATCTTATTATTTTTTGGTGGTTTAAAAAATATATAATTATATTTTTTTTTTTTATTATCTCTAAAGTCGCCTCGTTGGCCTAGTGGTATTTGTGGTCGCCTGCCAAGACTGAGGTCCCGGATTAAATTCCTGGGTCGAGTGAAAGCATGTTTCTAACTTTTAAAAGCAACCGTGGATATAATACCTAATCCTACTCACTGTACTGATATTTTCAGTGGGATGACTGATGAGAGGCCTTTACCGAGCAGTGAGACATTACAGGCTAACACTACTATATCTGTAAAACCCTTGCATAACGTTTACGAATTGTGACGCCTGAAAATTTGAGTAAAACAAACATATAGTCCCTGAATCTATTAAACACTGCACTGGGTACAAAACTCTGATGTATAAGCCGTATTCGCCCAGGACTATTGGTTTGCCTTAGATTTTTAAGTATTTATTATTGGTTTGTAGCTTGAAATTCCGTCTGTTATCCCATAATTACGAAACGCCCACAAAATGGAAGTTTCAGATATCCAAGCAAAATACCAATCTTGAAAAAGGAATTCTCGAGCACAGCCATTTCAACTTAGTCTACAAATCAACATAAGACGCGGTAGATCTAAATATTTCCAAAGAGCTCAAGTTTCCGAGCTGCTGCCACGATTTATAGGAAACTCTATAAAAATGCAGCTAATACTCGATATCCGAGACGTGACAACGCGCCGAAGGCCTGCCTGAAAAATGTTTTCAGCCAACCATGTGGGACTGAAAATATTTTTCACGTTTTGAAATTATAAGAGATTTGTATGATGTCGGTGGTCTAGTGGTATGTGCACTTGCCTGCTAAGACTAAGGTCTCGAGTTCAATTTGTGAATTGAAAAGTTGGAAAAAAATGCCTCTTGACCTGTGGGTCAAGAGGCATTTTTTTCCAACTTTTCAAACATGGCTCCGATTTTTGTGTTGTGTTTTGTCAATCATTAAACCAAGTGGGAGTTAAAAACTCCGATACCAGGTTTGGCCTAACCTATTTACTTCCTTTCACTTCCACCAACCAACACCATCAAACTTCCAATAATTGCACATTAAAAGTGCTCCATATATCTCTATCTAGTCACACATCACTATTGTCTAGATCCTGAACTTCTCACCCTTCAAGAATTTACTGTGCTTCAAGTTTTCAAAAAAACACATATCACCAACACCCGGCGCCAATAAGACTACCAACACGTTCGTGATACAAAACTTTTTTACAAGTCCCCGCTAGATATTGTCAAAACAATTCATAAAAATTGAATATACGCTGTTATATTCACTTTGTTGAAAAAATACGCGCAAATGTCGCGAATATACGTGACTGGGTATTTTATGTTAGTTTGTTATTAGTTTGGGTAGCATCAGATGTATTTTTAGCTCGGCGATGGGAGGTAAAGTTGTGACAATTCTTTGTATAGTTTAATGCTTGTTAGTTTGGCTAAGTGACATTAACATTACCTTTGGTAAGCAACGTGAAACTTAACAAAAAATTGATGGAAAATTACGTCAATTAGTTGAGTGTCGATTTAATGAACGTCTCTGAGTGCAGCAGATGGCATAATCTACATAACAACAAAGTTCCAAACAGCATAAATAAAATCGAAACGATAAACACACCCGTCTCAAATTAAGCTCTATTCACAACCATTATCATTTTCCAAGTGCAATAGCGCAATAATTAAAAGCAGCGCAGTATAAAAATATAAATGCAAAATCTAGCAATTTATATGCAAAGATCCGTAGCTAATCAACGAACATCCTATGTAGGGGATGTTTTATTTTTATTACCGCTCGATCCGTGATTTATAGTCTGTTTTAATTCGACGGTAAGGCTATGCTTGATTTGCGATTCACGAGCAATTTGAAACGTCTTCGTCCATGATTAACATATTTGTTTTCAACGAGATATTTTTGTCTTTTCGCTTATTGGGGACTTTTATGTTTTAACTATAAGTGTAGGTTGTTTTTACTGATTTTTTGACTTGCTGATATTTTTTTTTGCTAAATTATATTTTATTTTATTCATTTATTTTGAGTAGGTCAGTGTCAGCCCTGGTGTCAAAGTTTTTAGTCGGCCTTAAGGACTCTGACACAGTCTAAAGATTGAAACGACCGAGACCGACTGATTCACTTGCCCTCCAAAGCACGCTTGCGCTCAGACAAAAAATCCACTTTCAGCCACCCATCCAAGTAGGGGCCGAGCTGCACGATGCTTAACAATCGCAATTATCCAACATTGCTTGGCCAAATTACGCCAGCTACTTTACTTATAATGATAAAAGCTTCAAGATGCTTTGTAACGATCAACTGGCAAGCATCATTTTATATCATAACAATATAGGAAACAGATTAAATTGAGCTCCATTTTAGCTAATATTATAGGTGCGGTAGTTTTAACCGCCCCTTTTTAAATAGACCCACGCCACGGTGAAGTTAAATTGCTAGACAAACCGGCTCGCTAAGCCAACAGTTTCGTGTTTTCATTAAGTTTGCTAGGACTGGAAAATAATATCTAAGAGCCAGCGCCTATTATAGTCACACAGTCTTTAAACTGACTTGTTCGACGTTAACAAAACATCGTCTTTTATCAGTCTAAAAATAGTCATCAGCACAAATTATTTAATCAAACAGACCAACGTCCGTAGTCAGGGGGTGAAATACTTCCTTAGTAGAGATTTAATGAGTGATTTTGGTATCTGAGTCTGAGGTCGATTTTTTTAGACTACCCGAAGGACTCCGACAAGGTTTATTGATTGAAACAACCGGGACCGACAGTTTTGGGAACTCTCCAAAGCACGGCGGCGCTCAGATAGAAATGCCCATATAACCCATACAAATAAGGGACAATCGCAATGAGCTTACATCGCTTAGTCAAACTACGCCACGAATGTTACAGTGATTCATATTCTCATTGGATCCAAATAACAGCTAACATCAAAACAAAATGTTAATTCAGAACGCTAAGTAAAAACGTGGTTTAAGAGTACAAGACTACATCATATCATTATACCTACTTCTTCAGAGAGCCTCTTTGAGTTGTGTATCCCCCACAAGCCTATAAAAGGAGCGGCCTCTCGACATGATTAATACTCTGTGAAGAGTTCTACAGATACAACAATTTGATACAATATTGGAAACGTTGATGATCATGATAATCATTTTGTACCTTTTAATAATTTTTTATCATTAATTTATTTACTCTGTACAATAGACAAAAATGATTGGAGTTTTCTTTAAGTATCATATCGTTCTTATTTTATAACTTAGGTACTGTAATATCTGTTAATATAATAAGTGAATGACAATTCTCCTAATACTCCAAGAGCTAAACCAACAAATTCTGTCTAAATTCTGAAGAACGATATTATTATTAAGGTACTATAAATCCGTAAATTATAAAGCCAAATGCTTACTTGTACCAATTCTCGAAATCACAGACAATCTATACAAAGTAAACTCAGTCTCATCCAATTCATACGAAGTAATCTTTAGAATTGACGCGTTCGAAATTCATTTTGTTTAGCACTCTGTATAACTGAAACAAAAGCGCTTCAATATCATCAATCGATGTAAATAATTCGTAGCAACTTGCCGAGTTCCCCGACCGTGCAATTTCAAAGATAACCTCGGTCTCGCTCGCAACCATTCATTTCATTCAAAACTGTTCGAACTCAGTAATGGAGACATTCTATTCAGAAAATTCGCTCATAAAGAACGGTTTGTTAGCCGACAATCCTCCGATTATTTGTTTCCTTTAAGGGAAATGCTAGTACTAAGACGTGAAATTAACGACTGCATAAGTAGGTAAGTACTTTTAAGTAGCGCTCGTGGCGTAGTTTGACTAAGCGATATTAACTCATTGCGATTGTTAAGCAACGTGTACCTCGACGCCTACTTGGATGGGTGGCTGATAATGGCTTTTCTGAGAACTACCATGCATCGGGGGGCACGTTGAATTGTCGGTCCCGTTGCAATCGTTACGCCATGTCCGAGGTCTTTGGGCGGTCTAAAAACTCCTACACCAGGGTTGACCACTACTCGATCTTACTTTTAGTATTATTACTAGCAGCGCCCCACGGCTTTAACCGCGTTGTGCCCGTTCCCGTGGGAATTTCGGGAATTTTTTTACATAAAAACCTTCCTCTTGAATCACTCTACCTATTACAAGAAACCGCATCAAAATCCGTTGCGTAATTTTAAAGATTTAAGCATACAGACAAACAGACAAACAAACAGACAAAAATAGCGACTTTGTTTTATACTATGTAGTGATAGTATAGCACTCCATACAACAGTAGTTCGAGCTACTTATTTGCATTTTGGCATCTTACTCAAGACTTTTTAAATATTTCATATTTGTAGACAGTGTCTGTGTTTTTTAACAGTAAATGTAAAATATCTGACTGTCAACTCCTTACGACTTGGAAACTTGGTTTTGTTCTTTAGAATTTTAAACTGTAAGTACGCTTTAGTTTCGAAGTAAAATTGTTCCCGAGGCAGTCTTTGTGTAAAATAATTATAGATTTTAATGGTTTTGCATAATTTTATAGTTTTAAACAATCACAATAAAACTATTGAAGTATTTATATGCACTGTACTACTAATAGTAGAGCTGAATAGTTTATATTTTGATTGTTTGATCGTGTTAATCTCTAGTACTACCGGATGAACTTTAAAATATAGCTATGATTCTACATTCAAAAAAAAGGAAAAGGGTACAAAGCAAGTGAACCTGCGATACGCTGCTAGTTATTATGATGTATCTATAGAGTTTGATAGTAGTTAGATGTGAAAAATATTTAGTGGCGATAGCTTTGATACAAAAAAAGTAGAGTAAAGTATTAAGCCTGTAAAGTTCAACTGCTGGGCGAGGGCCTCTCGTCTCATTGAAGATGTTATTACCATAAAGAGGATTAGGCATAAACACCACGCTTGTCAAAAAAAATTGCTACAATTACAAGAAAAGCAAAAAATCACAATACAAAATTACAATTAAAATAATGCAGAAATAGGAGACGTCACAGCCGGTGCTGTACAGAGGCCGACGTCTCGGTTCATCGCTAGTTTTCAGCGGGCCCCCCGCTTTAGTAGACTTAACAAAAGCGGTTAAAAAAAGAACTTGAACAGGAACGGGTATAAATCGCGTAAAAACAGAGCACTCATAGTTATAAAATCCATTACTTCTCCGATACAATTTCAATACCCTAATTTCCACACCTCCATTGAATTATCAATACCACTGATACTGTACCGATACAACAATTCGTTGTTCGATAATAGCACCATACAATTACCTGAAGCGATACAATTCCAACAGGAGAACTATAATCACGTATTATACTCCTATTGCTAGTATAATCATTGTATAACGACTAGTATAATTACCTAGTATAATTGTAAGAACACACAGCGTACAATTAACAAAAACTTCGATCTATTCGCCGTTGTGACTGTAAAGTTATAATTTTACCAAATTGAATTCCGTATAATGACTCTCAATTTGCATAATGAAACTGGTGATTGAAGTTTTCATAGAACAAACAGCGTATTTTGGTATTTAGAATTCAGGACGGCAATGGTATTAACAGTTTATTTACTTCTACGATTGTTTATGTGTACTGATACTATCAGTATGCTATTTATGGTGAATAAAAATTAATTTCATAATATTTCTATACTTATTCGTTTAACTAGCAGGGCCCCGCGGTTTTACCCGCGTTGTGCTCGTTGCTGTGCTAATGTCAGGATGAAAAATGCCTTTAACTTTTCCGTTGAATACGGTTATCCATTACAAAATAATTATTCAAATCGAATTGGTAGTTAAACAAACAAACAAACCAGCAAATAAAAAATCTACACTTTACTTACATAGCCTTATTATTTTTTTATTTAACCTGTTGTGTCCCACTGCTGGGCAAAGGTCTCCCCTAAATCTCCCCCAAATTATATGTAAGTATTAAAAAATGAACTCTTCACTTTATTTAGTTTTATTATATTAGTACCAGATAAGCATGATTATTATAAAACACGACAGTATTTAAAACAAATCAAAATTGGAACAACTTTCCATCATAATATGAGACGTCAAATGATTCCTTACTTACCTTAATTTGTATGAAAAACTGAAATGCTTCGGTTTGATCCGCTTTGTGCCCGTTTCCATGGAAATTTCAGGATAAAAGTACCTTATAACAGAAATTAGTGTCAAAATTGGCGTTAAAAAACAACACTAGTCTTTCCTGCTAAAACATATATGGAAACTTAATGAAAGTCTCAGATGCTGTCCTTCCGTCAGCTAAATTAATACTGGACAGGAAAAGTTTAAAGGCCATTGACACGATAAGAAGAAGAAGCTAATATATAATTTTTTTTATTTATTTTAAGCTTTTTTGCACTAAGTTTGAAACCTGAATCAACAAGAGGTTACTAATTGATCACTATCATTATTAGACAATTCTGATAAACAAGTTCAAGCGATCGTAGTCAACTTAATAAACTGAGAAAGCCCTTACAAATTATCATCGACTGAAATACAATTCCTTGAAAATTAATACTTTTGTTTTGTCAATTTAAATTGTCTGTAGTCATTTGACTCCAACAGATATTGGTTTACAGTATGATGTAACAATTTAGATTAATTCGACTAGTAAATGTCAATTAAGTAATTCACTAATTGTTGCTTAAATTGTTCATAAAGTTTGAGACAAAATACTGGGTGTTACGGTACAAGTTATAATTTACTAGCAGCGCCTCGCGGTTTTACCCGCTTTGTGCCCGTTCCCGTGGGAATTTCGGGATATTTTTATACATATTAACCTTCCTCTTGAATCATCATCTATCTATTAAAAAAAACTGCATCAAAATCCGTTGCGTAGTTTAAAAGATCTAAGCATAAATAAAGATAGACAGACAACGGAAAGCGACTTTGTTTTATACTATGTAGTTTATGGACAAAATCTTACGTAATCTATACTAATATTATAAAGCTGAAGAGTTTGTTTTGTTTGTTTGTTTGTTTGTTTGTTTGTTTGTTTAAACGCGCTAATCTCAGAAACTACTGAACCGATTTGAATAATTCTTTTTGTAATAGATAGCCACATTCAACGGGAAGGTTATAGGCTATTTTTCATCCCGAAATTCCTACGGGAACGGGTACAACGCGGGTAAAACCGCGGGGCGCTGCTAGTTTGAATATATTCTTGACTTTAAGGAAAGATTTTTCTAATTGTTAACTTTTAGATTTGATTTATTAGCATATAAGTAAATCGTTGGCCCAGTAATGGCTATTATAATTTTCGTATTTAAACACTAACGATGTCACTTAAATCGGTAAACAAAATTTATTATATCATTAAGGGTTGGCTCATAATTCGAATCCTAAGGGACCTAGAAATATCTAGTAATTCATAAAAAGGACGCACGCCACAAATGCCAAGCTCTCCTACAATGCCTTTCCAATAATTTGTTATACCTTGGGAAAACCCTCATAAATAATTTAGGGCCGCTGTTGAGTGAGATATCTACAGAATGAGTAATAAAAACCCATTTATTTTACTCTAACGTCAGGATGATATAGGTTTCTTCGCTTTGGATTTTAGTTACTGCATGTTGTAATGTTTTCTTGGAATAGGATTAATAGGTATGTTCTAGTGTTAGTGTATTAAATACGGAAACATTTTCTGTTTACTTTTGTTTCTGGATAAGTATTATATAGGAATAGGAATGAAATTATCCGGGAATGGAAGTATGAGGGAATGAGAGAAATTGTGTAAATTTGCGTTTTCATTAAAGCAAAGCGGAGATCAATTCACACAGATAAAAAAATCCGATCACAATAACAAAATCCGATCACAATAACAAAATCCGATCACAATAACAAAATCCGATCACAATAACAAAATCCGATCACAAATTACAAAATAAAGTTTTCAATTAAAATGAGTAGTATAGCTTTAACTTAAGAAACCAGTAAGACTGTTTGTAAGTACAAAGCATAAAATAAAATATTATTTATTACTCTTATTATAATATAACTAACTAATTATAATGTCAGTGTGAAAGTGACCGTAAACCTTACCCCATATAAGCTATAGGTAACCATACTCAAACATACTAAAACCATATTTTACACGATCCAAAAGTCACTACACTGAATAAACAGTATCAGAAAGTGAGAAACCACCTTAACTTCCAGTAATGCAAAAAGAAAATATAAGTTAAAAATTAAATGTTTCTAAAAATATAAATTGAGAATTAACTCATCTCGGTGGTGAAACTAAAGCTTCTGCAATTATCTCGTATCTAGGTCGAGGAGTTTTAAACTTATTACTGAAGGCAAAGCGACAAGAAACACAATCTTCCGTTTCGCTGCACCTCTTAATACTGTTGCTATCTAAAGCTTATAAATATACTGAACATTAACTGAAAATAAACTAGCAGTTTATTTGTTATTAAAGTTTATTTACTGTTAGCGTTGCTTCAGCTTACACTTACGCACTGGTGAACGTTAACACGTTGAACAAAATGAAAACTCGTGACTTTCTACCGGGAGCCCCAATAACTTTAACAGACTGTCTAAGTTACGAAACAACGGTTTGTATTTAACAACGTAGTCGTGAACTTTTTAATGTAGGTACGTATGTCGCAGTAACTAACCGTTTGAAACACTGGAACATGTCATTTTTGATTGTTTTTGAGATTTGTTTTCGAACCAAAGACCATCAGACCACTGTATAATTGATTCATTTAGAAGCTATAATATCACAAGACAAATACGTCAAAATATCCATTCTTACGTCGGGGGTTAAAAAACATTATTTTAATAAGAATGTGATTCACATGTGATAAAACAAAATTGTTCATTAGAAGCGAATTCATTTTACACAATTTTCAAAATAAACAAACTAAACATTTTTTGATAAACAAAACAATAACGAACAACAGAAAAGCCGCCATTTTCTATTAACCGGTAATAACTGGAATCAATTTAATAACCATATGAATGAAACGTCAATCAGTTAGTACAGCCGACAATTATCCGTAGCTTAGTTAACATGACAAACGAGACATAAATGCTACCTACCTGTTATTAACTGCTAGTTAATCCTTTCAATTAAACAGAGGATTAATTGTTGGTATAACCGGCCCTTTGTGCTTATAGAATTAATAATGACGTGAAGTTTTAGAGGTTTGATATTTGTTATTTTAAATGAAAGTATTATTGTCTGAAGAACTTTAAATGAAAACAACAAGCTATCTGGATGATAATCCCACAGATATTGATAGGTTTGTGACAGATTGACAATGTCACATCATATTTGCGATAAAGTGTAACGTATGTTCCAAACTATTTAAAATCGGAATGTGAGTGAAAATCTGTGAATAAAACGTGAATTTCGTATCATTTGCGGATTGCATTTGTGTTTTTTTTTAAGTTGAACCAAACTGTAGAGTCTCTGTCCTGCAGTATATAGTCTCCATACTCCTAGTAAAATAATAGTAACTAATAACCTGTAGTGACACACAGCAGAGCATCTCATCTCACTGAAAATATTAAAAAATAACACAAAGAAGACCCAAATAACCTTTGTATCCTAATGTTACTAATGTTTCATCTATACAAATTTAATAAATCTGAAGACATTGATTGTTTTCTTGTTTGTTTGTTTGAACATAACATGAATGGATAACCACATTCAACGGGAAGTTGTTGCACTAAAAGAAAGTTTTTCATCCCGAAATTCCCACGGGAATAGACACAACGCGGGTAAAACCGCGGTAAAACAACGTAACAATATCGAAATTCATCCAAATCAATTCGTTCTTGTTTGACAAACATTTGCAACACCGACTTGGGACTTTAAACATATCGTCGAATGTATATGTTTACACAACACAGATACGTTGATCAAACAGAGATCATATTCCAATCCTCAGTACAAACACAGGATCACATTGTCGCGCTCCGCTTAGCAACCATAACTTGCATCAAACACATAAATATACAAAATAAGCCTCCGAACTAGCATTGAAATTGGTCCATTGTTGTCGATCGATCCGTCTCGTACACCAACAAAAGGGATAGTACCCAAGCAGCTCGATAGAGGGCCATTTCAGAACCTTAACGAGACCCATTCAAAACTAACAATAGCAAGGAATCTCGATGAAATCTCAACTTTCGCGTAATAAATGCGTTCGAATAAGAATCGGTTTGGTTCTCATTGAAATAGTTTTCTGGTTATGGCACCCGGTGCTAATAAAATGTGATCATTCCGTGTTCTTACTGTGCCGACGTGGTCCGCTTGCTAAACGTCTCTCTGTGAGTACATGCTAGGTGACAAAATAGTTGAACAAAACTAAACTTAAATCATGTTTAAAATGGAGTCACTACTCAAATATTTCAATCTAAAGACCATGATTCCTCTATAGGAGCTGAAACGTCGGAAAATATATTATACTAGCAGTGCCCCGCGGTTTTACTCGCGCTGTGCCCGTTCCCGTGGGAATGTCGGGATGAAAAATAGCTTATAACCTTTCTGTTGAATGTGGCCTTCCATTGTAAAAATAATTATTCAAATCAAACTGGTAGTTCCCGAGATTAGCTCGAACATACAAACAAACAAACAAACAAACTTATATAATATTAGTATAGATACTATATTAAATACTGTTAACATAAAGCATATTCGTAAAATTTACTTGTTTATTATGTGTACAGCTTAAAAGTTGTTATTGTTAGAGATCGAAACCATGAATCATCGGCAAATACTAAAATACAAAATGTGTGCCATTTTGTCTGTCTGACTCGTCTGACTCAATGTCAACGAACGCTTTATAACATCGTTTTCAATAAATAAGTGTTTGAAATAACCTCATAAATTATCAAACAATTCTCAAATCAAATTAAAACTATTGATCAACATCCAAACCTCAAAAACACTCGAATTAATAGTCAAACTTCCATTCCCATAACCAGTCTTCGTTTAATTCTCAAATATTCATCTTCTCCAAACATTGACAAGGAAGTAAACAAACCCTGGAGTATTGAAAGGTATTTGAATTATGTGAAAATCTTCGACGCTTTCGACTTGCGCTCAGATTCAGTCTAGAGTCTAGTCTAGACGAGACACAACTTCAATATGGAAGTATCGATACAGTTAGTAAGGTAATTGTGTTACCAACTTCCTCTTGTAATGGTGTTTATTTTGAAGTTAAAGTTAAGAGCATTTCGGAGTTTTAGTCACGTTGTTATTTTGGAGTAGCAAATCTGTTTTTGAGTTCTAAAGCGAAGTTTTAAATGAAGGGTTATGTAAGTGTTGCACTATTTAGATATGCATAGCAAATCATTTTATTTGACAAGGGACATCAGTTTCACAGTAGTTTCCTTAACCTATATCGTTCTCACTGCTGGGCAAAGGTTTCCTCCACACGCTTCCAACCTTAACCTTCGCGTCGAAGGTTAAGGTTGGAAGACAAAGTCATCCCTCTACCGTTTCCTCACAAAAACTAACCAGCCAAAGAAATCTTATAAATTTTCCGATTTACCTGAAAATAATAAATAGTTCCCAATACAAAGATTATATGTATGACTTCCAATAATCAATCTACAATACTAATGTGGATAAAATATAATTCATCGTACCTTTTCAAATTACCAACAAAAGTACAATCATAAACTTTTGTTGCTATATCGAATTCAGGAAGGTCGCAAATAAATTGGAAACTATTGTGTAAAGCTTTACAGCCTATAAAACCTTTTTCTTCCAAACTTAAGTACAGATTAACCTTTTTAAAACACTTATTTTGAATCCGCAAGCGTTTCTAAAACCATTGTAAATTCAACATGAACCTGTTGAAGTAGATCGAAGATCAATCTTGATACTTTATGTAGGTCAAACTGAATCGTAAAACCAAATGGTAGCTTGATACGACTCTGTGGGTTTCCTATTTTATTCCTCTTTACTGTACATTTTAAACTATTCAGTTTAAATCGTTTTTAAGTGTAGAAGCCTGAATCCATACTCAGAGGCGCTAAATGCTTCCTTAGTAGGGATTTAATACGTGATTTTGACATGTGGTATATGAAAAATGACATCAATTAGTTAAGTGTCGATTTAATGGACATTTCTAAGTGCGGCAGTATTCATATCAACTTAGAAATAGTTTGAATTATAATGTACTAGCAGCGCCCCGCGGTTTTACCCGCGTTGTGCCCGTTCCCGTGGGAATTTCGGGAATTTTTTTACATAAAAACCTTCCTCTTGAATCACTCTACCTATAACAAAATCCGTTGCGTAATTTTAAAGATTTAAGCATACAGACAAACAGACAAACGACAAACAGACAAACGACAAACAGACAAACGACAAACAGACGCGACTTTGTTTTATACTATGTAATGATATCGTGATAAAACATCTTCTCTTTATGTAAGACTAGCGGCGCCCCGCGGTTTTACCCGCGTTGTGCCCGTTCCCGTAGGAATTCCAGGATGAAAAATAGCCTATAACCTTCCCGTTGAATGTGGCTATACATTACAAAAAGAATTTTTCAAATCGGACCAGTAGTTCCTGAGATTAGCGCGTTTAAACAAACAAACAAACAAACAAACAAACAAACAAACAAACAAAACAAACTCTTCAGCTTTATAATATTAGTATAGAAAGGAGCTGATAAGCAAACTGATGTTAAACAAAAAGTAAATTATTGACTAATGGCATTACAATAAGACATACTCGTGCTAAAATATATACCTGAAATTAGCCACTTAATCCACCATATGCATAAGGGTCGCTTTTTAAACGTTCATGATGATAAATTCACCCTAAAATGGTAATCCAATAACGCCCAGTAATATATTTTAGAATAACAAACAGTTCATTTTCATTTCAGAACATTTTTCTGACCCTCCGTGTCTCATACATATTTAAAGCAAACTGGCCGAGCCTAGTTTTAACGGTTTATCTAAATCTATTGGGATAAGGCGTTGTACATACATTAGAACGAAATAGGAGTAGGTATCGATTTGGAATATTGTTCTAGTGTTCTAGTTCGTACATCACTACATAGTATAAAACAAAGTCGCTTTTCGCTGTCTGTCCCTATGTATGCTTAGATCTTTAAAACTACGCAACGGATTTTGATGCTTTTTTTTAAATAGATAGAGTGATTTAAGAGGAAGATTTATATGTATAACAAATCCCGAAATTCCCGCGGGAACAGGCACAACGCGAGTAAAACCGCGGGGTAACTTATTATAATGTACAATGTACCGCGTAAATAAATACTCGCTAAGAAATTCACAGTTAATTAGATCCAAACTAAGCTGTAAGCTTGTATTATGGAATATAACAAACTGATACTAATAGATACATATAGGTATATGTATAAGAAATTATTTGTGTAAGTAGGTACACAAATAATTTCTAAGAATATATAATAACCTACAATATTACGCCAACTAGATAAACTATCACCTCGATCAACTTATGTTACTTCAGTCAAATAAAACATCTCGGTGAAACAAGACATTGGTTTTATATACTACAGGAAATGGTGTTCGGTAAACTGTAAAGTTCGGTTATGGTCGTAGCACACATATCAACTCGTAAACGGAACGTAAACGTATCAACTCGAGCCGTTCAGTATTCTTTGTATGAAACTCCCTACTGCAACGCACACTTATCGGAATCGTAACGTAATCGCCTCGCCTCGGAACAAGCTCACAAACCGCAGTACGGTGCGTGGTCGACTTGCCGTACCCGCGCTTACGTCTCTCCGTACGCTGTCTTACGACTCTCCGTACCCTAGCTTGCGTTTCTTCGTTCCCGCGAGGCACCCCGCCCAGCCGTCGTCAACCAGCGACCGGCGAGCCGTAAGCGCGGCGTCGCCTAGCCGTAGCCGAGTCGATTCGGAGCTGCTGATCGCACGGTGACGCGCTTACGATAGGTTGACGCCTGGTTGACGGCGAGGCGATACGGTGACGATCCCTTTCCGAGTTGATATGTGTGCTACGACCATTATAAACGTATTTCGCCTAACAAAGGTAACCCCATCGATTTATGATGTACTAACCTCTAAAAACGACAGAACTGAAACAGAAATAAACTTTCTTCACTCTCTCGCTCTATTCACTTCGGCAACCCATTATAAATTTGAAATACGAACAATTTTATGGCGACATGTCCGTAAAAAGAGTTTTTAATTGCTTCCGCACCACTAAACTGCCGCAGTTCGAGTGTGGAAGAGTAAAAAGTCGTAAACTAAGGGTTGGTCCATATATCGTGGTCCGGTGGCCGTACTTCTCACTGATCGATGACCACCAACTAAACGAAATTAGTGAAACTGTTTATACCGTATTTAAAGGAAATAAATGAGAAGGAAATGGTTGTCTGTTTTACTGTTTATTCGTACGTAGGAACAGCACTATCTTACAGTGGGGCATTGCAGGTTGATACTTATGTAAGGTAGGTACTTATGTAACTAACTACTTCATTATGTACGACGGCGTACTTGTCTTCTGAAACTCATAATTTAGTGTGAGCAAATCAATCTGTTGTGTCATAACTTGACAGAAAATGAAGCAAAGCAGACAAACATTTGAACGAACCTATTATTAGACTTTCTCCGATTCTATCTCCGATTCTCCGATAATATAGGTAACTTATACTATTGTTAACGTGAGATAGGGTACCTCTTTTTGTTTCGAAAGGAATAGGTACGTTAAATGTGTTCGTTATCTTTATATTAAAAACAATAAGCAATCAATAAAAAGTAAGTTCGTGTAGGTTAATGGCCAACCTTGTCGGAGTTTTTAGACCGCCTATAGCCTCCGGCTTGGTCTATCGATTGAAGCGACTGGGACCAACAATTTTACGTGCCGAAGCACGGCAGCGCTCAGATGGAAATGCCACTATCGGCCACCCATCCAAGTACCCATCCGAGCCGCACATTGCTTAACAATCGCAATGAGCTTACATCGCTTATTCAAACTACGCCGCGGGCATATAAGTAAATACATAGACTTAATCACACATGGGTGGTAGACCCAAAGTTAGCTCTGAGCTTTTTGTGTAGAATCTTACAAGTCATTTTATTACGTAATATATAATTACTTATAAACGCATACACTTAGGTACTTAAACATTATTAGGTACCCGCGGTATTATCCACGTTGTACCTGTTCCCGTGGGAATTTCGGGATAAAATGGATACCATATATTATTCTGATGTATAACCTATATTACTGTAAAGTTGCATCCAAATCCGTGAAAGAGTAACAAACATATTTACATACATCCTCACAAACTTTGCATTTATAATATTCCTAGGGGATTATAACACACCTAAAAGTAACTATGAACTAATATAACAACACTTGAACCAAATAATTAATTCAAAAGCCATATTTGAACATCTAATTTACAAAGTAAGATTAGTTTCCGAAATAAACTGAACGTAGAAAAGATCAAACGGTATGTTCTTCAATAAAAGTTGGATCAAAGTATCGTATTTGTAAATTCCGATGGGATTTGACATGATCACCGTAACATTAAGTCAAGTACCGCCGTAGTCAGGAACATCAATTATATTGATAACTTATTGACATATTTTTTCATGCATGTCAAAATCACTCATTTACTCTCCTAAGGAATCATTTAATATCTCTGAGTACGATGGTTTGGGATTCGTTGAAATTGTGAGTGTGAGTTCATAGCCTGCAAGTCAACAATATTACAAAAGTAAGGCCTTTCTCAAATGATGCGTTTTCTCAGTCGTTCCGCTACGTGCGATTTATAAGAAAACAAAAGAACACCCGTGCGGGCGGACGACTAGACTGTGCATTACTGTGGCGCGTAGGACGACTTAAAACGTTTAAAGTGAAAAAGCCCTTAACGTCGATATCACTGCAATACTCAAAACGTAAACACACTTTTGAAAGTAGAATTATGAAATCGGCACGAAACTTCGTTTTTTTACTCAACTAAGAGAGCAATTTTCTGAAATTTCCAAGTCTTCATGTTTACTCATTAAAAGTTGAATTTGAAGGCGTGGCCGATCGTAAGTTTAAGTAAGTAAAGTTTTCAATGATACCGAGAAAAGTTTAACATTAATATTTTGTAGAGTTTCTTTTTTATTTTCTTAATCAAGTTCTATGAAAAGTTTTTTGAAAAAATTTACCTTTGAGAGCAAAGTTTTATTTCTGATACTACTAGGTGACGCTCCTTGGTTTAATCGCTGCCCCCTGGAATAGTAGAATAAAGTTTGATTTGCAACTCTCACTCGCAACTTAAATCTCGGCCAATGTCAATGACAGTAAAATAAAGGGAAAAATAACACGAACTATAATTCAAAACCACACTAAAGACATCGGAAATTTCCGTCTATTTATTACCTACAGAAAAACTTTCTAAGAGAAAGACAATCTCGAAATCAAATGCCTGTATCGTGTCATTACTGAGCAAGAACTCTCATCTCACTGAAAATATCAAAACAGTGAGGAGAAATTGAATTCAAATGTATACAGTTATGAAGATTTTCGCAAAAACAAATACTGATATCAGATTCCCATTTCATTAAAGATAACCCCATTTAAATAAGTTAAAATTTTCAAAATTCAATAAGACACACAAAGGCTGAACTCATATTTATTCCGTCGGCATAACGTCGCGGCGTAAATAAAAATAGACCGATTACATTTTTCTTTGTGAATTCGTCTTAAAGTGGGCAAAATAATAAAATAAGGATCTGTACGAAAATCTAATAAAATCTGCGGACCACAAAGGGCGCCGCGATCCTGACGGGTGTCTTCCGGAATTTAATATTTTATCGCCTTTGCTCGTGCGACTATTCCAATTTACTTGAAAAAATACTATTATCATTTACTGTTTGTTGAATTTTTGCATTGACAAACTATGGATTTTTAAAGGCATTATTAAGGATTAGCGGTCTACTAACAAGTCCCTTAGAAGTCTTTGTTAAATATGATTTATATTTAAACCAATATTAAGATGCTTCATTAATTATAAGTCAGTCGAAGTTGTTGGTCTTAAAACCAAACGAACAAAGCAATCATGATAAACTTAACTAACACGCATTACACCATAAAATAAACTTAATCAAATAAATAACATCATCCATTCAATATTCTAAGTTCCTGTTTGGAAACGAAGAATGCAATTACTTCGTTACCGATTTCCAAAAGAAAGAGAAATCTCAGTCACGAGTGGGTACGTATTGCAAGAAATTTACGGTCCCCTAAACGTAGGGGTCCCCAGGGCGCCTGCTTTATTAAAGAGGGGTTCGGTAGTTATTAAATGCGAAAGTGTAGCAAGTCGACGGGATACGTCCAAACACCTCCAGGGCCCTTGTCTTTCATTTGAACTGATTTCTGTGTTTTTCAAATGACTATGGAGCGTTTCATTAGTGCGATTTTAATTGTATGTGAAAATGTTTGATAATGTTCGAAAACTGATCTTTCCAATCTTCGCTACTCTACCGCCCTTACGCAGAGACGTCAAATGGTTCCTTAGTAGAGATTTAATGAGCGATTTTGACATGCAATGTATGAAAAATTACGTCTATTACTTAGTATCGATTAAATTGACGTCTGTGAGTGTAGAGTATGACTTTGATTATCGTTCATTTATTTAGCTTTTTTTCTTTATAACTATGAGTGACTTATAGTATCTATAGTTTAAACGTACTCACACGGGTTTTTTCGCGTTAGAAAGTTAATAAAGCAAGTAATAACTTACTTTTTATTTCCCAACGTTTCGAGGGGATTGCACCTGTCGTGGTCGCGGGTGAACTCAATAGTATCTACACCAATAGTGAAAATTATAATTCTTTGTTAAAGGATTTAAAATTCCAAAAAATTACTCATTCTTTTTCAAATACAGACTAGAAACGTCCATTACACTCGAAAAAAGTTGTCATCAAAAAAATTAATTTTCGAAACAACTTTTGTACAACAAAGCTTTAACGACATCAAAATTAAAAGGCATCGTCTGGAAAAAAGTTGAACAGCTCTTAACATTAGGAAGTTTGAATTCACGCACCCTCGTAAATGAATTATTCAGCGCGGTAAAAGACAGGGTAAGAAGTTTAAATAGGCAGTTGTCTATCTCCCTGTCAATAATGTATTTTCATTTGGGGACTAATTTTCTGTTTCCTGGCTTAAGCTTTTTAATGAAAGCGGCTAAGTTAGGGAGCTTTTATTTGGATTATGGGGTTCGAGCTTTGTATGTCGGAAATTACTCGTGTTCTGATGAGGTTATTTGTCAAGAATTGGTATCGTGTATAATGTAGGGTTTGGGGTAGGGTCGCACAATGAACAGTTAGTCCGTTAAAACTTTTACAACTTTGTCACATTATAAAACTTCAAATTCTCATTGAAGTTATTAGTGAGTATTACAGAAGAGTTCACCCGCGACCACGAGTGGTGCAATCCCCTCGAAAGGTCGGGAAATAAAAAGTAAGTTATTACTTGCTTTATTAACTTTCTAACGCGAAAAAACCCGTGTGAGTTCGTTTACTATGTGTTCAAATCGTGTTGGTTTAAAAAAGACTAATATTAAAGAAGTTGGAAAATGATAAGTTTCCTCCATACTTAATACTGTGTTGGACGAACTAACTTCAGCGCCCATTTCATTTCAATCCATTAATGTCTAATGAAAATTCAAGCTCCATTTTCTTCATCTATTGCCATTAGAATCAATTACCTGTAGCATCAAAAATCACATTACATCACTAGCCTTTTCCTCCCTTATATCATCAGTTTGTTGTCACAACCCCAAGTACAATATTTACTGTCCTGAGCTGTCAGTGTCAGAATGTATTATTGTCGTATTTTAATAAAATTTACTCCACAGAAGGGCACTCGGTTCGAGTCAAGAAGCGCCTGCACTTTATTGTCCAGCCCTCCGAAGGAATCACCGGCACGTATTAAAAAAAGTAATTTTCTACGAGGGGAGCCTTTGTGCGTATTCCTTTGGTAATGTTCGGATATTTTTAGACTCCTTGCCTGTAAAAGTACTATTCAAATGAACTTTCACTGAATAGACTGGTTATACAAAAAACCCGAGTGTATTTTATGGATCCATCATTCCATTTTTAAAACCTTTTTGTGTTTGTCAACCACTTAAAAGCATGTATTTTTAAACAATAAGTAGTCGAAATTGAAACACAAAAGAGAAATGAAATACGACCAAAAAGGTGCTTTCACACGATCAGTAAATCGAAAACAGATTCAGATCCACACAGGCTCTTAATGAAACGAAAAAACATTTTGCGTCAACTGACGGAATTAAGCAAATGGACCGTTTTATGCCAAAAAAATTATTGTATAAATTCCGCAACCCACTCGGGCGCCACCGCACGGCGCGGCGGCGCAAAAACGAAACGATTGTTTGATCACCATTAAAAGTTTTCGAAACATTTTCATTGTTTGCTTGAGGGACCGACAACGTAAACACAAAACGCAATTGTTAAAAGCCCGTTGAAAACATTTCCTACAATAAAACAACTAAACAAATCTTAGCGAAATTATTTGAAGTGTAGACACTTTTGTTCTGATAAATATTAAAGTGCAAAGGTCCTGCCCTGTCGGGTACTCTCGGAGATCGTTCGAGCCTTTAGTTCCGTAGGCCATTCCAAAAGTTCTCGTCATCAATTTGTTCGGAGGAATGTATTTTTCATAAGGTCTGAGTAATTGGTGTGAGCGGCTAAAGGAAAAACTTACTGATTCCGTAACTCAATGTTTTGCGTTCCTTTCTCACAAATTAGGGTAACACAGTTGTTCACTTATTTACTGATACAAGAATTAGCAAAATACGTACGCTATTGTATAAAGATAATAAAAATATTATATAATAAGTGTAATCAATCCAAATGACGTAAAGCGTTCTTCTCTGTTGCATGTTAAAGTTTACTTAACACTTCAAAGGTGCGCGTTGCTCGAAAGCGACACTTTAGTTGTGACACGAACTCTCTGATTGGCTACAATCTGACAGCACATAATTCTGATTGGCAGAATAAGAGTATTACTTATGAATATAAATAAAAATAAAAATAATTATAATTTGATTATTCATAAAAGTCAAGTTCACCAAATCTACATCTTAAAACAAAAATAAATTCAGGTGAACGAAAGTAACGGCATAAAAATACGAAAACGAGTGAATAATTCAGTGTATTTGAAAAGTAAAAGCACTCTTCTTTCGGAGGGAGCGTCTGTCCGTCTGTCACTTACTTATGACATTACATTCTTCGTAAATTACGAGTACATGGAAGGAAATTGGTAGCAAATGATACGTAGGTACAGTTGTATGAGTTATATCAGTCGTGTCCTTGTATGGAGTAATTCAATCTTACTTCGAAGTAATGGATGTCAAAACATTAAAGAGCGCCGTTAACTAAGAAGCTTGGGAAGATATATTGAAATATTTTAAGATATTTTCTAAGCTTTAATTGGCTGATAAACTTTTTGATAAGTCTAAAGTTAATTTATACGTCCAATTACAATACCTAAGTCGTAAGCTGCATGCAAATTGACAACTACAATTTAAACTTTATCTTTTAAAGCTTGCCACCCATGTTGTATGCATGTAGCTTAACTTAACCAAGTAAATATAATAGTAGATGTTGTTATTAGTAATACACTCACTCCTTGCACTCTACTCCCCACTACATCTTTTATTTATTTATTTAATGACACATCAACAGTGTTGCAAATTTGACACTAAATCTCGTGACACACTATGACACTTAAAAGGAAACTATCAAAATCTCGAAAATTTTAAGCAAAATCTATACACCGACTTCCAATATCAGTACCCTCGGATATCAGTATGATAACAATGTGATCTCGATGGAAGCGATCCTGGAGCCAGATCCACCACGCCCCTTCCGTGTCAGCCTCCGTAATGGAAGGCAAGGACCGCTACGTATGTAATTTGTTTTTTATTTAGAATAATATACGGCCGAATAACGATAAAGTATGTAGGGCTTTGTACGGATAAGGACTAGATTGGAATTATGTTTGTTTCTTTGGGTGATCCGAAAATGTTCATAGGAGTGTAGGCAGCAACTTAGGTAGGTGTATTCGAGTGAGTGGTCAACCCAGGTGGTAGAGCTTTTAGATCGCATATAAGGCCTCTGAAAAAAGAATCAAGATAAGTAGTAGCAATACAGTATAATTTATATAGAATATGTCTTCACGAAATATCTGCAAATACGATATCTTTCTTGCAACGTCTTGTATCACATTTTGTTCTAAATAACATTTCTGCAAGATAAAGCTGCTATTCGTACATACATATTTTAAAATGCCATCAATTTGATAATTGACGTTTTTGGTTCGTAGACTTATTCAAAAGCTTGTTCGATCAGACGCTCTACATCTGACTGAAAACTAAAAAAGAAGTTATGATCAACATCAATAAAGCCTCTGTTATCAAACAGTTTCAACAAACCCAGACAAAACGTAACTTTCAAGTCGAAAGCAAAGCAATCGGTACTGATTCTGAACCAATCGCATCAGAGTCCTTACGAAAGAAAACAACGGGTATTTCAATTGGCATACTTCCGCCGAGTAAGTTCTAACAAAAGTGGTTCTATATGTACACAAGTGCGCCAAACTGCATTTATTGAGCCGGAAAATTGAGCTAGTGCCAATTGTATTTTTCAATTGGAATTGTGGAACAGATGGACATTAGAGGCGTTTCATTATGCAGGACGTTGTACGGTCAGTCTTTTAGGAGTGAATTAAATTTTAGTCTTTTCAATTATTTTAGCGCTCATCGTATCCTACTAATATTATACATGCGAAAGTTTGTGAGGATGGATTTATGTATGTTTGTTACTCCTTCACGCCAAAACCATAGGATGGATTTGGATGCAACTTTACAGTAATATAGGTTATACATCAGAATAACACATGGGATACATTTTATCCCGAAATTCCTGCGGGAACGGGCACAACACGGGTTACACCGCGGGGTGCGGCTAGTAGGATATAATAGAAGCACCAACAACCGATTAATTCATTCATTCATTTCGAGTAGGTTATTGGCCAACTCTGGATTCTGAGTTTTTGACCGTATTTGGGCTGACGATTGAAACAACCGCGACTTAACGTACGTAACCGACCGCCAACCGCGACTTAACGTACGTACGTAACATCTCCGAAGCAAGGTAGCGCTCACATAGTAATGTCCCTGTCGGCCACCCTTTCAAGAAGGGATCGAGCTACACGTTGCTTAACAACCGATGCAAATCAATATCTGACCGACTGGCAGATATTAAATCATATACAAAGGGGAATAGCTTTAAAAGTTTACATAAAGTAGGTACGGTCGGCCAAGAAAGCGGTCTACCACTTTTGACAAAAGTTTCTGCGAGATGTAACGATCGCTAAGGTTGACTTTTCTATGCACAATTATGTTATGACAATCTTATTGCCAGGGAAAATTGACCTTGTTGTTTCATGACGTTCAAATGAATCTCAACCGTAGGGTGGTCGACCACATTTTTGGCTGACCGTACTTATAATGTCCTACTGCTAGGCAAAGGCCTCGCATATCACTGAAGGCAGTAACAGATCAGTACAGTGAGAAGTTAAGTTGAATTCACTCGTTTACATATAACAGCCTCCGTGGTCTTGTGGTTTGAGCGCCCGGTTCACGACCCGGAGGTTCCGGGTTCGATTCCTGGTGGGGATATCTCACAAAAAATCTCTTTGTGAGACTTTCCTCACTTTGGTTAGGGCATTGCAGGCTGAATCACCTGATTGCTCGAAAAGTAAGATGATTCCGTCCTTCGGAGGGTACGTTAAGCCGTCGGTCCCGGTTACTTTTTATGGATAGGAGTCGTTACTTGAGCCATGTCAGAGGCCTTTGGCGGCTCAATAACTCGTACACCAGGATTGGTCAGGTTGACCATCCACTCGATGAATTAATATACAACTATTTTTAACACAAACCGGTACAAATAAATCAATAGTTACATCGTAAACGCCTGTATTGTTCGACAAACTGAATAGTCGTATCAACGAAGCTTACATTATTATGACCAAATCGTTGAATGGAGCGGTGTTATTGCCTCGTTTCAATAATATTCCGGTGTTTATCATAACGACTTCATTTATTGACGTTTTATTATGTTATGACTATAATTTTTGTTACATTAATGAAGTTATTTGGTTGTAAATTGTCTATTTTGTGTATTCAATTGAACATTTTTTGAACTAATATATTTTTATTATTACGAGAAGGAAGTCTATTTGATTATATATCAATGGATTGGAATTATATTGAGTTTGAAGTTGTGAAACTCATTGGTAATGTATAACTTAAAAAAAGAATAGTGTTTTGTGTAAAAACAAACGATATTATTTCTTTAAAAAAATATCTAGTCACCATTACACCACACGTGGTACCCTCCATAGACTATTTATGTACGAAATAATGTTCAAAATTCTATATTTTTTCACCAAGAAATCTATTAACTCTCCCACTATTTATATGAATATACATCTAATAAAAGCAGGAACCATTATGACTTGCAACTAATTAAAAACAAACACTGTCATAAGGCCTTCACAATTATATCTCGCACCCCAAGTGTCACCCACCCTATCTGTCGGAACCATAGAGCTAAGAATAGCGAGTGTCGTGGAGTCGACAGTTATGCAATCAATCATCAGAGAAGCGACAGTCGAGTGGCTGTTTTTACCCTCTCCATGCCATCTTTAACAGATGAGCGTTCGTGGTTCAAATATCGTGATAGCGGGGTTTATATAGCGGTTTACCGCCTCCAGTTTTTATGAGCTGAATGATTTTATGGTTTTGTTTTGGATTTTTCTCGCAGCTTGTAATTTCAGTACATATTTCTACGTATGAACCAAATCCTCATTGTATCTTACACTAGCAGCGCCCCGCGGTTTTACCCGCGTTGTGCCCGTTCCCGTGGGAATTTCGGGATAAAATGTAGCCTATAACCTTCCTCGATAAATAGACTATCTAACAGTGAAAGAATTATTCAAATCGGTTCAGTAGTTTCTGAGATTAGCGCGTTTAAACAAACAAACAAACAAACAAACAAACAAAACAAACTCTTCAGCTTTATAATATTAGTATAGATAACGGCACTTGTATTGGTCCTAAGGCAAATATTTACAACAAGTAGAGCTCCGCAGTTTTACCTGCGTTGTGTTAATCCCTTGAGAATTTCGGGATGAACCATAGCTTTTAACCTCCCTCTTGAATAGAGCTACTAAATACAAAAAGGACTATTTGAATCGGACTGATAATTCCCGAAATTAGCCCGAACATACATTCAAACAGAATTACAAATTTTACCTCTTTACCATATTACTATAAATTGAACAAAGTACACGAATGTAAAATCGTAATACAAGTCTGGATTCAGACTCATAAATTTGTCTCACAAAATATGAAATCCGCTGTAACTTGCACCACAAGCACTTAAGCAAATAACCAGACAAATGATAGAAAAGACAAATTGCCTTAACCGCCGAAATGTTGCGGTGGCTCCAAATTATACTTTGACCGTTACACTGAGTGAACTAATAAAGTATTTTATCGATAAATTATAAAATTATATGACCTTTTGGCCTTTCTACCAAAAGCTGCAGAGATGCTATGTTGCTACTTCTGCTACTTCACTCTCTTCTTCTTGCTACTTCTGCTGATATATTGAGCAAAATGACTTTCGAGTTATGGAAGTGAGTAAGCTTATGTGAGATTATGTTTGTGTTTGATCTTGTTTTATTTTGCTGTATAATGAAAATTGAACATGTTAGTAAATATGAATTCTGCCTCTGACTATATCATATGGACTGTTCCAATTATACCAAGGTACATTTTGATTAACCGAAGCGAAACGAGAACGGACTAGTAATCCATAAAGGAAGCTTCCAGTTTCGTAAAATACCGCGATATTTTCCACTATAAAACTGCACTATTCCATTTAGCCCAGTCACTCGGCATGTGACGTCACTCCTGCCCACAACTCACGAAAGCTTGTGAATTCAAAAGCTCGCACAGAAGTCGCGTACACGTCACCCGTCGCGTGTTTCCAGACAATCAATCGTCCCAACTCTTGTACACTTTTTCGAATAGTTCTCGCTTTGAAACCAAACGAAGTCATACGATCGACTAAGAATTTAGTGGGTCGTAACTTAATGTCATCTACATAAGTATAAAAATAAAATTATGTACACATGCAAGCATTCTGCTCGTAAATGAATAATGCATACGGTTTGGCGTTTCATCGTATTCAAATGTTATGAAGTTGTTATTTTTCTTTGGAATACTGCCCTGAGAGTGGACATGCTATTTATTATAAGTTGAATTTGTAATACGTAAAGTGTTTTATGGGTAATGTTTTAGTTATGGTCCGAGATCGGGATGGCTTGTGTTATTTGTAAATGTAGTTCAGTTTTATGATACATATATTATGCAGAGATTTTGAATAAGTCCAGCATAACACAGACTCGTACTTATTTATGAAATCACTGACTTGTTATAGTACATTGAAACTAGGTCGATAAATAAATTGTTTCCGAAGTATATATATAAAAGAATATCGTGTTAATTCCTCTATTTATAACTCGAGAAAGGCTGGACCGATTTTAATGATTCCTTTTTTTTATTTATCTTGGTCAAGAATATAATAAATATTAATCCCGAAATTCAGGAGAACGGGAGTTACAATAACAGCTAGTTTAAAATAAATCTGCATTACAACTTACTTTAAACCAAATAAAAAAGTCAAAACCCAAGTGCACTCAAAATACAACTTCAATACTCTTTTAAACTTAACCATCTGTGCATACTTTCAAAACAAAACTAAATGAAAAATAAAACTCGACTGGAAACATTCTTATGAAACTCAGAGCGAGAGACGAACTTTTAAAAACGTGCTATAAAAATGTGACAATGTAAGTCCAGCCTGCAACGATAACGTGAATCTTTTGCGAACCAACGAACTTGAAATAAAGATTGTGGCCAAAATACTTCATAAAAGCTCATTTCTATTAAATATGTGGGTTTTGTACATCCTAACTAATATTATAAAAGCGAAAGTAACTCTATTTGTCTGTGTGTGACGCAAAATCACGCCTAAACTACCGAACCGATTTTAATAAAATTTGGTACTATAGATAGTTTAATACCTCAGAAAGAACATATGGTACTTTTTACTCCGAAATTCCCATTGGAACGGGTTTTCTGTGAGTAAATCCGCGGGGAAAACCCAGTGCTTCATAAAAGTTCATTTCTTGTATGTAAGGTCGCTTCATAAAAGTTGAGACTAATCTCTGTTATGCATTTAGTTATAAACGAGAGAATGTTATAATTTTGACAATAAGCCCGTTGTCAGGGTTGTATGTGAGAGCTCTTACTGTGCGGGGGTTGGGGGTTCGATTTCCCCTGGAGAACACAGCGGCGTATCAAAGCGAATTATCTTTCTGTACAATATGGACCGCGTCAAAATCCTGTTCAAATAGTCTTTGAAGTAGCGACACCAACAGGACAAAATAAAGTAAAATCATTCGATGGTTATTTGTAGTGAGGTATGTCAAATAAATATAAACAACTTATAAATAAACTTTGTCGAAAGTAACGCACACAAAGACGCGTATCTATACTATTACAACTACAAGTATAACTCAGGGACACTCATGAAATAAAGCAACTACACACTACTGTACATCTAAAAATACCCTACCCATACTCTTTGTACATACTTCCACTAATTTACCCCAAAATCCCCTTGCGATTAACATCATATAATGTATACAAGACACTCGGAATTAGGGCGGCAACGTAAAGATAACCCACATCATACTCGTATGACGCATCGCTTGAGAGGGGCGCAAATTATTATTGATAGTCGCCAAGCTGTGATTATACAGGTAGAGGGAAACACCTGTGGTTAGTTTTACTGGGCTTTATGTAGGTCGAGTCGAGTTTGCTTTGGTTTAGATTAAGACACTACACTGTGTTTAGGAATCTATACTAATATTATAAAGCTGAAGAGTTTGTTTTGTTTGTTTGTTTGTTTGTTTGTTTGTTTAAACGCGCTAATCTCAGAAACTACTGAACCGATTTGAATAATTCTTTCACTGTTAGATAGTCTATTTATCGAGGAAGGCTATAGGCTACATTTTATCCCGAAATTCCCACGGGAACGGGCACAACGCGGGTAAAACCGCGGGGCGCTGCTAGTTATAATATATTATGTTACTAACAGCGTCCCGTGGTTTTACCCGCATTGTGCCTGTTCCCGTTGGAATTTTGGGATGAAATATAGCCTATAACCTTCCTGTTGAATGTGTCTATTCATTACAAAAAGAATTATTCGAATCGAATTGGTAGTTTCTGAGATTACCTAGTCTTTACAAACAAACAAACAATGTTAGAAACTTAATAATATTTGTATAGATTCAAGTATTGGGGTACGTTTCTATAGATAAAAAGCAGAGCGATAAAGTAAAGTAGGCATTAGACTGTTATTTCCCACTGCTCGGCAAAGGCTTCTCATCTCACAGAAGATATCAGTAACAGTGAGGAGGGTTAGGTATGTATATTCACCACGCTTGCCTTAAGCGGGAAGCGGAGCTGTGCGGAGCTCAATCAACCAATCAACCATTAAAATCATAAATTGATTTTTTTGTAAATTTTTGTTTGCCTATCTACACTAATATTATAAAGAGGAAAACTTTGTTTGGTTGTAATGAATAGGCTCAAAAACTACTGGACCATTTTTAAAAATTCTTTCACCATTCGAAAGCTACATTATCCACGAGTAACATAGGCTATTTTTCATCCCGCAATTCCCACAGAAATGCATACAACGCGGGCAAAACCGCGGGGCGCTGCTAGTTAAAAATAAAATATTTACGTAGCATAATAGCAGTTGAAGTCAGCCGGTAAAAATGTCAATCACACTTAGAACCTTATCGTAATCAAACTTGTTCAATACCTACTAATGTCACTGAACATTTTCACACTTCATATAATGTGACAAGGTACTATGTGATATAGGCTAACGTAACGTCATGAGTAAGTACATAAGCTGTATGATTTATCGTCTGACTACGCTTACATAGAAACCACGCTCAAAGGAAGTTCCCTTAACCCTGTGAATGACAGAGTTCCGAAACACTCCCGTTTGACTCATGAGTATTGCAAACATCTTGCGCTATTGATCAAGGTTCAAAGGGTTAAGATTGCTTGTCGAAGAAAATGTTGAAAAGTAGCACAAGGTTCTAAGTGATGTATAATTAGTTTATTATTAGGACCTTTGTCAAAGTAAAACGGTGTATTAAGGCTGATATTACATTGTGCTGTACCAGCTTATTGTATATCAATAGTTTTCTTAGAATTTAGTTTATCTATCTATATATATAAAAATGAAACCCGTTTTCCTTGGTCAAGGCATCACGCGTGAATGGCTGGACCGATTTCCACGGTTTTGCATTCGTTGGAAAGGTCTCGGGCTCCGTAAGGTTTATAGGGAATAAAAATCTCAAAATTCTCACGGGAACGGGGGTGCTGCGGGTGAAACCGCGGGGCACAGCTAGTTAAGAATAATTTTATTGTAACAAAGTTCTTTGTTACCTATTTTCTTCCTTTTACTTGGAACATTATACTTGTCATACGATTTATTCAATGCTTATTAAGAGTATATCTACTCGTGTCACTAACAAATAACTAAACATCTTTCAAAAAAATAAAAAAAACCTATTATTAGTAAGTAAGTTCGTGTAGCTTAAGGGCCAACCCTGCAGTTTTTAGACCGCCTAAAGGCCTCCGTCGTAGTCTAACGATTGAAACAACCAGGACCGACGACTTTAAGTACCCAGAAGGGTACCGCTCAGATAATACTACAGCAACGCCCCGCGGTTTTACCCGCGTTGTGCCCGTTCCCGTAGGAATTTCGAGATGAAAAATAGCCTTCTGGTTGAATGGGGCTATCCATTAAAATATGAATAATAAATCGAATCGGATTTATAGTTTCTGAGATGAGCGCGTTCAAACAAACAAAACTCTTCAGTTTTATTATATTACTAGCTGCGCCCCGCGGTTTTACCTGCCTTGTACCCGTTCCCGTGGGAATTTCAGGATGAAAAATAGCCTATACCTTCCCGTTGAATGTGGCTATCCATTACAAAAAAATGTTTTCAAATCGGACCAGTAGTTCCTAGGATAAGCGCGTTTAAACAAACAAACAAACAAACTCTGCAGCTTTATAATATTAGTATAGATATAATATCCAGTCTGTTTGATGGTTTGGAAGTCCTTATAACTCATAACATCCCTCTCTGTACCGCCAAAGTAATCTAAATCATATAAACGCGCACAAATTGAACATATTGAATTCAATCCCTTGACAATACGGAGTAATGATTCGAGTTTAACAATAAAAATCCTTTCAAATCAATTGGAATACAGTTATAGGTAGATACAAGGATTTCACGGGATATACTATGAGATTTAAAGGTATAATATGATTGATTCAAAGGAATTGTTGGAATATAAACGTTATTACAAGTATATAAGGCATAGGTTTCTCCTTATTTATATTATAATGAGGATGTGTATTTATAGGATTTATATTATAGGATGCCACGGCACCGCGACTGCGACGGTAGCTAGCTTTTTTTTCATAATAACCAACAATAATGTTTTGTGTTTAAAATGATACTAACTTGTCGGCTGGTTCGTGGTTTCAAGACACCACTTAGGTTTTAGCCCAACTTTTTTATAGGATTCAAGCAGAGCCCCGCGGTTTTACTCGCGTTGTGACCGTTCCCATGGGAATTTTGAGATGAAAAGTAGCATATAACCATCCCGTTGAATGTGGCTATGTATTACAAAAAGAATTATTCAAATCTGACAGATGTTTCCCGAGATTAGCTCAAACAAATTTTACCATTTTATAATATTAGTATAGTATCCTAATTTAAAATTAAGTTTTTTTGCGTTAATCGAGGAAAAACCAAAAATTGAACAGTATTCAATTACTTATGTCGTACATTATAAATAATAGAGAACATAAAATCGTATTCCAACAAAATAACATTTAATTTAAAGGAGAAACGAACTCTCCATCATCAACCTACTAATTTCAGCACGTGTAATTAAAAACATGTTAAGGAAAGTACAAAATTAGTCGGTGCCTAAACGACAGTCGCTCAAATAAAGATGTGAGATCGCACCTTCGAGCAAACGCTAATTAAAACGTCCCTCAATCAAATTGTAGAACCACTGAGGTGCGAAAATGGCGTCTGTCCTCAGTTTTTAACGATGTGTTGGGTGAATAAGCCGTAATCGCTTACGTGTTGCTGATTGGCAATTAGGGCAGCGTTATGATATCAATGTAGCTACTTATAGGTATGTACACTCGCCTGCCAAAACTGAGGCCCCGTGTTCAATTCCAGGGTCGAGCGAAAACGACACAACTAAGTTTTATTCTGTTCTTATTGCATACCGATTATCCCTGTTGTTACCTCATCTCTAATTGAAATGAAAGTACGCCTAATACATCTGACAGTTGTCAAGGATCCTCAGCTACGTAACCGTTACATGGGAAGACTTATGACAACCCTCGTCAAGCGGACGGCATCAGGGTTGTCACCCAAAGACCGACACCCGAACTACACGGAAAACGTTTTACTTGTACAGCATTTTATTGGTTTCAATTTCACCGTTGCCTTGTCACAGTTAGGGGGAAGGCACATGCGATAGTTGCAAGTTGATTTTTTAATTAAAACTTTGTTTCAACAACATTTAAACAAGGACAGTAAGATCGATAAGATCTTGCAATCTTTTGGGAGTTTAAGATGGTTACTTTGTATCTTGTCTGACAATAATAGTCAATAATAACAAAATACAATTTTTCATATATAACAAACATGTCTACTAAGGAAGCATTCGATGTCTCTGAGTTCGGGCGTTAAATAATAATTATGCTTTTTCTTTCTTAAGTAAGATATACTGCAAAGAGAAGATATCCCATATCTTATTAAGATATATTCCAGTCAATCCAAATATTAAGCTAGAACATCCTAACCTATGCCTGACTAATTTCTACAAACCATCGACAAAAACAACATTAAAACTCCAAATTTTAACCCTCATATGCACAACGCTTTACAGTTGAACGTTTTTGGCTCCCGTTGTAGTCCCACTCGCTATTAGCGCAGTTTGTTCGCTCTATGAGGATTTTCGTAATACCATGATGAGTCATGTGTTCATCATACGGAACTGATATTACGGAATCAATTTGTGGATACATTGTGCTTATTTTATATGATACTATCAGTTGTTATATGAAATTACCTTTAGGCTTTTATTTTTATAGCCGCTTTTGGGTTAAATGTTTGGAGGTTGATATAGAGTCGTAAATGCTGTATTGACTTCTGTGTTCCAAGTTTTTTTGTAGAGACAATCGCTGCTATGAATATTACTTTTCAATGTAAGTTATAGCAGAAATTATTGGCAGTAGAATCGTTGTTTTGACAATATGAAGTTACTATCAAAGATCTTATAATTATACTATACGTAAGGGTGCGTTTCTATTGCACACACATTGAATTAAATTCTGTGTTTAGCACATTCAAGGCAGTTAGAGTAGAGGTTTAGAAAATAATATTGAAAAAATAATAGCTATTTTTGTACAAAAATACACTGTCTATGAATATTACTTGTTAACTCTTACAAAAATTATAAAATCTACGTAACGTATTTTAGTATAAAAATCCATAGAACTATCTTATAATTGATACACATTCCTTAATATATTAAGTACACACTTCCTTAACTCCAGTATCAACAACGCATCAGTCATTGCTAGTTACAAATTTTACTAGCACATAAACTTGATTGCCCATCGCCAGCCCTAAAGCCGTGTGACCCACATAAACTAGGAAATAATGTTGATAGCATTCAAACTGGAGGATAGAAGTAAATGGCCGGTAATCCAGACAGTCCACACCGAACTTACTTCGATTATCTGAAACTTAGACAAGACTTCCCTTTATAGCTCCCCTACTATTGGTTGCTTTGGTTTAGTTTCGATTCTCGTTTCTTTCTCGATTGTTTAAGTGGTCAGTAGCTAATATTATTTTATCTATTATGAAATCTGCTATTATTTTAAATTCTGAATATTTTTCATCCATATAAATAAGAATTTTAGATGTACTCGTAGTAACTCACGAAAAAAAATTACATCGTTTTGTTGGGAAATTTATTAAAATAACAAGGAAAAAGTTTAATAAAAAATAATTGACTATGAACATTTGGCCGTAAAATGATATTATGTATCTATAGTATTCATGTACTCGTAGTCGATACTACTTTTACCATATACGATAGTACGTTTACGACTTTCTAGAACCATTAGAACCATTATTAAAGCATCTCACAAAACTCACGATTTATTCGTTACTAAATATTAAATTCTATAAACGAGTTCACATCACCAATAGTAGGGGTATCGCCGATATAAGTTCACACGTGAAACTGTAGACTAGCTACTTGCTGTCACGAAGTTCCTCCTTGTGGCCTGACGTATACTGCGCTAAGGAGTTCAACTAATCCATTCAGCTTTCAAAGCGACTCTTAATTGTTAATAGTTATTTTATGCAAACATATTTGATGGTCGTTTTATTGAAAAGTTATGCCTAGTTAATGAGTTTCACAGACTTGACATGAAAAGCTCTTTGAATAAATTGTGATAGTGTCTATCATTCATTATTAATCTTACGGATACTTTAAGTGAAACAGTCAACGAGTAGTTTGGACGGAGGAGAATGACCAAAAGTAAGTTCAGGACACTTGATTAATTGACGTTATTGTTCATACAATTAATGTCAATATCACTAATACAATTCTCTGAGAAAGCATTTTATGCAAGGATTTGATAATTCCGACGACGACACATTAGAATCGATGATTTTAATACATATTATATATAGCCTTCTCTAGACCGCGAACTAAATGTGTCGCAAATAATTTTATATGACGTCTTATAAATAAAAAACAGTAATCTAATAACAGAGCACAAAAACACGGAGCATTGATTCTTGAACGTAAATAAACTTAGCAAATGTTAAATGTAAGTCAAAAGTTAACGTTAGATTCTATTTTGGGCTGAAAGTTTCTGAATAATAATGAGGTTTTCGTCTTAAATTTAAGCTGAAATAGCCTGTATTTTAATATAATATTTTCTAATTTCGTCTTAATTAATTCTAGAGGAGGCGAGAGGAGTTGCTTTCAAGGCAATATTCATCCGAGCTAGAACGTAACAATTGTATTGCAATTTCAAATGTCTTGTAAAATAAACTCGGTGTTTCTTGTGGGGTTCATGAGAATAGAACCTTTTCAAAGTTAGGGAAACAAATTGGGAATAATTAGTCGAAGGGTGGTATATCTTTGACCTGCAACGGATAGTCTAAAATCTTAGCTATAAGATATCCTTGAAAATTACAATATATTTCTTTCAAGTCGATTTACTAACATGGCTGTTTTTCCAACTAAAGAGAATCTTTCTAAAGATAAAAATAGTTAAGTAATGAGACATAGATACAATGACATAGAATGACATAATATATAAACCCTTTCTCTCTACAGAAAAAAATAATTGAAAGCACCTTCAAAAAAAACTTCTCTACCCTAGTGTAACATGCACGTACATGATTTTCATCAAATGATGTTGATCATCAAAATCAAAGTCATACATAATCTCACTCGAGAAAACTTTTAAAAAACATATACCAATTAAACTGTATTACTTAACATGCACTTTACTAAGTCCTGTTTACGGGAATTTTAGCCTTTGCAGTTCACAAAGTGTGAAACTTCATGCTCTACTTCGGTGTAAGTTGTAATACTCTACTGGTGGTGTGAAGTTGTTAACTCCACTGGTGGTGTAAAGTCGAGTAAGCGTGCAGTGAAGCACCCAAATTAGCATAGAGAATGTTTTTACATTTGTTTGTGTGTTCATGAATATGTGAGTGAGATAGTTTCCAAAATGTACGCTCTATTTGATTATGAGTTTATCATACATACTTGTTTTTATTTTGTGTACAAGTGAGAAAGATGAAATGAGATGGTGGTGATGGAGTTATACCAAGGTCATTCATTCATTTCGAGCAGGTTAGGGGCCAACCCTGATGTTGGAGTTATTAGACCGCTTAAAGGCCTCTGTCATGGTCTGACGATTGAAAGAACCGACACCGACTGCTTAACGTGCCCTCCGAAGCACGGTAGCGCTCAGATATAAATGCCACTATCGGCCACCCATCGTGTGTATTGCGTTTTATTAACCGGTAGGCTGAAATTTTATAAGATGCTTAATATAAAAAAGTACTGAAATAATGTTGAGGCCGTCATTTTACATTTTCTAAAGTTCGCTTAAAGAAAACCAAATAAATGTAAATAAGCCCACAAAGTTTCGACAAAATATTGATTAAATTATTTACATATTAAAAGCTTTTCCAACTAAATTAATATTAACCTAACCGGACTTTGATACGCTTCTAATCTTTACAAGTAATTAATTACATTGCCTAGTTTTGAAGGTTAGTTGAAATATAATATTCTATCATCTTAATAGGTATAGGAGCTAGCTTAGTTTATAAAATTGCTACGGTATCATTTTGTAACACTAATAAGGTAACAAATACGATCTTATGTATATTACCTGTCCTTTTTATATTGAGTACATAATACATATACCCCGACAAATTCACACACGGTTAATTAGACCCAAACTAAGCTCTAAGCTTGTACGAGTATTATGGAATCTAACTAACTGATACTACTACATATACACACACAAATACTTTATAAGAATGAATAATTGGCACCCAGACGTCGTCGCCAACAACTATGTCTTCACATATTGTTGACTCCGGGCGGGAATCGAACCCGCAACCCCCGACACAGTAAGCGCTCTCACTACCACTGTGCCAACGGGCTTGTCAACTATGTGAGTATAACTATACAGAGGAGAACTTTTATACTAAACTAGCTGTGCCCCGCGGTTTCACCCGCAGCGCCCCCGTTCCCGTGAGAATTTTGATATTTTTATTCCCTATAAACCTCACGGAGCCCGAGACCTTTCCAACGAATGCAAAACCGTGGAAATCGGTCCAGCCATTCACGCGTGATGCCGTAACCAAGGAAAACGGGTTTCATTTATATATATATATACTAGCTGACCCGGCGAACTTCGTACCGCCTTAGCGTAGCAATGATGCACTACTTTCCGAACAAACGATGCTCTTTCAATATAGTCTATGGCTGTGAATGACATATTATTGACATTCGTTACGCGTGTTTTTTTAAATATGCAAAATTATATGTATATTTTTCAATATTTCTGAGAGATTTTCTTAATAATTTTTTCCGTGAAAACCTTCTCCTAATAATAACAAATACAACAAAAAAAGAATTAGTGAAATCGGTCCAGCCATTCACGCGTGATGCGACGACAACAAAAAACGGGTTTCATTTTTATATATATAGATAGATATAGACAAGAGTAGGTATACATTTTGTCAAAAAAGATACTTCACAAAAGCTGTCGGTTTAAGAAATCTTAATACTAACGTAAATCTTCAACACGATAAGGTAATAGGTATATCATGATGTAGGTTACTCATAGCTAGCTCACTTTTGATACGTGTGCCGACAAGCTGTCTTCAAGATGTTAGATAATATTTCGACGTTAACGTATAGACAGAATGAAGAGAGATATTTTTATCATGAATGGGGTAGCAATTACGTAACGCCTCGGTGGTCTAGTGGTATATGCACTCGCCTGCCAAGACTCAGGTCCTGGTTTCAATTCCCGAGTCGAGCAAAAACATGTTTCCTACTTTTACCTACCTACAACCTGTGCTTGGTCAGATCACCAACCCGCATTAAACTTATACTTTTCTTTTTTTGACCTATACTATACCACAGCTGGACAGAGGTAAACCAAACTGCACTACTCAGCTGATTTTAATGAAGATGAAAGAAAACTTGGTAATATAAACGGGAGCAAAAGGCATAGGCTTTTTTACCTACTTTTTTCAAGGTAAAAGGTAAAACGAACCGCAAGTTACAAAATTAATAAAATTATAATGAAACTTTCAAAGTTTTATCATAACTCCATATTAAAATCTAATCATTCCATTCCATTAACATACATTACACTAACAGAGTCACACAACAAATAAAATGAATCATCATACAACAAAAACCGCACATTTCCAACGCTCTTTACAATTTTCGTTCACAAATCTTCCCGTGCGGCTACAAGGCTTACACATAAGCCGACCACAAACGGCTATTCCTCTCCGAAATGCGGCTTGAGGCTTTAACTCACTTGACATTGAAAGTCTTACGTCATTCAGGTACTGAAGCACACCGTAATAAAGGTACAGTTAAAGGCAAAATGTCTTCCACTAAATAAGTTCGTGTAGTTCCCCGTCAAGTTTGCAGCGGATTTGATGCGGCGTCCAGTTAACTTGAAGGTGTATGGTTATGGCATATGGCGTATATTGACGAGGAACTTGATCGAGTATGGCTCGCATGATACTCAAACTAGCCTAACATATCCTACGCGCTACTCATGGCATAGTACTGTGACTAACGCGGACGTTATCTCACAGGGCGAATGCAGTCGAGTAGTTCGTCGAAGGTTGCGTACAAGTATATGAAACTTCACATCACAGTAATATGTGACAGACTAAACGCTCTACAAAATATGCAGCCTACCCTTCCAGAGGTCCAGAAAAAGTAAATAAAATCGCCATTTACTCAGGAATAGGTAAGTCTTATTACAGTTTACTACATTTCGTATACTGTGCCTTAACATAAGCATTTCTGGCTGAATTTATTATTTGGCGCATAAATGTTAACCTGAAGGTCAGGTCAGAAATTATAGGGTGAAGTTATGTGTGTTTTTCGGTAATAAAGTTTATGGTGGTTCATTAATGTTTTTGTGGGCGGCCCTGGTTTGTGGTGCGGTAATTAAAATATAGCCTACATGTTATGTAGTGAGCTTTTTTGACTGTTACCTATGGAATTTTCAGTATAGTTATCTATAAAAAACTGCGTAGATGACTCACTCTTGTACATGGTTTCAATCACAAGGTGCCCGTTGCCTTGGGAAATTTATTTCTTTGACTCCTTATTTTAATATAATCATTTATGGCAAAATTTGTGATAATTAATTCATTAATTAGTTATCTACCTATATCTATGCTTAATGCGTGCTAGTTAGTACATTAAGTAGTTTAGGCTTGAAAGCATAATACACAGACAGAATTACTTTCGAATTTAAAATGCGAGGACACTCATAAGTAAGAAAGAAACCCGGTTTAAGGAAAACCTTGTGAAGTTAAAAAAGACTTATACCAACGAGCTATAAAATTCATACTCTAAGACATAAAACAAATTTCCCCTTCAATGTTTTATTGATCCGAACCTAATTTTTCATATGATTTTATGCATCCATAAAAACACCCTATAAATCTAAGTGCGGCATCACTTGTCACCCCCTTTACTGATAATAAACCACCCTTCAAGGACCTTTGAAAAAAAGGTATTATGAACGCATTGATCACTTCGGCGTTTTGGAAACACCAGTATCGATACTTTCTTGGAGAAAATGTTAATAAGCGTTATCGTATCGCAACCTAAACATACTTTATACTCTTCTTATACGCATTATTTACCGAACCCATCAATCTATGTCAGACCGAAATAAATGAAAAAATTAACCGTGGTTTTCATGAATACATAATTTTCGAATTAGGGATGGTTTGCTATTGTTAGGTAATTTGGAGTATTTTCGGTGTTTATAGGTAGATTGTAAGGGTCTAGACAGACGGACTGCAATTCAACTGCAATCCGACTGCCAAATGGCAGTTCAGATGCAGTTTGAATGCAGTTGGCTCGACTGCAATCAAACTGCACGTCGACGGGCAGTTGGCGTGCAGTTGGATTGCAGTCGGAGTGCAGTTACAACGACTGCAATCAATCAGACTGCAATCCAACTGCACGCCAACTGCCCGTCGACGTGCAGTTTGATTGCAGTCGAGCCAACTGCATTCAAACTGCATCTGAACTGCCATTTGGCAGTCGGATTGCAGTTGAATTGCAGTCCGTCTGTCTAGACCCTAAGGGAGATTTTGTTGTTGGAACGAAGTTCGTAGGAAAAAATTAAGACGAAAAGTTGTAACGACACTTTTTGCGTTAGAGAGAGAGACAGACAGAGAAACATGCGCACGCCGTTAGAGAGAGACAGATCACTCTCTCTTATAGAAAGCAAGCCAGATATTTTCGTTTCGTCTTTCTATTTCGCATTGAACTTCGTTCCATCCGGGTGTCCCTTGACACCTCTCAAGTTTTTTTTTACTTTTGCAGTTATAAAGGATACAAGAGGTTTTAGTTCTCTTGTCTCCTGCTTTTTTATAAATCAAAGTAACGCACGCGAAAAATTCTTCTTCTCTTTAAAGTATTAGCCGGTAATGACCCACTGCCGGGCAAAGACCATACAACAGATTTTCTATATAAAACTCTAAAAGTGGCGTATGATAGATGACTCCATCTTGTCAACTATTAACGACTATCGTAGATATAATTAATGGTGTTGGTGTCATAACCACTTTCGGATCGCGAGAGTAATCTTCTGTCAGGTAATCGTTCGGTCAGACTGTGAAAAATGATGCAGTTTGAAGTTTTTTAATTTTTCAATTTTGTATAAAATATGGTCCTGGTTAGCGGTAGGTTTTGTTTGTTCAGTTTCTTCGATGTTCTTAACATAACGTTGTCAAGATGCTTTTGGAGTATAAGTTTAGATTATCTTTTCTTTCTCCTTACTGAATATATTACGCTATTAGTAACATTCGCGATGTCAAGTTTATTTACATCGAACGACTTTACTATCAGGTGAATTCAAGAGAAAACGAAAGTCACCAAATACTTACAATAGGTTTTATAATAAAAACAATTCAAAAAAATTAATAGCCGATTTGATTATAAGCCGATATTTTTACAAAAATACGTTATATTATCTAACGCGATACAGACCTAGTTCATTTAGTATAACATAAGCCGATCCAATATCGATTATCGAGACTTCCGGCGACTCACCCCGCAAAAATATGAACCCGCGGGGAGAGTCGCTGGATCTCATATATCTTACACATACATAATACTATATTATCAGAAGTCTATTCGTGTTCATAGTTCGATTATAATTGTGTTATGTAATGACGTGGTAGGCGAAGTGTTTTGCTGCGTTTCCGAGGCAGCGCTCGTGCCGGAAATTGACGTCACCGCGCCGCTCCGCACAACTTCCGGCGTATAATCGCGGCGACACTGGACTCGTTTATTTTGTACACGCGTTTATATATTGCTTATTAAAATGTAGGCTGTTTTCAGCTGTTGTGATTATATTTTGTGTTAATCATATATTTCATACAACGCCTTACAGTAGCCAACGGGCTGCAGATCGGGCTCGCAGTACTAGTAGTCGAAGTCGGACTCGTGGTCGGGGTCGTGGTCGTGGTTGGCTTGGTTTGCGTGCGCGTACACGCTCGGTTTTGCCTATTTATTATCAACAAGGTGGTCTGATGATTTGGCGAAAGCTGCAAGACCGCAGTGGATGCAGGTTGCTTCAAACCGAATTACTTGGAGATCAATGAGGGAGGCATATCAGTCCAGCAGTGGACGTCCTACGGCTGACATGATGATGATGATGAATCAAGAATACTGATTCGATTAAAGGTTTGCCATAATATAGTAATAACGCAGCGTCGAAAAGCGAACATTTTGAAAAAAGAACGTTGAAAATTAGCTTGACTTACTATATCTTTTTTATTTAAAAAATCGCTTATCCTCGTCTCCATCACTGCATCACGTCACGTCTAGTACACTTTCGGTCCTGACTGGACGTTAAGGTTTCCTTAATACTTTTGGATAACACAAGTTAGATATAACAATCTACTTATTTTAAAAACACAACATGAACATGAAGTTCTCCACTTCAAACTTGTGTCTGGAAAATGATAAACATAAAACACGCAATAATATCACACTAAACTTTTCCACCAGACAAGCACCAAATAAAATATAAAAATAAATAAACACAAACAGTATTTGAACAATTTCCCTAATCACTGTCCGAGTAACGAAATGAAAAACTTCATTCAATCAAGGGCCAGACTGACGCACAGTAAAAATGTACAAGAATAACAAGATTGATGGCACCATAGCGCGAATATTGCGAAAAATTAATGTTTCTATACATTTTGTGTATCATATTTCGGAATACATGAGAGGCCAAACGTTGGGAGAATTTGGGAAGTGGTTTCGTTTAATACTTATGTTTAATGGGAAACGTTCTTTAGACTATGAGTGGCGCATTATGTTGGAATCACATCACATCACTACTTAATTGACGAAAAGTTGGTCCCTTGATTAAAACGGACGTTAATGAGTGATTTGACATGTAATGTATAAAAAATCATGTCAATTATATGTGTCGATTTAATGGAAGTCTCCTCGGCAGTTAGCCTCTGAGTGCGGCATTTACATAGTTCTGAAGCAAATAATATTGTTAGTCGCTTATCAACAAAAAATAACTACCAAAAATCTATTAGACGAAAATAAACAATATTACAAATGAACATTATAACCGGCTTCCCTATTTTATCGATTGTTGGAATGTCTTCCGAACCTGGAATCCGTTTAAATTCGGGTAAAATGTTCTAGGAAAACCTATTGAACATGAAATACAAAAATATTTATTTATCTCATTTGAAAATTCATCATTAAAACCTACCACACACATACAAGCTACGTAAATAAAACAATAACTACATACGTGCTAACATACAGCATACACCTACAATTTCCACTACAGTTTGAGGAAAGCTTTAATATAGCCGACCTGTTCACGTCTCCCATCTAATTATCCCATTACATTGCACTCCATAGCTAGCCTGGATACATTACAAGCCCCTGCGAGACTAGCTTTAAAGCGTGATTAATTTTAACCGAGACTTTAGCTGAAGGAGGCTTCGATTAATTAAATAGGTTCTTGAGAGGATAATAAGACGCTTTGTTGCTGTAGACTTGTTGGGTTTTGTTGTAGTTTATAGTTATATACTTTGGGTGATGTTAAAAGTAGGGACTTTTTTTATTTGAACCGATGGTAGAGTTTAAATAAAATCAAGGGTTTGCACTCCGAGAGTGCCGGCAGAAGTCTTACGAATTATCGATCAGGTCACGTGTCCTGACGTGGTTTAATTTTTTTTACTCATCACAAAAAAGTGCAAAACACCACTGAGGAAGTTTTCTTTTCAAAAATATTTAGGCTTCATTCAGACGGAAGAGCTTCGTGCAGTAGCGTCACGTTGAACAGAAAACAAAAAATGATCACATGTCTAATAAAAACGCTGTCCAAAATTACCGTTGCTACATTAAAATACACGACGAAAGAATATAATATTTTATTATATACATTTGAGTCTAATAATATTATGCCAATTATTAAGAGTGATAGTTGTTCCTAATCACATAAAATCACCACATATAACAAATATCTCATAAGCACTCATAAACATAATCATAGACAAGTAGTTCTAACAACTAAATCACGACCAAATCATAGCCCAATTAACGTTCTCATATTAAAAGGGGAGCACAACGCAACGTATTCGTTTGTAGATCACGTTTTATGAACCGAAGCGAAACGAATCGATGGGAATGAGGGATGTTACTGAAACACTGAGATAAGACACGATCCGTGGCCCCTACTACTTGATCGATGACTTCGAGCTATCGATTTGTCACTGAGCCAATTTTTTTATTCAATTTCCTTTACGTGATTTTTATGCAAATTGTTGTGGTTTGTTTCTGTTGTGGTAATAGAGTTTTTGGGAGTTATTTTGTTGAGAGTTTGAATTGGAAGATGGTTTGGTAGTATAAAATAAACATTTTATGTGTATTATGTAGTATACATTTGGAAGCAAATAATGAAGATAACCAAAAACTTTTTAAAAGTTGCAAATATTTGTAGTCAGTCATAAATTCAAGGTGGCCATGAAATGTCTTAATTTCTTAATTTTTAATTTCTTTTGCTACGTAAAAGCGGCAGAACACGAGTAAAAATGCTATCAGTTTTACTCTATTTTAAATATAATTTTAAAACATCAATATCCTTGTCTACTAACCACTAACCAGAGGCATTACTCAACTCTTCTAACCAATATCATCCCTACAAAAAAACGTGACTTAACGACAAATAGTAGGGGCGATGACGTTACGACAGTTGTTATATCGTTAATGTAGTGAAAGGGACTAAGTCTCGGATTCAGGGATACGTAACATATGAAGTTACAGGATTGGCTTACAAAAGCATTTGATATATTGGATTCAACTGGAATGGTTAGGTGGTGCTTTATTTTTGTTGGTAAAGTCTGTTGAATATATATGTACTTGACAAGCAGTTTCCCGCAGTTTTACTCGTGTTTTTGAAAATTAGTTACATACCTTCCTCTTGAATCATTCTGTATGTTAGTGAAAACCGCATGAAAATCCTTTTTTCTTTTTGGAGAAAATCAAAGTCACACAGACATGTAGCTTTTAGAGATTTGATTTTATGATATTTTAGATAAGGATTGGTTAAGTTTGTAAATTGTAATATCTTTATTTTGCACAAAAATAGCACCCTGTGTTGTTATGGTGTCAAGAGATAATTTTTTTCTTCTATATCTTATATTTTATTGACTTTTGAAAAAAAATTGTTGCAGTTCTTGAGGTGACATGATTCGTTAGAAAAAACCTTCGTAGCTTTTGTAGTTTCAGACTTGAACATACTGACAGTTTTAAAAAAACAACTCCGTATTTTTATCACAGAAGAACTACAGTAGAAAGCCACTGCAGCATCTGTAGTGCAAAAATGAAGAGCTACAGTAGAAAACCTCTGCCGTGTAGTGCAAAAATATGTAAAGTAATCCGAAAACAACTACAGTATTATACTCCAACCTATTCACACCTGGTTCCCAGTTCATTTAAGCTCTAATACAGTGTAGAGTGAACCTCCCAAAATGCCCGTATATGTTCTGCCAGTGGCGAATTGAAGGGGCTAGGGACTCGCGAAAAATCATTTGACGTCACCCAAAAAAAGAAAATGTTTCCATTGATAAAACATACTGCCACGAAAGTCCTTATCCTAACTTCTTATCGAGTCGAAATACCGTAATATTTTAACAAAATAAAAACAATAAAACATACTGTCACAAGAAACTAACCCCCACCCTAAATTCTTCTTATCGAGATGGTGTGAAATTCCATACAAAAAATGGTAAAAGCTAATAAATAAATTGAATTATGGCTTAACGTTTTTACCAGAATTTAGCCACGTCTATTGCACCGGCACTGACCAATCAATGCATCTTACGTGCTTACAAAAGAGCCTCTTTGGGAGCAATACTGCATAAAAATATTTAACTTTGACTTTGTACTGTGAATATGGTGCCTGTTCAAAGCATTAGCCTCCTGCTACGATGCCCACTTTAATTAAAATCCATCTATCACTACCAAAGTCAAGCCCCGAATAATAACCCTGAGTACGCCCCTGGTACCGCCCCGTATTCCAAGGGCTGCAGCTCAGATAAAAGCACATCAATCACTGTACGTTATAAACAGAACATTGAAACATTATCCTGCGTATCGGAAACCAAAGTAATATAAGATGGCTTGTGTAACATAGTATTTTGGTATAGTATGAACAGCAAATAAAAGAAAATTTAAATGACCGATTCTAAAAGGCCGCCAACCTTTTATTCGGGGACTTTTTTCATTGCCTTTCTGATATGCCTACTGTCTGAAATCTCTACAGGAAACGAGGCTTAACTCCTGTTATATTTTATTTTATACTAGCAGCGCCCCGCGGTTTCACCCGCCTTGTACCCGTTCCCGTGGGAATTACGGGATGAAAAATAGCCTATAACCATCCCGCTGAATGTGGCTATCTATTACAAAAAGAATTATTCAAATCGGACTGATGATTCTTGAGATTACCTCGAACATACAAACAAACAACTTAAAAATGTTACCTATTTATAATATTAGTATAGATACCTACTTGCTGGTCAAACCAAATAGCCATTTTGAAAAGCAAGTATGCAGTTACGCTAAGTTTTTCCTAAGCAATATATCGTATAGAATCACCTTATCAACAAAATTCGTTACTTTGTTGTTACAGGAGTTACAATAGTTACAAACATGGTCGTTGAATGTGCCAGAAGTTGACATTTCTAATAACGTAATATATTTGTTTAGTTGGATCAACATTTGTTCTATGTATGCATACCTAAGTTGACATGGTCGACATCTATTCATAATGTAACATTGTCACCCCGTCACGACACAACAAAAAAAAAATAATACCACCCTTAACAATGTTATTCCAAATGTTACCCGTATAATAAACAATAATTAGGTGGATATTAAAACTAATTATTGTATATTACTACACATACTTACGTAAAACAATATCAATTATTAAAGAAATTTAGTTCAGGGACTCGAAAAAAATATCGTGATATGAAAACAAATGTCAAACAAGTAAGTGCTGTAATTATAATGATTACAGCCGTAATGGTGATAAGGGACCACGCACACTGCTTCTACTTTCACTTAATCTTTGCCGACTACAAAAATCAGGTTATATTTTGTCACTAATATTGAAGTGAAAACTTCTTTATCGGCGTTGTGCACTTTTTTGATGGGTAAAAAAATTTAAATTCGCTTCAGGACACGTGACTTGATCGAAAATTCGTAAGAAGTTTTAACGTTAAAGGCCTCTACCCATTACACCGTATCATACCATGACCGTGCTATGAACGTGTCAGGCAAAAAAGTATTCTTTGTATTGAAAAGTATGAGACTATGCTCACTAGACCGTTCCGTCACCAACCAACAACGTCGACTATTCTCATATAATATTTTGCCGGTGCTGAAACGTTCATAGCACGGTCATGGTATGATACGGTGTAATGGGTAGACACCTTTATATTCAATTTTTCGCTTCTGTCGGAACTCCCGGAGTGCAACCTGCTTTAAATTGCAATTTTCATCAGAGCATACACAAAGGCAGTTATTTGTTACTATTTTTTTATATAATCAGAGCTATGCTACAGTTTGTTGCTTGACTAGTATTGATACGATTGTTAGACAACAAACGAAGTATATCAATAACGCTAATGAAAATACTACTTGTGTTTGAAAACGAACCCTTATTTTTAGAATAACTAGCTGTGCCCCGCGGTTTCACCCGCAGCGCCCCCGTTCCCGTGGGAATTTTGAGATTTTTATTCCCTATAAACCTCACGGAGCCCGAGACCTTTCCAACGAATGCAAAACCGTGGAAATCGGTTCGTGCGTTCTGAAGTTATAGCGTCAGGGAGGAAAACCCGACTTATTTTTATATAGTAGAAGATATGTAGCAAACTCATAATATTAATAGCTGATAAATGCTAACGAATTTCAAATGATGATTTAATAATTTAAAATTAATATGATTTAAAGATATTAAATACCTGAGCTGTATAAAAGTAATTATGTACAAAAAAAACGGCCAAGTGCGAGTCGGACTCGTGCATGGAGGGTTCCGTACTTTAAAAAACGGCAAACAAACACGTTTATTGTATGGGAGCTCCCCTTAATTATTTATTTTATTTTATTAAATAAAATAAATGATTTTATTTTATTAATAATATGTATTTAAAGAGATATTTATTAATTATATTCTGTGAATAGTTTAAGCGTTCGGCGTAAACAGACGGACGGACGGACGGACGGACAGCGAAGTCTCAGTAATAGGGAGGGTTTTTACCCTTTGGGTACGGAACTCCTAAATTGAAAACCTCGTTGTTTTTTGGAAGTCGGTAAAAAAACTCAATATTTTTACTCAAAACCAAATGAGCGCCGATCTTAACAGAAAATAGAGTGTACCAATAATAACTACAAATTACTGTTTCAACTTTTGTGTCTCTTTATTTGTACAGGTTTGTAATAAAATTATTAACTAGAAAGCTTGTAGGTGCGTATTATGATAATACTAGCAGCGCCCCGCGGCTTTGCCCACGTTGAGCCCGTTCCCGTAGGAATTTTCGAAAATCCTTTCTTAGTGTGCACTTACGTCACTTGAAGAACCTTCCTGCCAAATTACATGTTTCTAGGTGTAGCGGTTGAGGCTGTGGGTTGATTATCAGTCAGTCAGTCAGTCAGTCAGGACTTTGAATTTTATATATATAGATATAGATTACGGATCCTCCGAAGCACGCTAGCGCTCAGATTGATATACTACTATGGGCCACCTATCCCAGTAGTAGCCGAGCTATTTTATTATACTAGCAGTGCCCCGCGGCTTTACCCGCGCTGTGCCCGTTCCCGTGGGAATTTCGAGATAAATCATTGCCTAAAACCTTCCCGTTAAATGTGGCTAGCACGCCCTAAATGATAATAATGCCTTAATATATTGTATGCCACGGTACCATACATTTTGACAGTAACAAGCGAAGGCAAAGCGAATGTCACTAGTTAAGTAGTGTCACTAGTATTAGTAAAATAGAATAAATTGTCTAACGCGGACCCGTTTCATTTAGTATGAGTTCAAATCGTGTGAGTTTGAAAAGTACGAATGACACTAGTCTAAAAAGACAGTTTACTTGCCTAGTCGACCCCTAGGACCCTAAGTGAGAGTGTCCTCAGTCACTGACTGTAGAATACGTTCCTTATAAATAAGTTAAGCCCTTTCGATCTCCAAATCAAAGTTTACTAGAGCACATTATTACGTAGTCGAATACAAGTTACCTGCAGCAACTAAATTGAATTTTCATTTCATATTTCAACAGCACACAGGGCTCGCAGTCAAAGAGTAGCTTGCACACAATTCTTTGTACTCTAGCTTCTAAATTGAAATCCTTATAGTCTCTAAGACAGTATGTATGGTTCCCTATGACATCTAAACTGGTAGATATTGCGCTTTTATCTCTACACGAGTCTGTTCTGTAGCTCCTTACTTAGGTGATATCTTAAAATGTGGGACGGACTTAGATGAAATAAATTCTCGGTTTTATTACTTTTGTTGTACACTGGCTGGAACTTGCTAGAAGTTAAGTTATGTAACTTACAAACTTACTTTATGTGACGCTCAGTTAAGAGATATGTTTTCAATGAGAAGGATTGTTGAACTAATAATTTAAAAAATCGTGCTGATTGAATACTTCTTTAGCGGCGTTGTGCAGTTTTTGTCATGGGCAAAAAATGTTAAACTTACGTCAGGACACGTGACCTGATCGAAAATTTGTAAGACGTTTTGACGTTAATATTCAAGTTTTCACTTCTCCCGGAACTCCCGGAGTGCAACCCGTTTTTTTATACAAGTATAAATGGTACTGATCAAATCAGGATCGAACTCAACCCTTCTCAATATCAATTCGGATCAGAAACATAATTCTTCTACGTTCCTTGTACAATCTGAATCCATCCCTGATTTGATCAGATGGAAGTCTATCATAGTGAACACTAGAACTTTGTAGTGGCAATAACTTTAGCAACAGTTCGAGAGCTATTGAACATGATACTCTATGATACTGCTAGATATTCTATTATTTATGGACGTAGGTTTAGAACGGCGAGGATGTTGTTCTTGTTATGTAAAACAGATAATGTAAAATTTTGCCGTTTTCTGAGTACGCATAGGAGTTTTTAAAAATAACTGTTCAAATATAGCGGTCGTGGCGTAGTTTGATTATGCAATGTTAATGCATTGCGATTGTTAAGTAACGTGCATCTCGGCCTCTACTTGGATGGGTGGCCGATAGTGGTATTTCTATCTGAGCGCTACCGTGCTTTGGAGGGCACGTTACGCTGTCGGTCCCAATGTCGGTTGCTTGCCCAATGGTTTGGTGATCTGTAACCCAAACCATTACTATTCGCTACTAGTATCTCCACTAAAATAGATCATAACTTACATTACAGGAACCACGATCGAAAAGCGCCGATGGTTCGCCCGCATCGGATCGGAATTCCGGCAGATTGTCGGATCGGATGCCTTCGCCCATTGCACGCCTCCCGCAGTTCCAGATAATTTGACTACACTCACTGGGAATATCACTCAACTATCACGGAATATTCGTGGAAAATAAACGTAGTATTTTGTTATTACGTACGTGATATTCAAAGTGAAGGTAAAGTGATCTTTAGATACTTTTTAAACTGACATGATTTGCACTCATTAAATGAACGAAACAGGACTATATCACGTTTAAACTACTTGTTTTACAAAAATACGTACCCGACGTTTCGAGCGAATTACACCACTCGTGGCCACGGGAAGACTGGCTATAGCGGGGAATGTCCAAGTTAATTTCAAAGACTACCCGCATCAACTACCCACATTTTGAGTTTAATTATAAATGTTAGGTTAAGGTTTGCAACACACTACGCTCACAACATCTGAAGAATAAGTCATTTTTTTGTGAAGCCTACAACCACTTATCACTGGATTCTACATAGATTAGATCTTAAAAACCTCTCTTCCAATTGAATTGTTATGTCTGTTAATTTTCGGGGCAAGCAGTACATACGTATATTTCCATTTCATCAATTAAGGTAGTAAAGGTAATCTTAGAAGTAGTAGTATTAGCCTGTAATGTCCCACAGCTGGGCAAAGGCCTCTGATCTCACTGAAGTTATCAGTACAGTGAGGAGGATTAGGCATAATCACCACGCTTGCCAAATGCGGGTTGGTGATCTCAAACTCGAGCCATGTTTGAAAAGTAGGAAACATGTTTTCTTCCGACCCAGGAATTGAACCCGGGACCTCAGTCTTGGCAGGCGAGCGCACATACCACTAGACCACCGAGGCCTTTCTAAATAAAAATCAATGTTATATAAAGCTTGTTTTATTAACGTCATGTTTTGCAAAATAGACAAATATACATTTTGAAAAATGTCTTTTCAATTAAAAATTCCGCATCAACATTCAACAATAATTACTTACGTATATTACATTAATTACACACATCACACTATCTTACAATTATTACACTTTACATCTTAAATAATTAATACAAACTTAAATATTAAAACTGTTAAAACATAACAAATGGCTTAACAAATTAAAGTCAGACGCATACTACAAGAAAAAAATAATTCGAATACATTTTTTACATTTCTAATTATTGTCGTGGTCTATAATTTTGATTTACCGATTGGTTTTTCTGCGTAAAATATGATAATATAAATGTACTTTAATTTGAATTTAATACTTTCAAACGTTACGTATTTGACGTTTTTAGAGTTCCGTGTTCAAAAAGCAAGGTCGATGGAACCCTTTTACAATTTAAAAGTAATAAACGTATATCATTAACAAAAGCGTGAACGAATAAACATATATTTATAGGAAAAGCGTTTTTAAATATTACCAAAATCATGGACAGGAATTTAATCATAAGTGGACAGCTTTAACTTGTACTTACATTAATAAGAAAATAAATTATTAAATACATTACATTTATTTTACATTAAATTTACATTTTTATGACTAGCTCTCTTAAAGGAAATGAAAATGCACCACATTTTTGTTCTATACAGCTATCCATTTACATATGGCACTACATATTCTATTACAGAAATTATGATTATTTACTAAGCATTGGCGCAGATTACGAATATAAAAAGTAATGAGTACTTTAGTTAAATATTCTTTTAGTTATTTTGTGTTGGTCCGGTTAAGAATAGGCCATCCCCACTGTTTCGTCATCGTATTCTTAATTCAAAAAGCACCCTATGTTTCTCGTAATCGTTCCCAGGCGTTTGTGATTAGTACATATTCACTGATGTAAATATTGACAAGCGTGATGGTAAGCGCAAGCAGTCTTCCTAGGGTGGCATAGGGACCCAAGAAGAAGCATCATCACACCAATCGATAAACCTATAATCGATTCTACGCTAATAAGTCGTGTGCGCTTGTTATCTGTGGTCAAGCGCATCCCTAGTCTTACAAGAGAACTTTGAATGGCGGCGCGTCGCTCCGACCAACTTAAAACTAATAAATACAATTTAACGTGTCTACTGTGTTGTGTCACAAATAAAAAGAACTGCTTAAGTGTGTGCATATCAAGGACTCAAAGATCGAACTGGGAATCAAAGGTAAGGCTGCTTTTATTGTCTTATATTTTGATCAGTCTAATGTCTACCACAAACGCTTGGTAATTCAAATACGAATTGCCATCCCTTATGTTATTTAAAGAAGTAACCCTTCTCGTAACATTATTTTGGTGCCGAAACCCGGGATCTGCTTTAGATAGTAGTAATCGTAAAGATAGCGAGAAACATTTCATTCACTTTCGTAATTTGCACAAATGGCTGACCGAATGGTCACCATAACAAATCAGCTCAAATCTCGTTAAGTACTGAATATTTCTCCAAAGTATATGAACAACACGTTAGAACAATTAATTCTGTTTGTCCTGGTGTATTTATTTTTATTTAAAATCGAAAATTGATGAAAAAAGTAACAAACATTCCAATCCGTCGGCCTAGGTATTTACCTACGCGCCTTGGTGGCGCCGGTCATTTACGTAGGTACTAATTCAATCCGTTGTTTGCGTACTATTTCATCTTGGTAGCCCGATGTTCAAAGTTCCACATTCAAGTCAGCGATTTGTATCAATCCATTCATAGGTAATACTTTAGTTCCGTAGGTACGATGTTAGTAACTTAGTATAATAAGTAAGTAGTACATGTAAAATTCAACGTTTCATTCGGTACATGTTATTTTCATTACGTACATTCTATCGTTACATAGGTACAATAGTTATAAGTAGGTATAACTAAGCTACGTGAACAAACTGCAGTCATCTAATCATTCGTAAATTATCGTAGTCAGGTACAAATCAATTCAATCCGTAACCCGTAGTTATCATTTTGCATTACATTCGCTCAAGTTTATTAGGTAATCATAATAACAAAGGTACATATTTCGTAAATTATTATTCTGTAGAATTCACAAATCAAACTTAGTGAGAAACCATCAACTACCTACAAGTAAAAACTAATATTTGTGGGGTAGGTAGGTAACAACTACGGTTGTGCCCTAACGGTCTGTAAACTAATCGATAATTATTTTGATATCGATTTTCGTTATTGAAAATTATTATTTTATTAATCGATTCGGTTTGTTTTGCATAATCGATTCTAGCCATGGCTTACGTACCAAAGCGTGGTGTTAAGAAGATGTCTAAGTCTAAATCGATTGACAATCCTGGTCTTACGCATGCCGACTTGCCCGTATTACGACGTAAACGGACTTTAGCATTAAATCGATTGCGGAAAACGTTGGAAGTTGCTCGAATCGTGAAATCGGATCACTTACGTTTAGATGAGTTTAGCGTACATTATGCAGCGGTACCTAAACAAGTTGAGAATTTCGAGGAAGCGCATTTGGATATTTTAGGTATTATTGAAGAGTCCGATATGGAGAATGAAGACGAAATTCGTACCGAATTCGATGATATTTATTTTGAAGTGCTCACGATACATCGAACCCTTGTTCCTTCTTCATACGTTCCAGAGGAATTGCCAGCTGTTCAGATGTCGCAGGCTTCAGCTATCAAACTTCCTAAGATCGACTTACCACGTTTTTCAGGATGCATGAAGGATTTCAATATGTTTTTTGATGCGTTCAATTCGCTCATTCATCGGAATGAATCATTGTCGGACTCGGATCGCATGCAGTATCTTCGAGCGAGTCTATTCGGGGACGCATTAGGACTTATTCGGACCTTCCCTATACAGGGTGCATTCTATCAAGAGGCGTACAAGACATTAGTAGCTCGTTATCGTGACAAACGTGAACTCGCCTTTACTTGTTGGCGGGAAATGCAAAACATTAACTTAAAGATTAACTCACCTACCGAATTTAGACGCGTGTTAGATCTTTTCAACGAAAACTTGATAATTCTAAAAGGTCTTAACTTACCGACAGACCAATGGGACTTTGTTTTATGTTATCATTTACTATCAAAGTTAGATTCAAAGACGCGTTGCGCCTTTGAACAATCGCACCCGACATCGGAGATACCTCGTTATCGGGATCTCAAAGTTTTTTTAGAAGCAAAATGTGATGCACTCGTTCGTGATACTCACTTTTCAGGTAATCGTGAGTCTCAATCATCAACTAGTAGTAGTAACAAAAATGATGTCAAGTCAAACAACAACAACAAAAAGATAATGTCGTCGTTGTTATCAAATTCAGAGAAGACAACACACCGGCCAGAGGATACCAGATCTTCTGCACCTTCAACCACTGCGCGAGGGGTAGCTTCTAAGTGCTCTTTCTGTTCAGAACTTCATACCATTTCGCACTGTAAATCATTCGCTTCAAAAGCCATTCCAGAGAGACGTGACATCGCGAAAAAGAACCGCTGGTGTTTTAATTGTTTGAAACCTTCCCACATTGTTCGCGATTGCAGGTCGACCTTTACGTGCCAGAAATGTCATCAGAGGCATCATACACTCCTGCATCAGGAATCCGATGTTCATCTTCCTGAACAGACGCCTTCAGTCAGTGAACCCGTTCGTGTGTTGACGAACGTGGGTGATAATTCGGTTGTTCTTCTATCTACTGCCGTTATAAACATTCGTGATTCGTTGGGCGACTACCAGCCTTTTCGCTGTGTTATTGACACTGGTAGTCAGGCTCATTTCATTTCAGAACGTGCAGCAGACAGTCTAGGACTTGACAAACGCATGACCTCACGCCAGGTTCGTGGTGTAGGTCACTCGTCAGCCCCCATTTCTGGAGCTGTTCAACTTCAGATAGGTATTAACGGTCAAGCGGCTTTCAATGTTGAAGCGTTGACCATACCTAACATTTGCGGAAACATGCCTAGCGTCAGGCTCAACAAATCGTCTTGGCTTCATATTCGTGGTCTCAATCTGGCGGATCCAGATTGTGACAAACCTGGTCCAATTGACATTCTTCTAGGTGCTGAGATCTTCCCTTTTCTGATTCTTCCAGGAAGTGTGAGCGGAGGACCGAAGCAACCATCGGCCTTAAACTCAGTGTTCGGATGGCTTCTTCTAGGAAGTGTCGGCGAACCGCAGGCTGAATCAAGTTCCAATTCGTTTTTCGTTACAGACGACCAGCTTTCGCAGGAAGTCAAGAAGTTCTGGGAATTAGACAATCTTCCAAGCGTCCCCAAGTTGAGTGAAGCAGATCAACGTTGCGAGCAACTCTATTGTGACACAACGACTCGTGACTCAACTGGACGCTATAGTGTTGCTTTGCCCTTCGTAGAGGACAAAGATCCGTCGTTTCCAGGTTCACGAGAGTCCGCTCTTCGGCGTTTTCATTCGTTGGAACGTAAACTTTCCACAGATCAGGTTCTCCTAGAACAATACTCGAGTTTCATGGCTGAGTATATTCAGTGCGGCCACATGAGTCGTGTGCCCACTAAAGATTTGCAGAAAGGAAAGTATTACATCCCTCATTTTTGCGTTCTTCGTCCTGACAGCGTCAGTACGAAGCTTCGTGCCGTCTTTGATGCGTCAAATCGTGACGCAGTCACTGGCGTATCGCTCAACGAAACCTTACTCGTCGGTCCAAAGTTACAGGCTAACATTTTGGAAATTCTTCTTAGGTTTCGCTCCCATTCTGTTGTGTTCTCAGCTGACGTGCGCCAAATGTACCGTCAGATACTCGTTCACGATGAACATCGTGATTTTCAAAGAATCTTCTGGAGATTTCATCCAACCCAACCCATGTTGGAATATCGACTGAACACTGTGACCTACGGCGTCTCTTCATCACCTTTTCTTGCTTGTCGTACCGTCAAACAGCTCGCTGCGGATGAAGGTCGTGACCTTCCTCTCGGCAAATCCGTCTTAACGACTGACGTGTACATCGATGACGTTGTCACAGGATGTTCTAATTTCAACCAGGCCGTCCAAACTAAGTCGGAAGTAACGGAGCTTCTAAAACGTGGTCACATGGAGCTGCGCAAATGGGCCAGCAATGACCCTAGACTGCTGTCTGATCTTCCTCCTGAGCATTGCCTTACAGATAACGTCTCCATGGACGTTGAGAAGTCGAATACTCTCAAGATTCTAGGTTTAAAGTGGGAACCAAATTCTGATCATTTCTTGTTTGAAGTCAAGCCTCAAGATCGTGTTTGCAGCAAACGAAATATTCTCAGCGAACTCGCAAGGATCTACGACCCACTCGGTTTTCTGTCGCCGTTAACTTTCTTCGCGAAGTATCTAGTTCAAAAATTGTGGGTTCTTGGAATTTCTTGGGATGCTGATCCTCCTGAAGACATCAAACGACTATGGAGTCGCTACACCGAAGAACTGCCCGTCATTCAGAATCTCCGAATTCCGCGTTATCTCTCCGTGTCAGAAGTCAAATCGTGTGAACTTCATGGGTTTGCCGACAGTTCTCAACGTGGATTCGCTGGTGTGGTATTCCTACGAGTCATCGACCCGGATGATAACATTAAGGTCTTTTTTGTGTTATCAAAAGCTAGGGTAGCTCCAATCAAAGTTGTGTCCCTACCAAGACTTGAGCTTTGTGCTGCCGTTCTTCTGGCAGACTTACTCAAATTCGTCAGCGAGGTTTATCAACCTCTTCTGCCCATCTCAGCAATAGTCGCGTGGTCAGATTCGACTGTCGCGCTCTCGTGGATTCGATCGTCTTCTTCACGTTGGAAAACATTCGTAGCAAACCGTGTCAGCCATATTCAGGATGCGGTTCCTGGCGCACAATGGCGCCATGTAAAATCGGAGGACAATTCCGCGGATATCGCCTCTCGTGGTCAGACACCGGCGGAACTTGTCAATAATTCGTTATGGTGGGCGGGGCCTAGTTGGCTCTCTCAAGCCGTTCAGTCGTGGCCTTCCTCAGTTTCAGATCCTCCTGAAGAAGAACTTCGTGCAGAGGAGAAGGTACAGGTTCTCCTTACGAGTGATATTCCTGCACATCCCATCGATTACTTGCTGTCTCGTTACTCGTCAGTTCGCAAAATCCAACGTATTGTCGGCTTATGGCTTCGCTATATTAATAATCTTCGCTGTAAACTTAATCGCCGTTCTGATCATCCCTTGACTCGTGCAGAACTTCACAACGCGTTATTAATAATAGTGAAACGTACTCAGTTCCTTCATTTTAATGAAGACATCAAGCGATTACAGGAACGCAAGCTTCTTTCAAAACCAATGCGTAAGCTTAATCCATTCATTGACGGCCTGGGTGTTCTCAGGGTGGGCGGTAGGCTGTCAAGATCTGGACTAGAATACAGCCACAAACATCCCGCATTGCTCCCGAGACAGGCTCCACTAACTTATATGATCATAGACGCGCTTCATCGTGAAAATTGTCACCCTGGAATCAATACGTTACATTATTTAGTTAGTCAGCAATTTTGGATTTTATCAGCTAAACGTGCTATCCGACACCGTGTTTCAAAATGTTTGAAATGTTTCAAAACAAATCCTACTCCTCTCGAACCGTTTATGAGTGATTTGCCTGCAGTTCGTGTGAATCAAGTAAAACCTTTCAGTATCGTAGGCGTGGACTACGGAGGTCCTTTTCGAGTAAAATCAGGCAAGCATCGCGGTGCCAAGATTAGCAAGGCTTATCTTTGCCTTTTCGTTTGCTTTACGACTAAAGCAGTACACTTAGAAGTAGCTACTGATTTGACGTCAGAATCATTTATCGCCGCACTTCGACGCTTCGTCGGTCGTCGTGGCCGAGTCCAGACGATTTATTCCGATAGAGGAACCAACTTCGTTGGTGCTCAGCGTGAGCTTTCCTCGTTCATGCAGAAAGCTGCTCATACTGAAACTATTGAATTCAAGTTTAATCCCCCCTCCAGCCCACATTTTGGTGGCGTGTGGGAGATTCAAATTAAAGCGGCAAAATCAACCTTGTATCGCGTCATCAACAATCAATCGTTGACGTTAGATGAACTCATTACATTATTCGTGCAAATCGAAGCAATGCTCAATTCCCGGCCCCTTTATCCGATAAGTACCTGTGCAAATGACATGACAGTGCTTTCGCCAGGTATGTTTCTGACTTTAGAGCCACTGACCGCGGTTCCCGATGAGGATCTTACCTCTGTCAACATTACTCGTTTAGGACGGTGGCAACTCATTCAACGTTTTCAACAAGATTTTTGGAAGCGTTGGAAGAATGAGTATTTGCATTCGTTAACTCAAAGGGCCAAATGGACTAAGTCTTCGCAACCCCTGGAAATCGGTTCCGTGGTTGTCATCAAATCGGAAACTCCGCCCCTCCATTGGCCTTTAGCTCGTGTAGAACGGTTGCACAGCGGACCAGATGGAGTAGTACGCATCGCGGACCTACGTTTACCTAATGGTTCTTTTCTAACTCGACCGCTGGCAAAGATCTGTCCTTTGCCAAACAATACGGATTAGAATAGGTAGAACGTTAGTTTTCTCATTAGTTAAGTTAGTATTAATCCAAACAATAAGTTTACTATTCAGTTATATATCGTTGTTCATATACTTGGATAGGTATCGTGCCTTATGTAGGCTTCATAGTACAGTAAACAGTCAGCACGCTCGGGCATAACTCCCTTTTGTTGTAATTAATTCGCTACGTTGCCCTAAGCATATCGTTTTATAGTTAAATATTCGTACCATACCGTTCAAAGTATTCTTGAAAATACAACTCTATGTATTTTGGTGGGCGGTATGTTTCGTCATCGTATTCTTAATTCAAAAAGCACCCTATGTTTCTCGTAATCGTTCCCAGGCGTTTGTGATTAGTACATATTCACTGATGTAAATATTGACAAGCGTGATGGTAAGCGCAAGCAGTCTTCCTAGGGTGGCATAGGGACCCAAGAAGAAGCATCATCACACCAATCGATAAACCTATAATCGATTCTACGCTAATAAGTCGTGTGCGCTTGTTATCTGTGGTCAAGCGCATCCCTAGTCTTACAAGAGAACTTTGAATGGCGGCGCGTCGCTCCGACCAACTTAAAACTAATAAATACAATTTAACGTGTCTACTGTGTTGTGTCACAAATAAAAAGAACTGCTTAAGTGTGTGCATATCAAGGACTCAAAGATCGAACTGGGAATCAAAGGTAAGGCTGCTTTTATTGTCTTATATTTTGATCAGTCTAATGTCTACCACAAACGCTTGGTAATTCAAATACGAATTGCCATCCCTTATGTTATTTAAAGAAGTAACCCTTCTCGTAACACCCACTCAACCTAGGGTGTCGTAAAAAGCGACTAAAGGTTTTAAAAAGCCAATCTGAGGCTTCTACATCATAAGTGTAGCAGAGGCTCGATTGGAGCAGTGGATATCAGAACAGGATATCTACTAAAACTGGCGGCGGAGGAACGTCTCGAGCGTCAACGGCGGCAGTTCCGGGCCGAGTTAGTGGGCCCACTGTTCACCCACCAACACGCACTAGACAAGCGTGGTGGGTTAATTGTCTAACCCCCTCCATCAACTAACCATGACAAGTACAACCGACAACTGTCCCCGAGTACCCGGCGGCCCCGGCGGCCCCGCCGACGACGGTAGGCGGACCAGCCCCGGGGCCAGGGGCGAGGTGAATCTCCGGGTGGGATCTCCTTTCCGTCAAACGACCCAGGCTAAACGCAAAATGGACTCCGAGTGCACTCTGAATATTTTATGTTTTAACGTTCAGACCTTAAAGTCTGATTCAAGACTATTAGAATTAGAAAACGCAATCAAAGATATAAATTACGATATTATAGGTTTAAGCGAAGTACGAAGAATAGACGAGAATATAATAGAAACACAAGAAAACATATTTTATCATTATGGCGAAGTAAACGGGATGTATGGAGTAGGATTTTTAGTGGCAAAAAGATGGAAAGATAACATATTAGAATTCTTAGCTTATTCAGACAGAGTCGCAGTTTTAAAGTTCAAAGTTTCAGAAGGTAAAATTTTAACTATCATTCAATGCTATGCACCCACACTTTCACATACCGATACTGAAATAGAAGATTTTTACGACCATCTAAATCAAGCTCTTCAGGAACATCACAGTACTTGGAATATGATAATAGGCGATTTCAATGCTAAAATTGGTTTACGGAAAGACTTAGATAACCCTCAAATCCTAGGACCATTTGGGCTAGGAGATCGTAATCATAGAGGAACACGTTTAATTCAATTTGCCAATACTCAAAATCTTACAATATGCAATAGCTTTTTCTTCAAAAAACCAGATCGACGTTGGACTTGGCTTTCCCCAAACAATGTAGTCAAAAATGAGATTGATTACATATTAGCCTCCAACCAAGTAAAAGTCAAAAATGTTCAAGTTATAAATAGAATTAAATTTAAATCTGATCATAGACCGGTTCGCGCAAAAATTTGTTTACACACAAAAATCAATCGCCAGACTATAATTAAAAGTAACATTAAAAGAGTAAATAAAGAACTACTAATTGCCGATAAAGATAAATTCAACATAGATTTAAAAAATAGCTTTTCATTACTAGATGTAGATACAGACGACGTCGACCAACAATTTGATAGTATAGAGAAATCCATTAAAACAGCAAGCAATAAAGTAAAATTCATTAAAACAAAACATAAGAAACTAACCCAGGGAACAATTGATTTAATTGAAGACAGACTTAACACTAACCGAACTGATACCGGATACAATACGAAGGATAAAGAAGTAAAAAGAAATATTAGAAAAGATATTAGGAACTACGATCTGAAACTATTCAAAAACGCTTTAGAGCAAAATTCGTCATTACGCTTTGCAAAACAGGGTGCATCTAAAGGAAAACTATGGATTACCAATTTAAAAGACAGTCAGGGCATAAAACACTACAATAGAGACAAGATACTAGAATTATGCACAAATTATTACACTGAACTTTATACACCACCTTTCCAACAAGAAACAGATATTACAGACACATCCACCAACTACTCCTGTCCAGACACAATCCCACCAATAACAGCGCTTGAAATACATCTTGCTATCAGTAGATTAAAGTACAATAAATCACCCGGTCATGATGGCATAACTACCGAAGCACTAAAAGTTGGTGAATTTACTCTCCTTCCACATATAGTCAACCTGTTCAATTCAATATTAAAATCCGGAAAACTACCATCAAATTTCTGCCACTCGAACATCATCTTACTCCACAAAAAAGGTGATAAATCTAATATTAATAATTATCGCCCCATCAGTCTTATTTCCCATTTATACAAAATATTCATGAAAGTCATCGAAAATCGCATTTCTCACCAATTAGACAGCGAACAGTCCCCCGCCCAGGCGGGTTTCCGCCGTGGTTTGTCAACGACCGATCACCTTCATACCGTCAACCAAATTTTCGAAAAACACTCAGAGTTTAACATTCCACTTTACATAGCCTTTGTCGATTACACCAAAGCCTTTGATAGTTTATTGCATGAAGCCATTTTCCAATCTCTCGAAAACCAACACGTAGAACCTACATATATCAATCTACTCCGTCTCATATACAAAAAGAGCACCGCAGCTATAAAACTCAATAGAACCGGTCCATCATTCTATATAAAAAATGGTGTCAAACAGGGAGATCCGCTGTCACCCAAATTGTTCACTAGTGTCCTTGAAGATATTTTCCGTAAGCTCGCACTAAGCTGGCAAGACAAGGGTATCATCGTTGGGGGAGTCAGGTTCACCGACCTGCGCTTTGCCGACGATGTTATACTTTTCGCTTCCTCAGCATCCGACCTACAAACAATGCTCGAAGACCTGAGCAAGGCAAGCCTGGAGGTTGGACTGCAGATGAATATGTCAAAGACCAAGGTGATGACCAACCACCGACAACAACCGGTAAGAGTGGGTACAGAGGTTATACACTATGTCCAGGAGTACATTTACCTGGGCCAAATAGTCTCTTTCCAGACCAGACAAGACAAGGAGGTCGCAAGACGTACCGAGAATGCCTGGAAGAGCTATTGGGCCCTAGGGGAACTCCTGAAGGGACGCCTTCCAATGTCGCTTAAGCGAAAACTAATGGACATGTGTATACTTCCTGTGCTCACATACGGTGCACAAACTTGGTCATTGACAGATTCGCAGAAGTCCAGTCTCAAGGTTTGCCAACGGGCGATGGAGCGCAGCATCTTGGGTGTTAAGCTGACGGACAGAGTCCGAAACACCGAACTGCGCTCCCGCACAAAAATCGCCGATGTAGGTCGCAAATCTGCTGAGCTAAAGTGGAACTGGGCCGGACATGTCTGTCGCAGGCCTGATGAGTCTTGGGCAAAAATCACCACTTTATGGGACCCAGACCCAAAAAGGCGACGCCGCGGCAGACCAAAAAGGAGATGGCGAGACGAACTCGACGGATTTTTGCCTGGTTGGCGTCGTGAAGCTCCAAATAGAGAGAAGTGGAAACGATGGGGGGAGGCCTTTGCCCAACAATGGGACACCCACGGCTAATATAAATAAATAAATAAATAAAAAATTAAACAAAATAAAGAAAAAAAATACTTACATTTTTTTATAAGTCGTAGTCTGCGCAAACCCTTAGCAGCTATCGCTTACATAAAATCATTAATATATTATTGGTCATGCGCATTTATAAAAATATTAATTTTCTTATTTTAACTACTAACAACCTTAAAACAACAAGCATAAGAGTTAGTTTACATTACCAGTTAAGTACCGGATTTTTGTACCGATTTTTTCATTTGCAACACGATATCAGCGGCTTATCGGTGTAAACTTACCCTACAAATTAACGGTAACATAAACTTGATCAAACTATAATGAACGCTAACAGTATAAGAATAAGGTGCTATCACAGGAATAAAATCATGAATGAATTTCATTATTTTTGAAATATTTACGAATTGCGTTTATCTGTGGAGTCATCGTGCGCGGAACACGGATCCAATGGAATGTGACAGTGATAAAGTGCCATTAAAACTAGATACAATTAGAAAAGAATGAATATAAAACACCCATTAAGGTCCAATGTTCATCCAATATCGTTAATTCTTCGTTAATGCCTCCGAACTCGGGAACAATTTGGAATTTTTACTGCATTTCACATTTTGACCTCCAGAGTGCTTAATACTGTAGCTTTTATCAGTCTCAGCTATTAGTTTTATAGTCGTTACGTACAAGCCGATGGGAGAAGCCGACTTAATGTTCGGGCTAGTATAGCCTGTTATCTTCCTTGGACGTTCTAACCTTGTAATTGAATTTCAGGGCGGCTTTTACAAAGGAAGACCGCGTTTAAAATAACCGTAAGTATTTACAAAGAATATAAGTTTACTGTCAATCTTCTGGTGACGAGCGTTGTATGTAATTCGCTTGAAATGTCTTTTTTTCCATAACATTTTATTTTTAATGCTAATTCATGTTATAACATGATCTATATTATAGTCCCATTTGCTTTGTTATTAGGAGTCAAAATTTACGTAAGTAAGAAAAATAATAAAAAGTATGTAACAAAAAGCCTGCAGCTTCCATCGGCTTGCATTGTAAACAAAAGACTATTAAAATGTGTTCGTTTTAAACCCGGTACTAAACGTAAGCTCTCCGGCCGGTTCCTATAATGCTGTTTCTTTCACTTACGACTGACACTTCCGAGCTGTCACTTTTCCTTCCACACGATGTGAAGAGTCTGGAGTTCTGTTCAAATAAAACACTTAAATTAGTAACGTTCTGAAATACATTAGCATCTACGAAAAGTGCCGTCAAAAAAAATTAAAAAAAGAATTTCATTTAATGCACCAAAATTGCATTTTAAACTCCGAAATATAAAAAAATCAAACTGAGTACATATGAACTATTAACCCCTTATTCAAAATCTTGTTTCGTACAAACAAGAACCAAAAAGAATAGAACTAACACACACACACAGACAGTCACCTAAAAATTTCCTTAACATAAATCTCACCCACCTTAACAAAGCTTCTAACAGGTTGCTGCAGGACGAATATCGCAAATATGACGACTCCTTGCAATGCGTTGATGAGGTCGAAGACTGACCACACGGAGACGGTGCTGGAGGCGGCGCCCGCGGCCCACGACACCACCTCCAGCACCCACGAGATGCCCATGATGAAGGAGAGCATGCAGCTGGTTCGGAACCTGGAGAAAATGAGGAATTATGAAACAGTTATAAAATGTTAACTGTTTATACTCGTAAGAGAGGTATGTTCTATTGAAGTGAACAGCCGAAAACAAAATACTTTGGTAAGAATTAGAAAAGTTGCTGTTGTTTCATAAATGTGGAACAAATATCGAGTATTTAAATGGTAACAACATTAAACTAATTGATTCTTGTGGTTTCAGTTTTTTATAATTCTTTGGAAAATATGTGGCAATGAAAAGCAATGAAAAGGTACGTATTCTGGCTTTATCAGCCTAGTAACTAACGCAAGCACGTATTTAAGTCATTTATCTACTTGGAAAAAACTCCAGGTTGACGACCAACTTACAATTTCCTATACTTCTTGAGCCTCTGACTGAAGTTGACGGGCACTTCTCTAGGTGACGAGGCTCGCTCCGGAGCCGATATCGGCTGTCCCAGCACCGTGCTCAGTCGTACCCAGTCATCTGACGTGCTGAAGTCTGAATGGGTCATGTCTAAAGCTAAAACAAAAATAGACTCATAAATAAACAATTATTTATTATGTACTAGCAACACCCCGCGGTGTTACCTGCCTTGTACCCGTTACAATACAACTACAAGTACGACTCAGTGCTCGTGAAATAAAACAATTAATTTTCAACGTTCTTTTTTCAAATCACTATTCGTCATCACTGCAACATATGGCATCCTCGTAATACTTTGCTTAAGAAATAATTACATACAAGATTTAAAAATACTTAACCAAGTTATTCATTACAAAACTTCATTCCATAATTAAATAGAAGCTTCTTCATACGTATCTCTGTCATTATAATACAATCCCAAAGTTAGGATTCCGTAAATAATCGTCAACATTGAAGACAACTGGCCCGAAAGATGTTCTAATGGTCGTTTTCCATTAGTCGCTTTTTACGTCAAATCAGACTCCAAGCTCATCCTTGTTTCCATACAGACATATATTTAGGCTAAAGTCTGAGTGCTTTGACGAATTATGGTGAAGCAAAAGTTTCTATGACTCTTGGACTAGATACAAGACTAATTTCAGAATGCTAGTTAGTAGTATATTCAGTCAGTTATTCCTTTACTACTAAAATTGAATTATATCCTATCTACTTTCTCCTGCAGTTAAAGCGAACACTAATGGCATATGGTTATGAAGGGTCTAATAGTCAAAAAAATATTAATTAATAATAGTTTTAGTTGCGTAGTGTATTCATTATAATCTATCTAGATTTAAGAAAGAACAGATGGGAATTATTTTAACTATGGAATCTTTTAGTAATAAGTAAATAAATAAATATACCCGGACGAAATTCACACACGGTTAATAAGACCCAAAGTAAGCTCTAAGCTTGTGTTATGGGACCTAATTCACTGATACTACTACTTATACATACACAAATACTTTATAAGAATATATAATTGACACCCTGATGTTGTCGCCAACAACTATGTCTGCACATATTGTTGACTCCGGGCAGGAATCGAACCCGCAACCCCCGACACGGTAAGCGCTCTCACTGCCACTGTGCCAACGGGCTTGTCATAATTGGAATCTTTTAGTGTTGAAGTGTTTTGTAATTTCAATCATCAACTTTTGTAATTGACTGTACCAATCGTGTATCGGAAACATTTCGATATATATAAACTTTTACATCAAAGTGAATCTACATATAACATAATATTGATTGCTAATTCAACTTCTCCACCCACTCTTACATGGTCAGGTTCTCAATTAAATATTTATGAATAATGTAATGGAGCTTCATTGCAATGTTGCATTTGACTGTTATGAATGCGAAGACTTATTTCATGAGTTCCTAGCTCATGAATAAACGGTAGCAACTGACAAATAAATGTAATACAGATCTGCCTAGAATAATTAGTTGCTTTAAGTTGAATCTATTTTAATCTTGGCAATAACAGGAATTATTGCATACCATCTCAGGTACAACAGAGGGCACCGTATCTTATTCAGACTTTTGGAGGGAGATAGCTAGTTTCGGTTTGTAGAGCGTTATCTTTGTCACTCACTCTTTATGTAAATCTTGATGTACTGACACACAGACCATTGAACACGTAAAATAAATTAAAACCCTAGGCAAAAACGAATGGACCGTTGTTTATAAACATAGCAAAAGAAAGCTTTCAAATGAAAAAATCCGCATCAAAATCGGTCCATCCGTTTGATACGATGCCGCAAGGCAGGAATACACACACGCAGACACAAACATCGACGTCAAACTTATAATAACCTTCTTTTGCGTCGAGATTTTAAAAATACTCAAAATTAAGTCTTAATTTTGAGTATTTTTAAAATCCCGACGCTTTTTTTACCAGTCTGGTAGTGTGACAGAAAACGCAAATTTTATCAAAAACTGAACACGTAATAACTGAGCATAACACGTCGACCCTAACTATATTAAATACAAGTAAGAAAATTGTAGTAGAATTCCACTTACGTGTAATATCCTTTAGCTTGTCGTAATGTATCGCAAACGCTCGAGATGTCAGGAAAAATATTAATATATTACTTAACAATATAACTGCTACAGGGCCGTAGAAGTAGGGCAACGCTGCTTGGTCCGCTGCAAAAGAAGGTATTGTGTTAAACATAGGGCCATATTAATGAAGACGTATTAAGGAAAACATTTCAGCTATCAAAGGGTTTGTCCCTTTCTGACATACGCAATTTTCCGAAGAGCAAAAGAAGACAAAACATTGTTTAGTTAGAGGCAGGAAGAATAAGGCAGGAAGTAAGTAAGTTCGTGTAGGTAGAGGCCAACCCTGATGTCGGAGTTTTAGACCTCCTTAAGCCTTTCGATATGATCTGACGATTGAAGCAACTGGGACCGACATCATAATTCACCTTCCGAAGCGCGGTAGCGCTCAAAAAGAAATGCACTATCGGCCACTCATTCAAGTAGGGGCCGAGGTGCACGTTGCCTAAAAATTAACATCGCTCATCAAAACTGAGCCACGAGCGCTGCCAATAATTTTAACATGAAATAAAGTTTACCATGAAATAACTTATTTAATATAGATGTCTACAATTCACACTGCACAAAAAAGGTAGGTAGAAACTAAAATATAAAACGTTTTTCCATTTGGCGTCACAATTCGCTGGTCCTTTAAGATAATCTATTCTATCAATTTGATAGCCCGGTAATTGGGGAGGCTTTATAACATACTTAGTTTATATCTACTGTGTAAGAAGGACAAGTTTAAGTACGGATTAATGTGGAAAAAAATACGGAGTTATTTACTAATTATTTTTTCTACTATCCAATGGTTGACTTTCTTTGACTCGAGACACTTAAGGTAAACACTATCTGATAAAAACTGGAGTGAACTATCCTCAGAATAATTTCGACATTTGTCTTTGTGCAATAACCCTACGGGCTATTTTCGGTATTATTTTGACGTCTTGCCATAGTCAATTGATAAAATCAATAAACACTCTGTATAAAAAAATCTTACTAACTTACTTACTTTGTGATACATTGTGCCTAATTGTATACAGAGATGAATTCTATCAAGGGTAGCCGTATAAGGCAATAGTGCAATCGGACACCGTAAGAGGTCTTTGACAGATTCAACCCAGACCGAACCGGGAATCATTCAAAGGGAATAGAGGGGCCTGTGCCTTGCAGAGAGACACTACAGGCTCTAAGAAATAATAATAATCTACAAGTCGTACTGATGTGTTCGGCAGTGAGTCCCTGCAGTTGTAATCCATTACATTTGTGGCGACAATCTCATACAACCTTATTGTTAAGTTTTATGTCAACCTCATTTGTGTCGCGCATCTTTTTATTTCTTTTAATTTGTAATTTTGAATAGTGAATATTATTTTGTATTTTGAAATAGAATATTATTTTATAAATTCAGTCATGTGTCAGGAGTGAAAATTGGTAGTAATATTTTATCAGTGTAGTAATGATTTATGAATAGTGATGATTGAACAGTGACGAATTAAATATCATAAGAACATAAATTGATATAATTATTTCACGGAGTTGTAAATTAAATAGGAATCGATATTCTTAAATTGGGAATCGATATTCCTAAATTGGTGACCCCGACGTGATTGATCTACGTTCGTTTTTGCTGAGACGACCTATTTTTTGGGTGGAGCGGATCTCGCGGGTACCGACTACGAGCATAAACCGGTACTCCCCATCTTGTGAATAAACGGTATAGATGAAGTGACCAATTCAAGGAAATTCAAGGTAAAACCTCATTATATACCTAACAAAGCAAGGAAGCGGTGATTTGGTGATCAGATATAGTGCTACATAAGGCTACAAGTCTTCGGATATAGTGCTGCAAGTCTTCAGACATCTCCAAATATTTGAAAAAAAAGACTGATACATAGACGTAGACGTGTTTTTTATATTTATTCTTTACTTTATTTTTTATATCGTGAATGTTTATCATATTTATTTAATTATAATAGATCCTTAAATTATTTAAATTACTGTAAAAGGCTGTATTTAGGTTGTCCACACATCTCAACCTGAGCTAACATGAGCGAAACAGAAGATTTTCACGAAGCAGTAGGTGGTAGTGGCAGTGTTTCAGTAAATCGAGTTTCTATTCGAACACCACCATTTTGTAAGGATCGTCCGGCTCTGTGGTTTGCTAGTCTAGAATCACAATTTTTAATTAACAATATTGTCAGTCAAGTTACCAAATATCATTACGCAGTAGCTCATTTAGATACAAATTGCACTCGAGAGGTTGAAGATATAATCCTATCTCCCCCAAATCACGAACCTTACAATGCACTTAGGAATGCAATTATCCAACGTTTTTCTGTCTCGCGCGACGAAAAAATAAGATGTTTGTTGGAAAAGGAGCAAATAGGTGACAGAAAACCTTCGTCTTTTTATCGACATTTGAGTTCACTTGCTGGATCAACTTTCCCAGCAGATATTTTAAAAACTATTTGGGTGAGCCGTCTTCCCTTATATTTACAAACAGTATTAACTGCACAGCGTAACCTGTCGCTTCAGGAATTAAGCGAGTTGGCTGATCAGTTGATAGAAATCAACGCTCAGACAATTCAGCATCCGTCTTGCGCTGCAGTCGCCTCGTCATCATCTTCAGCGACGAGTATTGATCATGAGCGTTTCCTAGCTATGGATAAAAAGATCACCTCACTCGAATGGTGGCATCGTTGACAGCAAATCAACGAAGTCGCTCACGGGAACGCGGCAACAATTTTAATCATAAAAATTATAATAAAAGAAACAGATCTCGCTCGCGTAATCCAGATTTTTGTTTCTATCATGGCAGGTTTGGTAACAATGCAAATAAATGTGTTCAACCGTGCAAATGGTCTAATCAGGTTAAAGACTACAGTGGCAAGCAATCGGGAAACTTCTAGAGCGTCCGATTATGACGACTACCGAACGCTCAACATCTAGTCGTCGACTTTTTGTTACCGACCGATATTCCAAGAGGAAATTTCTCGTGGATACTGGTTCGGATTTGTGCTGTATTCCTGCACGTGGCGTTAATGGTATTTCAAACAAATCACAACCTTTCGATTTGGTCGCTGCTAATGGTTCTAAAATTCGGACTTATGGTTTGGTTACATTGAATCTTAATTTAGGTTTGCGACGTTGTTTTAAGTGGAATTTTGTTATAGCTGATGTTGAAAGCGGTATTATAGGATCTGATTTTTTATCACATTTTAATTTACTTCCTGATTGTGCATCTGGGCAAATTCGCGATGGGAAGACTGGTTTGACTTCGATCGCGGAGCTTCAGCCTGCACATCAGAGTAGTGTGAAGTTAATTTCATTCCCAGATTCTCCATTTGCCGCTCTTTTACAAAAATTTAAATGCATCACTCATCCTCCTGGAGCACCACAAGAGCCTAAACATTCAACCAAACATTTTATTATAACAACCGATGGCCCACCTGTCTCCACTAAACCACGGCGTTTAGCCCCTTCCAAACTTAGAGCTGCTAAGAAAGAATTTGATGATATGATAAAAACTGGTATTGCTAGACCATCCAGCAGTCCCTGGTCGTCAGCTTTACATTTAGTACCAAAGAAAGATTCAACTTGGAGACCTTGTGGTGATTATCGGGCATTGAATTCTCGCACCATACCTGATCGTTATCCAGTCAGGCACATAGGAGATTTCAATCAAAATTTAGCTGGATCTACCATTTTTAGCACTATAGATTTAGTTAAAGCTTACCATCAAATACCTGTCAACGAAAGCGCCGTTTGTAAAACAGCCATTATTACACCTTTCGGTCTTTATGAATTTCCCTACATGAGTTTCGGATTAAGAAATGCAGGTCAAACTTTTCAACGTTTTATTGACGAAGTCGTTCGCGGTCTGGATTTTTGCTACGCTTATGTCGATGATATTTTAGTTCATTCCAGTGATGCGTTCAAGCATGCGCAACATCTGGAAATTTTGTTCGAAAGGTTACAACATTACGGAGTGGTAATTAATGTTAAAAAAAGTGTTTTTGGAGCCAAGGAAGTAATTTTTCTTGGGTATCAAATCAGTGCAGAGGGTACCAAACCACCTGCAGATAGGATTAGAGCCCTTGCAGAGTTTCCTCCCCCAAAAACCGTTCAAGGAATGCGACGTTTTCTAGGAATGGCAAATTTCTACAGGAAATTTCTACCTGATGCAGCTAAATATCAGGCACCGTTGATAGACGCTGTTACCGCTATTAACGGAAAAGGCAATAAGCCATTTGTTTGGACTACTTCTTTAGAAGAGTGTTTTGAAGAATGCAAAAGAAGTTTAACTTCAGTCAAAATACTAGCTCATCCTGATTGTAACGCGTTGTTAGGACTTTTCACTGATGCTTCTAGTACTCATATTGGCTCTTGCTTACAACAGCGCAAAAATGACAAAAGCGATTGGCAACCAATAGCATACTTTAGTAAAAAGCTTAATACCAAGCAGGTGCAATGGCCTACTTATTATCGAGAACTTTTAGGCGTATACGAGAGTGTGCAGTATTTCAGACACATTCTGGAAGCGCATCATGCGACTATTTACACAGATCATAAGCCGTTGGTTTATGCATTTGCACAGCGTCGCGAAAGATTGCCTCCTGCACAGCTAAATCAATTGTCATTCATCAGTCAGTTTACAACGGACATAGTCCATATCAAAGGCGATGACAACGTGGTTGCTGACGCGTTATCTCGCATTGAATCAATATCTCTAGAAGAGGATTTTGCTGCACTTGCAGAGTCACAAAGTAACGATGATGAATTAGCACGCGCTCGCGGTAGTTCTTCATTACAATTAGAGAAAGTTACTATTCCTGGTACCACTGTCACCATTATTTGTGACGTTTCAACAGGGAAGTCTCGACCGTACCTGACTCCATCTTTTCGTCGAGCAGCTTTTAATAAATGCCACAACCTCAGTCATCCTGGTGCGCGGGCAACCGCACGCATGGTGACTGATCGCTATGTATGGCCTAATATGAATGCTGACTGTCATAAATGGACGCGCTCTTGTCCTGAGTGTCAGCGAAGCAAGGTGACTAGACATGTCACATCGCCTCTGGGTAGTTTTAAGTCTCCGTCTGGAAGATTTATGCACGTACATATCGACATTATTGGACCCCTTCCGCATTCAAATGGTTTTAATTATTGCCTCACCGCGATTGATCGTTTCACGCGGTGGCCGGAAGCGTGGCCAATGAACTCAATAACAGCAGAAGAGGTAGCGGATACTTTTGTTAATGGTTGGATATCTCGTTTTGGTGTACCAAGCATCTTGACCTCCGATCAAGGAAGACAGTTTGAGTCTTCGCTTTTTCATAGACTCATGTGTGTCTGTGCAACAAAAAGAATTCGCACAACCAGCTATCACCCATGTGCAAATGGAATGGTTGAGCGGTTACATCGTCAGCTTAAGGCAGCGCTTACGTGTCATTCTGAGACGTGGACGAAAGCATTACCTCTTGTTTTATTAGGCATGAGAACGGCGTTAAAAGAAGATATTAACTCTTCATCCGCTGAACTCGTCTACGGAGAATCTCTTCGTTTGCCTGGAGAATTCATTGTTACTCCTGATATTCCCAGGAACCCTGATGCCATTTCGGACTTTGTTTCGGATCTCAAATGCTGCATGGAAGCATTGCGTCCGGTTCCGGCGTCGCAACATTCGCAACCGTCTATATTTATTTTCAAAGATTTAGCGACAACTACTCACGTTTGGTTAAGAGACGACACAGTTAAAAGACCTCTTCAACCTCCTTATTTAGGTCCTTTCAAGGTTATTAAACGTGACAACAAAACGTTCACTCTAGATATGGGAAGTCGCGAGTCAACTGTCAGCATTGATCGTATTAAACCAGCTTATATTGAGTTTGACTCAGCCCATGTTAATATTTCTACTCCAATCTCGAGAGGATCATTACAAGATGGTCAAGCAAATAGTTCGCCAGCAAATGAAAATCCCTCAATGCCTGCCTCTTCACCTTCTGCTCCAGTTACCACCACTCGGTCTGGAAGAAGAGTTAGGTTCCGAGATATTTTAGACCTGTAAATTTTAAATTTTAGGCGGGATTTTTCCACTGCGTAGGGGGGTGATGTGGCGACAATCTCATACAACCTTATTGTTAAGTTTTATGTCAACCTCATTTGTGTCGCGCATCTTTTTATTTCTTTTAATTTGTAATTTTGAATAGTGAATATTATTTTGTATTTTGAAATAGAATATTATTTTATAAATTCAGTCATGTGTCAGGAGTGAAAATTGGTAGTAATATTTTATCAGTGTAGTAATGATTTATGAATAGTGATGATTGAACAGTGACGAATTAAATATCATAAGAACATAAATTGATATAATTATTTCACGGAGTTGTAAATTAAATAGGAATCGATATTCTTAAATTGGGAATCGATATTCCTAAACATTAAATATCTCCAAAGAGCCTCTACGAGTTGGGTCTGTATCCAATCGCATGCCTCGCTAAAGACCGGGCTTGTCCCGAGACTCTAAGGAGTAACACTAAAATAATATAAAAACACTTCCTTCCACTTACTTTTAAACCAACAGCCTTTAACACCGAAATTCGGTTTAAGGTACGTGCTCGGTACCGCCGGCGACAAGTCCATGGTCACAGTAATGACCAGCAACATCACCGGGAGAAGCACTGCGTACGCGCAGTACCACGCGAAACGTCTTCTCATACTTCGGCGAGTGACGTTCGAGTTGATATAGCGCCTGGAATTTGAGGTATGGTTAGGTTGTGGACAAATGGTGTGGGACAGAAGCTATGGAAGTTTGATAAAAATATTATAAATGTAGTTTTAGTGAGTCATGGGCCTAATTAGGGTTTCCATAGTAACGGAGCGGAGCTCAAATAGACCAATCACAACACAATAAAATTACCAAACAACGCATGACATTGTTCAAATCAGCTACCAATATTAATATAATATTAACCAATAGGATTGCATAAAATATCTGATCGGAGATTTTATGCAATCCTATTGGTTTATATTTGTCCGTTTCTCAGCTCCGCCAGCTTGCTCCGCATCAATGGACAGGCACCCTTAGAATAGGGTCCGACCCGAGCTCGAGTGCAATAGTGCAGCGATTTCCATGTTGGCTTTTAAAAAAAAAATATAGCAGAAGAGGTAACTACAATGTTCTTTTTTATTTCGCTATTCCGAGCCCCGTTGATATACCGCCCGTAAAACATCATCGACATGACATAACCATTTGGAAGTATTTCAATTATTGGTCACTAAAAGTTGGCACAGTTACAACGTTATGTAATCACGGCATTATTGAACAAAGATATCCAAAATTTATTCGCAAGAACTTGAGAATTAAAGTCAACTAATATCAATTCGTTCAAAATTCTAATTTCCGTAACATCAAGAGAATATAATTGAAATATTGGAAGTCTCTTAACCTTTAACTATGGACACCATTTTTTTGTAACACTACTATGGACAAGCGGTCTGACAGACCGCAATAAGTTTCGATGTAAAATAAATTAAAAAAATTAAGTTATTGATATCCTATCATTTTTATTTTTATATATATATATTAAATTAAAACATTTTATAAGTTTAATAAAAATATTTAATTCTTTTCTCACATATTTAAAGTTTCAAAACAATTAAAGGCACTTTTTAGTCTTAATTAACTTGAGATCAGTTTTAGGACTAAAACTTATAATCATCTAAACTTTTTAGAAAAATTAACATTCTTATCTATAAATCTAATATATGTACTAAATAAAAATCAACTAGAAAACTTATAAACATAAAATATAAAAATTCTGACAGTAGGTCAATATGGGTGAAATTATTGGCATTCCTTGCAGAGAGGTTTCGAACACTGAAGGCATAAATATGACCTATATAAATATAAATCTATATAAATCTAAACACTCAGTATCTTCTTCATTATCTTCGTCGTCACTCAAATGATTTCTTATAAAATCAGCCTCTGTCACCAAGCATTCCTCAACAGTTTCTTCGTTATCAGAATGATCGGACGCTAAAAGTGCTTCAGACACCTCGTTTTCAAAAGATGGGCTTTCGACACGTAATATTTTGTTAGCACGCTGTTGCACCGGTGACCTTGATATTCGGTTTGAAGTACTGGCGCTCTCGATGTTATTTATCGACATTTTGAAGCAAAAAAACCTAAAAAAACAAAACGCCAAAAATTATTATATGTATGAAAAACATGGACATGCGGTCTCACAGACCGCAGTTAAAGTTTAAAGTAAAATAACTCACCCAATTTGGAGCTGGCGACACAACCTAACACTTCAACACTCGTTTTGTCACTAAAACTGAAGCTACTGAGCGTCACAGACGCGGGGAGTAAGGGGAAGGGGGTAAATTCGAAAATTAAAAACCGTTAGCGGTCTGTGAGACCGCGCGTCCACAGTTAAAGGTTAAATGTGATAGAATTTCGGAGTAACCTTTCAACAACGTAAATTAAATATCATTTCCTTTTAAAACATAACCCTGAATATAAAGTAGGTAACAAAGAGACTCACCGTACATTGAGGTAAATATCGAAGCTCATCACGTTGAGCCAAAAAAAACATGATACGAACGAAAATTGGATGAGGTACGCTGGAACAAGACGAATTACGTTTAACACAAACAATACAAATGTAATTACGGGTAATAGGAGAATGGTTGGGGAACTTTAACTGCCTAGGAAATGGTAGCTTTGTGGTTTGGGAAAAGTTTAATACATTGTAATATATATCTATACTAGCAGTGCCCCGCGACTTTGCTCGCGTTGAGCCCGTTCCCGTAGGAATTTTTGAAAATTCTTTCTTAGTGTGCACTTACGTCACTTGAAGAACCTTTCTGCCAAATCTCATGTTTCTAGGTGTAGCGGTTGAGGCTGTGCGTTGATTATCAGTCAGTCAGTCAGACAGTCAGTCAGTCAGTCAGGACTTTGAATTGTATGTATATCTATATATATTGATGAACATTTTGATAACTATTCAGTATTCTCTACGTGAAATCATACCTGTTTAAAAATGTGCATCAAGAAATTATGGTTCAGAGCGAATACTATGAGGTTTTCCTCCTAAACCACAAAGTTACCTTTTTGCAGTCAATCTGTGTTTTCCAGAGTTGGGCAAAAAACTTTCAGTCTTACTAATAAAAAGTTATTCAAAGTGTCCTTAGAAAACTTATTTTCCATACTAAATTTGACAGTAATTGATATTAAACACGTTGAACCTAATTGTATGCCAAGGAAGACAGTTTTATCAGTAAACCTGTTAGAGTAGGTGCGTACATTATTTTACAAAGGTAGTAAGAGTATTAGTATTTTCTAGTAAATACAGTTTCATTCCTAGAACTGCTAAGATTAGTAGATGGTTGTTATCGTAACAACTTCCCACTCATAACATTTATTAATAACTCATTGTTTATTGAGAAACGATATTAAATCTTTATTTACGAGGCAATCTTGCAGATAAATATTATTTTAGAATATGGGTTTTTTATGACAATATTTTATTTGTTTGCATATATTTTATGTCTTCTCGTATAAGTTATATTGCACATAGATGATTATCATTTGTTTTAAAGGGCTCTAAAACAACAAGGTTTTTAATCTACCTCATCTACGCTTGATCCTGAATTGAACCCGGGACCTTGAGTGTGATTAAGCCTTTGCCTGAGCTCACTATACAAGATTGTAATGAGACAGTCCTCTCAGCTATAAAAACATATGAAGGAGCGCACACTACAGACAAAAGGTCTAACAGACTTTTTGTATGTTAGACTATTTTTTTATTGACAAAATGTTATTGTTCTTTTTATTGACTGACTAAAGGTAGTTTTGCTAGCGCCTATCAAGTAAGTCCAATTCCAAATCAATCCAACACCAAAGAAAGTTGTCACTATAATAGGCTAAGCCTTTAAGGGGTTTTAGTATAGCAAACTTTTTAACTTACCCATAATATTACAAGCAACAGCTGGAAAGGCATGCCCAGCTAATTGGGTGGCGGCTAAACAAGTGAAGGCTATGGCCAAGCACACCGTGTGGCAAGCCAGGGCCTTTCCATGCGTGTCTCTTAGCTCCGTTATGAAGAGGTACACACAGGCGGTGGCGAGGAGAAACGGTACTGATATAAGAAGACCTGGAACAAAGATATGGATTTAGCTATACAACTAGGTACGAGTATGTACCTCCATTCAGTGTATAAAGAAAAAAAAACATTGCTTGAACTGACTGGTGGAATTGAACTGAACTGAAAACAGCGCTGCTTGATGCTCAAGTACCAAACTGCATAAGCTGAGTTCTGCCTTTTGCCATTTATAAGTCCTCCTATTTCTTCAAACATAAATGTATATCATTTATTGATATACTAGTACTTATGTCATTTTTTATCGACATTGGCAAAAAACATTATTTATATAGTAAAGACTATTATATATCTCACCTGTAGCATAAGCAATCAAAGTAGCAGAAGTCTTGGTTTCTTCCATCGGTGTTTTGAAACACACCATTGGTAAGGTCACTCCTGCAGGATTGGTTTCATTCCAAAAAGTCTCCATACAAAAGTCTCTAGTGCCAAGCAAATATGGCTGGCTATAGGGTACAAATAGAGACCCATTTACTAGCAAATAGAATTCATCCTCGCTGTATTTCTCTGGTTCCAATTTATATCTGAAATAAAACATTTTTATTAGTAAAAAATCGAAATTACTTTTAATTAAAAGTAAAAGTGCCTTTTCCATATTACAAGTAATACCCCAAGTATCCTACAACGTTCACCCAATGCGGTCTCCCATCTTATTTCAATCTTCTTTAGTCGCCAAATATCATCACCACACTATTATGGTGCGTTTCCTTTGAAGCAGAGCGGAACTCAATCGACCAATAACGACAATATTACGATATTTTTGACAATGTCAGTATTTCGTTTGACAGTTCAATGCGTTGTAATTGGTCGATTGACTCTGTTCCACTTCAATGGAAACGCAGCGTTTGTTGACAGCTGCAGTCATTCGCCGAATGTGACAGAATGTGTGTTCTTTTGTAGCCGTTTCCATGCAGCGAACAACTAACTGTGATTGAACCTTATGCGCCTACCACACGTGCATGCTTGACCACAGTTTTACTTGCGCATGCCAGCTGGTACACTGAACACTGTGCGTGTAGTTGGTAAAACGGTAGTATGCGCAAACCCCAAAGCTTGGCTTGATGGTTTTTAAACTTGCTTGAAATTCTGGCATGCGCAAGCTATACTTGTACAAACTTGTCTGCGCGTGTGGTTGGTAGTTCAGTGTTCAAGCCGCTCTCAGTTAAGTCGGGTGGAGTAACTTTGAGCAAACACTTGAAAAAGAATAGCAGAAGAAATAGCTCTTCATTGGGAAACATTGTTTCCACGCCGACGATGTCGACAAGAATGTGGCTTGCGCGTACTTAACTGTGCCGTGTGGTAGACACGTCCGTGTTCAGTCTTTTCATGCGACAAGCATGCGCAAATAAAACTGTGGTCAAGCATGCACGTGTGGTAGGCGCATTAAGTGAAGTTTTATAATTATAGTAAAAATGATAACGAAAGTAGATAATTAACTTTATATTTCTACCAGCTTTATGATCGCTATCATATTTCGAATTAATGGCTTATGAAAAGTTATTAATTCAATACATTAATTTTAATGTACTGTTGGTAATTAATTTCTGCCACCTTCTTTGGTGTTTAGCAGCTTTTTGTTATTAATGTTGTATAATAACGTCCGTTATGGTTAATTTTAGTATTCATAAACACCATTATAACGGGCCTCGTAGTTATCTAATTTTTATGAAGATTTATTATGTAGTCACTGGATCTGATTTTCGAATTTTTGTCTACAAGATACCTTTATTTTATTTTAACTCCAAACTCGTAATCTACTGAATTTTATCAAAATTAGAGTATTTTCCAGTTGGTTTAATTTCAAATTCGATCGAAATTCAGACGGATGTCGGTGCTTTTACTATTTTCTATGGATGCCGGGATGCGGGTCCAACAGCCGACATATCGGAACGGAAAATTAATACTGAAAAAATGCCGTGGGAGTGGGTACCACATAACTATCACTGCTACTTTTGACGTTGAAATTGATATACAATATGCAAATTAAATGAAGTGACTACAACAAAGGATATCAGGCATCCCTAATGTAAGAATAAGGGTGTGTATTCATTAAAGCGAAGCAGAGCTGTGCGGAGCTCAATCGATCACCACACAGTATATAAATTGTCGAACGACGCATTGACATTGTCAAAACTTTTAGTAATGTTTTGTGATTGGTCGATTGAGCTCTGCACAGCTCCATTCCGGTTCAAAGGAAACGCACCCTAATACAAGTAATGTGCCATCTGCAATACTTTACCTTTCGTAACTGCAAGGGTTTCCTACAAGAGTTTCGTATACATTGCTGTCGTAACTGAAGATATGTGTCTCGTTGGCCTGGTGGAAGACTGGTTGGAACGTGAGCACGGACCGGGAGCAGACAGTCTTGGCTGTACCGTCCTCGATAGTGATAGTCAGGTTCTGACCGCTGGGACAGCATTTGGGAACCACTGGAAGTTGCTTCACTTCTTCCTCCTGCAATGAGAGAGGTAGTTGTAATGACTTCGTTATGGAATGAACATTGAAATGATATGGTTTATGTTAAGAGATCGAGTATTGTTATTATGGTGGTTGATGCTAAATCAAATAGGTACTGCAACTTAAAGAGTGCAACTTGCTGAGTGTGCTTGGGTCATACTCAAAAATGTATGATACGAAGTAGAAGGTACTCGTATTTATGGAAATGTGTACAAAAATATAATATAACGTCGATTCTTGTATAATAAAGCGTCTAGACTGAACGGTGAGATGGCTAGTTCAATACAACGAGCGTGTGATCGAGTAATTTGATGTGAATGTTAAATAGTGTGACGTAAATTAACATAATTGTATGACGCTTGTGTTCTATTGAACTCACCAACTCGTTCGTTCTAAACGTCGCCTTATAAAATCCGAACAAATTTGGTAAACGAAATAAGTTAAAATGTTGTCGAAACTTCCGAAACATCCATAAAGCAAACCCCTTTAATTTATTCAGTCAAATACTTCAGTAATTCCACAGAGATTGTTCTTCCAGATTTTCTCGGGTTGATGTCATAATTTTAAAACGGGGTCACATAAACCCAGTGTACAGTGTAAGGACAAGATAATTGAAGCCGTCAACCAAACAATGATAAATGTAGAGATCGTATGACAAGCTAATCAGAATTCAAAAGCGACGGTTGAACTTTGACTGTTCATAAAAGAAATTCAGATGCTGACATCATGTTTTAGTAGCAAATTGGTCACGTATTTAAATAAAATTGTTGGCGTAATCTCTGAAATATGATTGAGCTCAATGAAGAAAAAATCTTTCAAATTCTGTTCGACGTTTCCTAGAAATATTGCGGTGATCAAAGTCCCGGACTTAACTAACATTACTATGCATGTTATGCTAGAGAAATGACTAACTTCATATCTCAGAATTCCCACAGAAACGCGATCAAAGCAGATAGCACCAATGCTATTAACTCGCCATAATTGGAATGCATGATGTCAAAAAATGAGGTAATAATTGATTCAGATCACGCATCTAATGAGCGCTAACAAAAAGTTAAAAGCACTTACGAAAGATTTTTTATAACTATGATGTATCCGTGACTACTTTAGTGATTTTCGAGAAACTATATCTTATTCCGATAAATGACCGCGTGTGTCAATAGAATGAATGGATCCATAGATTAGTTGGTACAAATTTTCGACATTACAGTTTTGATAACGATTTTTTCTGGAATTGGTTTGTGTTATACGAATTTGAGCTTTATTGTGTACGATATACTGTTTGAAATGTAAATTGAGTGGGATTAACTAGTTTGAGGTAGCCTTTATCAGCGGTTGTAGGCGTAAACGTCACAGACCTTCACCGCGGAAGTCCAAAGGGACCGTCTTACGAAATCCGTCATTTACGTTTCTCGTTTAGTACGTGATTCGTGTATTAGTGTGTATGTCGGATCTTAATGACGTAACAAATCAAATTTCTTTACGTTTTCCTTGTGACGTTGAGGTAATTCGTGAGAACGTGGGCCTCGTCATGTTGACGAAATTAAACTGGGATTTTGAGAGCATTATAATAGAATTACGTCAATGTAGGGGAATGATTTGAATTCTAATTTTGGTATTAACCATTGTGAATGTAATGTTTAAGATGTCATGGTTCATTTAGTAATGAGGTTGAGTATGTGACTGTGGCTCGGAAACTAACTCCATAGGGAGTCATTACATTTTCCTTGACTTAGTTAAAGTACGCACAACTCAGTGTTCTACAACTTACAAGTTCGTAAATAAGATCTCACACTGGGTTTGGGACTCTACAAGAGTTGTAAAAAGAAATACAAATCTCGGACAAGTTACTCAACGAGTTATTACTCCTTCTAGGCCTTTAATGTACTTCTGATACCAATTTTTTTGTACCTATGGCTCGGGTTTTATATCACCAACCCGTATTAGGCAAGCGTGGTGATTACGCCTAATCCTCCTCACTGTACTGATATCTTCTGTGAGTTGAGGGACCTTTGCCAAGCAGTCGGACATTACAGGCTAATACTTTACTTTTTTACCTATTCATTTTATTAACCTTTGCTATCTAATTATTGATTTTAAACGTTAAACGCATTAACATAAAGTTCAAAACAAATGCAACAGCTGCAACGCAGGAGTAACCCACGTCTACCAGTTCATAAATATCGTACCGTAGACATTAAAATTCGAAGATTCCCTATTCCAACACCGTAATCTCGAGACTTAAAACAAAAAACTTGAAATAGGCTCTTGATTCGTTACAAATGGTCCTGGCGGCTGCCAAGTCTGATAAGAGGTTCATTGTTCCTAAGTTTGACGTTGTTTCGTAACAAAGTTTCTATTTCAAACTGGGAGACCCTTTAACTTCACTTTAACTCTTTGTTTGAGTGGACGATCACGCTTTCACGTGTTCCAAATTATTAATGAGAGGAAGGAAAGTTTGAAGTAAACAATAATTTGAGTTCAGAGATCAATATGTTTGTGGTAGTAATTAGACGCTGAGGTTCGTATGTTTGTGTAATGATGGCTAGAGTATGTTTGATAGATTGAACTATATCGGCTTTGTTCAGAAATTAGATTGCGGCTTGATACTATATTAATAGTTTGGTTATATTGATAGTAGCAGCGCCCCGCGGTTTTACCCGCATTGGTACCCGTTCCCGTAAGAATTTCGAGCTGAAAAATAGCCTATAGCCTTCCTCGATAAGTGGACTATCCAACTCTGAAAGAATTTTTCAAATCGGACCAGTAGTTCCTGTGATTAACGCGTTCAAACAAACTCTGCAGCTTTATAATATTAGTATATACTAGCAGCGCCCCGCGGTATTACCCGCGTTGTTCCCGTTCCCGTGGGAATTTCGGAATGAAAAGTAGCCTATAACCTTCCCGTTGAATGTGGCTATCCATTACAAAAAGAATTTTTCAAATCAGTTCAGTAGTTTCTGAGATTAGCGCGTTTAAACAAACAAACAAACAAACAAACAAACAAACAAACAAACAAACAAAACAAACTCTTCAGCTTTATAATATTAGTATAGATTTGTTCTGATGTTAACGGAGAGAAAGTTTTCATAATACACAGCAATGTTTAGAAGGAAAATTCAACGGGTTGCACGTAGAGAGGAAACGAACCCAACGATAAAAATTGTGTCTAAATAGTAAAATTGTTCGTCTCGGTTACTTCTCAATATATTAGTTTTCGATAGGCCTGTAGGCGGTCTAAAAACTCTGACACCAGAAGGACAATCTATACGAGTGACCACGGTCCTTGTACAGGGTCGAAACGTGAGATAAAAATGTAAAATATAAGCGAAGTGTATCCGGAAACGTAGAAAACAGTACTACACGAATTTACTTAAGTTTACTGCCTTTCTACATTATAGTAGCTTCAAACTGATGCATACATTGAAATTAGTGATGAATCATTAGCTACTGATATTAAAGATTGACGTCAGCATGTCTTAAAACCGAATCCATTAACTTATTTCATTGCGTTGATCTTTTATCGGCAGCGGTAGTTCTCTAAACACAATCAATTATCCTTTTATTTTTGAAATCAGAACTATTCTAATGGAACTGCACGATCCAATCTTGTGATTAACAGATTCAAAATAATTGTTATTCCATCGTATGATTCTGAAACGGTTCATTGTTTGTCGGAAAATAAAGTTCAATTTGAGACGTTCAATATAATAATTTCGTTGTTAGATAATGTCAGGTTTGGAATTACGTTGCTCCGTGTTTTTGCGTTTTTTGTTAATCAACTGATTAGATTAGTAAGGAAATTTAAATTAAAAAATGTATTAGCCTGTATTATCCCACAACTGGGCAAAGGTCCCTCAACTCACAGAAGATATCAGTTTAGTGAGGAGGGTAAGCCTAATTTCCTTCAAGGAGAATTCCTTTCCATTTCTTTATTTCTAAGAAATACCTAAAAAGTCGGAACTAGGATTTCCAATATAACCTTTTATTCCAAATTCCGTACGTCACATAGTAGTACATACATTATTCCTTAGTATCGAATGATAATATAACCTTTAAGAAATAAAAGCAGCTACAATACAGCCCGAAGGAGGCCGACATTCTGTAATGTCAAAACAATTTGTTTTATAAGGTTTCCTTTATGGAAATACTCGAGTCAGTGTCAACTTTTTGGAACAAATAAACCCTTACAAATATTTAGGCACGCCACCGAAGTTTGGACAGTAAGCTGTGTAATAATCTGTAGCTTTTACGGTGTTGTTTTTAAGAGAATTATTTTTCATATTTATACATTACTAGCTGAGCCCCGCGGTGTTACCCGCGTTATACCCGTTCCCGCGGGAATTTTGGGATAATATATATCCCATGTGTTACTCTGATGTATAACCTATATTACTGTTAAGTTTCATCCAAATCCGTTCAGTGGTTTTTGCGTGAAAGAGTAACAAACATACATCCAAACTTTCACACTTATAATATTAGTTGGATTATAAAACTGAATAAGTAGTTTTGTTTGTTTGTGTTAGATTCATAATGCAAGCACGAAGCTTACTTTGAGTCTCACTCGCTGTGTGTATTAGATCTGTACACATTTCTTTATACTGGTATCTTCTTTATACTACAAAACCTTAATCAAATATCAACCTCAAGAGTCTCAGAAGTAAAGGGGAAGAGATAAATTAGTTTCAGTATTCCCAACATGTTTGAAGAAACAGTTCGTTAAGAAGGTAACATAATGAACTGGACAGCAGTTTGTTTTACTTTGCAGATAAAAACAAACTACTACTGTTGGAGTCAAACCCTTATTTACTTTGCTTTTTGTTGCGTTCTTAGAAAATAGTTTGGTTAAAAAAGTTTCGAGTTTTGAGAACTTTTTTACCTTTTTGAACTATCGAATGAATAGCGAGGTAAGAATGGATTAATTTGGTATGGGTATTAAAGAAATCGATAGATTCAAGATAATATTTAGTTTTAATTTATGTGAAAGAAGACACATCACTTAACCTGTTTGTCAATTGCCATTTTCAATTCAACCATACCTATATTCTTTTTTACCCGATCGACGCTTTTATTTTTAAAACTTACTTCTGCGACAACAAAACCTTAATGAAAACATAAACAACGATACAGCTAAATAATTACTATCGTTAAAAATTTGATATAACATTCAATATTCGAACACATAATAATAATCTTAAACATTAAACAAAATGATTATAATTAAACAAATGACAACTTTCTTCCTTTTATTTAAAGCGTACATTATGCTGACCGCACACTAATCCAACCCGATCGCGCATCGAACAAATCGAAGTCAAAGAGGCCTCGCACACTTGTCCACGCCGAAAAAATCGAACGCGCCGAAAGATTCAACCGCGCCGAAAGAAGAAATACGCAACTAACAGATGTGAGCGCATCGGTCAAGTCGACTGCAAAAGCTGCGCCGAATTTCGTATCGTCTTCCGAATTCGTCTAGGATTTCCGAGGTTCTTCCGATTAGGACGATTCGATGCGGACAAGTGTGGTTTCATAGAATTTTAAAAACAGAATTCTAAAATAAAATTAGTTTTTTTCTATAGACGCGATCGGTTCGTAATATAAGTGTGCGCTCGCCTTAAAACTTAAAACATACAATTTCGTTAAAGACCAATACGTCCGACAAATTACTCGTATAATCTTATTCAGTTTGATTTGCATAAATATGCAATTTACCGGAGTCACTGGACGATTTATATTTTATAGTTTTAATCACGCACTCTGTAGCTTACATACACATTAATGGATATTATAATTTATCCTTTCAATCTTTTCTAATGTTGGATAAATGGATAATTTTAATAAACAAACTGATTAGATTAAACACGGATGTTAATCTTTTCCGACTTTACGCCTACACTGCTGAACTGATTTTGATATCAGAAGCTTTTGGAACCTTGGAATTAAATGTAATTAAATGCCAAATATTAAACTTCTTTTTGGGTGCGGTTGAAGTGGTTTCATCTATAATAAAACTGCCAGGTGTAATAATAATAGCTAAATAGTCTATAACTTTTACTTGGACCATTGCATGATTTTTCTGACGATGTACTTAATTAAAATCTGATATGTTTTATGGCAATATTTAACCCAATCTTTTCAGTCATAAAAATATTCCGAAACAATTTTTTTTAAATAATAAATATATAAAAATAACAAATCGTCTTTCAAAAAATATACGTATAAAATAATAAAGTTTAAACCATATACACAAAATAGGTTAACCCGATTATTGTTAACACATTCACAGGCAACACTGCGGTATTTATTTCGGCCAGTATATATTTTTTGAAGGGAATCTTCATATTAAGAGAAGCCTATCTTCGGAGCGTTGGATTCGAGGCAATCTCTTTAAGTGGCCTCCGCTGAGACCGGAGCCTTATCTCACTTTATTAGTTATTTATTCTCTGTCGGTGTCCTTCATGTAAATTATCTAGGGTAATTGAATTGGACAACTTTCTTTAGTTAGGGTTTTAGTTAATGCACTTTCTCTGTTTAGAGGTTTTGGGACTTTTAGTTCGGGTCTTTGAATCCGTTTTTTTGTGGTTTTACGCACGAACAGAACGCAGTAAGTACTGCGCCCTTCCGTGGTTTTACGCAGCAACTTTTTGAAGTTCGTTTAGAATTAATAAAGAATCTATAGACCTTAGCATAGGTCATCTTTAAAAAAAAGGATACTTAATGAAACGGGCCTGTATTGCGTTAGAATATACATATAACGTATTTATTAAAATACGTACCCGACGTTTCGAGCGGATTACACCGCTCGTGGTCACGGGATGACCCCGTCAACCCGTTTCATTTAGTATAATGAGTGCAAATAGTTTGAGTTTAAAATGTAAGTAATTCTTCTTCATCGAGTGGATGGTTAAACTGACCAATCCTGGTGTCAGTAATTAAAAATAGTCAATGTGTATATCAGAAATTGGAAGTATAGTTAACTGAATATTGTTCGCTACTGTAAATACAATACCAACCAAAATTCCAAGAATATTCCAAGCTACGCCCACTGGTATTAGATAAACATTACCAACTTTATTTCCAAGGCTTATCTACCGAAATAACGTCCAATAATTATTTATCACACATATTACCAGTATGACGACATGACACACGCCTGTTAAGATATAAATCATTTTGTGTAGGCAAAGATATAGCGGTTGTCATACAGCATTCCGCGAGACAAGCCGATCGATCTATTATAATGTACAAATAATGCTAGTAATGTGACAGAATTTATCATTATTTAATAATGACATTAACGTAGGTTTAAATTAATAATAAAAATGAATATATTATTGGTGATATATCTATACTAATATAATAAAGTTGAAGAGTTTCATTTATTCTTTTTGTAATAGATAACCACATAATGTATTATAGGCTTTTTCATCCCGAAATTCCTACGGGAACGGGCACATCGCGGGTAAACCGCGACGTGCTGCTTATGTTGTAAATATAGGGATCTATCTCTCAAGTAATTGGATTTAATGTCCAGTTATATTGGAGTTTGTAAACCGCCTAAAGAACTCTGACATGGTCTAACCATTGACACAATCAGGACCAACAATTTAACGTGCCTTCAGAAGTACTGGTACAGCTTAGAAATGCTAGTAACGGCGAGGTACTAATCACATGTTAACACCGCTTAGTCAAACTGCGCCATTAGAGAGAGCTACCTGCATTTTAAAGTAGGTTTATGTAGACAGATGATACCATAGCAATAAGCAAATTTTGATACTTCCATTTAATTAAAACATATCATCCATTTCTGCCGCAATAAGTGACGTCCCCACTCAACTATTAAAATGAAATTGATACTCAACTGATCGACATAATTTTTCGTACATTACATTATGTCAAAATCACTCATGAAACCACTACTAAGGAAGTATTTGACGTCTCTGGGTACGGGCGTTAATCTCCTATACTCATTATCCTACTACATAATTCTAGACATTTAAACACAGTCTTTTATACTATGTACTTACTTCATATTTAAACACAATTCTCGGAAACAAAACGAATCATCTATTGTTTTCAAACAAAATAACCTACAATATATATTAAGTAAGGAAACAATTTACGAATGTAATTGACATAAACCAACGTGACAGGACTCCGAGTTTATTGAATAACGCACTTCTGACTTGTCTCGCTGTCACTGTTTAAGCTTATTGCACACTGTTTCTTTTGTATATGTTCGTTATTATATGTTTGTACAAGTAACATACCCGGTTTTACTCGCGTTGTACCCGTTCCAGCAGATATTTCGGGATTAAATGTTACACCTGTGTTATTCTGACATGTATAACCTATTTTACTGTAAAGTTTCATCTAAATCTCTTCAGTAGATTATGCGTGAGTGAGAGTAACAAACGTGCATACATATATAGTACATTCATCGTGACAAACTTTCGCATTTATAATAATAGTAGCATTGCTATTTACTTTAATGATTTTGAGGGAATTTGTAAACCTTTGGGAATTTCGTATGTACACAGCTACATATCAAATTGGCTGTTAAATAGTAATATAACATTCCTCATAAAATATTCAATGGCTGGCTTTAATACATAGAATTAATCTGTTAACTGGGCTTCGTTTTCAAATTTTTGTCGTATTTTTTATTGGTATTTTTTTTTTGCAAAATAGTCAAAAACTGTTTAATTTTACATTCAGAAAAGTGCTTCCCATCAGGTACTTAGATTATACTTCATATAACCTCTGCTGATGTTTTTTTGAATGGTAGATTCAAAAGAGCCTCTTTGAGGCCAAAACTGAATAAAAAGCCTTGTAAAATATTAATTAATTTATTACTACCATACTCGTATTACAAACAACAAAATAATCAGCTCATATCATCAATTCCTAAAGACACATATTCATTTACACTCCCTATATTCAAAAACCTCTTCACACGAAAAGCGCAATATAAATAAGATTCATATTTCCCTCTACTTACTCTCCCATGTGCAAAGGTCTTTACATCTAAAAGGTATTAACGAACAGTTCCAATAACACGTATATTTAATAGGTGGTTCGTGGTATCTGCCTGCATGATGAGATATATCGACTTGGAGACGGTAGCGAAGCTTTGACAGTCGCAGATAAGATACGCCCACTGTCAACCGGGCCACAACACGAGAACTGGCAACTAACAAACTTCACAGAACATCCATTCCCTCTTTCGAAACTATTCATTAGTAAACACTAAATCTAAACCGTCAATGTATTACGCTTCTAAGTTTAAGTCGTAAACTCGTTTATCTAATAAGTGATTAAGTAAAATAATGGGTTTTAATTTATTTTTTATCGCTACACTTTGATTTTAATGGCGGAATTTGTAGTTCTGTTAAATTGCCGTTTCTTAATGTTTGTTAATGGACTACTATTTGCGTCTGGACATGTTCATTTGTAATAAAAATGGGATGGTAATTAGAATGTATGTTGAAAACTATAATTTGAATATTGAAATGACATTTGATCTTTCGTGAATAGTAAACCGTTCAAAATTATTAGATCTTTTTGACATTTAATATTTTTATCGACTTTTAAGCCTGATGTTGTCTTTGTGGTCATGTCAACTTTTTGATTATTATTTTTAGATACTTTTCACCGTACTCAGATACTTCAAATGATTCCTTAAAGAGCAAACGTCCGTACGCAACACGCGAAATGCTTCCTTAATAAAGCTTTAATGAGTGATTTTGACATGTTATGTATAAAAAGCTACGTCAGTTAATTAATTAATTAAGGGTCCATTTAATGGTTATTCCTGAGTGCGGTAGTTAATAAGTGATTTTTGACATATAATGAAAAAATACCTACATCAATTAGTTGATTTAATTGACGAGAGAGTGTGATAGTTTTTTACTCAGAGAGAGTATGGTAGTTCGTCTAATTCGAATGGTTTCATATACATTACTATTCCTTTTTAATCTTTAACAACTGCAAAACTACAAAACATTACATTTTCTTATAACAACTAGGTATTATTTTCAGTCAAGCAAATAACTTCATCCATAAAAAACTTTGCCGAGCGTGACTAATACTTATTCACATCAACTTTCATACGCCTTGGGTTCGGAATAGATCATTCCTTCTATACTAAACTTACCTTGACATTGTGAATTATAAATAAAGGTACCCAAGGTCTTTGGGCAAGGTTCTGTATTCGTAGGACCATTCATTGAATAAGATATTTCAATATGGACGGAACAAAAAGGTTGGAATAAAGTTTATATTCACTTTGTTAGGAATATGTTTTAGTTAAGTGGTGGCCTGGTTGGATCGTATTTTGTTGGTGTTAAATCGTGATTACGCTTAATCCTTCTCACTGTACTGATATCTTCGGTGGGACGAGAGGCCTTTGCCCAGATGTGTCACCAGGCAAATATTTTTTTTGTGTTAAATAAAGTCATAGATCTGTCTTTCAAAAGAATTGTCTATAAATTTTAATATAAATAAATTCCTATCTAACTAATGTGTTCGTTTTCCGAACAAAGACCAGAAAGAATTTCTAAAAATGTTGTGATGCGGTAATCTAGAGAACGAATTGTCTTTGGTTGGAAATAACCCTTTTTAATATAAACTATAACATTTTTTATAAACCATAATTATTACCTATAGAAGACAAAGATGTCTTGCTCACTGTCTCATTATTCCCACCTACGTAAGTTAATAGTATCAACCCACTATCTTTCTCGATATACACATAAAGTTTTCAAAATATTCCCAAAGCTATCAATAACTTTACAAAGAAAACAAACACCTAATTGAAAAGTAAACTCCCAATAAGTGTTCCCACGTCTATTCCTACACACAAGTAAGATAATAACACGCGTATCAATAGATAACAATCACATTAAGTGCCATGCATTTTTCAATCAACTTTATGTCAACAATAAATTATTCTAAGACGCAAGGTGTTGCCAGGAAGGTCCATAATTCAAAATAATAACAGCTTAGATAAAGCGGCTCTGGCAACCCTAACGAGTCTTATTTATAAGCACTCCACGTCAACGCCAGGGTTCCGTAAATAAATAAACATTCTCAGATATGTCACTTACTTTTGGAGATCCGTTGTCAAATAAGAAAGGATTATTCATCCGTCGTACAGAAAACTACAGTTTGTGTAGTTTTTGGTAGTTTTTTAAAGAAGTTTTTACCTTATTTGATGCAGTATTTTTTTAATTACCTGTAACAAAAAAATAATTACATATTAGTTTTTTAATTATGTTTAGAATCATTGAATTTGGTGGAAGATCAAAAGAAGAAAAGGGCTGTTAATGAGATTTGATTTTAAACATACAAGTATTTAGACGCTCAATAAAATTAATAATGTTGTACAATCCGCCTTACATGTCAAAAATCAACTAAGGAATCATTTGACGTCTCTGAGTACGGTGGCAAGTACCTTATTTTGTTCGAGTTTTCATTATATCTCGAACAATCTTCCATTGAAGATACAAATAGTGCGGGCGCGGGCCAGTGTGGCACCTTTCGTACAAATACAAGGAATACAACGTCACGCGACGGTGGCGCGAATGCGTACAATCTATACTAATATTATAAAGCTGAAGAGTTTGTTTTGTTTGTTTGTTTGTTTGTTTGTTTAAACGCGCTAATCTCAGAAACTACTGAACCGATTTGAATAATTCTTTCACTGTTAGATAGTCTATTTATCGAGGAAGGCTATAGGCTACATTTTATCCCGAAATTCCCACGGGAACGGGCACAACGCGGGTAAAACCGCGGGGCGCTGCTAGTACTTTTATATTTTTAACGCTTACCTAACTAAAAGTAAGTCCGAGCAGGTTAGTGGCCAACCCTGGTGTCGGAGTGTTTAGACCGCCTCAAGGCCTCCGACATGGTCTAACGATTGAAACAACCGGGACCGACAATTTAACGTCCCCTCCGGAGCATGATAGCGCTCAGATAGAAATACCACTATTGGCCACCCATCCAAGTAGGGGTCGAGCTGCACGTTGCTTTACAATCGCAATGAACTAACATCGCTTAGTCAAACTACGCCACGAGAGCTACTATTTATAACAATGTTACTAACTCCAAATGAACATGTTAACAAGAAATGATCGAATAACTAATCTTCAGTGATAGTAGTTCAAGAGCCGAGCTAACACATTCAAGGTGATCTGACCATCGATAAGATAACGTAACGTGATAACAGGTTATTAGATCGGTTTATATCGTTATTTTTGAGTTTAGTTACGGTTTATTTAAGGAAGTTTTACGGTGTTTGAGATAAGGATTATGTGTTATCCATGTCGTATACTCGTATTATAGCAAATTTTCGAAATTAATTTATTTAATGATGACACGATTCTTCACTCTTTTTCTATACCTCGATAAGGGGAGGTCAACCTGATTTAATTAAAACCAATTTGTTATTGCTCCTGATGTAATTCAGTTCAACACTGCGGTAAGCTTGCGCCTTAAACATATTACACATACTTAGCCGCTAAATAAACTTAAGAATGTTGGTGATTTTCACCCTAGAGTATGTATGGTGTAGAGTAAGTATCGTCTGGACTATCGCCTAAATCTTATATATATAAAATTCTCGTGTCACAGTGTTTGTTCGCGTACTCCGAAACGGCTTGACCGATTCTCATGAAATTTTGTGAGCATATTGAGTAGGTCTGAGAATCGGCCAACATCTATTTTTCATCCAGAAATTCCCGCGGGAACGGGTACAACGCGGGTGAAACCGCGGGGCGCAGCTAGTATCATATAGGAAATATGAATTATGAAACTGATCTATCTCTAGTGTCCTTCCGCATGTGGCTTGTGGTCTCTCAGAACTTATGGGGAAGTATCTCATTTCACTCATAGAAATGTATTGGAAAATAACTAATTCGAGCTAAGCAGCGCTGCTTTACTTTGTACAGTCAACTCACGAAATATTGTACTTAATCATATTATAGAATTTGTAATATTTTTTAAATATGTTATTAGGTATGATACTTGTATGAATATGACAAGGTTCAAAGTACAGTCACGAGCGTTAATTTAGGACCCATTTCCATCAAATGTTGTTAGAACATTCATAATGCAATAAGGTCGAAACTTTAGTTTCATAGAAACGTAAAGTTATCGATGGTAAACAATATGACATTGATATTACGATAAAATATTAGCTCTAAATAGCGTAAGTTTGCTACACGATATTCAACCTTAGGTGGGTCCCAAATTATACACGATATTCAACCTTAGGTGGGTCCCAAATTATACAAGATATTCAACCTTAGGTGGGTCCCAAATTATACACGATATTCAACCTTAGGTGGGTCCCAAATTATACACGATATTCAACCTTAGGTGGGTCCCAAATTAATGCTCGTGACTGTACGATCAATATGATAATTTGGCAACTGTACAATTTGTTTTACATTGATAGATTTAGTAAATAAGTTCGAGGAGGTTAGTGGCCAGCCCTGATGTTGGAGATTTTACGCCACCTAAAGGTTCTAAATTTGGTCTATATGGACAATTTTACGTGCTCTCCGAAGCAAGGTAGCGCTCAGAAAGAAATGCCACTAATGGCTGCCCATCTAACTAGGGGCCGAGCTGCACATTGCTTCAATCGCAATGAACTAAAATCGCTTAGTCAAGCTACCCCACGAACAGCTAACCTAACCTGAACCTGCATTATCTTTACCAGTGATCTCTTAACCTATACCTACTAGATTTTCTAGACACTGCTTATCTCTAAAAAGTTTTGTTGCTTGTCCTGTGTCTCTCACAGTTGATTTACATAAGCAGATTAAATGTTTGTGTCCAAACAAAATGACAAGTTAAGAACATTACAGAACGTTAGAACCAACGTTTGTTTTAACTTGGCTAAGTATCATATCAGTAGGAACCACAGTGTTAAAGTCAGTTAACGTTAACATACTGTTTAGAAGTGTGTAACATTAATTGTATAGTATAAATTAAAGTACTTTAAAAAACAAACAACTTCAATAAAAAAAAGGATCATTTCGGAGTACAGCTTCTTCGAATCAAAACATAATTTTGAAAATCATATTTGGAGTTACGCTTGAACATGGCTCTCTTGATAAAGACAAAGAGAGAAAGGGGAAGGCCATAAAAGGTATATGCAGACCAAAACAGCTGAAGAGGATGACAGAAGAAAGAGAAAAATGGAAATAACTCCATCGACAAGAGACCAGCTCCTAAGTTTTAAGAAGGACGAAAACATAAACATCACAGTTCAGAACTTCTTCCCTTTTGTTGGATAACTGCAAAAATGGCCCACTATAGTATAACCACAAGAGTTATTAAAAACACTTTAAACCCTCTTCAATTAATATTTAGTTTGATGATTTTTAATTACTATTCTGTTAATCTGCTACACACTCAAGATTAGATTACGTTTACACTCCAGCCAAAGATGGCATACAATATACTTTATTATCAACTAGTCGCGCCCCGCGGTTTTACCCGCATTGTACCTGTTCCCGAGAGAATTTCGGGATAAAATGTATCCCATGTGCTATTCTGATGTATAACCTACATTACTGTAAAGTTTCATCCAAATCCGTTCAGTAGTTTTTTCGTGAAACAGTAACAAACATACATACCTCACAAACTTTCGCATTTATAATATTAGTAGGAGAGATTAATAGTGATCAGTGATCACTGATATCTAGTTTCGATATTTGTAATACTTATTAGTTATAGAGGCTATTAGTCATTAGTACTTATTACAAGGCTAACCCACTTGGGAAGATTAACTATGTACACTAGTTAGATTAACTAGTTAAGCGAAAGCTCTGCACAGTGCACTTTAATCATAGCATGTAGGAATTAGTCATAGTTACGTCAATTAATTAATGGTGGGTAAGGCTACCGTATTCTCAACTGGGTTGAAGCTGTGCAGAAAGCTTTTGATCGGTTCTAGACGTAATGAAAAGTTGATAGTCGATCTAATGAGGAATAAGCAATTTATGTATATTTGTCAATAGTAATATAATATGGTAGAGGTAAATTTTTTTAGTTTGTTTAATTGTATGTATGAGCTAATCTCCGGAATTACCAGTCCGATTTGAATAATTCTTTTTGTGCTAGATAGCCACATTCAACGGGAAGGTTATTTTTCATCCCGAAATTCCCACGAGAACAGGTACGACGCGGGTAAAACCGCGGGGCGCAGCTAGTTTTTTATAAAAATGGTGTCAGCAAAATTAATGAGTTAACAAGATACTGTTAAAGGTAATTAATTTAATATTAATTTATAACAACCACAACATTTTCATGCTACAAAATGCCAAGGATTTAACACGCAGATTTCATTTATTCGTAAAATGTTGTACCTACGTAACCAAATAAATTCGTTAATTAAATTCTGAATTCCGATCACAACACATCGAACCTCACCGTAAATATTTTGTTTTCCTCAATTAAGATACCTTTCATAGCAACATAACCTCAAATTTAAGTACTTTTTTCTCGTCATAAGGTACTTTGTCACAACATAGTATAAAACAAAGTCGCGTCTGTTTGTCTGTATGCTTAAATCTTTAAAATTACGCAACGGATTTTGATGCGGTTTTTTGTAATAGGTAGAGTGATTCAAGAGGAAGGTTTTTATGTAAAAAAAATCCCGAAATTCCCACGGGAACGGGCACAGCGCGGGTAAAACCGCGGGGCGCCGCTAGTAACCTATATTACTGGAAGTTTCATCCAAATGTTTTTTCGTGAAAGAGTAAACATACATACATCCTCACAAACTTTCGCATTTATAAAATTAGTAGACTAGGATTCATTGGCTCTGTCGACAAATGTATATTTTCCCTTTACAACATTATTTAAAGGAATGACGAACGGAAATAACTTTCATTAAGTTAACCTTCCACTATCTAGACACATAATTTTCTCTCTCTTAAACTTTAACCTAGCCCGAGGCGGGTTGTAAAACAGAGTAGAATTCAATAATATTATGATTGGATAGCAGATTGCGCATATCTTGGGGCTAAGAAATTATTTCTAGGCTACATGCATTTGAATAAACTTTATAGACGGGTCTATCTAACTATAAAGACCTGTAATATACCCGGTGTATAAGGTACAAACAGCAGTAATTTTTGCAGACTTTGGTTATTAGATTGATGGTCGCTTACTTGGTGGTCTTTTTCATCGAGTGGATAGTCAACCTGACCAATCCTGGTGTCAGAGTTAATGAGCCACCAAAGGCCTCTGATATGGCTCATGTAACGACTACTATCCGTAGAAAGTAACCGTTGGTGATATAGAATGATTATCGCTTGTCGATTTTTGAAATATTTTTCTTGAATTTCAAAAAAAGACTTTACTGTATTTTTTCACAAAAAAAAACGGTTATTTTGCATTAACTATTATAGTTAGACATGTGCCTTCAACTACCTCCAATATAAAAGGAAAACAGCTTGATTTCAATTACATTATAAGCGAAAACAATCCCGAGAGGTCCCGTGTACAGTAAAAAAACGTTTGTGCAACGCGCGCCGGCGACACCAAGTGTTGACACTAGCACTCGTTCGTTTCATTTCATTTCCCATCTCATGTTTGCTCGGTCAACACTCCGAAAGCCATTTCTTTCACTCCCCTAGCCTCTGAATAAATTGCCCACCCATTTAGTTGCGGTTTTATCATAAAATAGAGGTTTTGTAAGTGGTTACTGTTGATCAAATTGCAGACGATATTATGAGTATTTTTCCTTGTTTATAAAATAGCGGTATTTTTCCATCTGAACGCTGCCGTGCTTCTGAGGCACGTTAAGCAGACGGACCCGGTTGTTTCAATCGTTAGACTATGTGAGAGGCTTTTTAGTACGCCACGGTTGGCCACTAAACTACTTTAATTTAATAAATGAATTACGTTAGTTTACTGTGAGAGTTTGAGCTGAGTCACAATACAACTGTCTTTAGGGTTTTGCCTGACCAGACGAGAGGGAATGAGATTGTCTTTTATCAATTTAACAATTTTCAATACAAATACTCTCTACGGATAGTAGTCGTTACATGCGCCATGTCAGAGGCCTTTGGCGGCTCAATAACTCTGACACCAGGATTGGTCTGGTTGACCATCCACTCGATGAAGAAGAAGAATACAAATTCTTTAGTCTAACAGACAAAAAATCATTTAGAGGTGTGTCTGTTTCATATTATGTTTTCATAAACAATACTATACTAACTATACACTCAGCTAACTATACACACAAATGTGGACTAATGTGGATGATTTTCAGCCGAAGATGACTCCTTTTAGGAGGAAAAAGGTTGAGAGATTTCATTCCATTCATGTCTCGTCACTGATTTCTTTTCCTCAATGGAAGACATTGTTGGAAAATCAGTAATTATTTTTTGTATTTTAACCCCATAAAATAGAATATAGTTAGGGTCTTGACTATAGTTAGTTCAGACTCTAAATCGATTGTGAATGTGTTTATGTTAAATGACTGTAAAGTGTTTGTGAAAGTTAAGGTTCATAAGGCAATTTTTACTTCAAACTTCATTGACGCTTACGTGTCTTCGCCTTTACTTTAACATCAAACGAACCCACCTCAACATTTCGTAAACAATAGCTAATTTCATCCTAATTGGAAACTCCCCTAAAGGAAATAAATTAAAACTTCCAGAAGCCATATTCTTTCGCAATCGGATTTAGATCACGGATGCATAAAATCTCCGCCCAATTCTCGTTATAATCTTAAACAAAAGAATTAATTACGCTTATCGAGGGGATGAAGGAAAAATATCAAACGAAATATTAGCGAAATTAAACGTTTAATCCAATAGACGCCCAGAGAGATCATTAATCATTAGGTTTTATAAGGCTTTTGTTAAGCTTTTTCAACATAATCAGGCTTAATTTTGTCTCTTTGTATAATATGTGGTTATAAAGAGGGTTTGAACTTCCTAAGCGTGGATTTGTTCGGGTATTCTCAGTATGCCATTTATGAATGAACTGCCCCGCGGTTTCACTCTCATTGTACCCGTTCCCGAGGGAATAAGGGATAAAATTTATCTCATGTGTTATTCGGATGTATATAGCCTGTTTTGCTGTAAAGTTTCATCCAAATCCTTTCAGCAGTTTTTGCGTGAAAGAGTGACGAACAAACATCCTCACAAGTTTTCGCATTTATATTAGTAGGATGGCTACTAAGTATGTCTTACTAAACAGAAGAAGATCCTATCCTTCAATATGTGATTAATTACCAATTTAAATATAGTCGTAGCTTAGTAGACAAAGGAAAAGGAAGCTTTTTTATCTCACTAGCCCGTGAGTCCTACTTGTAGTTGTAATGAATATAGCTCGCGTCTATGTGTGCGTAACTACCAGTGCATCAGCAAGATGATTGTTTATCAAATTTTGATTTGACATACCTCACTGCAAATAATATCAAATGACTTTTCTCCATTTATTCAAATCTGCCATGCTGTCGCTACTTCAAAGACCATTTTGACGGGATTCCCGTTGTGCTCTCCACAAATCATGATGTATATTAGCTAAGACAATGTGCATGTACAATTACCTACACAAGTATGTTTCAGGGGCGATTGGATAAAATAACTATACCAGAAAAATCTTTCTCAAAGTATCAAAGTGTTCGGTGAGAAAGCTTTTGCGCGGCAGTGCTTTTACAGGCCAATACTTTCATTCGTTCTCGAAGCCGAATGTAGGTAATAAGAGGTACGGAAGGTTTTCCCTCCAAGGTAAATAAGTCAATAAAAAAGTATTAAAAATAGTACTCCACCTACTCGATATAAAACAGAATGACCTACTTCTCCGACCTCTAATATTCCCAATAGATCGAAACAAGCAATCTATTAGGTAGGTACTGGTAGGTTTCTTTCGTCAATTACAGTTATATTACAGTTATACCTACCTAGCCTATTGGGAGTTTACGAGTCCAATGTTTATTGATGTAAGTCTTTTTTATATTTTCAGTTTTGGATAAAAATGCTTCGGTTTCTTGTAATATATTTTCATTGAAATATGATCATACTCATATCTCTTGCGTATTTCGTTTTTTGTACAAAGTGTTGATTTCACTAGTGACCATTTCATTTGTGGCATTTTTATATTACTTTTTTTGGACCATTTTGATAGGTAGTATCGGACGGTTCGTTTTTCCTTCATTTCGTTTTAAATTTTTCATCTCTCACTCAAAGTGATACGTCTTACAGCAAAATGAAATAAAAATGCCGAATGAATTCATTAGTGAACCGATTTGACGATGTTTGACGACGACGATAAAACTTGACTTTGTCAAATAAATCAGGGCTGAAACTACAAAGCGGGCAAAACCGCGGAACGTTGCTAGTGTAATAGATTACAGCTGCAGGGACACATTCCTGACCTTATATAACTATTATTATTATTAATACAACAAGCAGTTAACCAACCGTTATAAACAGAATTAATTGAATGAACCCTGTTCTTCCATGAAGTATTTTACCATACCCTATTCTCAGAAGCTATGAACTAGCTATGAACAAATTAATTCGCGGACGTGACCTCTGCTGTATGACTCAACATGATAGTTAACGTTGTAGACTCATACGTTAGTGACTATCAGCTCATTGTGTTTTCAATGGCATATTAAACATTCCAGAAGGAATTTCGAAGTAAAAATTGGCAATTATATGACCGTACTGATATCTCTGATGGGATGAGAGGCTTTTGGAATATTGGGACAAAAAATATCATTTACCTTCCCCTTGTCTATTAGTAATAACCGCAGAGCAGAATAGAGTGGTATCTATGTATACCAAACTAGCAGCGCCCCGCGGTTTTACCCGCGTTGTGCCCGTTCCCGTAAGAATTTCGGGATGAAAAATAGCCTATAGCCTTCCCGTTGAATGTGGCTATCCATTACAAAAAAGATTTTGTGTCGGACCGATAGTTTTTAGCTCTTACAAACAAACAAAGATAGAAACTTTATCTCTTTATAATATTAGTATAGATGTCATAAATTTCACATGAATTCTACTTATCTGTCTATTCTTCTTCTTCTTCTTCTTCTTCAGGGTATAGTAAAAAGTAAATACATTTATGACTTCCTAGACCTGTGACTCGGAGTTTAAAATTCAAAAACATTTTTTGGAAGTAAATCCGAAGTTTACGTTGGATCCGTTTTGTGTTGTTCAAACGTAAATATTGAACTAATATTTGTTAGATCTTGCGTTTACAATTAGTGTGTACGGATGATGTACCAAGTCAAATATTATCGTGGTGTGAATTTCGTGGGAGTCATAAATTTACTTGCTACTGATAAAAATGGAAAGCTCTAGCCTAAAATTCAATAAAACTGAGTTCAGACTAGTGCGGGCAAGTCAATAAGACTATTTTATTTATCTATGAAAACCTATAAAAAATAGCGTATTTATAGGTGACAATCTTAGGACTTTTCACAGGTTTAAACTCGATTAAAAGTCAGTTGAGACTGCCCTAACTATTGTCTGCACTCGTCCTAAGTCCTTTAAAATGTACGATTTTAATCACTGGCTGCTCTAGCTTCTCTGGATATCTTTACTTAACATAAATCGGCACTTAACTAATTGGCCTTTTTTTAAAATCACTCATTAAATCTGACAAGCCCGTTGGCACAGTATCGATGAGAGCGATTACTGTGTCGGGGGTTGCGGTTCAACTCCCGCACGGAGTCAGAGTAATATGTGAAGTCATAGTTGTTGGCGACGACGTCTGGGTGTCAATTATAATATTCTTATAAAGTATTTGTGTATGCAAATGTAGTAGTATCAGTTAGATAGATTCCATATTACAAGCTTAGAGCTTGGGTTCAATAACCGTGAGTGAATTTGTTCGGGTATAGGTATTTATTTATTTTAATCTCTATTAAGAAAGCATTTGACGTCTCCAGGGGCGTTAAACTCATTCAATCAATTTAATTCAATTTAAAAATGTATTCTATTGACACGCATGTCTTTGAAGTGTCAAATATGTATTAAACCTACCTAGTCATTTGTACTCGGCCTTTTTCTTCCTCACATACTAATGGACGAATTCTAGAAAACCATCAGGTTATTAATGCGGCAAGGCTGTGTGGGCTCAGTCAAGGTCTAAATAGAAATGGTAATTAGCTGAAAGGTCAAAATAGTTTGTATTTGTACGTTAAGGCTGTTTGTCGATTAGCTAATTGTTGGAATATGTTCTTGTATATGCAAATATTAGATTTGTATAACTACCATACGTGGTCATTAAATCTAAATATATCTTAACCTGCAACTAAAATTGGTTGTTATAAACAGTCGTGCTAATAATTCTCTTCCTCTACGCTATCGGAGGACACGTTAAATAGTCGATCCCGGTTGCATCAATCGTTAGACCATGTCGGAGGCCTTTAGGCGGTCTAAAAACTCTGCCACCTAGAACTTAATCTTGAATTATTGATATGATGACATTAATTTTGCAGTGTATAAACAGACTTACGAAGACTTACACTTACGAAAATAATTATAACCACATATACATAATAAATATTAATAACCACATGTCTGTTCTACAGTTTGAAATGTTGTTACGAACGTCTGCATTAATAATCAAAGCACGAATTATCTGTAAACAATTTCATAACTAAAGCTAAAGGATAAAGAATGTTATACCTCAGCTACACTATGATACTCGCACTCCTTGCGTTACCACAAACAGGCAGGCCCGCACTCTCGACCAGCAACGGTTCGGGCTATTTCTGTCATCCCGCCCGTATAGCCAATAGTCGTATTCGGGCATCCCGCCCGTAGAGCCAATAGGAAGTTAATATAATATCATTGATTTTGATGCGACAAACTGGCAAATAAATTATTAAATTAATTTCCAGTTGATTCTACTGAAAGGACAACGTCTGATGTGAGGAAGGGGATGATTGGTCTTTTGAATCGCGTAAAAGATCGCCACTGCCAGTACGAACATTCGACAAGCTTCATACACTACACTCCTTACTACTTTTCTTACTGTCAAATGTGTGAACGTGGGTGTACAGCTAATACAATTAGTACTAATGGATACTCTTTGTTTGTCTATAGGTACCGAAACGATACCGCACTCCTAAGTTAATTTCAACGACCAGATGTATTTTTAGACCCGTCTGAGGTAAAGTTTATTTTAGGTCCTTTGGCTGTGCGAAGGTAAATTTACAATTTGATTTGGATTAACTTACGTCTAACGTAATACTAATATGGCTGTTTGTTTATCAAAGTACTAGCAGCGGCCCGCGGTTTTACCCGCGTTGTGCCCGTTCCCGTGGGAATTTCGGGATAAAATGTAGCCTATAGCCTTCCTCTATAAATAGACTATCTAACAGTAAAAGAATTATTCAAATCGGTTCAGTAGTTTCTGAGATTAGCGCGTTTAAACAAACAAACAAACAAACTCTTCAGCTTTATAATATTAGTATAGATTTTTTGGAAAAGGTTTCTTGGATAACTTTGATGAAAGCTATATTTAGAGAAGTTCGGAAAGGTATTAAAATAAAGTTAGTTCGAGTAGGTTAGTTGCCAACCCTGGTGTCGAAGATTTTTGACCGCCTAAAGGCTTCAAACAAGGTCTCACGTTTGATACAACAAAAGTGCCCTGCGAAGCACGGTAGCACTCAGATAATGATGCCACTATCAGCCACCTATCAAAGTAGTGGCCGAGCCGTTGCTTAACAATGGCAATGAGTTTACATCGCGTAGCCAAAGTCATGCTGCAAATTACTCAATCGGTACTCCCAACAAATTACCCAGTACTTGTTCAAATTGAACGTATAGGAATACCAGTTGTCAGTCGTATGTTCCATAAATAAAGACGTGTTCACATTAGCCAAAACCAACAAGCAGTCAGATAAATGAGCGCCACGTAACGTCACAGCGAAATGGCTCGAGTCAACTCCCTAGTTCACGGACTCCCAAACTTTTGCAATGTTCCCCAAAAAAATTATTCAAATCATTTTATAGTTCATAGTGTCTCATTTTGATATGTTTCACCATTTTAAAGAAGAAATCGACATTCTATTTTATTTTAAATTTGGAGTTTAACAGTTATCGGTTCTAAAATTTAAAATTGGAATATACGAAATATGACAACCAAGATGGCAACGATATCGACTCATAAACGACAGAGGCAGCAAACTTTGACAAAACTTAAACTCAATTTACAAGTTTTATTTCGAAATCAGTTGACATGAGTTAACTTTGACTGCTATCAATGTTAGGTAAACTTTTATAATTATAAGTGGACGCTATATCGCGATATTTATTCATTTCGATTAGGTAGGTAGCTAGTGGCTAGCTAGTGGTAGGTAGTAGCTAACTATGGTGTCGGTGTTTTTAGACCGCCTAAAGGCCTGCAACATGGTCATAACGCGACCAAAGACATTTAGCCCCTCACCATGGCGTCACAGTGCAAACAATGTAGAGTACTGTGGTACAAAGTTTGAGAACCCCAGAGTACATTACACCGCGTCTCATTCACGACACAACAAATCATACACCATTTTACATCCTTGTTTGAACACGCACGGTTTTAGTAAACATTTGTTAAGGTGTGTTCACATTTGCTCCAAATGTACGACGAGACATGGGTGTGATTTGGGCACAGATTAGATTGCATTTAGAGAAGGGAATGTACCGTATGTAACGGATTTATGTTGAATAGGTATTTCAGTACTTTTTTGACAAAAACTTTATTTTAAATTGGTACTAGAGCATTAATCTATTCCTTTGTTAAGAAGTTATAGGAACGTTCTAGAAATTTAAAAGGTTATTATTCGTTGCCTTAAGTAGTTCAATTTCCTTTTTTCTTAAAAGCCTCTCTGAAATAATAATAAACAACAGTACAAAATAAATAGCGAAACTCTAGAACCTTCAACTAAATTTCCTTTACGGCGTAGCTATACCTATTATCCGAAACGGTTAAAAGTAACGTTATTTGGAAATCGTTGAAAGTATCGTTATTTGGATAACGTTAAGAGTAACGTACCTTGTTCCATTGCCTCCCAATGAAAGACCACTATTGCTTAACGATAATCTAATTTAAATAACAGTTACTGTTAGTAACATTGAACTTCGTAATAGGATAATGACGTCAATATCTGTTAATACTTGATGTTGTTATTTACTCTGATATAGTTAATGCGTTTTTAATCGATTGTACCTTGTTAGTGGGATTTATTTAAATTGACGAAAAGTCAATGCGGTCCAATAAAAGTGGATATATTTTTTATTTTTTTAAGCTATTGCATAGCTTCTATCGCGGGCCTCGAGCGCGGGGACCGAATCCAGAAATTCCGTAACGAAAAAACCTCACGCTCCCCACTAACGCCATCTAGTGATATAAAAAATAACTATGCAATAGCTTTACCGCGGCAGTCCCCGAGTGCCACACGTCTTTTTTTTTATAGTTTGATGATCACATTTAAGGTAAAGTAAAGGTAACTTTAACTATTGCCTTATATAAGACACTGAAAAACTGTAAAAGCCTCGCGATTACTTCAGTAAATACATTATACATTATCAAGTCCGTATCCGTATTATAAGAATGGTGATTATAACTTATCCTCCTCACTGTACTGATAGATATCTTTAGTGAGATGAGAGGCCTTCGCCCACCAGTGGGTTATTACAGGTTAATAAATAATACTAATACTTAACTTAAATAGTTAAGTACTAGCAGCGCCCCGCGGTTTTACCCGCGTTGTGCCCGTTCCCGTGGGAATTTTGGGATAAAATGTAGCCTATAGCCTTCCTCGATAAATAGACTATCTAACAGTGAAAGAATTATTCAAATCGGTTCAGTAGTTTCTGAGATTAGCGTGTTTAAACAAACAAACAAACAAACAAAACAAACTCTTCAGCTTTATAATATTAGTATAGACTAGCAGCGCCCCGCGGTTTTACCCGCGTTGTGCCCGTTCCCATGGGAATTTCGGGATAAAATGTAGCCTATAGCCTTCCTCGATAAATAGACTATCTAACAGTGAAAGAATTATTCAAATCGGTTCAGTAGTTTCTGAGATTAGCGCGTTTAAACAAACAAACAAACAAACAAACAAAACAAACTCTTCAGCTTTATAATATTAGTATAGATTAGCCATATTAACATATCTAACACTTATCACAAAATATTACTTGTCACAAAAATACTTTTCCATCCAATGTGAAAGCACCTTTACAGCCATGCTCACTTTCGTGAACGGCTCCCGTGTAAAATAACCACTCGAACACGTTCCCGTCTTAATATTTGGCTTATTAATTTGTCGGTATAAATGTCAGACTTGCTTGTAAACACAGCCGTTCTAAGAAAGCATTATACTTCGTTATTCTAATGCGTTGACAAGTGTCTAATAAAGAAGATTGTTCATTATACACCAATGTCCAAATGTCAAAGTAAAGTATGCTGTTTACGTGTTCCGTGTTGTATGACATTTTGTTTTAATAAGTAACTAGCAGCGCCTCGCAGTTCTGCTCGCGTTGTGCCCGTTCCCGTGAGAATTTCGGGAATTTTTATCCATACTTCCTCTTGAATCACTCTATCTATTTAAATAAAACGAGTCAAAATCCGTGCAGTAATATTTGAGTTTATCGCGAACAGGCAGACAGACGCGGCCGCTTTGTTTTATAATATGTAGTGAGTACAAATGTCAAAGTATGCTGTTTACGATTTCCGTGTTCGAAGACATTTTGTTTTAATAAGTAATGCATATTTCCTATTGCAGTTGACATGGTTAGAAAGTGGGAAGTAATTAGTAGTTAGTCACTATGACCGGTGAAATGTTGGACAACCATTGTAATCAAGAATGTATGTACAACAATAAAGTAATCAAAGTTTTGTTTCGTAGTTCAACTAAATATAAATAATTTCTGTAAGAATTTTCGTTTGTTTGATACTCTTCACGAATTACCTAGTGAACGGATAAAAGATGAATATTGGCAGTGGATGATTTATAGTATGTTATCACACAATTTTACTCAAATGTTCTATGTAAATGTTTACAATGCGTGTAAAACTATAAGGGTGCTTTCAAATTATGCGTTTCGTGTCGGACCGCTGCGGTGCCGAAGCGGTGCGTTTGTCGTGTTGTGAACGTACGATCGTGTGTTTTCATACAAAACGAGCCGTGCGGCAACAGTGCGTACTAAAATTTTTAGTTTTTTTTATTACGCACTGTTGCCGCACGGCCTTTCCGCACGACCTTTCCGTTGAATGTGGCTATCCATTACAAAAAGAATTATTCAAATCGGATTGGTAGTTTCTGAGATTAGCGCGTTCAAAAAATCTTCAGGTTTATTATATTAGTACAGACGATATTAAAAGCTTTACAACCCTATATACTTTTAATACATAGGATTGCAACCCCCAACGCTGACCTTTCTTTTCCACAAATATTCTCTCCTAGCTAAGCTTTACCCAACTTAGTCAGACCCTTTCACATGCTAAGAAATGCTTTCAACTTTAAGTAAAGTTTTCAAGTGCAAGGCTTTAAGTAAACTGGCTGTTATAGTAAGTTGAAGTTAAGTACGTAGAGTATTAGAATCGTTGCTGGTATTAACCCAGATTACATCGCATTTACATAATCATATTGACTTACTTCGTTAAATGGAAGATTCTTAGAAATTTTGTATACGCTAGTACATTCTATGCTGTTACTACACTCGGCTTTCTCTGATTTTATGTTACTGAATTAATAGTCTAATCTAAACAGTCGTTGACATTGATTGAATGATCTGAATTCTAAACCACTTTATAAAGCTTATTGTAAAGCGTTGAAAAGCTTGAAAACGTATAATATCCTTTGATTCGACGGGAATTAAAAATCAAAAGGTACGAACGTGACGTAACTTTTCATGAAATATATACATTTAAAGGTCGTATTAAATGTATATATTTCATGAATTCTATTCTTTAAAAGTAAAAGAAAAGTAATGTCCCATTACTGGGCAAATGCCTATCATATCACTGATATCTTTAGTTGATATGATTATTTAACGTCAGTTAAAATAGACATATGTCTAATTAACTAACACTAACAAACCACGAAACGCAGTATTAAATTAATTAGAATTAATTGAATTAGAATCACATGAACATGTGAATCGCTAATAGGCTCTAATTGGGGCCAATTAACTAAATCTGTAAACATGCGTGATAAAAGATTAGTTAAACTGTTCTATTTGATGGTGGAATAGTAATGAGTGACTTGACGAAATAATGAGCAATTGTGTTTGTGAATGAAACACAACATAAGTAATGTGTTAAGTACTTAATTTCCTTAATATATTTACTTAATATCCTACTCTTACTATTACTACGTTTTGGTGGAATGTATGTAAGTATGTTTGTTATTTTTTCACGCGAAAACTACTGAATGAACGGATGTGGATGAAATTGTTCAGTAATATAGGTTATACATCAGATAGTAGTCGTTACATGAGCCATGTCAGAGGCCTTTGGCGGCTCAATAACTCTTGACACAGGGATTGATCAGGTTGACCATCCACTCGATGAAGAAGAAGATCAGAATATATGAGTTTATCCTGAAATTACCGCGGGAACGGGCGCAACGCGAGTAAGACCGCGTATTCCTACAGGTATTTTTGTTAAAGTTTATGCAATGGGATCTTTTGAGCCATTTACTCTCAAGGGTGAAACATTTAAAACTTTTCTAATTCTAGTTTATAAAACTCAAACAACTTTTTATAATTTCGTGACACCCATAACATTTATGACATAATTTTATTATTCAATTAGATTAAACTAATCTGCATATCACATCAATTGGATTATATTTTCGTACTCACGTCTTATTTGGATTATCTGTTAATCACGCTTAATTAACTCATAAAATATGATGTAATTTTTTAAGTGTAGGTAGAAGAAAATTATTGAAGATGATATTACTTGGAAGACTGCAGAGCCAAGTTGAGACTAAATTCTACTATTGTCGATAACGCCAAGTTGGCTATCGATATCGATATGACTGTCAATGAGTGACTTGTACGACTCTTCGAGAGCTTGCAAATGGTACTGATTATGTCACATTTAGGCATTTGAGCCAGGCTCCATTATAATCTGGCGAAACTCCTTTTCTTGTTTGATAATGTATTTTAGTTCAATTGTATCGAAAACGCATTTCGCAATTAATTCCATTCCAAATTGTAATAAACACCTGCCATAGTAAACGTGCTCACACGATTTTTTCCAGACACAAAGTTTATCAAGCAAGTAAGCTACTTACTTTTTGTTTCCCGACGGTTTCGAGGCAATTACACCACTCGTGATCGCGGGCGAAAAAAGCGTGAGGACATTTAATATGTGTTCAAATCACGTCAGTTTAAAAAATACTGTTGTCATATCAGTGATACAGTAATCAAATGATGATACAGTAATCAAAGTATACTTGCCAACCTGTCAGTAATATTATAGTTAGAATTGACTGCAACATAACTGCGGTTAATTAAATAAATAACCGCAACCGCGGTCATAAATTAACACTAAAATGTGGTCGAATACAAATTAGAAGTCAATTTTGTTTAACATGTATTTGGATGTGCAATGTTTACGGCGAAATAACCTCTGAACAACTTTTTATAGTCTCCTTCCGAAGTAGTAACGAATGTTGAAAATAAGTCGACCTGTTTTACCTTACTAGTTTCTTTTTAGTTAGCTTGTGGCGTAGTTTGACTAAACGATGTTAGTTCAATACGATTGTTAAGCAACGTGAAGCTCTATCTAATACTATCAGTTTCACCATTTAACTAAAAAGTACATATATTTTATCGCGGTAGTTTAAAACCGTTAATAAAATGACCCCACGTAAATGTTAACTACTTCTAATCTCGATTATTCTTAAAACGCGGCAACAAAATTCCATTTCCATTTAACTTAATGGTAATTTCCTTCTGACCTTACTTAACAATGCTTTTCCTAAAACATTTAACCTAACTTGTTGGTACGTTGAAGGGTATGTAAATGTAAGCATTGAACGCCAATCGTTATCATTAATTTGGCCATTAGGAAATGAACCCGTCGTTTTGGATACAGCTTCTCGTGTTTCTAAAAGACAGAATGGTGTTTTACTAGTTTCATTGAAACACATAAAAGGAAAGTATTTGATTTTTATTTTGACAGCTGTCATTCTAATAGGTACATTTGTAATACTTGCCAAACTAGTCAAGTGTGTACCAAAACGATAGGTAATCTATCCTACTAATATTATAAATGCGAAAGTTGGTGAAGATGGATGGATGTATGTTTGTTACTCTTTCACGCAATAACAACCGTACGACTTTGTACGAAACCTTACAGTAAAATAGGTATATGTACATCAGAATAACGCAAAAGATACATCTTATCACCAAGTTCCCGCGGGAACGGATACAACGCGAGTGACACCGTGGAGCGCTACTAGTGTTATACAATATCGCTATAAAGTGTGAATTTTAATTTGATTTAGCTACCATAATATTATTATATACCTACTTTAAATTTTTCATAAACTGTTCTGAACTTCCAAGCCCTTTCTAAAATATATTGTAAAATCTGACGTCTGACGTTTCAACTTTAAATAAACTGATCAAAATGTTTTATTAAACAATCCTCGGTAAAGAGCCCGACTCGACACAATGTCAGCGATCCTAAAATTCCTAACGTTATAGACAACCTGGCGTCTGGAGCGAAAATGTTACAATAATAATGTATTTGGTTAGCAATTTGCATCCTACTCATATTGTAAATGCGAAAGTAAGGATGGATGTATGTGTGTTTGTAAATCACGAAAAAACTACTGAACAGATTTGGATGAAACTTTACAGTAATATAGGTTATACATCCAAATAATACATGGGATACATTTTATCCCGAAATTCCCGTGAAAACGGGTACATCGCGGGTAACACCGCGAGGCGCGGCTAGTGGTAACATAAGCTAGCTTGTAATTACAGGATTGTACGATATACCTTTTGTGTGAGATTACTCGTTAATATACTTCTGGGAAAACGGATTTACAGATTAATTCTCGAAACACTATTGTATAATCCTTATGTTAACCGTAATGTTAATATGACATATAATCGTGGCGTAGTTTGACTAAGCAATCTAAGCTCTTTATGATTGTTAAGCATAGTGCAGCTCGACCCTACTTAGATGGGTAGCCGAAATATTGCATTTATCTAAGCGTTACTTAACTGCGGAGGGAGCTTAAAGTGTTAGTCCGGGTTGTTTCAATCGATAGACCATGTTGGCGGTCTAGAGGCGGTCTTTTATTGTAACCTACTTAACAGTTTTATTAGCAAGAATGTTTATGCCTAAATATCTAATCAATTACTAGTAAAAAAAACAGTATGTATATCACAAAGTAAACACCATCTAGGTCGCGTGTGTATCACAGCTGTAAGTTCATACCGTAACTAGAAACCCCGAGAGATCGCTGAGTATCGCTTTAGGTCACGTCCCATTTCGCTGCACCTGTACATTCTATCATATTTACGCTATGCGCCAACATGTCTCAAATTAGATAACGTACATATTAGTATTAACGTTCACACGTCTTAATATTTTGAATTGAAACGACATTTACGTATACACATCGTTTTATTTTGACAAGCCCGTTGGCACAGTGGCAGCGAGGGCGCTTACTGTGTTGCGGGGGTTGCGGGTTCGATTCCCGCCCGGAGTCAACAATATGTGCAGACATAGTTGGCGACGACGTCTGGGTGTCAATTATACCTATATTCATATAAAGTATTTGTGTATGTATAAGTAGTAGTATCAGTGAATTAGATTCCATAACACAAGCTTAGAGCTTACTTTGAGTCTAATTAACCGTGTGTGAATTTGTCCGGGTATATTTATATTTTTCGTTTTTGTTTGACGTTTCGACTCCTTTACATACCGTGGTTACACAAGACTCCTAGAGGCTTCAACTTATTAACCAGTACGTATTATGTTCAAGCAGGTATATAAAGAGGAAAGTAAGGGATTACAAAATAGCGTTGATAATAAGATGAAAAAGGGATGTTATTATTTAGACGTGTCTTTGTGTCGTGATTTTTCCTAAATTAGACTCAATTTAATTAAGTTTTCTTTTCTTCTTCTTCGAGTGAATGGTCAACCTGACCAATCCTGTGTGCTTAGTGGGAGTTTTCCAAATAACTTTACAGTCGCGTAAGCGAAATAACTCTGTGAGTCTGTTGTTTTTAAGTTGCCATGGTTATTTTTACGCGTTCACAGCGTCAACATTAAGGCCGACGCCGACGATGAACGAGAAACGAGTAGAACTAGAAACTATGTATAAACGAGTTGGCGATCAACAGGAAGTCAGTGTGTAGTTTCGATAGTATTGTAGCTGGGCTATAAGCGAGTGTGCAAGTGCGACGAGCGATTACTCGCGCAACTCGCCTGCAGTTGCTCAATCCTGTGCAAACCTACTTCTATCTACTTTCATTGTCGCACTGTAAAGAAATGATAATTCGAGCTAGCATCGTTGAACGAGTATCGCTGAGCGAGTTTATTTTTGAAGCTCCTCGCTCAGCGACAAAACTAAGTAGCAAAACGAGTCGAAGCCGGCACGGTGAACAGTCAGCGAGAAACTTTTAATATTTGCACCTCTTTCGTTTATACGGAATATGCATTTATTGTGCGTTTCTTGAGAAAGAAAATCGCCGAGAGTTACTCGTTTTCTCGCCGGCTGTGGGACCACTGCCTAACTCAGAAATATATGTAGCTAAAAAGCGCCCCTAGTGGTCACAATGCGAACTAAAATCTGCCATCGACTTAGTAAGCGCGTAAATGTACATTTCGCGAGTGTGAGTTGCAAGTTGACAGTTACGCTCACTGTGCGTAAAGTAAAGTTCTCACTTTGAATTTATTGGTGAGAGACGGGCGAACGGACGTAAAATGTAATTGTTTGTTTGTAACTATAGTGATTTATCAATACGTAGTATAAATCAAAGTCGCTTTCCGCTGTCTGTCTGTCTGTCTGTCTGTCCCTATGTTTGCTTAGATCTTTAAAACAACGCAACGGATTTTGACGCGGTTTTTTTAAATAGATAGAGTGATTTAAGAGGAAGGTTTATATGTGTAATGATTCCCGAAATTTCCACAGAAACGGGCACAACGCGGGTAAATAAACCTCGGGTGCTTCTAGTAGTGTTATAAACAAACGATGTCATGGTCAGCATATTATTTTTTCGCCTGGAAGATGTTTACGACCGCAAGAGCTCAAGATGATCTTTGTTATAATGTCCAGTGTTCGTTCTACTGTTCGAGTTTCTAGTGATCCTCTGACGGAATTGACGGAAAACGAATTTTTAAAAAGATATCGCTTTACCAAAAAATCATATATACGGTTGAATTGAGAAACCTCCTCCTTCTTTAAAGTCGGTTAAAAATGTCTTATGTAAGGAGCTATGGCAACCTACAAACAACTAACAATGTCAGTCAAGTGCGCGATGTCGATGTCATGGAATTAGTATGTACTACGTACAACTAGAAGGTTATTTTTTTAGACATCGACCATGGAATTAGTATGTACTACATACAACTAGTACATACTTATTCCATGGTTGATGTCTAATAAAATAACCCGCATAAATGTTATATGTACTTTATACCTTATGAAAACACAGTCGATATGGTATATTCAATTTTGCCGGTTTATTGTTTGGACGCCACAGAGCTACCAACTTAGAAATAAAAATACTCACGGTTTACGGTGAAAAAACGTAATAAATGTGAATACTCAAAGAAACTCGCACTCACAGTTATTCGATGCTCACTACGTACAGAGTTTAGAATGGGTTCCCAACCTTTTTTAGACCGGAGACCACTTTTTAATTATTATTGTTGTCATCAAGGACCTCCAGTCAATTTTTTTTCATTAATTAGCGGTTTAATTTATTTGTATTTCACATGGAGCGTGCGCGAGTCCGACTTGAGCATGAATTATTATTATCTTGGACCTCAAAGAAAATGTATTTTCGACTTCATTCAATCAAACATTTGAGCGAGCGCGGAACGCGATCGAAGTTTTGTCACATTTTGTCTTCCGCGGACCATCAGTGGTTCACGGACCACCAGTGGTTCACGGACCACTGGTTGGGAACCCATTTAAACGCAAACGTGAAGTTAAAGTAAAATAATTGGAAAACTCGCACTAAGCACACTGGTGTCAATAACGACTACTATCCGTAGAAAGTAACCAGGACCGACGGCTTAGCGTGCCCTCCGAAGCACGGAATCATCTTACTTTTCGGGCAATCAGGTGATTCAGTCTGCGATGCCCTAACCAAACTGAGGACAGTCTCACAAAGAGATTTTTGTGAGATATTGTCCCCACCAGGAATCGAACCCGGAGTTTTCTTTTACTTCAATGGGAAATTAATACTTATATTTTATTATCTTGACCAAAAAAGACGTCGAAACATTTTTGACAGTACAAAAATTCCAAGTACTTATTACGTGTTCATTCTATTATCCAATAAAAAAGCCTTCCAATTCCTATAACCTCATAATCTCAAATAGATACATTAAAGCCTTCCCTTAACCGAACTAAATCGTGTAGCAAACTTATGAATTCGGGTTGTGATTTAATCGGCTTTAGGCTCAATGATCTAGAAAGGTCAACATTACCCATTAAGAGGATGTTCGGTCAATATAGGGGAGATCGCACTGTCCTTACAAAATGTGGAGTAGACTCACTTGTAGGTACCTTGCGACGGCTGACGAGGGTACCGCCTCCATTCCGTGCCGCTGAACTTTGTAGGGCTGTCGCTTAATTAATCATCTTTCTGACAAAATATCTCAATTCACATCAGATGTATGGCGGTTGAAGTGTATGCTTTATACGGTTTGCCTATAGAGGGGCAGAGATAGAGGGTTCGCTGATTTGATTGGGCTAACTTAGAGTATATAATTTGAAAAGTAAAGAACGAGTACGGTCGTTCTATATTCAAATAGCAAGTGCCGGCCCTGGTATTGAAACTTACAACGTGTAGATGTCCTTGTTTTTCCTAATTTAAAATGTATTCACAGAAGAATGAGGAAGAAAGGAAGGGTATTGCTATTTAAGTATTAAGAGTAGGTGCGGAGAAAGTAGGTTTAAGTGGGATATCTTTGAAGGTTGGAGAGAGAGGAGGTCGCATGGTGTTTGAAAGTGTAAACAAGGGTCTCGGCCAGCCCTGCGCTGGCGGTTACATAATCGTCACGGCTGCGGGCATTGGGACTCTTAACTTCAACTTGACATGGCCTATTTCTGTGGAATTTGACATCTTTGCCGCTTTCAAGTGCTCAGAAAAGAGCGAGGTTTGTTGACGGCACAGAAAAGGAAAAAATAAATAATGAATTCAAGGACCGATAGCGGGTTACTGAGCAACTCGGATATTTGTTTCGTAAATAAAAAACAATTTAGTGGCGTGAAAAAGAGCTTCTGGGGTTAAATTTCCTGTCATTCACCCTTTTCCAACTTGCCTTTTTGTAGTTTGGGGACAGGTTTAAATAGCTTTTTTGATAAAAACTTTGTGGATTTTTCTACAAAAAATTATGACATGTCTAAAAAAGCGGCCAAGTGCGAGTCGGACTCGCCCATGAAGGGTTCCGTAGCAGCGAGTAACATAATAAAGAAGTTCTTGAAATAAATGTTTTTTTATTTACATTTGAGTTATTGAATGAATAATCAGTATTTTTTTGCGGTTTACGATTTATGTCGTAAAAAAAAAACTACTAACTAGACCTCGTTCAAACCAATTTTCGGTGTTAGATTACATTGTTATGTACATCATATATTTTTTTTAGTTTTATCATTCTCTTATTTTAGAAGTTACAGGGGGGGGGACACACATTTTACCACTTTGGAAGAGTCTCTCGCGCAAACTATTCAGTTTAGAAAAAAATGATATTAGAAACCTCAATACCATTTTTGAAGACCTATCCATAGATACCCCACACGTATGGGTTTGATGAAAAAAAAAATATTTTTTTCATTTCTAAGTATGGGAGACCCCCCTAAAATTTTATTTTTTTTCTATTTTAGTGTGAAAATATTAATGCGGTTCACAGAATACATCTACACACTAAGTTTCAACAACATAGCTCTTATAGTTTCGGAGAAAAAAGGCTGTGACATACGGACAGACAGACGGACGGACGGACGGACAGACAGACAGACAGACATGACGAATCTATAAGGGTTCCGTTTTTGCCATTTGGCTACGGAACCCTAAAAACAAATTACATATTCTATTCATACGATAAATCGTCATTAAAAACTACTTTCAAGCATAAATTAACTAAATTGATAAGGTCACAACTGCTTAAACTAGTCATAATTTCCTAGTACACGAGTAGTAGTGCTCGTAGCGTAATTTGACTAAGCGATGTTAGTTCATTGCGATTGTTAAGCAACGTGCAGCTCGACCCCTACTTGGATGGGTAGCCGATAGTGGCATTCTAACTGAGCGCTACCGTGCTTTGGAGGGCGGACATTCAATCGTCGGTCCCGGTTGTTTCAATCGATAGACCACGTCGGAGGCCTTTAGGCGGTCTAAAAACTCCGGGTGGGCCTCTAACCTATTCGGACTTACTTTTACTTGGTGCCAGAGTGAATCTAATTTCAAGCCATTAATAATAATAAGTTTACAGATTACCCCGTTTAAGTCTTCATAATTACTTTGAACAAAGGTCTAAACATGGCAGCCACACAAAGGCGTGGCTATTTGCCAGAACGCGAGAACAATAAGCTAATTTCCCATTAATTTGGAGTAAATCCGAGGTTGGTGGATCTTGTTAGTGAATGTGCCTGATAAATGCAGCGCCTAAAATAGAAACTAATCAGACATGGAACATATCAGATTCTTATGTGAAACATCTAAAGCAGATTTTGTTGTAACTCTACAAAGACTGGATAATCTACACTAATATTATAAAGAGGAAAACTTTGTAATGAATAGGCTCAAAAACTATAGGACCGTTTTTAAAAATTCTTTCACCATTCAAAAGCTACATTATCTACGAGTAACATAGGCTATTTTTCATCCCGAAATTCCCACGGGAACGGGTACAACGCGGGTGAAACCGCGGGGCGCTGCTATTTGGTATATCACAGTTTTGGTTTTATTATACCTATAATTAAATAAAAGTTATTTCCCACTGCTGGGCAAAGGTCTCTAATTATACGCAAGAAATCAGTACCGTGAGGACGATATAAAATAAATAGTTATCGATTATTTCTTACAGTTATCGATATTACTATCGCATGTAGTTAGATACTAGCAGCACCCCACGGTTTTACCAGCGTTGTGCCCTTTCCCGTGGGAATTTCGGGAATTTTTATACTTTTAAACCTTCCTCTTGAATCACCCTATCTTTTACAAAAACTGCATCAAAAATCCGTTGCGTAGTTTTAAAGATCTAAACATACATAGGGACAGACAGCGGAAAGCGACTTGTTTTATACTATGTAGTGATACGTACTATGATATATTAATTAGCATATATGTAGTAATAATTCACACATTTAAACCAACAGAACCTTCCATAAAGCACATTGTTTATTTCTAAACAGGCAAGTAAACCTCTTCCGAATCGTATGACACCACACCTCTCTATAATTTATGTCACACCAAGCTTCCCTGATTATGGCAATGAATCATCGGGGATCAAACGGGAATAAATACAGGTGTTAGTGGAACATAAACCGGGTTACAAGGGGTTTGTTTAAGCAAATATTTTATCCCGAGTTATAGGGTTAATTAACCCCCAATTTTGTAATCGCTTAGATTATTTGGTCGTATTTCTTTGTTTTATGTAACAAAATATTAATCTGAATTTGATCGTGTAATTGGTAAAATTGAGCATTCATCTCGAATTGGGCATGAATAAAATTTACTTGTTGTTTTTTTAGTCTACTATAGATAAAAAGATTTGTCAAACAAAATTAAAATATTCGAACTAACTATTACTAGCTATGTATATTTACCTACTATGGCGCTGACTATAAACAAGTCACAGATTTTTTTTAAAGGAGATATACGGAAAACTCTATAAACTATTAACCGCCATATTAGAACCAAAAACCGAGTTTACACGATTATTTTTTGATACTTATAAAATACTAGTAGCGCCCCTCGGTTTTACCCACGCCGTGCCCATTCCCATAGGAATTACGGGATGAGAAATAGCCTATAAGCATCCTATTAAATATGGCTGTCTATTTCAAAAATAATTATTCAAATCAAATTGCTAATTCCCGAAATTAGCTCGAAAAACAAACAAACAAACTTACAAATACCTTATTAGTATAGATGACTCCTACAAAAACAGTGTTAAAATAACGGACTCACTATGGCAAGCTATACCACTAACTTGTACAAAATAATTAAACGAATATTTACGTAAAGTGGTCAACGGCGAAATAGCCTAACAGTACCAACATAAAGCTCGAAATGCGTACTTTAAGATAACCAAAGTCCCTTTACCAGAACAAAGGGCAACTATTGAATAAGATCTTTATTTAAATTGACCTCACTGACTTTATAATGAAGTCCGAAACTACTACAAACTCTAGATAAAGAGAAAGTCCCGGTTTTCGTTAGATAACGCGAACCTCAGTGATACTGACGTATACTACTGAGCTTCAATTACACTTCTACTTTCGTCTTATTAGACGAACGTAAGTATCGATCGGTCGGTGGCCGATCTTGTTTCAATAGTTTAGGCCCATCTCGTAGCCAGATTTGGTAGCTAGCTACGAAATGAGAAAAGTGTTTTCCCATCTTGTAGCTAGCTACTAAATGGGAACGATCTATTCGGCAGGTTAGGGTTATTTTTTTTACCATTCTTTTTTCTAAATCTTGGACTTTCGAATTCCTATTTCGTAGCCAGCTTCGAATCGGGATTATTTCTCCCATTTGGAAGCTAGCTACCAAATCTGGCTATGAGATGGGCCTAAACCGTTTCAATATCTTTATGTTGCTAAACGTCATATTCACACTAAGTGCGCTGACTGCTTACATTTGACAGCCACATTCGTGTGTCAACTGCGTCAAATAGCATAATTTTGGCATCGTAAATCGTGCAAATTACGTCATATATTCTAAACACACAATAGACGGACACAATAACAACCAAATCACATCCTAATTTGATTAGTATGACTTATTAACCTCAATGATGCTTAGTAAATGCACGTGTTTACCGGCTGTTTCTGTCAGACTTAATTTTTTGGTCTAAGGCTACAAGTTAAATGTTTATAAATAAAATTATAAGTAAGTAACTAGATATTCTGGTAATTAAGCTTTGAATAAGGGTGATAATACACATGAGTACTTAAAAAGAATACATAAATGCTTGAAGTTGCCTCACTTCCAACAACTTTTTGCATTTGCAACGTATACTATAAAACCTTATTTATTATCTCAATGGGTTATTTATAATCAATAAATAAATTTATTAACTTTCAAACGTAACTAATAAGTATGAATACAGATGAGAGTAATGAACTAAAGGGCTCCTTCAAATTAGACGTTTTCAGACGGTAAAAAACAAAAGAACATCCGTACGCACGACTGCGCACAACTGCAGCGCGTGGCTAGACGGCTTAAAGCGCTCAAATTGAAAAAGGCCTAACTAGTAAGATCTGCCAACGTTTTATCGCAGAATGTCCAACAGTTTTCACTTAAGTTCCTTAATCAACGTACTTTCTAAGAATTTGTGATAACGTTGAATGTTTTAAGCGTTAGAATAGTACTAGGAGTAATAGAAATCTAGGTAATATTATTTCCTTATGCAAGTAATATTGTAATCTAATGTTTTAAGATATCGACGGGCTTATTATCATGATTGTGGCACACGAATAACCATAATAGTAACAATAACATAAAGTAAGTAGGAAGTGGAGAGATAGCAAGATATTGTATATCACAAAATGTATCTCTAGTATTGTAAAATGCCGATTCGTATGTACGATTGTATTGAACTAACAGCGCCTCACAGTTTTACCCGCGTTGTGCCCGTTCCTTTGAGAATTTCGGGATGAAAAATAGCCTAAATAGCCTTTCTCGATAAGTGGACTATCCAACACTGAAAGAATTTTTCAAATCGGACCAGTACTTCCTTAGATTATCGCGTTAAAACAAAGAAACTCTGCAGCTGTATAAAACGAATAGATTTTATTGAAATAAGGATAAAAGGAGAACAAGATGACCTTATTACCTGGTATGCAAGGTGCATTTTAGTCCAATAGCGTTCAGTCTGCCTCAAAGTAATTTCAGACAAACTTACACGACTCGGTTTTGTTCCTGAATTACAAATTCAAAGCGGACGTAATTTGATCGTACTGTACGAGTACTACAATTTTAGAATAATACGCTAGGTCATTCAATATTTATGTCAGAACAACCCCAGATTGTAGAGTGGGTCTGTTCCCAGTCACCCCCGCGGTAATTGCCACTGGAGGCAAATGGGAATAAAAATTCCCAGTCTCCACCGGCGGTGACTGGGAAGTCATTGCCCTCACTTCAGTTTCGCTATACATTGCTTTGTTTCTTGTGAAGAATAAATTAATAAAATAATCATCCTAATGCTTAAAAAAATAGTTTATGGCGCTTCGCCAGTCACTGCTGGTGGCGACTGGGAATTTTTATTCCCATTCGCCTCCGAAGGTAATACCCGCGGGGGCGACTGGGAACAGACCGAAGTGTGTTGGTATCATTTTTAACCAGTTTTGATACTAAGTTAGTAAGTTCGTAAGTACCCCTGATATCGGAGTTTTTAGACTGCTTAAAAACCTCCAACTTGATCCATCGATTGAAGTTGCTCCGATTTCGATTTAGTTTAAATTCGATCGTTTTACATGGTAACGACAGCTTATTAGGTACAGAGTCGAATGAACCTCCTCATGTTATGTTGGTTAAACACAACATGGGTTTCCCTTGCCCTCTTGCCGTACCTAGTGATAAACATAATACTTAAGTGTATACAGGTAAACCATACAGTACTTTGAATATGCAAGTACTTCGCTTTTCTGTGAGTACCTACCCGTCATCTACACAAACAATTTTTCTCCCACACTTTCATATGAAAAACCCAGTTACTTGTCTCGTCCTTAATTACATCATACAATTAATGGCACGTCATTTGCAAGGGTCAAACCGAGCGGAGTCTTTATAAAAAGTTAATTTCCTTAATTTGGCTATTCTTCTTTTCAACGGTCATTCCTCGAGTTCATTGAAGAACTCTTTATTCGTTTAGTTACGTTTCAGTTTGATTTCTTTACGTAATTCATTCGCCCGGTCGTTTTCTTTTAATATTTGTACGTAGGTCTGTTATTAAAGCCGCCGGGTGTCGAGTTTTCAATTTTTCTTTCCCTTAATATTTTTGTAGGTTTACGTTTTAATATTTTGTTCGAATGGTTTGCAAATATTGGGTAATGGGATTAGAATATCGTATCGAATGAAAGGAGAAGTAAAGTATTAGCCTGTGATGTGCCACTGCTGGACAAAGGCTTTTCATCGCACTGAAGATATCAGTACAGTGAGGAGGATTAAGCGACGCATCGTTAACGCTGCGAGAACGCGACGCAACACACCAATGGAGCCTCAGCTTAAGATGTTGACAAATTTTAATACGTAACACGATATTCATGTACAAACGTAATTACGTCATGAAATATTCATGTGTTTGGGTTTATTATAATTTGCTGTTAACGTGGGTCTGACACCACACGGCCAATCTGATGAAAAAACGTTCAACATGCGTTTGGGATTAATAAGATACAGCATCCGTAATCTTAGATTAAGTAAATATGTATATTGCTGCCCCGCTGTTTCACCCGCGTTGTACCCGTTCCCGCGGAAATTTCGGGATTTAATGTATCCCATGTGTTATTCTGATGTATAACCTATATCACTGTAAAGTTTTATTCAAATCCATTCAGTAGTTTTTTCGTGAACGAGTAACAAACATACATAATATATATACTCACAAACTTTCGTATTTATAATATTAATAGGAAGTAGGTTTGAGTCAGTTCCGGGGGGAATACGCCTAATGTTACAGTATGTTACTAACCTAGATTACATTATTTCTTACGATTTGATGCGCACAAGTTAGGCGGCCGACTTGCTCCTAGTTCGGTCACCGAACGTCATCCTCACCCAACTTCTCATACAAATTGTCAGCGGTCACCTCATTAGGTGACAGCTGCTATGCCTCGCCGAATACGGCCAACTACAGCATATTTAACTTTTGCGGTCACCGGTAATTGCATGCGATGGAACTTTATAGGTCACTTACGATTGTTAATTATTAGTGAGTCGCGCCCGTACTCAGAGACATCAAATACTTCCTTAGTAGAGATATTAAATTAGTAATTTAAACATGTAATGTATGAATGATTACGTCAAATAGTTAAGTTTCTGACTGCGGCAGAAAGGCTCTATGATCAAATCTTACCGACCGTTACTGAACTTATTGTAAAGTTGGCAGTCAACCACTTAAAGCGATATTAGCACTTAATTAAACTCAGCTTTCGAACGCTAACGAATTTCGCCTAGAAAAGGCCGAGCTCAAATTTTCTTCAAAAAACCTACTAATCTGTAACAAAATACGTACTTTGCCACCAAGCCAACGCCTCACTAACGTATAAAAATTACAATAAAAACATGTTCCTATAATCCACCATGCAGAAAATGTACATAGCAACTACTATGTATTCTGCGTCGGAACATTTGTAAAGCAAATTACCCGCGTCCGGGTAATATTCTTAAGATTATTCCCGCCATTATGTCAGCCATTTTTTTTTTCACCATAAGGAAAATGGCGTCGTGCGTTACACTACTAATGTACCGTTTGGTCTGTGATTTTAGGAACGAGGTGTGTTTTATGAGGATGTTAGTGTCTGAGGTAAACTTAGTTTTAATCCAACTAATCTATACTAATATTATAAAGCTGAAGAGTTTGTTTTGTTTGTTTGTTTGTTTGTTTGTTTGTTTAAACGCACTAATCTCAGAAACTACAGAACCGATTTGAATAATTCTTTCACTGTTAGATAGTCTATTTATCGAGGAAGGCTATAGGCTACATTTTATCCCAAAATTCCCACGGGAACGGGCACAACGCGGGTAAAACCGCGGGGCGCTGCTAGTAGGTATTATAAATGCGAAAGTTTGTGAGGATGTATGTATGTATGTTTGTTACTCTTTCACGCAAAAACTACAGAAAGGATTGATGATGAAACTTTACAGTAATATAGGTTATACATCAGAATAACACAAGGTTTTTTTTACTTTGCCGACTCTATTTGTAAACTTACCGAAAATTAACATAGCCGAAAGTCCGTTCACTTTCTTTCCCAATCCCTAATTACCTTAATGGTATTAAAAATGTATCATGCAACATGAAAGCTTCCCCAATTCATAAAGTGCGAAATACAACTAACCTACATTCCGACATTGTTTTTCCCTCTTCCCGATTTTCATTAAAGTAAAGGCCATTAGCAAAGCAAATTGCTTTTGCTTATGAACAAACTCATATCCATTAAAAGCTGTGATTAAAAATGAGCATATAGCTATTAATAATGAATCGATTGGAGTGTTCCTGTATTGGGTGTTTCTACTCTTCGAATAAGGAAGGAAATGTCATCTGGCAATGGCCAGTTGATGAAAACTTTAAAGACATATTATACTATTAACTTACGCAAATATTTTAAAATATTAAGTTAAAGTAACTCTTAACCTTATTATAAAAGCACACTTTGGACTTATCATTATAATCTTTAAGACGGTTACATACTAGCGTATTTTTCCTCACTTTTCTGCGGTTGTATCGACATACGAGCTTACATGTTACGCGTTACTTTGGCGGTTCAAAATTCGAACACACATAAAAGGTTTCTTCGGGTAGTATTCTCTCACGACTCGCACAAACTTAAAACCGCGTCAACGCTCCAACAACTCGCTCGTATAACAAAAGACGAGCGTGTACGCGCTTTAAAAACGAACTTAGGTACATATAAAATGCTGGTATGAAAACACCCTTAAAGTTAAGACGAATAAAGGTAGGCAGGAAGGTATTAATATCGTCAAACCGAATACAACAACATAACTGGTTCCGTCATAAAAGTCAAGAAAGCTGCAAATTAATGTTTTACAATTACAGTCTCGTTAGAGCTTGAGGTTTGCAAAGTAGAATCAATTACGTACTAATAGTATTAGGATCTGAGCACACTACAGTCAAGACTGTATTTACACAGTTTTCTAGACTATGAAAATGTATGAAACTGTTCACAGTTCAGATAATAGGTCTAACCGTCGCACTCAGAGCTGCTAATGATTCCGTGAAGTAGTCAATTTAATGCAAGTCTCTGAGTATGAAAGTAAAAGACTTTTTTAGTAAGAGTTATTTTATCACAATTTTTCTATGTACTGAAGAATTTATATTGACAACTGTTGCTACTGCTTGACTGACTAAAAACAGCCTTTATGAAGTCGTAGAAAGCAGTCTAAAACTGTCTAGTCTGCATGGTTCCTTAGAGCTCTATTTAGTAAGTAATGCGAATTATTCAACAAGTTTCCTGTTTCGATTGACGCAAACAAATCTAATGAATTAGAACATCGTTGATTATATGGTTAGGGATGGTTACTTCGTGTTAGGTAACTGTAATTTATTAATAGATCTACTTCTACGGAAACAATTTGCTCTTAAAGTTCTCGCTATATAGTAAATAACTATAGAGAGAATGAAAATACGGTTTTTATATTTTTGAAGTCAATGTTAAGGTCAAGAAATAAGTTAAGTTACAATGAAAATATATCTAAATTAAGTATTGAACATAACACCCACATCAAATGTCTATCGGTATTTGGTTTAATTAACCATTCTTTTAATATAATCCAACGTTAAGTTTATATTCGTTTTAAAATGTAAATACAATTAAACTCAAAATCTAATTACTAGGACATTGAAAAGTTAACACCAAATAAACACTCATTGAGAACCAAACAGATCCATACCAATTAGATCAGTATCAATTATAAAGTTAAGAAGGGACATCCCTAGCGTATTGAGTCGATGAGCTAATTGAGTGAGTCCATTGATCGGGCTGGTCGGGACAATGAGGTGTGCCCAAGAGACGACAAATGTCCTCTGAACCAGACAATAGTCCCGACTCAGATGATGAAGGAATACTAATCATACTTGAATCATTAATGTGCAAGTTCACAACCTTTGACTTTCACAAGCATTGACAAAATTATCTTCTTCATCGAGTGGATGGTCAACCTAACCAATCCTGGTGTCAGAGTTATTGAGCCGCCAAAGGCCTCTGACGTGGCTCATGTAACGACTACTATCCGTAGAAAGTAACCGGGACCGACGACTTATCGTGCTCTCCGAAGCACGGAATCATCTTACATTTCGGGCAATCAGGTGATTCAGCCTGCAATGCCCTAACCAAACTGGGGGCAGTCTAACGAAGAGGTTTTTGTGAGATATTGTCCCCACCGGGAATCCAACCCGGAACCTCCGGATCGTGAGCCGAGCGCTCAAACCACAAGGCTGTTATTATGTAAATGACTAATGTTGAGTTATAATGGGGATCGAATCTGGCCACTCTAGCTTACTTACTTGAGCTATCGCATATACCATTCGGTTAGACATTGTCAAAGTCCTTTAGGCGGTGTAAAAACTCCGTCACTCACTAGGGTTGGCCACTAACCTACTCGATAATAATCTATCTATACTAATATTATAAAGCTGAAGAGTTTGTTTTGTTTGTTTGTTTGTTTGTTTAAACGCGCTAATCTCAGAAACTACTGAACCGATTTGAATAATTCTTTTTGTAATGGATAACTACATTCAACGGGAAGGTTATAGGCTATTTTTTTATCCCGAAATTCCCACGGGAACGGGCACAGCGCGGGTAAAACCGCGGGGCGCCGCTAGTGATTGGATAAAGTAAAAATACTTTTTTATGCCGCATAACACAATGCATTGTGTTATGCGGCCGATACGCAATGCATTTAACGGATTAAAATGAAAGGCATATTTGCTTATTTGTATCATAAAAATCTACAATGTGGTACCTTTATGGGGAATGGTTCGTAATTGGAATAGGAACCTACTCTTTTTTCTTCTTCGTTTTTGAAGTTGACTAAAAATTTATTTTTACTTTAGGGCCAACCCTAGTGACGGAGTTTTTAGTTTTTTAGCCGCCTAAAGGACTTTGACATTGTCTAACCGTTGAATCAACCGGAACCGACTGCTTAACGTGCCCTTTGAAGCTCTCAGATAAAAATGCCATTATCGGCCACCTATCCAAGTAGGGGTCGCACGATGCTTAACAATCGCACCTAAGTCAGAATACAATGACAATAAACAAAAAAATGCAATAACTCGGAAACAAGGTTAAACCGAGTGAAACAGTGTTTACTATAGTCATTCCCTCAACACCGAATTTAATGTAGATCATGTAACTTAATGTATTGTGACTGGCTGACTTTTGGGAGTTTCTCTGTCTAACTAACTTCACAGAGTTAGTTTAAGTAAAATTGGGTTGACGTTGACGTAAACTTGTGTTTGAGACATCTTATACTCGTAAATAGATAATGTATGGAAGATTCGAGTTTGTGAGTTTGATCGGTCTGTTGATGGGAATGGTTTGTAGTGAAGTATGTTCACTCAGAGTGTTAATATGTTTGTGTCCTAAACTATGTATTAATTAGTTAGTTATATTACCTGTTCTACTCTTGTTAATATGAAGTCGGTTCGCTAAAAGTTAAACATCCAAATGTGTATAACTTTTAAGCAAAAACACGACGTCATTAAGTTTAAATGAGAACAGAACTACCACCTTTTTTTAAATCGGTTTAAAAGGAAACCATTTTAGAAGTAAATGTACTTATTCCGTTCATACACTAAAAGTATTTTTGAAATCAGATTAAGTATATTTGGAGATTTGTGGTAACAAAATATGTGTGTGTGTGTGTGTGTTAGCCTGTAATGTCCCACTGCTGGGCAAAGGCCTCTCATCTCACTGAAGTTATCAGTACAGTGAGGAGGATTAGGCATAATCACCACGCTTGCCAAATGCAACAAAATATATTTTTTAAAAACAATCACACGAATTATTAAAAAGCTCCGCCACCTGTTTTTGAAGGCTGTTAAAATAAAACTAAACAATTAATTCCAAAAATATAAAACGATATAAAAAATAACAACCGCTACATTTCAAAAACACTATTCAAATTATACAACTCAGAATTAGATTAATTTAAACGCAGTCCTCATTGAATAATAGAAAAGATATATTGTTATTTTATTCGACGCCCTTAAAACTAATATCCATAACTTTTAATGACCGATGTATAGATTAAAAAACTGTCGTTGGTTTCTATTGTTTTGAATAATGGGAACACACATCGCGTAAAGGTTGCCATGTCAAATAATGATTTATTATTTTACATTTAATTGGATTATTATTTTTAATGCATTATGGCTAGAGAAATTATTATAATGAGATTTTCCTTAAGATATTAGTTACGCGATGTATATGTGCTTTATATATTAACATTTGACAAACAAACAGACAAAAATAGCGACTTTGTTTTATACTATGTAGTGATGCAAAAAGGATAAAATAACAAAACAAAATACCTATTCCATATTAATCGCACTTCCTCTTATTCACATAAAATAGCAGAACAGAAAACCCATTATTAAAATCAACATTAACCGAATATTTTTTCCAAAAACAAACGTTTGTATAGAACAATGGCCTAAACAGAGCCATGTTTGCAGTCGCTAAACTAACAATTTATGCATGGCCTCTAATGGTTTGCATCAACGTGTTTGAGAAGCTTTCTATGAAATTTTATTCGGTAATGGTGATGAGCCCGAGGCCCCCTCGTTTGGATATCATGTTGTCTTTCACTACCAAGCGATTTAGAAGAGGGTTCCTTACTATGTACGTTGTTGTGTTTTTGTAGTTTTGTGTTTGAAGACATGGTTACACACGAATAACGCATGGGTAATAAATATACAAACAGATCTATGTAGTTAATTTTGTTAAATTTGCTCTCTTCTCTAGATTTAAAGAACTTAGTTAATATCATGATTATTTTCGTTAAACGTAGGCGGTTATCGCCGCCATTTTGTCAATTCCTAAATGTTAAAATTTAAATTTGGAATGTCACAAATCCTTTAACAAATTAAACTGGAATTGTTCTTGCTCTTCTAATGCGAACATTCTTAAAAGTTATTCTAAAAATCCTTTTAAAAGCTTACAAGTTTGAAATTACATTTTAAAAGGGGATCGGTCGACAGGATGACGTGGAAATGGAACTTATTGAATTGAATGCCCCACTGTTACCAAGTGCAATAATCTACGTAGATATCCACAAGGATTTTCAGTACGAGTTTGAGTAAATACTCCTAGGTAATTTAAATTAAAATGCAGGTATCTACTGCTATATTTCGGCTCTCCCTGCCTTTCTTTGATAGTGATAAACTAAGTAATAATCTACCTCTTCTTCGACCCGGACCCATAAGAATGCTTCAAGTGTTTCATTCCAACAAGAAAGTGAAAGCACAAGGTTTTATGATGCTTCCATAAGGTTAAAAATAATTGTGATCGAATATTAATTATCAAAAAAAATAAAAAATATTTTCACTTTGACAACAAAGAGCCATATTAAAATTATGATTAAAAAATGAATAAATTAAATTCAATAAAACTTATACCTACATTTTAGTTTTTCTTTTAATAAGGTACTGTAACTTACTTCTCATACCAAATACTTGTAACTAAACTGGGATAAGATTACTTCTTCTTCTTCATCATCTTCATCGAGTGGATGGCCAACCTGACCAATACTGGTGTCAGAGTTGCGCCGCCAAAGGCCTCTGACATAGCTCATGTAACGACTACTATCCGAAGAAAGTCACCGGCACCGACGGCTTAACGTGCCCTCCGAAGCACAACTTCCACTCATAGGTACATTTATTATTGAAAAATACATATCGTGAGGGACATACCGACTCTACATAACTATTAACGTAACAAAAAAATAACCTCCTTTTTCGGTGTTCGAAGTCGGTCATAAGTATTCCTAAGTACATCTGAAAAGTAGGGCTATTCAAATCCTAGTTTGCTTAATGCTGTCGACGAAGTTCATTAAATCTACATGGCTCACTGAACGTTTGTCTCTACACTAGACTGTGGTCCAACTGCGGCCACCTAATTAGGTGACAGCTGCTGTCACTTGCCGAATGCGGCCGACTACCGTATTCTTTACATTGCTTGCATGTTACATGCAGCGAATGACTTAATGTTTGTTAACTTCTTAACAATTAAAGACGTGTAATCTTTTTCGTAAATAAACAATGTCTAATTCTTATTTATTGCGCCATTACCTAAAAAAGATTATACGATTATTTGTTACTTACTATAAAGAAGATTTAAATGAAGAAACTCATTTCTATTTCGGACATTTTACTTATGATTTAAAACGTAATTTAAATAAATTAAGAGATCATTAATTTTAAGTGACCATTCAAAAGATCATTAAAATTCATTACGATTTGGTTGTAATTTTTAATGACTCTATCCGAATTCAAGTTGGTATTAACGTTGAATTTATACTTTTTTTACGTATTAATATAGATCATATTATTTTATATAAACATAAATATTAATGAAACAGCCACAAATCCATGGAATTGATATCAAAAAGAAAGCCTGTCTGTAAAATCTCACTGATTGTAAAATGTAAAAAAATGGCTAAAGAAGAAAAATTGCTTATAACCTTCCCGTTGAATCTAGCTATCTATTACAAAAATAATTATTCAAATTGGACTGGTAATTCCCGAGATTAGCTCGAACATACCAACTTACCAATTTTACCTCCTATAGACTACCTATACCTTCGACTAGCTTCGACAGACACGGGAATTGAACCCGGCACACCTCAAACTTGGCTTTTAATGTGACACACACCACTACGCAGTCGAAGCATAGACAAAAATAGGTGTTACCTATACTAGAAACTATAAATAAATCTATCTAATAAATGTCTATAATGCGTTTATTTATAACATTTTTATGATAACATAGTTCATTATAATAACTAAATAGGTACATATAAATTTTATTGCTAGAATTTCAATGGAACAATTAAAATATTTTATCGTTATTGGATCTGGTATGTCTGACATCATACAAATCACTAAATAGTATAAAACAAAGTCGCTTTCCGATGTCTGTCTGTCCCTATGTATGCGTAGATCTTTAAAACTACGCAACAGATTTTGACGCGGTTTTTAAAAATAGATAAAGTGATTAAAGAGTAAGGTTTATAATATATGTAAGTATAAAAATTCCCGAAATTCCCGCGGGAACGAGTACAATACGGGTTAAACCGCGAGGACCTACTGTTACATACAACTAGTATACGAGTATACATTTGTTATTTAATTTCAAACTATTAGTCGAGAATCGGTATCTTTTGTTAACATGACAGCAATAGGAAGCCTTTATCTAAACCAACGTCAGTGATTGGTTAGTCTCTTGTACTATTGTTAACAAAGAATACAAATACTTGTACAAATACTTGTATTCTTGTATTGTTTGGGTCTAAATAATCACTCGTATACTGTAATATCGATGACGTAAATAGGTTTTACAGATTTGTTACTTTGAAGTGAAAGATAAGTAATTTTGGTTAAGATAACAGCTGGTAATAATTAGTATTATGAGTGTGTTTGCGTGTCCATTGAAATATCGTAAGTAAGTAATTTCGAGCGGGTTAGCGGGGTTAGTGGCCAACACTGGTGTCGAAGTTTTTAGACCGCCTCAAGGCCTCAGACATGATCTGACGATTGAGGAGTCTATGTATCGACATTCATATAAAAATTCACTTCGATCATCACAATGTCTTAACTTGGGACTAAACCTCGGGAAAAAGCTTTTATGAACGTTCAAGTCCAGACCTCATAGCTCTTCTACATTTCGATAGCTACCTAATGATTCACTCATCTTGGTACCAAACAAGTAGTGGTTACTAATAACTGTCGACCAAATGTCTCATTGTGTCACAGATAACATTGTAACCAATTATGTGTTCAATCAGCATAGAATTGCATCGTTATTGCACTTTAAAACAAAGTCACTAATGTATCATCTCATTTACGTCAATATAAATTGTCTTTGCGTCAATATGAATCGTCTATTAGTCATACTTAGGACGAGCAAAGCTTAGGAATAAGGCTCTTTCAATTTAAGCGTTTCTCTAATTTAACGTTCTCTACGTTTTGTATGAAAAACGTCTATGCGAGCGATCTAAGTGTCAACATTGCGTTAAGCGTGCGCCCGTCGCGTGCGCATGCGGCGGTTCACTTTTGTATAACACCGCACGGGACGGTTCCCTTTTGTATGAAGCCACACGCGGCGGGCGCACGCTTAACGGCCCTAATGCGCGGTGTCGGCTCTAATGCGGATTACAGCGTGTGGATGGACGACTATACATGCTTAAATTGAAAGCGCCCGTTAATGATACAAATGTATAACATGTCGGGATTTTTATATTTTGTTTTAGCAATAGTCAGCTTCTTATCAAATAGGTTATTGGTTACTAATAACAAACGAACAAGTATTATTAATTTTAAGTTCATTACACTAAGAACGTGCCTTATTTTATTCACTGCTTCGATAGCAAATGTTTATTTCTCAAGAAAGATATTTAAAGTAAATGTTTTGATACTTCACTGTCTGAAGAGATATGCAGTTTTGGCAGGCTGCCTAGCGCTATAATATATATTTTGAATTATTTATACATATTTTAAACATAATTTTGCATATCTAACCGAAATTTATATTGAAATAAAAATGTTTACGCATTGTTATATTTCCTTTAACGGAAATAAAATATTTCTCATATTTGGGAAAGGATTTAAAAAATGGTTCTATTTTTATAATGTACTCTGTCTGTTAAACCAAACTATCTCTAACGTTGCATTTTCACAAAAATCTGCACAGTAATTTCTGCCTATAAAACCTCCATCATAAAGCTACTTCATCTTTTCGCTTTTTAATAATATTTATAATACTCTACTTTGAGGTCTCGGGTTCAATTCCCTGCTCGAACGAAAACTTGTTTCCTACAAACATGGCTCAGGGTTGAGATCAACCCGCATTTGGCAAGCGTGGTGATTATGCCTAATCCTCCTTACTGTACTAATATCTTCAGTGAAATGAGAAGCCTAATATTTTACTTTACTTTAATCTACGATCTTACGATCAGACATATAAAACAAGCAAAACCGAACTTGACTCACAACGACCAACAATTATTGCTTCATTATTTTTCATAATTATTATCAACACGTTTCGATACACGCATATTGACGTAAACAGAATACATGTTTTATAGCTCGTACGGAGTGAATGACAATGAACGAATGAAGCGATAAACAAAGGTCCGGTCTGTAAGGATCTTTATCTGTGGAATGCTAATTAAAAAATGGAGGTAAATGAATTGTTCTTTTGTATAAATATTATTCGAACCTGACTTCAATATGAAGGAAATTTATATAAATACTAGCAGTGTCTCGCGGTTTTACCCGCGTTGTGCCCTTTTCCGTGAGAATTTCGGGATTTTTATACATGTATACAAACTTTTCTCTTGAATCACTCTATCTATTAAAAAACCGTGTCAAAATCCGTGCAGTAGTACCTATTTGAGTTTATCGCGAACAGACAGACAGACGCGGTCGGAGACTTTGTTTTATAATTTGTAGTGATTAATGTTTTTGGTATGGTATCTAGTAATCAAAATAATATAATTAAACAGAATCGCAAATTAGTGTAGAATATTAAAATATCTAATTTCGCAAGTGGTAATTAATCTCCGTAATCTTATAGTGCAAGATCGTAAATAACGATAGCAAATTAATTAATATTAGGTAATACCAGAGTGATAGACTGTGTCCATTGTTATCCGATTATAGGCGCCCCGCGGTTTGACCCGCGTTGTGCCCGTTCGCGGGATAGTCGGGATAAAAAATATCCTATAACCTTCCCGTTGAATGTGGCTATCTGTTACAAAAAGAATTATTCAAATCGGATTGTTAGTTTCTGAGATAAGCGCGTCAAAACAAAAGTCAAACTGTTCATTATTATACGAGTATTAGTATAGAAGTATAGGTTATCTTTTATCAGAGAGATATATTTTATCTTGCATTATTGCAATTTCAAATCAATATATTACAAATTATATACTATTGATAAGTTTTTAAATATGTATAGGTAAATTGGTAATCGTTAAGCATTTTATATAAGGTTAGGTACATAATAAAATTCCACTTATATAATACTAGCAGCGCCCCCCGGTTTTACCCGCGTTGTGCCCGTTCCCGTGGGAATTTCGGGATTTTTTTTACATAAAAACCTTCCTCTTGAATCACTCTACCTATTACAAAAAACCGCATCAAAATCCGTTGCGTAATTTTAAAAATTTAAGCATACAGACAAACAGACGCGACTTTGTTTTATACTATGTAGTGATTAATGCGGTATTTATACAGTGATACATTCTATTTGGAAATTCCCGCGGGAACGGGTTCAACGCGGGCAAAACCGCGGGACGCGGCTAATTATATAATTCCTAAATATGAAAATAAGACTTAGGTGGACTTTATTGAGTACTAGCTGACCCGGCGAACTTCGTACCGCCTTAGCGTAGCAATGATGCACTACTTTCCGAACAAACAATACTCTTTCAATATAGTCTATGGCTGTGAATGACATTGACATTCGAAACGCGTGTTTTTTTAAATATGCAAAATTAAATGTATATTTTTCAATACTTCTGAGAGATTTTCTTAATATTTTTTCCGTAAGAACCTTCTCCTAATAATAACAAATACAACAAAAAAAGAATTAGTGAAATCGGTCCAGCCATTCACGCGTGATGCGACGACAACAAAAAACGGGTTTCATTTTTATATATATAGATTTGTAGGAGTATTTTTCAATCATACGTGTATTCAGCCACCTACTTTTTTACTACTAATATTATAAATGCGAAAGTTTGTAACGATGCATGTACATTACAGTAATATAGGTTATATAATACCAAATACGTTCAGTAGTTTTTTCGTAAAAGAGTAACAAACATACATACATCTTCACTAACTATCGCATTTAAAATATGAGTAGGACAAACATTTTTATAAAGCATTAAATTAAAACGAACATAATTCCTCAAAGTCGTGACTGTCGTGATTCATTAGTAATCATAAAAGCTCTTTTCTTCATTACCATTCAATTATTGAAAAGCAATCAACATAAAACTACTAATATAAAATCTGCATACTAAACTACATTTATTAAAAAAGAATACCACTTAAGCATTTAAGAATAGGGTTCACTTTTCAATGTCAAGAGATTATCGCCCACGCACGTTTGACACAAGAACTTAATTAGTTGAATATCAACGAGACGGTGTAAGTTATTTATTATTGGGTACACAATCCACTTGATTGTGAGCTGTGTATTGATAGCGGACGAGACATAAACCTAGGGATTACGACGGATAATCGGACTGCCTTTTCACTTCGGTACAGTTAAGGCATGGATTGCTTCGATACAGTTAAGGCGTGGATACTGTAAGTGATGCCACTTACCTACTCGAACTGACTGCCGCTTATTTATGTATACTAATATTAAGAGGTAAATTTTCTGACTTTGTTAGTATGTTCGTTTGTTTGTAATGGCCAATCTCTGAAACTATCACTCTTACTTGAATAATTCTTTTTATAATGAATAGCCCCATTCAACGGGAAGGTTATATGTTATTTTTTATCCCAAAATTCCCACAGGAACGAGCACAACGCGGGTAAATCGGTGGGGCGCTGTTAGTATCTATTTATGCAGATAACTAATCTAAATAGATATCTTATATCGTGCTTACCAAACCATTAAGAAATCTTTTCAATACCTCGAGACGTGTAAGTAACCCGACACTACAATTTAATATAAGATGGACGCTGACAACATTGAAAGAAAATAATTACAATAAGACGATAGATCACGTCGTAACAGAGAAACGAAGAACATATAAATTAGTTTGAAATATTGAGTTGTAATGTTACCTACGTTAATTTATTCACGAATAATTAATTACGGGTACCATTTTACCATAGCTATTCTATTCACTTACTATCCTTTGATTGCTATGTTTGGTTGGCAGATAAGATCTCAAAGGTACTGCAACATAGTATACCGTAGGTCAAAGGGAATGGACTAAGATTCATATTTATATTCATTTATTGCGTTGATTTCATTCATATTCATTTATTTTAAAAAGATCAGACAAAGATGTACGGAATTAGAATGAGATTACCTTAAATAATCTCACAATACAATTACGCATCGAATAAAGTCTAGTAAAAAAAAAAAGTATTAGCCTGTAATGTCCCACTGTTGGGCAAAGGCCTCTCGTCTCACTGAAGATATCAGTACAGTTAGGAGGTTTCAGGCGTAATCACCACGCTTGCCTAATGCGGGTTGGTGATCTCAAACCCGAGCCATGTTTGAAAAGTAGGAAACATGTTTTCGCTCGACCTGGGAATTGAACCCGGGACCTCAGTTTTGGCAGGCGAGTGCACATACCACTAGACCACCGAGGCGCTAGAAAGAAAGAATAAGTAAGAATCCCAAGACTATTTAAGAAATCACAATATCAACACTTCCCATACAAATCAATTGAGTATTCAATATGCAAATAAAGAGTAAAATAAACCCAATACATTGTCGACATGTCCACAATATTCTCCTAGCAACATATATACACCACTAGAAACATATCCGAAGTATTCCAACAGCAATTGAATACGCGATTCCTTTAAAAAACAACCATTACAATGTCTAGGGCAATTGTTTTGACACCCACTCGTGTAGAAGAAAGAGCTATTATCATTTTAGGTAACATGTATGGGAATGTGTGGTACGTTATTATAAAGCTGCGTACAGAGGTGATGAGATGGGTGAGAATCGTTCGTCTTTCGCCTCTTGGAGTAAGAGCAAATTTAATAAAGTTAAAAAACTGTGTAGAGTTAAGGGATGACTGCTAATTTTATCAAAATAAATAAATATGTATAGGACAAACTCACACACGCTTAATTAGACCCAAACTGAGCTCTAAGCTTGTATTATGGAATCTAAATAAAATAACTGATACTTATACATATTGTTAAGGTTTGCGTTCGATTGATGTGAATGCAATAGAACCAAAATTAAACAAAATACAATGCGATTAAAATAAGAACAGGACCGGCCTAGCGCCATGTTGTGACGTCACAACGGGAACTTGGTATAGTGTGCAAAAAAAGCAATGTTAAAAAATATTGGCTTGTTTTATATTGTAATAGCACGTACTTTTTTTGCACACTATACCAAGTTCCCGTTGTGACGTCACAACATGGCGCTAGGCCGGTCCTATTCTTATTTTAATCGCATTGTACTGTCGAATGTTATATGCGTTAGTACGTAAAAGCTATATCAAACATTGTAATAATAAAATTTATAGCTTAGCTTAGGTTCAACTTACCGCGTGTGAATTTATTACGGTACATCTTATTTATTTATAACATCCGAAACTTTTTAATGAGCTTTTTCTCTCATGTGTACCGAGCATTATTTCATAGAAATTACGTACATATCACGCCTACATTATTAGTATTATTACCCACCGGGGTTCGGAGCGACAGCGACGCTTTTATGAATATTTAATTACGTTACTTCTAAGAATGATTCAATATGGAATATTATTTCATTGAAGCTCTGAAGTGGAGTATTCATGGAAGCATTTATTAAAAAATTAATTTAATTAATTTTGAATGGTTGTGTACTTTTCAAGTTTATTCATTCTAAGCACATATGGACATGATAAATATTATTCTTTTACTTATTCTACGAATGTACAGTCGACTACAAAAGTTGATGAACACGTTCGATATTTTAAAAATACACCTGAACTCACTTATTTATAGAGTCATTTAGAATTGAAGTGTTTTGTAGTTGACTGTACATTAGACCCATCAAAATGTTCGGCATACTAGAAAATTGCCATATTCAAACTCATAAAACCCTACTAACATGTCTAATTGGCATTTTTAAATTTTAATAAAAGACAGAGTACTTAATGAAGTGCTTAACTTTTTTTTAGGCCGATTGTACTTAATACCAGTTTTGATGTAACTCCATATGATATTGAATTCGATAGAATTTAGTTTTTTTATTTTTATCCTTTTTTAAACTACCTATAATATAGGTACTAGCAGCGTCCCTCGGGTTTCCCCGCGTTGCGTCCATTCCCGTAGTAATTTCGGAATGGAAAAAAGCCTATAACCTTCCCGTTAAATGTGGCTATCCATTACAAAAAGAATTATTATAATCAGATCGGTAGTTTCTGAGATTAGCGCGTTCAAACAAACAAAGTCTTCAGCTTTATTAGTACACTAGCAGCGCCCCGCGGTTTTACCCGCGTTGTGCCCGTTCCCGTGGGAATTTCGGGATAAAATGTAGCCTATAGCCTTCCTCGATAAATAGACTATCTAACAGTGAAAGAATTATTCAAATCGGTTCAGTAGTTTCTGACATTAGCGCGTTTAAACAAACAAACAAACAAAACAAACTCTTCAGCTTTATAATATTAGTATAGATACATACTACTAGTATACGAGTAGATATAAATTCTGCGAAATTCACTAAGTTCCTACATACCTATATGAACGAAAATAAACCATCTATACTAATATTATAAAGCTGAAGAGTTTGTTTTGTTTGTTTGTTTGTTTGTTTGTTTGTTTGTTTGTTTGTTTGTTTAAACGCGCTAATCTCAGGAACTACTGGTCCGATTTGAAAAATTCTTTTTGTAATGTATAGCCACATTCAACGGGAAGGTTATAGGCTATTTTTCATCCTGGAATTCCTACGGGAACGGGCACAACGCGGGTAAAACCGCGGGGCGCCGCTAGTAATAGAATACAAGCAAAGTTTCGGTGAAATTATTACGAGGAATAATTTTATTGCGTTTTGTACTCGTAAAGAGTAAACCGAGTCTTTCGTATGCTCGGCTTATCCGCTCGCTAAAGTAAGACAGTTAGATGAATGCTTGAAGTTAGTACGTCAGTAAAATTGGTACAAATCTAATAATAAAGACTAAATGTCCTACGATAATGCTTTTTTGAAAAACTACTAATATTATAAGGAAGAAAGTTTGTTAGTAAGTGCCGATCTTCGGAACTATCCATCCGATTTTAATATTCTTAGCATTCAAAAACGCTAATTTTTGTCCCAAAATTCCCACAAGAACGAAAACCACACGGGTACTGCAAGGTGTTAAATACCTACTACATTTTAAGGTAATGATAAGGCGATATTCGCTTGCACGTCGATGAACTAGTTTATGAAATGTTACTTTAATCGTGATACGAAATCCAAGCGATTTTCGCCCAAAAGGTGCCTACCACCAGTTTCTCTTATCGTTTAATGTAGAACACATCGCCTAACCTTTAGCTTAGAGGTTAATAGCCTAATCATCGTTCGGTTCAGTATAATAACCATTGAATATGGCTTCTAGAGACGCGTTTTAATATACCTTGAATATAAGCTTTGTAACCATACTTTAGTTAACTAAGTTAAATAGTTTAAACATTCTGCTATTAAAACAAAACACAGCTTAAACTAAAGCAACTTAAATGATTGTACAAATTTGTAGAAATGCAATTTTTTTTTGTTTTGTAGTTATAGCGAAGAAATAATGAAACAAAGTGATTTAGGTCAGTTAGTCAGTTTTGGGCAAATTATGAAGATTTTAACAAGAGGGAGTAAGAGTGTAAGAGTGGAAATAGTATAAGCGAGATCACTTTCGCCATTTGTGACTTCTTGAACAAATTATTGTACGATTCTAACATTTGATTTGTCAAACTGAAACCGATTGATTGATTGTGATTTCGCTCGGGGATTATACCAACACAGTGACGGTCGAGTGCGTGAGTTTGTTGATACTGGCTTTCATACAAAATCCATCAGATACTAATTGTATTTACTTCTCTATTTCGGGAGTTTTGGCATATATTTGTAGTGTATTTATTATGTATACAGCACAGGTATCCCAAATTCAACGCGAGCTGTCGGCGGGGCTGGAAAAGCGGACATCTTGGTATACCGAAAGGTAGCCCCGCAACTTCTGTCTAAACCGTTGGCTACAGAACACGAATGGGGGTTTTTTTTTCACCGTTCCAACTGAACTCTATCAATCAACTAAATCCTAGTTCACAAGATAAAGTGATTTAAAATCTTCAAAATGTATTCACTTAAAACCGAGTTCATTTGATCGTGATTCGAGATAGAAACGATACATCTGGTACCTTATAGATACCTTAGAGAATAATTTTGAATCCCACGGGAACAAAGTAAATGCGGGAAAATTACGTTAGATATCGCAAAATACCAATAAAATACATAAGCTTATTTTGCACCTAATTGGAATTCAATTTGAATAACAACTTCAAATAAGTCACACCCGAACAAAGACCTACATCGCATGTCGCATGTATTGGTTCTTGGTTGAGTACTTCATAAATCTCCAAGTTTCTCGATGTAGCAAATTAGCTGTCTTCGTAATCCCGTACAGTGTTCCCGAGGGAATCGAACACGTCTTTTGATAAGAAATGATATTTTATAACGAGCTCGCGTCTCGTATTATGTGTGCGTTCAATGTAGGTACAGTCAACTACAAAAGTTGATGAACAATTTCAATATTACAAAACACCTCCATGTTCAGCTGTTTGTAGAAAACTGTGATGTTGGCTGTTTTTGGCAAATAACTAACGACATGATTATTTTCGCCTGGTCACACTTATTTATGGAATCTTTAAATGTTCGGGTGTTTTTTTAATATTGAATGTGCACATAAACTTTTGTACATACTTTTTAAACTCACACGATTTGCACTCATTATACAAATGAAACGGGTCTGTATCGTGTTAAATTATCTAACGCGATACAGACCCGTTTCATTTAGTATAATAAACTTTTGTACTTGACTGTACATAGTAATGTCAACAGTCATACTATTGTAGGCATTGTGGAGTTTGAAAGCCTTCGACTTTTGAATGGTTTGTGTTTTGTTGTATTGTTGGTTTGTTTATTTGATTACTTCTATCGTTTCTTTTTTACATCGAGTTTGATTTTTATTATTAAAATAGTGTTTGTCAGTGTTAACAGAAAAAAAGATTCTATGAGAATTAATTTTTGAGATTTACATCTGGTAGTAAATAATTTAAATTAAAAAGTCTATTTCATTCATTGGGACATTACAGGCTCAGAAAATTTACGTTTCTCCTCACTATACTGATATCTTCAGTGAGATGAAAGGCCTTTGCCCAACAGTTGGACATTACAGGCTAATACTTTACTTTACTTTAACTTATTCAGTCAACTTCGTCCATCAAATAATATTAATCCAAAATTCAACAGCACAGATTAAACGCAAGTAGTACATAACCAACGGAGTAGTTAATAAAACTGAAACGTCACGTAGTTAGTAAATAACTTAAGTCATAAATAATAGAGATAACACGATGTCACAAGCGGCTCAGGTGCTTGGAATGACGAAACTTGCAACAGGGAACATCGATTTACCCCTAAGTACCTTTTCACTCCATCGCGTTTAATGATCGGGGCCCGGATCAGATAATTATTTTGCTTCACGACTCACAATATTTCAAAGGCAGATGTCTGAGTTTATAACACGACGCCCCTTTTTATAATTCCATCAAAACAGAGCCTTCATTATTACTCCAGTGCCGAAATTACGATTTTGTTATAGCATCGTCTACATTTCATAAAGATTTTTATGACAACAATAAAATGATGTTGGGATCTTTATCTTTGAACGTAAACCGTTTGGAATTACAGTTTTAATTGATATCTCAATTTTGATAATTAACTTTGTCGATTAAGATGTAGTATTAATTGTTAAATGTATCAAATGAAAATATAATGGTAGTGATTGTTATAGCTATAACAATCTTCTTCATCGAGTCAATGAGTCTTCATTTATTTGTCTAAATATGCTGCCTGTCCGTCTGTCCCTATGTATGCTCAGATCTAAAAAACTACGCAACGGATTTTGATGCAGTTTTTTAAATAGAATAAGAATAAGAATTTTTATTTGTTAAACATCAGTATTGTAAAGGTATAGATAGAGTGATTCAAGAGGAAGGTTTATACGTATAAACATTCCCCGTAATTCCCACGGGAACGGGCACAACGCGGGTAAAACCGCGGGTCGCTGCTAGTAAAAAATAATAAACAAACGCGTTACATTGTGTATCGAATTATGGCCTGACTCATTACAGTAATTAAACCAGCTTTGTTGTACAAAATACGCACGATTTTTATTCGGAACATTAAAGTTAACTCGAACAATGTAGGCAGTAGGCCTATATTCCATGTGTTACAAACATAACGCCCGAAATTGTCACGCGAAGGTATTTTAATAGTTTTTAACGCATAATTTCGAGTAATAACGTTACATAATGGAGATAAAGGGAACATTCGAAAGATCCCATTTCATGATACGGCGAATGGCTCGCCTGAAATGTTCCCTCGCGGTGCAATGTGGGTTCTTAATTACACACTTGATCCCTTTATTACCTTTCATAATTAATTAAAACAGTGAGTGATGAATTTAAACTGCGGTGCGTTGTAATTGGCAACATCATTCTGCGCCGAGGGTAAGGGGGGACAATTTAAGAACAAATCTGTGACAAGGGTTTAAGGGATAGATAAAGGAAAGTTTCACTGCTCCGACCGACTGTAACTTGATAAAGCGGCGCCTAGTGGGAATTTGTTTAAAACAGATAAGTATCAAAAGATAAGTTACTTTAAACATTAAAATAGTTTGCAACTCAGGCCAGGCTATTAAATACCATTTTATCGCTTTCTCAGAATCCCCTAAGTTTAAATTATTTTTCCGCGTAATCACAACAATTTGCCTCACATAACGCGATCAAATGGGCAATAGAACATAATGAATGTCTGCCATAACTCAACATCTTAAATATGAGCCGTTATTAAACGGTGGAAGCATCAGACATTAAGGAAATGAGTCCTATAGGTGGCGTGATGTGAACGGAGCGAATATTTTCGACGTGGATTAATGAGTGTTCGCTACACATCGCTCGGCAGTCAATCAGACTCTATTAGCGCGTCGCACTGCCCAGTATTGGCAGGGAAATTATTGATTTGCGCCTAATTTCCGGTTGATTGGCGTCCGTGCCGGGCTGTGGACGACGGGCGTACACGCGGTCACGACTGTAACCTAACACAGGAGACATATAACACGGGCTGCTTCCACTGCACACCCACACCCGCCCTACCTTACCTCTGCTAATTGGCAATCCGATTTCTGACATATGTATGCCTGTTAATTGCCATGTATCGAATAATCCGCTTTGTAAATACATAAGTGTACTGACGCATACACAAATAGTTCATCAATTAGCGGCAAAATATCGCGTCCTCAAATTAATTATATACTTTAGAAGTTGACGGAATTAAAAAACGGGAAAACGGTCGGCGAGTTGCGAAGACTTGAAAAGAAGAGGGACACAAAAAACAATGAAAGTTGTTTGTCCGCGTATTTACCGAGTTGTTTTCCTAGTAAATTTCTACGTTAATTATTTCTCTGGGAGAGATTTAATCTCGCAAATTGTCCCAAACAATTAAACAACGGACGAACCGTTTAAATAGCTGTTGTTGGTAAAATATATGTTAGAAATTAAAACGTTAAAATTACGGATAGACAGGCAACCCTTGGTCGTTTCGACCCAACTAAGTTTTGCATTTAAGGTCCCATGGTCGAAAGGTCGAAAGTTAAAAAACCAGTCATGTGTGACATTCATAAAATACTCGTGGCGAGGGACCACCTCAAAAACACAATATGTTAAACGGTGAAACAACTTTTTTCACCTATGGACTCAGTGTTACTGCCTCTATGTACGGGCTACCTCCTAATTAGGCAAGTAACTTTATTGCGCCTGCTTGAATAGGGCCCGAGTACAAGGTGAATAATTATTGGAAAGCTTATTTTATGGTCTCATTCTCCTTAGTAGTTTAACTTTTAATTGTGCTACATCAGAGCTAATTAACACTTTGGTATAAAAACCTCATTCCGAAGTTTTTTGCGAAATACCGACTTCGTGCAAAAAATTGAATAATAAATAACGGCGAACTTTAAATGCATTAATAAATAGGCGAACTTTGAGTCAACTTTCGCGGAATCGATGTGCCGGTTCCAATTATAAATATTGCATCATAGGTAACGGTACCGTCGGCAACAATACAACTACGTAACATTTCAAGTATTTGTTGTAAAGGCGTATTGACAAAAACTATCAATGAATCATGGCCAGATAAAAAACGTGATAACGGAGCACGAGAGCCAATCCACCTTGAATGTGAAAAAATGTTTTGCTTTCGCGTCGAAGCGTGATACAATCTACATACAACCGGGGAGATAATATTTTAAAAACAATGAAGGGCATTCACTTTTACCAACGCATCGTCGCTCGAGGGTGAGCCGTGAAAAGGAGCTGTGAATAGGAAATCCCTACGGCAACGCCGGCAGGCTATCAGTTCAGTGAATGGCTATTAACCACCTCGGGCGACGATAACGCTGAAAGGCGTCACATTACGTTGTGTTTGCCGTCGCTCATTACCTCGTCCTGGGGTTGTCGCAGCGTCATCGGGGGCTGCACGGCGCGTTCACTGTCACTCACTGCACTGACATTCCCGCGGCCTTCGATCAGGTCCCAAGGTACGTCCTCGGGGTACTCGGCCACGTTGAGGGCGCGCGAGCCGTCGTGGAAGCGCCACGGGCGCTCGGGCCCGGAGCGCCGCGCGCGCCGCCGCTTGTGCCTCACGCGGTGCCGGCTGAACCGCCCGAACCCTCCGCCGTGAGCTTCCTGCATCATCGCATCATGAAGAGACTCCAGCTCCACCCGCAGCCGGTGGCGCGCGGGGCTCGCCGCCGTCGTCACGGGCTCCCGGCTCAACCCCTCGGCATCCCACAGTTGAATCCTCAAGATGTTATCGTGCGACGGGATGTGGGCGCGCGCGGTTACGAGCGCGAGTGCGAGTGCGAGACCGATCGCGCGCGCAGACCCGTCCATCTCTATCGGCGGCCGCGGCCCTACTGAACCGTCAGACGGTTGCCGCGATTTTCCCGCGCTTTCCCGATAACGCTACGCGCCGTACTACTGGCTCGGAATTAGTCTACACGGTACTACGAACATTATACATACTTGGAACTAAGACTCATATTGCCCATAAAACACACCTCAAATTGCGAAATTTCACACGTAATGATAAAGTTTATTTATTACGATAACATCGCATACCGCTGCTATATTATCATAGAGCGGATTTAAATAATCACTTCCGTAAGGAACGGTATTTACACAATTTGATTTAATACTTGTAAAGGTATTTTGTATTTGGATTAGTTACGTTTGTTATTTTAACCAACCTATAATTATTAATGACTGATGAGGAAAATACACGAATACACTACTATCATTATTATATTGTAGTGTACTTCCTTGCGTCTTTAGGTACATAGTATACATACATTGTCGTTTTAGTTCGATATTCGAATCGAATGCCTGTAACCAAAGCATGTCAAGAAATTAAAAGTAGACATTACACATAGACCTGTTTATTTTAAATCAGTTTTTTTGCTACATATTAAGCCACTGTATCAAAACCTTGTATCAAATGTCATTAATATTTCTCTACCCAACTGCTGTAGCAATACAGACTAATTTGTTTAGTTCTTTCTTCCGAGAGTTTCTTGCGCGTTAAAAATTAATCCACCATGACAGATTTTGCTACCATAGACTCTTCTGTTGAGGAAAAGGGGTTCAGTGATGAGGCAAGAATGAAATAAAACACTAACGTTTCTCCTCTTCAGAAGGAAGGTCTACGTATGACAAATCGACCACATTAGTTCATATTTTTACTCTCGAAAACATAGAGTATTTAAAGGATTACTTTTAGTAAATAGGGCAAATAAATAAAACCAGATAATATAAACTAAATATTCTCTATTTACCATCAATATACATTATTGTGACACCTATAACAAATTGTACTACAAAATTATAATAACAACAAAATGCAACATCACCGACATATTTACTTACAGATAATTAAAACTGTATAATAAACAACGTTGATTAACTAAACAATTGAATCGTTACACGAATTAATCCCGTTCATTGTACATATTGGCATAGTTTTCATACCTAAATTAAATTTATTTAGTACCTACCTGTATATTATTTGTTCTATTTGACATGTTTGTTAAAAAAATAACTAACAGTTTTTGTGTTTTTTCACTTATTTTCTATGTAAGCTGGGTTCACACGAGGTCGCTTTTATAAGCGAACTGTCAATATTGGAATCACAAAATTAAAATTCGAATCTCAGATTGTTTTTATTGCATTTGTATTACTTAAGTATAAAATTAAATCCGTATATTTTGAATTTAGATTGCATATTGGTCTGCAACTGGTCATTGAAGGCATGTGATTGGCAGGCAGTGACTTCGTTTGATGCGAGCGCACTCGACCGGCGGCCAATCACAAACGTCCGAATAGACAAAGAAACGTACTTGATCCAAAATACTTAAGTTATTTGTTCATTCACATTCCTTTTTTAAACAAATGTCAAATAGAACACAATTACAATCGTCATATGTTTTTAAATATTTCGCCACAAAGGGTCTACAATTTGAACAATCGTCAATTGATTTTATTTAGACACTAAATAAAATTAACTATGCGACCACACCTATTACACAGTTACATGTAACACAATAATTTTAGCAACAAATATTTTAATAACTAAGGATCACCATTCGCAAATTATAACAAATTGTACTAAAATTGGCAAGTTAACACAATAGTTAAATATTAAACGATTTTTAACAGTATACTTGGTTAAGTGATTAACAATAAGGTGGTTAAGTAAGACTATAATTATGTATGTGTACTTCTTATGTATTTTATATTAAGTTTTTGTTTGTAGTAATAAACGTACTCTTTGTGATACTTTGATTATCAAATACTGACGTATAGAAAGAAAAAAAATGTGCTGAAGAAATATAGACCAAACCGCGGACCAATGCTAGTAATATTCCATGTTTTAGCTATTCATTAACATTTCTTTTGTATCTCTAAATATAGTCCCGTTACAGGAAAAAACATCTGAATTTCAAATCATTATCGACATCTAATTGCGTATTACCATATTCATCGCAATGTTAACATGTCACAGAGGTACGAACAAGTACAGTTGAAAGCAATTCAGTTGGCAGATGACGAACCATTTTTTGACGAACAAGGTTTGGGATCAAGAGCAGATAAATAGTTTGATAATAAGATAGCAGTGAAATTGTATGGTAATTCAACAATATTCTTTTCTAGTGAGCAACAGGGCTAAGTTGAAGATGGCTATGTTCTATCTTACTACCTTATTGTCTTTTATATCCGATCTTGGATACAAACTTTGTTCGTAAACATATGTTATTCTAAAATCTTTTAAGAACCAGGATAGTGGATAATAGGTAAATTTAACGTTCTATTAAATCAAGTTTTTACCATACATTTCAGTTTCATGTTACTGATTGTTACATTTTTACTGTATCTCAGTAACCGTGGTTACAGAAGAAAAACACATGGAAGAACTTCAACATAGTGAAATTTGTTTTAAAAAGTGTGCTGGTTAAAGAGTCTGCCAACCTTATCGCCTACAACTGTACAACTTCATAACCATGATGTATGTCATTGCATACTTAATGAGTGTACGTAAAGTTTCGCGCTCAAACTTTGTAATAATTAGAATAAAGTAATTAAATAAACGTTCGGATGTCTTCGTGAAAACTCGATCACAGACGAACATTATAAGAAAATAACGAAGATCTTATTTTAGACAAAACTATCTTTAGTTAGTATTTTTAACCTTTTTGGTTGTTATTTTGCATATATGTATGGGAAACAAAAACTTTGGACAACATGAAAAGGTATAAACAGTACTGTAAAAATATTGCATGAAACTAACTGAATTTATGTAAAAGAATATTATTGTATAACTTTCACGTTTAAAATAATTTTAAGTATTGCCATTTAATTAATAAACAGTTATTTTCATATTTTAAAGTCCGCTTCAACAATATAGAAAAATAAAACTCTTTTATACTTTAATGACAACCCCAGAAGACTAAAAGCCACTCAATTTAAGAGTAACTCACTCCTAACAAATTTGACAACTTTTGTTCAAAATTGTATGGAATATTTGAAGTGTGGTTAATTTGGAGTGTTCGAGCAAAACAAGCCTGAAGTAAATATATTAATTAAGTACACATGCCACAAATATTTAACGCAATAAGTACCTAATTTTATCATTTATTTGCACATAACTTTATTATCTAATACTGATTATTGTGATTATATGTTTTTGTTTTAGATTTAACCAGTTAAAACATTTTTCTTTTATTACTAAATCCAAAAGGTACGTTTTCTTATTATTGTGACATTTTATTACTATTTACTAGTATTGATAATTGGATATGTATGTTTTAACCCGACGCGTGATGGAAAAAAGTGGTGTTGTACGTTTGACACGTGTGTCATTTGTGATACCAACGCTCCTATGGTTGAATTGATTTTGATTTTGTTTCTATATATTTAAAGGGATATTAACTTTATATAATATAGTAATTAAGAGTATGACTTTATCGATAGTGTATAAGATAATATGTATGGGTGTATTTTTTCTTCCGTTTTTTACCAGCCAATAAGAAATTACTACCAGCTCACCTTGGAAGTATTGATTAAGAACTTTTTATACAACTTTCGCCTTAACGAGGACTCCAATGAAATTAACTATTTTATTTGTATCGTAATTTGACAATCAATTCAAAATGGTTGATTCTAATCAATTTAAGTAATGTAGTATTCTGGAGTTAATAAAATTAATGACGGGGTTTCCATGGGGGTACTTATACTGTCGAATAAGAAATATATCATAAGTAATACATTATATAAAATACATTTGAATCACGATTAATGTATGTACTTATCATCACACGATTTGCACTCATTATACTAAATGAAACAGGTCTGTATCGCGTTAGAAAATATAATGTATTTTACTAAATACGTACCCGACGTTTCGAGCGAATTACACCGCTCGTGGTCACGGGATGGCATCCCGTAAGGTATTTTAATAAAATACGTTATATTTTCTAACGCGATACAGACCCGTTTCATTTAGTATAATACGATTAATGTATGCTCATAAACACATGTTTTTATGACATTCAAAACATTCAGGTTGACATCATAATAACTATTATTTATGTTTTATGTATGACTATACTTTTTAATTTGGTTACATATTGGTTCCAAATGTAAATACTTCTAAAGACTTCTTAACTATTGATTACAGTGGTATATTCTTTTACATGTTATTAAGCTTGGGTAAAACTTCCGAATTATTTATAAGAATATTTTTATTAAACATTACTAAGAAATTCTTACTCTTTAATATATTGGTTCCTTTAAATAGTTTTAAATAATAATCAACTTTATATTTTTAACTATACAACTAATGGTAACACTGACTATCTAAACATTTGTATGTACTTTTTATACCATGTTATAGTAATAACGTATTTTGTTTTCGGTGGTAAATATAAAAAGTTTACATAGTTACATTAATTATGTAATGTGGCAAGCCCGTTAGCACAGTGGCATGTGAGAGTGCTTACTGTGTCAGGGGTTGTGGGTTCGATTCATGCCCGAAACCAACAATATGTGCAGACATAGTTGTTGTCGTCAAGTATCAACTATTTAAATTTATTCATGTAAAGTATTTGTGCATGTATATGTGTAAGTATCAGTTTGTCAGATTCAACAAGCTTAGAGCTTAATTTTGGTCTAAATCACCGATTTTTTAGTAATTTGAATTTGTCCGGGCATTTTTACTTATTTTTAACGTCTTTAAATTATAGTACGCTCAAAACGATATGAGTCGTGAGATAAAATTAGAAAGAGATAGATATATATTTTTTACACCCTTTACTAAGGCAGATATGTGCGAGCAAGATAGAGATAGGAAATGTTATAATGGCCCAGTTCATATTGAGCGTACTAAAGGGGGGCTTTCTAAATCGTTCATTTAAAAAAATGCGTGTAAGTAATAAAATACAAAAATAAAACTGTTAAAGGTATTACTTTTGAATTATTTAGAGAGCCAACACATGGCCTATTTGACAAAAAATGTCATATAACGTAAGTGACAAAAAATCTAGGAACAAAAATGTAATAAAAAAGGATTATAATCAAAAAAATATAGAGGACGGTATTAATTTGGCAATAAAAACATCACAACATTTATTAATTTCAAAATCGATTAATACTGAGCTGTATTGAGCCTATTGATGTGCTTTCAATTTATATACTTTTATGACCCTTAAGGTGAAATCGTCGTAATTAAATACTTCGCTATTTGTCTGTTTGTCGGTTTGTTTGTCTATGAGTCTGACGGTCATAGACATGTTTTTTTACAAAGTATGTACATATTACTATGTCCATAGTCGGTATGTGAACCCGCAATTTATTATTTGTTCAAACGGGAACTTACGTACGACGGAGGTTACTGTTGAGTGAGTACCTAAGTTCCCGTTAGAACAAATAATAATGACATCAACGTACGGCTCAATTAATAGGAAAATACGCAATTTATTACGACCAAAGAATGTCATACATCCTATTAACAAGCTAATGATATAAAATTGTACTAAATATTTAAATCACTCGAACTCTAATAATTACATTAACACGCTAACAATATTATTATTATGATTACATTTTATTGTCAAACCGCTAACAAGCTACACTATAAGGTGATGACTGAGTTGTAACATTTATGATTAAGCTTAAATTGAGGCAAGTTAATTTATAGAAGGGATTAAGACTGTGTACTTATTTATTCATTTATTTAATTGTTACATCAGCGGTACATACTTAGGTAGGTATGCATTTAGGATGAGACGTTGTCTGATTTGTATGTGCAGTCTTATGAGACTATAGTCAAAAATAACTAACCGATTAACAAATTATAGCGGTAAATATTATCAACAGCATGACCAATTCTTTCCGATTATTCAAGATAATCGTAAATGCCATACTATCTCCTTTTTAACACCAAATTCTTACAGGAACGGACAATGCTACGGAACCGAGCTTAAATATTACAGTACGGTGATAGTACTCGTAAATAGCCGAGCCATACGGTTTTACCCGCGTTGTACTCGTTCCTACGGGAATTTCGGGATAAATTGTATCGCATGTCTTTTTCTAATGTATCACCTATATTGCTGTAAAGTGTCATCCAAATCCATTCGATTTTTTTTTGCGTGAAAGTGTAACAAACATATATACATAAATCCCCAACTTTCGCATTTATTAACATAAATACTTAAATGGTACAAGGCAGTCACCGCCTTAACATTAATGCAAATCAGTAGGAATCATAACTTGGCAGATCACAACAACGATAATATAACACGCCTATAGCTCGCGTGACCACGTAAAACCATAATTTTGTGATTCAGAAACTTTGATTATACTTCACAAGAAAAAGTTTTTTTTTTACTTATACAGTTGTTGTATGGAGTATACAGTATTATTATGATGTTATAACATTTGTGGTTTAGTGTTAGTTATTATAGTAATCGTAAAATTCGGTTACAGATATTTTTATGTAACATAATATGAAGGTCGTATTTTAGTAAGTTGTATTTACATGAAGGCCTCTGTAATATTAATGTTTCATAGAAATACTCGTAAATCACCATTTTTATATTACTTTATTTTGCCTGGACATGTATGATTCGATCTTTAAAACTACGCAACGGATTTTGACACGGTTTTTTTAAATAGATAAGTGTGATTCAAGAGGAAGGGGTATATGTATAAAAAATTCCACGGGAACAGGCACAACGCGGGTAAAACCGCTGGGCGCTGCTAGTACAGTATATAATCATTCCCGATTTTGACTCAATTTGCCATATAGACTTTTATTCACTCTTTTCATAGTTATTCGCGATTTTTACCTTTGTTCACGTTTATTTTGAAGAAATATAAATGAAGACATATAAAACACACTTACACACACAAACAGGAGCTATTTGTTACTGCGTAGCTTCGCACAATGAATACCGAAAAGAGGCGCCATAAAAAGAAGTATTGAAGTCTCAATTTGATGTATAAGAAATAAAAAAGGAATAAAACTGAATAAGGAATGATTGCATTACGTTTTACGATTATTGAACAGATGCCGAGCAATTTGATTAGCACCTTTGATGTGATTTGCAGTGCTAAGGATAAGGTCTACTAAAGGAACCCTCATATTTACTACTAGTAGCGTCCAGCGAGTTGTGCCCCTTCCTGTGGGAATTTCGGGATGAAAAATAGCATATAACCTTCCCGTACAATTTGGCTATCCATTACAAAAATATTTTTTCAAATAGGATTGGTATTTTCTGATTACCCGTTGTCAACAAAGTTAGAAACTTTACCTCTTTATAATACTACTAGAAGCGCCCCGCGGTTTTACCCGCGTTGTGCCCGTTCCCGTGGGAATTTCGGGATAAAATGTAGCCTATAGCCTTCCTCGATAAATAGACTATCTAACAGTGAAAGAATTATTCAAATCGGTTCAGTAGTTTCTGAGATTAGCGCGTTTAAACAAACAAACAAACAAACAAACAAACAAAACAAACTCTTCAGCTTTATAATATTAGTATAGATACATAGATTACGTCATATCCTCTTTTAAATTCGTATTTGTGTATGCTTTACTGGTGGTTAATGCCTGAATTATGAATATGATTTAGATTATGGATAAGTAATTATGACATACGAGTATAATGAGTAATATTTGACATTTTATGAATGTCAACTAATAATTTTTCCGTTTCACAATCTAAGTGCGGTAGTAGAGTTAATTCAAGTTTGGGAAATTATGTATCTCTCTTTGAAAATAGAACAATTTACAGTAGAGTGAAAGAGAATTATTTCAGTCACTGAATAATTTTTTTTATCCAAGTAGGTCTAATAAATAAGGTGGTGTTTTGTGATTCCCAGAGTTTTGTGCAGATTAAAAAATCATCAAAAATCAATACGTAGAGGCCCTTTGGAGATGTTTAATATAATGGAATACAACTGCAGGGACACACACTGAAGGGACACATGACATCTATACAATATTTATAACTAATATGTTCGGGTAGATAAGACTTATCAATAAAATATTTTTTTTTGTATGTACAGTATTTCAAAATCGTATAGGTGACAAATGTACAAGGTGGTCGACGGCTTAGCGCCGTGAAGGGAAAATGCCTTATATATTTTTAGTTAGGTTTTTGCTTAGTGACGGATTATTTACAATTTTGCTGATAGATATTATATATTTTTAAAACTAGGTATTAGTGGGACACCTCGTATAGTTTAAAATAACTAAGTACTATCGTTTCATTCTAATGGCGGTTATATGTAAACTGTTCTTAGTTCTTATTAATTAATGTTCTTATTTACATTATTATCACAATATATAAAGCTATTTATGTACATTGTAAAGCGTCTAGTATGTAACTCAGTTAATATTTATATCTACCTCAGTTTTATTCACAAGTTGTTTCTGACCTTTTGGAAAAGTGTAATAATTGTTGATATTTTATAGTTTTTATAGATTTTAATTAACCCACGAAGATTCAAAAGTCTCTTTTACATTTGACAACTATTTTCAAAACTGGCAAAATGAGAATTGTTGTAAATTAAAGAGAACTTATACAAATTAGTTTCAGGGTTAAAAGCGGCACGGTACATTCTGAATCTCAATCTCAATTCAGTTTATGAATAAAGATACTAAATGTTGCCGTTTAAGAGTCAGTTTCAGGGTTAAGGCCTGCCCGATACATGCTGAATTTAGGACTGAATTAAGAGATTGAATTTGCCCGAAAAATAAAATTGTTCGGACATTGAGCCATTCTAATAGGTCGTTCTGAACAATTATGAATATGAAAATAAGAATGTGTAAGGTATGCGTTAAATTTCTTGCATTTATAGGCGTTCCGAATACAGAATCTGAATTACAGATTCTGGATTAAGCATGTATGGTGCCAGCTTAAATGTTAAGTCAAGGCAAAAATCACAAATTAATTGTTGACCAGAAAACCACTGGATACCCGATGTCCAATCGAACTTCGCTGCGTTCTTTCCGTTTCTTTTTCATTCTGTATCTTTGGGAATGTTTATTAGTCGAGATTTTTGATTCTATAGGTTACTGTGGCAATCTAGATTATTTTTTTCCAGCTTCTACCCTTTGAAGTAAAAAAACGCAGCCATATTCCCCAACAAGGTATAACACAAACTTAACCTACCCCTAATAATTAAAATCTACATAAATAAAATCTCATCACCTTTAACTATACATTATCTTTAACTGTAGATTACCTTATAACTTTTATCTGTAGATTAACTTTTTAACGATAGATTAAACTAATTATTCCGCCTGCTGTTCGAAGGTGAACCAGGCAGATAGGTCCTTAGTCAATCAATACTTAGGTCGTTGCTGAAGTGCCTAGACAGCTTGGCTACGTCTAATCCTGTGAAGTCTGTGAAGATATCTGTTGTTGCTGTCGTCGGTTTGGACGCTGTGCTTGTTGAAGGCTGGTCTGGCGCTTGAAGGGTTAACAGCTGTTCTTCTTTACTGCTCACTTCGAATGGGTCTGATATACCTACGGTGGTAAAGGGTTAAATTAGTTTTTTGTGCGTAGTGATTTCAATTCGTTGTAGCGTAGTAAGACATGAAAAATTTAGTAATTTTGTTTATTTTGGAGAACGCGATAAAAATTCCTAAAATAAAGTTTAATTTATAGAAGAGAAGACTCATGTACATTTATATGAACAATTGAGTATTAAGGCTGGTATCCACTGAACCGAATATTTTTCGGATTACGGTGGTAGTTTTTTCTGCTCCGATTTAGCGGAGAATTACCCTTCTACCCTTAATAGAATACCCCTACTATTATTCATAACTAGCTGTGCCCCGCGGTTTCACCCGCAGCGCCCCCGTTCCCGTGGGAATTTTGAGATTTTTATTCCCTATAAACCTCACGGAGCCCGAGACCTTTCCAACGAATGCAAAACCGTGGAAATCGGTCCAGCCATTCACGCGTGATGCCTTGACCAAGGAAAACGGGTTTCATTTTTATATATATAGACTAAATATAAAGTATTATAAACGTACCCAAAACACTCCTAACATCATTATTAGGCTGGCTAAAGTATATGAACCGGTAGAACCCTGGCGTTCTCACGCCACTGCCGACGGGGAAGCTCAGTATGATGGTCCTCGGTTGATCAGCTGATGTGGGAGCGACAGGCACTGACACCTTGGCAAGATACTCGTAGGCTATGTAGTCGTCTAGGTTGTGGAAGTTAGCCTGTAAGAATAATGGACTGTAATAAGGTACAGGGTAAAAGACGATTCCTGGAATGAGGTGCACGTTAGCCTGTAAGAATAATGGCCTATAAGACCCTGCACACATCTTATCATCTTATCATCCTTTACCCCGTTAAAGGATGATACCTATAATGAGGGGACGGCGGTCGAGTCGTACCACATACCCCGACTGTTTACCTAAGCACCGGGGATGCGTAAAAGCATTTCAGATCTCAGTTTTGACAGGCGAGAGCACATACCACTAGACCACCGGGGCGTTACGGTAAGCGTTCGGCGTGAGATCAATTAAAGAACACGGTACCAATACGTACATCATATATGCCGATCCAATCGTTATTGTTGACCACCACGTCGTGTGAGAGCGTGCATTGCGTCCTGAAGTCAGCATCGCCGATGTACCAGATACGAGACACTGGGGCGAACTCAACCGTCTTCTCAGTGTAGTTGGAGAACGCCTGGAAAAAAATGTCGTTGGAATTATGTATTTTAATACTATGGCAATAGGGTGAAAATTGGGATACGTATTGGAAAATATTTTTATTTAGGAGTAGGCCTGTACGGCTAATCATGCTTAATGATAATATCTCTTAAATTTTAAATATCTTTTCTTCATAAAGAAAAACAAAGATTTAACCTTTGTCTTTGCAAGCATTTTAGCTGTATTAGACATGAATTTGTTATTAACATTCCGTTTGGTAACATTTAATACCAAACGGAATGTTATGGAATAGTTTAAGGCGAATACTTAATAAGTTTATCTTTACCGGCCCGGTTATAAAGGCGGTCTATCAACGGGACAAAATAAGATAAAAGTAGCAACCTTTTATAATTTAATTTAAAAAATTAACAATTTTTTTAATTATGCGACAATAGGTGGGGATTGGTGCACCGAAGCGGAGTGTGACAAATAATTTACCAATAGAGAAGACTAGGTAAATGACATATTTTGATGTCATATTGTAATCTAGCAATAGACAACAAGTCTAGGCAAATAAAGATACTTCACAATGGTTTTTTCTTCATGCATCATTCCGCCACTATGTGCTATGCTTAGCATTCTTATATCATCATGCCTTAAAACTAAGAAACCAATAAAAGTAACTGCCAGTTGCACAAACAAAGTTTAAGTACAAGCAATATCATTTGTAATTCTAATTGGTCATGAGTACATGACCATAGTACTATTGCTTGTATTTCAACTTCCAACACGTACTAGTTAATCGAAATATAAATCTGTTCGTTAGTTACCTAGTTCATATTGTTTTTGCAAACACTTGTGTCGTGTGTGTGTGAGGTGTCACTTGTGACATAATTGCAATTAAAATATTTTAAAATTTATTACATTACAGTACTTTTGTGTTACAATGTATGTGTACGTTTTGTTAATTATGCAACTGACATAATAAAAACACTAAACACCAAAGCCATACTCACTGCTTCCATGCTTTCCGTTTCACTTGATGATGACACATCTTGTGGCGAACTCATCGCTTCGTTAGTGACACCATCGACCATAGATTCGCCAATACTAACTATGTTTGTGCTTACTATACCCGAGCGCATTCTAACTGCACTACGGGCTGATTGGATTGACGGCAAGGAAGCGCGGTTGGGCACGATCTAATAGTAACATGCTGGTTAGTGTGCGATAGGGGGCAGCAGTGGGCTTGTGGAATTGTAAGCAGCATTACAGTTTGTTTTTTAACGGTGCAGTACTAAGAAAACTAAATAAAAACGTGATGACGCTCTGTCGATAATTATTTTCTAACTCAAATAGTCATAAACGATTATTATAAATATTTTAGTTATCGAGTTATTTGTCTCTTTCCAACATACGCTATTTGCCAAAGAGCGAAAGAGACCAAACCCTTTATAACGTGTTTTATTTAAATAGCGGTTATGAATAAGTCGGTAATGCTATAATTGTCAAATAGGTTGTGCTAAAAATTAATAAACATAATATTTATTTGGTGTTGACTTCCGTACTGTTTCGTTAAAAAGCAAACTATAAATTCTTATGGCTCAACGAACTATGCTAGCCGAAACAAATATCAATTTCATAACTTTTGTCTATATTTCAAATAATTTCACAACTCAAAAACTATACGCATAAGTAGGTACAGCTTTTATGCCAATAGTCTAACTACATAAACATAACTACATTAAATATAAAAATTTAAATAAAATTACAATTAAAACGTGCGTGTCGTGTCATGTCTAATGCATGACACTGCGGATACGTATCGACTCAGGCGAAGATGAGCACAGTCAAGCTAATTGGACCAATGGCATTCCATTGCAATGCTTGAAAAGTTTGCAATGCATAATGATTGGTCCGCTCCAATCAGCTCTGCTTAAGAGGAAACGCATTCTAAACAAAGCGATAGGGCCTAAGGACGCATTTTGGCCATAATAATGCACCTACAAAATACAGCAGGAATTTAACCCACACATCTACTATTGCGCGCTTAATATTGTGCTTAATGTTGTGACCAACACCCAATATGCACTTACTACATGCTCTAAGCAATATAACTAATATGACGGTAAAGTAAAACTATCAACTGACCTTAATATTGTACTGGGCTATGACGGGCTTGTGGTCGCTAACCGTATAATGTGCTATGTGGTTGTATGAAACCAAGTCTGCCCTTAAAGTGATGTTCTCATAGTTGTTGGCGACCACTTTGTAGAGCACTCTGTCTGTCCATGAAGGTTTGCGTCTGAAACATTGATAAATAATGACTTGTTAGTAATCTATACTAATATAAAGCTGCAAAGTTTGTTTGTTTGAACGTGCTAATCTCAGGAACTACTGGTCCGATTTGAAAAAATATTTTTGTAATGGATAGCCACATTCAACGGGAAGATTATAAGGTACTTTTCATGTAAAGTATAAAAGGTCTTGCTGTAGGGCTTTCGATTTCGGGTGTATTTCAGTCGCACACTACTGAAAGTCACACTACAGTGGAATTTAGTTTTAAATGGTCACACGACATAGTCTAACGATTAAAACAATCGGGACCGACTATACAGTATGAAAGGCGGTAGTAACCATCTCAGTAACAGTTGACAAATAAACGACGGTACTTTACATTGGCGATGTGTCACAAGACGGCTTAACGTGCCCTCCGGAGCACGAAATCATCTTACTTTTCGGGTAATCAGGTGATTCAGCCTGCAATGCCCTAACCAAACTGGGGGCAGTCTCACAAAGAGATTTTTGTGAGATATTATACCCACCGGGAATCGAACCCGGAACCTCCGGATCGTGAGCGCTCAAACCGCAAGACCACGGAGGCTGTTGTTGAAACTTATACTTACTTCAAATCATATTCATCTGTTCCTGTATGGAACTTATACGTCGGTGGAAATCTGATATCCGCTTCGCTGAACTCGGAAAACGCTTCGCCAGTTTCCATGACCGCCTTCAACTGGTCGTGTTTCAACACCGAATTGTACTTGTCCTTTTCTATTCTCTTCAAAGTATCTGATATTTCTTCTGAGGTAGGACTGCTGCCTGTAGGATAGTCTGTACGGAAGTTGAGATCGCCGACCCAGAATACGTAGCTGAAACAAAGAATGGTAATGTTAGTAGATGCTGATTTTTGTCTACTGAAAGAATGTATGACGCATCGTTGTCTTAAGCATAGACTATGACGCATTATACATTTCTCTCCCTTTTGTAATTGGGGGATGTAAATAATTCTAAAACCTAAAAGGTACAAATTCACCCTTTCTATCTCGAACTAACGATCAACTGAACTCGGTTTTAGTGAGTCATTTTTGAATTTTGATCTCAGTTTAGCTCGTGAACTAGGATTAATTTGAACTGATCTAGTTCAGTTGTAACGGTAAAATTGGGGCTAAGACTGTTAAACTGAGCATTGTAATTATCCATATTAGGATACTAGCAGCGCCCCGCGGTTTTACCCGCGTTGTGCCCGTTCCCATAGGAATTTCGAGATGAAAAATAGCCTATAGCCTTCCTCGATAAGTTGACTATACAACACTGAAAGAATTTTTGAAATCGGACCAGAAGTTCCCGAGATTAGCGCGATTAAACAAACAAACAAACAAACAAACTCTGCAGCTTTATAATATGAGTATAGATTATTAAATAGAAATATTAGTATAAGGTTCATAACTTTTCCAGATAGATGTCGCTACAAGTATGCGAGGAAGAAGTGTTTTAGCAAATACATTACACCGTAACATGCCAAAGATACTCCAATTCTCCAATCGTTAATAAAAAGAGGATTAGTTTTAGGGTATTTCCAATTGTCTTAAAGGGGAAAATAGTGGGTAAAAACCGTGACTAACTGTTTGTAATCATAATCATGATAGTAACAATAATAATAGATATTGTAAGTAAGTATTTGATAAATCGAACACTTGGATAGATAAGAATGCTACGACTGCTATTCATATCAGGCGAAAAGGAGTTTTACATTATCCTGAGTAATGTTATAAGTGCAAAATTGTTTATACCAAACCAATGAAACTTGGCAAATTTGACAAGCCCGTTAACACAGTGGCAGTTAGAGCCTTCGGTTAGAGCGCTTACTGTATCGGGCGTTGCGGGTGCCATTCAACAATATGTCAACAATATGTGCAAACATAGTTGGTGACGACGTCTGGGTGTCAATTATATTCTTATAAAGTATTTGTGTATGTATATGTAGTTAGATTTCATAATACAAGCTTAGAGCTTACTTTGCGTCTAATCAACTGTGTGTTAATTTTTCCAGGTACCTATATGCATTATATTATTACTAGCAGCGCCCCGCAGTTTTACCCGCGTTGTGCCCGTTCCCGTGGGATATTCGGGAATTTTAGTTAATTTAAGTATTTGAGTTTATCGGGAACAGACAGACAGAGACACAGACAGACAGACGCGGCCGGGGACTTTGTTTTATAATATGTAGTGATATTATACATACTGTATTTAGATTTTCTGTAAGCCTAAAAGTATTCAAAAAAGTTACCGAAGGCCAAGTTCTATAGGCGTAGCGATATTTAATAACATCGTAACGCATGTAGACTTATTGATAAGCCCACAGATAACGCCATGTTGAAATCGATAAGCAGTAACTAAGGATTATCCTATCTATGTACTTCACAATTGACAAATATATTTTCAATCATATTACAATAGCGTAAGGATCAAAATTGCTTTAATAAGTAATATGCCGTTATATACTACACACATATTACACACAAGGTGTGTAAGTATTAAATGCATGGAACAAACACACACTCTTTTCTTGTTAACTATAATCGCAGTTTTACTCACGTATTCACATGAATGCGGAATTTTTGAGACAAAAGTAAATCTTTGTATCAGTACATAGTATACAACAAAGTCGCGTCTGTTTGTCTGTATGCTTAAATCTTCAAAATTACGCAACGGATTTTGATGCGGTTTTTTGTAATAGGTAGAGTGATTCAAGAGGAAGGTTTTTAAGTAAAAAAATTCCCGAAATTCCCACGGGAACGGGCACAACGCGGGTAAAACCGCGGGGCGCTGCTAGTGTATCAATAATAGATTATTAAAAACCGTATGCTATGTTATGTACGGTTTTAGCATGAAATACATAGATGTTAATTTTCCTCAGTGCTTATATACCTACTTTCTCATATGGGTATGATATGAATGTGTTATGTATAATCCTACAAGTTTGTGAGGATGGATGTATGTATGTTTTTACTCTTTCACGAAAAACCTACTGTACGGATTTGTATGAAACTTTACAGTAATATAAGTTATACATCAGAATAACATATGGGATGCATTCTATCCCGAAAATCCCGCGGGAACGGGTACAACGCAGGTAACACCGCGGGGCGCAGCTAGTCTACACAAATATTATAAAGAGGAAAACTTTGTTTGTTTGGTTGTAATGAATAGGCTCAAAAACTACTGGACCGTTTTTTAAAATTCTTTCACCATTTGAAAGAACATTATCCACGAGTAACATAGGCTATATTTGTCATCCCGAAATTCCCACAGGAATGGACACAACGCGAGTAAAACCGCGGGACTAGGCTATATATTTTATAAATGTTTTATGTAAAAACAGTTTATAATTTTCGTATTTCAGTCAGAGGACACATACACGAAAAGCACGTTTCCAATAGTAATAATATTTAAAATATGTACGAAATTAACAAATAACAATTTTATTACTTTTACAAACTTTAATAACACAAGTAAGTAGGTGCGATTATTAGTTCCGGTGAAGAATAATCTAAAAATATTGAATCTTATCGGTGCTAAACACTAACGACTGAGTTAGGCAAGTGGGCCATTCTTTTTTTTTAGGTCACATTTGCTGTCTCCCACAGATAAAAAATTATATCTAAAAAATAAATTGACTTTTTAAAAAAAAAATTGTTGCAGTGTCTTTTATACTATATGATCACTCAGGTGTTTAGTTAACACGATCTAATTTTATGATTTTTTAAGAAAAATCAGTGTGACCGATGAGTCAAATCGTGTGACGAAGGTGTTTTCATACAAATTTTAGGTGTCTCCCAGCTCCAGTCGCTGCGTTCAAACACCTAGTAGGTAGAAATGTTATATGGGATTATAAAATGTGTGAATGCCAAATACAAAACAAAATACTAAGCATTAATGCAATATACGAATCTAAAAAATATGAACTAAACTAAAAAAAAAGTTTCAATATGAACTTTACGTCTTTCACCGAAGGGCGAATTTAGTGGTTGCCTCGGTCACTTAATTTTGTCGGATTATAATGCACCTACTATTTTGACCTTGAGCGTATGCCACGAGCAAACGCCCCGCTCCTCTCTCAACCCACCTTCAACGTCCCTTCTCCTTCGCCGACCGAGCCAGGCGCTCGAAAGTTGTCGCAGGAGGTGCGTGTTTTAATTCGGCGAATACTCTGTCACGTAAGTTTATTGTCGCACATTTCATTTTATTTGTTCAATATTTTATAGATTAATTGTTTTTTTGTGAACCTTGCAACTGGGCACCAAAGTTTTTTGAATGATTGATAAATTAAATTGTGAGAATCGTGTTCATTGTTATTTTACACCTCCGTCACATTACACTCTGTCACGCCAGGCGTGACGAAGTGGTAAATTATGTGACGGGGTGGTAGCTTTTGTATGACATTTCAACGTTACAATGTTTAATTAACGGAAAAATATCGTGTGTTTAGCTTTTTAATGTTGGCATTGGTTTTACCTTTTTTTATAGCCGTGACAACCCAGTGATGGCTCTGTCAGCAGCTGAGAGGCAGCGACGCTGTCGCGAAAAACGAAAAAATAACCCTGCAAAGGTCGAAGAGGTGAAAAGGAAAGATTTAGAGCGTTACCACACTCGAAAAAAGCATGTGAAAGATTGGACTCCTCAAGAACATTTAAGATTTTTTTACCTTTTCTAGTTATTAATACTACTCTGTTACAGTTTTTACCACTCCGTCACAATGTCTCCGTACAGCAAATTTTTCAAGCTAGTCTGGAGTGCTCGCTATTTGTTTTACTAAAAAACTTGTTTCTGAGTATGATAGAAAGTATTTCAATTCATATATCCAATTATATTTCAATTTAAGTGACATCCTGTAAAACAGTTAATTTTTAAAAGTCGTCTAGTCAGTGGCACAAAAACGTGACAGAGTATGAAGAAAGTTAAATATTATAAAATGTTCTTAAGAAAAAGAATTAAACTTTGTTGTCAGTGAAACATTTTAATTTGTTGTACACATAGTACAAATTAAAACTATAAAGTGATTTTGCATGCCCAACTAAAATTAAAAGTCATACTGTGACAGAGGAGTTTGATTTTTGCTGCACTATCCCAAACAACTAGAATTATCTAAATAATTATTTAGAAATCATCGCTGCTGAGTATGTTTGCGGAAACTCAAGTAATTAAGTAACAAATTAGAATACTCGAAAACAAAAAAAAACTAAAATATTTTTTTTGGAAAATGTATTTTTGAAGGTTCCAAATGTGACGTAAAAAAGAAGAATGGCCCAAGTAACAAAATGTGCTAAAATGACGTCTAAATCAAATAATTGATTTAGTTAGAACAAGCAGCGCCCCGCGGTTTTACCTGCATCGTATCCTTTCCCGTGACAATTCGGGATGAAAAATAGCCTATACCCTTCCCTTTAATTATTCGAACCAGACAGCTATTTCTCGAGATTCACCCAAACACTTAAAATTAGAAATTGTACTCTCTATATTTATTAGTATTAGATGAGGTGGTAAAGTAACCTGAAATATGCTAATAAAAAGGAATTAATATAGTAATTTGGCTCTAGTAGTTCAGTGAAGCTATGCATTTATATGAAGAGACACATTCGAATATTCACAGCACTTGCCTCTACAAAACCACTGAGCTCTTTGGTGGAATTGAAGCTTTGCCTTGTAAATTAAAGAAAAGAGTAGATTAGGCGATCTAATAACTAAAAACACCAGGGTTGGCCACGAACCTACTCGAAATTACTTAGTTACTAGCAGCGCCCCGCGGTTTTACCCGCGTTGTACCCATTCCCGTAGGAATTTCGGGATGAAAAATAGCCTATAACCTTCCCGTTGAATGTGGCTATCTATTACAAAAAGAATTATTCAAATCGGTTCAGTAGTTTCTGAGATTAGCGCGTTTAAACAAACAAACAAACAAACAAAACAAACTCTTCAGCTTTATAATATTACTAGCGGCGCCCCGCGGTTTTACCCGAGCTGTGCCCGTTCCCGTGGGAATTTCGGGATAAAAAATAGCCTATAACCTTCCCGTTGAATGTAGTTATCCATTACAAAAAGAATTATTCAAATCGGTTCAGTAGTTTCTGAGATTAGCGCGTTTAAACAAACAAACAAACAAACAAACAAAACAAACTCTTCAGCTTTATAATATTAGTATAGATTATACTTAGTTATGAACTATTCTACTTCTACATTCTACTAACGGAGCCTACGTTTTACCCACTTCAAACCCGTTATATGCATTTCCTATATAATCTTTTATCATAAAAAAATTATGACATAAAAATATATTAATTACGTCATGCTTAATCAAATTTTTGTATTTAACTAGCTGCGCCCCGCGGTTTCACCCGCGTTGTACCCGTTCCCGCGGGAATTTCGGGATGAAAAATAGACGTTGGCCGATTCTCAGACCTACTCAATATGCTCACAAAATTTCATGAGAATCGGTCAAGCCGTTTCGGAGGAGTACGCGAACGAACACTGTGACACGAGAATTTTATATATAAGATAATAAATAATCAATACATTTTTCCTTTAAATAACCAAAGGAAATAAATATGCATTTCATTACCATTTATTTCTCTAGTGCTTCGGTTAATACTATTATTAAAACTACATTTCCATCACATGTTAATAAAGCATTAAACGTTTCACATCAACTTTCCTATTAACATCGCCATAATAAAGTAGGTGGGTATAATCAAGGTTAAGTATAAGTACTTCAAGCCAAGCCCGTTGGCACAGTGGCAGTGAGAGCGCTTACTGTGTCGGGGGTTGCGGGTTCGATTCCCGCCCGGAGTCAACAATATGTGAAGACATAGTTGTTGGCGACGACGTCTGGGTGTCAATTATTATATTCTTATAAAGTATTTGTGTATGTATATGTAGTAGTATCAGTGAGTTAGATTCCATATTACAAGCTTAAAGCTTAGTTTGGGTCTAATTAACCGTGTGTGAATTTGTCCAGGTATATTTTTTTTTTTTTTTTTCATATAGGCAAGGTCTCTGTTCAAGCTAACTGCGATGGAAGTATCGATTCCACTCAGATAGCTACGTAGCTACGTATTATAGTTAAGCTAATGTATCGATTTCATGCATTCGAACAACTGCCCTTGAAACTAAACAGCATAAAGGGATTATTCGTATTTTGTTATTTTTCGCGGCTAAAACGCTTCGGTAGTCTAGTGGTACGTGCACTCACGCCAAGACTGAGGTCACGGGTTCAATTCCCGGGTCGAACGAAAACTTATTGTGTGTTAAAACTATTTTTTCCTAATTTTCAAACATGGCTCCGGTTTGAAATTAACCAGCATGAGGCAAGTGTGGTGACCACGCCTAATCCTCACTGTACTGATATCTTAAGTGAGATTAGATTTCTATGTCCAGCAGTGGGGTATTATTGTTGACATTTCACTTACTCTTGTTATTTTTCGGTTGCCGGAAAATAAGTGTCAGAATGAGGACGTAAACAGACAATGGTACGACACTTAACGACTTTGTTTACATAAACACTTCACTACGGAGTCGGTGTCGTAGTAAAAACAAATAATAAAAGTAATGAACTTGAGAAAATCATAGTCATAAAGTATGTGTGACCTTTTTATGCGTTTTAATGTTCGAAGTATTCAAAACAGGGATTCAAATTGCGTGGCAATATGGACGATATTGCTATATCTTACGCCTTTTAGTTAAGTAATATATAAGTTCATAGGCACTTATCTCATGAAATCACTACATAGTATAAAACAAAGTCGCTATTTTTTTCTGTTTGTTTGTCTGTATGCTTAAATCTTTAAAATTACGCAACGGATTTTGATGCGGTTTTTTGTAATAGGTAGAGTGATTCAAGAGGAAGGTTTTTATGTAAAAAAATCCCGAAATTCCCACGGGAACGGGCACAACGCGGGTAAAACCGCGGGGCGCTGCTAGTTTACTGTATAAATAGTGCTACATACTATGCCGCCATATTTGAGGATTCTTTTACCTTTAAAAAGACATCATTATATGGATCGTATACCCTGGCTATTAAAGATGCCTTTCTGTCAAAGATATGAGACGTTTGATATTATATCATTGGTAGATACTAAATATAACATACCAGGTAGAACGGCACTAAAAGGCACTAAAGGAAGAGGTACGGGGTAGAAAGGCACTAAACGGCAACAAAGAAAGAGGTAAGAGGTAGAAAGGTACTAAATTAATACGAAAGGGGTATGAAGGCACTAATGGCTTTTCAGGCATATTTCACAAAACCACTTACTCATGATACAGTATGTTAGTCGTCTCCCTCACATGATAAATATGTTGTTTGATAATAGTGTTATAATCATTGATCCTGTCCGCTAACAAATGTTCGTGGGCCGTCAAATGACAGTTGACCAGGCACACTGAACACCCGTAGATGTTGAATCGAATGCTGACAGCGCCTTTGTTACCCTGGAAATAGAGTTGAGATTATTTAGTTCATATGCACTAACAAATATAATATAAAAAAACTAAGTTAAGTAAGTAATTTTATGACTACATCACTACATAGTATAAAATCACTACATAGTATAGAACAAAGTCGCTTTCCGCTGTCTGTCTGTCCCTATATATGCTGAGATCTTTAAAACTACGGATTTTGACGCGGTTTTTTTAATAGATAGAGTGATTCAAGAGGAAGGTTTATCTGTATAAAAATTCCCGAAATTCCCACGGGAACGGGCACAGCGCGGTTTAAACCGCGGGGCGCTGCTAGTAATTCAGATAAGAAGGTATTCATTCATAGCTAGTCCATATCAAATCTCATTTCTAACAAAAATGTTTACCAAAATCGATCGACTCGCTAGAGAGCTACAAGAACAAACACAAGACAGACACGCACACCTAAATCTTATAACACCCTTCTCTTTATTGAGGGTTAAAAATAAAAGTTCCCGCCGAGTTTGTAAATAACTACCTACAGAATATGTTTGTCTGTGACAGGTTAAAAAAGTACTAAACGCATTATCACAATCTATACACAGATTGATTCATGAAGAAGGGTTTGAGACACTGAATATCCCGAAATTCCTATGGGAACGGGAACAAAGGTGGTCAAACCGCAAAAACAATGTTTTAACTCTTTTGCTCTTTGGAAAATAGCGCATGTCGGAAAGGGATTATTGTAACCAAAGTTATTAGATCGAACTTGGCTCTATCTGGGAGTGTACTGTTAAATCCAACTAACAGATTCTATTACGCGTACTATAATTAATACACACAAGATACAAGATATCTATCCGTGAGAAAGAGTAATTGGTTTGAATAAATTACAGTAATTATCGGTTAGTTATTGTTTGAACTACAATTGTTATCTTTTAACCGTATAGGTGCCTCATTATTACTATACGAAGAAGCGTTTTGCAGTTGAAATGCTCTACATTGTAGAGCTAGAGTTTACAAACATTTACGACCTGAATAGCCGATTACTATCAGGCCCGTATTTACCCTTGGACTGAGTGGCACTTGCCTAGGATCGCTCCGGGGAGGCAGACGCTCAGTAAACGTAACCTAGTCAGTCCTAGGGCCTCTAAGGGCCTTATACATAAACAGCATTTTTGCTATCAAATGGTTTGTCCCTATCCCACATACGCTATTTTCCAAAGAGCAAAAGAGACAAAACACTTAATAACAGTGTTTTAGTTAGAGAGCGTTTATGTATAAGCCGGTAAGAGTCTAGATCCGGCCCTGACTAGTATAAAGTAAGTAAGTTCGAGCCGGTTAGTGGCCAGTCCTGATGTCGGAGTTTTTAGACCACCTTAAGGCATCCGATATGATCTAACGTTGAAACAACCGGGACCGACAATTTAACGTCCCCTCCGAAGTACAGTGGCGCTCAGATAGAAATGCCACTATCGGCCACCCATTCAAGTAAGGGCGAGCTGCACGTTGCTTAACAATCTCATTGAGCTAACTACGAGCATACTACGCTACCAGTATAACAAAGTATTGAAATATACTCTACTGTACTGTGAATATTTCCATTTAGGTAAATGTTAAATATAGGACGCTAAATGTACACATTACTTGGAGGACCTTGGCCCGTCATTGAACTTTGTACTCTTTTGAAATTAATTGTTTTATACGAACGTCATACCAACGTAATACAATTATGAATTATATAACGTAGACAGAGATATTTCAGTTTTTATTACAATAAGTTGGTATTTTGTACGTAAAGTTTAGTTAAGTAACGGTTTGTATGAGTTTACTGCACGGTAAGGCTTGTCAGGTCTTTAAATGGCCTTACGTTAGATATTTCGGATTAGAATAGTAGATTAAAAGCATTTAAGGAATCATCGCGTATTTAATTCACGTGAAAGTAACCTACTAATTTTATAATTATACGAAAGTTTGTGAGGATGGATGTATGTTTGTTGCTCTTTCCTTTCAATCAATTTTGCCATCGCAAAGATGATTTTTGGTGAGAGGCTTTTGACAAGTAGTGGATAGTCATAACAGACTAAAACTTTACAATACTTTAAGTACCTACAAACAATTCACATTACAATGAAGTCTTAGACGGCTGTAACCACAGTCTAGTCATCCGAACGCTTAGTACTAAGAAAGAACTCATTGTGGTCTAAAAACTTCCGATACCTGAGACCACTAACCTATTTTGGTTTCAAGTTAAACCACAGGAAACGAATCCACAATGAACATTTGATAAAACTTCATGATATCAATTATCAAAGTCTAAATTATCGTATCATTTATTATCGTTCATTTTAACTCAACATCAAAACATGCGACTGATTTCGTGCGTAAGAAAGTAGCTAAAACCTTTCACGTTGAATGACTCAGGCTGTGATGAAAACTGCATGAAAACCTCTTCAGAAGTTTTTTAGTTTAGCGCGAACATTCAGACGACGGACGCGAGGCACACAAGATGATGTCAGTCTCCATCGACTGTCAATGACGAAATAACGAAAAGTCTCGGACCCAATCAAAACGCAAAACAAAGCTCTGCATCACCTTTGAAGTGAATTCTATTTTATTTGTTTATGAACAACTAACCGCACCGTGCGGTGTTATGTTACCCAAGTTGTTCCTGTTCCCCCGGGAATTTTGGGATAAAATGTATCCACTGTGTTATTCTGATGTTTAAACTACATTACTGTAAATTTTCATGCAAATCCATTGAGTAGTTTTTGCGTGAAAGAGTAGGTAACAAACATACATTACATCCTCACAAATTTTCGCATTTATAATATCAGTAAAATTGACGATATACCTATACCATATAATATAAATGGAAGCACTGCGTGAGGCGCTTGGTGTAATTTTACATGCTACAATGTTTCATTCTCAATACTACTGATTTTTAATTTGGTACATCACTCACCCACATTCCTCCAAGTCCAGTCTTCGTATACTGCGCCTCAATGTCCCTTAAATGAGTGACATGTTTCATTTGAGTGTATACAAGTAACAGGATGCCTTGGAGTCTAGTGCTCCTGGCGATGATGTACCCTTGACGGCACAGGATGTTGTTGAATGTAGAAGTCCAGGGATCCGTGAAGAGAGAGTCCATCAGCATGTTCTGGGGCTGTGACTTCACTTCTTGTAGACTGAAAATGGTAAGGATTGTTAGGTACTTTGATTACAGAATTATGTTATTTAGTAATAGTGATCTCGCGTTGCATTTATTTAGCATGCAACTATTACATTTTGAATTAAAACTTTTTAAGGATACACTTCGCTTTTATTTTACACTAGCACTATTTTACGCCCCGCGGTTTTATCCGCGTTGGGTCCATTCCTGTGGGAATGTCGGGATAAAAAATAGCCTATTATAGTTACTCGTGGATAATGTAGCTTTCGAATGATGAAAGAATTTTTAAAAACGGTCAAGTATTTTTGAGCCTATTCATTACAACCAAACAAACAAAGTTTTCCTCTTTATAATATTAGTGTAGATTTTGATCTGACGTTTCGTCCCCTTTACAGGTCTGTGGCCACGTGGTACCGTGGTCACAGAAGACTGAGGTGTTACTCAGGAAACCAACATTACAATGCAACTATTAATTCCTATTGGAAGGTGCAAAATAAAATATAATACATTTACCATAATCATAGTTCAAATTTCATGGTACAGCAGATACTACTTTGGTTAAAGGAATATGAAGGACGTAATTACTCCTAGGTTGAATTAGTTAAAGGACTGTCAGAATTAAATAAAGAATGTATTGAGGTAACATTGGAGGAAAATTTTAATCCAAAAACTTCACCATTTCACTACATATTGAAATTATAGGAAATATTTTTGGTTAAACAACAGCAAATTACAATATTTATTAACAGGCGTAACATATACCAGTTCCTATATTCATTATGACCTTCAACTTTTATCAAAACTGATAAGCGCTAATCATATTCTTATTTTACTATTAATTGAAACGTACGTTAATGTCATTATTATTTATTTAAAGCGGGGAGAGACGCTGTCGCGAGCGCTTCACCCACCTCCTGATGAAGGCTACCGTATGTGGCCGAAACGTGTCGAGGAACTCTCGACAGTAGTCTCCGTCGTACGTAAGTTCCCGTTTTAAATAAATAATAATATTCTTATTTACCTCTAAAACCCCATATTATTATTGAATATGAATACATAATTAAATATACATATATAATTAATAAAACCAGTCGTCAACTCAAACACATAAACACCAGATATCTATCTGACAGTTATTAAGAGTGAATAGTTGTACTTAATTGAAGTAAAACTAAAAATAGTATAAACATTAAAAATAATACAGCTAAAGAGTTTATTTGTTTGAACTATCTCATATGTAGAACTACCAAAAGGATTCCAAAATATCATTAGGCCATATTGTTGCATATCTATTCATCTTTTCTTTATTTAACCTGTTATGTCCTACTGCTGGGCAAAGGTTTCGAATCCCAGCTATGAACCAATCTCTGTATAATAAGTAAATATTGATTTGTTTTAACCTGTAATTTACCACTGCAGCGCAAAGGTACCACAAATGCTTCCAAGTATGGTCTTCACAGTGTCCCAACCAATTCCCTTTTCTTTTTGAGAATAATACTTTTATTTTAACATTGTTGTTTATAAGTTATAACCAACACCTATATAAATACCTAATAATCAATTAACAATATAACCATAAAACCTTATCTTATCATGTGCAAACAGTATAAGGTCAAGCTAATTAAATAGGTACCTAGTGTAATTTAATTATTATTTAAATGCATAAAGCACTACATAGTATAAAACAAAGTCGCTTTCTGCTGTCTATCTGTCCCTTTGTATGCTTAGATCTTAAGATTTTTTTTATTAGATTATAGAGTGATTCAAGAGAATGGTTAATAAGTAGAAAAAATACTGAAATTCCAATGGGAACGGGCACAACGCGGGTAAAACCGTGGGGTGCTGCTAGTTAACTTAATAATGTAAGTTTTGTCAGTTTAACAGCTTGAAAGATTGTCATCTACCTTCATTTAATAAATGGGTCATTCTTAGTTAAGAGGTAATACGTTGTATGAAGTGACGGCATGGCATTTTTTTTAATATTTCTACTTAATTATATATATTTTTTATAGAAACATTTAAGTTGTAAACGTTTGCAAAGTGGCCAGTCAATTTGTTAGTTTTTTCTCGATTTATAAGTTACCAGGGTAGATACTCAGTACAGGGTAGAGACAAGATGCACAGGGGAGGATATTCTATGTACAGGGAAGAGAGGCAGACATATTAAAAACAGATTTTTTTAAGAATCAACATATTATTTTACTCATTAATTATTAATAATCAGACTTTTCATTTCTTTGCAGTCATTGTTTATAAAATTAAATGTTTCTTAAGGCTAGGTACAAAACAAAAAGGTTCTTACTTTTTCTTTCCATCAAAACAAAAATATCTATAACTTTACTATTAATCATATCAATAGTAAATAATGAAATAAAAATAAACAAAACTTGAGTAACAGTATTAAACTTTTCTTGTACTTAAAATATAAAAAACATTTTAATTAAAAGGTAAGTAATTAGAAATATTAAAATTTTAAAATCCACGTTCAAAGACATCAATAGATTCATTAAATGAATAAAAAATTCGTTGCCCCCTCATTTTTAAGTTTGGGGTGGGAAGTTTTTTTAAAACTTGATCCCAGGTGATGAAAGAAATATCTTCATCATTAATTCTGAACTTTTTTCCAGTTTCATCAAAGATTTTACAAAATTTAACTTGAAGTTCATCATCTTCTTCAACACCTGTGCACATTGCAACATAACGATATTCTGTTTTCCTATCTTGCAGTTTAACCAGCAGAAAATCACCGTTGCAGAATGTTTCCTTTCCAGATGTTGAGGGCTTTAAATTATCTATGTGCAGTTTGCTTTTAATACTGGCAGGCACAGAATGCTGTAGTGTTTCTTGAAGCTTCTTCCTGCGTTCTTGAGATGATTGATTGATTAGTGGTTCATCTTCTGAATCGCTAGCTCCGTAAATATCATCAACACATAGACGAGGTTGTGTTTGTCGATTATCCAAAGTACCCAAATGAAAATGACGACATAACTCTGAGTCACAGAAGCAGCTCAAACTTTTCATTATCAGGCAATTAGGTATTAGAACGCAACCAGTAACCTGGTGAACCTTTAGTGTGCCTGAAAAAGTCTTTAAACCTTCAGTAGAACCTAATTTTGCTGTTTTTTCAGATATGTTTGCATCATCTACGGTAAAAATTTTAATATTCGGGCAGCTTTTCTCAAGGGCTTTAGCTAGGTCATCTATTGATGAAATATCGGTGCCACTCGCAACTAATCTATCTGCAGTTCTCTTGCAAGTAGCTCCCACTCCATCAGGAGCTCCCTTACCGTGACCTGCTTCATGAAAATTCCAAGTGAAATTTGGTGTTTCATGGTGGAGTTTCAGGAGCATTGCTTATATCTTGGAGTGCTAAACGATGTCTACGATTTTTTGCTTTCTCTCTCCAAACTTTTCTAGCCTTCCGCTGCTCTCTGGGGGTCATTTGATTGACTGTCTTAATAACTCCTTTTTCTTTCTTCTTTTCATATTTTTCCCTTTCCTTGACTTTTTGTTCAGCGTACTTATCTTTGTCATTTTTAATTTTTTGGTATCGTAATCGTTCTGCTATTCTTTTTTTTTCGAGTCGTTCTTCACGCGTCATTTTTTTTCTAGACGCCATTTTTTCTGTAAAAAAATTACACTACATTGTAAATAATAAAATACATAATACTAAATAAAGAAAAATTTTGAAGTAGTAATGAAAACGCAAACAAACGTATCTCCCCTGGACATTTAGTATCTTCCCTGCCATCAAAAGAGCCAGGGGAAATACGCCAGGGGAGATACATTTTCGATTGATATCTAAAATAGCCGTAAAAGTGTTTATCGGATGAATTTCACAACCAAACATAACATTGTGTGCACTATTAATAGTGAATATTTAAGTAAATATTAATATTTTAACGAATGACTACTAAATAAAACTTACCAGAGGAGAGACTCCATTCACTCAACACTTCTACACCCAGCGAGCGGCGTGACTAGAATGACCGTTAAAATGGTTGCACAGCCGGCTTATGCGCCGCTTGTTGCTAACTTCACGTTAAACTCTATGCACTCAAGGTCACAACTTCGACAAACTTGCTAAACAAAATTGGTTTTTAAACGAAAACAAATAGCCAGGGGACGAGACACGAAATACGAAGGACAATTTTCATCGTCGATATTATTTATGAAAAATTAGAATAAAAGTAATTTTACTTATAAGACACTGTGACTAAGTTATTGTTCTGTATAAATATAACAATGATAAAGTAAATGTAGAATTTTAATGCACTCATTTTAACTGGATTACAAATAAAGTCGGGTTGGGGACAGACCAGGGGAGAGACTTTTTTCTTATATTGGAACTTATTGTGACTAAACTACATACGTTTCTGTAATAAATTTGAGTGAGCAAGAAGAAAACACTTAGTTTAAATCAATAAATAGGTTAATTTGGAAGTTAGTATGGAAAAAAAGTATTTTTTTGTCTTAGCCATTGAAAGTACCTCTTAACTAAGAATGACCCAAATGCAAATATTTTTTTGAATTGTTGGTCCTTGCCATTTCAGTCGCTATAATGCATTATATTATTATCCCTTATCCTTCTCACTGTGCTGATAAATGGTAACTGATATCTTCAGTGAGATGAGACCCTTTTGTTCAGCAGTTGGAAATTAAAGATAGGCCAAAACTTACCTCTTACATATCTACTTTAACATAAAGAGTACATTTAACAATACCTAAACTGTAACAAGTTTACGAGTTGTGATTGTGATATGTATTACATAAATCTAACACTGGCCTACAAAGTAAGTAGGTTGTAATACTCTCAGAAATACAGGTTGATACTTATTGCAAAATAACTTCATGACTTTACTTCATATTTTGAACAATTTTTTTATGTACAAATACTTACATTTTATTGAGGAATATTGCAAGAAGTTTATAAAATAAAAAGGCCTGCATTGCTTTATTAAAAGTAAATGGTGTCTTAAAACCTACAGAATAAACCCTAAATTTTAAGTTAAGGGGATGCAATTTTTAAGCAAGGGGTGCTGTGCTGAGTATTATGAGACCTATTATTTACCATACACATAATAAAGTAATCATTTACTATAACTTTTGAAATTATTTTAAGTTATTGCAGTTATAACTCACAGTTAAAACTTTCCTTTTTTAAAACTAAAAAATAGGTTTAGTTGTACTTACCCAATAACATAGAAGTCCGGCAAAGGTTTATTTTTATTAAACTGCGATGGGAAATCCAGAAGGGCATTCATATCCTGCCCAGGTGACTTAGTAGCCACATTCCAGGTCACAAAATAAAACCTAAACAGAAGTAAACATAATTAGCTTATAGCATTGACAAAAAAAACGTTTGTTTGCGTACATTAACAAATATAGCCTTGAACGACTGACGATAACTCTTGAAAATATTCCTAACATTGAAATATTATACTTGAACTTACCTTAAAGTATCCATTGCAAAACTAGTGGGCTCCGCAAAGGTTTGTTTAATCGATAACTTATTTTATACGCACGAACTCCAATTAACTGATAAGATATGATATAATTCGCAAAATTAAAATATCTTCACGAGAAATTTACTTGCACAACACACTGCACCACACATTACGAATAAATTATTAAAAGAATTAATACTTTCAGAAGATTAACACAATGTTTTTGGTTTATACTTTTCAAGGAAATGAAGACGAATTTAAAAATACAGCTGAGATTTTTAAAAAATACAGCACTGCTGCAGCTTTGCACCATCCACCCTTTCACAACAAAAACTGCAAGCAAAGTGAAGTTAGTTAGTTGGTTGATTGGTTGGTTGGTTGGTTGGATTCGGTTGGATTGGACGCAAACAAAGCAAACAACACAATCAATCAAACAGTTAACTTGAGTTTACTTGACCGACAGATGGAATGACATTAGTGAAATACAAGGAGAACTGACCGAACTGACAGTCACAGACATCATGGCGCATGCCAAAAAACAAAAAAAAACTATTTCTGACAATAACAGCCTTTGCCGCTCATGTTATGTAATGTCAAAGTCAAACCCTACAGACATAAAAAAAAGCGGGAAAACTTTTCTGTCAAATACAATAATTTGTTTTGGTCTGGCAATTTGCTGAGTTTCTGTTACGATACTCGTTGTTATTTTACAGATTTGCAGCTTATATCCTTTTCAATTCTTAGCAGAAATATTACGTTATCGGTCTATAACCATGAGTAATCCAGAACAGGTTTGTAATGTGTTGCTTTTAGAATAGTGCCGATATTTGCAATTTTAACCATTTGAGGCCTAAAGAGATCGAACCATCTCAAATGCTATGTGTTTGTGACTATTTCAGGACACGATGAGGACTACTAGGCGATCTTTGAAAACACTGCAACATACAGCTACAGATAGAGAAAACTTAGTGGGCAGACCTTCTAAAAGCCTAAAGCATCAACTAAGCCAAGAACCTCCTGTGTATGTATCATTTTGTTTACTAACAGTTACCTTTAAATAATACTAAGAAACCAATGAAGTTAACTTTAATTTAAGTATATTTGTAAATATATTTTAATAAATTTCATCTTTGCAGTGAAGTTGAAGTGAAAAGGAAGAATTTATCATCAAAGGAGACTCAAGCGAGCATTGAAATCACTACTGAAGACCTAACTAATCCCGAAGGGCCATCTGAAAAGTACTGGCAAATTCTAGCAGAAAAGAGACAGTAAGTTTTAGGACTGTTTTAACATGAGTATGACATTATGATGGTTGATTGCACAAAAGGTACCAATACCATTGTACCATCTGCTTGTTGTTTCTGCTCGAGGTATCAATAGTTTGTATTATAGTATTTGCTTATTGTTTTATTCTTTCATATTTATTAGGACTGTGGGTAGAAGTGTTGATATTTTTATTATGTAACTAGAGTCTCAGTAAGATCCAAAAACAATCTGCAATTGTAACTTGGAATTGTTCACATTCTTAAGAAGTATATTTACCTACTATTTAATCAAATTGCAGGGTTGCTTTGCAAGATGCTTTAGATGAGAATGAGAAACTTCGCAAAATAATAGAGGATTTGAAGGAAGAAAATGTCCTTTACAAGCAGATGTTGGACGAAGCTAATAGTTTTGTGGAAGTTATCAAGGCAAGTACCTGCTTTATTTTACTAAGATTATGTTCATATACCTTAAAAATAGTGCAAGTTCCTAATTTTAATTATTACCATCTCATCGTATCCATGTTTATGAACAAAAAAATATTAGTGGGTGAGAAACTCAATAAATATTGATCCTTTTTGGGAGCTTTGTCAATGAGACACACAGAACCCCAGTCTATTTAAGAACATGGTAAAGAACAATTAAAAGATAATCTTGTACAACTTTTATTGAACATTATTTTAATCATTATCTTGCAGGAGGAGCTTAACGCTAGCAGAGATGACACAGGCATTGATGTGAATGACGTCAGCACAGCCGATGAAACAGTAGATGAATCTAACCAAGATGATACTACATCTGAAAACTAAGACTAGCACTCAAGACACGCCATTCTGTGCCTTGCATTCAACTTGTATTATTGTATTTTTATAATCAGACCTTGATTTGTTTACTGTAACACTTTTCTACAAAAATTTAGCTGAGCACTGATCTGATAAACCTATTGACTAAAAAATAGAACTAAACTTAATAACTGAAACTAAAGCTATGAAGTAATATAAAGTACTCACTGCTTCATAACATTTTGATTCAAAGAGGAATATGTTTGTCAGCAATTGAAAATAATAAAATCGTAATCTAATATGCTAACTCTATGTTTAAGTTTAACTGGCACCCTATTTGTGCCCATTCTGATTTATGAAGTACAATCATCTTTTTGTGTTAGGAATTATTAGTAAAGAATATAGAATAATTCTTTTGTAACTAAAGGGTTGATTATACCAAAAATATAAGTACCGTCATGGTTATATCTATCCCTAATTTAGATTAAGTTTTCTATTTTCTTGTATCTTTTATCCATTTAACTTATTCTCCTAATTAGCCCACAAGAACTGAAGAACTTAGATATTTACTTTCTGATTTTGTTGCTATTTGGAGTTATATTTTTGTGTGATTCTTAATCAAAGACTTTATATGAATAAAAGCATAAAATATTGAATATTGTTTTATTTTATAAATAGATGACAAAAAATATAAAAATTCACTTATGATTAATTAAATAACATTTCATGTATTATGTATGACCCTTAAAGCATCACATCTTATCACAAAGAGAGTTTTTAGAGTAATAAGGAGTTATTTTTTATCACTACCATTATAAAATATATAACCTTGACTTTGATCTTAATAAAAACCTATTTTACCATTACATACTTTGATCAATTATATATACAAAGCATCAACATTTATTGAATAGTTCTTCAAGACAAATCAGCTTCAACTAGTAAAAACTCATGGAATTGTTCAACAAAGTCATATTCTGCTGTCCATGGACATAGTTCAGGTATTTTAAGAACCTCCTGAATGACATCGATATTACTATCTTTCGATAATACACTTCTAACTTTCTTGTTATAACATCCCGCTGCAATATACTGGTTTACAATCATATTGTAGATGTAGTTTACATATTTGTGGTCTAGAAGATCTGGGTTTGTGTTTGGTTGGTTACTTGGTTTCGAGGATATGATTTCTAGATATCCTGGAGTAATGATGGGTACTATGAAGCAAGCCTGAAATATACAATTTATAGATTATTATTTTTCTAGTTTCTTAGTAAAGTGAAGATGAAGATTAACTTTTTATTTATAGGTTGTACGGTCTGAGTCTGAGTACATGATGCAAGGGGCATACTTCTGTGCCTCTCTCTCATACACATTTAGGCAAAGGCCTCCTCCCTTTCATTTATGCATCTGAAAACTTGATTAAATTTAAAAATAAATGGTCTAATCACCTTCTCAAAATAGTTTTTAATATAACGCTCAGGCCTATTGCAATCAAGTATCTCATCCCTTTTCCCACTCAAAGTAATTACTTTAACATCAAAATTGGTCAATTTCTTAACATAGTCATGTATTTCTACAGCAGTGTTAATACCATCTTGAGTAAAAGTTAGGAAAAGATACTTTGCATTCTGATCTGAAGGAAGTCCTGACATGAGGTCTCTCATTTGAATTATCTCCTCATCTATTTCTGATGGTTTGAGGTGGGTTGTTTTTAATATTGCTGGCGGTTGATCATTGGTAATATTCTCAGGGTAACATATTTGTCTGGTGCCACTGTCGTAACCACTATCATTGCTACTTGTATTGGGAAAACAATTTGACAACTTAAGTAAAGGCTCTTCCACATCTTTAAGTATGCTGTACAATCCCATTTTTATGATAGCATTTATTACTTTATCTAGTGAAGCATTTAAATTTTGTTTGAATACTCTTAGAACCATATCCACTTTATCTTTATCGGAGTTCCCAATGTACTGAAAATAAGAAAAAGACATTATAATTAAAGAACTGTCATTTCAAATCCAAGAAACTAATTAAATTGTCATTAAAGTAATAGTGGTTAGTGGTTACTTACATCTAAATCTCTGCTATCTATACGCAATTTAAGTCCCAAATCTCTCCACCCATTGTAAATCCCCCCAAATGATTTCAATAATCTTTTCCATAATTCCAAGCATATATCACCAATCTCGGAACACTCCGAATTCTCAGAATCATAATTCCTATAATAAAGGAAGCTGGTGTGGAGGTGTTCAACCTTTTTGCTCAAAGATTTGAGGTTTGTAGTATCATCCTCCCACTCTTGTAAGGCTTCTCGTGCAAGAGCTGATGAAGTTATAGATATGTCATCTCTGTTAGCCCTGCAAAGAGGATAATAGCATTATTACAATAGGTACTAAAATATTAATGTGTCTATTTTTATTTAATTTTTCTCATTTAAATAGCTGAACCGGTAGTGATGGATTTTAGTAGGGATATGGATTAGACCTTAGAGGAACACATAACAAAATAATTATAACAAGTATGAGGTTCTAATGTACTAAAAATATACATACATTTTTACAGTGACTCGAAGGTGTAAAGGACCCAAAAGGCTTTGATTTTAGTCAAGGAGATTTCTTCTTCAAGTATTTAAGGAAATTTCTTAGAATCTTAGCAGGAAAATAAAATTTACCGCTTTCAAATAACAAAATTACACTACACAAAGGAAGAAATTTCAGATAAGAAAACTTAAAAACTCAAAATCACCAAAACATGATGAGAAGTAAGGAAGAAAACAACGGATTTAATGTGTATACAAAGGATTATAATGATTTAAGAAAACATAGAAGAAAATAAACATAAACGAAAATCACCAAACACCACACACTGGCACACACAGCTGATAGATGGATGAATGACAGAATGACAGTGGATGACAGCACAGACCAGGATGACAGTCTCATGACACCACCAAAGGACAACACAAGACAAATCATAGACTAAACACATCAAAAACGAATTATCACAGAACGATTATAATAATAAGTCCATGCACAGAACTCACACACTCTGATTGTGCCACAGAATGTCTAGTCTGAGCTGAGCGCCCCCTACATACATAGAGCTAACTAAGCTGAGCGACTTTTGTTTTCTATCGAAAGTATCGAAGGCTGGCACTTCTTGCTCCTTGGCATTATTTTGATAATGTATCCATAGAGTAACTTTTATATCATCTAATAGCCCTGTTCTCTATTTCCTGGTCTATGGCCCTGTGCATCTAGCTAAATGGCGGGAAAAATGCAGACCGGAAAAAGTTTAAAATTGTAATTTAAACGAAGTAAGTTTAGAAAAAAATATTTACAACCCAAATTATTTTATAATATATACTTACAAAATTTAACTGCCAAGAACAAAATGAATAGAAAACTGTAAGTTCAATATTTCTTCTATTTTTCTATTAAATATTTTCACAATGTATAAAATATTCATTGATTTTTTACATTTACATGTTATTTTGATAGCGATAATTTTACGGATGTTCTTGGTGACGAAATATGCGATTCGCAACCACTGTCGTTAAGCTTTGATGAAGTAAGGTGTTTAAATATCGATAAAAACAGTGAAACTGATTCAAATATCGGAAATGTTCAAGTTAAGGAGCGAAAGGAAAGCCGAAGACCAGCTAGAGGCACAGGCCAATACAATCAATTTCGTAGCGTTGAAGAAATTGGTATTTATCTTTTAAACTTCTACTAGTTTAAAATGAGCTTATCAGTACTAATAATACCTACCCATAAATCCCTACTACCTATCCATTTAATTAAATTACGGGGTTCTATTAAACCATATTATATAAGTATTTCTGATTGTCTTTTTACTAAATGCAACCTTTTTTACAGATGAGAAATATAAAAATGTTTTCTCGTATCCTTATTTCAATTTAGTACAGTCAAAGGTAATAGACGATGCTCTTTACTCGGGTAAGTAACTATTTTAGTAACACAATAATATAAATATGCGTTTAATAGCATGGAGCAAAAGATATGAGTTAAATTTAAAATAAAAGTTAAGTACATACCTATATGTAATACCTACCTATTTTTAGATAAGTCGATGGTAGTCTGCGCGCCGACAGGCTCCGGGAAAACGGTAATTTTTGAAATGGCCATAGTGCACTTACTTATGGAAATTGAAGACAAACAGCGTAGTGGAGACTTTAAAATTATTTATAGTAAGTAACGCAAGGCTTAACTACGGATAAATCTGCAAACATGGATCTTCCTTTTTTACTTTAACTGTGGGAAAATATATATATAAAACAAGCACTACACCTACTTATGCCTATGGGTCATGTTTGTAAACATGTCCCGCATATTTCCAATCAGTCAATGCCCTTTTTTATGAAGGTGGGAAATGTGTTCACGCATCCTAATACGCAAATACGTTGTGGCGTTGGAAACCCGCCGAGTGTCCTTGTATATCTCCCCGACGAGATCAGTAAATGCTGTGCTTTACACAATGATTTATGACTTATCAACTTCATGGAATTCTCAAACTTTTCTACTGTAGTGGCGCCAGTGAAAGCGTTATGTACAGAACGCCTGACCGAATGGTACCCGAAGTTTACGAAGCTTGGTCTTCATTGTATCGAAGTCACGGGAGATACTGATGTTGATTTCTATCAGTTATCGCCTTACAAGTAAGTGTATATAAATTAGTAACAGTCAATCAGTATTTACTTGGGACAAGCTACGAGTAAGTTTTGAAACTGTTTGTATTGACCTGAAAGTAAACGCCTAGTAAAAATGTAATAGCAACATCCTCAAAAATCGCAAAGGACCGATACAAGTTCAAACGAAGTTTCAATCAAATTCATATCAGTTTTGTACTTCAGTATTCATTTGGGAGAACAAGTTGAGTAATAGTTCCAATGTGGTAGTGACCTTAAATTAAGGGCATAATAAAATAATAGCAATATCCCCAAAGAGCCATATAGTGAAGGATCCGATATAAGTTCAAACGATAGTCCAATCAAATTCATATCCTTTTTGTAGTATGATCGATAGGTATACCGTAGTAGCTAACTTTTAATTACAACCTATAACTTTATTTATTACCTCGTATAATGGGGTAAAAATGGAATTAAATCACTAAACCTTTTTGTTCTTCAAAAGAGGCATTTAGGCGGTCCAAAAAACTCCGACTCCAGGGTTGGCTACTAACCTACTCCAAATGAATTAATGGATGACTAGTGACTAAGATGATGAAAATGTTATGGTATCCATAGGAGAGGCCATTCTTCTTACTACCTTCCCCCCTTTTCTTCCATCTGTCCATCCATTGCTTCTTTAGAATAATCATAACGACCCCTGAGAAGTGGGACATGCTGACCCGGCGCTGGCGCGAGCACCGCCAGCTCGTGCAGCACGTCAAGCTGCTGCTCATCGACGAGGTGCACGTGCTCAATGACGCGGCCCGAGGACCCGTGCTGGAGGCTGTTGTGAGCCGAATGAAGACTATTGAGGTAAGCTTCAATGTGTCTAAAGCCCTTTTTTATGTAACCCATACAGTTCCACAGCTGGATAAAGGGCTCCCCCAAACACCGCCAGCCGTCCCTATCTTTCGCCTAAAGCCCATTAAGGAGGTAATCTTAATTAAAGACTTGACGTCTAAAGCTAGAAGATACTGAGTTAGCTATAAGTTAATCACTAAACTCACGTGCGACCAAATTGTAAATCTTCCATCATTATATTATCCAAAGAGTTATATCTAGTGCAGGGTGGCAGTGGGAGATCCTGAGGGAGACTAGAGTTTCAAACACCCCACACCCCCAATAATCCAAGTTCTCCCATAAACATGTTTCATTTGATAAAACCTATCTTCACCAAGTCAAGACTGCTCCAAATTAAAATCCTGGATCCGCCACTGTTGGGTGGCGTAGAGTATTGCTTTTGACATAGTTTGATATTCCGATAAAAATCTTTCTACACTGAAATATAAATATGTAATATACCATATCTATACTAATATTATAAAGCTGAAGAGTTTGTTTTGTTTGTTTGTTTGTTTGTTTAAACGCGCTAATCTCAGAAACTACTGAACCGATTTGAATAATTCTTTTTGTAATAGATAGCCACATTCAACGGGAAGGTTATAGGCTATTTTTCATCCCGAAATTCCTACGGGAACGGGTACAACGCGGGTAAAACCGCGGGGCGCTGCTAGTCTACGTATAAAATTGTCACCAGTCATCAGCTCAATCACTGCATAGAATAGAGGCACTCCAGAAACAATACCAAGGTGATGGGACCTCCACTATCAATGATGATCCTCCTAAGATCAGATTTGTAGCGGTATCAGCGACTGTAGGCAATCCTGAGGATGTGGCCAGTTGGCTTGGCTCGGAAAAAGAACCGGCTGTGTTTTATAAGTAAGTGTATCATATGATCTAAAAGTAAGATTTTAAGTGAGAAATAAAATTAATTTTTTGTTACTCTTTCACGAAAAAGCTATTGGACGGATTTGGATGAAACTTTACAGTAATATAGGTTATACATCAGAATAACATATGACACACATTTTATTCCAAAATTCCCGCGGGAATAGGCACAACGCGGGTAACACCGCGGGGCGCAGTTAGTACTTTATATTTTCTGACTTCACTATGCTGCTGCATCTGATAGAGAGAAAATAGGATTATGGATTATTCCATCAAGGAACTGCTATATACCCTATTATTGTAGATTCGGTGATGAATGTCGTCCCGTGAAACTCCGGAGAGTGGTAGAAGGGTATCCTTGTTCTGACGGCGCCAGCATCTTCAAGTTCGATATCATACTCAGCTACAAACTGTGGCCCGTCATACAGAAATACCATAACGGGAAACCTACCTTGGTAAGTTGAGATAAAGACGATTTTGCTATGGTGGGATTATTTTATATTATTAATCTTAAATAAAGTTGTTTGTCACGTGATTCTACTACATCATACGTTTGTCAGTCAAGGGATAGCGATAGTGATTTTCCCGGAAGAGCGAAAACTGACTTCTCTATTTCGTATGATTTTAAAAAAAAGGACTTTGAACATTAATTACCTCGTCACCTAAACCATGTCACCCACCTTTTGAGCCTTATAGGTTATTTCTGATGTTTACATTACAGAAGACAAAAATACTTCGGATAGCTTGGCCCGCATATCTAGAAGTATTTATTGTAAAATACCAGTTTTATACTTTGTATAAAAACATATTATGTATTTATCTACCTACCAAGTAAAATAAGTTTGATAAATATCAAACCAAATAATCATAATAATGAACAACCTCCTTAGCTTCTATTTTGATTGTCAGATATTCTGCAACACCAGAAAAAGCGTTATTCTAACAGCCGAGACGCTATCCCGAGAGATAACGATCAATTTCAACCCTGAACAGAAGGCAAAGCTCACTGCTTTAGCTTCGACCATGAAGAACAAGAAACTGCAGGTAATGTATTATGCCGTACTCAGAGACTAGAAATTTAGAGCAACTCTGAGTGAGGTAGTTAGTATTTATTTTCTCGGATTGTGAAAGACATCTTTCCCACATATATCTTATCTCCCTCGTTCCCCCCCCCCTCTCTCTCTCTCTCACACACACACACACTCTCTTTCTATGTAAAAAGAAGAGTAGAGATAATACAATACAGAAGAGATATTGTCTTTAGTTCAATGTAGCCCTGCCAAGGGATTTTTTCTGTTTCCAGTCACTAATACTAAGCGGCGTTGGATGCCATCATGCCGGCTTACTCTTCGAAGAGAGAACTAATATTGAACACGCGTTTAGGAATAGGGACTTACCTATACTTATTACTACTACTACTTTAGGTAAGAAACAGTATTATGTATTTTGACACCCGCTTTTCACAAAACAAGGCAAGTATTAGCCTGTAATGTCCCACTGCAATGCAAAGGTTCACTGAAGATATCAGTACAGTGAAGAGTAAGGAATTTAAGGCGTAATCACCACACTGCACTCGTTCGAAATGTCTATGCTTAATACTTCTTAGTACTTCAAAGCTTTTGTCCTGCAAGCATTAAAACTAATATTTTAACTTACTTTTTTGCGTTTACGTAATGTGAATACAAAGGTAAGTAAGTAAGTAAGTATTAGCCTGTAATGTCCACTGTTGGGCAAAGGCCTCTCGTCTCACTGAAGATATCAGTACAAAGGTAGGAAAATTAAACTTATCCAACCTTTTGTTTGGCAGCTATGGGAGTTAATTTACCAGCGCATCTTGTTATTGTAAAGAATACACAGCAGTACGTGAATGGAGCTTATCAGGTTAGTTACAATAAAACAAGCAATCAATCCTTAGGCTTCTTTCAGGGAGATACGTTTGCAAAAAAAACCTGCCAAGGGCGAGTCGGACTCGCGTACGGAAGGTTCCGTACTTTAAAAAACGGAAAACATTCACGTTTTTTGTATGGAAGCCCCCTTGAATATTTGTTTTATTGTATTTGTTGTTATAGCGGCAATAGAAATACATTATCTGTGAAAATTACAACTGTCTAGCTATCACCGTTCTTGAGATATAAGCCTGGTGACAGACGGACGGACAGACGGACGGCGAAGTCTCAGCAATAGAAGCCCGTTTTTACCTTTTGGGTACGAAATCCTAAAAAGGACGAAACAGAACACACGAACACGCTCTTATAATTTAAACCAATATTCTTTCTATTATATGACTTTCCAACCAAAGACAATTATTTGTATAAAGGAGAAAAAAGTGATAGAGTAAGTAAGAATGGAGTGAAATAAAAAATATCTATCCTCTACGGAAGGATTATCTTTGGTTGGTTTGTCTCATTCATTTAGATCATAACCTGAAGGAAGAAATAGATCACAAGAAATTGTTTTCAGGAGTACAGCATAAGTACGATATTACAAATGGTGGGCCGAGCCGGTCGACCACAGTTCGATACTGAAGCCACGGCTGTTATCATGACCAGACTCGCTGATAAGGTCAGTTTATATCTAGTATTATAGATTACCAATACAAAAGGAAGGGTGTCGTGTGTTTGGCATCTGTGAATGTGTGAGAAACTAACTTTAAACGAATTGCATTTATTTTTATGAAGTTACCATCGAAATAAAGAAGCGTTATATGTTTGACATCTGAATGTGTGTGGACTTGTATTGAGTACGTGTGTTGAACTTTAGAATTTTATTTCGTTGATTTTATTATATACCAATCAAGGTTATTTCATTTAAGCAGAAAATAAACTTCTTCTGTGGCTTTAGTAAGCACTTTATACAAAGTGTGTACAGTAAAACAAACAAATATTATCAGAACATTTAATTATACAAAAAATCTAAGAAAATTACAGCTAATGGATACACAAATAGTATTTAGTTTAATGGCAACCGATGAGCCTTAAACGAACTTACATCACAGAATGGTAACTTAGTATACATGCTCAATTTCATATCGATAAAGTATACATAGTGTAGTGAAATGTACTTACTATTTTACTTACAAGGTACCTATATATACTGGTTGATAAAGAAAACATCTGCGACATTATTTAACCCCTTAATAAGTTCTGCATTATGAAAATCTGTGCAAAACAAAACGTGAAGCAAAATAAAAAAAATGTTGGGTTAAAAAAAATAAAACACAGAACGTAATTAAGGAGAAATAGTATCGTAGTTGTTTACTTTTGGAGTTTTAACTGAGAATTAGGGTCAAGTTGGTTACTTTACAAACTAAAAGCTTTTTCAGTGTTATTTCTTAATATAGACGGAAAGGGAGGTAACTTTTTATGAGTTTACTTTGTTCCTAAACTTAAAACTTTAGGCTTTTTAAGAAATATTCTATGTCATAGTTCCAATTCTCAGCTAAAATACTTACAATTTAAAACGTGAATGTGCACCTTCACGCTTTCAATTTCGTTCTATGGCATTAGATACTAGGCCTTTACCCTCAGCGACTTATAGATCCATTCGACTTTTTGCATTGATAATTAATCCTACTTACTTCACATTAGTAGAGTCATTAATAAAGTGATACAGCTAGTTGCATTGAAAGGACAAATCTTAGGTATTAAACGGGTCTTAACGAATGCAACACTAGAGCGCATCAAATTATTTACGCTTTCGATCATATTAAGGTATTAAGACAAAGTTGTTTTGTCCACTCAGAAACAGACTTATTTAACTACTAACACAAATTCGTTCGATATTTACCAAGTCAAATGGATATAGCAATAGTTTCGTCAATACAAATATCAGATTGTTTCATTCCGAAGTCGCTTTAGGATATATCTATCAGATAAACAATCTACTGTTTACCGAAAGGGTTAGCGTTTGCCTCGAAGCTAATCTTGGGTACGAAGCCGCTTTCACCCTCCACCGTGTACTCTACGTTCATGAGTCTTCCATCAGGAAGCAGTACTTTGTATCCGCCACTCACTTTGCCCTGTTCGTCTCCTGCCTCGTTGGCTCCGAAGTAGAGTTGCTTCTCCTGATCTTCTACGTCGTATTTGTATTCGTACTGTGGAAGAGGTATGAGGTTAGTTTGAGTTAAAAGATTTATGATTAGGTTGATGATGACGTCATACATTTTTGAGTATGGACCCTAAGTATGGTTGGTCAGTAGAGTAAATTAAGGCCTTAAGTAAGGATTCCTACATTTATATATTAAAGCTACTGACTCTCCAAGACACAAAACTGGTTTAATACCAAATTACTGAAAAATTACAAATTACTACTTTATTTGCCATCAATTATGTATGATGAAAGTTAGATATAACCTTCACCTTCAACGCATTAAAAACAGAACTCCATTATTGTTTGATTGATATTGGTGTGTGAAAAGACAGGAAAATAGTTTAACTCGTCCGTTTGGTATTAAAGTTTGCATAGTAACAGGTTCAAATAACTTAACCACGTTACCTTGAAGTCTTATCCTTAACACAATACTGATATTTGATACACATATCTGTGTTAGAAGACCGTATAATATTATACCTCATATCGTTGATCTAGTATCAGATAACTATAAACATTATAATTAAAAGAACAATAACATCTTTATAGCTTTAATTACATCTTATAAAATAGTTTTAACACTAATTCAGTGTTACAAGATACTTAAACAGTACAAAATTCACGGGCAATTTGATGTCAAGTGTTATTGTTTTACGACTACAAACTAGTTGTGTAAAAACTAATAAGTAATGTGTTTTGATGTACATTTAATCCAGGAAACGGTTGTAAACTTCACAATTATGATAATAGCATATCGTTTCGACATTATGACCGAGCATGACATCGCGGAGATAAAACGTACTTGTATTTTGTAAGACTACTTGAAATCTCATAAAAACTCAGTTTAAATTTGCGAATACAGTCTGTATGACTGTAAAACCTTCACGTCTAACTGCTAAAAGGATTAAATCTCTTACATATTGTGAAAGGTACCTGTTCAAATATTTCAGACCATGAAACCTTAAAGATTGCCACAAGTACTGAAATTTACAATAAATTTATTTAATTCAAGTGAAACAAGAGCTGCTAGGTAGCTGTCTAGAAAATAAATGAGCATAAGTGAGCAGTCATTCAAATAACATCTATGATAACATAAACTAGTTAAACTTATATGTTAGCTTTACTACATAAAACTTGAGTAATTAAGGTCTATTAACAACCCTTTTATAGACCCATTAAAGTTAAACAAATTGAGGCTCATCAAACATATTAAAAGCGGCTAAAATGTGCATAATAATGTACTTACTATACACTTCATACTACTTGGAGTACTAAAATGTACTGCTGGACTAGTCAATTATTCTTTACCCATTTACTAAAGTGGCCAATATAATTTTATGCACCCATGATGGGTACTTATTTTCCTACTACGTATATAATTTGCTGAACATCTCATCACAGAAATACTCTTAACAATATTGTGAACGATGGTTTCATATAATTGCTAGACACTTGACCTTGCTTTTTTCATAATAATGGCTGGTAATGACATACATTTCCTTGATCTTCCGGTTTCATTACATTTTACGACTAAATTACATTGATTGTATGTATTGAGTATTGTTTTTTGTTTTATCTTGACATGTTTTGTATGTGAGTAGCTGTTTCATATTAAATAAGGTATTTTTAAAAGGCTTGTTCTACAGTACATACAAACTTACTTTGCAACCACGTAATTTATACCCAAGAGTATTTTGTGATGTTATGATGTTTTTACATTAATGATAATGATATTATGGTGATATGTTACTTATGTGTTTCTTAACGATACCTACTTAATTAATTAGGAGAGTCGCATGTAGTCGGATTATAGGATCCCTATATACATTATCCTTATCGTGAATTATCGTTATGCCAAATGTCGAGCCGTTTGCCTGAAAAGTATAACAAATAGACAAACAGACTTATTGGTATATGTACTATATTACTTACAGTCAAATTGTTCAAAAAATCACTATTCATAATTGAGACTAGCAGCGCCTCCTGGTTTTACCCACGTTGTGCCCGTTCCCGTAAGAATATTGGGATGTAAAATAACCTTCCCCTTGAATGTGGGTGGCTATCTATTACAAAAATAATTATTCAAATCTGATTGGTCGTTTTTGAGATAAGCGCGTTCAAACAAACAAAACATAAACTCAGCTTTTTTATATTAGTATAGATAGATAACAGACTTTTTTTAAACCACATTTTTATAATTAAAACATTTTATGCATAATTAAAGTATCTTTAACCATAATAACTTAGACATTAATTAAGATAAACACACACAGAGTTTAAATAAATTGCGTCAATGGCAATTAGCTGAGTTTGTGCGAGCATGCTAAGTTAGTTCACATCGTTAACATAATAGAGATCTGTGATGCACCGATAGCGCATGTACACCGTACTTTATGAATAAACAATACTTTAACAATGGAATAGTTTTATGTGAATTTTATTTCGTTTATTTAATTAGTACATGTATTTGGGTACTAATTTGCAATTGTTCGAAATTACTCACTTTAATGGTATCTTAGATTGTAGCTACCTAAATTTCGGTAATAGTGTACTGTAGATTACAGAAATGTATCCTACTAATATTATAAATGCGAAAGTTTGTGAGGATGGATGTTATGTATGTTTGTTACTCTTTCACGAAATTCCCGCGGGAACGGGTACAAGGCGGGTTACACCGCGGAGCGTGGCTATTATTAAATAGATTATAATGTAATAGTCATAATGTCATAAAATATAAAAATATGTATTACAATCTACTCCTAAAAGTTATTTGACTCAATCACGTGATCTAAGACTAGTGTTTCCTCAAAATAGTTTGTTGCTTGTTGTCAAGTTGGTTACACATATAAAAGACATCAACGCACACCATCACAGTTTCGAAGGAACCTATTCGAACGATCATTTTTTTTACTCTTTGTCGATAAACATTTGCAATTACTGAACAATTTGTTCTAAAGAGATTTAAAATAACTAGTAAATGACAGAAATACTTAATAACAGACACTGCAATATAATTCATACAATATTAAATATTTGTAATGAATATCGTGACTTCAATGGACTGACGACGAATAATTATTTACTTCAATCTATTGTTTTATGTTGTTTTGTTAGCCTTAATTAGTAAATTCACATCATAAGTATTTTTTTCTTCTCATTAGATTTTCTTTAATTGACATATCAATGGAATGATTAACATCTCAAATCGATGCTATGAGAGATTTGTTTTTAATTGTATAATAAAGGAAGGAACTTAATGAAGTAGGTATATCGGAAACATAAAAGAATCTCGAATTTTTTAAACTAGGTTTCTGTATAAAAAATGAGATCAAAATTCTCTGTAAATCTGTGTTAACGGGAATAAAAGGGTAATAAACATCCACACATAAACGCATTTACAATATTAGTGGGATGTTTCAATACCACTATTACACAAACTAAGACAATTAAGTCGTAATTGACACTAAAAAATCTATTAAAAACACAAATTCACTCAAATAAAGTACGCAACGCAACTTATATTGTCTATATACTCGTATGTATTCAATGCAACTCAGCAATTATTTTTAAAGTTCAATATCTACGCGGGTAATTATTGCGTGACTAATGAACGGACAGTGCAATAAACGCACTTTACCATAGATTTTGAAGGATATATTATATAGCTATATAAAAAAGTCTGTGTTTTTGATTTCCTAATCTTTCGAAATATCAACAAAGTTTTTTTCAAGAGGAATTTTTATTGTCCTTCAATGACTTTTAGGGCAAGTTCGTGTTATAATACAGTTTTAATCCTATATTTATGTTAAGACTGCAATATTGTACATAGTACAATACTTGTACCTTAAACATACCAATCTATATCTTTGGACGTACCAGCTACTGCCAGTGTATACACTAACCGGCATGCCTTTATTTGCACTTACCTTTAACCCTAAACTACCAACTACAAGTACACTTGTATTTTACAAGCAAGTGTAATACAACCTTAACATTAATACAGATAACAATAAGTTATAACTTACAATATACTTTATTGCCCATACGTTTGTCAAGAAAATTCCAATTGCATATCTATTTACGTTTAAGGCTAAGGGTCAAAGGTTTCAATTAAAATCATTGTTATGACGTGACTCATCTTCACAGTTCTCTACTTATTTATATGTTAAGGCAGACAACTTTTAGCTGCAAATAACTTTAAATAACTTTACGAACACTTAATAGAGTCTAATGTTATTTTAAATACACATCAAATTAATATAATCAAATATGGTCATTTGAATGAAGAAATATAATTGTGTGTAAAAACAAATTGTTTTATTATTAAACTAATATCGGCTTCGAACAAAAACTTGTAATAGGTAAATAATCAAATCGTTTGTGTAAATAACAACCATTAGGATAATTTCGTTTTAAGTTTTTTTAAACAATTCACGCGTGAGGTTATTTCCGTTACTGCGTTACTGCTTTTTATAATTTTATTACGTCTCATCTTAATAACGAGTAAGATTTAATAAAGATAAACTTCTGTTGTATCTCTTTTAACAAATAATTATGACGCTAAAAATTATTTATACTATTACGATGTTTAAATTCCATTTACCTAAAGACCCCCAAATGTTTGTAATGTGGTTTATGATCAGCATTTTTATTATACACTACGGTATTAAAGGCTTCTACAAACATACCGCGAACTTGGGTGAGAACAGTAAACTTGATCTCGCTGAAGAGCAAAGACTCTCATTTACTAGTATGTAATGTACTACTGGTAGAGCCTTGCGGTCAAACCCAAATGGTTGTTTGAGCCATTGAGTAAATAAAGTACATCATATGTACCATAAGTTAGTACATATAACTCAATGATTTGAACCCGTTTCATCCCGAGGGATAAAAATAAATGCCGAGAAACACATATGTTAAATCACTTCAGAACCTTTCAAATGTCGATATCCTTACTAACCTACTGTAGGATAAGTTAAAATGATTTAAAATACCACCTAACCTAACTTAAAACAACACTTAAGATATATTAGGCCTAATTAATGACTCATACAAGTCACGATGATCCGTTTACAAGACGCAATTAAATGTCAATGATGTTTTATACGTAGCCGACTTTGTAAAAGGGCAAATAATACATAAAGATGCGCTAGACATTCCTTATTGGTTATCTATAGGAATAATATGCGTTTACAGCCTAAATCGTGTGTTAATCTGATCTTTTACGTGCTTCATGAAATTGTTATAGTTAATTTATTTAAATGGTTTTATGGACTTGTTTCTTTGTTTTTGTGCAATTAAATGGTACAATGATTATGTTGATTAATTGTTATGGTAAGATTAGGAATCTTCACGTTTAAAGACTAGGATTAAAAATATAAATAGTTTATTTGATCTAAGCTGAATAAGAGACTTTTAGCCAATTTATTAACTGATTTTCGTAAAAATAAGAACTTACTTTTAGACTAAATGCATTCCGGCGTTCTTATCATTATTTAAACCATGAAGCGTGGTGACTTTGCTAATACTCTTCACCATACTGATATCTTCAGCGAGATGAGAGGCCTATACCAAGCAGTGGAACATTATAGGCTAATAATACCTTGAAACCATGAAAAAGCCTCCTACAATATACATATCCTACTCTATGCATCTCAAAATATCTTCTTTGACTAAAATTTTTTTGCTAATAATAAACTTACTGGCATCGGGGGCGAGTTTTCCTCTTGCGGGGCTGGTGCAGCCATCGTTTGTCGTATGCTGACGCACACGATGACGAAAGCGCACACTAACAGTTTCATTGAAGACATCTGTTGTGAAAAGAATAATGCTTATTAGTAACATTAAAAGAAGAAGAAAACTGATTCTTTGTCAAACAGAAAAAAAAATTGATAAAGTGTATGTATGGGTATCATCGATTAGGTGTAATTAGCATATTATTTGAAGTTATCATAAATAGGTGAGATATATAAAGAAAGACTTTTCGTGAATAATTCGTGATCAGAACAATCAACAACATCGTTTATTCGAATAAAGCTTTATGTATTGAATTGAAAATGAAAATATCCTTGTAATTCGCCAATATTTTATGCGGTTGCAGAACAAACTAACGCACTGAACTTTGATATTTTTGAAACTTTTAATGAATAAAACATTAGAAATGCATTAAATTAATTAGTCTCAAACATTTTTAGTCACAACAGCCTTAGACGATGATCTCTGAACAAATTAATTAATTTATTCAAATATTCATAGAATCGAATTAATTCACACTAAGCAAACCGTTAACATTTCCGCACAAATAATAAAACAATACCTTATTATGAAGTTAATTTAATCAAAGAATTTCAGTATTAGGTAATTACTGGTAACACTGATTATGTTAGCACTAGCAGCGACCCGCGGTTTTACCCGCGTTGTGCTCGTTCCCGTGGGAATTTCGGGATAAAATGTAGGCTATAGCCTTCCTCGATAAATAGACTATCTAACAGTGAAATAATTATTCAAATCGGTTCAGTAGTTTCTGAGATTAGCGCGTTTAAACAAACAAACAAACAAACAAACAAACAAAACAAACTCTTTAGCTTTATAATATTAGTTATAGATTATAAACTACGGTACAAGTTAGTACTGAATTTATGTTTAGTAGTTCTTCTTAACATATGAGCTGGGCTCTTGTCGATGGAGTTCTATTGTTTCTATCCTTTGCCATCCTCTTTAGTAGTTCGTACGACACGAGTAGTACTTACTAGCATTGTTTTTATTTTCTACAATTTAATGTAAGCTCAGTATTACGATTACTTTAATCAAGAATTACCGTAGGCAAGTCAAGATAATAGATATTCCAAATCAAAACCTTGAGTTACCTTATTTATCTTTCAGTAAAAACATACAAAAAACATACAAAACTTAGCTGTCTATATGACAATCGCATCTATCGAATCCCTCATTACTTAAGCTCCTTATAACCTATTACGGAACATCAAACATAATCCTTCCGAATTTTCCGGACAAGGGCGGTAACTTTGATAAAACGTCACTGAATAATGGCAACTTAATCCTCGCTTGTAATGCAATCTAATACCAAGTTAATGGTAATAAAAACACAGAGGGTTATCAGATATCATTTGTAAGATTCTCTCATAATAATGGTGACAATGGAGTGATAATTACGACAGCACAACTCATAATCGATATTTATGTTATCATATCACGAGATTAGAATCACTTCCTATGTGAATAAAAACTTTGAATAAAACCGTGTTTTTGTTTCAGTTAAGTAATTGATATTTTATGCTTTGTCTTTGATGTTTTACCGCATCAGAACTTTGTGTTTCGCTTGTGTAAAAACAATCGTTAAATTCTTCAACTAGATTTTTTATAGTACTTTTAGTATTTATGAGTGTTTTTCAAACATTTTTATGGATTAAAAAGGAGAGTTTCAGGATTTATACCTAAAAATACTTTACATGAAACTTCGATTTTATATTAAAAAACAATTCTTAACAAAACTATGTTTTATACTAAAAATACAATGGCGTGTCGCTTATTAAAAATAAATACCCAAGTATTTATCTTAACTATAATTAGGTTCGATTTGAATACTTAATTGAACGATCGATCGATCGAACGAACGATCTTCGTTTGCCTAACTTAACAAGTGAATAAGTTACTTTGAAGCATCTTTAAAGCAATCATTTATTTTTGAAAAATTACGTCCAATATTTTGTATAATGATTTACCTAGTTGGTCAGACACTAAGTAATAGATTTGAAGATATTATATAGAAATGCTATCGTGTCCCGCATCCCAATTATGTAGATATTGGTGCTTGTGTTTATTTCGTAATGTTTAGTAATACATAAATTAAGTACGATATATTTGTCCATGGCAATTAAACTTTTCGTTATATTTCTTTTGTACAGCAATTTAACTGTCACTTAGTGTTGCTTTTAATTTATTACTTAGGTTTTTCACGAATTAAGTTGACATGCGATCCAATTGTGGGAACACATTTCTAAATTAAAGAAAAGTAAACATGAAGAAATGATCTGTCGACATTGTAATGCGTAGGTATATTTCCTTAATTTGTAATGTGCCTGTAGTATGCAATAAATCAATTGAATTCTCACGGTTTTGCGCTTGATCTTACTGAACTTTGCGTGAAAATATTTTAATTAAGTGAAGTTTTCCTATGACTTGTATAAAGAAATAGGTTAAACCTATCTATTGTTTATATTTGAGGATCGTGTTAAATTTTACTGCTGGAGTGTTTAAGATAGTTTTATAGATAAGAACATTTTGAATAAAAGCTTACGAATTACGAAAAGTTACCAATAAAAGCTTAGCGTTAGGTTGGGCGGTAAGGGTTACATAAGTTTATTATAATATGCAAGTTGGTATTTTAAAAAAATATCATAAAAAACGTTTTGTCATTAACTCACCTTAGAAGAGTTATGAAACACAAATGTCACGACACTGTACACTAGTACGAGAAGCTGTAACGCACAGTGACAATGCTGTGTAGCGTGTGAGGCAGGACTGTGGCGCGCCCCGGTTCGGCAATCCTTTATACGCGCACCCCACGGCTCGAGTGCCCGCCAAGATGCCGCAATGTCGCCCTATCGATGTCCCTCCACGCTACGCAAATCACACAAAACCTCGACTTGATAGCCATGACTAAACATCAATTTTCAATATAAATTACGCAATAACAAACCACATCAATGAAATCCATTGTACCCGCCATCAATAGGCTTTTAATTCTGTCGCGTGTTCACGCCTAGCCGAACATGCATTCTCGAAATCTTATATATAAAATTCTCGTGTCACAGTGTTCGTTCGCGTACTCCTCCGAAACGGCTCGACCGATTCCCATGAAATTTTGTGAGCATATTGAATAGGTCTGAGAATCGGCCAACGTCTATTTTTCATCCCGAAATTCCCGCGGGAACGGGTACAACGCGGGTGAAACCGCGGGGCGCAGCTAGTATATAATATAACATTTTCTGCATTATACCGGATAATTATTTCATAACTTTGATGACTTTATTTGACCAATTAATATTTTGTACTCTTTGTTTGACCGTGAACCTTTAAGACGGAATGCAGAAATATGCAATCTTTGCATTACAATTTCGTAAATAAGATTATAAATTTACAAGGTGGCTTTTTTAAATCGGTCGGTATGAGCATATCTGAAACTACAATAGATACGAAGATATTTTCTTAGGAACTATGTCACCGATTTCAGTTATTTGTTGGAAAGAGATTTTAGTGAAAAACTGCAATTTTCATGAATTATAAAAAATAACACGAATTTTTAATAAATTATTATTTGCTATTTCTATAACCTTTCATTTAATCAGTTATGATTATGAGCAAAAATCGATCGTTATAATTGACCTTATCTAAAAATACAGTGTACATTTTACCGGGCTCGATTTCCGGATATAGGTACTAAGTGTATTTTGAAATAAACATTAAATCAGTTTTTATTGTCACTAAAATTGATGACATGGTTCCTAAAAGAGATCTTCGTATCTCATATAGTTTCCAACTTACCCATACTTGATTGATAAAAAACCCTATATTTAATAACTTAAAAATACTTTGTTAAATTTTACCATCAGATACAACCACAGAATACTCAACAACAAGAAATAAATCGAACCATCACAATAGGTCTCAACATAATTAAGTACCCCAGATCTAAATAGTGTCAAAACGTATGATGCAATATAGTGCATGAATCATGAATGCAGACGTTTTGAAGTGGATCATACGTCGACACACGCTATAATATAGCGTCCCTTGCATCCTGCGGTGAAAGTGCCTATCTGTCATCCTCGCTCATGTTGAGGAAGCGAATGATGTATCAGCTATCAGTGCCATTGTGATCTTCGGCACGCTCTTCAAATTATGCCAAACGACTATCTTTCAACTTATTGCACGTTTCACACAATTTACTGGTTTGTGGTTTTTGGCGTATTTTGCATAAAAATATGTGTATGGCTCGGCCTTTTTATTTTATGAGTTGAGATGGTATAATCTATGTAAAAGTTACATTCAAAACATTGGGTATAATGTGGGTTGACATATTTGTTGAGTACTGAATCTTTTCACTTAACTAACTTTTCCTCCATGCAAAAATTGGGGTATTTTTTAATTGAATGGTGATCTTAATTACAACAAAACTCTGCATTTCAACTGAGAATAGAAGTCATTACTAAAAATATAGTGATAAATTGTATGTCATGTACTACACTCCTTAATTAATCTCAATATAATAGCATTTTAATATAATGTTATCTTACAGAACATTTTCATAAATGCAGCAACAACACTTGGGTTAACAAAATGTAATAATTATTTGAAACCAACGGTAACATCGCTATCGGTGCAATCAAAGGCAAATGCAATTTTATTGTTTCATGTTGTACCAATGTACTTCGTTCTTGATATTCTCATAATAACAACAATCATCAATTTAGGTAATACAGCTCAAGACAATCGTGATTGGTCTATACGTTGCTAAAAACTACTACTCAACAAATCTAAGAACTTTATTTTTTAACAACTTAGGTTCAAAGTAAATGATAAATCAACTGAGCTAATTAGTCAAACAATACGTAATTAACTTAAAATTAAACGTCAATCATAAAATGATATTACTTTATCAAGTAAATGAGCCTTTCTAGAGTTATAAGAAAAAAAAATGAGCCTTATTTTATATGAGATGCCAATTTTAATGAAGTTAAAAAATGTCGAGTGCGGGAACCAGTCCAAATGTTCAGTTGACGTGTGAAAACGATTATTATCACAATAGTTGTCATACATTTCATTCAGTCTTCACCTACTTTAGGTATCACACGAGCGAAGAGCAAGGTCGGGCGGAAAATATTATGTACTTATATGCTGTTCACTAGCTACCAAGTAACCTATGTGTAGGTAGATAGTAAAACAGAAGCGTAACTATTCATTATTATGTAATGTAAAAGAAAAGTTTATTATAGTTCTAGCAGCGCCCCGCGGTTTTACCCGCGTTGTGCCCGTTCCCGTGGGAATTTCGGGATAAAATGTAGCCTATAGCCTTCCTCGATAAATAGACTATCTAACAGTGAAAGAATTATTCAAATCGGTTCAGTAGTTTCTGAGATTAGCGCGTTTAAACAAACAAACAAACAAACAAACAAACAAAACAAACTCTTCAGCTTTATAATATTAGTAAGTATAGATTATTATCATTTCAAGTATAGTTTTACAACTGTATTTATGGTATACCTCGTGCCTCCTTTTATTTATAGAACGTAAGTAAATGTACATTCAATAAATAAACACAGACACCGTACAAGTATCGCACGTGCATAGCTACATATTGCTGTATGGGTAGGTAAGGTCAAAGTGGCATCGTTTGCGCCTCGGATGACTGTTGTTGCGAAATAAGCGTGCACCTAGCGCTTCAACATGCGACATCGTCACAATCCTTACGTACAGGATCCGAACGAAACTTATGACACAACTGGGACAGAGCCTACCTAATGAGCTTCGTGATGTTGATGACACAAAACAAACATTTCAAGAAACTGCATTTCAAAATAATTTTAATAAAACTTTACCAAACATAATTTAACGGTGCCTATATTTCATTATCTCTAACACACCTTCAACTGCTACTGGCTTGTTTACCACAGACTTCTTTTCAGCATTAGGGCCACAGGTACAGACATATGCATTTGGATTTGCGATTTTTTCGTCATTCATGACATTTATTTTATTCACCAGTTCCATATTTTCTTGCTCCAATATTATTTTCTCGCGCATTAAAGCTCTTCTAGTTAGTTCAGCTTTAGATACTCTTTGCCACAATCTGGTTAAGCCACAAGTGGAAGACATTGCGTTTACAACTAAAGAATCGTTTGAGAGTTGCTTTCGAACTGTTATTTTATCTGTAGCCGGTTCGTGAGGAATGTCTGAACCGAATGGCATAACTTTTTCGCGTTGTGTTTCAAATTTTCTGCAAAGAGCTGCCATGCGTAAGATTTTTTCACATTTGTTTTGAGCTTTTTGGAGCCATTCCATCGCTTCATCAGATACTCTAACCAATGTCGACATTCGTCTAACGTCTGTGTCTACACCGTTATACAGACATTTTTTTAAACGGGCACAAGCTTCTCTGTGTCTGTTGCGGCGGTCCCTGAAGATGGCTTGTTTGGTGCCAGATTCATACGCAGCCAACTCAGTGCGAAGACGTTTAAGCAGTCCATCGCTACTGGCTATTTTCTTCCCTTGAGATGCAATAATATCAGCCATCATATTTTCTTTCACTCTTAATTTACGAACCTGTTTTTGGTTATCAGCAGTGTTAGTGACATATGCTTTCAAAACAGCCTTATACTCATCCCACATGTAGTTGTAGTTATTTTCAAGGAAAGAAGTCAAATCTTCTCTTATATTGGTATATTTGATACGTTCCTCGTCTTCCTTCACTAAATTCTCGCCTCGTGTGGTCCATGCAAGGTTATCTGCAGTAGTATGGCCATGGTACAAGAGAAGTTGTAGGTGAGTTTCTGCGGCGTTGTGATCTTTCATAATACGATTAGCATCAATTTCTCCGGAGCTTAACAGTGCCTTAGTTTTTCGGTCATTTTCTTTGGACAAAGCTTCTAAGTCACTAAGGAATTTGTTTATTAACCCAGATAACCCTGAAACTATTTACGATCACGGATTTTTATAATAATTTAGTATGTTGTTATTTACTGTTCTTAAGTTACGGGAAAAATCATAAAAAAAATCAAAGTCACCTGGGAAAGCCGGAAAATGGGTGGTGTTATAACACCTGGTAGGAATATCCACTACTATACAAAGTACTGGAAGATAAGACACAGGGTTATAATAAGAAAAATAAAATATAACGTTTTTTAAATGTATAATCAGCATAAACAATGCTCTATAAACTTACACAGCAGTATGATACGCCAAAAAACAAGTTTTGGGATGTAAATAAACAACACATTTCTTACACATGAAATTAGTTTTCTTTTTGCAGATTTTGCATGTCAGTTGAACGTCTTTGTATTGAACGATATGGTCCAGTCTGTCAAATCGAGACGTTTCCCTGTGAGTAGTGGAAGTAGGACAAGGTCCACGCTTATCATTTTTTTTATAGGTCTCTAATAAAGCCCTTGCAACAACTCTTCTGAAAGTAAGATGATCGTAGTCCCCTCCATTCTGTCTGTATAGTTGCCAGGCATTATGTGTGGCCATATCTAAAGAGTGACAAATTAGTGGAAAGTACCACTTTTTACCACGAATAGATGTCCGATAAAGACCTATATTTTGGTCTGATCTATCCACACCTCCCATGTTCTCATTATATTTTTTTATAATGGCAGGCTGGTCGATAACGATATATTTTTTTTGCTGCTGAGAGAAACGTTTCGCTTTATATATTGGCTCGACGCTATCTACATTGGACACAACAGTCACAACGTTATTATCGTTCCACTTGCAAACCAAGATGTCTTTTGGTTGACTAGATTTGAATTGAAAAGTCCCTCTCTCAGTCTTTTTGAATACATTATTTGTAGGCAGAGGACATTTCGATGTTCTGTTTTCCCGAATTGTACCAGTTGCTTTCAGGTTTCTGTTACTTAGTTCATGAAATAGAGGTACGGAAGAAAAAAAATTGTCAAAATATAAGTGAAAATATAGATTTGGATGAAGGGATTGCAAAACATCGGCAAATTGTAAAATTACACTCCCACCTAAACCAAACTGTTTGTAATCTGAAGGTAACATGGCAGATTTTCCTTGATATGGATCAAACCATAACACATATCCCAGTCTGGTGGCACCAACCCAAAACTTGTACCCCCATCGGATTGGCTTACCACGTATAAATTGCTTGCAGCCGTGACCTCCATAGTAAGGCACCATAGCCTCATCAATACTGTAGACTTCCTCTAAAGGAGCCATTTCCGAAAAAATCTTATTCAATATATCAAATAAGGGTCTTACTTTCGCAAACTTGTCGTTTTGTACGTGCATTATTGTATTGTTGCAGCAATGGATATGTGTCATTATAAAAGTGAAACGATCTCGTGACATAGCATTATAGATCAATGGAAAATCTGTGTCTGAAGACTTTTCCCAATACATTGGCTTACGAGGCACGACAACATATCCACTAAACAACAATATGCCAAGAAAACATTTCATCTCTGCATGAGTTATATTACCAGTCTTATTTTTTTGTTGTGCATACATATTTGTGTAGTGCACAAGTAAATCAATGACCTCAGTATTCATCAAAGCTTCGTAATAATACAGCGGTGATTGTAAATATTTAGGGGCTTGATCATTTGTCCACTGAGGATATTCTTTTGGACAATGCTGATTTCGCCAAGTATACTTTTGATTTTTTGGCGTTGTTGGTTTCCAAGCTGCACAACAATCGGTGACGTTGGTTTTTTGTGAGACCTGCTCGCTGCATCTGCGTTTAGCTAGGTGAGACAATGGTGTATTATCTTCATCATCTGAAGAAGACTCACTGTAAATGACCTCAGCTTCAGCCCTCAGCTGTGAACCTGGAAGGTTGTGCAAATTCACGATGTTTTCGTCACCTGAATCCTCGTCAGTTATATCTGCATTTGCATTATCCGGGGGCAAAATAGCAATAACACTCGGTAAATATGTGTCATCGTCCGCTTTCTCCAACTCTTCTATTATTTCAGTAAGCTTCAATGGTTTTCTTGGCCGTAACCTAAAATTTCATACAAAAATATGTTAGACGTTGATATTACTACCAGGTGTTATAACACCTCTGCTATTTCACTAACAAAAAAATACTACAGTATATCATCACAAAAGTCAAAATATTATTATATAAGTAGCTAATAGTCATGTGATAAATAATATGTACCAAAAAGACAACAGTATACAAAGATATGTTAAAAACAGCTTACCTTTTACCAGACATATTGAATCGAAATAAAACTGCTGCGATAAAACACAATTTATGCTTCAAAGTAACTATATTTGTGTATTTCAACTGGACACAATCTAACTTTAATGAGCACTGAATGAGATAACCGAAGAAATACGTTAAAAATATCATTTTTTTAAATTAAAACTTGAGGGTACATTTAAATCAATTTGAGCGGTGTTATAACACCTGGTCGGGCTAAGTGGGTTAAACTATCAATGGTGTCACAAAAGCTGGCTACGGTGCGTTGGAATTGATCATCGGCTACTTCCATTAGATGTATTATGTGTGAGATGAGGAAATCTTTCTTATCGTATGTCCGTTCGAAAATATGCCACATCACTTCGATATCTTGCCGGAAAGTGGGTTCTTTGATTTTGAGCATTATTTCTGTCCATGTTTTGTCCAATTCGTCTCGTTTCCTAGCCTGTATAGCCATTTCTCTCTGGAGCTGTTTACGTCTTTGTTCCTTACGGGCTTCATTAAGTAGCCTTAGTTTTTCAAGCCTTGCGGCTTCTTTTTTAGCCTTCCTCTCCTCTTTAGTTGGCATGGTTATGCTTTTGAAAACAAATAGTGTAAAATATACCTTTGTGTATTATAAAAATAACACGAACTCGTAACTTTGTTTGCTAATGTTATGAAAATGATGTCGTCTTTTAAAAATATGATCGATGACGTCCCATTGACGTAAAGAGTCGTTAATATACGAAATATACGAAAAAGTTTTTTATAAGTGTCGTATTACTGAGATTACAGTACAGAATTGCTTTTATTTCAGCCTCGGTACCAAGCTTTAGTTGGAGGCAGTGAGCCATTACAGAGTTACCTACACAAGCGTTTGGCTGAAAACTTGAATAGTGAAGCCGCCTTAGGGACTGTAGGCGACGTAGCGCAGTGCGTGCAGTGGCTACGATCCACGTTTCTTTTCGTTCGTGCCGCTCGCGACCCTAGAAGGTTACTTTTAACAAATTATAATATATTTTAATTGAATGCTTCTGCAATTATAATGTTTGACATAAATTTGTAAACCTTGCGTGCAGGTACCTTGGATTGCCTCATGCGGCACCGCACCACCAGATATCTAAGAAAATTGAAGGTGAGCTTTGATTTGATTATATATTCATTACTTTGAGTACCTACTTTGCAGTTGCAGTTAAATTGTACCTTTTTATTAACCTTAATTTACCTACACTAGCCGTATCTCTTTGAGGAAAATCGAAGCTAGATATTACAGGTTAATTAAAGATTTGATTTAGACATGTCAATTAAATTAATTATCGTATAACCTTTGATATTGGACAAAAAGTTAATAACTAAAATAAATAATTTATTGGTCCAGTAAAAACTTTGAAAGATAGACCACTTAGTTTTCAGAATATTAGTTATTCTATCTCAAAGTAATATGATACGGATCTATCACGGATAATATTATTTATTATTGAACGATCTTGATAAAATACTATAATCCTGTTGTTATATTAACCGAACTTCTGATGAGGAAGTCGGGAAAAGGATTTTTTGAAGTTATCAGTTATAAGAAATAGATTCCTACGTGAACTTTGAAACAACCTTATTAGTGAGTAGCTTTACTAAACACTAACTTATATATTTTTATGTTGTAGAATCAGTTAACTTAATAGGTACCTATGTAAGTAAGTATTTAGTATTGTAGTAGCCACGTAAAACTAAAACATGGTGAATGTCTAACAACTTTGAGTGACCAAAACGAAAACTTAGTCACCACACTCTCTGGGAGAGAGAGACTTTTGAATGACAGAACTGTGCCCAGCTGAGAATCATAAGGGCTTACTTAGTACTTGATTTCAAATGTCATTCCCTCGATGACTGACCCTCGAAGTAACTATCATACAGATCCTAACTTTATTACCTACTTAAAAACACATTAAACGTGTTGTTTATAAATTTACCAATATTGTATTTCATAAACATACATATAGATAAACTTAGACCAATTTGCAATAAAAAAAACAGTAGATAATTATTGACCATGAAGTTACACATTATTATTATTTTAATTGTTTAAATATTTATAAATACCTAACAGTAGAATTACAAAAGGAAGTTATATAATTATATTCAAATATTCAATGGTATTTTTATAATGAAGATGATCAAAAGTATTTATTAATTGGCTTCGGTTTATACTGAGATAACTTTATTATTAAAAATGCGTATATTTTTATTTATTCCAAACTTGTTATGCTCTCGCACGTTCAATTAGAATACGCAATTAGTCCTCACGTTTTCCTTACCCTATGATTTCTAACATTAGTAAATAAAAACATCTTAATTTTTTAACAAGCCCGTTGGCACAGTGGTGGCGGTGAGAGCGTTACTGTGTCGGGGGTTGCGGGTTTGATTCCCGCCCGGAGTCAACAATATGTTCAGACCTGTAGGTTCAGACATAGTTGTTGGCGACGACGTCTGGTTGTCAATTAGACATTCTTATAAAGTACTAGCTGTGCCCCGCGGTTTCACCCACAGCGCACCCGTTCCCGTAGGAAATACGGGATAAATAGTATCCTATATCCGTCTCCTGGTTCTAAGTTCTAAGCCCACCAATTTTCAGCCAAATCGGTTCAGCCGTTCTCGAGTTATAAATAGTGTAACTAACACGACTTTCTTTTATATATATAGATTTGTGTATCTATAAGTAGTAGTATCAGTGAATTAGATTCCATAATACAAGCTTAGAGCTTATTTTGGGTCTAATTAACCGTGTGTGAATTTATCCAGGTATATTTATTTTCATTGACGTCCAAAAAATTAAATTCAATGGGTGTTTGTTAGAGTTGGTATTAGTGTTCACTTGCGGCTTATAAGAATTTATGTCTGGGCATCGTAGCCACCAAACCGGTGAACTTATTTTAAGTATCTATTTATTTGCAAGCTACGCAAGATGAGGAAATTCATGAAAATGTTATCACTCTACGATGTTTTTGTTTAGTTAGGTTGGAAACACATACCTGTGTCTGGTAAACTTGCATAGTAGTTCCTTGATACGTACATGTTTTTAATGTTTATCTATAGGTCTTTACTTAGTATACCTATACCTAACCCAATTTTCTCATCATCACCAATCACTGAGGTATCTTTTATACTTGAACTCAAGCTACATTTATTTTAAGCGGTATAACCTATAAGTTTCTTTACGGCTCACGTGCCCTATAAGGCCCATTAATTATTTATAATAATTAGAAATAATTCCCACTATCTATTAATTAAAGTAAAGTTATGTATTGATTATACATTAATTCATAGTTTATCACATTGTTTGCAATTATTCCGTTTATGGATGGTTCTAATATAATCAGTTATTATAACATATTTCCTTCGGTTAACATTTAAAAGCCTTCTAATGATAATAAAAATAGTTATCTCATAACTGTTTTTTAAAGGTACATTTTTGATCTGAAGCAGGAATTCGAAGATATTTTCTAACAAAGAGGCACTCCTAATATTTTATACTAACGTCCCGCCCTTCCTTAGAGTAAGTTTAGAAGTAAAGTACTTTGTGTACTACATGGATGGTACTACCAAAACCTAATCAACTTGTCAACGATCATAAAAATGTAATAAAACTTTGTTTAACTCATATATTTACCTTTTTAAGCAAAGTACAGGGCAGTACAGTACTTACTGCGTAAGTCTATATTTCGTGGTATGGACCTACATAATTTTTCCACAAAGTTTAATTAAAAAGGTCAACATTTGTACAGCTTACTGGTTTCTTAACTTTAAGCGAATATTACTCATTTTGAGTCTTCTGCGACCACGTTTCCTGTAAAGGAAAATATAAAATAAAAGCAAAGTGTATCCGTAAACGTAGTTTCAATTCAAAATAGTATGTTAGTACAGCTTAATCAATATAAACATGAAACCCTTCTGAACATTCAGTTCATTGGTCGGTAGTTCCGGATCTTGATTGATGTACGATACAGTCATCCTTCGCATTTTGTTCGTACTTGCAATCTAATGCTAGTCCAAGTTATACACTTACCGCCTTATTCATAAACGCGGTGTAACTAAAACACTGTTATGCTGTGCTTTGTCTCTTTTGCTCTTCGGAAAATTGCGTATATCAGAAAGTGACAAACCATTTGATAGCTAAACTATTCTTAATACTTGCATATTGATATGGCTCTAAGATAGGTAGACCAAACCTGATGGATAGTAGAAGTAAGTAGATACTCGTAAACCAAAGGAAAGGAGAGGCTAAGTTAAAACACTCGACAATTAGGAATAGTGACCAAATGATGGAGTGGGTCCAAAAGCCCCAAGTTCGAGTTATACCAATAAATAGTGCTGTTTACACTGCAAGAACATCAAGAGAGCATCTTATTGCACCTATTTAAAGACTTAAAAACACTTGCCCTTATTTATCTTATTTTTGATATCACTACAATCCTGTACAATACATGAATACAGTGTTTTTTTCCAACGAGGCTCTAAAAGGCCTCACTTTGCAACAGTACACATTAGGCGTCACATTAAAGAACTAGAATCCTTGTTATTGATATTTTTGGAAGAAGTTTTCTTTGTTCTTACGTAAATCAATTGAGTTTGCAATATCGAATAAGTCCTTGACTTGTACTACCACTATAGGTTACTCGTATGCCCTTTGAACGTAAAGGTAATATGTCGTGTCTTCTAAACATAATATGTATGTTATATGCACATATGTCCTACGAATGAGCAATTTAATTAAATACTTAATGTACGTTATATATTATGCATCTTCGGCCCCATACTTGTGTGTGCTAAATTGTAAACCCGCGTCATTGGAATGGCAATAATGTTTATTCTTCTTCCTTTAGCTATTGTGTAATTGTTTTGTTGACCATTTATTTTTTATTCACTTTATTTATATAGCTTTATAATTATAAAATCATATTTAATTACTGGTTTATACTTAGAAGATCAACAATATAGAAAATAACAGCAACAAAGTTCAACCAATACCTAAATTTAATCGTTTAGTATTTATCACTAAGGTATTAAATACTAATAGGAAACTTGACTTGCAAGCTAATATGTCACAGCATAAAAGTATTTATCAAAACCTTTTAAAGTTTTTGCATATCACTAATGACTGCTTTCAAAATAACGCCTTTTTTAACTATAGGTATGTGAGTATGCTTCAGATAATTATAAAGATAACGACTACTTATCCTTCATTATACTTTCAATACCTACAATTCTATACATAGCTCATTTTAGCAACCAGTTAAGTTCTAATTGATTGCTCATTTAAATTGCTAATTCAATACTAAAATCCATATTAATGACAACCAGTTTTCAACAAAAGACTTTAATTACCTTTTAATTGGATAAAAAACAAATAAAATATGATTATAGAAACCGTGTTTATGTAAATATCGATTAAAACACGAGTCTTTATAATTTAAGGTATTTTATGGCCATAATAACAATCTGTTAGTATTTACCAACATTCTTAACATACTAGTAGTGGAAGATACGATCTCCCAAGCTGAGAGGATGCAAGGTACTAAACTAAAGGTGCAATATAGCGTATATTACCTAAAGGTTTATTACGTCAAGCTAGGTTTAACACTCCGGAATCTACATGTTTCAATTAATATATCATGTCCGGAAATAGCATATTGCACCCCTACACATAAAGTCTCTGTAAAGTCCACATGTAGTTAGCGATATTAGTATAGTATAGGTGTAGGTAAGATGTCTTTAATTTGCTAATACCGTGAACTTTAATAGATTCACTAACTATCTAAGTATCCTAATGTATAGAGCTGAAAAGTTCGTTAGGTTATTTAAGCGCGGTTATTTCTGAAACTGTCAGACAACGACATTTCAGACGAAAGTTATTGGCCATTTTCATCTCCAAGTTCCAACAAATAAGGACGCAATGGGTTTCTGCTAGTATAATATATTACTGATAATAAAAAACTATGTATTTAGTTATCTGTATTGTAGAACTATGTGTGAAAGCAATGAACGGACTAGCATCTTCGGGTCTCATAACAATGGATGAAGCAAGTTGCATTGAATCCACCGAAGCGGGAAGACTCATGTCCATATTCTATTTAGACTTGGAGACTATGAAACATATTATGAAAGTAAGTAAACTAGCTACTCAACCTTAAAGACGTAGATCCAACGTGGTGCATAGAGAGGCTATGTACGTGCAAGCTTCGATTAGTAAGAAAATGTACTTATGTGATTGTGTCAAATTAATCCACGGAAAAATGCACCATGCGCTCGGGTGCATGATGCGCAGCGGTGGATCTACGCTTTAAAAAAACATCAACTGGTTTCATTGAGTGATATACAGAGTTAGTACATATTTAACTCAATGACTGGCTTCAATATTTTTATACGGGACCATTTCGGAATAAACCTCTTTCAGAATAAAAAGTAGAGCCCGAAAATAATTCATAGTCACAAGTCTATTAAAAACTGCCGTAATACGAATATCATATCCATTAGATTAATCTACAAGTTTCTTTTACTTGTTTTTTTTGTTCCTTAACAACTACATACGTAAACCACCGAAAATAAAGCATTGATTCGAGTCCATAACAATGTAATGTAATTAGTTACCCACAATTAAACCCAATAAATGAAGATTGGAAGTACCATGAACCGCTTGTAAAACGTACGTTGGGCAAGTTTACTTTATTATCATTAATTATTATAGTTCTTCCATTCCCCTAACCACTTTATATCATTAACCTACGTAGTACATTAAAACTCAACGTTCAATAAAACCATGTTTGTAGGTCAACGGTAGCGAAACATTAGAGCAATTACTATGGATTGTGTGCGAAAGTCACGAGCTATCGGACATGCATCTCAGAGTAGATGAGCGAAGGTATCTGAACGCGCTCAATAGGAACCAATCGGCGGCCACTATCAGGTTTCCGATGAAGGGCAAGATCACTACCAGACAGATGAAGCTTTATTGGTCAGTGATTTATGGATACTTGTTATTCTCCGCGGTTTCACGCGTAGATTTAAGTGCTTGTTATTCAGGGCTGCAATAATTCCTAAATACTCGTATCGTGGAAAATTAATGCTGCCATTTTGAGTTATAAATACTAATATCATAAATATGAAAGTTTGTTAAAATATATGTAAGTATGCATGTTTGTTTGTTACTCTTTCACGCAAAAACTACTGAACGGATTTCGATGAAAATTAACAGTAATATAGGTTATACGTCAGAATAACACATGGGATACATTCTATCCCGAAATTCCCGCGGGAACAAGCACAACGCGGGTGAAACCGCGGGGCGTGGCTAGTATTATAATGCGAAAGTTTGTGAGGATGTATATGTATGTTTGTTTACTCTTTAAAAACTACTGGATGGATTTGGATGATACGCGACGCGGGAACGGCCACACGCGAGGCGCGGCTAGTTGAGTTATAAATGGTGTAACTAACACGATTTGCGTAACTACGAGTAGCTCTTTGTTTTGTATTATAAGAGCCTATAGCTGTGTGTATTTACTTTCTACTTCTACCGGCTTAATAAGAAACCTTAAAGTGTCCTTACTTTCAGCGTTATTCAAGCTATTCTAGGCTGCCTTCCAATTTCCGACCCATCTTTAAATCAGGAAGCAATGAAAATTATGAGAATAGCCGATAGAGTTTGTAAATGTAAGTTTTGTACATTAATTACTCTTAAGATTTAAAAAGTTCGGATAGTTAGTAGCCTACTCTGGTAACGGAGTTTACATATAGCCACCCAAATCAATTTTAAATATTTAGGGCCTTATTAACAGCACTTTAGCTATCAAATGGTTTGTCTCTTTCCGACATACGCTATTTGCCAAAGAGTGTAAAGAGACAAAACACTTTAAAACAATGTTTAAGTAAAATATCGTTTATGAATAAGGCAGTTACACTTCACCCATAATTTTTTTCCACAGGTTTATTCGCATACGTAACTTCACTAAATCTGATATCATCGAAACCAAAATACTATTCTGTAATATTTAATTCCGTGATATTATCGAAATGTGTTGCTTGTCACTTGTGGGAGAATTCGCCGTATGTAGCTAGGCAGTTAAAGGGTATTGGACCAACATTTAGTACGTTGCTCGCTACAGCAGGGAAAGTTAACTTTATGCTGTTGGAAGAAAGCCATCCTAGAGATTTGGAAAGAGTGAGTTAATCCTTACTAATATTATTACAAACCCGAATGTATTAGGTATCTGTGTCATCAGTTTTTCATACCGAAATTCTAACGGGAAAAGAACCTACAAAGCTGGTAGAACCAGGTGGAACAACTAGTTATAAAAGTATTTCCGCTTAAGATGAAAACGTCATATCTATTAGATAAAGTCTGTATGTCGTCTTTTAACTATAGTGATATATTTGTGAAGCCTTTGCCCAGCAATGGGACTTTTTTGGCTAAGTTAAGCTGAATTAAGTAGGTAAACTAAGTACTAATAATACTTTACTTTTGGTGAATCTACATTGAGTATTTTATCCCTTGATTTTTATCGCCAATTCTTGCAGATAATGAACAAAGGCCCTCCAGCAGGCAACGTATTACGTAAACAAGTCAGTTTACTCCCAAAATACCAATTAGTGATGACTCCAATGGATCAAAACACGGTATCGATAAGATTGGATCTATTGAACTGTAACTATTTGTTAGAGAACATAGATCAGCTGACTGCTGGCAACGGTCATAAGAGCTACATTATAGTAGGCGACTCGGAAAACCATATACTTCTCCTTACATCTTTTAAGTTGGTATTCTTAGTAATTCTTCATTTAGTTAGTATCATTTATTGTATCTCATTATTTACTTGTTAACTATGAAAATATGGACGGGACGAATGGCGAGCAACCATACATCAGTTAATTACTTTGATACTGCATAAATTGATAACCAATTTCATTAATTACAGCGATAATAATTTAATAAACGTCTATAACGGAAGTATGAAATACGAAATAACAAGACTCCACAACTTTGAGCATAAAGTATTTGCACACTGCATCAGTTCTACTTTCGGTAAGTATGATTTTTGAGAACTAACCTATATCAATGCTATTATTTTTGTAAAATTTTGTACAAAATATTACAAAATAGGTATTATTATATTTTTCAGCCGGTATCGATGTTCAAACAGAATACGTATTCACAAGTCTAGAGCAATACCCACGAACTGTGGAAGAAAAAACAAAAACCCCTATTCAAAGACAAACAACCATCACAGACACTTTCAAAGAAAGAAAAAGGAAAAACACCTCAGATATAGAAATAACACAATCCAAAGAAAAGAAGAAACGAGAGAATTTATTAATAGAAAAGTTTAAAAACCTAAAAGAGTCCTTTGGGAAGACTTCTAACCAACTGAAATATGACTTACATAAAACTACTAAAATGTCTCATGAGATATTGAAAGACATAAATCCAACAATTAAACCAGTTCTTCAAATAAATACAAATTCATTTGATAATGAAATACAAGACAGTAATACAAACATTGACATTCCAAATATCGACGAAATATTCACAGATGATATGGTCGAAGAAGAGATTCAGAATGATGAATTGATGAATGATGATAAAATTAATGATATTCTTGCAGAAATTGAAAACGAAATTACCCACGGCACAAAACCACTTGATAAACCATCCAATTATCAAAAAAGCTTACCCCAAAACTATGTTCCTTCTAGCAAAAATGTTGGAGCTAGTTTAACTAAAAGACGTCTAGGGAAATGTAATGCTGTGAAATCAAATTACAATTTCATTGACTTGCTAGAAAGAAACACAGATTTAAACGATGACGTAGAAATCAGAGAAGATGGATCTACTGGTTTTTCTGAGAATATTAAAGGCAATATTGACAATTACCTATGTAATCTGCAAAATAAACCAAGCACGACTGATAGTGTGTTGTCAACGCTTATATACAGCCCAAAAAAGGTAAATAAGGATTCTATAAACAGTACAACTATTTTAGATATACCCGATTACAGGCAGAATTCATTAAAACCACATGAAATCAAAGCTATTACCGAAAAGAATGATATCTCGATTAAAACCGATGCAGAAGTAATCGAGAATAGTCAAAACTGCAACCCTAAAATAAATATCTCAACGTGTATACAAAATCAAACATCTAATGAAAATAATCGTATAGAAACATTAATTGAAGGAACGAATAATGACAACAGTAGTGAAGAAGCCGCTGTAGAATTGCCTGAAGTTATATTTAATAAAACCGACAACAATTTAAAAATTACCGAAAATGACCTCTCTACTGAAAAAGAAGGCGGTGAAGACTTTGAGAAAGAATTCAACAGTGCATTAAAATATATAACTAATATTGAAAACAGTATTTCTTGCAAAGAGTCACCTCTAATACCAATGAATATGTGTGAGAAGTATGAAGCTTCTCCGGTCATGCATGATACTTCTTCTTCTTCTTCTGATATTAAACATGATACAAATATACAAACACCATCTTTAGACTATAACGTTTATGAAAAGGCCCAAAATGAGTTCACCAAAGAGCATTCTAGCAACAAAGCTATAATACCATTACCTAAAATGCCACAAGATTTTTGTAAGGCTTCTGAGTTACTTGGTCAACGCCAAAATAACATACTAGTTTACAATCCATATTCACAAATAGCTAAATATCGCAACGATTCTGGTACAACAGAAAATACTCCAAGTCAATCTTTGAAATCGAATTCTTCAAGTATATTGGATGCAAGAGAATCAATAGATACATCGGAACCCAATGAACAAATAAAAAAATACTCATTTTCAGCGACAAAGATTGATGTTGTTACCAATGAGAAACCAGACCATATCATGCACGTCATAAGGAAACTACGGGTAGATTATGATATCACAGAAATACCTAAAAGAGATAACGCTACTAGTGGAATAAATATATCAGCTGGTGTTGACCCAATAGATGTTAAAGAAGGACATAATAATTTAGTTCCACAGATTTATCAAATCAATTTAAATAATAAGATTAATAGGGAAACCGTTACAGAAAATATACAAAGCATAGATGGCGAAGTAGCTAATTCTAATCAAATAGCAACAATAAGTCAACACAATATTGTTCAAAACAATAAAATTGATGATGACGCAGTGAATGAGATTACATATGATCAAGGTAAACAGTTTCCAACAGTTGAAAATAATAAACTAACAGACAAACTCAGTGCACCCAATAAAGAAGAGGAAACAATTCATCCGAAAAAGACAATAAGAAGTATTTTGGAAAAGTATAGTGATATTATGAAGTAAGTTACCCCTTTAGTGTAAGATTTAGAGTTGAATGTAATCACCTTGTTGTCAAGTACAAAGTAAGTTAGGTAATTTGATTAAAATACATTCAATTTCAGGAACGGCAAGTCCAACGATGAAAACCATATTACCGTGACATCTGAAACCAAAAATAGTCAAGGAATTAGTCAAAACCATGTAAAAAATATCAAATCTAAGAGACCTTTTAGCATTCGTGACATAGAAACATTGAATACTAATTTGTCAAAGGAAATAATCCAAACATCGAGCCAAAATCCATGTTACAGCGTTACTCAAAGTGCCGTTCGAAGACAGGAAAAGGAATTAAACCCTATTCCTCTGTCTTTGGAGCCTCCTAGTCGTCACTTCAAGATTGAAAATAATCAGAGCTATAAAGTTCATAAAACTAACGAAATTAATGAAATATTGCCTATACCTAATGTAGTTTACGACGATCTAACCATTAATGATAATATCGAATCAACAGTTACCTCAGATTTCAAAATAGATAATTCTATGTTCAATCCAAAAACACTTTTACAGCACTTTAACAATGATATTGAGGAATCAATTGATATTCTTCCTCCTCCTCCAGAATTTTGTAATAATGGCGACGATCTAAATCCTTCCCAAAACTTTGATTTCAATGTTCCAATAGATGCGTATGAGCCTATAGAATGGAAAAGTATAAACAATGTACTTAGCGATAGCCTACTCCAAAAAGATGATTATCATGTACAACTAACGCCGTCTAAGGAAATTGAAGTTTGGAACCTATCGCAAGACAAACGTTCTGAAAATAATGAAGAACCATTTCAGTCAATTTATGAACCTAGAACATCGATACAAAGTTATAGCCAAAGCTATGCTCCTTCAAGTATTGGTATCAATAGACATGATAAATTAAAAGCATTCACGCTTCCTACTAAAGATAAACTGAAACGTAAAATGTAAAAAGAACTTCTAATAAATTCATGAATTCTACGTAAATTTTGAAGTTTTTGTTACGAACATATCTGTCCAATTCCAAATGGAAGTTTATTTTTGATAATTATTAGTTCTGCCATGGTTCTGCTTTTCGAGATCTGATATAGCCCTCATTTTAAAATACATAAAATACACACTAACTTCTACAATATTAATTCCCCTTGGTGTCAGATAGCTGTGGGATACCCTGTATAAATAATTAGGTAAGAAAATAAACCTAGGTATGCTAGTAGCCTATAGGATATGTTTGAAATAAATAAAACAAAATGTAAGCGACATCAAATTTATTATAATGACGTTAGAGCAAAAACAATGCACAGCAAATCAATACAAGTTACAATATTTTATTAGTTTTCAAATATGTTTACTACATGAATTATTACTTCTTAAAATGACAAATGGATGTGAATGGAAAATGTTAAGTGATATAACTACATACAAATGAAATTCTTGAGACTAATCACAAGAACAAGTAAAACCAAGACTCACTAAACATAAAATCATGGATGAAGTTTGAATGCCCCGACAGTCGGCACATTTATATTTATTTAGTTGGTCTTGGTTGAACAGAACTCCAATCCTTTACTCGAGTAGTCTTTTCTAACTTGAACAGTGCGATGTTTTACAAGGGCAGGTTGAACTCACACCATTCAATTTAAAAGAAACTTGGTGCGTGCAGGATCCTCGTCATTGCTGGACGGATTGCACCGACAGCATCGACGACGACACTGTACAGGTAAAAATGTTACAACCTCTATACTTTGCATTAAAATAATGCCCATTTTCACAGGCAAGGGATCCTATCTTCGCCACCACCAAATTTAGCGATATTTTAATCCTAGCTCGTAGTTCTCAGCCTCCCTGCAAAGTTTACCACCATGAAGTCAAAAGAAAACCTAGACATCACTGGTATAAAAATAAAAACAATCTACAATCCTGCCTCTTCCATTCATCTTCTCATATTTCCAACCCTTGCAATTTGTAAGAAGTTCTTGTTCAAGTGAGTTGACCGCGACATCGGAGCTTGTTACAAAGCAAAGGTCGGGCAGTTCGTCAACAAGACAATTACTAGCTGAGAATATTTTTTCCGTTTAATGCTCAGCATGTTCAGAGTATTTCTTAACTCACAACACTTAACTAAATTTATTTAATTACAAGTTATAAATATGTTTGCCTGTTTAAACAAAAGGTTATTAATAATTATATTATGATTGGCTATGCCACGATTACATTACATTAAAAGCTAAGTCTTTGATTTGAATAAGTAGTACATAGATACAATTGAATTTAAATATGATTGCAAAAACATGCCTAAATAATGCTGAATATTAAACTGGAAATATAGTCCACACTTTTTTTTGTATTTTTTATATTTTAATTTTTTTTTGTATTTTTTATTTTTTTTTATCTTTAGTAATTTCCACGCTGGGAAAATTACACTAATTCTATGCAAAGTATAGCTTGTATTATTATTTATATGACCACTCCATACTTTGATTCTTTTACATTTACGGGCTATGCAATTTATCCTCGCACATTGGCAGTAATAGTACAAGTGAAAAATCACTTGTAAAAATGCGAATTTGATAAAACTAATACATTAGTGAGAAATTCATTAAAAAAAGATGGTAAACTGGTGCCAAAAGTGGTACATGCAATAAATCAAATTAGCATACTCCTAGCCTACATGAGAATACTCAAACCAAAATAACAAATCACAAGTAAAATACTGCTAATATGCCAGTTATAAAGCATAGCCCGAAGTGCTGCTGGCACACAGGCATTATGCCACATTCAAATGGGTAGTGGTGATAAAGAGAATATATTGGCTTTTAACCTTCCGACATCAATAAGGTGCTTTCATGTACCGGGTCTATACAATTTGATAATAATATAAATATTTAAGTACTTCGGTACTAAGCATGCTGTATTGATGTCGCGGGTAAAAGCAATGTTCACTTTTTGGTCATGATTTTGAGGTATTCCAGCGCGTTTTGAGCGGCTGAAGCTTGTGCATCCTTGCTAGTGGGGCCAGCACCCTGGCACACAGCGACAGGCAATGTGGATAGCTGGACGAGGCACTGGCACATGCCCGTCATGGACCTTTCTTCAATGTCCACATAAGTCACCTCAAATGACTGCTCAGATGCTATTTCTTGCAAGAACTGGACAAAGTTAAAGTCCTTATTGTTCAGCGGGGTTGCCTGTAAAAGATTAATTAGTTTTAACAAATGTAGCATAGAAAAAAAAAATGCTTTAAAGAAAGTTAAAACTCAAAACTGGCAACTATCATGCATTATAAAGTTTCCATTAAGTTTTTAAATTAAGTGACAAATTTTATTTCATGCTTAGTATAATAAATGTGTCGTACCTGCAACTTGGCCAGGTTGGGGCCGACAGACTGTTTGAGATGTTTGTGAAACTGCGACACCTTGTGGCTGTGACTTGTAGTCAGAGTAGAGATTTTACTATCTTTCAAGTCGGCATAACGGGCCGCGATTCCACCCTAGAACATAACAAACTCATGATAAATATTTTTGAAATTTAGAAAGTGACCCTTCTGTCCATTCAGACCTGCAGGAACCGACCGAAAGATAGTAAAATACCTGGCCAAGTGCTATCAGGGGAATGATACAAAAGAGCCACTCAGGCTGGAGGTAGGCTGTTAGTCAAATGAAAAATGCAGAAAACATAAATGGTTAACATGGAGTCAATGTGTGCAGCAGATATTCTTGCAGCTATTTTATGAAGTGTAGTTCTAGCCTTTACCTCCTCTTCAGGTTGGAAGGATTCCGGAGGGTTATCTTGCAGAGCTTGCCACATCTTGTAAGCAGCCTGGCGTTTAGCAAGTTTCTTAGATTTTCCAGTGCCAACTTCACGTTTTTTCAGAAGAGTGCAAACAATAGTGAATTGACGTTCATGCGGCAGACCTGTACAATGCAATATGTCATTTAATTAAAATAATATTCGGCAATCACAGTAAAACTAACGAACTTCCAAAAAATTTAGATATCCTACGTCGGTTCACATTATCATCATTGTCAGCATGGTACGAAGGCGGAGGCCAGAAGCGAGACATGCAGAGTTCTTGCAACCATCCAACAGGGTTGCCAATCAACTTGTCCTCAAATGATGACACTACAGGTGTCCCTCTGAAAATAATATAAAACATTTGTATTAAAATTCATAAAGAAACCTTAGATCCAAAATGTCCATAATATTAAAAATCTAACTAGCTAAAAATCAAAATTATCACAACTTACGTTTCAGGAACATTTCCATTGGTGTTTTGATCAGCTGGGGCAGCTCCAGTCAGTTTATCCAGTAAAGCTTTGGCAGCAGAATGCTTAGCTTCTTTCTTTGAACGCCCTGTGCCCATAGCTAAAACAAAAGAAATAACATTTTAACACACACCAATAGATTTCTAAAAAACATGTTTGTTTTGTGACTGTATTGTTGTTCACAAAATGTCTTACCAACTAGATCAGCAACTGTCACTCTGTAGCGGAAGGTAGGTTCATGAATCATTCCCTCAATTTGCACAAGCTCATATTTAGGGACAGTTCCTCGGCGAGCCAACAGCTCCTGAAGAACTGACACTGGGGTCTTGAGTGGAATAGACTCCATTTCCTGAGTAAAATATAGAAATATTTAAAAACGAAAAGCCAACCTTGTACTTAGCCAGGATGACTAAATAATAAAAATGTTTTTGTATAAATATTACCATTAAAAATATGTAGGTAGGTACTAGTACCACACTTACTCTTTTAGCAGCTTCATCTAACGGTAATCTCTCCGTGTTATTGTTGGGTTTTGGTCGGTTCTGGTAACGTCGGCGAGGTCCATGAGGAGGATGCTCACCATCGGGCCCGGCTCCATGCACTGGCAGCCCGTGTACTACTCCAGGCATGCCGGGCACCACAGGGTGTGGATGAACTACATTGCCATCCATCTAGAAGAGTATTGTACAATGATGAGGAAATACAACTTTGTTGTTGGTCTATGTCAACAACAAAGTTGTATTTCTATGAATTAAGAAATAGTGTAGAATGGTCGATCCGATCCATTTTTGGTGACATTAACTGATAAGATAATATTATATCTTTAGTATAGATGGCAAAACACATCAGACAAATTAGTTAAAGAATTCTATTTAGAACGCGAAATTAGGAAATAGTAAGGTCAATGACTTTTGAAACAAAGCTCCTGATCAGCTGATTGTAAAAATGTTCTTTTTCCAAGGCTTTGTTCTCATTTGTCTTATAGTAAAGGTAGAGTTAGATCCAATATATATCTTGTTAACTTATAATGGATCAATAATCAAATAGTACAAGTGGAAATTACGAAACGAATTGAAAGATACGCGTGATTGATTATATAGGCACCGCACCTACCTGTATCATTTGCAGGGCGTTGGATCTCATTTGCCGGTACTGCACAAACATAACTATTTACTTGATTACTCGCAAAATTCACTGACAATTGAATGTTTTTGTATTTACTTCACTAAAATTCTTAGATCCAATAACAAATTCAGATTTTTCAAGAACTATCGCTAAACATGTGATGTGACATGGCTGCCTGCCTGCCGGCCATTACAGACGACTCAAAATGGCTACGCCGCCGCATGTCGCCGGTAGCGATTTTCACGACCATTTTAATAAAATTTGCATCTAGATGTATTAAAAATCAGTTGAGAATCCCTAGAGCATCTAAATTGATAATTTTTTTCGTAATTTCAGCGGGAATTTACTTGGGTATATTCAATCGATTACGTTAAAATTACCGGGTTAATACAAAATCACTTACCATTATCCAATTATGTAGTCACACTGCAGATGAAAACTGAAAGAAAATATAGTTCTACGTGATAAAAACAATCATGAAAGTTCTATTTTACAGTAATTTATCAAGAGAAATTATAATTTACCAGCACTGAAACGAACTATCGCCCCCGTCAATGAAATGAATGGAATGAGTGAATGAATGAATGAATGAATGAGGCAAGGCAGAAATAAATAGATTTGTTTGATTGACGGAACTTAGTCATCTTTGACGTTTAAGTTACAGAGTAATTTATTATTTCCGGTGCTTACGGTACATCCCGCGAAAATATAAAACATCAACTTGAAATTAATTTAATATGGTAATATGTACGTAAAACTATAAATACATACCTACTCGTTTGTTTTGATCATGTAAAGGTTATCATGATCATGTAGTTAAAACAATTATAACTATTTTTTTTCGATTCACGTAAAAATAATTAATAATCAAATAATATTAAATTAGATTTAAATATGTACCTACATTGCAACTAAAAAATAAATCAGTGCTGTATTGCACCAGCGACACACAGCGGACACTGAGTCTGCTCCTCTGTATCATAAATTGTTTTGTTCTTTTTTATTTTGTAAATTGAATGTTTTTGATGTGGAAATAAATGGTTTAAACCATTGAGTTATATGTACTACGTACTAGAGAAGCCACTTCAAACAAGCTTCGTGAGAGATTCGCACCGGACAGGTGTCCAGTGTTCACTTAGTCGATGGCCAGCTCTGGCCAGAACTACATGTGTTACAGCTATTGTTTTTTCAAATAAAACATGCCCTCATGTGCATTGCGTTATTGCAAAAATACTTTAAGAAACACAAATAGAAGTAAAGAAGTGACCTTTCACTCGTAGGTATAATTTTCTACTCCGAAAACAATTTTAAATAAATATTTAAAAATAAATATTTTTACATCAACAAACGGTCATATTACAAAGAGTATGAGATATGAGATACAGAGTGGACACTATCGACGAGCATTGATAAATTCCTAATTCCGATTGATATTATATATCAACCATCTTTTTATATTAACCGACTTCAAAAAGGAGGTTTGTTCGACCCTAAGTTTTAAAAACATAGTTCTATTTTTTGTCTGCCATTTCTCGGAAACTATTGATCCGATTTGGGCGGGATTTTTTTAAAATGGGTTTTTTATATAAATATCTTCAAAAAAAAATAAAATATGAAAATCGCTTCATATAGTTACAACGGATTATACATCCGCGAGCGCACTAAAAAAAAACTTCCTCCTTTTTTAAGTCGGTTAAAAAACCTTTTGCTACTATTCTTCATATACTTTTTATAAAAATAAAAATTTACTTCTGAGATTATTGAAAAAAAGACTAGGTACATATTTCTACTAAGAGTCCGGTCTACGATGATTTTTATAATCTCTATTGTTAAATTCCGAGTAATGTCATTCAACTAGACCTATCCGTCAATGTCATTAGAAAAATCTCTTCACGATTTTTGTTCGACGTAGCCTCTCTAGTACGTATAATCCGGTCAAATTAAACCAAAAAATGAGGGTGAGTTTGCATAAAGTCCCAACAAGCTGAAAATCAGGAAAATTGTTGAAAACATAATTATAAACAATGTGTAAAAGTTCCCCATCATTCCCGTGTATGGAATTTTTTTTATTCAAGGTCAAATGTCAAAAAAGAGTGTTTTTCGCGAATATCTGAAAAACGGTGCAATGTAGCAAAAAAAAGTGTATGATGAAATGAAAGCTTATAAAATTCTCTATAACTTTAATTCTATCCACTTTTTCCATATTCCAAACCGTTATTGAACTACACGCTCCAGAAATGTCAAAATTAAGGACCTCGGGCAGGTAACTATGGAGCCTGCCCCAATGCTCAACAGTGACATGACCCATGTCATTTGAAAGGTCTTGAAGAGTTGTACAAGTTACTCCTAGACAGTTATATCGAATTCGATGGCCAACTCGGTGTTTTCGACCACCGAAGAATTACCACTGGAGGTGCTGTGGAGCCTGGACGGAATGCTCAACAGTGACATGACTTACGCATTTGAAAGCTCTTACAAGTCACTTTTTGATAGTTATGTCGAAATCGACGCCAAACTCGGTGTTTTCGACCACCGAAGAAAAAACACTAGGTGTATGTGCAATAATGTGCAGTTGACCCTGATCGTATTGCTCAACAGTGACATGACTAATGTCATTTGAAAGCTCTTACAAGTCACTCCTTGACAGTTATATCAAAATCGACGACCAACTCGGTGTTTTCGACCACCGAAGTATCGACACTGATCGTATTGCTCAACAGTGACATGACACATATCATTTGAAAGCTCATAAAGAGTTTTATAAGTCACTCTTTGATAGTTATATCGAAATCGCCGTCCAACTTAGTGTTTTCGACCACCGAAGAATGGAGTTGGGCTATGCCATACCGAAGTATCGACGCTGATCCTAATGCTCAAAAGTGACATGACCTATGTCATTTGAAAGCTCTTGAAGAGTTGTACAAGTCACTCTTTGACACTTATATCGAAATCGACCGCCAACGCGGTGTTTTCGACCATCGAAATATCGACACTGGGTGTATGTGCAGTTGACCCTGATGGTATTGCTCAACAGTGACATAACTTATGTCATTTGAAAGCCCTTGAAGAGATATCCAAGTCACTCCTTGACATTTATATCGAAATCGACGGCTAACTCGGTGTTTTTTAACCAAAAATAAAAAAATATATGTACACATTAGTTAATAAAGGACCTTGAGAAAATTCCATTCTTCGGTGGTCGAAAACACCAAGTTGGCGGTCGATTTCGATAGACATGTCAAGGAGTGACTTGGACATCTCTTCAAGGGCTTTCAAATGACATAAGTTATGTCACTGTTGAGCAATACCATCAGGGTCAACTGCACATACACTCAGTGTCGATATTTCGATGGTCGAAAACACCGCGTTGGCGGTCGATTTCGATATAAGTGTCAAAGAGTGACTTGTACAACTCTTCAAGAGCTTTCAAATGACATAGGTCATGTCACTTTTGAGCATTAGGATCAGCGTCGATACTTCGGTATGGCATAGCCCAACTCCATTCTTCGGTGGTCGAAAACACTAAGTTGGACGGCGATTTCGATATAACTATCAAAGAGTGACTTATAAAACTCTTTATGAGCTTTCAAATGATATGTGTCATGTCACTGTTGAGCAATACGATCAGTGTCGATACTTCGGTGGTCGAAAACACCGAGTTGGTCGTCGATTTTGATATAACTGTCAAGGAGTGACTTGTAAGAGCTTTCAAATGACATTAGTCATGTCACTGTTGAGCAATACGATCAGGGTCAACTGCACATTATTGCACATACACCTAGTGTTTTTTCTTCGGTGGTCGAAAACACCGAGTTTGGCGTCGATTTCGACATAACTATCAAAAAGTGACTTGTAAGAGCTTTCAAATGCGTAAGTCATGTCACTGTTGAGCATTCCGTCCAGGCTCCACAGCACCTCCAGTGGTAATTCTTCGGTGGTCGAAAACACCGAGTTGGCCATCGAATTCGATATAACTGTCTAGGAGTAACTTGTACAACTCTTCAAGACCTTTCAAATGACATGGGTCATGTCACTGTTGAGCATTGGGGCAGGCTCCATAGTTACCTGCCCGAGGTCCTTAATTTTGACATTTCTGGAGCGTGTAGTTCAATAACGGTTTGGAATATGGAAAAAGTGGATAGAATTAAAGTTATAGAGAATTTTATAAGCTTTCATTTCATCATACACTTTTTTTTGCTACATTGCACCGTTTTTCAGATATTCGCGAAAAACACTCTTTTTTGACATTTGACCTTGAATAAAAAAAATTCCATACACGGGAATGATGGGGAACTTTTACACATTGTTTATAATTATGTTTTCAACAATTTTCCTGATTTTCAGCTTGTTGGGACTTTATGCAAACTCGAATGTCTAAATTTACCGGGGTAGTAGTACATATAACTCAATGGTTTAAACTAATAATTTGTCATAACGTTATTTAATAACATTATGTCAAACAAACTGTATTGAAACTCATTTTATATTTTTGTTATTTTATGAAGTCCATATTTTTGTTAGTTTTCCAAAACTGGATAAAAATAAATAAGTACTTATGTTATACTGGTACTAATTATAACTTTTAACATGTCGCAATATCCATTAGGTCATTATTGTAGACATAATTATGAAAATAATGCTTATGGAATAAATTCACTGAATGATAATATAGGTATATAAATAACTCATCTACAAGCAACGTAAATGTCCACCACTACTCGAATGGGTGCCTAATGGCTTTTCGATCTGAGCATTACCGTGCATTAAAGAACACGTTAAATTATCGGTCCCGGTTGTAAAGTTGTAAGACCATTTAACGGCGACCATTAGGCGGCTCAATAACTCTGACACCAGGATTGGTCAAGTTGATCATCCACTCGATGAAGAAGATTTAACATTTAACGATTTAAGTGGTCTTGTTAGTTATCCCAAAACTACTTAAATCGTAAGAATGTTTTTGTATTTGGTTTTTGGCATTCATGAATTAGTGTGTTACAGATTATTCACATTGAAATCTGCGGTGGAAGAATGTATTTCCGAAAGTGCGTTAAATTACAAATTCAATCACGTGTAAAATAAAATTGACTTTTAAAACATAAATATTACCTACCCACCTCATAGATTATTATCCAGCCAATACAACGATGCAGAAGCAAATACTAATATGAGTAGGTTACAAAAAGACGAGAATAGAATAGGTGAATCTTTAATTAGATACACTTAGGTTCATACATTTATATTTATTTTACAGAATTATATTACAAACACCAGTTTTGTTTAAGACGATTAAGCGAAGACCAGGCGCAAGGCCGCGGATTTTAACACTTTATGTATCTATCTCAGTTTATGTAGAACATTTATCTAAGTCATTACGCTACCGACACCTCTCTACGAGACTGCCAATCTGCGCGGGGGCGCAGTACTTGCGGCGAGCTTTTAAAACGCTAGCTACGCGTTACGGCGCATGGTTTAGTGCATATACGACGATTTACACCAAAGTGAACATGAGACTTTATATGGGGGGCGCGGGGCTGTCGTACAGTCACCCCGCGCGTAGAAGACGCTTTGTGAAGCCTTATCTGCGCTTACTCCGCTAGGTGAGGTAGTTCTCCGTCGGTTCATGCGCTTCAGTGCAGTGATACGGAGCCTAACGTTTTATTTACCGATTTCAAACTGCACAAGTATAATAAAATACATTGCCGTTGATGCCACTACCTGAAATTAAGAAATCAAGTTATCGCTTTGCACCTAGGCTGTCTTTACTTAAAACTCATTTTACTTTTAGGTATGAAGCGCGTGTCATAAACTTAGCAGTAGTACCTAGTATCTAGTAGTAGGTATGTATATGTACCTAGTAGGCAGAGCAATGTTAACTCTTCGCAAATGTTCAGCTCGAACGCTACTTGACGATGGCATGATAAAATTTTAGACCATGTCAGATGCCTTTATGCAACACTAGCAGTAGCCCGCGGTTTTACCCACGTTGAGCCCGTTCCTGTCGGAAATTTGGCATGAAAAGTAGTGACAAATCTTTCTCTTGAATTACTCTGTATGTTGCTGAAAACGTCATGAAAATCCGTTCAGTAGTTTTTGAGAAAATCAATTACATAGTGACAAACAGCTTTTGGAGACTGATTTCTTATACTATGATTTTTAATATGCGCGTACCTATGTATAGATAAAATCTCAGAGACTTGTCTGCCCAAAAACCTTCCTTGAATTTGTTTCGCTTACCTTCAAAAATAACGTAGAATCAATTGGGAAATATCCAAGTACTGACAACTCGGCACCGGGTGCATTTATCAACGACGAAAAATGTTGAATCTGAAACATTCACATTTTTGAGTAAGTGTTATATAAATTTTTATTGGCATTTCTATCTGAGCGCCATTCGGAGGGTCCGTTAAGCAGTCGGCCCGAGTAATTTCAATCGCCAGACCATGTCGGAGCCATGTCGGACCATGTCTAAAAACTCCAATACCAAGGTTGGCCACTAACGTACTCGAAATGAATGAATTAATATTATAGTACTTTTAGATCTATGAGTACATCTCAGTGTCATTCAATTCGATGAACTAAATGACATTCCTGTCACTCATCGAGAGAACAAGTAGACAAGTAGAGATACTCTCTATCACAGCTCTCTATACAGGGTGATTACGGGGTCGTGGAGCAAGAAAGAAGCATTTAAATTACTTTCTCCTAAGCATCACGATAGGTTAGGACTAACAGTACACCAGCGACTTATTTTAGTCAGCAAAAAAAACTGCGATAATTCGAGATCATGGTCACCCTACTATTTCCCAAGAAAACTTATGTCAAGAATATTAAAAGTAGGGTGACCACGCATTTTGACTCAATAATAATTTTTAAATAAAAATACGTAAATAACGAATCATCTTTGTTTAAATTAAAATAAATACAGGTAGCATCGCAATCATTTATTTACTGAGTCAGAAAAAAATGGTTGGGATCGTGATCCCGGAATCACCCTGTATAACGCTATATCACGGAATCACCCCGGAATCACCCTGTATAACGCTATATCTATGTTATCTTTTTAAAAAGTACATACAATACCTCTAACAAAAATCTTAGCTCATGCTTGTCGGTCGGTATCCTATGGATGACTCTTGATATTTTCAATGTCTGAAAAATAAATCATTAAGTCTTATCATTGGTCGATATGGATACATAGTTTTATTTTCAGTGGGTCTTCAAAATAAGAGCATGTTTTATTGGAAGCCAATACCTTTTTATTTTTTACTAGCAGTACCCTGCGGTTTTAGTTTTATCATTATGTAGCTCACCATGTGAATTTCGAGACAAAAATAGCATATAACCTTCTTCTCCTTGCTGTTCAATACAGAGAAGAATCATTAAAAAAAACAGTCCACTATATAATAAAAGAAAATGCTTACTTCAACTTTATATTTATTTCCGACCAACGCAATCACGTAGACCTTCAGATATTGATATATGACCCATACGGAGCAATTAATAAGTCCATGTATTCCAAGACTTCCGACTGTTATGCCGTGGAAAACAATATGTAACTCACTGACGATCGAGTGAAAACACTGTCCAAGTGACACCAGTATTGGAGCTTCGAAAACCTTATTAATTTCCTCCACAAGATCTACAATTTCCGTATATATCTTTTCTGCTTGTCGCAAGGTATCGTGGTTTTGCTTGGGCAACACTTTGATGACTCCAACCCCTACTCCGTCGTAGATAACATGCTTTCTGTTAATCATTTGTGAAATACAGTTCCTTACGTGTCTAAGTATAAATACTGCTGATAAAACGAGAATATAGAACAGGCCAATGGCAGCGAACTGTATTATTTGAGGCAAATTGAATGTTGCGAAAACCAAGAGCATTTTTATGTAACTGTCCGTTCTGCTAAAGTTGATAGCTATTTGCAAAATCAAAAGAAAACTCCAACAGCACATCACTCCATTCACTTGAACTATTACACGATCTATGATCTTTTCATTCATTTTTGCTGCAATATCAATATTTGTCGCTATATCCTTTAACACTTTTATAAGCTTTTTACCATTCTTGAATATACAAATATACATTACAATACAGAAAAGGTATAACGTTAGTAATTCGAGACCGTAGTTAATAAATGTGGTGAGGCCTGATGTCAAGTTGTTATCTTCTGGGGTAGTGTAAAGTTGTTGGAGATGGAACGCAAAACACAAGCTCATTCCTAAAGCCAACGACACAGCGCACAGGAGATTGTAGTAAAAGGTTTTCGGTATCACTGCAAATGTTTTTTCATTGCTCTTCATCCTTATACTGTATGGGAAAAGGCCAAGCAAAGATAGAACAATATACAATGGCTTGAACACGTGATAAAAGTTCAAGTCAGCAATATTTTTTCTATAAAATATATTTTTTAAACTGAATATCATTTTTATGGTGGTCTTTCTCTTTGTGGAACGAATGTGTAAGTGGATCGTTTCACGCAATTTGTTGTTGCAATTTGATGCGATACCATCGGTAAATATTATTTATTCAAAAAGTGTTCGTGTTTATATGGAGGACCGTTGTAATTAAACATATCATTTACTTATGACGTCGCTCTTGAAAGTTCACGTAATACGAAACGTTTATCGACTGAACTGTTTCATGAAAAATATAGGTAAAGTACATTGAGTTATATGTACTACGTGTACATATAACTCAATGGTAAAGTATTAGTAGCATAGATTATGTCGTCGATGATTGCAGTAGATTACATCATTAAGTTAATTACAGGAGTTAACACAATGCAGGACGGTCCTCACTGCCTTAGATCATATAAAATAACAGTAATAATCTCCATACAAAATACTAATACTGTAATAGCCTGCAAGTGTTAATAGTTTCAGTCTGTCTTTGTGTGCGTTCCAATAATCCAAGACTTATTAGGTGGGGAGCTCTACGTGCTAATCGTGTAGTTACTCGAGCATAGTTGGGAATAATAGTAGAATTATTTGGAAGTCCGCCATTTTGTCGATGACATCAATCCGTGTCCTTTATGTTATATTCGATCACGCTTGAATAAATGCATGGGGCTGTTATTTTGTAACTTTGAGACCATCTTACTCCTTTATGTCACGCTGAAACGGTCAGATTAAAATGTGCACTTATTATCATGTAAAAAAATTATTCGCCTTAAAATCGCTAAAAATTATTGTCCTAAAATTATTTCGCGGTATCGACGCCGCACTGTTGCCGCACTGCTCGATTTGTATGAAAACACACGATCGTACGTTCACAATACGACAAACGTACCGCTTCGGCACCGCAGCGGTCCGACACGAAACGCATAATTTGAAAGCACCCTAAGTATAGCATAGGGTATCTCAAAATTCTTCCACACACGACATATTAATGATTATTTAAGCTACCTAAAGACAAAAGGAAGCAGAAAGGAGCAGAGGTAAGTACAGGGTACATACTCAGAATACAGAAAGTACCTGTATTCTGAGGGTACATAATATACAAAACTACAGACTGTTTTTGATAATTGATTGTTAAATGTTTAACCGGATGTTTAACTTATTTACAATGTTGTCTATAGCTATTCCGCTTTTTTATATACGTAACTTCTTTCATGATGTGAAGGAAGCAAAGAGAAGTCTGCAAATCCCAGTGTCAAATAATAAATACATCAAATCAAAATGTAAAAGTGTACCGATTTCTAAATATATTTTTTTTATAATAAAATAAAAATAAATGTATAAAAAATGCAATTGTGTAGGACAGCTTTATCGGCATGTTATCGGATGAGTGGACAAAATTTGTTTTTGAACAAAAAGAAATGGCTGAAGAAACCTCCATGGGAAATGAATTTTCGCAGGAATATGGGCTCTAGTTGTGGCATGAAAGTGACAATATGTGGAGCAGCGGGACATACTGGTAAGTCACTCAATATCGAATCGCCAACAACCATTACTGCACCAATTTTCACCCAAAAGTTTGGGCCGTTTACTTCCCTGACTGTACCTAATATCGTTTTATAAACAGTTACGGGTACAACTAAAGTTACAACCCCATAATTATTACCTTTCCCTGTTCGATAGTAATCACCGATAAAGTTTATAATACATGGTATTATCAGAATCCATTGGAGTATTTTATTTTGCACTTTGACTAATTGCCTATCAGAGAATGGAAAGCAAAGTGGGTTCTGAATACTATTCACACTTAGCGTAGATAATTTAGGAAATTTAATTGAAAGAATAACATTTTTAACTTAATCCGAGAATCTGTAGCAAAATCCCGCGGTACCGTGTCTTAAATAATTTCAAAATCGTGTAAGTCAAGAGGTAGGGGGTTTAAAGGAAATCTCGTAGGAGCTTACCAACCTTGATATTAAACGTCTACAAACGCACAAGCGCTTTCAAATAAACAAACTGTCACTTTATTATGTTCATGTATAGATATCCAAATTATTCCTAGATATAGCATTCCCGGGTCGATTGCAGTCTGCAACCGTAGACTACCAACTAGTGTACCAACAAAGAACCGCTGAACTGCATGCGGTGGCGGCCAACGACCGCACTGCTGTTTTTTTATTATTTTATTTTATATCTGCAGGTCAGCCATTGGCTTTGTTGCTGAAACAATGTCCGCTAATCGATGAAATCGCGCTGTATGACGTTTGCGCCACTTGCGGCTACGGCATGGAACTGTCACACGTCGACACCAAGTGCAAAGTGTCGTCTTATTCGGGGAGGCACATGCTTTGTGATGCATTGAAGGTACTATTGCTGAAGAACTAAATAATATGTTTTTATTTCGTCACATGTTTAATTTTTCTTTTTAAAAGATTTTTGCTATATCCTGTCTCCCTAACCTACTTACTTATTAGTTAACTAACGTGGCAATGGTCTAGATGGTAGCAGGTGCATCTGCCCAGACTGAGGTCCCGGATTCAATTCGCGGATCGATAAAACATGATTGTTTCCAATTCACTTTTTAAACCTATGTCATGTACGTAGGGTTTGATTTAATTTATATATTTTTCAGGGAAGTAGAATAGTGGTGATAGTAGCAAGGAATGTATGCGACTCGTTCGAGACTAATGCGCCTGTGTGCACTGAGATCGCTTTACAAATATGTAATGTGTGTCCAACTGTGAGTATACAAGCTTATCTATAAGTTTAATTTCATCGGCAATAAATTTTTCTATTTAAAAGTTTTCCGCATACCATTAAAAAGGAAAATGTTGTGCCCAATAAAGGTGAATTGATTGAGTGTTTTATCAAAATCGGTCCACTAATTTGGGTGTTACGCTCTGAAAGGTGTTGTACCTTATACGAGACCATAACACAACCACCAAAAAACTTGTTTTGCTTCTAAGATTAAAATTACTAAGTATTGGGTTAAAAGTTAGTGAAGTACCTCTACTTTCTATACCTAGTTACATTAGAGGTTAAAATTGTATCTATGTATTTGTTCTTTCATACTTTACCTTCGTGTTTCCAGGCGTTCACACTAGTAGCCACCGAGCCGGTAGAAAGCATGGTGCCTCTAGTGGGCGAGATCCAGCGCCTCCGCTATATCTACAACCCTCGGATGCTCCTCGGCTGCGTAGAGCTTCACTGCATCAGAGCCAACACCGCCTTGGCTGATTTTTTGAGGGTTCCCCCGGAGCACGTGCGAGTGCCAGTTATAGGGGGCGCGACTCCACTGACAATGGTGCCCGTGCTGTCATCTGCTGTACAGCCTTGTGTCATGACTCAGGAACAGGTCAGTTAGTTCTGTTTTTTGTTACTATTTATTATTTACTAACAGCGTCTCGCGATTTTACCCGTGTTGTGCCCGTTCCCATGGTAGTTTTGGGATGAAAAATTGCCGATGAATGTGGCATTACAAAAATAATTATTCAAATCGGACTGGTCGTTTCTGTGATAAGCCCTTACAAATGAACAACGTTAGAAACTTTACCTCTTTGTCTTACGTGTCTTAAAAACATCTCAAAATCAATAGGTCTCGAAATTCCTCAAACGTCCTCTATATATCCTCAAACACCTTGGAAATCAAAAGGAAATTCTCTATTCATTATACTAAATGAAACGGGTCTATATAGCGTTAGAATATAATTATAACGTGTAACCAGTCATCCCGTGACCACGAGCGGAGTAAACCGCTCTAAACGCCGGGTACGTATTTTGAAAAATACGTTATATATTAAATCGCGATATAGACCCGTTTCATTTAGTGTGAGTTTAAAAAGTATGAAACTCTCTATTATTCCCAAGGTGGAATGCATAACTTCGTGTATAATGAGCGGTACGGAGTCAGTATGCCGTGCTAAGGGTTGCACGACCGAGACCGCCGCTCTGGCGGGCGCGTTCGCAGTCGCCCGTACTACTATCAACGTGGTTAGAGGTCTTCTGGGCACGAGTAACGTGGTACAGTGCGCGTATGTCGACAGTCTCAACCGATGCGCGCCTAACTGCCAGTATTTCTCAGGGGATGTAAGTTGAAATTGATTTTCCAATAGTTCTATCAGTGGGTGCCTCGGTGGTAAGTGCACTCGCCTGCCAAGACTGAGGACCCGGGTTCAATTTCCATGTCGAGCTAAAACATCAAACATGGCTTGGATTTGAGATCACCAACTCGCATAAGACAAACATGGTGATTACACCTAATCCTCCTCACGGTACTGATGTCTTCGATGAAACGAGAGGCCTTTGCCCGGGAGTGGGACATTACAGGGGAATACTTTTACTTTTCTATTAAAAATAAATAACTATGTTCCGGACTAATTGAAGGACATATGGTTGGCTGGATCCCAACAGTAGACCTAAAATGTTGCCTAACTATAATCACTATAATGTTTTGGATCCCAGATCTAATCCAAAGGCACTTCGTACCAAATGGAATCCTTTATGTACGAGTATTTTTGCTGAACCAGTGCTGGTCCATCGGTTAAAGCCATGTGCTTCTCCTTTCATCTGAAGCTTCAAGATACATTTGCTTACATTTGTCATAAATTTTCAGGTGGTTCTCGGGAAATCGGGAGTCGAGAAAATATTGGGAGTTCCAGAATTGTCCAAGTTTGAGAATTGTCTATTATGTAACTGTTTACCTTATGTCAGAAATGAAATCGCAAGAGCTATTTGGCTGGCAAGTATTCCATATCTAAACATACGATAATCCATAGACAGTAGCCTGAGCATGCCTTTTCACCAGAGATGTGCTTTGTTACATTGCTATGGATGCGTTTGACATCCACCAATCATATTCATTGGTCCACATAGCTTGATGGAAACGTATTCATCTAAGCTATGTTTTTATATGGAAAGACTAGCAGCGCCCCGCGGTTTCCCGCGTTGTGGCCGTTCCCATGAGAATTTCGGGGTGAAAAGTAACCTATAACCTTCACGTCGAATGTGGCTATCTATTACAAAAATAATTATGCAAATCGGACTGATAATTCCTGAGATTACCTCGAACATACAAACTTACAAATTTTACCTCTTTATAATGTTAGTATAGATTATTAGTGCTATAGATGCGTGCCCATTACTCTGCTTGTCTTTCGCAATGTTCCAGCAACGCTTACCCTCAGTCTCAGCTGCGCCCTGTTTCCAGGTGTACACAATGTGTCAGAGCTGCTGCTGCGTGACGTGCCACGCTCACCCCGGCAACTGTTTCTCGCCGCCGTGCATGCCTTGCGTGCCGCCCGTCAACTGGACGTGCGACTGTCCCGACAAGTGCCGGGACGAGTACCTGGCTTCGGTGAGTTGGGGTTGTTCTTTGTTAGACCCAGCAGACTTTGTTCCACCAGTTGGACGGATGGGAATTTGTTAGTGTTCGCGTTAGTAACCAATGACGTGATTGGGATGAACGGAACTATAGCGTCTTAGACGAATTACATTTTGAATAGTGACCAACCCTAGAGTGTAAAGTTTAGACCGCTTTAAATCGTAGACCAAAACCAAAAAGATGTTCGTTCTGTGCGCATATTCGCGAAGAGTTCGTTTTTTTCTTTTATGAAGTTAATTTCTAGCAGCAAGTATAGAACAGTTAGGACATGCAATTGAACCTGATTGCACATTTCAATGAAAACTTCATTTAAACACCAATAATTAAAATTTATATCTGTTTAGAACACTAATCGAAAACGTACCTTCAGTAAACTAACTACATTATCTTAATACCATCACATACATTTTCCATAAAATACCTATAAAGGTTTAAAGTGCTCTGAATACTTATTGAAAATGCTCCTTTAATAAACACTAACATTGTTTCGATGCAATCGCATACATTTTCCATTAGATACTTATAAAAGTTTAAAGTTGTTCAAGACAAGCGAAAATGCACCTTCAGACAAGCAACATTACCCAAACGTCATCACAAACATTTTCCGTACCCAGCTTTTTCCTCAATAACTTCCCACCCCCAGATTTGTCGCGAGATGACGTGCCACTGCGGGCCCACGGGGCTGTGCTGGAGGCCGCGCGAGGCGGACTACGACGCAGCACGTGCCACCAACCTCACGCACCAGATCCCACTCAAGGGTATGGCGTGCTCCATACGCCACGTACCAAAGAGCGTGCGCATCGAACAACAGATCAGGGACCGGGCTCTGCCACCCGTATGTCCTTACAACTAACCGTAGCTATAGAAAACCAACTTTGAATTGCGTTTCCGTTGAGGTGGGAATGAGACAATTAGTGGTTGGGCAAAACTGAATGACGCTGAGTGGAGTTGACCCAAACTGAATGACGCTGAGTGGAGCTGACCGAAACTGAGCGAAGTTGAGTGAAGTTGACCGAAACTGAGCGAAGTTGAGTGGAGATGAGCAAAACCGAGCGAAACTGAGCGAAGCTGAGAGGAGCTTGAGTAATGTTATTGTATTTCAATGCAATATCTTTGCAATGAATACCAAGTGATTTCGACAAATGCAGTTTCTGATTTCTGATTCGTCAATCAAGCTTCGCCCCGCGCAGCCCGCGCCCCGCCTTAATAGAAACGCACCCAAAATGTATCCTCGGTATTTGTACCAGGAACAAGGGTTCATGGTACAAATACAGTTAACAGTTGTGCTTATAACCATTTTAAGCAAGTAAAAATAATTATTAGTTTAAACGGGAACTTACGTACGACGGAGGAGGACTTTTACTCCGTCGTCGTACGTCAGTTCCCGTTTAAACTAATAATAATGACATTAACGTACGTTTCAATTACAAGTAAAAATGTTGTACTGTATGTTTACCAGGAAAACATTTTGGAATTATTTTGATGTTTTTATTACAATTTAAGTGTTCAAATTATGTATATTAACTCAAAATTATGTAAGTATTTTTAAAGTTGAACGTTAAGAACGTTACGAAGTCGTACTGTCAGTGAAAATAAAGCATTGATATACATTTTATAAATACATTTGGTTTCATTTACGTGATCTAATAGGAGTATTGAAATAAAGTCCTCTTTTAAATAAAATATTTAATCAAAACAAAATATATAGTGTTACGAAATAAACCTGTACTAAAGTTATTAATTTCATACAGAAGTTTCATATTATATTTTAGAGGAATACTTCTTCTGTAACAAAAATTAGCACTTTTAAGTACGTATTAAGCCCGTCACAGACTTAGCTATAATATATATTAATATTTTTATAGCTAGGCATATTATCATAGAAATATATAATTATAGCTGAGTGTGCGGTCACGCGAAAATTAGTATAGAAAATATATAGTAATATGCCTAGCTATAAAAATATTAATATATATTATAGCTAAGTCTGTGACGGGCGTTATTTATTATTTACACATTTTTGGCATGGCTTTACTTTTTACCTTAGAAGTGAGATGTAATTAATTGCGCACAGTTAAGTATTAAAACAAATTGACTAATAAAGTTAGCTAAGAACTTACTCCTTTTATCTTTATGTTGATTACCGAAATTTTGGGGATAAATGTCTGAAGATTTCTTCGAGATTTCTGGAAAAGTGTAAAGTATGGAATATAATATACATTAAAAATCAAAGTACCTCGGCAAAATCAGTAGCGTTAGGGCTCAATAGTCTATGAGTAATAATATACCCTCTGTTGTATCATATACTAGCTGTGCCCCGCGGGTTCAGCCCAGTTACTCTATGGTTCAGCCGTAGCGCCCCCGCTCCCGGGGGAATATCGAAATTTTTATTACTTATATTCTTGTATAAAAACCATGTCCTGACAATAAGGAACACATAAAAAAGAATCATCCAACTTGGTGCAGTCGTTCTGAAGTAATGCGCCTAGGAACACATACAGTGATTCATTTTTAGGGTATCATAGTCAAATGGCAAAAAACGGAACCCTAGATTCGTCATGTCTGTCTGTCTGTCTGCCCAAATTTTGGTGGTTCCCATACTGAAAACTGAAACTCAATATTTTTTTTCATCAAACCCATATGTGTGGGGTGTCTATTATTTTTTTTAGACGTCATAAATCGTAAACCGCAATTTACCTTTCATTCAATCAACTTAAATCTTACTACAAGAATTACAAGAAGAAATGTTATGTTATTTGCTGTGACGGTACCCTTCATGGGCCAGTCCGACACGCACTTGGCCGCTTTTTTATATTATAGATGTTCTACTAGCTGACTTGGCAAACGTTATTCTGCCATATAAAAATGAAGGGTTTTTTGTACCCTTATCACTATAAATTGAGATGTAAGAAAACTTAACCCATTTAGTCAGACAGAGAGAGAGCTATCTCTCAGACAGAGAAAAATATCGAGACAGATCCTATCTTTCAAATTGGATCAAATTGCACACGTTGTGCAAATCAAAAATTTAAAAAATCGGTTCAGTAGTTTAGGAGTCTATCGCAGACAAACAACGTGACACGTCATTTTTATGTAAAACGATTAATATGTTTTGTTGCCAATAAAAATGATAAACGTTACCTTTGGTATACACATACAAATTCCGGAAGCGTTCCCCAAACTCCCCGAGTTGCAGGGCCCAATAAAACTCAAAGTGGGCACTAACTGGTGACTTGTTGATGCTATCTACAAATAATTATAATGGAAGTTTGAATATATGTTACTGTTGGCCTGTATTATCCCATTATTAGGCAAAGGCCTCCTCCCGTTTCCGCCACTCTTCTCGATTCGAAGCCTCCAATTGCCAGTCCCTCTTGTAGGCATCCTGTTCATCCCGCCACCACTTGCATGGTCTCCCGACGTCTCTGGAATTCCCCCCTTGGTGGAGTTTTTGGTCTATAGCGTGTCCGGCATGCGGCAGACGTGACCAGCCCAGTCCCATTCAGTTTAAGTTCGGGAGCGCAGTATTGTATTACAAATGCGGTCGGGCTGATTGACTACCGAATACCGCACTCCATCACCTTCTGGCAAACCTTGAGTGTGGATTTCTGGATGTTCGTCGAAAGACCAAGTTTTTGAGCGATAAGTGAAAACGGGAAGGATGCCCATGTCCATGAGATTCCGCTTAAAAGTGATAGGAAGGTTACCCAACATCATCTCCTTCATCGACCTATAAAGCTCCTCCAGGCGCTCTCAGTGCGTCTCGCGACTTCTGTTGTCTTGCCTGCCTGCCTGGAGGGGAACTAATTGGCCGACTCATGGACTTAGTGCATCGTTTCGCCGTTTATTGTGATACGGTAGGCTGAGCTGTTTGTCATGTTCATCTTTAATCCAACCTCAAGACTTGCTTTGTTTAATTCTTCGAGCTCTTGGGCTGTGTTAGCGAAGGGGACTATATAGTCGGCGAAGTGTAGGTTTGTCAACCTCACTCCTCGGACATCAATACCTATGTTTAGCCAGCCGTTAACTTTCTAACACCTCCTAGTGTGAAAGTTAAGTTTGGGAGATAGACGATTGCCTCGTTTGAACCCAAAACGCGACATGATGCGGAAAACTTCTATAAAAGACTCTTTAAAATATTCTACCAACGAACATACAAGCCTTCTGAAAACTTAAAGGATATAAATAAAAAAGCATAATAAAAGCAAACGTGTAATGTAAACGTAGTTTTATTTCAAAATATGTAGTGTGCAATGCACTTAAACCTAATAAAGCATTAAAGAAAACAAATCTCGGTAATTGTTATAATTTATATACAAAGGTTCACAGAGTTTGAGATATTTAAAGCTGGCCATTCCCGGTACATTGGGAATTTGAACCTGGGGCTTTCAAAGGTTTCAGGCTACAAAATGGCAGACTGGGGATAGCGTAGCTATGACTCAGCTACACATTGGCCGGCTGGCTTGGCGAGTTAGGGCTCGGCATCGACCACACAGCCTAAAGACGCCTAATGCAAAGCAACAATTTCTGGCAACACGTTAGACTTACTTAAGACACCGATCGCGAAATCTGCTTTAGTATCGACTACATCCGTGACCCGTGTACATCTCGTGCGTTTATTACAAAATAAATACGAAAGAGGAGAAACATAGCTCCCTGTACAATAAAATGGTGTGGAAAATGTAGCTAGTGCTGTGACACTACTCAACTGATGAACGAAGTAACTAGTACATGTTAAGTGTCCTATTAAGTACAAATCGTAGTTGCTTGATTATAGGTTTCCGCGCGATTGTATGTAAAGTTAGTGGTTCTTGTGTAAACATTCGATTAGAAATGATATAGTTCGCGCAAGTAACCTTGATATTTTGTGTTTTCAGGGACAGAAATTGCTTTTATTTTTTTTGTTAACGGTTTTAGAAAAAGGGTAATTTTTATTATATTTATTCAGAACAGCAAAAGCCTTAACAAATAATAGGTTTACATTTCAAATCCTTACTCCTAATATTACAAATGCGAAAGTCTGTCTGTATGTTACTCAATCACGCGTAATCTATGGAACCAATTCCGATCAGACTTCCCATCACTAGTTGCGATTTATGACATGCCGTGACCTTGAATCGGCCAATCAGCATGATTTTTTTCCTTGTCCCCGCCCCGCTTACTTCAGCGCATTGACATAGTTATTTGATTCGAGAAATTAAACATTAGGCGTCTATTAGGCTGTGTGGTCGATGGGGCTCGGCTACATATAGACGGCTGGCTTGGTGAGATACGGCTCGGCTAGACATTGAGCAGTTGGCTTGGCGAGCTGCGGCTCGAGTACACATTGACCAGCTGGCGTGGCATAGCAAGGGGAGCTAAATGGCGTCGAAGCGGTGCGAGGGTATGTCGTACTCGGAGGGCGCCTCGACGCGCACACCGCAACATAGCCAGCTCCGCAGCGTGCGCGACGCGCGGGACATGCGCGACGCCCGCGAATCGTTGCGCGGCAGCCCCTCACTCTCCTGCAACAATAATCCCGCTTAGAAACCCTCCAAATAATTATATTCAAAACCCTCAAAAACCCCTTTAATGTGCATGGCTCTGGCACATTAGACTTTAATTAAACTGCTTCTGATAAATACAAACTTGTATATCATCCTTAATATTATAATTGCACAGAAAATTAAATTTTGTTGTTAGAAGATATTCGTTTATCTTCTACAAATCAGGGCTTGGGGCTGCCGCGCAGTTTGCCAATTCGCCAATAAAATTATTAGCCTCTTTCTCCAAATATAAATTGTCTAACCACTTAACTCTTTTGATAACTTAAGTCCCGACTTCTTTTAAAAATAACTTTCGCGAATATCGCACGTAACCTCTTTTGTCGAAATGAAACCCACACTCTTTAAAGAAAAGAACGACTCGAAAAATTAAACCGAAGGTACAAACCTCTTTCGTGAATTTGCTCGATGTCTCTGGCGACTGGGTCCTCGACTGCACATCCTCTTGGGTTATGCTCTCGTCTACATCTATAATGTTCGTGTCTACGGCTGTTTTCTCAGCATGTTTTGATACTTGCGCGGGGATTGGTTGAGATGAGACCAGCCCGCTTTTCTGCAAAACGAAACAAGCATTTTGATTATTTATTAATATTATTTAAATTTATCAATATTGATTACTTTTTCATGATTTAAAAAAGGAAAGTAAAGTATTATTATAGCCAGTAAATACCACTGGTGGGCCTTTCACCCAAATGGAATATATTGGTATAAGCCCGCTGTCCCCGACACCGTGTCCCCATTTACAGGGCAAGTGGCACTTAAATTAAATACTAGCTAAAAGCAGAGCTTTGTGAGGTCTCGCGTAGTTTTGCAGATGGCGTTAGTAGTACAATAATATTGTATCCAGTAAACAAAATTGTTACTTAATATAATTTTTAATGGTAATGAAATTATATTTTTGTTTTGACTGTTAACACATCCTAACTAATATTATAAATGCGAAAGTAACTATTGTCTGTCTGTCTGTTACACTTTCACGCCAAAACTACTGAACCGATTTGAATGAAATTTGATACATAGTTAGTCCAGAGCCTGAGAAAGGGCAAAGGCTACTTTTTATCTCGAAATTCCCGCGGGAACGGGTACAACGCGGATGAAACCGCGGAGCGCGGTTACTCCACATATAAATTAAAATTACTATGTTAAAGCACAAATCAATAGGCGTGAGAGTTGTTCAGTAAAGTGTACCTAAAAAGTGCTCAGGTTGTGAGATAGTGTTAGGGGTCGCTTCGCTCGCCTCTCACGATGATGTTACGATACGATGGAGTAATGTGAGATTAAGAGCTATCATTTAACTCCATCGGATTAATATATACACTATGCCATTTGTGACATATTCTAAAACTCACTTTATTATCCACTTCTATGGTAGACATTTTGATGTTTTCTGGAGACGACGAACGTTTCTTTGTAGTTGAAACTTTCTTAGATGCTCGTTTTTCTAAAGACACAGCTGCAATATAAAAAATAATGCGTTTTAAAAATAGTCACTTTTCATAAATTCATGCATATAAGGTAATCAAAAAAGTAGTTACACAAAACAATTCAATTCAATTCAATTTATTGTTCAATAAACATGGGTACAAGGTATTTACAAGGTGTTATAGTAATAGCAGTAACAGCCACGTTTCACCATGAAGGTATATGAACTTTTAAGGGTACACTGGTTTACCATACATACAAGTGTAAGAAGATTCGATTTCGTTCCGAACCCAAAAAACGGCAAAAAAACGGACCCCTTATAGATTCGTCACGTCTTTCTGTCCGTCCGTATGTCACAGGTACTTTTTTCGTAACTATAAAACCTTATATTGTAGAAACTTGGTAAATAGATGTATTCTGTGAACCACATTAAGATTTTCACACAAAAATAGAAAAAAAAACAATTATTTTGGTGGTTCCCATATTGAAAACTGAAACTAAATATTTTTTTCATCAAACCCATACGTGTGATATATCTATAGGATAGGTCTTCAAAAATGATATTGACGTTTCTAGTATAATTTTTTTCTAAACTGAATAGTTTGCGCGAGAGACACTTCCAAAAAATGTGTCCCCTCCCCCCCTCCCCGTGTAACTTTAAAATTGGTTTTAACGAGATCTAGTAAGTTGTTTATTTTTAATACTCGTACATCATAAATCGTAAACCGCAATTAACCTTTCATTTCATCAATACAAAACTTCTAACTACACGAACTACAAGAAGTTTTATGTTGTTATTTTCTGACGGAATCATTCATGGGCGAGTCCGACTCGCACTTGACCGCTTTTTAATTAACAAAAAACATAAAATAAAGAATGTCACTCACATCGTTGAAATTCTTTATTTTCTTTTATGTCCATAGTGTCATTTAATTCATCTGTGACCGCCACTACAAAAAAAATAATAAAAAAAATAATTAAATACAAAGCAAATATTTGAATAAAACTATCGTTACAAAAATTAAATGGACTATATTTCGTACTAGGGCTTATAAAAATAATAGTTACAATAGTATACAATGACCAACTGAGCAATATCTTGCATGCAAGTGCAAAGTAAACTTGAGAATATAGACAGATGACAGGTTGAACAGCTGACAGCACGGGCAAAGAGTTTGAGCGACAAAAGGTTTATAATAATTTGACTATTATATGATTGTTAATGAGAATTCGCTTACAGGGAGCTGATGCTTTAGATCTCTTGTGTCGTACGTCAGGGTCCTCCTGATGGTCGCTCGGCCGGAAAGCCTGCATGTGACTGCGGTGCGCGGACTGCTCCACAATCACCACGGGCGAACTTCCACTACTTTTCTTCTCTTGCTCAGCCATTATACTCAACTATCCATAAGCATCTAAGTCATTAAATTCACTCTAATTTTCAAATAAATCGATAACTTAACACAATATTTTTTTGAAAATCATAAACGGAGAAACGTCAATTTTTGTGAACATTTTGACAATACAAAATATTTTATTTTACTACTTTCCAATTTTGAAATGTTGATACAAAAAGTATTGTTGTAATGTAAGGTTGGCTATAGTCTCGCTATAAGAGATTTCAATATTTATGAGGAATCGGGGTTAGCTTATATTACCTATACGGCCTTCAGGATCAGTTAATTCTATCAATTCCATTATTTACCTATCATGGCTATTTCTAAGATATTTTAACCATCAGTAGATCTACTTTATAACCCAAGTGTAACCTCAAGAATAGATTGAGTGGAATAATGCAAAGGTTTATTGCAAAATCATAAAGAATGTAAAAAAAACGAATGTCATCCTCTTAGAAGTTATACGCCAGAAAATGTCTTATCTTGTTGCCCTTTGTTCTTAACCTAAATTACTGTATCTTTTGGTATTTCAGAGTTTAACTTATAACTATGCACGGGAAGAGGAAAATAAGATGTGATGGAAAATAAACAGTCTCCATCGAAGAAGAAATTAATATCCATCCAAGAGGAGAAATTGATACGTGAAGTTGACTACGATTGCATTAATAATACCCAAGGCGACCTTTCGAAAACGCCATACCTCTTAGGTATCATCCATAAAATTTACTCATATGAGCACCGAACCAATTTATACAGCTATTAGTTTACGTAATTTTCTAATCACCTATTTAGATTTTAACGGGAGGTCAGTGACCAAGACTGGTGTCGGAGTGTGTAGTATGTTTTAAGAACTCTTACATGGTTTAGCGATTGAAACAACCGTTACCAACATTTTAACGTGCCCTCGGAAGTACGTTAGCGCTCTGATTGACACATCACTGTCGACCACCATAAGGCGATTCTCACATTGTCCCGCACTACGCAGCGTAGCGCGTGAATGCGTAGAACACATTAGAACACGTTGCTTGTAAGTATCTATTGTATAGAAAACACGCACAGTCCAACACATAGAAAATGGTAGTGTGATAATCGCCTAACTACACATGCAAGTAGTAGTTAGGGTAAATAGCGATTATCTCATCAATCATATATGAAATCAAACTGCTCCTACCTAATTATTAGTCGATTAATGACTTTGTAAGTCTTCCATTTCCAGATCTCGAAATTTTTCCTAAGAATACGAATGCCCAAAGGAAATATTCTCAAAAAGTTCTTATTTCTGTAAAACCTCGATCTTCACCTATTAAGAGCATTAAAACACTTTACATCGCTGAGAAAAGTCGGTTTCATTCCAAAAAGGTAAAACGAATCTCCACAATTATATGAAGATTGTCATTATACTGGCATCGCCTCGCTACCCGTTCTGGTGGGAATTTAGTCTCTATAACCTTCTTCTTGAATGTGCTTGTTATGAAAAAAAAGAAAAAGATTCCCAAAAAGACAATTTAGAGATTTCAGAATTTAGTCTCTACATACAAACAAGTTTTACATCTTTATAATATTAGTATAGATGACCAATTGTTGATCAATTAAGTACTGTGTTTTCATTTATCTTGTAGGGGTCTAGCAAGTCTGGGTCTCGCCTAGCTATTGGAGATCATTCTTCTTTTACTACTCGTAAGTTTATAGAATACATTATCCACAGTTACATATTAACATACTATTAAAATCTTTGTTAAATAGCTATATTTTTATTTTCCTGTTTGATATCCAGATATTGGCGGTCAGGAGCATACAGGATATCGAGGAAGTGGGAAATCTGGATCAACTGAAGAAGATTATTCTTCACTAGAATCGAAATGCTCTCAAGTTTTTCAACCGGTCAGATCTCATACTTATAATGATAAACCGCGATCTGCAGAAAAATGTTACTTGTACACTCAAGCTCCTATTTGTATGAACATACCCAAAGTTGAGGCCAAAGTAGACTCGTCCGCGGCACGCTCTAAGGTGGATATTGCCACTTTGATTATTACTAATTCTTCTGTGCCCGATTCAGTGCACACTGATAATTCAAACACTTTAAGTAAGCTTCATAAGAGAATAGAACATTTAGAACGTAAGATTAAAAAACAAGAGATGGTGTTCCGCTCCCTGGAACCTGATGCACCCATATCGTCGTCGGAAGAAGAGACCAAAGATAATGTAATGAAATCCTCGTCAGGCACCGGGCGGCCAGGCTGCAGCTACATTCAGCAGTACAGCCATGTCCCCGAGACGTCCGCTTTCCAAAGATACGCCAACCAAGTGGCTCCACTATCTCCCAGCAAGGCCACTACCATAGAGAAAGAACATAACTCTGAGCAATACGGACGTGATTTTACGACGTATGATGGAATCACAGCTCGAGGTCGCAGAACCAGCGCTTCTGTGCCTGGAAAACGCGACGATGTACCAAAAATAGCAGCGGAAAGAGTACATAAAATAAGACATAAATTGAACCCTGTGCGAGACTATCGCTTGATGGACACTGTGCACTACCTTGCTCAAGGTGAGTTTGCTCCAAGAGACGACGGCATTAAGCTAACTCCTTCGCGGGAAGCTGTTCTCAGCGACATCATTTGGGAAGACGTTTGTCGTACGCACTGGCCAAACACCAGGTTAAGTCGAAGAACTGCCGTGCACCAGGAACGATATAATACTAGAGGCGAGCTACAGCGACTTATTGACAGCTTGCTCAGAGAGCGCGTAGCGCACGTCGAGCGTAGACGACGGCGCCATTACAGGATAGTCAAACTGAACCATCGCCACGAGAGCTGCAGACCAGTTGGGAAGACCGGTGATATCATAGTAGCGAGCCATAAGAACCGGCACATCGATGACAATCCCATGAGCGATTTAAACCCGGGCAGTGCTAGAGCGCTGATTCCTATAGGTGTAAGAGACGATCGTGGTCCCCGTCGGGAGCGCGGAAGTCACGATCCGTTTTATATGAACGAGGGGCGTACGAAACGTCGCTCGCGGACCGAGGACACCTCGCCGGGCCCCAGCCGCGCCGCCACCCGCCCGCACTCCTCCAGAGCTCCCACTTGTTGCTATCAAACATCGACAAACCCTCTCCCAAGTACGAGTGAAGGTGTCCCCAAGTACAAGGAGGCCAAATATGATAGTAACTACACCAGCGCCAGCAGCTTTTCTTGTAATAGACCTGTCACTAAAACCCCAAGGCTTATTGTTAAGAAGGATAAAGGCAGAAGGAAGCAACTCAGAGGTGAATCAGATCTGGAACATTACATAGTACTACCGACTTTAGTTGTTCGAACTCCATCTAACGTAAAACGACAAAAGAAGTTTAATGAACTTTATCATAAAATTCTCAACATTCAGATTAACTGTAAGTAGATTTATTGACAATTGCACCGAAATTCAGATTTCCGGATTTTCAGAGAATTCAGAACTTTTTACAAAATTTCATAATACTCCAGAATAACAGAATAGTAACGGAATATAGTTTGTGCATTATTATGACATTGAACGGAACTTAAACAAGAAATCTTAGAAAATATTTGGGACCAAAAGCTAAGGTCACTTAGATTTATTATTATAGTCAGAGAATAAATTCCAAATTGCAATGTATCCTCTAATTTTAAAAACAAATAAACTTCCATCTTTTTACTCAAGGGCAATAATGACTAATTTTATTTTATTTTTTTGTAGCTGGTACCGATCAATATGACTCTACTAAAAAGATATCAGAAACGCCTAAAAATCCAAAAACGAAAGACATTGGGTTCAATATTAACATCACCCTCTCCAATAGCGCCGAGGCCTTGTTAAAATAATTTTTATAATCGATTATTACACATACTTTTTATAACATTTTATTTATATTCTCTTAACTTCACGTGCTTATTGAATTAATAAAGTCTGTTCAAAATATTTGATTTTGTTAATAACTTTCCTTTTGTATTTTCAAAGATAGAAGAAAATCTCTTCCCGCGGATTTACCCGCGTTGTCCTCGTTCTCGTGAGAATTTCTGGATAAAGAATAGTCTCCATTCTTCCCCTTGAATGTGGCTATCCATTACAAAATGAATGATTCTCATCGGATTGGTAAACTTCAAACAACCAAAACCACAAATTCTTCAGCTTTATCTTAATAGTAAACGAGTAGACAGATCGTTAAGTTATTAACACACTACAAAACCAAAAAAATATAAGATGTACAGGATAGCGATACTATGTCTTTATATAACAAATAAAATTGACAAAATTAATATTGAATCCATCAGAATCCATTGAGAAATTACTGATATAGGTGTGATTGCGTACACACTAATGGAACATTACCAAACCGTACTGTACCGTACCGTACTTACTACTTAGAATAGTTTTTTATTGAAAACTGCAGCGATGATATAAGGATACCTAGGTACTGCTCAAAATCGATAACTATATCTATTTCACAACGTGCTATTTTCTCAAGGATGAGAAAGTGAATCATTAAGCCATATGTGGAATAACTAGCTGTGCCCTGCTGTTTCACTACAATCAGCCATTCTTAATTTAAACATGGTGTCACTAACACATTTTCTATTTAAAATAATCATCTATGTAGAAGATACATAATAAAATATGATTTGATTCTCATTTATTGTTCCAAATCTCGACAAACATCGTCAAACATTTCTCCCACTAAGTACAGTCGCATTCGGCAAGCGTGGTGATAATGCCTAATCCTCCTCACTGTACTGATATCTTCAGTGATATGAGAGGCCTTTGCCCAGCATGAGAAGCATGCATCAGTTTCCCAGAAAAGAGCTTAGCTCTTTAAGTTTAATGATGATGATGTTATGCAATGTTAAATTTGTTACATACCTAACTGTTGTTAAAGTCAAAAACATTGCTACGATGCGGTGCCGCATTATACGATCATTAATTACAGTCTACCGACTTTCTATTGATAGGTTCTAATAAGATTTTTTTGCTGCATCATATACACTCTTCCTAATAAGTTTTGATTTGGAAGTTGAAGGGAAAATACACTTTAAAATCTTACAAATCTCAAACAAATAGTGCAGTGCTTCATCATCAATCATCATCATGTATCGAAAATGAAATTATATTCTGCTTAAAGTTATCGGTTAAACATACATTCTCAGAATTGACAACTACAGTCACAAGATTACACAATGGTTTCATAAACTCATAGTTCTCGGAAATGGTATATTATACCACTAACATAACGACCTAAGTAAGTAATGATATCAATATTCATTCCTCGAACACAACCAATGACAATAAGGTGTGAAATCCTCAAGCAAGTAACATACGGTATTGCTAACTTTATCGGCAAGTTGTACGCATTGTCACCCCACTTTGGAATCGACTAGATATACCACTACTTTAGTATTCATCGTTTTAAATGCTTGTGTTATCGAGGAGCAGTTTCAGTAACCTAGTGACTTTCTTAAGTGATTTCCTATACTAGGCCGGCGACGAAGTGTTAAATATTTTAGTACATCGTATCGAATACGCGGTATCGATTGCTAAAATGTTTTCTTCAAACTACCGTAAATGTTAGCTTATGGCTCTGTTTATGTGACTATATTGGAATGGAAAGTGTGAAGAAATGGCTTTCAGAGAGAAATACAAGGAAGAATGGATTGTATATACACTACACTCCGCCTAAACGTAAGTCAATAGAAGCACTTTTTGGTATACCAAAGGGTATTAATCATACTTAGAAATAAAACACGATAGCCATTGAAGTCATAAGTCCTTAATAACTTTGTTTTTAACGAGGTTGATAGTGATAGCCGTAGACATTAAAATTTATACACCGCGATTGGCTTCAATATTCGTAGCATAAGTTTCGTAGCAAAAGTATCGTAGCATATGTTCCGTAGCGAACTCGTAGCATAGCACATAGTTTGTTGTACCTTATGTATGTAAATGTCTGGATTTGCTATCCTAATAGCGTTACGTTTGAAGGAAGGCACACAATCGTTCTGGACAACAGACAAGTGCAAACATACAGGCTATCGCGTGAGAAACATATTCCAGAATGTTCCATGTTCCACGGTGTGAATGTTTTCGAAATTGCTCTAAATCGGTGTATTTTTTACTTGAACGTCTGGTTCCGTGACTCAACTGATTGTTCGGAAATCATGTTAGTTTTTCAATTTATAATAGTTATTGCTTTCGGAATTTCCAATGGCAGTTTTGTTTGATAAAGCGGTGATAGTAGGTTTTCAGTTCGTATCTTATACATAGGTATATCTGTTTATAAACTACTTGTATAACATGAACTATAAAAATAATATTCTTTATCTCATAATATCACATATTCGAAAAAAAATGGATTATTGAATTATTATTACTGTATCTTCTTCTTCTTATATATAAAAATGAATTGCTGTTCGTTAGTCTGCTTTAAACTTGAGAACAGCTGAACCGATTTGGCAAATTTTGGTCTTGAAATATTCATGAAGGTCCAGGGAAGGTTTAAACGGTAAGCATTGACTGAATAAATGCGGGTGAAATCGCAGGGCACAGCTAGTTATAATATATAATATCTAATAGTTAAGACACATAATGAAATACAAAACAGTTTTATAAAACTATTTTTTTTACTTATGCTTTTTAAAATACACGTGAATAGTTATAATTTTCATACTTACATAGAAACCATATTTAAAGTAGTCCAGTTTAGACACGGGTAGCGTTTTATTGCTCTATTAAATATGATTTAATGTAATAATTCATTTAAATTGAAGCCAAATGTCCAGACAGCTTGACCTTAGCGTGATAATGTGGAATTTTTTGCAATAAATACTGTTACATTTTTTGAAAAACGTTGCAACTTTAACATGCTAAGTATTTGACTACCATTTGTACACGTCACTTTCATACAAACGTTTTCCTTTCATTTATATTGCAGCTTTTGTGAAATACTCTTATTATTCTTTCAACAACTCAGTTATTAGGCTGTCTGTCTGAAGGAAATATTACTACCCACTTCCTACTATAATATTATAAATGCGAAAGTTTGTGAGGATGGATGTATGTATGGATGTATGTTTGTTGCTCTTTCACGCAAAAACTACTGAACGGATTTAGATGAAACTTTACAGTAATATAGGTTATACATCAGAATAATACATGGGATACATTTTATCCCGAAATTCCCGCGGACATGGGTACAACGTGGGTGAAACCGCGGGGCGCGGCTAGTATATTATAAAAGGAATTCAGGTTATAAGACAAATGAATATCTTCTTATAATACTGATAAACGAACTACTAGAAGTCTCGATAGAACTTTGAAGCAATAGATAGAACATAACTGTACTAATATAATAAAGCTGAAGAGTTTGTTTTTACGTTAATCTCAGAAACTCTCTTCCGATTTGAATAATATTTTTTGTAATACATAGCCTCGTTCAACGGAAAGGTTATAGGCTATTTTTCATCCCGAAATTGAGTATTTGAATGGTTTTTTTTTATCCTTCCTATTAACTTATCTTGTTATCACGTATAAGAAACTAAAATCCGTTTTTTTATATCGTTATTATTTCGAGAGTTACAGGCGGTCAAAGTTGCTGATTAGACAGAGACAGCACTACTACTAGTGTGACGTCACAATGTTAGAGCGCCGTAGACGTCGCATACAAAAAATCGTTTTGCAAGAAAGGAACAGCATCAGACAGGAGAGAATATTTCAGAGTTTATAATTTCTTTATTTAGTAAACGATTTTGATTCTGATTTCAGTTTTGATCATAATTTTAGTCGTGATAACAAGATAAGTTAATAGGAAGAATAAAAATAAAATTCGAATACTCAATTCCCACGAAAACGGCACAAAGCAGATAAAACTGCAGGCCGCTACTAGTCTTAAATAAGGTTAAAACAAAGTCTATACGCTATATAACATAAAATATAGAAAATTAGCAGTACCCATACATTGTGTCTAAAAATAAAACCTAAACCGTATACTTTCACAAAACCAATAGTTTCATTAGCAATAGCATATCAATACAAGGTAATGTTAGCATTAATTAAAGCCCCAATTAAAAATCATCATACTCTGTCACAGTGAACGAACTAATAACTGGAGCAGTCATTTGTTTTATGGACAGTCCCGACAGTCCCACTTGCAGCATTGATAGGGGTCACTGACCAGGGGTGTTCACCTTTAACGATGTTGTTAGTGTCGGTTAAATATGTCACAATAGTTTGTAATACTTAGCACGGTGAAAAGGCTTTAAATAATGGAAATATACGTCAAAAATACGTAATATCTATAGAGTAAATGTTATAATAACTTAGCTTATGGTTATTCATTTTGAAAAGAGAAGTAGTCATCTATACCAATGTTATAAAGAGGTAAAAGTTTGTTTGTTTGTATGTCCGAGCTAATCTCGGTAATTACCTGTCCGATTTTGATAATTATTTTTGTAATAGATAGCTACATTCAACGGGAAGGTTATGTTTGATATTACAGGTTAATGCCTGTAATATCAAATACTATATCCCATACTAATATCATACTAACATCCCATTGATCAAAGGCTCTTTTACGAAAGAACAATCACTAAAATAAATTGTTCCACAAAAAGCATACAGCAATAATCACACTCTCTTTCACAGTAGTAAAGTTCTGCAGTTCTCCAATATATTAAACAAACATTATAAATTGCCTCGCCGCCGCCACATATGCTGTTACAAAGGAAATAATTTGGCTGGTTATAATTCACCTGAATATATATGACGTTTAAAATGGTTTTACTGTTTTTCTTAAATGCAGTAAGTATGTATTTTGATTAACTGCAATCAAAAAGTGGGAAGGACTGTTTATTTAATTAGTGTACATTCCGAAGATGTATCACACGGAAATTATTTTTGTTTATTATTGTATCTTGTTTATAAGATAAAGATGATATTGAGACGCCATTGACATAACTTAACGCTTAACTTACGTTGAATCCTACTTCGTACTTCCTGCTAATATTATAAATGCGAAAGTTTGTGAGGATGGATGTAATGTATGTATGTTTGTTGCTCTTTCACGTAAAAACTACTTGACGGATTTGGATGAAACTTTACAGTAATATAGATTATACATTCGAATTACACATGGAATACATTTTATCCCGTAATTCCCACGGGAACGGGTACAACGTGAAACCACGGGGCGCGGCTAGTTTATATAATTTATACAACGTATAATGCACCTACATATAATCACTATTACAGGTTTGCTTAAAAACATTTTCAACTTTAACCGTATCAAAGCAAAACTCGTGTGCTTACAAGTCTTTTTACGGCTTAAAATAGGTATTAAGTATGTTAGAAAAAGCGTGCAATACTAACACGAATGCGATTTGAATAAAATGCAACATATTCGCGACATGTGGCCGTTTGCTGTTGGCCAGTGAGCGGTCGCGAACAATTGATCCCGTTTTATTTTAAACCAGTAGTAAACTTGTAAGGTCACCTGATCAAACGATAGCGCCCCCTACCGGTCGCCTTATAAATCTTTCACGCGAATATTATACAGTGTAATATCCGTAACAATTACAGGGTGTTTTAATTAGGCTGGCTTTTATTTTTATTATAATACTGCTAAGTAGGCACTTGGTTGATTTCTTTGTTATGTAATATGGCTTGTAAATATGGTTTGGTCTTCTTCTTCATCGAGTGGACGGTCAACCTGACCAATCCTGGTGTCAGAGTTATTGAGCCGCCAAAGGCCTCTGACATGGCTCATGTAACGACTACTATCCGTAGAAAGTAACCGGGACCGACGGCTTAACGTGCCCTCCGAAGCACGGAATCATCTTACTTTTCGGGCAATTTAGCGGTGATTTTAGCGGTAATTTTAGGGGTGATTTAGCCTGCAATGCCCTAACCAAACTGACGACAGTCTCACAAAGTGATTTTTATGAGATATCCCCACCGGGAATCGAACCCGGAACCTCCGGATCATGAGCCGAGCGCTCAAACCACAAGACCACGGAGGCTGTTATGGTTTGGTTCTAGCGAGACTTTGGATTAATCGCTATTTTATTGACCACCTCCTCTTTACCATGAACTCACTCAGTTAAGATAGTCTTTATTATAAAGCTTTTCTTTATAAATAAATCTAAATATGAACCTATATAGCACCCTATATAGTCGCAAGATCAACTTGGTAAGATATTAAACTTGAAAAACTGTGGCAGTTTACTATCGGCGGCTACGTGAGGAACTTTTCAAAGGTTTGGAGGTAAAAACATTATCTTATAACTTCGAGGACTTTAACTTACGAGTATATACGGTGGGCATATAAGGCACAGGAGTGTAGCTCATAGAGAAATCTTAAACTTATTTACTTCATGTAATATGCTATTACCGACGCATGGTTATTTAGTTAGGATATTATGACATATTCAACTCGATGGTTAAGTCTGTCGTTGGTCGCGTATCGTAGACAGTGTCGTATCGTAGACAGTTGTATAATATTACTAGCAGCGCCCCGCGGTTATACTCGATCTGTCACCGTTCCCTATCGTTAGCCTACAACCTTCCCCTTGAATGTCTATCTATTACAAAAATAATAATACAAACCGGATTGGTAATTTCTGATATAAGCCCGTACAAACAAACAAAACAAAGTAACAAACTTTGCCTCTATATAATATTAGTATAGATTAGAACCATGGTACTCTACATCTCGTACATAACGTTGTACTCAAACATAACGTTCCTCTTTCTACCTAGTGATAGGCGTTGTATCCAGCGCGCAGCTCCGACGGCTAGCCCGCGACGGGTCTCAGAGCAGGGTGGAGCGTGCCGTGCTGGCCGGGCAAGGCTGGCGGCTGCTGGCCGAGTCGGAGGCGCTGGCTCACTGCCACCAGCTGCCGGCCCTCATTGCCAAGTGCGACAGTCTCCATACGGCGGTTGAGAAAGGGTCTTTGATGGATCTGCAGGTAGGCGCGCTGATTGCTTTGGTTATGACTGCATAATGTGTGGTGTATCATGACTCTTCATAACTAAGTCATGGGGGTAGTGATCCAGCCCATTATTTCTTAAAATCCGTATGCTATGCAAAAGGATAGCTAAAAGGTATTTCTGAACCAACACTGTCTTAGTTGAAGTAATAAAAAACAATTGAACTTATTTTATTATAATCGTAGATCATAAAACAATATAGATTCTATACTACTCGTATAATTAAGAAAATATTTATCTATAACAGAAAGTACTCAAGAATACAATGTCAATCTTCCTTGCTATGGAAGCTACGCGGATGTTGCAAATTTGCTACGCGTCTACGAACTTCGTAGCATTGCTACGAGCTACGGCCCTTTATAGCGTCGTAGTTTGTAGCTCCGAAATTCGTAGTCTAGCGTTATTTTCTATTCACTTGTATAGAAACCCTTATATGCCTTCACAATAGAGATAAATATCTTTTTATTAAGTGTGTTTACATATAATTGAGATTATGACTGCTCAAGTGCTCAGCTATGTTATGCACGTATTTAACGTCCTCTTTCACTATAACATATTATTTTAAGGACATTCTTGAATTGGATTACAATCGTCGTAAGATCGTGAACTGTCGAGATGAGGCTGGCGTCGGTTTGTTGCACAAAGCTGTGTACTACGACTACATGGACATAGCCGAATACTTAGTGAAGGAATATCCGCAGTTAGTGAACGCTAAGGACTCTGTAAGTATATTAAACTGTCGATATTATTGTGTGTATATTTTTAGTTTTACATACTTCGTTTTTTTAAAGGTTTTACGCATAAGTAAGAAAGAACTTCCATTGAGAATTAATATACTTAGACTTATTTGTGGATGAGCCGTTTTCTTGCAATTTTCATAAAATAATGTAACCTCTCAACACAACCAACGTGAGAGGCAGTATTCCTTCATAACCGTGACTAACTACTAATTAACTCAGCCTTTGAAGAATACTAATTACCATTCATAAAATCATCAATTATCATGAATAAACCTCTTTTACCAGCTGACGAGGTTCTTGGTTGCACAGGAAGGTCGCACACCATTGCACTATGCGGGCGTGTGTCGCGACGCGGCGGGGGCGGCGGGGCTGCTGGAGGGCGCGGGGGCGGCGCGGGGCGCGCGGGACGCGGCCGGGCGGACACCCGCACACTACCGCGGGGACGCACGGACACTGCTGACGTTGCCGGTACCGGACAGACACATGCCGAAGGAAAATAAGAGGAACCCGCCAGGTGAGGGTACTTTAATACCTTTACTTAAAAAATATTATATTGTTTTATTAATAGCCCTTATAAAATATAAAATATTCTCGTTTTTAATATTTCTTAGAACCGTTTAGTCACACTTCAGTTTTATGTCTAAAGTGAAAACTCTCATTTTAACCGACTTTAAAAAGATGGGGGTTCTCATTTCAATTAGTTTTCTTCTTCTTCAGTTCAGGTTTCATTTCAATAAGTTCAGGTTTAATTCTTTTTAATTCTTTTTCGAAAAGTTTCTCAATATGTCTGCAGATTTTTACCAATAAAACTTCTATTCACTCTATTTTTAACTGATATAGTACTTAGTCCAGTTTTCAGTGTTTTATCATTTATTTCTTCTGCATAGAAAGTTCATCAGCTCTGCCAATGTAAAGCTAAGCCTAGTATAAGCTTTTATAAGCTACACGTACATAAGAGTTTTCAACTTTCAGGTTTCCACGTATTCAAGTTTATTGCGTATTGAGCTACTTTATAACCGTAGACTATAACATCAAAAATTATAAACTTACTTTTTATTACTTTTTCGTTTCCATTCCATCTTAACAATACCGTCTTCTCATATAAATCATATTAGAAGCGCATATTCTAGAATCATATAGTATCGATTTTCAATAATGTATTAGTCTGTAATGATCTAATGACCCACTGCTAGGCAAAGGCCTCTCATCTCACCGAAGATATCAGTTCAGTTAGCCTGACGTAATCAACAACGTAACAATTTATAATATTTATAAAAACAGTCCGTCATTCAGCGCTTTATACGCCTCTGAAGCGATGATAACCAAACTATAATATTAAAGTATTATCATGAAACATTTTTCATGTTTTCAATTTTCAATGTTCTGCTTAGTCACACCAACACCTCGTGCATTAACTTAATTCATAATCAATCAACTTACGTGACGAACGCGTCACTAATAAGTTAGTTCGTATAGGCTAGTGGCAACCCAGGTGTCAGAGTTTTTAGACCCAAAGGTTTCCGATAATGGTATAACGATTGAAACAACCGCGACCAAAATGTTACGTGCCCTTCGAAGCACGGTAGCGCTTAGATAGAAATGCCGTGTTCCTTTTTCTAACAACTCGAGGTCTAATGCAAGCGAGTACAAGTACAAGCGAGTTTCAACACTTTACATATCTTTAAGAATACAAACAAATAATCGCCTTTATTTCCTTTGTTAGTTGACACCGCAGTTAATAAATGGAACAGCTTATCCATCCAGTCATCTATTTACACACATAAAAAAGAAAAATAAACGCCAATCAATATAATGTAGGTATTACCGGTTATTACATTCATTAGAGACATGTACCACAAACACTAGTAAACAGAACATAACGTATGTAAAACATACAAACTCATACACACATAATTTTACAACGCACACACATATATGTGCACACATACATACATGGCCACTATTATCTATTTCATCAGTTATTTCAATCTAGCGTCATACGAATATACGAGCAACAATTATACCACTTTCATGAATCAAACACACGAACGAAACAATCAATAAGTAGTTTCAACACGAACTACAAGGGATATTGGAAATAAAGATAGAGTTGAATTGATTGGAAAGTTTTATTAAAATTGCTTAACATGTCGTTAAAAAATCGTTTTAAAAGTCTCGTTTTATATTCGAACTAGAAACAGGAGCAATCTTAAAATATTTTGAAACTTATTAATCATTTACAATCCGAATTAATTCTTCCTTCTCACGTATGCACCATCGTAAAAACTATCACTTTACTTTGAATTCATAAATAGTTTAACAGAACAGAAACAGAACTAAAAATAACAATTATAATTTGATTTCGTAAAAAACGTAAGTACAATAACAATTATCCATTTTGCTAAGATACGAGTAACCTCATAATTTTCATATTTACTTAAATACATTATGTAGATTGATGTTGAACTTTAGGATTAAGCTCATTAATGATAAGTATTAACTGATCAAATTCATTGACTCTATAATACCTTAATCCTAGTAAATACTCTTACTTTAGTAAGCGACTTATCAATGTTTCAAATCATACCGTACCAGAATGTTTAAAGAAACCACTTCGAACTTAATATCTCCTGCTATAAACACATTCAAATCCTTCGTTAAAATGGTGTAAAAACAATTGTAGCAGCGACAAAAATCCTTGCTTTTTATATCCCCATGTTGTAATATAAATTAAATTAAACCATTTTGACCTACATACTGTTATCTGTGACCAAACCATGTAGTAAAAGTCCGAAAATCAAGTAAATAAAGAACCGTGATCTATTAAAGAGGGTTACTCCGTAATCGTGCAGATAAAGGCTTGGTTTCCAAAGGTGTGGCCGGTGGCTTAGTCATGAATATTTATCACGATATCCACGCTATTTTGGACCAGCCCACTATTTTATTAGAGTTTATTTTTGACTAATGAGTTGACCGGTCATTTGTTATGGATTTATCATTGCAGGTCATCGATTCATTCCTTAATTAAAACCCTTTGATTATGATGTATACATTAAAATTGCAGGTCCATATGGTTTTAATAAACTAAGTGCTTAATTACTGTAGTAATATAATCACTGCAGAACTTTATGTACATGTTGCCGATGTATTCACTGTGTCCACTGGGCTTCGATCTTTCGATTTTTATTTACGCTTTTACGATTTTTATTTACGCTTTTACGGCTTATCTATGATGACTAGCAGCGCCCCTTGGTTATACCAGCGTTGAGGCCGTTCTCGTTGGAATTTCAAGATGGAAAATAGCTTATACCGGTCCTGTTGAATATAGGTATACATTACAAATATAATTATTTAATTAAATCAGACTTGTAGTTTCTGAGATTAGCGCGTTCAAAACAAACAAAAAATCAAACTCATCAGTCCTATTTTATTAGTAAAGATTTCAGCTAACGAGTAATTTAATGATGCAGGTGTACGGATAGCGGTCTTGTTTAGGTCCACTAAACTATCAGACATGATCGTAGCCACTGTCGCACTGATCATAACGGAGCCCTTAACTACAACAAAAAAACAGAGTCTATGGCTACAATCAAACACGAAGATTATTATTTCCTCATATACATATAAATTAGCTTTATACTAGAGCTACACAAATAGCATGTTTAGATGGCTTAGCTTGAAACCAATGTTTAAGAAAAAGCATTGTTATCATTGAATTGTATGTTATTTAGTAATTCTTTCTTATTTTTATTTTAAATACAAAGCCACCCTAAACCCCATCAATGCTAATAGCACATTCTAAATGTTGAGGAAACAACAAAAAACCAATTTCAAGTTTATTACAGTGTTAAAAATATAAAGAAGCGAAAGTTGTGGCCGTAAATTCTTGAGTATTGTGTAATGCGGTGTTATCGTGATTATCAAATATGTTTTGGAGTGTTTGTGAACTCCTCGGTATGCTAATCTCAGCTGCGGCACGCAAACTTGTTGCTTCATTGATATTCCGCTTACTTTATTGTTTTATTATGGATATGTCTTGATTACGGTTTCTTTGGGTTAAGTATAACATCCTATGAGAAAGTCTGAAGAGATTTTATTTTTTTCTTATGTTCAAGTGAGTTGATGGCAACAGGCAACCCTAGTATCAGAGGCTTTAGATCGCGTAAATGTCTCCAACATGGTCTAATAATTGAGACAATTGACACGGATAGTTATTCCAAAGCTTGGAAGCGCTATATATGTTTACTAGCAGCGCCCCGCGGTTTTACCCGCGTTGTGCCCGTTCCCGTGGGAATTTCGGGAATTTTTTTACATAAAAACCTTCCTCTTGAATCACTCTACCTATTACAAAAAACCGCATCAAAATCTGTTGCGTAATTTTAAAGATTTAAGCATACAGACAAACAGACAAACAGAAGACAAACAAACGCGACTTTGTTTTATACTGATACTTTATAATGACCAACCAACCTATTTGTGGTCAAGCTGCTATGCTTAGTAATCTAGTGAACATAACCAAGTCAAACCACATTACGAGAGCTACAAATTCGTTATGTTCCGTTCAATTCGTCTATCCCTTCATTACACACATATTTTTTAATTATATAGGATCTCAGTTTATTGCTGTAGGTAAAACAAGAATTTAAGGACCTAGGATGTTTTTAAATGATCATTACAACTTTAAATAGAACGCCTCAATGGTCGTGGTATGTGCACTCGCCTGCCAAGACTGGTCCTGGATTAAATTCCCGGGTCGAGCGAAAATCATGTTTCCTACTTTTCAAACATGGCTCGAGTTTGATATCACGCCTAATCCTCTTCACTGTACTGATATCTTCAGTAAGTTGAGAGGCCTTTGCCCAGCAGTGGGACATTATAGGCTAATACTACTTTAATACTACTATGCAACTTTAAAATTGGAATTAGTTATATCAAAAAAATATTTTAATAATTAGCCATAAATTACCCACTGCAGGACAAAGGCCTCCCTACCCTCCTTCCACTGATCTCTATCCTGAGCTATTGTGGGCCAATTATTGTTGTGTTGGTCTAGTTCGTCCCGACTGTTAATTTGTCACACTATGGTCTACACAGACAGTTTTATTGTTATAACCTCTACAACAAACAACCGTAACGGCCGGTTCACACATGTCTCCGTTTTACTGTTCCGTTTTATCGTGTACGTTTTTTTTCGTCGATGGCGTATGTAGTTGTATGAGCGACTTCACACATGGCACAGTATTCCGTATACAGTAAATAATATACAACTACATACACGATAAAACGGAACAGTAAAACGGAGACATGTGTGAACCGGCCGTAAAAAAGTAATAACTTTCATCGATAAATACGTTTACACATACATATGTACTATGTTTACTCATGTTTTCAAAATACAATCAGATACTTATGGGTGCTTTACAGCAGTCTGTTTCAATCTTTACATTATAATCCTAACTAATATTATAAATGCGAAAGTAACTCTGTCTGTTTGTCTGTCTGTCTGTCACGCTTTCACGCCAAAGCTACTGAACCGATTTGAATGAAATTTGGAACACAGTTAGTCCAGAGCCTGAGAAAGGACATAGGTTACTTTTTATCGCGAAAACAGGGGTTGAAAGAGGGGTTGTAAAGTTGGAAGTGTGGTTATTTTTTAAACTACTGCACGGATTTGGATGAAACTTTACAGGATAGGTTTTACACATGGGATACATTTTATCCCGAAATTCCCGCAGGAACTGATACAACGCGGGTAACACCGCGGGGCGCAGCTAGTAATTATATATAATGCCATTAAGTATTATGCCCAGTGTCAGTCAATCAGTGACGTGTCATTTTCTACATATTATTCATATATCTCCAGTTATACCTACGTACCTATATCTAGTTAAAGGCACCCATATCTAGTCTTAGTTTTCTGATAACCCGAACACTAATGAGCGTCCCACATACCTATTTGAAAGGTGGGTGTACACCATCGATCGATTTCTTTTCCATTAAATATTAAAATGTGTCTGTCTAAGCAACACTCCACCTGAATAAATAAAAACATTGACCTTGAAACTACTTGAAACTATATACTGTGTAAAGCCTATTCTACACGCAGGTATTAGGTACACCCCGCGAGGTATAAGCTGAGCTTTGCAATTGTGTGAGTGTACATGGATAGTGTAGGTGTGATAACCGGCCTTAGGCGCGGCGCCATTTTCGCCCGGTAAAAACCTGATTTTGGGTAACCGGCTTGAGGCGCGGCGCCATTCTGTCTCGCCGCGCTTGGTACTTTTGGTGATCACTCACACTAATGCAAAGCTCAGCTTATACCTCGCGGGGTGTATAGGTATAGAAATAATGTATAAGGTTACTGTTATGAAACTTGACAAGTAATTATTTGCCTTATGTGTTTTCCCAAGGCTTATGATAACACTAGTTAACGTTGAATGTCCCGAGGGCCTGTTTTTGGAGTTTATCAACATTGTGACGAATGGGCCAGACACTTCGGCTGGACAATACTGTACGTCGAGGTATTTGAAACATGCTGTCCTTGTGGTTTAGATTTTCACCCTGATTGTCGATGTTGTCACAAGGTATTTGTTTCACAGCGGAAAAATTAAAAATTGAAATATGTATGGAAATCTTACGATCTTAACTGAACTGATTTGACATTTATTTGGTCAAATCTATTCATTGATAACGTAGATTTAGGTTTGTGATAATCACAAGACAATCCATACGATACTGTCTATGTGTTTACCTCTTATAAGGTCTTAGCCCACTTATACTACTCCGCTCAGGGCGGTGTTGGACCGGAATCGTATCAGTGGGCTAAGACCTTTACGCCTAAATCACATGACTTATTGTAATTAATTTTGAAATAGATTTGATTTACTTTACTTCTTTTTAAATGAAATTCTACAAAACCGAGGGGCGTTTGAAAACCAGCGCTGTACCGGGACCTCGGCTTCGGTACAGCATCAGCTGAGACATGAACAATACAACTCAAATAATGTAGCAAATTGTGATTTCTTTGTTTTCCTTGTAATTGTGGTAATAAATGATTAATTTTATTTTTAAGCTATTGCATAGCTTCTATCGCGGGCCTTGAGCGCGGCCCGCGCTCAAGGCCCTTTTTCGTTTCGCCTTTTTCGTTACGGAATTTCTGGATTCGGTCCCCGCGCTGCCCGGGGACCGAATCCAGAAATTCCGTAACGAAAAAACCTCACGCTCCCCACTAACGCCATCTAGTGATATAAAAAATAACTATGCAATAGCTTTACCGCGGCAGTCCCCGAGTGCCACACGTCTTTTTTTTATTTTGTTGATTAGACATTGGGAACAGGCAGGGTTAAAAGCGCGGAGTACTGCTAGTACTTAAAACTTCAAAAAATACCTACTTAAGTACTAAACGTAGTTGTCTAAAGTCCTAGTAATTATTTTACCTTAATTCTTCTATTGCAACATTTGTATCGAAATCATTACATTGGACGATAATTAGCTTCAATTTTCCACTTAATCATGTCCTTTTCAGTCCTCACATTATTGAATATTTTATGAACCGCCTATAGAAGTTAATTTTATAGAAGCGAGCATTGTGACTGACACACTTATCCTCGTATCGAAATTTAATATCAATCAAAGATAGAAAAGCAGAACTAGGGCAGTGACAAAGGGTATTATGTATAAATAGGACATCGATTCAATTGCCTTCGGGTGTAGCCTTTGGTTTAACAGAGTTTTCTAGACGTATGTACCTATATGTTATACGTTGTACTGTAGTGTTGACACGCACAGTGGAGTAAATAAAAATAAGTGTTTCACGAATATCGGTGTAATATTGTAAGAAAAATATACTTAATGTAGTTTATAGTTTAAAGTAATTGCGTCAAACCATGAGGCCTTTGCTACACTTGGCGGATCTTGCGCGACGGAACGCCATTACATATAATTGACGCTGCGACGGAACGACCGATCTTCCTTAGTGTGCCCGCTATTTGTCATTTATATATATGGCACTAGCAGCGCCCGCGTTGAGCCCGTTCCCGTAGGAGTTTCTAAATGAAAATTAGCCACATTCAACGGGAAGGTTATAGGCTATTTTTCATCCTGAAATTCTTACGGGAACGAGCACATCGCGGGTAAAACCGCGGCGCACTGCTAGTAATAGATAAACGTAAAGGATTTATGTATCAAAACATAACTTACTACCCAAAGATCTTTGCTCGAAAACCCATAATACCACAAAGTGTCGATAAGTTATTGCAACACAATCAGGCAGCTCGTTCATTCACGTGGCAATTTTCCCATTTCCCTCATTTAATATACAAAGCTTTTCTCACCTTGAACTATAATACGCAATCTGATTCCCGTAAATCTATTTAGCGAGGCCTCTATTGAATATGAATGAACATAAATTCCTAGAAATTTTCCTTCATTATGAAAGGTCTTTCTTAACAGTTATAGTGGCGAGGTTTGGTATTAAGAGGTATGTAAATTATTGATAAATTAGTAGGCATTTATGTATATTACGTACTGGTTATGTTTGCCACAAAAGTGTTTCGTAAGTAATAGATTTTTCGAGTACTACAATTTCGTATAATATTTATGAGGAACTTTGATACGAATTAAAATTTTAATATTGTTGTATAAGTGGTATAATATTGTTGTATAAGTGAAATGGAGACCTGTATATACCTGTATATACCTTGTTCTGAATATACCTTCATTAGTCTGATATAACCATCACTAAATGTTGCGTAGTTTAACTGAACATTGTTGTAAACATTGGTGTTAACATCGGTAGAGCTACTGTTAACTGAACATCTAAACATCTGACTGACCAAGGTTAACTGAACATCTATCAGAGTAGTAGAGATTAAATGAGTGGTTTTGAGTAGTGTTTGAAAAATTACGCAATTTGCTAAGTGATGGACGTCTCTGAGTGTGGCAATACACATTTGAATCTATGATAATATAATAAAGCTAAAGAGTTTGTTTGAACGCACTTATCTTTGAAACTACTGATGCGATTTGAATAATTATTTTTGTAATTGATAGCAACTGGAAACTATAGACATTTTTGTATCCCGAAATACCCACGGCAACGGGCACAACGATAAAACTGCAGCACGCAGCTGGTTTTCTATATTTCAATTCAAAAAATCTTCTTCCCCAGGGTTGGTGATAAAGCGTCACAACATCCGGATATGGTGCCACGACTGCGACATGTCCCGCCTCCAGCGGGTCGTGTGGGAGGGTCACGGGAGCCGCCTCCTCAGCGAGGTCTCCAACCAGCCCGTCGTCAAGAAGTTCCTTGAAGCTGTCCCTTATATAATGGTCAGTACCCATGCTATTCGTACATCTGCATGTTCATGAAAATACATCATTGAGAACATTTTACCAACATAATTCTCAAATAATTACTTTGTAGAGTTATTTAGCGAAACCATTTTTGGATTACATCCTTAGTCCAATACGTATAAAGAATGACAAGAGTGTGCCAACACCATGTTCCAAATACATGCCAATTTCCTAATCTTTCTCATTTCAAATGAATTCCGATTCCTTTTACGAATTGCATCATCATTGCAGGTATCATGTTCAAAAAACCTTAATTAGATTACTACGGAACCGTTAAAATGGGTCAAATGTTGCATACATTATAGCATACAATAGTAACATTAAGGCGTGGTTATGGACAAGCACTTATGTTAATGAAAGCACATAATATTTTTGTACTTCTGTTCGATAATTCAGAGCAGGATTGAACCCTTCCCTTAAAAAACCCCTTTTATAATAAATTTGATTAAAAATATGCGTATCTGTAGTCTGTACACTTAAAGAGTAACATAATTTTCTGTAACATCGTAGCTATCAGACGGTTACTTTGTTTCAAATGTGACATGAGCAAATGTCCGTAGCTAACGTTCGTAGCTAATGTTTGTAGCAAATGTTCGTAGCAAAATGTTCGTAGCAAAATGTCCGTAGCAAATTTTCGTAGCTAATCTTCGTAGTTCGTAGCTATGATACAGCAAAAATCTAAAAAACCATGGTCTAAAAACTCTCAACACTAGATTTGGCCAATAACGTACTCTACCCTTACTTTCTTTTTTATCACTAAAATATTTTCACTTGGGTTCTCCTCCTTTCAGAATACTATAAAGGACATCCATACGGTGACCATTGATAACGATCTGGAAGGCCTGATGAAGCATTCCGGAGACCCGGTCCCGCCGCAGGCTCTGTCGTGTCGAGATGCGAATTTCATGACGGTCATGCATAAGGTAAAGATGACTTGAGAGTTTATTTGCATAAGGGAGGAGTATGAACTTGGTTAACACATAAAAAGAATATTAAGCATGATGTCTTAATTAACTACAATAACAATGTAACCAGTTTAATTCTGCAAGGTTTTTTTAAATTATTAAAACAACTTAGTGTTTGTCAGAAGTAAGCCATATAATATATTTATTTGATTAGTCATAAAATTTACGAGATAAAGTGTACATGTGTATTAACAAGTCATATTAACAGGCCGTGCTTCGGAGGGCACGTTAAGCCGTCGGTCCCGGTTACTTTCTACGGATAGTAGTCGTTACATGAGCCTTGTCAGAGGCCTTTGGCGGCTCAATAACTCTGACACCAGGATTAGTCAGGGTGACCATCCACTCGATAAAGAAGAAGAACAGTCATCGAACATAACTACTCGTAGTGATGGCCAACAGTTTGTGATTGGACTCTTTAATTAAAAAAACATAGTTTATCTAAATCCTAATCCTAAAAACTGTCTCTTTACAGTATCTACATTACAGATTGACACATTTTTTGGGCACCATGAACGATTCCATAATTATTTCAGCTATCTGAAAAAAACCTATATTTGTTACTTATATATTATTCTATCTAGGCCGCAGGGCTCGGCTACAGCAGTATAGTGAAGTACATCGTCGAGAGATATCCCCAAGGAGTGAACGATATTGACAACGAGGGTCGGACCCCGCTGCACTATGCGGCGGCTGTCAGGGACGATCAGCACATATACAACACTTTAGTAGAACTGGGAGCTGATGAGAGTATCCTTGATAACGTAAGTGTTGATGAAAGATGTGATGCAGAAAATCGTTACTAGTAGAATAAAGCTGAAGTTTTTATTTTGTATCAACGCTCTATAAGCTCAGAAACTACCAATCCGATTTGAATAATTATTTTTGTAATGCCACATTAAACGGGAAAGCTACAGACTATTGTTCGACCCGACATTCCCACAAGAAAGGGCTGAATGCGGTTAAAATCGCGGGGCGCTGCTTGTGTCATTATAAAATCGAACCTCGAGTAGGTTATGAGGTTTAGGCAGTTTAAAAGCCTTCGATATGATTAGAGGCACGGAAGCGGTCATATAGAAATTCTGTCATCATATCATAACAGTCAGTCAGTCATTGCAGTCAGTCATAATCTGATTGAAGCAATTATCGCTTAACTTACGACCATTGCGACTAAATAAAATATAAACCTAAAGTTAGTGATACAATGAGTTCCGAGATCCAGTGAGCGCGGTGATTGCGCCTTACATTTGTCGCTGAACTGATTTCTTCATCGAGCGAGAGGTTTTACCCTGCAATGGTATCTTACATGTAACTATCTTACCCCCCCCCCCCCCCCCTAACTTAACTTGTTTCAAATCATTGCTGTGATATAATTATAATTATCTAATTTTAGAAAAATAAGACACCAGCTTACTACGTAAACAGGCCTCAAGAAATAGACAAACACTTGTTAAAAACTATACCAGAGGCACCGAGGACCCCATCCAGCGCGTACCCCGCATCATGGGATTGGAAACTTCTAGACAACTATGTCATCAATGAATTACAAAAAAAGGCTAGAAGGAAGAATTTGAGGGCATCCAACGAGAATATATCATCCAAAAACTATACAAACACCATATCTGAGAGCACGGACAATCACAATGGCATGAAGGCTAGTAGCACGCATGAGTTTATCAGTGATCTGCCTGAACTAGATGATGGGGTCAAAAATGTAGACGAAACCCCTGAAGAAAACCACGAAGAAGCCAAAGAAGAACCTCAGGTAACAATTAGCACAAAGTTTTGCATATTCCAGTTTATTTGCTTCGCTTTTTAAGTAATTATACATTGCATGAACATTAACTTTTTTCATTTTAGGAAACTGAAATAACTGAGGAACAGGATACAGCCGATGAGGCTAATAATACCGAAGATGAGGGTGAAAAAGAAGAAACTCCGGGTGATGAGGAGAACGTGGAAGAAAATGAAGACAAGCCTGAAGAAGGAGAAGAAGTAAATAATAAAGAAGGTGAAGAAAACACGATGAATGATGCTGATGCCGAAAATGAAGGCGTTCCAGAAAATAATGCGGAGACGGAAAACAATCCCGAAGAAATAGAAAATGCTGAGGAAATAGAAAATGCTGACGAAGCAAATGAAAATGATGAAACGAATAAAAACGACGATAATCCTGCAGTTGAAAATCCAGATGATAGAAATGAGCAAACAGATGATGCTCTTGAGAATGATGCAAATAATGAAACTACCCCAGAAAATGATGGTGAATCAACCCACGATGACGAGCCAGAGACAGCTGATGAAAACGATCCCGATTTAGATGCACAAACTAATAGACATAACAAAGACCACGATGTAAATGGTGTTGACAATGATGAGGCTTCCGAACATGAAGGTGACAACGATGCACGCCCTAAAAGTACAAAATCAATAAAATCAAACAACACCTTTAATGGCGATGAAAATGGTAAAGACCTTGAAGGAGACGAACAGCGCAATTCGTCACGCATTGAAGGTAATGATTTAAATAATGAAAACAGTGAAGACGACGACGATGTACAAGTACAAGGAGACACTCAATCTGAATATAGCGAGATTAATCAAAAGAGCACAGCGGAGGTATCCCATAGTGGCAGTGCCAACATAGGTAAACACGAAATGGTAAACACTCCTGGCACACCACACGAAACACTCAACATATAAATTCTTATAATTAGTAATCAATTATAAGAGGGTCCCAGACAAGTTCAATATTTTTCATTATTTTGCTAATTAAGGAAGCGTGAGCAACGGCAGGAATACGCAAGAAAGTCTTATTGAAGGCATTATCAAAGGTGACGCTGAGTTGGACTCACAGGATGCAAGTATCGCTCAGAGAGACGAGTCGGTTCAAGGAGATATACTCGTTGTTGTAAGTATAATATTGTATCGTCATCTCAGAAAAGTCCCAACGACGGAAGGTAAAACGTAAATGAACTAGTTGATTGTGGTGTACGTTAGTTTAGAAGAGCATCATTGTAGCACAGTATTTTTTCACAAACACTCTGTACCACCACCGTCATGAATTGATTTGCCAGCTTTTTAGTATCTATCTGTTGAAGCCCAAATCCAAGTAGACCGCGATTGTAGCCACTGAAAGTCTTCTTGACGCTAAGACACCACATTTTAGTACTAAAAGCTCAAAATTCCACAGGACAGTGAAATTGACCCGGAAGTGACTGATTTGATAAACTCTGCAAATATGGAAATGTTAGCTACTCTAGTTTTAAATGGTGAAGGAGGTAGATTGATTGGACGGAGATCAAGGAATTCTGAACTTCAAGGATTTCTGGAGAATGTACCTACTTACATGGTAAGCAAAAATGACTGAAAATGCAACCTAATTGAAATATATTTTCTGGAAACACTGATTAATCTTTGAATATGTCTCATGCAGCAAAAAATAAACAAAGTCCATGTAGCAGCAAGGGAGGGAAACATACAAGATCTGCAAGCATCATTGGATAGAAGAAAATTTGCCATAGCACGAGATCCAATTTCACCAAATGGTGCTACTCCGTTACATGTGGCCACTGTGTTTGGAAAAAGCAATATTATGAAGTACTTGGGAGGACGGTACGTTTTGAAAAATACAAGTAATAACATAATATACTTTGGTAAGAAAAGATTCACAACATAAGTATAATTTTCAGATTTCCCGAAACATTGTCAGCTGTTGATTTTGAAGGACGAACGGCATTGCACTACGCTGCAGTATTACCTGATAACGGCCATTATTACAATTTATTACAACAACTTGGTGCCAATTCAAAGGATTTAGACGATGTAAGATCAAGATAATTTTCAAAATACATATTGTTAAGAAAATTATATTCTTCCAAAAAATCGACCATAATTTTATAACTTCGTTGTAGAATGGAAAGGCGGCAGAAGATTATTTCAAGAACCCAAGTTTATTGCCTTTCGATCAGCTGCTATCAGAGTTTGGAATCAACGAAGATGCAATCAAAACTATGTTTGCTGACAAAGGTATGTATATGCATTAGAAAAATGAATATGAATATGTCAATATTTAAAACAACTTTATAAACATAGAATCTGCGTAGTTCCCGAAGATCACGTGTCTTCAAGGCGAGAATTGGAGGCAACAGAAGCTCTTGATACTATTGAACGCTGCTACCGTCTTTTGGCTTCCGCACGACCCACACGTACCCCCTTGTCAGCTTCATCAAACCGAGCCACACCGCCGCTGGTATTAGGAAGATTTCTCAAGAAACCAGTCTTCGAAAACATCAAACGCAGAATCACAAAACTTGATCATGACTTATTTGATGTGATATGGCCAGCGGTAAAAAAATTACCAGACAATAAAAATATTCTCCAAACTGTGGAGGAAGACTTTCCTGGAGGAATCACAGCACCTGATTATTATGTGTATGAAGTGTTCCATGAGTTTTTAATTCCGCTCATTAAAGATCTTCATAACATGAACGTAAGCTCTGAGATACCAGTGCATCCACCAACTGATTTCAATAAAACTTCGACGATGAGACTGGACAATGAACCTTTAGTGGAACTTAATATAGATCCGAACGACGAGTTTGTTTTATCAGGAACGATAGAGTGTTCAAGAAATATCGATGGTTTTGAATTGCCCTTGAATTTGAGGATTGGCAGCTTGGAAACTATTGAGCGTATCGTCACCACCTTATTGACACAGGAAGAATTTGCAAAGTTTAGTGAATACTCGAATCCTGAGTCTGATCAGAAGGGAGGAACATATTATACGTTGAACGAGGTGATGGAAAAGCCTTCAGAAATATGTGCCTCTTTGGCTGCTAATGGTTTATTAATTGCTTTATGTGAGCGGGAGGAAATTGATGATTGCGCACGTTTACATGGCAAACATTGGCCTTACGGTCGCGGAGTATTTGTAAGTGAAGATAAATCCGTTGCAGTGTGGATTAACGTACACGATCACATACGAGTGCTAGTGTCCACTGCAATAGATTGTCCGGGAGAAATAGGTTTACCATTCAGTAAACTAACATACATAATGACTTATTTTCAAGAAAAGCTTGACTTTGTTTGGGACCCGAAACTTGGTCATCTTTCTAGCAGACCAACGTTTATAGGTGCTGGGATTCGTTTCAGTTTGATTGTCAATTTTCCTGGACTGTCAAAAGATACTGATAATATGAAGCATCTTTGCGCTATGAGAGGACTGCAGTACAGGGAGACATTAAGTGCTAATATAGCACGAATCAGCAACTACCAATGTCTAAGTATTACAGAAACAAGTTGTTTCAACGACTTTGCGACAGCATCATCAAATTTACTGCATTTGGAAAAAGATCTGTCGATGCAAAACTCAACGCATATTGCAAATATGCTAACGAACATCTTCAGGAGGAAGAGAAGTAGCATTGTCGATCAAGAAAGTCCAGAGAAACGTGAAAAGCAATAGATTATTCCGTTTGATATTTTTTCTAGGTTCTGTACATGTATTTCACTATTAAATTATTGCACATTAACTACAACCACAATTTTATCGAATGTTGGAAAGATTAAGCTGGGATACCCAACAATTCGAATATTCAGTAGAAATATCAATGTAGGTCAGTACCAACATAAAATTAATTATACCCGGTGTGGCGTTTCGTGTGAGTTGTTCACAGTTGCATATTAAATGTTCATTACTAAGCTTTCCAAGCCAAACAATTCAAGTAAATATAGTGCTTTTGCAAAATTATGCACGCCTTTCACCAGCCATGTTTGTCTTTCCAACATTAGATATTATTTCACTTGGTTGGTTTTAACTTTCTAACTTACAGATTCCACATCCAAAACCTCATTTTTGTTATAGATTCTAACCCTACTAATAACATTAATTAATCAATAACAGCCACACAGTAATCAACGTCCCAATATTTTCAAGTTTAATAAGTTCTAGACCTACATTTCAGACAGAAGTTAATTAACAAACGCTGAACGTGTGATTAAAGTGTCAATCGATAATAAATAGGCCATATCAATCATGTCATTTTAAAATAGCTCTTCTGACCACCACCTATTGTTTGTTTTTAATCGACCGGTGGCCCCTTCCCCCTTCCACCTAGCAGGTGTTGGTTCTCGTGTCACAAATACACATTTAACCACCCCACTGCTACGTCACTACACTATTCTGAAGGCCAACGTGGTAAATAATTGATCGTTTTCAGGGCCGAACCAGGTCGACAATGAGCACATGGACATTCCCATCTTTCGGACCGAAGAGGGCAGATATCTCGCACAGTGTAAGCTCAACTTTAAATGATTTTAAATCAAAAATGGATATAAATAAAGTAGAGGACGATGTTTACATGAGCACTGTGTTCACAGCTCTCGGCGATCCTTTGATTAAAGGTCTGACCGAAGTGGCTAACGTAAAGCCTAAAGATCCGGTGGCATTCCTTGCAACTTTTCTTCACAACTTTCCTGAAAACGAGAAGCCGCGGATAGACACACAGGTATTTAACTTTAAGAATACTCATATCATAATAATTGAGCCTGTATCACTGATGTTTAACCATCCCTTATTTTTTAATAGGAAACAAACGTTATGTTAGCTGAAGAGGCAGCAGAGGTGGAAAACGAAGAGGTTCCCATGCCTGTAGAAGCACAGGAGACGTCACGTCCAAAGAGGAGTGCAGCTCGCACCGCCACTCGCCCTCATCGACCTATCGACGTAGTCACCGTGGATCCGCAGCCGGTCATCAGTCCTGACGCGCCGGAGACTGCTTTTAGCAGCGCCAAAAGAGTAAGAACAGAGCAAAACGTTGCCAAGTAAATGTTTTATAGTAAGACCACGGATCGATAATTGCAAAAAATCGCTTCAAGTCAAACCGTATCGTAGGTTGATATATGATTCGGACTTCGGAAAATTAACAGTGGTTAACCGCCAATTCTAACTTCACTAAACTCATATTCATTTGGTTTTCAGGATGAACACGGACAATCAATGCTCCACTTCGCAGCAGCACGGACGCATGCAAGAAATGCTCTGTTCCAACTACTTCAAGAATCCGACGTGAGTCTCGCATACAGAGACGAGCTATACAGAACAGCGAGAGACGTATCAACACAAGCCAATGTGCCAGAAAATACTGTGGAAATTGATAAATGGGTGCTCCATTTGGCTGCAAGAGGTAAGAAATAAATTACAAAAAATACGTCAACTAAAAACTTTGAAACATTTATGAAGTAGAGAGAGCATTTTTAGAATCAGTGGTATATTTTGTCAATAACTAAGAACTTAAATGTTTTTCAGGGAAAGCTGAAAAAATTGAAGAGTTGCTTTTAGCAGGATACGACCACATTCTAGACATTGTCGACGAAGAAGGTGTGTCCATAACTGACATCGTCGCACAACGTGGTGATACCAAAATGCAGAATTTGTTAGCTTCTATACCTGCTTATGAGGTCAGTAAAAGATTGATTGGTGGCTGGCTCTTAGGACAATCCAGGGGAAGGCATGGACGTGTAACATTATTGCTATATTCGTTTCTGAACGTAGGTGCCCTAAGCTTTAGTGGAATCTAATTCGCTAAATAGCTAGTCAATATGATGATAGTATAAAGTATAGTAGCATACAGTCGAATTTACTTTAAAAATATTTTTTTAGGAGTCCCGCGACATGTTACACAGTGCAGTGAGAAGAGGGGATTTGGACGCATTAAAAGAATGTCTAGAGGGTGAAAAGGATCATAATCTCGTGAACAGTCAGAATTCCTTCAGCAGGACCGCTTTACATATAGCTGTGTTGGCGCAGCATGAAGAAGTTGTGTCGTATTTAGCTCAAACATATCCGGAGTTGCTTCGTATAGGAGACAACGTAAGATTATATTTTTAAAACTGTTTTACGATATGAAAGTTAATTTTCTTTGAAATTTCTGCTCCATTTCAGTAGCACTACCCCTTGGCACTACCAGTAGAGTCAAAGGAATTTTTACTTTACCGTGACACAACTAGTAGTGCTACTATTTTTTTATCTAAATTTATCTCTAGTGCAAAAATTAATCTTAACAGTATTAACACTATTATATAATTAATTTCTAGTTAGAAAGAACGCCTCTTCACTACGCCATGGGAGTTGAGAAGATTGAATCTCTGAGTAGGGTTCTGATAAGGGCCGGGTCGAAGCGAGTGCTCAAGGACCTCAAGGGCAGACAGCCCTCGTACTACTTCATGAACAAATCAGATATCCTGCGGTTACAAGAAGAAGAAGATATTTATTAAACAGTAGAACATGCAGTTGCAGCCGCAATGAACCAATTCTCATAGGCATTTTGATATAAAGAGTACTCTGTATTGTTTCACATAATATCATTCGTTACATGTTATGAATTGAGAGAATGCCAAGTATCGTCCAAATCGGTACAGCGCTTTCAACTCGAAAAAGCTGTTTACATCTGACTGTTTGCTAGCGACAACCTTTTACAATTATAATATTAGTATTCTTGATGGATAAAAAATAAGTGCCTTTAAGTATAAAGTACTAAGTTACCTTTGAATACTCAAGCGTAGTGGAAATTAATGAGATCTATTAATTATATTGTAGTTGATATCGATACCTTTGAGTTTTTGAATATTCAACAAGTTGGTGTTTATACGTTTTGAGAAGTATTATATTTTGTACCTAATGAAAATATGTTCAATAATGTTAGTCAATCGGAACGGCTATGTCAACATAAACATTAACACTCAGCTTTAAAATGTATAAAGAGTATAAGTAAGTAAGTATTAGCCAGTAATGTCCCACTGCTGGGTAAAGGCCTCTCATCTCACTGAAGTTATCAGTACAGTAAGGAGGATTAGGCATTATCACCACGCTTGCCCAATGCGGGTTGGTGATCTCAAACTCGAGCCATGTTTGAAATGAAAACATGTTTTCGCTCGATAAACTAACTACGAAAAAAGTATATGATTTACAACAAAAAAATTACCAAGTATATGAAAAAATGTGGCCTTAACAAAGTAAATTTTGGTTCTCGCTAAGCCGATATTGAAAAGATTGGTTTTCGTGAAATGATTTGATATATTGAATTCGGTTTGTCCAAGAAAGTAAGATATCAGGTTGTTGGAATGTATATGATAGGGGGAAGCTTCTTAGTACGCACATTTTGCAACTTAAACAAATTAGAATTGATACACATTGTTCGGTTAACCGCAGTGCGGCGGACCGTACCGGCTTGCCCAAGATACTATGTACGATGAAAACAGTTTTTGCAGTAAAATTCAAAATGAAGAACTATCCTGTAACCAGCCGCACGGTCATACGCAATGCGGTCAACCGAACAATGCGTATAAGCTCTTACACTATTTATTTACCTTAAAGTTATTAGTACATAGCACCATTAGTGAGTAAGATGGTAGTGTGCCGAAATCTACGTTTTAGAAAATTTACCTTTTATCATTTCTCGATAAATGTAAACAGGAAAAATTACTTCAATTTTTGAAAAGGTAAGATGGAACACATTTATCGAGAAGTTTTAAACAAAACTTGAAGGGACCCTGTTGAACTAGAATTTAAGGTTCATAAAGCCCAATTGATATCTCTAATCATTGTTTTAAATAAAATTATTTTTTAAAACTTTCTAAATTTTTATTTCACAGACCATCCGTTACATTACGTTAGCACAATTAATTCTGTAAACATTGAAGTTTCAACTCAATCTAAAAATTATAAATTTACTCTAAAATATATTTTAAGGTACATACATAATTAACAGGTTACATTAATAATTAACAATGTATAAGACGAATACATTCGCGTGTTCGCACAAAAAATGATTTTGAAGTGACTCATTGTTAGCAAATGTAACAAGACTCGCTTTTACACTAACTTGATGATTAAATTTAATTTTAAAAAAAAATTGAAACACCGATTAATACCTGGTAACCATTTTCACGAATCGGATTGCCAAGGCACTGGGTTTATGTACATTTTCGAGACTGATCCACGCATACCTAGCAAAAGATTAAGTTAGTTAGCAGAGGAATTAAAATTAAACTTTAGGGACTCGTAACATGAAACCATTAAGCCAAAACTTTACAACAATATTATAAGTATACACGAAAACTTCAAACGTCGACCGATGTTTTAACAGAATTTCGTAATCGTACATTGCGAAAGAAAGCTAACGGTTCTTAGGGATTGATCCGAACAATAAAAATGAATGTGAACAAGCTCAATGAAGCTGCACTAAAGCTTTTTATACACGAGTGAACTTCATTGATAGCTTGAACTTATATGATCTCTGGAGGTTCGACCATGCTAAGAAAAAGTCCATTCATTGTATGTAAACATAAATTCATCAGAAGTGGGGTAAAGTACTAACTCGCGGCCCGCGCTCACTTCGCTGAGATTAATCCATATAGGTTTTGCATTCATTTCAGCATAAAAACTAGCTTCAAACCATTATTTTTAATGACTATCTGTTGGCGAAGTCCGTATGAAAATCCGTTCAGTAGTTTTTGTAAGTAGCGCGAAAAACAGACTGACGCAGCGGGCCTGTTTTAAACGACGCTACTAATGTACCTATGGAAAGAAGATACAGATGGTATCTCAGTCTGACCTCGACCTGTTAAGGAACCTAAACGTCAGATAAAAATGTAAAATAAAGTCGAAATGTATTTGTAAACTTCAATTCAAAATAGACCATATCTATGATCTCTAGACCATATTTATAACCTCTAGACCATATCTATGGTCTCTAGACCATAATCTATGGTTCTTATTTAAGAAGAGAATAAACTGAGTCAACTCACTCAGCTCCCCCTGGTTAAGCGGCACGGGTAGGGGCTTGTTCTTGCTGGTCCGCAGCCAGTCCCTATAGGCACGCTCATTGCTCGACCGACGCTTCTGTTCTTCAATCGCAGCGCGCGCAGCTTTACGCTCCTCGCGGGTTTTCATTACTGAATCAATGACGAACCTACTTAAGCACCTAAATAGTTAAGTTTAAGTGTAACATTACGCTGACATCAGTTGAAAATTTTCATACATAACATTACAATTACTGGGACATGTGAAACATCCAACGCAGGGAAACATTTTATATACCAAATGACCGAAATTACTTTTACTAGCTAGTATTACTTATAGAATGATGCTGAAAGCCTGACTAGGATCTGCCTAATTCACTATGTATCATCACATCACACGTCATAGCAAGACATCACAAAATACGGCTCTTTGACACTAAAACCCTGGACAGGTTCCGAAGTTAGAGCAAAATTACAACCGGTTTAATCATAAACGCTCTAACTAAAACACTGTTAGAAAGCGTTTTGTCTCTTTTGCTAATTGGTTTGTAATAGGGTTTGTCGGAGAGGGACAATACATTTGATAGCTAAAATGCCTTTGATCCGTAAGTCTTCGACAATAAAATCGGTTACCTTTAATGGCCTCTTCCTTCTTCTGTATCCACATGGCTAGCTTCTCATCTTTGATCTTTTCCTTCCTGAGGCGTTCCTTCTCCAACTCCTCGTTCATTCGAAACTGGCGCATGATCTCTTCGGCTCTGCGCCTCTCCTGCTGCATACGCTTGCGTTCCATCCACCGTCTGTAGGATTCAGCGCGCTGTTCCGATGTCGTTGTTGGATTTATTTGGGTTTTTTGGAGCTTCTCTAGGCGAGCCTTTTCTTTTTTCTGGATTTTTGTAGATTGACATTGTAGGATTTGATTGTAATTATACTTACCTATTTGCACATTGCTGCATCCTAAGTACTGGTTAGTTTAGGTTACTGTTAATAGATCGGTTATAAGACGCAGTGCAAAGATCTAGAAAATCTCACCGTAGAATCACAGAAGGCATTTCTCTCACTGAAGTCGTTAGGTCGGCAGGTACTTAGAAGACGTAAAGAGGATGATAAGTGCGTAACCAGTAGGTACTGTAACATAATAGGTAGTGACTTGACCACTTACCTCTTGCTCTTTCCTGGCCAGCCACTGTTCGTACGCTTCATTCTTCTTCTTCTCGTTACGTTCCCTTTCTTCTTTAGCTGTAGTCGTAGTGGACATCGACGCAACAGACAAACGGAATGTGTCGGCGCCATCTTCGCGGTACGTGTGGTTAAACCGGGGCGTGGCTTCGTTATCTTCCAGGTAATCTTCCCCGTCGATGAGTTTGCAGGACTTCCTCTTCACGCTGCCAAGAGACGAGGCCGACTCTCGACCGGACAACGCCGGAGTCGAGTTGCTCCTATAAGTACTGTGAGGGTGAGGCGTGACGTCTTGCGGCTGCCGCGTCGTCTCGATCAGCTCGTTTTGTAACGAAGTCACCGAATGACTAGCTTCCACCGTCTCCACGTAGATCGCAGGGTTAATGTACCTCGTTTTACTTTTCTTAGAAGCAACCGACTCGGAGTCACTGTAGTAATGGATGTTCTCACCTGCTCCATCGAATACATGGTTAGATTTTCTGGACGCCAAATCCGAAGTCTTGTTCCTGGTACTGTCGCCGATGTTTCCCGGGGCCATACCGCTAGACATCACCTGTTAGTCCTAACAATTTTTTGATTAAAAATAAGCTGTTACACTTAATAATCCAAAAAATGCAAAAGTATAATGTTATAAATATTACTCTCAAATACCTGTGAAAAAACCAGAGTCCAGAGTCGTGTCAAATTGTATTTTTAGGATTCCGTACCCAAAGGGTAAAAACGAGACCCTATTACTGAGACTTCGCTGTCCGTCCATCCGTCCGTCTGTCACCAGGCTTATATCTCAAGAATGGTGATAGCTACAGTATTTTTTTTACAGATGATGTATTTCTATTGCCGCTATAACAACAAATACTAAAAATATAACAAAACAAATATTCAAGGGTCCCTTACAATAAACGTGATTTTTTGCCGTTTTTTAATGTACGGAACCCTCCGTGCGCGAGTCGGAGACGCACTTGACCGGTTTTTTTAGGTTGCGCTACACGTCAAGACATTGTTCGGCCAGGATTATTGTTCGAAAAGGTTCGTGATTTAGTATATCAAAGTACTCTGTGGGTTCGTGTCCCCAGAGTTTAAATATAAAGTCCATGGTCCTTGGTTACATTTCTCTATGTGTCAAATTGTGACAGAAGTTGTCAGTTCGTTTCTAAATAAGTTTTGAACACAAGTACCAAATATCCCACATGTTGGCCATAATCAAAAGTTCAATATCACTATGATTTCACTGATTTGAACTTTGGATTTAACTGACCCATGGATTAAATAATATAAAATTGCCTTATAACGTACAATTCCCTCCAAGCGGATGGCGGTGGAGCGTATTCCACCCTGTATATGTAAAGTAAATTCAAACTTCTATGCATTTTATGGATAAGTGATTTGCAACATAAGTTGTCATTTCATTATCTTCAAAATTAAATTGTATAACAGGTGGATTTAAACCATTAGAAACACTGCTGGCTGACCAAACAGTCTACATTGCGCAAGTATCGCATCTTACACTTCTTCATCGAGTGGATGGTCAACCTGACCAATCCTGGTGTCAGATTGAGCCGCCAAAAGCTTTCTTATTCTTAGACTAAAAAAACCCAATTCGACATTCATAGAAATGTAATTTATTCAATAAGGATACAATAATAGGTAGATCACATTATGTAAGACATCATCACTTATGAGTCTGTCTTTTATGGAACCGGTCTTAAAATATAACGGAAATCTAGGTACATAGATAAATAAATTATTATCTATTGTAGGTACAGAATCGGAATCAACACTTTTAACAGGATTAGGTAATATATCTTTGCGCTTACAGAGTTAAATACGAAAGATCTGGCAACACTGGTGTCATATATAACTTAAAACCGTAATGTAGTCCAAAGCAAGCGTGTCTTTATTGTAACTATATAATTGTATTAAACAATGAATAATGTTCTTTTATTATGTCAATTTCACTTACATAAGTCTTATAAAAACAGTCAGTCTCCTGAAAATACTATCTCAATGCTCGCATTTGGACTACAATACGATTGGATATAACCTTATTTTTTACTCACTAGAAAAGACGAAACTAGCACCTAATGTACAATTATATAAGGAATCGACAAATCTGACAGAAGCATGTGAAAGAGAACTAACCCAATCACAAATGGTGCAATCACCCTTGAAAATCAATTATAAACTGTAGTTTATGGTAAACTATTTACAAATGGCTAGTGAATAAAAAACTAGGATAACAATTTGCCCTTACACTCGAATAACTGCTTGTAACTATTACTATGAGATTATTAAACTAATATAAAGACTCGGCGTTGGATGAACGTGGCTTTTTGATCTTCTCTAAGTTTTTGATGACGATGTCGTGAAGCGAACAGTAGCGGTTGCGGATCTCGCACATCACCAGCCACAGTGAAAGATACTCCTTTTCGTCCAATTCCTAGAACAAATAAAAATAGACTAAGTGATGGTATCAAACGCAAAAAGGGCCTAACGATGACTCCCCAAAATTGCTGAAGGCAATGGCCCATCAGTAAGAATAAGTTGTTGGTTGCCTATTCAATTTATTTTACAAATATCTGAAAGCTAGACAAAGAACATTAATACTTGCTCTCCGCGCTGATAACTTCTATAGGTCCTTTAAGTCCTTAGACTAACATCCTGCGAGCTATGAACTATATCCAACTTACACAAAGAAGTACTTACTCTAACAGCTCTTCTGTAGTCATCAATGTGAGGGTATTTGGCGACCTTCGACACAATCTTAGCCCGTGATATGAAGTACCGCGAGATTTGATCGAAGAACGCAGCCGCCTCTGATTCAACCGACTGAATCTCAGCCAGGGTATCCTCTTGTATTGATACACCGAAATTGTTGCCATCCTCTATTTTAGGAATCATGAACGAAATCCACATTTTCAACTGAGAAAAAACAACAGAAAGTTATTAGATTCAATTTACATAGTAAAAGTAAATTAAGAATAAGCCACAAAGCTTTACTCCTGGTCAAAGGCCGAATGTCAGATAGATTAGAGACTTAAGACATATCCCGTACATTTACCCGCGTTGTAAACATTCCCGTGGGAATTTCGGGGTGAGAAATAACCTATAACCTTCCTTAACCTTTTAATTGAATGTGGCTTACCATTATAAAAGTAATCAATGAAATAGGATTTATAATTTTAGTGATAAGCTGGTTCAAACAAAAAAAAATCAAGCTCATGAGCTTTATTACATTAGTATAGAGATCTGAAGAGAGACAGTGAGGTATACCTATTCACAAAACGGATACACACCCAGAAAGCCAATGATGTTGTGCTATGAAAACAGGCACTCACAAGCATAGACTTGTCCTAACATGTTTTTATTAGTCATAAGTTTGATATCTTTTGATAGTTTTGTGTCACTTCACTTCGCACCTATGACACATTACATCTCATTAGCCTTCTGGCATATTTATTTTGTGCCTACATTGTCTAAGGGTGCATTTACATCGAATCACATCTTACAAGAATTTACAAGAATTTTATAGAGTGGGGATAGAATGAGCATTCGCTCGCCTGATGTAAATGCACCCTAAGAAAAAACTGAATTGATTGTTGATGGTTTGTGGATTGTTGATGTGGGAATTTATTGTTGTGTAATAATTTGATCCCATCAAATATTTTCTCATGCAATTTAACATATTGTTATGCAATTTAGGAGATCACAAAACTAAAGAATAACAAATGATTTTTACATGAATTAACATAGGTACTTATTTTTCTGATTTTGATAACTGGATCTATTTTCATGTTAAACATTTGAAAAGAGTAGATTAATTTTGCAGACAGGTAGATTTCAATTGGCACAAACTAAGCTTTTGATCTAAGCTATTAATCAACACACAGAGTCATTGTCTTAACAACTTTAAAAGTAATAAATAACTACTTATGACAAATGATGTAATCATAAATACTTTATTCACAGAACACCTCTGTAAATAATTAGCAGCATCATCAATGCATCCGGATCGATGGGCTAGGATCTCCACAGAATGGGAGTTCCAGAATGTTCGGAGACCTCGCGGTAGACCTCCCACGAGGTGGCGGAAGGAACTGGAGGACTTCGACAAGGAGTGGAAGGAAGTGGCGAAGGATAGGTCCAAGTGGAAAGAATTGGGGGAGACCTTTGCCCAGCAGTGGGACACAGCAGGTTAAATTAAAAAAAAAAAAAAAAAAAACATCAAATGCAAAAGCCCCACTCAACATTTGAATGAAGATCAAATATTAACAAATTTTTAACTATATCAATGAATCTAACTAAAATATAACTTACCAGATTGGAATCTTCAACAAGCTCCCGGATGTGGGGTTTCACAAGGTGTATAAGGTCACTGAGTGGTTTGTTGCATGGCACGATGCCATTAGGCAGGGCATACACCTTGGTTCCTTCCACAGATGTGTTGCTGGAAGCCTCTGAAGACTCTAGCCTCAGTCTCTTGGCATTAGGCTCATCGCGAGCAGCTGATGATGGCGGTGGAATTGGAATGTTTAAATCCTGAAGCGATAAACAATTGTATTAGGCATTTAAAAAGTATGCCACACTTTTACAAACAAAAGGAGTTAGTATAATTTTTACTGCAATGTTTTCATAAAATAAAAGGGTTAAAGAAATTTTTAAATGAAAGTAGTCCATAAAGCAATAGAAATAAATAAAAAGCGGTAGATAGTATTTACTGTGCGTGTACCTTTCAATGACGCACTTTGTAAGGTACCTAACTTCAAGAGAGAGACTAATATCATTCAACACAATTTGAAATTCAATCTCTAACTTATTAGACTTGGAAAAACTGTAGAACTGAATTCTTTCTGCCTATTTGTTACGTACTTTTAGCAAGAAATGCTAAAATATTGTACTTACTTGATGAACATCGGATAAATCTCGATTTTGGAAATTAGCAGTTTCGAGAAGCTCATTCAACTTGACAATCTTCTCTGGAAATCCTTTTATGATCAAGTGCTCCGCCTTCTTTTTGAGAGAGTCTTTGTAATCCTGTACCTAGAAGCATACGTAAGCAGAACAGCCATTATTGTACGTTACGTGCGGTGAGATACCCCACGGCCGCTTCATATTGAGGTTATGTTGACTTTAACAAAGAAACCTACAGCCGCCATTTCCACAAGTGAAGATGCAGGAATCGTATCGTGCGGCTGAACAATTCACTTTACTGTGCAATACACGGAACAGTCACCAATACTAACAGGTAATTTTCTTATGAAAACTGTAAGGTCACGCACACTAATCAACGACCGTAACTCGTGTCAAACAAAGCGAACGATCAAGTTAGAGGAATAATACCTTTTTAGCTACGTCTGTCATTGTATAAGTATAATTCCTACTGGGATTTTGAAAGTGTTTATCCCTAATAATAGAAATTACAGTTAAAAGTCACACAATTCCGCTAAAACTCGTGTACACTTTGTAAAACTGCGAACGAATGAATGAATTAAATGAATGATTGGATTGGCTGAATTGAATGCTCAGCGAATGAGTGATTGAGTTGAATGAAGCTAAAGTGAACGAATTAAAAGCCAAGAGGGATGCGCACGAATGAAAGTTATCAGCGAAGTAATCTTTGTTTTCTGGTCTGTGGTTATCAGTCAAATTCTGTTCTGTACCTAGATTCTGTCTACCTTGCTTGCATCCATGAATGATGGAATTGATGGAACTGCCATCACGCAAGGTAAAAATATGCAAGCAAATATCTATGTGCAAGCAAGCATACACTTAATGCAAGTAGATTCTGAGGGATTTATGCAAACCTAAATTTTGCATTCTTTTTCCATGACTCTCCGATACTTTTTATGAAATTTATTTAACATGTGGTTCACAACGACTTAGCATTCGTTATTTGTTATTTTCGTTTGTATTAGGTACATTATGGCAAATAAATAAATTTGAAGATTTGAATTTGTTATGGTTATGATATGACTTGAGAGCTGCGAGCGTGAATATGGACCAGTATGGACCATATTTTCATATAAGTACGTCGGTGAAATTGAATATTTTACGCTTCGAATTTTACGTGTTACAATTTTTAAACATAAAACATTATGATTTTTTTCGAACAATCTAATTTTAATTGAAAATAATTCACTGTAAATTTTAGTTGCACAGTAAAGTAGCAAAAAAATCTTTCGACACACCGTTACAGCTGCTATTTTTAATTTAGATACTGAATATTTTTAATAAATTCAATAGATGCCTACAATACCTTTTTCAAAGTGTCTTCCAAATTGCAATCACGACATGTTTCCATAATATTTTAGTTGAAAATTATTTTTTTGGTCATTTATTTTTTATGACAGAACTGTATTTTATGACTTGTACAATTTAAAATGTTTCCTACCTTCTGATGATAAGGTATTATGACTTATAATATTTTCAAGCATTTCGGTACCTACACAGAAAATTATTCAACAACATTCATTTCAACCATTTTATCAAATAAAATGGTTACTTTATGTTTGTTTACTGATACTGATGCCCACTCGCTCGCATGTGTTCCTGTTGATGATGTAACTACCTACGATGAAAATAAATTCCCAGTCCACCTTCGTAATACTGCGGGTAGCCTCAAACCTCGAATCCGTGGTTAATTTACAAATATAATCTGTGCGTATTAGGACTGTTAATATTTGTCCACTGGCAACAAATCGATATATATGTCAATTGTCAACGCCAAGCAAGAGACAGTGGCAGTGTGGTGTTATTTGGTACTATAGGGATGTTGCAAATATGTATCGATAATTTTTTACTTCGACCTTTGTTTAGATTAGGCAATTACCAATAATGATAATATTTTTCCGGAATTGATCCAGATCTAGGTTAGCCAATTTAGATTACTATTCTTTTCATACCTTGATAGTTCGATAAGTCGAAATCACGGAAATTATACATACAAATATCACCTAAAATATCGATGAAAGTCAAATTTAAAACATCGATAGATCTGTTGTTTTGTGACAATGACAAGACAACCCTACTGTTGTTTATGTTTGTTTGGTCGGTTCGGTTGTTTTGTATTGTATTGTATTGTATTGTATTTTTAGGTTATAAACTTACAAGATTGCATTAAATATTCACAATTTCTCATAAATCGTACTTACTACTAATTCGAGTAGGTCTAAAGATGTCTTTTTTCAGATTTAACTTTTTAGGCCAGGATGAAAATGAAAATAAAGAAGGTGTGTTTTGTTAATTCTAAAAAATAAAATTAAATAATTATGAACGAAGACTTAATTCCATTAAATTTGTAGATGTAGCCAAAGAAGAAATACAATGGTTGGACTGTGAAGAAGTAGTACCGTCTACGCAATTGAAAGATTTAGATAAATTAGTGACTCGAGCTAATATGGTGGTGTGTGGTGATGTGGAGATCGGTCATATCGTAGTGAGCGATGCGCTCGCTAATATAGAAGAGTCTGGTTTCAAGAATGCTGTGAAACTGGCAGAGACCGAACATAGCGATCTTGTGGCGGGGAAGTATGAAGGTTGGTTAGATATTAACCTTCTCAGCTGATGTCTCATATTTGGGTCATAACAAGCTATGGACTTGTGGTTGTGTGCTTGGGACCTAAACTAGGGGTGCTGTCAACTTGTATAGTTAAAAATGTTATATGGCTTATAATGGGTTTTTCATCATTTTAAAGAGAAATGCATAATTGATTAGGTACTTAGTAGGTATATACATTTTGAATATTTTCCAAAAAAGTTCTATACCAATGTTTTTACTTAAAGCATATCCCTAATAAAATTCGTAGATACAGCATTAATTAATTACTATGATCAGAATGTAATACTTGTAAAACTCTTTCTAATAGTGTGATGCTTACTTCCTTTTCAGGAGGTCTTAAAATTTGGGAATGTACTGTAGATCTCCTTGAATATTTAGTGGATAATGAAGCTACAATTCAGTTGGAAAAGAAGAAGGTTTTGGACTTAGGATGTGGAGCGGGAATACTTGGAATATATGCTTTTATAAAATCGGCTAAAGTAACCTTTCAGGACTATGTGAGTACTAACATTCCGACCTAATTTACAATTAATGGTAATTTTATTATGTGAAATATTTCTTCTTCTATAACCAAATGTATGGGTCCACACTAAATATGGAAAAATGATACAAGCATGATCTACAATATTTTCCCTCTATTATATCTAGGTATTTGATTGCAAGTGGATATGCCGTGTGGAATAGATATCCAATTATATTTTGTGTCTAATACAAAATAATTTCCAACCTTCTTTAACATGGCTCAGGTTTGAGATCACTAATCCTGCTAAGTAATGGTAAGCAAGAGTGGTGATTATGTCTGTTCCTCCTCACTGTACTGATGTAGACAATGCGATGAAAGGCTATTTATTCTGTGGATATTATTCTAACCATAACATTGTCTTGCAGAACAAAGAAGTTTTAGAACATGTAACAATTCCAAACATCCTATTAAATATAGAAGAAGAGGAAACCAGAGAAAATGAAATAGCAAAATGTAAATTCTATTCCGGAGATTGGAGTTCATTCAGTAAAAATACGGAAGAAACTTATGACGTTATTCTTACTTCAGAGACTATTTATAACCAAGATAATTATAATAAACTTATATCATTGTTTGAAAATAAGTTATCAGATGATGGAGTGGTATATTTGGCAGCAAAAAGCTACTATTTCGGAGTAGGTGGCGGTACTAGGCAGTTTGAAAAAAAAATCGAAGCAAATAATCAGTTTCAATGTGAAGTCTGTTGGAAAAGCACTGGGGGTGTACAGAGGGAAATATTAAAATTAAGTAGAAAGAAATCTTTATAAACATGTATATTTTTACTATTATATATTTATATTTTGTTATATGGAAGACATTTTTTATTGAATTTGTTTAAACTCCTAATATTATAAACATAACACCTTTTCAAACTAAGTGTTAAAATTATGCACATTTGCTTTGATTTATGGTAGAAATAATTCTACCAAATTCACCTGGCACCAAAATAAAAATACCATTAAAATGTAAATAAAAAATATATTAATTTGTAAACTGACCTAGAAATTTACAAAGTAACAACAATTCAACAAAATCTTAAAACTCATTAAAACATTCGTTTTGAAGTTAGTGACATGGTAATTGCGCTCACTACGTATTGGATTCTTGAAAATATAATTAAGTAAAGCGAATAAAAAGTATTAAATTAAAATAAACATAAAAAGTAAAACTATATCGCAACTGAATATATTTCATTGACAAAATATTATGTCTTACTATTCATTGAAAACATACGTTAATGTAATTATTATTTTTTTAACGGGAACTTATGTACGACGGAGGTTAGAGGCTCAGTGCGGGGAGAGACGCTGTCGCGAGCGCTTCACCCACCTTCTGATGAAGGTCACCGAATGCGACCGAAACGTGTTGAGGAACTCTCAACAGTAGCCTCCGTCGTTCGTAAGTTCCCGTTAAAACAAATAATAAAATATGTCGATTAACCCTCCTAAGGTGATAATCTTTCAAACACCCAGCCATCTTCCCCTTCATGCAATATCTTGCCGTCCGGAACCTCCCCTGGAGAGGGTCTCCTGAATTTGATCCTGTCATGCAACCGGTCTCTTTGTCCTTGCCAGAACTCCACACTTGTTGCACGAATAGTGTAACCACCCCTGAAAATTTAAAATGTTTGGTGGTAATATTGAAAACTGTCATTATTTCAAGAAATTAAGGAATTAACTGGTTGGAAGATTTTAAAGTTGCGGGTTCCAGGAATGAGCTTATAGTACGCCTTGAAATCTCAGAAACTTCCAATGCAATGTGAATAATCTTCTTGTATGGATAACCACATTCAATGGGAAGGTTAAAAGGCCGAAATTCCGACAAGACCAGGCACAACGTGTGTAAGAAGCGCGATGCTACCCGCGTTGTACCCGTTCCCGCAGGAATTTCGGGATAAAATGTATCCCAAATGTTATTCTAATGTATAAAATATATGTATATCTGTTTTTTCATCCAATTCCGTCCAGTAATTTTTTCGTAAAAGAGTAACAAACAATCATACATACATGATCCATCCATCCTCACAAACTTACACATTTATAATAGGTATTAGTAGGATTTCTTACCAGTACTCAGGCCTAGGCACTTCTATCCCCGGAACGATGTACTTTTCCTCTAACATGGCTTCTCTCTCACACAGTACATCTCTTGAAGGTATTGGTTGGCTCTGATTACTAGCACAAGCTGCTATCTGGCTTGGCACTGGCCTTTCATGGAAATAACTAGTAACAAAAGAAGTTAGAGTTAGTTTAGGTCGGGTTGCTTCAGCTTACGTTCTCACACCAGTAAATGTTAATGCAAAATGTCAGTCTGAATAGATGTGAGAAAATGAAAAATCAACATTTTTTCGTTTAAGGTATCTCAGACTCTTTTTCTAAATGAAAAAGAGAGATAAAAGATAGAAGAAATTGTTTGCATCCATAGCCCTATTTGTGTCGGAGTTTTGGACTTAGTACAATAATTTAAAAAATATGGACTGAAAAATTCGACATACCTAGTGGATTCCTCTGGAGGTAACTTCTCCACAGTACCCTCAATACGAATACTGCGGTTCAGTATTGCCCAGTAGAAAGTCGCAGCTACATTAGGGTTTTCTTCCTGCAAAAAAGAATCTTTATGATTAAACAAGAAAAGTCATACAAGTATGTCTTCATAATTCACTCAGATGCATAATTATAGTCTTTGATACAAATGTATCAATGTTTTTTAAATCTTCTTCCACAGAAGGAATTGTTTTTGGTAGAAAAAAATGGCCATATTAATTTGGATTTTAATTTAAACTCTTTTAAAAATAAATTAAGTGTTATGCCATTTCTGTGATTGAAGTGATAAGAAAAGTATATATGTTCACAAACAATTGAACTTGACTTGATTCTTTTATTAAGTGAAAACAACATTAGGCAATGTAAAAAAAACAAATAATTTAATTACTTACCATATCTTTAGCTTTCCTGCTTTCGTAATTCGTAAAAAAAATGAATCCATCTTTACCATAGCCTCTACATAGTACAAATCTTGCTGATGGAAAACCATTTCTAAAACACAAAATACAACAGTTTCTTTACAAAAGAATTACCTATCATGCACTAGATAACAGTGCTGAGTCATTTTGTTACTTAAACCTGTTCCAGAGGCATTGTTTCAGTCTTTTTGGAAAATGGTTATATTCTAATTAGGTTCTATCCAGTTGTTCTCAGGTTACAGTGTGCCAAAAGGATTGCATATTATACAAAACAACCAGGAACCAACCACACTTCTGAGTTAATTATGAGATTGCACAAGGTTTTTTTATAGGAATAACTGGATAAAAAGTATTTTAAAACCATACCATTGAATCGCATTGTCTGCCGATAGAAACTGCATGAAAATCCACCTAGTATAGAATTTAAGATAAGTATCACTTTACAAACAAAGCCACGTGTAAGTGGACATTTTGTTTTATATTATTAACTAGCAGCGCCTCGCGGTTTTACCCGAATTCTGCCCATTCTCGTGAGAATTTCGAGAATTTTTATACATATATATAACCTCTTGAATCACTTTATCTATTTAAAAAAACTGAATCAAAATCTGTTGCATAGTTTTAAAGATCTAAGCATACAAAGGGACACACAGACAGCGCAAAGCGACTTTGCTTTATACTAAGTAGTGATAGACTACAATTTGATTAATTTTTTAAAAACTTTATTAGATATCTTACTTGGTGGCAGTAGCTAAGCACATAGCATTTGGTTCTAAAATATCTGAATTTGAGGATGCTTCTTCAAACCACGACTTGAACTGTCCGTAAGGCTCCTTCGACACAAGATGCTTTTCAAGAAATGTGTCATTTTTATCCTTATATTGAATTCTCATTGCTGAAACAGAATTGTCAACTTAATTATAGGTGTTTTCATTGTAGTAAAGTAATACTAGTATTTAATGGCCCAATTACTGAGCAATGCCACTATAATGTATGTTGAATAGCTGTACTTACATCGAATATCAACACTCATCCTTAATATAGAAGTATTTCTTAAACTAGGTACAAATAATTGATTGTTGATAACTTTTAGTATTCTCATGCAGACCACTGAAATGATTAAAAAAGTAATTAGAATATTTTATTTAATAGTTAGTAAAGTAAGTACACTTTTTTAGATAATTGTTTCCGTGGTCGAATAACCCCAATTATACGGCTCTCACAGTTTTATAATAGGTAATTACTACACTACACGCAAGTCGGCATGATAGATTATATTAAGTACTCGCTATTGACAGCATTTGACTGTGTATAATTATGTTTATGAACGCATAATATAGTTATTTGCCCAAAAGATAAGATAATTACGAGATAAGGTATCAATTGTTATGAAAAAAAGTACAATTACCTTATCAAGTTAAACTTAAGAATATTTGGAACTATATAAACAGTGTACATATATGAAACTCACCAGCAAATTAACGGAAGAAAGTAGATGAGAACGTTTCAATATGACACTGGGATAGGTTTTTCATTAAATTAATTAGCAATGTAAATATGAATTTAATTTTTACCTACTTCTATAAAAAAAATAGAAGAAATTCTTGGGTCGCAGACTGTCTGACAAACGATTTGATTTGTCTGCGAGTGATTTGATTGACTTGACTTTGACAGCACCGTCCAGACTTTGTCATTTGTGACAGTGACAAATTTTCTTAAATAATGTCAAATAGGTCATGCAGGTAGCATTTTTGTTTTGTTGTCTGTGGGTAGCAACTTCTAATGGACCTTGACCGTAGCACCTGTATGACTAGGACCTTGATGTTTAAAGTTGTATCTAGGTACCTATCCAGTGAACCAGTCAACAATTACAAAAAATGGAGGGAATATATGTACACATAAAATAAAATAAGCAATTTATTAACCAATATAGAGGTAAATTGTATGACTCACTAGCAAGAATCTTCTAATGTTAGTGAGTTAATATTTTAACTTAGAATTAAATAAGTAGGTATTCTAAACATAAATACAAAATCATCATCTTAGAAAATATATAAAATATGCTGCTTTAGTTCATGGTTGTAGGTAAGAAATGCTGATAATAACTTTTTGTGAAGTCTGTCATTAGATCAGGCATGGCTTCGGGAAGTGATGTGATGAGTCGAGCTGGGCTTCCTGAGTATCTTGCAAATGACGGCACTACTGTCTCTGCAGGAAGAACCGAGTTATCTTCGATCATACAGCAGTCTTTTAAAACACATCTTCTACCCTGTATAAATAAAATACACTTAAATAAGTTACAATACAAACCATATGTTATTGTGTTTTGTTACAAAAGAAATTCTATAATAGAATGTATAGAAAGTTTTGAACAATGCAAAAGTTATTAAGTTTTATGTTTATCGTAATCATCACTATCAAACAAGAACTGAGTTCGTGAGGCGGAACCTGGCGGTATTCAAGATAATACCATGCTTAGTGCTTACTTACTATAACAACATTCTTTCCAATATAAACATAGGAGCCGACAACAGCCGCATTGACAACTGTGTTCTCACCCACAAACACATGATCACCCATTTGTAGAGGGAAGAAAGCAACACTGAAAAAAAAAATTATAACAATAACTCACATCTACATACTAAAGATTGCCACCATAAAAAAATATTGCATACAATGACATTAATGTTATTTCAACTGACTACATACTACTGACATTATAAATGCGAAAGTTTGTGAGGATGGATTTTATGGATGTATGTTTATTTATTTATTAAAACATTCCAGCAATATCATTTGTTTGTTACTCTTTCATGCAAAGACTACTGAACAGATTCGGATGAAACTCTACAGTACTATTTATTCTTCGGAATAACACATGGGATATATTTTATCCCGAAATTCCTGTGGGAACGGGTACAAAGCGGGTAACACCGCGGGGTGCGGCTAGTACTGCAAATGTAGTTGGTTAATTTTCAAATAAGTATGCCATGAGGGTCTCCTTTGCCTCAAATGGGTACATAGAGTTCTTAAGTCCTTATATAGGCTTAATTCAGACACTAACTAGAGTTTGTCACTAACTTAACAGAATATATTTGAGCTATGATTATAAAAGCAGTGTACTCCTATCTATAGAAAAACTTACCCTTTGCTAAATTTTTTAAAAGGCGGTCTTATCACAGAGCCTTTGCTTATGATACAAAACCTTCCAGTTTTCACATTTGCCAAATCTCCTCTTATAATAGCATCACTTTGTACTATCACTTTTCCATGTAGGACTATGTTCTGAGAGCCACACAATACAGTTTGTCGGCTAACTTTGTTACCTGACGCCTAAAAAACAGATAAGATAATGTAATTTTTTCCATAATAAACGCTTGATATGTAAGGTTCTATGTTGGTTACTTACAGTTTCCACATATTCAGATTTATTATAGTATGTGTCTTGAAGTTCCATTATTCAGAGAGTTGCCTTAACTTATGGTTAATAAATAATAAATAAGACTTTTTATTTATTTCCCTTTTTATCTCTTTAAATATTCGTTTGTTGATTTGATTCACAGACCAAGAATTGATTGATGACAAATTTGGTTGACAATGTTGACATTAGATTTTTTAGTTGATATTGACATTTGACAATCTTGACATTGATTAGGTACCACTGACGTTAATGAAGACATAACTCTTTTGACATTGATAGTTTTAACCACAGAGCATAGAAGCACCGCCGGGCCGGCAGGAGAGCGCGGTGCTTCTATGCTCTGTGGTTTTACAAATGGTATAATGCTTTCCACACACTTTTCATATTTTCCTACATTTATGGGTGCTACTACTACTAGAATATGAAAAAAAACCCACCAAATTGAGAACTTCCGCATTCGGTGTCTGAAGTCGGTTAAAAATCGATTGAGAAAATTGATTTTTGCATTTAGGTTAAAGAAGTGTAATTTATCATTCGTTCATTCATAGACAATTATAGAAAATCTCAAGAAAAACGGATACGGAAAAAAAGACGAGCATGGCGGGAAAGTCATACAATAAAATAAAATAAAAGTGTAGGTGACTGGGCTGGCTGGTGCAAATTTATGTTGAGTGTGGATTTCTTTCAGTAGTTCTTGTTTGATCCAGCAATTATTTTTTTACAGTTTACATTGATTTGCAAAACTTTGAAATGATGGATAGATTCGTAGTTAGGGAACCTAGGACTGGAGCAGGTAATAATGTGTTTAGTTATTATAATAACGAAGTACCTATTATTATTTAGTTTCCTATGTATTTAACTATTTACTTATAGAGTCTGATTCCTTAAAATATTTTCTTGTAGACTATCCTCAAACAAACCAAATGATGACATATGCGAACAATGTTGGAAATAATATGATGTAAGTTTTTACCTAACAATATCAACTTTTCACTATACTTTCATACGATTCAAGTATTACCTACTTAATTATTAACTTGATCTCTATAAAACACGTAGGTAAACTGTATATAATTAAAATTTCCTAACACTCACCTATTATATTACTTGACAATAACAAACCAGCTAGGTAGGTATTTTAAATAATTATACTTAATGCGTGTTTCATAGGCCAGAGGGTCTATATTACGGCCCATGTCCATATGGCGACTTCCAAAACATCCAAAGGGTTAATACGTCTGTTTTTAACGTCCCGCATAATATGAACTCACCCCAGATGGGCCAAACGAGGAGCTTTGGTCAGCCTAATGTGAGTAGCCCTAGTGTGTTCTAGTATGACGTAGATACGAGTACAGTATTGTGGTTTTGTAACGTAATTTTATGTTCATTCAGCGTCCAAGTAAGTATATCCAGACTAATGTAGCATACTGGGTTATTTTAAACGGTTTGTTATCGTAACATTCATTCGTTAAAAAACGTTCACGATTTTTTACGTTGTTAAATAAATACAAAGCATTGTTTAGAAACTTTATTTACAGTCTGATAAAGTTATTCGAACGCAATGTTTTTTATTTCCTCACGTCTGTTTTGACCAAAATTGTGTTTTAACGTTTACTAGTGCGTGAGCGTAAGCGTAAAAAGAACCCGCTCTGTTAGAGTAAGAGATAGAGGAGTTACATAGCATATTTAATTAGGTAGAATAGTATTGAAAAGTAAATAACATAAAGTAGATATAGGTATAAGCACACATTCTACGAGTACCTACCGACTCTATCGTTAGCAACGTAGCATAGCAATACAATGGTGGATTCACTGATCATATCAAACGCAGTATAGCGTTTTTAGGTTAGGTATACCTAAGACTTAACATTTTTGTTGTGAGTTATTTTTCTAGAAGGTTTCTTATTATTATTAGGTAAACATAGTTTTCTAAGACTTTCTAACTTAAATAATAAAGAAAAATGCTGACCCCACAAACCTATCTTCTCCAATTAACTTCGAATAATTGTACAACATAATAAGATCGCCACGACCAACTAAACGAGATCTTTATAACAAAATAAATTGATCTTAAATAGCCTTCTCACTTTACCGTCCTAAATAAAGTTTTTTAAGGTTGGCAGCAAGTCTATTTATTCTAGAAAATAAGGTCGGTAGGAGCTTAGATGGGCAATCAAGGCAATTTGGAAGGAAACCCATCTGGCTTCGACCAGTGGGCCTTTTCGAGGATAAATACGTGGAATTAGGCGTAACGTGACGTGGAAGTTTTGTCTTAAAATGGAGAAAATTAAGCTGAAATTCTTAGTTTTAGTCTTAGTCGACTAATTACTGCTTCACTGAGAGACGTCCATTTACTCGACACTTTATTAATTGACGTAATATTTCATTCATTACATGGCAAAATCACTCATTAAATCTTTACTAAGGAAGCATTCACTGTCTCTGAGTATGTACGGGCGTTAAAAACTAGATGGTAGGTACCTCATGTCTAACGATAGAAAAAGGCGAACTAATATTGATTTTGCAGAATCTAATTTGTATGATTTGAATTCCAACTGTTCTGTAATTAATATATTTTGTTTTTAGCAAATCCCTCAAAGCCCAATGAATATGTCAGGGATAGACCCCAGGTACTTAGCTGGTTATCCTGATAATGCTCAGTATGTTATAGCAGGTAAGTGAAAATCTTATTCAATCTTATATCTACTTGTCTTACAACGTACGTACCTAACGTACAACGCGGGTGAAACCGCGGGGCATGGCGTTTAAACACTAGTTTAAATAAAAATACTCATGATTGACTTTTTCCAAGTAATGGACAACAATAGACAGAAGAAGTGTCACGAAAAGCAATTGGAATCATGATGTTTCATAATCTTAATAACTTCCGAAGCCAATGTTAACCCATTTTCATAGCAGCACTTACTTTTATTCAAACACCAAACCGGGCTGAGAAACAATTGCGTTTATTAAAAATAGTTATTTATCCAGGAGCAGATAACTGCACGGTATTGGCATTTACAGGTCAACAAGCACAAAGAAACGCCAATCCAATTAATACAGGTTTTGGTAGCGAATATCAAAATCGAAGCTTCAACGGTGCGGAAAGAAACAAGATTAAACAATTGAACCCCCAAGTTATGATGCTAGGTATATTTTTTACTTGTGTAACGATAATATAATTAAGCAGAAGAGTTTGTACTCAGAGATATGAAAGGTCTTTACTTTAGACCGCCTATAGGCCTCCGTCATGGTCTATCGCTTGAAACAACCGGTTACAGCTAGTAAATATCTTCAGAGATATGAAAGGTCTTTACTTTAGACCGCCTATAGGCCTCCGTCATGGTCTACCGCTTGAAACAACGCAGTTCGTAATAGTGCATTAATTAATTAAAATATTGATATAGATAAGTAGGTACCTTTCTCTAATCCTTTTTACCATAATTTTGTAGTTTTTTATTAACCCTGTTTTTTTAATATTAACTATCTAATACTCACAAGTATTCCCAAAGGTGACCCTTGTTTTAATATTTTATGGATGTCTGAAGCGGCATCTGTTACTATCTTTAAAACTTAAATATTAAAATATGTGAAATACGTTAAAATATTATGTTTTCGATTTTACGATCGAACTTCGAAGTAAAGGCGACAATATTTATTTTATAGGTTCAATAAGTCTTTGACTTGCGATGGATTTAAAATTTAAAATAATGTATTTTACTTAAACTTCTTAACTGAGCTTCTTTAGCGGACTTTGTTAGAATTTCGTAAATTACATTTGGATAAGCTTAAGTACCTACCTACCTATAAGCTATAGTAATGGGCGAAGTGTCTTGCTCGTCGGCTAATGGAAGGTGATAGTAAAGAGATGTAAACCTCTTACGTACTATCAGTCGCTAGATTGTGGCGGTCAAGACTAACCGAATATCTACTCTAGAGACCGACGAGCAAGTCGTGCTGCCGTATGCTGTATAGATACAACTAATCAAAGTGAATAAGCTTTTGATCTAAGACGCCATGATTATGTGTTTTATTCAAATTCCAGTTCTTCTTTATTCAATTCATTGTTGAGGTTGACTGTTATATTTTTCAGGAAATTAAGACGTAAGCTTATAAATGTATATACTTTTATGTACTTTATATACTTTTATGTACCTAAATAATAAAAGTATTGATCATGATATCCTATATAAGTATACGAGTGTAAGCTGTGGGAAGTCAGTGAGTTATCGTTACGTTTTATTATGTTGATGTCACTCTATTCAATTTCTCCCGCTTCCCTTTCTTAGAAGCTCCAAGAGTAGAAGCCATGCCCAAACCCCATGTGGAACAAAATGATTCAATGCGGCAAATGGAAAAGCACAAACAAGGTAAGTAAAGGCCACGGAATGGAGAATCAGTAAGTACTTCGCTCTTCCGTGGTGGTAGCTTTAAACTGGCCAGAATTAGGTGCTTAGTTCAAAGTGCCAAGTAAAATTCTCAGCCATTTTTTCTTTAAAATTGTCGAATGGCATAATCTCTACTGGTCCATAGTCACATTTTAACTACTTATGGCTTAATACTTGGGTAATGGGTATCTAAATTTGAATTTTGTTAACTAACCATTCCCCTCAAAATCGCTTTCAAACCATAAAAAAATATGTTTTCAATCGCGAAACTTCAACAAAGGTATACAATAATACCCAAAGTAATAAAGGAAGTACAAATAAATATTTTCATTCACTTTTCCATATTTACAAAGGTCTTTAACTCGCTAACAAGCGTTCGTTACGCGTATCGCGGTGCTAAAGTTTTGCACCCAAAGTTTGATACTTGGTTTCGAGGGACCCTAATGTGTACTGTCTTAAGGGGCTGATCTAATTATGTTTGAATGTTTGGGGTGCTCGTTATGAGTAATTAGTTTACATATAAACTTTACAGATTTGGTTTGATATTTCAATTTTTCTTCGTATGTGTCGGGTCTAAAGTACCTACAAAGTACACATATTACACGATTCTCTTTATTTTATTTAAAATTATTTTACTCAATCATAATACGAATAAAAAGGAATAATTATGACCAGTACATTATTATTATTATCAAATTGAGACTAATACTTAATAATTGTTATTATTTCATTAGTGCCACCCAAAAAATACAATCAAACAGAAACACAGCAGAAAGATGTCCAAATATTGTCAAGATCTGATAAATTAAAGGTAAGGTACATACATATACCTTGATACATCTTCTTATATATAAAATTCTCGTGTCAAAGTGTTCGTTCGCGTACTCCTCCGAAACGGCTCGACCGATTCTCATGAAATTTTGTGAGCATATTGAGTAGGTCTGAGAATCGGCCAACGTCTATTTTTCATCCCGAAATTCCCGCGGGAACGGGTACAACGCGGGTGAAACCGCGGGGCGCAGCTAGTAATATATATATATATAATATCAATATACTAAATACATAATATCAAGTCTAAATTCTTTCAAATATGGTGGTAGATAAACAATTAGTTACAATTAGTTATTAGTTATACCATAGACTATAACGTTAGTCCATCTATCTATCATCTATTTTGATAAGCCCGTTGGCATAGTGGCAGTGAGAGCGCTTACTGTGTTGGGGGTTGCGGGTTCGATTCCCGCCCGGAGTCAACAATATGTGCAGACATAGTTGTTGGCGACGACGTCTGTAGTAGTATCAGTGAATTAGATTCCTTAACACAAGCTTAGAGCTTACTTTGGGTCTAATTAACCGTGTGTGAATTTGTCCAGGTATATTTATTATTATTTATTATTATTTATCTCCATTGATTCAATGTTGCTAGCAATTAGGTACCTACTCATATTTGCATTACTTTTGTATAATAAAAGTCTCTAAAATCTTATGGTAGACTCCTTTCAAAATATGCAATTCGTCGTTTGACCAAATATAATCCTTTATCGTTTTTAGCTATAAATCACAACATCAAGTACTAAATTACACCTCGCGAATGGGCAGCTGAAAGAACAATGATAAAATAAAAGTGGCTTACCGTACATGGACGTAAATCAAACTAAATGAGTTTTTAAATCGTTTCAACGTTTGCTTCGTTCATCGCTTTGATTCCCAAGAGTTATTTTATCATTGTGGCGTGTTGACCATCAATTGTATCTGACTATTAGAGATTTTGATAACTAAAAAAAATAATTTTGCAAACCGTCTCTATATTTGACGTAGTTATGCCCGAATTTACATAAAAAATTAAACATCCGAATTGAGAACCTCCTCCTTTTTTTTGAAGTCTGCTAAAAATAAGCACCGATGTTATCTTTCACGAAACAGCCATTAAGTATTATAGCGCAGTCTGCACACTTTAATTTGACTTATAATCAATCACTATTGCGATTTAATTATGCATACTGCTAAACACGTAATCTGTTGGAAAATCAATTTGTCTATTCTTGGGTCGTATTCATCCAATGCTGTGTAAAATACAAAGTTTTCACTCGGAAGATAAAGTGGCCAATAGGTCACAGCAAATAAAAGTTCATTGCGGGAAGTACCGCCGTTTTCTTTCGATGCAATATCCGTGGTCTTTGTCTTGGAAAATCTCCGATCGAATTTTTTCCTTCCAGTTTATACTTTTTCTTCTTTTTAATTTATGAAGATCAGATAGGTTCGGCTAATAAAGTTAGGCTATTTGCCTTTAACTTTTATAATTAAACTTGAGAAGCGATTAACTTACCGTTTAACTTAAACTGTTTTAAATCGTTGTTTAATTATTTAGCTCATTTTATAAAGTAGAATGCTTGCTTGTGCTGAGTAAGGGCGTATAAGGGTACGTATATGTGTCTATATGTGGTCTTTTTTGTTCAAAACCTATTTGGTCCTCTCACCCTATTCATGTTATCCGATTGAGTTGAAATTTTGCGACCACGTGTAGTTTCGATGACAATGCCTCCTTCACAAAGGATAGGAACAATAAAGGCTTCGCGTTCAAAATGTACCTTTATAATGGTTTATTTATATCAGCGCCCTGTAGTTCCGTTTGATTTATTGTCCGCCTTGAGTTATCCAGGAAATAATCATTTAGTTACACGTGAAAATGGAAATATAGTTATTATGACTAGACTAAAATATTATATTATTTCAGAGGTATCACTTCATGTACGACGAATACAAATCAATATGGTAGTTTAGTAGGTGAAGATTCATCTGAAATATTTCCTTGTCATTAGCGATATTATTAAATATCAAGTACCATATCTAAAAAAATATGTATTAATGTTTGCTACGAGTACAATCAGTTTTGTCGCACTACTGATATTAGTTTGTAACCCGTCTGTTATTTATCTCCTCATGATTAAATCGTGGCATAAACAAAACTAGCCAACCTTTTTGAAAAACAAGTATTTCTTCAGCTTCTTGTACCTACTGTTAAACCTATAAAATTGAGTAGCTAAGTGAGCAACGCCATAATCGTTAACAAATAAACTAAAAGTACCATGTAAACGATTTATACCAAGTTCAAGATTAGCGTAACAAGCAATAAAGCAGTCATTATGCCTTCAACGAGTTTATAGCACCCGTCGTTCATTTGTTTCCATTACATGATACAAGTTGTTCGGAGTCAAGAAGTCAACAAGTGAATTTAATTACTCCAAATTGTTTTTGGTGTTATTACTTATGTTTCATGCATTTCCACATTATTTCCACATATGTAAGAATTGACAGCTTATATTATTATCCCGAAATTGCTTTGCGTGTCATTTTAGTTTTCATGAAAGTAATTTTAGTAATTTTAGTAATTTTTAATAAGTACATTTTTTTTAAATACTGTTACCTAGCTGTAAGTTTTCTTAAAATTAATAAAATAAAATAAAATAAAACAAAGATTTCGATAATTGCAACTCATTATTGTTAAATGTAAAATGCATTGGTAAGATTTCATTTAGAGCGAGTACATAATATCTCGAAAGGAAGTCTTAAGTTATTATAGTAGTTTATGCAACTGTCATATAAGGAAGGGTATTAAAACACGAGTGTGAGTTTATGAAACGAGCGCAGCGAGTTTCATAATAGTAACGAGTGTTTTAATACCCGTGTTATATGCAGTTGCATACACTACTTTATCTTCACTAATGCAATTAATCAAACAACTAGAGTAAAAGCTGACAATAGTTTTTCACGCGTACGTGTATTGTCACAGTGAACTTGCCGCCATTAAAATCTAACCAATGAGAGCGCAGCTGCGCGTAGGGCCAATCAGGAGCGAGCGAGATCTTACCAAAGAGTTTTGTGTATGTAGTTTCGACGAAGTTTTCACGTATAACCCAACTGTTTTCAAAAGCCAGCATAATATCAAAATTTTATACAACTTGTATGAGGATTTTGACATAAGGCTCGCCAGGTTAATTGGTCGCGTTTTATTGATGTTATAATGAGATTTTACGATATCGATATCGATGTTTTAGGATATTATACCATCATGTGAAATTGCTTAAATTGAGTGTTTTGTTGTCTGCGCTATAACAGTAGTAATTATAAGTCAAGTATTGGAAACATAAGTAGAATGTTACAACATTAGTGTAGATAAAAGACTTTAACCACTTTACTACAAAAGAAAGAGTTAATATGGTGGTAAATTCCTTTAGTTTTAAAAATGGTTCCGTTCCACTGTACTAGGCACTTCACAAAACGGGGCCAAGAACATTTTCCGGGCCTGTTGAGAAAGTTCTCAAATGGCATAAATCTTTACAAGATATTGGCGTTTTGATACTCTACGAAATTGTTGGTGAGTTCTTTGTCATCTCTGGTGATTTATTTGTAAAGTAAATAAAACATTTGACATTAGGGCTAGTGCAAATTAGGGAAAAATAATGCGCAAAGTTTAATGGATAACTTAGCTTTGCGATTGAAACTACCTAATCGGCTTCTAGTAAACACAATTTTTGAAGGAAATTGACCCTGATTTCAGTGCACCTTCTAATGTTATGCCTTCAATCGGTACTTATTTGTTCAAAGTTTCTTTTAACATCCAATAAAACCGGAAATCAGAATAACTTAATAGAGCTTTCTATACTCAGTAAAAGCTTTAACTACAGCCGACAATCACTTTAACCTATAATAAATATTTTAGCCAAATGCGTGAGTGTTAGATCTGGTGATTCCTGTTCTAAAAACTTGGTGATTAGAGATGACAATGGTCCAGCGATGCAAGTGGTTTACTACGAGATTGACTTCTTGTTGCCCGAGTTGAAACCACCGTGTACAGTGAGGTAAGTAAGTAAGTAAGCCTGTAATGTCCCATTGCTGGGAAAAGGCCTCTCATCTCCTGACCGCGCTATGAGGTACAGTGAAGTATGAAAATAAAATCTGATAAATTTGATAAGTTATAGCATCCTAGTAGAAATTGTGCAAGTGGTCAAGAATATAAGCTGTAAACCAGCCATAACAATGGCTGAGGCCTTTGCCCGGCAATGGGACACACTAGGCTGAATATAATACCTGAGTACCATTCAGAGCTACTTACTAACTACTTACTTTGGTTAGTTCAAGTACAATTTTTATCTGAACGCTACCGCACTCCAGTGGCCCATAAAATTTAATGAGTGCCTTTAGGCAGTCTAAAAACTTCCGACACCAAGGTGGGGCCTATCATGAACTGGAACAAGAAAAGTACCCAACTTCTTTATATATTACCTATTTATCAATGGCATACTAATAAATGTATCCAGTTCCTATCAGACATTTATTATGCTGGGGCCACACTATCGCGATAACGCGAAGATTTGCGTTGTCGCGACACGTCTGGCCAAAGTTTTCGTCCTATCGCGAATCATCTTCGCGAATACGAATGCCCTTCGCGCCGCTGTCGGTAAATTGCCGCACATCAAAGGGTTTTGTCGCGACAAAGTTCGTGCGGTTGGCTACACATCGCGCGCTTTAGTTGACTGCGAGACTCCGAGCGGTTTGAACGTGTTTCAATTAAACAAAAAACTAAACATTTTCAGCGAACTTGTCATGGATTGGAGTACCTAATGAGAAAATATTATTATTCATACAAAATTATGAACCATCGCCTTTTATTCCTCTTTTTAACCTTTTTATTTTTGTTCAAGTAATAAAGATGTAGTATATAATTATTAGCCGCCATGTGACATAGCGCAACCGCCTCTTCCATGTTTCCCGCGAAATGAATTATCGCGACGTTCTTGATTATCGCGACGTAGTGAATATGTGGCCAAGCACTTCGTCATGGATCGAACACGAAGTTTTTATCGCGACAACGGAACAGGAATTATTGCGCGACAGTGTAGCCGTAGCATTAGTGGTAGTTCTATCTGATCGCTACCATGCTTCGAAGAGCACGTATAATTCAGATCTAATTGTTTTAATCGTAATACTATATTAGAGGCCTTTAGGCGGTCTTGAAACTCTGACACCAGGGTTCGATCCTAACCTACTCGAACTATCTTATAAGATATTTTTCTTATACAGGGTGATTGGTAGAATGTTGTCTGGGACGAGTCGTCTACACGCGTTCAATGTGCGACCGGCGACTGGCGACGATGTGGCCATGTTGCCGCGACGCGCCGCGGTTGCCGCGCATCACGTCTCTAAACTATGCAATGAATTTATTAAAGTTTAACAGTTGTTTTGTTTGTTTTTACTATTGTCTTGTGATTATATGGCGTATTTTTAGTTTAATGAAAAGTTGATGATGATAATTAAACTAACCTATCTGTGTCTTTAGTTAAATTTTTTTTTATGTCTAATTTTGAAGTTTCTCATTAGTATAATGAATGTATGTTTAAATATAGATTTCACAATAAATTAATAAAAATAATTAACGCTAAAACTCACCCTGTATCGTTTTATTTTTGAGGTACTCGAATCGTATGTCTGTATTTTGGCTAAATGAATGAACATAGCTATATTATACCAATATTTTAACATTCCCTCTTCTATCGTCACTCGCGGTTGAATTTACATAACTAATTTCCTATTCGAAAACTATTCTACTACTTGAACGTTTCTAACAATTTGAACCTACGTTAGTTCTCCTGTAGGAGTCATAAAATTATAAAGTAAAAAACTTAACAGAATACATTTCCGGATTCCCCAAAGATTTCCAAGATGGCACCTGCGAGCAACTTTATTGCTTCCAGACATCGGGCTCGTAAAACATGTATGAATTTGAAGTTAATCCAACATACCCTTTTTACTACACAATCAGGAATTGAAACTTCGGAAATACGGTTTACGGGTTGAAACAATTTCGGTTATAAAATAAGTAAGTACAGATAAGTTGATTACACCGAGGAATTGTAATGTTTACTCGAAGTATGTTCGGCATTATTTTTTGAATTACTACAGAGAATTCACATAATCTTATCTTAAATTCTTAAGGGGAAATTAGAATTCTATTCAAGAGTGCATTTATATGATCCATTGGGGCTTTGTAGTACTCTTTAAGTAAAGTTTGTAATACATTGTGAGTTCATTCATAGTAGGTTTTAGTCAGGTACCCATTTTATCGAATCCTAGTAAAATTTATATGAACAAAAGAGAAAATCTTTACAAAAAATATTCCAACAATTGCATTAACTATTCATAACTTACACAAAAAACATAAAGCAGAAATCAGTTTTACGATTTACTCGAAGAAATATTTCATAACGGCCCCAGTAACAAGCTAAATCCGATTGGCACCTGAGTTTGGTTGTTTGGTACACAATATTGTACGAATATTTGATTAAAATTATGTTGAGTTGTCTTCTTTCTTTATCATTATGTTTCTAACGAAATTACCAACTGCATATTTTAGAGTTTTTGGAGTTTCAGAGGTCTTATTATCTTTGCCAAAAATCATCAAAATCGGTGTAATATAAGCGTGCAATATATAAATAAATTCAACATTGAAAACTTAGTTAAATCAACAGCTAGTGACTAGGTAAAAGTTAGTTAGTAACAATTTACTAACATACATGGGAAGTTAGCAAACAGGTAGGTAACGATATTAAATCCACAACCCAGAAAATAGGAATGATTTCCACACCTCCAACTCTTTATCATGTTGAAACTCAATCTAAAATTTAATTCCAGAGATCTCTATCGAATGCGATGTTTGCTTAGCGTAGGTATAGCGACCGCTTCCATGATCATTCCTTAGAGTATACACTACCCAGTATGTACCTACCACGAAGTAAATCAGCCCGTTGGCGTATTCCCAATACTGACTAATTTATAAACGGTTTTAAACAATAAAATAGATATGAAAAAAAATGGCAGGTTATGTAGCGTGTTCCTTGAAAACCTGCCAAGATGTAGTCGCTTGCTCGCTTGATTGTAGATGAAACGACAATTTGAATATAACAGAGTAACTGATTTCCCTAGCCGGTTGTGAGCGAAGTTTCGAATACTATATTGTCGACAATGTCACGAATTTTCCTCACAATTGATGCTCATAAAGTGGTTATTTGGTAAATATATTGTTTGTAAATTGATGTCGGGCTCTCTTGGTTTGTTGTTCTGCTAGTCAACATATAATATTGTTTTGCAACAACACATTTATAATTTTCAAAGTTTAAATAATTAGTTGCAATACTAGGGTCCTTGGCCTTGCCCACGGCGACTTTTTGCAGCGACTGCATTGCTGCTGAATCGATGCAAACGCGCGACTCTATCACTACAAAAAGTTGATTTTTTATCCGCGCCGTACATTTCATAGGAGCTAGGCAAACTAATCTCAAAATCTATAAAATTTCATGGTTGAAAAATTTCTTCATTCAAGAAATTGAGTTAAAAAACTGAGAGCAAGATAAAATCGATTTTCTAACTAATATCTTAATTTTAAGGTTGAAGAGCCACACTCAAGGATAGATGTCAACAAATTCTCTGAACAATTTTAAAGTTACGAGAAATCTCTGAAGAAGTCAATCTAAGTTAAAAAGTTGCGGGCGATGATAATTTCATAGCGGTTTTTTTTTATAAAAAGTGGCAACTTTGTCTTTACTTTTATTACATCTTTGCTTGAGTTGAAATTGAATTGTTTGTGTTTATTATAATCCATTTTACTCGTATCTACACACCTCTGCAAATGTGATTTGACATAAAGGCAATGAAACAACTTCGTTTTCGTATACTTACTTCAGTTTTTCAAGCTGATTTAATAAAGTAATAAAGATTTTGTACTTATTAAGTACTAAAACGAACAATTTGGCATATTTAGTCAATGAAATAATTAGTCAATCTAACTACCTATATCCTTTATCTTATCTTTTAATAGTGATCATTCAGCCTGTAACGATCTATAAACCAAAATCTATTCATTAACATGTATTTTAGATCGTAGATAATATCGCAAACGACCCTAGGAAAGTTCATCTTCACTAAAATTAAGATTTTACTCCGAACAGACTATTAACATGCAAATTGCATATTAATTCTTGTTAAACGGTCTGCTATTAAAAGTTAATATTAAAGGATCAAAGGAATTTCTTGTCTTACCTTACGGATGATTAATAAGGGTCTAGTAGAACCGTTTTTGATTAAACTCATATTTTAAAATACTTAATTTTCGTCTCGGAATCTAATCCGGTTAACAAGTGCTTCAGAGGGTAGGGACAGATGGTAAGGATAATATTCACATTAGTTTCGATAGAAATATATAATGTAACATACTTAAAGCTCGATTTCGATTCACTATACTTGCTGTTACTATAAAAGTAGTTTTTGAAGCTAAGCAGTCGCACAGAGAGCCAAGTTCCTTTGCTGTCTCGTGGGTGCAAATGATCGGCATCAAAGATGCTGTAATCAAAGTGCAAGAGCCCGAAGTAAGCGACAGCCAAAGAGTTTCGCGTCGTTGCTGTTGCAAGCATTAGTTTTAACACGTAAATAGTTAAACGAAAGGTTAACTTTAACCTTTCTGTTAACTGTTTAAAAACTATACCAACAAAATATTACTTATAAAATATTTAAAAGTATATGCTTTTGTATTTTCAAACAGATACAAAGAGTCTCAAGACTTATTTAAGTAATGATGAAACAAATATTTGCATTAGGTTATTTATCTTCTCGATAAAAGTTTAACAACACAAACTAATATCTGTTCCTAAAATCTATTCCTATCTAGATCTTCATAAGGCACATAGAAAATAAAATAGTACCGTTTTAACAAGGCAACTCGTTTATTCGAAGAAAGCACCAATATCTGAAACGTCGGAAATATACAGCACCTAGTGGTGCCATTGTATTTTTGGAATGCGAGTAAATCGTACTACATTTTAGAAAGGAGCTAAAATACGAGCGGTTTCTATGAGCTTTGAGAAAATATTTGTATTTCAAAGTATAAAGGTTGACAAATATGTTTGGCATGTGGTCTGAGTTTCAACATGCTGCTATTTATTTTGTTGTATAGGGGAGAGGGTTGCATGGATGCAAGGTATGATTTTGATCCCTTTAATGGTTATATTAGATTAAAATACTTTTGGAATTGTGAGGTTCGTAAGTATAACATATATTTCATTCTAGTTTTATTACATACTAGCGGCGCCCCGCGGTTTTACCCGCGCTGTGCCCGTTCCCGTGGGAATTTCGGGATAAAAAAATAGCCTATAACCTTCCCGTTGAATGTAGTTATCCATTACAAAAAGAATTATTCAAATCGGTTCAGTAGTTTCTGAGATTAGCGCGTTTAAACAAACAAACAAACAAACAAACAAACAAACAAACAAAACAAACTCTTCAGCTTTATAATATTAGTATAGATTATAATTGTTACCCGTAGAAGGTAAGGATAGAAATTAAACTACATGTAGAGTTAGCCAATTGGAGATTTTAGACCTTCTAAAGGTCTCAAATATCATTTGACTATGGTAACAATCAAGCCAAAAATTAAATGAGCTCTTTGGACATTAGCGATCAAAAATGTCACTTTTATCACATCACAATTATTAATTATTTATGCTTTGCTTCTGATGAAATCTGACAAATATGTTCATTGACATCATAACTGTGAATCTTAATCAATCTTAAGTAAGTAAGTATAAGTTATACGCCTACTACACTTATTATTATTGTCTAAAACCACCTCTACAAACTATAAAACACGATAACCCTGTTCTAAAGCTGTCAATTAAACCTGAAGTTAGTACTATAAACACGGTACAGGAAGGTGGAGAGGTTGTTTACATTGTCCACTTACTGTACGGTTGGTAAATGTAGCAACAGGAGTACCTCAGGCCACTACTGAGACTATGTTGCGGTTTCGTGTGTTTATAGCTCAGGTATTGTACAAGAGTCGCTATTTTTTTGCTGTCGGTACTTGTATTAAATTTATTAAAGTTTGAGTTTGAGTTTAAGAATTTTGTAATTGATGTGTGTTTAGGTTACGACCAATGTATTGAATTATATGATGTAAATGATGTAACGTTCGCTTTTACGCTATCTGTTAGAGAAGTGAAAAGACGGATAATTAATTTTTCTAAAAAATATAGGTACATAGCGGCTATAAGTATAGAACAAATAAGGTAAAACACCGTTTTATCAAAACCAAATGTTTAGGCTTTGTTCGGACTATTTAGTAGATGGTTTATGTGAAGATTGCACAAAATCGGTCGAGCGGTTCTTAAATTCCCACGGGAACGGGCACAACGCGGGTAAAACCGCGGGGCGCTAGTACGTAATAAAAGTGCCAAGATTCTAGTCATTATTTAAACTTAAAACTAGTAACAGTTACCCAACACCTACGACAGCATACCCGCCGACCCCGCCGTTCTCTGCTACCAACCGAAAACGCAATTAAGCTGGACTAGTGAAGTTTTGACCGCGCACCCTTGCGGCGTCTCCCTTCACACCACAGAGGCCTTTGGCGGCTCAATAACTCTGACACCAGGATTGGTCAAGTTGACCATCCACTCGATAAGAAGACCACAAAGATAATCAGTGTTAAACTACCTTTGCGCAATAACTGCTAGTTGTAATTGTCCGAGCCTAGTTTAAGACTAATTACTTCCAAATGACTCGGTGAAACTGACAAACTCATATGCAGTTAGGATAGTAGTGTAATTTTAACTAGAGAAACACCGGGCATATGTTTGCGTTTACTTTACTTTATTAGTTTAGTTTTATATGAGTTATGTTTAAAAGTTTCTTTGACTGTGCTTTTGTCGTATTTATTTTCGAAATGTAATATTTATTTAATAAGTAGTAATATGCAATGGTTGAAAACACTACACAGTACTTGGTTCGGCGAAACCCATAGGACTTTTTTGGACATAGCAATTTGAACGAGATTTGATTGGCATAGACAGCATTAGTATCGAAAAGTCTTATTTGTAATCCGAGTACTAACAGTGCTTTGTCATTTTACCCACGTTGTGCCCGTTCCCGTAGGAATGTTGGGATGAAAAACAAACAAAAAATCAAAATCTTCAGCCTAATTATTTTAGTATAGATTTAATTATTATACTTGTATCGCCCGTTGTATCTGTAACGCGTTAGATAATTTAACGTATTTTATACAGACCAGTTTCATTTAGTATAATGAGTGCAAATCGTGTGAGTTCAAAAAGTATGCTAATTATGATTAGTCATTAAAAAGGGCAAAGTCCCCCCGTCCTGCAATGTGACAATTCAGGCAAAAAAAAACTTATGACAAGCGCCAACAGCAACTAAGTTACTCAAGACTAACTGTATCCCCAACTTAATTAACGCCCACAGACAATGCTCGAACTTTGAAGTAATTAAGCGATTCTCTCTTAAATAAATCACCTAATTTTTCAAATCCCCTAATCATTTGAAACGATTAAGTGCACTGTGCCAATTAATAATGGCCGAATGAGCGTAATTAAACGCACGATCGTGTTTTAACTAGGTTGCCATTTAACCGGCACATGAGAATATAATTCGTAATTAATCCTATCAAATCAAACTGTGGATGAACAACACAAAATTAACGAGATTATGATAATACGTTATTGTTTTATGATGTCCTATTTTAGTAACTATGAGGAACTAGCTGCGCCCCGCGGTTTCTCCCACGTTGTACTCGTTCCCGCGGGAATTTCGAGATAAAATGTATCCCATGTGTTATTCTGATGTGTAACCTATATTAATGTAAAGTTTCATCTACCATTCAGTAGTTTTTGCGTGAAAGAGCAACAAACGTACATCCATACATCCATCCATACATACATCTATCCTCACAAACTTTCGCATTTATAATAATATTATTATAGTAGGAAGTAGGATAGGATATAGGGCATTCATAACTGATTAAAATAAAATCGTTAATGTTTTATAGATTTTTATCTATATTATCTGTACTAACATTACAAAGAGGTAACATTTGTATATTTGTTTGTATGCTCGAGCTAATCTCGGGAATGTCAGTCCAAATAGAATAGGTCTTTTTGTAATAGATTTTTGAGACATTGAGACATTCAACGGGAAGGTTTTAGGTATTTTTCATCTCGAATTCCCACGGGAATGCTCACTATAACGGATAAAACCGCGGGACGCTGCAGTAATAATAATTAATGACTTTAATCTTACATATTCCATATAATTCAATATTAACGGCGAAGGTGGACAAGATAAATAACAAGACAAGTTACAGTAGGACCCTGTTTCGGACCTCGGCTCGGACAACGGTCGGGACACCCTGATTTATTATTGCACATATTCGAACATCGTTTATTCACGTCGTCCAGGCTTATTCTAATGTAAGCGGTGAAAGAAGGTCGTCTGCGAATAAACCTGGGTCGGACATCTCGGTTCTGTATTGATTTCAACATTTATCTATTATTTATGGTTTGAAATGACGGGGGCAGAAGTTAGAGTTAAAAAAAAATAATCACAGAATTGAAAACCTCCTCCTTCGGTTTTTGAAGTCGGTTAAAAATGGAATGGATTTTTTTTTTAAATGGTTTGGGTACTGTCAGAAAAGTTTGTAGCGCTCGAGTTTTATGCGAAAATTGCATGCATACTGTGATACTGGAGTAATACTTTAAACATCAAGCAATTTTCCCCTTAAAATACTCGTACTTAGTTTACCAACAACTTGATTCAATAACTCAACAATACGTACTCAAACTTGTGTTACATATGAAATGTTCCAAAGAAACAACGATTAAAAGAAACATGTATATTTGAAGTATGTATATATATTTAGAAAACATACACATAAAAAGTCTTTCTAGTCGTATTCAATATTGAATAAACATGAACATGAAAACTTACTTTTCGTTGAACCCGAAATCTTATCAATGTTTTTATAACATCATACATAACTTACAATCAGTATAAAATGTATTTTTTACGGGAAAATGGTACTGGCAACATTTTCCTTATCGGATATACCTACAGGTGGGTTGGAGTCATCATTAATAAGTAAGATTGCCTCTCATTGGTCCTCGACATCTGTTCAAATTAAGGTGGGGTCACTTAACCTTACTTAATGCGGTCACACTTCATTACTGGCGAGGTTAATTCTGCATCAGCATTACTTTGACAAGCCTGTTGGCACAGTGGTAGTAGAGCGCTTACTGTGTCGGGGGCTACGAGTTCGATTCGATGGAGTCAACAATATGTGCAGACATAGTTGTTGGCGAAGACGTCCGAGTGTCAATTGTATCTTTATAATTCTAATTTATCTTTATATATGTATAAAAAATACGTTTCACGTTGTTTGTCCACGATGGACTCCTAAACTACAAAACCGATTTCAAATTTTATTTGCACACGGTGTGCAATTTGATCCAACTTGAAAGATAGGATAGCTTACCCACCCCGAAATTTCTATATGACAAAACAACGTTTGCCTGGTCAGGTCAGCTAGTATTCTTATAAAGTATTTGGTATGCATTAGGTAGTATTAGTTAGTTAGATTCCATAATACAAGCTTAGAGCTTGGTTTGGATCTAACTAACCGTGAGTGAATTTGTTTAGTGTATTTATTTATGTTATGTCTGTGGTACTTATTACCAGTGACGTTGGTAAAGGTTATTGTATTGCTCGTTCATTCACGTGAATGATACGGTTAATTGTAGCGGTTTACTTAACTGAAAGTTAAAATGGAAATTTACTCGTAGTGATGTTAATTAGTGTTAATCTTTTAAATGGATCGCTATTTAAATAGTACTTTATTTGTTCTCATTAATATATAAATTAAAATTACCTTTATATACCATTTACTCGTAGATAACATGTTTACTTTTCAAATATGGCTCGGGTTTGAGATCACCAACCCATATTTTCAAGCGTGGTGATTACGCCTAATACTTCTCACTATACTGATAATATCTATGAGATGAGAGGCTGTTGCCTAGCTGTGGGACCTTACATACAAATTCTTACTTAACCATATACATACCTATTTGTGTTGACTGACCACTGTCTGACTGTCTTCTGTGCCTATGGTTCCTGGAAAGGGGCCGAAACGTCAGATACAAATCTATACTAATATTATAAAGCTGAAGAGTTTGTTTTGTTTGTTTGTTTGTTTGTTTGTTTAAACGCGCTAATCTCAGAAACTACTGAACCGATTTGAATAATTCTTTCACTGTTAGATATTCTATTTATAGGCTATAGGCTACATTTTATCCCGAAATTCCCACGGGAACGGGCACAACGCGGGTAAAACCGCGGGGCGCTGCTAGTGTAAAATAATAGCGAAGTTTATCCGTAAACGTAGTTTCAATTCAAACTGTATTCATTGTTCATTTCCACCATTACCTAATAAAACCTCCCCATTAAGTTTAGCAGCCATCTTGTTGAACGTTATCAGTGCTAAAATTTTATATCTATAACTTAGCCTACCGTTTCAATATACGACATACGTTTACGCAAGCATTGCCTCACGGGGTATATCCCAACGATTCTCGAGTAAATCACCTCCTATCAGTTGTGAGTGATACTGCTATTAGGCACACAGTGCATCTATTCACCGCGTAATACGATCCACGGAGAATCTGCGGTATTAACTAAAGATTGACGCCGCATACGGCGCAGGTTTTATAGCTCAATTTTTATTGGATTCGAGATTTGTAGGACGAATTTAGTGATGATTTGGATCGTGGGTAGTTGGTTATATTGGATTGATACTTTCTGCTTACAGTAGCAATGTGTAACGTTAATCTATATATATAGATTAAAGGGTAAATCTAACTTATTCACTGAGTCATACACATATCGACGCACAGCTGAACCTACTGTACCTAGAAACTTGAAATTTGGTACAGGGGATCCCTTCATGATTTTGCGAAATTCAACCCCAAACAGAGGGTGGCCCTTTCACCCGATATTGACAGTTATTAGTTTAGTTTCTTTTTGCTTCAACTTAATTTATTCATATTGGTTTATTTAATTTATTTGCATTGGAATTACAGCTGCCATAATGAGCATCATTGTTACAGACATGGACGTAATTTTCTCACTGAACTAAAAACGAGGGGAATCTTCGGCTATTTATATATCTGTGATTTGCCTTTGATATCTTTCTATTCATATAAGATATACTAAGCAACATGAATCACCCAACTTCCGCTTGCACAGAATTGAGGTAGGTACAAATACATAATAGTAATACAAATAGAAATACCAATAGCCTAGTAAAATATTGAAACAGAAATACAAGGGATCAATAGATTAGATCCAATAACCTGAGTGAGAGTGGGCTATTTCCCCGTTCCTATCGAATGGGCAAATAGATTCCCACTCGTTTCATTACACTCGACGAAGTAATACGGGAAAATATAAAATCATCCGCCCAATATCTTTGGATAGAAAACGCTTCATTAATGGTCTGGATAAATATTACGCATTTCATAGGAAAAATGAGTGTATTTGTATACAAATGCGAAACTGGAAGGTGAGTTTATATGTATATATCTTTTTACTAGCACTGCCCCGCGGTTTTACCCGTTCCCGTTCCCGTGAGAATTAGTTTAGGTTATAGGCTTTTTTCGTGATGAAGTATAGGCTTTAATCTTCATGTTGAATATGGCTATCCATTACTAAAAGAATGATTCAAATCGGATTGGTAATTTCTGAGATTAGAGCGTTTAAATAAACAAAAAATAAAAACAAACCTCAGCTTTATATATTATTACAGATATGGTATATTTAATATTTCCTACAAATTGTAAAAACCATACGTAAATATCTAACCGTTCTTTCTTCTGAAAAGTTATTCCTCGCAAAATACTCGATGGTTGTACAAAATAAAACACTTATTTGGCTTATAAAGTAATTTAGTGTATTATGTTGTTATTTCATTATCTCTATAATGGTCTTATCATAAATGGTCAATCGTAAGTCACGCAAAACACTCGTTTAGATTTGTATCATAAATTGCAATAAAATGCCCTTTTCATAGTCGGTTTAAAAATTTAAATGAATGAACAGAACATTTGGTATTACAATTTGAATAAAAAACAAGTTCCCGTAGTTATAATTTGACTAATAAAGTATTATGTATGAATACAGGGTAAAAGTTTTCAGTTGCGACTGGAAAGTGCTTTATATGTATATGAAAGTAAACTACATAGTTATACTGAACTCTTAAGAAACGGAAACATTCTTTAGTTTGATTAGAGTTTTCCTTAGAGACTGCAACAAAACTGCATTCAAATATGTTCGGTTATATGCCTCACTGAGAAAATGGAACACGCTGCGCCCTGCGGTTTCACCCGCGTTGTACTCGTTCCCGGGGGAATTTCGGGATAGAATGTATCCCATGTGGTAGCCTGATGTATAAACTATATAACTGTAAAGTTTCATCCAAATCGTAGTTTTTTCGTGAAGGAGTAACAAACATACATACATACTCAAAAACTTTCGCATTTATAATATTAGTAGGTTATAGAGATCTCTCTAAAACATTATGAACTAGGGAAGGAAATGTTAAAAAATCTAAATATAAGGGTCTTTTAAATATTATATAAGTGAAATATAAAATTGTTAGAAGACCGAACGAATGAATCTATTATTACCATTTGCTTTTATCTGTATCTTATTCATGTTTTTAAATTACGACAGAGTTCGTAAATGTGCGTTAAACATGGACTTATTACTAAAATCGTCCATGGCGTTAAATTATCTAATTTGTCATCACAGAGTATTAAAACATTTTATAGATTAAAGAAATAAAACGTTCATTCTTCCTTTCCATAAATTTAAAAATAAAAGAACGAACATAAAACACCTTTTACCACCGCTTTTTACGATTCCAATGATTGTTCTAACAATTTCTTTACATAGTAATTTGAATACTGGTACTATGTTTTCAGTCTTGTTAAATATATCTTTATATTCTTTATTATATTTAAAAATTGCGTGTCACGTTCTTTGTCCGCGATGAACTCCTAAACTACTGAACCGATTTTAAAATTCATTTGCTAAAACTCAATTGAGTTTATTGAGTTTTTTGTAATAAGACTGTCTTTTTATATCTAAAAACCATAACAATAATATACCACAGCCTAGTTTCTATCTAGTTCTCCAAAAAGACATTTCTATTTTTCAAAGCAGACATTTCACCATCAGAACAGTCGAGAACAAACATTATCTTAATTAAATGGATGGAACATTAGTGCTCATTACGAAATGTTGTTTTCGGAGGGATTTTGCTGCCTCACGCGTTAAACCCGTGCCATTTCATCTGCAAGAGTTTCGCGTTGAGGATGTTAAAGGTTGTTGATAAAAAATGCCATGAATGAGTTTTATGCCTTTTTTATCCAAATTCAAGAACGGGTATGTTTTTGGAATAATAAAATGTAATATATACTCGAATCAATTCACACACGGTTAATTAGACCCAAAGTAAGCTCTAAGCTTATATTATGGAACTCACTGATACAGTCAGACGTTGTCAACAACAACTATGCCTTAACAAATTGTTGACTCCGGGCGGGAGTGGAACCCGCAACCGCCGACTCAGTAAGCGCTCTCACTGCCACTGTGCCAACGGACTTGTCATCGGAATAGGATGCTACAGTAATTTAGCCAAGTGGATGGCATAAGGGTTTCAAACATACGGAGCGGTGATTCACCAATCACAGCGCATTGGGTTTGTCACACAATGCATTGTGATTGCCTAATTGAGCTCCGCTCCGCTTCAAAGGAAACGCACCTAAATCCACTGGCAATGCCACCGGTATAAATGTATAATTTTTTTTTTTGGATTGGCACAAAATGTGGTTAAATGGCGTCAATTTTCCAGCCGAAGACGATTGCTTCTGAAGAGGTAAAAGGTTTAGAGATAAGGTAAGAATGAAATAAAATCACTAAACCTTTTTCCTCTTCAGGAGCAATCGTCTTCGGCTCCATGCTTCGGCTGGAAAATTGACGATAAGAAATAGAGTATAGACTGGCCTTTAAAACGCAATATTCAACAAACAGTATGTTTAAAAAAGGTTAATTGTCTAAAGAATATTTATGACACTGCTGTCATACATCAACAATATCGTAAACGTAGGGAACGTTTTGTAAATAATACAAAACTTTATCAACATATCTTAACCACATAAGTCTATGTTAACCACAATGTAAGGTCCTTCTTCAACTATATACTTCTCATATTTCACAAGATATAACCTTGAGAAGTAGGTGATAGTGATGGATACTGACGAAGATTTCGACGCGGAGCCCGAGGGTGACGAGGAAGAGTCCAGTATAGAGTGCAGCAATCTCATTTTCTTACCTTTTCACCCTGTGTTCCAACTGGTGGTACTATTTGCGGTAATCACTAAGGCTATATTGGTGAGTTACCTAAAGACTTCTGCTCGTTACTTCTACATGTAGATTGAGTCTTAAAGCTTTCAAGTATATTGATGTTTACAAGACCCAATGTACCCAATGTGTTGACTAAGTATTTTGCTAGGTTCTAAACGCTATCTGCCTTATTTATAAACTATATTTAACTTAAACAGTGTTTTAAAGTGTTTTGTCTCTTTCGCTCTTTCACAAATAGCGTATGTCGGAAAGGGACAAACCATTTGATAGCTTAAGTGCTGTTATTAAGCGTTTATGAATAAGGCCCTCTATTGATAGGGATGAGGCACCCTAAAGTTAAAAAACCCTTCAATATAGCCTTATTATTCTTGGTTTCGTGTCTAGAAAAACATGATGAAATTTAGATTTTGTATCAGAATGTTGCCACGCTTCAGACAACGTCCATGGCCGGCTTAGATTCCCATTCGTGCATATTATAACATAACACTGTACTGACAACTTCAGTGAGATGAGAGGCCTTTGTCCAGCTGTGGGCTAATATTTACTTACTTACAGTACATGTGTGGTCCTGTAGTAATACTAGTAACGTACGTACTTTTGATTATAACAATTGATATAATTTTCAGTAATACAAACTAGTATCTGATGATATAAATTAAGTAATTGTGTTTTGTGTCAAATCTGTGATCAGTGATGATTCAAAAGTTTTCGATTCCAGGGTCCGATACAGTCAATATACCCAGTCGTGTACTGTTCGGAAATAATGGACAAAGACATTTATTTGACATTAATAAAGTACTTTTATTGGTACTGCTGCGATCCAATATACTTTGTGGACACCATGCTACATATTATGCACAGGTGCTTTTATTTTTATGTTCTATAAAACGTTGTAAAATTATTGCCTCATAAATATTAGTATTCACAATAAGTGTTTCATCGCAATACTTTTATATTGCTATATATTTTTGGTTAACAATCAATGTAATTGAAAATGTATTGTAATTGAAACGTGTAAACTGCTATATTTATGAAAATAATTATAAAACTGTTGTGATTATTGTTTTTGTACATATTTCGGCATCATGGTATAGAGTGAGACTTATAACATACTAACAGCGCCCGCGGCTTTACCCCCATTATGCCTTTTCCTGTTGGAATTTTGGGATAAAAACCCTATTATAATCTTGCCCTTGCAAATACTAAAATAATTATTGGAATCGGATTAGTAGTACCAAGATTCAATTGGTAGATACACGGTTCAAAAAAACACAAAACAACAAACTTTAGCTTAATTTTATTAGATCTTAAACAGCGGCACCTATTTTGATTATTTGTTCAAAGTAGTTTGATGGATTGAATAATATGGTTGAGTTCAAACGACAGCAGGGTTCGAAATAAATGTAATAAGTGTGAATAAAATAATTTTAGTTGAAGAGTTACAATTTCTTTCACTTTTTAGACAAATGACGGACAAAGCCGTGCGTCGTGAATACCTCCCGAAGTCTGGCTTCCTTTTGATAGTGGATATAATATCGCTAGTGCCTTTCTTCAGATTGATGATATCGGAGTTGTGTCCGCCGACCAAACTGTGGCCAAACATTATGTCTTTTAGTGAATTTGTTATGTAAGTAATTTTATCTATTAAGTCGTTTTACCCGACTGCGGAAAAGTCCAAAAGGAGGATTATCATGTCAATTCATTGCGATTGTTAAGCAACGTGCAGCTCGGCCTTTACTTGGATGGGTGGCCGATAGTGGTACTTCTATCTGAGCTCTACCGTACTTCGGAGGGAACGTTAAGCTGTCGGTCCCGGTTGTTTCAATCGTCAGACCATGTCAGAGGCCTTTAGGCGGTCTAAAAACTCATACACCAGGGTTGGACACTAACCTGCTCGAAATGAACGAATGAATGAGATTATCTATACTATCTACATATATCTTCCATATTTCAGCATTTACAGAGTGGCCGATTACTTTAATCTGCAACTCACTCACTCCCCGATCAACTTGGTGTTCGGATTCACAATTATTCTGATCTGCACAATCAACTGCATGACGTGTTTTCTGATACTCTTGACTAAACACGGTCTTTGTAAGAACTGCAACAACAGCATCTACGACTGGAGGAACTATATAATACATAAGGTTCGTAAAAATAATTTCAATATCCTACTATAATATTATAAATGCGAAAGTAACTCTGTCTGTCTGTCACAATTTCACGCCAAAACCACTGTACCGATTTGAATGAAATTTGGTACACATTTAGTCCAGAGCCTGAGAAAAAAAAAACCGAAATTAGCTCAAACATACAAACAAACAAAATGTACCTCTTTGTAGTATTAGTATAGATTCATAAATTAACTTTAAAGTAATGCTTCCAAATAACCGTATTTTATTATAGATGAATGTAACAGATGAAGGATTATCAATTTACTTATACGCTGCGGTTTTCGTCTTTGCACACACAGTAAACGAAGTTGTGGATGACATTAGACCTGTCACCATGCTCGAGTTTGTGCTCACCACTATACTCGCCAGCCTAGGGTACATCATGCTACTGTTCATTTTATACCCGAAATTGTTCGCTGAATCTATACTGTTCCTGAGAAGAATCAATTCTTATCATCCCCATGTGATGAGACTCATAGCACAAACCAAACGCAGATGTCCTAATAAAAAAGCGCATATTGATGTAGAGAAATGCTATCGTCTGCTGTGGACTAGACGCACTGGGATCACACGCTTACCAGAATTCCTGGAATCCCTTCCTCGCTACCTGAAGATAGAAATAAAGCACGACATGTGTTGGCATCTTTTTCATCACAGTCCGATATTGAGAAAAACCAGCATAGCTTTCCAAAGGCAGATCTGTAATTACATCATTCCTGATTACAAATTACCTGGAGAGAAATTCTTTTGTGGACAACATTCTATGACGAACTTGTATTACATAAAGTCTGGGGTGGTAGAGATCATTTCATCTGATGACGGGATCACGCCCATACTTTCTGTTACTCACGGGACAATATTTGGTGATATCAGTTTTATATTGCCATCAAACAAAAAGGTTTTAGTTCGGTGCTTAACGTATTGCGAAGTTTTGTTTTTGACTAGAATAAATTATTTACGGGTTATGCATCAGTATCCAGACGATAGAAAAATGATTATTCACGAGGCTAAAGAACGAATTAAGCATGCCAGAACTTTGTTTACTTGTAAACAAAACATTAGGGGTTTAGATAGAACAGAAGATGAAAACGTAGTTTGGCTCAAGAGAAGGTGGTGGGAGATAACAAGCGCTTTAGAAAATCTTCAAAAGAAGTCAAATAAGCGAGATGATTCCACTCAATGGGAGGTATCCCTAGATGACTGTATCTACCACTGTCCTAAATACATCGGGCTATTAGTTCTATGTAATGAAATACATCTGAAGAAGCAGTCATTATTTGTCAAAGTCACATTTCCCTGGATACTTGTCCCAAACTCACAATTTAATGTAGTTTGGGACAGAATTGTGCTGGCGACAGTTTTTTTGGTGCTGATATTCTACCCTCCGATGTTGGCGATAGGTAGTAAAAAACCTTACTTCCATTTATTCCAGTTTTGGACCAATTTTATCTATATGATGGATATCATCGTGTCGCTGATGACTGCTATGTCAGTCAAAGACCACTACAGCTCCAATTTTGCGTCTGTGATGTTTCAACGGTGCAGGACTCTAAACTTTGTCTTGGATGTCATGGCTACCATCTGGATAGAAAACATTTTACTAGTGATGGGCAAACCGAATTATTACAAAATTTCACAACTTAACCGACTGATAAAGAGCTACAAACTCTTCACTGGCAACTTTAGGACTTGGAGGCCGAGTCTTTCCCCCCAGCGAACAATTATTTTTACCTTATGTGTCATTCAATTTTGTTACGTGTACATCTCTGGTTTCACTATTTATATGGTCGCTGACGTCGTGCCAAATATTACGAAGAGCTACTTCTTTGGAGAAGATTTCGTCAATACAACAGCGAAAAACCCTGAGAGGCATAACTTGGTAACTCTAGGCATAGCTTGGTGCTTGGAGATAATGTATTCGGAATACTTGCCTTATTCATTCACTGATCTTTATATAGCCATCATTCTTTCATATGGTTGTTTTTTGACCTTTGCGTATTCTAGAGCTTTTGTTCTAGGCACTTTGTATTTAAGATATAAACAGAAGTGTAATTTTCAAGAGTTGGTGAGCAATCTGAAGAGATATTATAAACTGAATAGGATTCATAGCGAGTTGTTGAAACGGTTTAACAGGTTAGTGAAATTAGAATATTTATTGCTTATGCAAAGCACAAAATTGATGCTATACACTAGGTAAGTACTGTACACTTAGCTCGAGAAGTTACTTCAATATCTGATGTCATTCAAATGGCTGGTAGTTTTAATAGAATGCGAAGTGTAGGCTATAGACATTATTTGAATTCAGGTACATATTGTGCCATTGGAAGTACGATCACGGGATTGATATCATATACCCAAGCAAGTTGAAAGATGAACCTTATGACATATATTGGAAGATTCAAGGTGAAATAGCCGAGAAGATAATATCGGAATCTCCACCATTCGCGAGAGCTAATTCGGGTCTGATAAGGGAGCTTGCCTATGCAGCCAAGTTTATGATTTCACCAAAAGGAGCAACGATATTCCTGTTTGGCGTTGAATGTAAAAATTTGTCTTGGGTTATAGAAGTAAGATTTAAAATTGACTATTTGATTTAAGTAACCTTTTTTATATGTTACTACGCCCTCGGTGGTCTAGTAGAATGTGCATTTGCCTGCCAAGACTGAGGTCTCGGGTTCAGTCCCCGGGTCGAGCGTAGACATGTTGCCTACTTTTCTAACATGACTCGGGTTTGAGATCATCAACCCGCGTTAGGCAAACGTGATTACGCCTTCCGTCACAAATAGTTCAAAATTAAAACCATCTAAACCGGCCCAACCGCTCTCAAGTTTATTACTTAGTTTTAACATTGAATATTGTACATACTTTTAAGGAGTCTTGATTCATATGAAGATTTCTTAACGGCGTTTTAAATATATATTTCATTTAGGGTCATTAATTATTTCAGGGTTTTATCAAATGTGAATATCATGATGAACAGGGTAAACTAGTAACAGAGTTCAAAAGTAGGGGCTCTATGTTGTCTCCCAGTTCAGTTTTCTTTGGAAAGTCGTCGCTTCGGACTTATACCGCTTATACTGACTGTGAGGTAAGAGGTCGTATAGTTTAGGCTGCGTTCCAGGCAGGCTGTTTCATAATAATATTTTACCGCTTTAGTAATAAACGTGGTGTAACTAAAACACTGTTAAACAGTTTTTTGTCTCTTTTACACATCAGAAAATTGTGTATGTCTGAAAGAACCATTAATTAGTACTACACAATCGCATTGCCAGTTCAAAAAACATAAAAATGTGACATAGCATATTTTTCCCCTGTGCCCTTTAATTTTATAGCTAAACTAGCTGCGCCCCGCGGTTTCACCCGCGTTGTACCCGTTCCCGCGGGAATTTCAAGATGAAAAATAGATGTTGGCCGATTTTCAGACCTACTCGATATGCTCACAAAATTTCATGAGAATCGGTCGAGCCGTTTCGGAGGAGTACGGCAACGAAAACTGTGACATGAGAATTTTATATATAAGACTAGCAGCGCCCCGCGGTTTTACCCGCGTTGTGCCCGTTCCCGTGGGAATTTCGGGATAAAATGTAGCCTATAGCCTTCCTCGATAAATAGACTATCTAACAGTGAAAGAATTATTCAAATCGGTTCAGTAGTTTCAGAGATTAGCGCGTTTAAACAAACAAACAAACAAACAAACAAACAAAACAAACTCTTCAGCTTTATAATATTAGTATAGATGTTCTTAACGCGTTTATTAATATGGCCCTTAGGGTATTATTATATGTCAAATTGGTTTGTTCAGTCCATCATCGGTCGACCGTGTATAATATTACTAGTTGGATTATAAACCAACGGGCTTACAATATTAAAGGTGACATATTAACTAGCTGCGCCACCCGCGTTGTGCCTGTTCTCGTGGGAATTTAAGAACCGCTCGACCGATGTTGTGCGAATTTCACATAAACCATCTACTAAATAGTCCGAACAAAGCCTAAACATTTGGTTTGGATAGATGAGCCTGTTTTTGAGTTATAACATTACAACGAAAAGTGACATTGATTTTTATATATAGAGATAAACAAGGATTCTTATATTAATTATGATATTATGTTATTGAATTAAAATTGTTGTTTTAGACACTGACCATACCATTACTCGATTTCTATAATATATTAAAGCGTTATCCACACGAGTGGTCTTATTTCGATAATACCATAAAAGATTTGGAAGGAGAATTCATAAAAATGTATGACGATTATATGACCAAATATGATGAGGTGAGCATTCCCCATTTCACTGGACTCAACTACAGTTATACCTAATTAGCGCCAGCGATTTTACACGCGTTGGAATTTCGGGAAGAAAAATAGCCTATAGTTTAAAAAAGAAAATATTATTCAAATTGGATTGGTCGTTTCTGATATTAGAGCGTTCAAACCAATTGATGAACAAACTCTTTAGTATGTTGGCATAGAAATATGGATTTCAAAGGAGTTTCTTAATTTAGCGATTATTTTTTCTACATTCTTTTACTTTCCAGTACAAGAGACAGTTACGCAGACGCATATTTAATTATAGACACGTACGTGCCACTATCTTGGCTAAACCTGTACTAAAAGATCATTTCATGAGAAAATGGCTCTATAAAATACCATTTTTTAGAAGAGTTCGAAAACCGGGATACCTAATTGAATCACAGTAAGATCGTAAAATATATACCGCCTTTTTTACCTATTAATTGAAACGTACGTTAATGTAATTATTATTTATTTAAACGGGAACTTACGTACGACGGACGCTACTGTTGAGAGTTCCTCGACACGTTTCGGTCACATTCGGTGACCTTCATCAGGAAGTGGGTGAAGCGCTCGTGACAGCGTCTCTCCCCGCACTGACGTCTACCATCAACCCACCTCCTGATGAAGGTCACTGTATGTGACCGAAACGTGTTGAGGAACTCTCAACAGTAGCCTCCGTCGTACGTAAGTTCCCGTTTAAATAAATAATATATACCGCCTTATTCATAAACGATATTTAATTTAAACCGTGTTTTAAAGTGGTTTGTCTCTTTCGCTCTTTGGCTAATAGCGTATGTCGGAAAGGGACAAACTATTTGATAGCTAAAGTGCTGCTCATAAACGTTTATGAATAAGGCCCAAAATGTTTATTTTTAACATAAATAAATTAATAAACTGTTAAAACAATGCACTGTACATTTTTGAAAGTCTCAGTTTTGTTAATTTATAAGAGATAGCTTTGCCTATTAGGGGGATTGTACTTATTTGAAATGGGCAAATACGTACGTGTATGTACGCCCTGCAATGGGCGATTCGCAGTCGGTGGCGGATCGCTTTATCTCCTGAAGAAGGTCAAATTTAAATTATTTCATTTGCAATTTAGCCAAAAACAATAGGTACTTACGAACTAGGTACTTATTTACTAACTAATACTATAGTTCACCGTATGTGGTTGAAACTGTTGATCGATATACATAGATGAACATAATTGCATGTTTTAAATACGAGGCGACGTAATAAGGGGAGTATATTTAGCAATATTTGAAAAATATTATTTTGTTCAGGTTGCCCTCAGAGACTAGTTTCAAATAAATTTTTTAAGTAAGTAAGTAAATTTTAACCTATTAAGGTTATTAACATCTTATGATTTTCGTTCACAGTTTCATCCGCATTTGGATGCTATTCAGATTGATCGTGGCCTGCATTTCAATAAGTGCAGCTTGTCTTGAAGGTACTAAAGCAATGATTACAGATACTTTGTAATTAGTAATAGACAAGTGTAGTGGTTTCGCCTTATTCTCCTCACTGTATCTTCAATGAGATCATTCCAGCAGATGCAGTTTAAATCTATTTTTGGATTAAAAATGTATGCAAAGGGTGATGTGGTACAGCTTGTGCAACACACCCATGGTGTCCTATACAGTAATCGGAAATTTAAGCTCGTGATTAGAGTTGTTTATTCATATTTTTAAATGTCATACAAGTTTTGATGTTTCAGGAGGTAGTGGGGCGGTGATCAGGCCGTATCTGATTGCTGTCGGATGGGTGTGCAATCTCGTCGCATGGATTGATATACTAATAAAGCTGAATGTTAGTTAATCTACTTATCTATACTAATATTATAAAGCTGAAGAGTTTGTTTTGTTTGTTTGTTTGTTTGTTTGTTTGTTTAAACGCGCTAATCTCAGAAACTACTGAACCGATTTGAATAATTCTTTTTTTTATGGATAGCCACATTCAACGGGAAGGTTATAGGCTATTTTTCATCCCGAAATTCCCACGGGAACGGGTACAACGCGGGTAAAACCGCGGGGCGCTGCTAGTTAGTTATATTATGGATGTTGAACATTGTTCGTATTGTAGTATGGATTGTTGCTCTTTCACGAAAAACTACAGGACGGATTTGGATGAAACTTAACAGTTATATAGGATATACATCAGAATAACACATGGGATATATTTTATTCCAAAATTCACGCGAGAACGGGTACAACGCGGGTAACACCGCGGGGCACGAATTCCAGTGAAAACACAGACCTCTGATAAAGTATACGTAATCTCGTATATATGAACACTCGCTGTTCCAGTAATGATACTCATAACTGAAACTATTCTCTAAAAATTTGTTTCAGATAGAATATTACGATAAACATGGTATAATTATAAGTAGTCGGCTCCATTGTGCTGTTCACTATTTATCTCGGAGCTTTATACTGGATGTTATAGGAGCATTTCCTTGGCACATACTTCTGCTGACTTTCTTTAGAGAAAGCTTTAGTGATGATGATGGCTTAGTACTGCATAGCTTGTTGAAGTTCGCTCACTTGTACTTAGTGTTCGGGTACTTTAATTTCCTCGCAGACGGACCGACGCTTCATGCGGCTTTTATAATAGTAAGTATTTTTAAACGAGTTCAAAAGAGGAGGTTTCGCAATTCGATTGTATATATGCTTTTTTTTACAGAGCCGGTCGTTAATTGGTGTGAATCAATGATAGGACAACTAGTAAATTGTTCTAAGTAGTTTGAAATTGTATTGCTTGATGGTTAAGTTAACTATTATTTAGGTTAATTTTAAAGTAAGAATGTTCGAGTAGATAAGTTGCAGGGCAAACCTGGTGTCGAAGTTTTTAGACCACCTAACGGCTTCCGCCATGATTCAAAGGTTGAAACAATCCGGACAGTCAATTTTACGTGCCCTTCTCACATACTAATGTCATAGTCCACCCATCCAAGTAAGGGCCGAGCTGCACGTAGCTTAACAAGAGCAATGAATTAATATCGCACAGCCAAACAATATTCTTATTTAGAGTATGCGTGAAATCCTGCTTTTATTCATCGATTTATTTCACCAACTGATATAGTAACATGAAGACTTGACTTTTCCTGAATTGAAAAATGAAAATGAAAATGAAAAAATATTTATTTCCTAAAACCTGGTTTTTACATATAGTTAATTTACATCGGCCCTCACACTAGATTAATCTGTGTCGTGAGGTACCAGGATAAACGATTTCAGATTTAATTTTAACAGGCGTTCGGCTGGTTTATATACTATATAAAATGAGAAGGAACATTAACTTAAAGCTAACATATTATAACTTAACAATAGTAACAACAATAACACTCGGTTCATAAGAGTTAGATAATAACAACAATATAAATGTATATTTACAATAAGTTTAGAATATATATATGACATATAATAATCAATGAATATTAATTAATATGGATACCTCAACTTAAAATATATTAAAATAAAATACAATACAATGAATAATACATAAGATACATATTAAAAATAAAAATAAATTTAAATACAATCATAATATGTTATGTTTTTATTTAGGTATCAGAAGCAGATTCTCAGTATCCTCATATGTAAGGGAATAAAGCCATTTTTTGATTTTAGATTTAGCTTCATTAACCCCTGATTCTTTAATGCAACAATATTTCACCACTATATTATATATGAAATTTTCAAAAAAGGGTCCGAGGCGACATGCAAATTTGGATTTTACTTTGGGAATCTCAAGGCGATATAAGCGCTTTTTTAGTAATTCCTTGTATTTAACTGTACCCAGGAGGTTTTTATGCACAGATACAGCAATCTTTAAAAAGTACAGTTGCCGCACATTGAGTACTTGGCATTCTCGATATAGGGCTTCGGTAGGGTATCGGAAGTTTTTACTCAACATTGCTTTCAGCACTGACCGCTGCGCCCTTTCAGCTTCCAGCATGTGAGTTTTAACCGCCCCTCCCCAACATTCAATACAATAAGTTAAAAGAGATTGACTTATGGCATAGTAAACGTTTCTGAGTAGATCAAAGGGAGCACTACGTGTTAGTTGCCTCATTATTTTAGTCGTAGATCTTAACTTATTGGATATGTAGGAAATGTGTGATGTAAATCTTAGGTTCTCGTCGAGTATGACTCCTAGATATTTGATGGTGGTAGCTTTTTGAATGCTTTCACAGTTACAGCTTTTTACATCCTCGTCACAACATTTATGAATTTTTAAGGTTTGAATAGATGAAGGGGGGGCAGAGGCGCGTGTTTTATGAAAGCCAATGAATTTGGATTTGTTGGCATTTAATGTTAGCAAATTATATTGCAGCCACTGTGATATGACTTTCATACCATTTTGGGCAGAGACATAAACATCGTCCCATGTACAGCCGTCAAACAAAATAACTGTATCGTCTGCATAGCAGATTATTTCGGCATTCGGTAGTTGGAGTTGGTGTATATCATTAAGATACAAGAGAAACAGGGTTGGCCCGAGGATACTTCCTTGAGGGACTCCGAATTTAATAGATTCTACATCACTGCAGTAGGCGCCAACCTTTACACACTGTCTCCTATTCATGAGGTAACTTTTAAACCAATCGTTAGCCAGACCTCTTACACCGGCTTTGTTTAGTTTGTTTAAGAGCACATGGATAGATACAGTGTCAAAGGCTTTTGCCAAGTCGAGAAAAACCGCCAGGCAACACCTATTCCTGTCCAGAAACGAAACAACCTTACTCGTTAAAAGTGAAACAGCGTCTGCTGTCGATTTCTTCTGCCTGAACCCAAATTGACGCTCTGAGAGCAAGTTATGAGCCTCAAGATATTTAACTAATCTATTATTCATTAACTTTTCAAGAAGTTTTGAGAAGACGCCTAACAAGGAAATAGGTCGATAACTGTCGGGAAGACTACGATCGCCACCTTTAAAAATGGGGCTAACACTAGCCGTTTTCCATATATCAGGAAAGACACCAGTACTAAAACTTAAGTTAAAAATGGCAGTAAGCGGAGCTGCAATGTGTTCTTTCACTATTTTTATTAATGCATTATTGAAACCATCCAAGCCCGGTGCTTTATTTTCTTTTAGGTTTTTAATCAACTCTAAAACTTCAGAACAATCGGTGGGATACAGAAATAAAGAATCCGATATCACGTTTTGACCTCTATTAGGTAAAATATCTTAAATTAATTAGTACTGTTGTGTGTTATTTTTTTCAGATATTCAAATGGCAACTAGTGCTAACATTAGTAACGCTCGGCTTAAGCCATTTCCTTATGAGTTACTGCGTTAGTTTCCAATTTGATTCCTATGCAAATTTGATCACGGTGTCGTATAAGGAGTCTTGTTGGATCAATCGGTTTTATAACTTCACCAGTCCGTTGACCAACTCGGAACTTCATTTGGTAAGTAATTAAAACACTTATCTTTTAGTTGAGGCCTAAGTGACGTTCCTGCTGTGTTAGCACGTAAAATAAACAAACATGCATTGTCTGACCTGAGCTTAAACGATGTAACTTTTAAAAATATTCAATAACGAATATATTCAACTGTATAAAGTCACAGTTGTCTTGGGAGCCAAACTTGGCATGACAACTGTGTTTAGCCAAAGACATCAGGACAGACACGCCATATCTAGTGCTAGCAGCGCTCCGCGGCTTTGCCCTCGTTGAGCCCGTTCCCGTAGGAATTTTCGAAAATCCTTTCTTAGTGTGCACTTACGTCACTTGAAGAACCTTCCTGCCAAATTTCATGTTTCTAGTAGTGTAGCGGTTGAGGCTGTTGATTATCAGTCAGTCAGTCAGTCAGTCAGTCAGGACTTTGAATTTTATATATATAGATGTCATATATTTCGCCTCTGTATGTCTCAATGAATAAATCCTATTTCTCTAAGACATATTAAAATTCTCAGAAACCATATTCCCCATAACAGACTGTGCTAGAGTTATCAGTAAAAATATCTTTCTAAAGAAAAGATCCATTCCAATCTATGTTAAGAAAGAAACCTCAGAGTTGATTTGCTGTTTCTCAAGGTTGTAGAGTAATGAGACCATACACAACGTGAGTGATGGCTCCCGAGGGAACGAGTTTTATTTTAAATTCCAGATATACGCGCATAGCATGAATCTCGCACAATCCGGCATAATGAAGTTAAGTTTTGGAAATTTCCACATCAATCAAAAGACTTTTGGCATCGGTCTGATTGTGATAGCGTCGGGAGTTCTGCAGTTGTATGTTCGTTTGTATATTTTGTAGTTTTTATTTGTTTGTTTGTAAGAAAATTGAAATTATTCATAGGTAGAAACGTTCTAAGAGTGTCACTTTAAGGCATTCACTGACAACACAAATTTATACGAATATATATTTTATATTTCACTAAGAAACGTATTTTTTATAAACAATGTTTATTCGACGCCGATTGTACTCAGCAAACAGAAAAATTCAGGTGAATTGATAAAACCCTACTTTTTGAAGTTGGATAAAAAGTATAACTATTATTTATTTAGCTAGTCAGTTTAGTTTTATCCTTATCTGAGAAAAGCTTTAGCTTTTCTTTACACTTCATGACATTGATACAAAAATTAACTGACGCAATTCCATACCTTTCTCAGTCTTCAGATATTTTTTTCAGGTACGTAATGTGTTGTTCCGTGACTCTTCTCATACTCAAATTTCGTGGACACAGAGTGTTCCAACAAGCAGTGACCCAGCTTTACAAATTCCTGAAAGCTGAAAGGGTAGAAAAAGAGATCATTCAGGCTTCTACTGCTCATTTTAGGTATTGGTGGATGAGGTAAGATATAAATGACTAAGATTATTTTTTTACTTAAAATCATCGGACTGTTAGGCCTATTACCCTCCCTCGGTCGTGACCCCTTATTGAGTAACATTTACTGTCACAGTTACATAGGTAGTAGAACAGGCCTTACTTCTAAGGTATCGAGATGTAATATCTAATGAGGCATTAACTACTTAATTTTCAAAACAAAAATGCAAAAAAAATATTGCAAGGATTATGTCATTTTACTACGGCTACGCGGCTACGGTATCGCCGCTACGCAAATTGCTACGCAAATTGCTACGCAAATTGCTACGCAAATTGCTACGAAGTCTTACTACGCTCGTAGCACTTGTGGCGTAGTTTGACTAAATGTACAATACTTCGAATGGTTCGATGGTTGTATATTTAATTTGTGTTTTGTGATATTCAACTGTTCCTTATTTCAGAACAAAGGGCATAAATATTTATAACGTGTCTTATGAAAGATTTGGAGCGATTTTTAGACAAGATCTCAATTATTTTTTCTATCATAAGTAAGTTGATTATATTTTCATTTTATTTAATTTCACCAAATTAAGTTAATCGCCGTTTTTGAGACAGAAATCAAAAAGTTCAAACTAAACAGTTCAAATTAGTGGTTAATATTCATTATCAATTCTTTCACTATAATCATTCACTTCATAATTATCTAAGTACTTATCGATAGTTTCATATAAATAGGTATTTAATTTTTTCGTAGAACTTTCAACGCTCTTGCGACTTTATTGAAATGCGAGAAATCAATACAAAGACAACTGGCAAGCGTCTGCACACAACTATACGTTTTACCAAAAAGTGATATAATTAGAGAGATGGATCTCACATCTAATATCTATATTATTCATAGAGGAATAGTGAGCATTAGCCAAGATGGTAACGAGATAGTAACTTTGACAAGGGTATGTATCTTTCAATTACTTGGCTTAGATGACACGTTGATTTAATAAAAAAACACTACATAGTATAAAACAAAGTCGCTTTCCGCTGTCTGTCCCTATGTATGCTTAGATCTTTAAAACTACGTAACGGATTTTGATGCGATATTTTTTAATAGATAAAGTTATTCAAGAAGAACGTTTATGTGTATAAAATTTCCTGAAATTCCCATGGAAACGGGCAAAACGCGGGTAAAACCGCGGGGCACTGCTAGTTGTTTATAAAACACTTTATATAAAAAAGAGAATTTGAACAGTGCGAAATAGAAAGGTCGACGGAATGTATTAAATGCCTTATTCCTTAACTAATTCATTTTATTTTTTGTTAATAACAACATTGACGAAGACTTCCGATTCCCCGACGAGGGTTATAAGTTGGACAACTCTTTGTATAAGGTTCTATAGCTAATAAACCAATAAACCGATTTGGATTTGGGGTTTTTTCCATTTAGTTTTTTCCAATGTTTCTTAGACTAAATATTTATCAAAATAAATTCAGCCATTTCATAGACGTTTATATAAAAAATAAAAAAACTTGTTTATTTTTATTTTTAGGGATGTATATTTGGCCAGCTACTGGGAACTACACCCAGGCCCGTTAAAATAACGGCTAAAGCATTGAATTATGTAGACGTGCTGTTGATCAGCTTGAAGGTGTTCCAGGATGTAGTTGACGACGATGTTAGTATTCATTCATTTCGAGGTTAGTGGCCAACTCTGGTGTCGGAGTGTGTAGAAACAACCGGCACCGACTACTTAACGTGCCCTCCAAAGTACGGTTAGCGCTCAGATAGAAATGCCACGATCGGCCACCCATCCAAGTAGGTGCCGAGCTGCATGTTGCTTAACAATCGCAATTAACTAATATTAGTTCTAGTATATTTTAAAAAAATATATTAACATACGGCTCCATCGATTGCGTCGAAGCTGCTAAACCGATTTTGATATTATTTTCTTCAAAAACCAAGCAACTCAACTGCAATCCAAGCAGTACTTAAATGAAAATCTTTCGAAAACGGCTACAACTCAGTCAAAACCGCGAAACATTGATAGTTATTCTCCTAAGAATTACACTAGTCTATAGTTATTCTACTTTCATCCAGGTACGGAAGTGTATAGAAGAGAATGAACAATCTAAAACCGATTACATGGCGACGACGAAATCGTACAGCGAAGGACCGACTGACACGGTGGAGTTCATTATAAAGCGACGAAAAGCAGTCAGATTTCCGGTAAGATAACAGTCTTACTATGTATGACGAAAAAATAGATCATTTTATACTTATTAATTTAATTATTAATATGAATTTAAGTTTTATTTGACCCGAACTTTAATTTTACATGAATTCTATTAGAATGATAATTATCTGATAACGGTCGTAACTATTAGATACTAGCAGCGCCCCGCGGTTTTACCCGTTCCCGTAGGAATTTCGGGATGAAAAATAGCCTACAACCTTCCCGTTGAATGTGGCTATCTATTGCAAAAATAATTATTCAAATCGGTTCAGTAGTTTCTGAGATTAGCGCGTTTAAACAAACAAACAAACAAACAAACAAAACAAACTCTTCAGCTTTATAATATTAGTATAGATGGTTGTTAATGGATTATTTATACCAGTGGATGGAAAAGCAGCCGATAAAAGACGACGACGAAGAAATCTTGTACTACCAATGGCTCTACTTGGCGTGGTTCATTGAACCCGTCACTTCAGCCTTTCTAGTGCTGCTGTTGGTCGCTATGCCGTATTATATTCGAAGTTATATATATACCGCACTCACTTTGCTGGATCTCATACATCTGGCTAATATCTTCACCGAGTATTATACTGTGAGTTGTATTCATTGGTTTTATACTTAAGTAGGGACCAGTAAGTTGTTCTGTTGAATCAAGGTTGTGTATTTCCGTAAGAATTTAGAAAAAATAAAAGTTGTCAGATTAAGCTTACTGGTAGTACCAAAGCTCGCCTTCGCAACTATAACGAAAAATAAACAAATATTGTGTTGAAACAAATAGATATCGCTTAACCTATATAAGGAAGGGTGGCTGATAGTGGTAGTTCTATATAAGCGCTACCGTGCTTCGGAGGTCGAAAAATAGATAACTCCACGATAAATGGTCGGTCCCGGTTGTTACCATCGTTAGACCATGTCGGAGGCCTTTAGGCGGTCTAAAAACTTCGACACCAGCACTAACCTACTCGAACTAACTTACTTCTTACCTATATAATTACAAGTACATTCGTCATTATTAACCGACTGAAAAAGTTCTCAATCTTACAAAAAAAGAAGGAGTCTGTCAATTCAGAATCTTTTCTTTCAGGTACACGTTGCGGTAGTTGGCGATAAATGTGTTCTCAGTATCATCGGAAGCCGTATCTTTAAGAACTGGTATTTCTATGTGGATGTGATCAGTATAGCGGTGCCTCTGTTGACGATGTCTATGGACAAATGGATGTATCAGCAGTTGAGGCTGTTGAGGCTAAAACTCATTCATGATTTTCAAAAGGCTTTCTGTAGCGGGCTTAAGGTGTAACTTTTTAGTTTAGTAGTTTTTGCGTGAAAGAGTAACAAACACATCCATACATCCATCCTCACAAACTAAGCATTTATAATATTAGTAGGATTCTATGGTAGAGGGACGATGCAACGAAGACGGTAGCTAAGATCCTTGGAAAGAACTTTGAACATTAGTTCGTTTTAGTTGAATTTGTGTTATTATTTAAAGTAATTTTCTGATCGTTGTCCCCGCACTGTGGTAGCACCCTTAGATTATATTAAAACTATCGTACTTTAAACCGCACTGTACTGATATTTTCAGTGAGGTTAGAGGTTTTTGCCGTGCAGTGGAACATTACAGGCTAATATACTCGTACTTTACTTTAAATACTTTACTTAACTTTACCTTAAACCGAGCAAAAACCTATTTTTAAAACGTGACGGTTTGAGATCACCAACCCACTTTAGGCAGGCGTTGTTACGAATAATCTTACTCACTGTACTGATATCTTCGGTGAGATGAGAGGCCTGTACCCGGCAGTGGGTCGTAACAGGCTAATACTGTAATGCTTACTAATTCTGCTATATTTTGAGACAAGGTAAATTTAGTCAGACCTAGCTTGGTGATATGAACTATATATGACTTTTTAATGCACTCGTCTACCTTAGTAGTTTTAGTTAGTAGAAATAGTATGCCCTTGACAAGCTGTTGGACATATGCATCTGGTCGAATACTCGATTTTTTTCTTCTAATATTTCAGAATCGTATAGCTCCAATTTTTTTGAAACTAGTCATTCTATTTCTGATGATACATGGTATAGCGTGTGGATGGATATTTATATCATGCAGTAAGTTTTAAATCTTTATTCTTAAAAAATGGCAGAATGTCTATACTTAATATCTATACTAATATTATAAAGCTGAAGAGTTTGTTTTGTTTGTTTGTTTGTTTGTTTGTTTGTTTAAACGCGCTAATCTCAGAAACTACTGAACCGATTTGAATAATTCTTTTTGTAATAGATAGCCACATTCAACGGGAAGGTTATAGGCTATTTTTTATCCCGAAATTCCTACGGGAACGGGTACAACGCGGGTAAAACCGCGGGGCGCTGCTAGTAATATAATAAAGCTGAAAGGTTTTATTGTTTGAACGCGCTAATCTCAGAAACTACCAATCCGATTTGAATATTTTTTTTGTAATGGATAGCCACATTCAACGGGAAGGTTATAGGTTATTTTTCTTCCTGAAATTCCTACGGAAACGAGCACATCGCAGGTAAAACCGCGGGGCGCTGGTTGTTCTTATTATAATTATATCTTATGTCTTTTAATACTTAGGTATACTTTCTGAATCTAATACTATATTCTAGGTGAACCATTTTCACTAGAAGTTGATCCTGTGGAATACAAAGATGTTATACTGGATACAGATGAATGGTTACTCCCTAACCAAAGATACGCAGGTATATGGCAGACAATCTATCAATGTACCGTAGTTTAGTACAACCAAAGTAAGTTATATAAGTATAGGTAAGATATAGTTACCCGATTCAGATTAATTCATTCGAATAGGCTTTCATGCCCCCAATTATCTTTTCTTCTTCTTTTATTGTTCACTTCTATTCTTCTTCTTCTTCTTCTTCTTCATCGAGTGGATGGTCAACCTGACCAATCCTGGTGTCAGAGTTATTGAGCCGCCAAAGGCCTCTGACATGGCTCTAGTAACGACTACTATCCGTATCACTTCCTAACATTACCTATTATTAAAGAATAAACGTATAACTCTTCTTTTTATTTTGGGGTCAAAAATTTGATGACGGACTCGTGGTCACACCGTTTTGTTACACCAGTGTGACTACGAGTAATTTATTTTCCTCGTGGTCACACCGCAATGAAAATATAATTAAAATATAATAATTAATGAAACATTCACAAAAAAAAAAAAACTTAACCTAACCTACTGTTAACCTACGGTTGTCTATCGTAATTAATTTATCTATCGGGCACTTCACTACATACCTACTATTCAGTCAATTTCAGAGTAGTGTGACCACGAGGAAAATAAATTACTCGTAGTCACACTGGTGTAACAAAACGGTGTGACCACGAGTCCGTCACTAAAAATTTCGATGAGTGGCTTTTGCCCAGCAGTGAGACATTACAGTCTTAGGGCTTTATTCGTAAATATTTATTAACAGCATTTTAGCTACCAAATGGTCTGTTTCATACGCTGGTTTCCAAAGAGCAAAAGAGACATACCACTTTATCACAGTGTTTTAGTTAATGAACTATTGTGAATAAGGCGGTTATACTTTGCTAGTTTATTTATTTCCTGTTAAGGCTGCGCTACGATATCGACAAAACGTGTGAGTGAGAATCGGAGTGCAGTGGTTACCTTCGTGGTGCCGAGGAGGCAACAAGACGACTACATTGTTGCCATGTCACAAATTATTATGTCATACGTCCGCTGCGTCTCGTCCAGTGTGAGTGAAATAAGAAACTGATAAGAATTTGTCTAATACTATGTAGTAACTAGAGATAAGGTAATTTTGTAAACGTTCCCGCCCTCCACCTCAGGGAGCAGACGGCAAGAAAACCAGCGCTGTGCGGGATCCGTTCAGTACAGCAACAGCTGTAGAGAGAGTTGTAGCCTTCACATGCCTTGCATTTTTTCCTTTATGTTATTTGTTTTATTTTAATTACATAGTTCAAGAAAAGTTTTACAAAGTAGTACATACTAGTTTTACTAATATCTTTGAAGATATCAAATAGGAATTCACCAAAATTAAAAGGAATGTTGATTCAATGATCAAAGGAGAAGAATTTACCCTGCAGCTGTACCTCACCGTCTTATTTCACTGATCTTAAGAATAATTTTACCAGAGATATTTAGTAATAGAGAATCGATTTCGTTCGTAAAAATTCCAAGATTAGTGAATATACGTATCTCCTAACTGCCTTATCTACTATTTTACAAGTTCACTGCCTTTTATGAACTAACATCGTGTAGTCAAGCTACCTCACGAGCTCCTTTAAACAACGCGCAGTTCGCCTCTACTTGAATGGGTGGCCGATAAGTGCTTTTCTATTTGTGCGCTACCGTGCTTCGGACGGCACGTTAAGCAGTCGGTGCCGGAAGTATCATTAGACCATGTCGGAGACTTAAAGCGGTCTAAATACTCCGACATAACAGTTGGCCACTAATCTCGAAATGAAGGAATAACTGCCTTTTATGTGCAATTTCATACCAGTGTCAAAACTTTACACGTATTATATTAATTTATATTTCAGGCTGAAGCTATAACAATGCCTCAGATCTACTACAAAGTGTTCCTCAACATACTGATGAATCTCATCAACATGTGGCTGGCGAGTACTGCCATCAGCTTCGTGTACACCAGGTTCGTTATTTTTGTATAACAAGTTATTATTGTAATATCTCTCTTTGTAAAATTCTTGGTACGCGGTTTTTGTTGCCAAACTCCTCCGAAACTGCTATATCGATTTTCATGAAATTTCATTGGCTGGACCACCTTAATATTTAGATGGATGAAAAATAGATGTTGACTGATATTAACTCCCACCATACAATGCACTCAAAATTTCATGAAAATCATCGGTCGAACCATTTCAGAGGAGTTTAGCAACAGCCACCGCAACACGAGAATTTTATATGTTAGAAGATATATAATACTCATTCTGATTTTTTTAAACCCTTACAGATTTAGAGAGTTATACCAACATGATTATTGTGTGAGGAAGCTTATTACGTTTTTAACGCAGAGCGGCATATCACCCGTGCTGTTGACCTCCTTGAAGGAATACACTGAACAGTTGTGGAGAAGACAAAGAGGTTCTATTTTTTTAAATATAAAAGGCCTTATCCATAAACGCTTATTAACCGCATTTTAGCTATAAAATGGTTTGTCCCTTTCCGACACACGCTATTTGTCAAAGAGCGAAAGAGACAATACACTTTAAAACACTGTTTAAATCATATATCGTTTATGAATGAAGCGGATTGTGTCTAGTTTTATAAAAGTAATGTTTACTGACAAACCCGTTGCCACAGTAGCAATGAGAGCACTTACTGTGTCGGGGGTTGAGCGTTCGATTCAACGGAGTCAACAATATGTGAAGACATAGTTGTTGGCGACGACGTCTGGGTGTCTATTATTCTTATAAAGTATTTGTGTATGTATATGTAGTAGTATCAGTGAGTTAGATTCCACAATACAAGCTTAGAGTTTACTTTGGGTCTAACTCATCGTGTGTGAATTTGTGCCCGAAACCCCCAAAGTGCCTACGGGCTATGTTGATAGGCAATAAATGGTCAATTTTCTTATTGCCTTATGGCTTTGCCTTTAGATATATAACACGTAGAAGTTTCCAGGTAACTGGCTGCCGGCGTTAGCCCAACACGCACCGATGTGTCTTCGAGAGGACTTGCTATGCGCACTATACATACACCACTTAGAAACTCCTTTTATATTCAGAAAACTGCCTCATTACTTCATAAGACAACTTGCAGCTAGGTTGAATAGAATTGTTGTATTCCCAGGTTGGTAAAAAGTAGCCTACTTCTTAGAAGACTGCCTATTTCTTCTTATAAAAAGATTACATAAAAGTGTAAAAGATTACATAAAAAAAATAATCTTACTGATTTCTTAAGAGGTTGTGACCACGGTTCTTGTAAAGGGTCGAAACGTCAGATACACAGGTGAATTAAAAGCGAAGTGTGTCCGTAAACGTATTTTCAATTAAAAATGTAACTTTACATAAAAATGAAATCTTTTTCTTGTTTAAGATCTAGTATACACAAGGTTGGTATAATGGCGCTCTGAATTTCATGCCACTATTGCCTTAAAGACGCCCTTACTTGCTGCTTACTTCAGTGACTGCATACTTGTAATACGTTGGTATTTATCTTACGTATGAAGATGCATTTTGTGCCAACGTTTAGATATTTTTTTCACTATGCTAGATAGACTATTGAGATTTTCGACTTTGGTTTTATCTATAGTTGTTTGTGCACTCTAACCTTTTAATATTTTCAGATAAATTCGTCGTTCAAGAAGGAGATATTTGTGGATGCATTTATTTTATACACGAAGGTGAAGTTGAGAAATGGTGTAAGATTAAAGAGTACGTTTTATTTATTTAATGTTGTACTAGCCGTGCCCCGCGGTGTTACCCGCGTTATATCGGTTGCTGCGGGAATTTCGGGATAAAATGTATCCCATGTGTTATTCGGATGTGTAACCTATATTACTGTAAAGTTTCATCCAAATCCATTCAGTAGTTTTTGCGTGAAAGAGCAACAAACATACATCCATACATCCATCCATACATACATCCATCCTCCTAAACTTTCGCATTTATAATATTATTAGTAGGATTAGTCTTCTGTGACCACGGTTCCTGTAAAAGGGCCGAAACGTCATGTCAGATAAAAATGTAAAATAAAAGCGAGGTGTGTCCGTAAATGTAGTTTCAATTTAAAATGAGAAGTGTTCCCTTAAATTTAAGAAACCAGTTACATTTAAGTAATAATATATTATTCGTTTATTTTAGCGGTCATAACAAGATGATTTCCCTGTTATCCACCAATGGGTATTTTGGTCTGATCCCCGGCATACTGACTAACGTCCCGTTTCAGTACACTTATCGCACTCGCACGGTACGTACACAAATGTTATAAGAAACTAGTGTTACCCGCGTTGTACCCGTTCTCGCGGGAATTTTGGGATAAAATATATCCCATATGTTATTCTGATGTATAACCTATATTACTGTAAAGTTTCATCCAAATGGCTCGGGTTTGAAATTACTTACCCCCAGTAAGTAAGCGTGATGATTACGTCTAAACTTCCTCACTGTTCGAACATCTACAGTGAATATAGGCCGTTATCCACGTTAATCACCTGAGCTCGATCACCCAGGTGATTGTATGGGCCGATTATGTCTATTCGGTAGGATAGGGTTTTTTTTTTACTAGATAAAAGTCAGGTGTAAAGCATAGTCTTTTAAGTCACAGAACTAAAATGTCTAACCAATTATGTCTTCTGTGCTCCTGGGGGATCTCAGAAGACATAAACAATCACCTGGGTGATCGAGCTCAGGTGATTAACGTGGATAACGTGGAATATTTTATATACCTTTTGCCCTGCAGTAGCACATTACAGGCTATTATTTTTATACCACTGCAGGTGGTAGATTTTGTTGTACTACAAATGCGGAACTGGCAAGACTTATTGGAAGGATATCCCGACATAAGGGAAGAAGTACTCAATGCGGCCAAACAACTCAAGAAAGATTTGGGACGATAAAAGTAGATATTATGTTAACCATACTGAGAAGAGTATGTGATTTATTTTATGATTTAATTCACAATTGTACATTGTAAATTAGTAATTTATTTAATATATTAGTTGCATTGTAAAAGGTATTTTATTTCACTTCAAATACACCTTAAGGTTGTCGTTTCGAGTTTTTCTCTTTTACTATACAGAGTAGTTTAAAAGAAGCTTTGTGACTACTTTTCATACCAAAACTAGCTGACCTGGCAAAGGTTGTTATGCCATATTAATTATTAAAAAAAAATAAGTGGTGGAACATTAACATTAAGCGGTATGAAAAATAGATGTCGACCGATTCTCAGACTTATGAAATGTTAAATGGAAAATTTCATAAAATTCGCTCAAGCCGTTTCGGAGGAGGAAGATAACTAACATTGTGATACGACAATTTTATATATAACTAGCAGCGCCCAGCGGTTTTACCCGCGTTGTGCCTGTGCCCGTGGGAATTTCGGGGTGATAAATAGCCTATAACCTTCCCGTGGAATGTGGCTATCTATTACAAAAAGAATGATTCAAATCGGACTGATAATTCCTGAGATTACCTCGGACATACAAACAAACAAACAAACTTACAAATTTTACCTCTATAATATTAGTATAGATATTTTCACTGGACCGGGTCCAATACGGGTGAGTCCGCGGGGTATGCCAGGCCAAAATAAGTTGAAAGATCGTAAAAGATAATCATAAAAGGTAATATTTTTACTTTATCCAATTCCATTCCACTTATCTTACTCTAATATTTTAGAGATATCTTGCCCCAGATCTGTAATTGTAAAAATATCATCCAAAGTAAATAATAAGTTGTAAACGATCTTGATAACTTTGTATTGAAACTACTAAAAGACCAGATTTTGATAATTGTTAAGTCGAAAGTTATTGGGTTCACAATAACTTTCGAATTGTTATTAACTAACTAATAACTATCAACTAACTAACTTTAACTAACTTTTGTAAAACTACAAAATTTTCTCCTAAGTGAGGGCTAAAGTGAAATAACGCCCATTTTGAGGAATATAATTCCAATACAATCTACTACTAATATAATAAAGAGGTAAAATGTGTAAGTTTATTTGTTTGTATGTTCGAGCTAACCTCTGAAATTACCAGACCGATTTGAATAATTCATTTTGTAATAGATAGCCACATTCAACGGAACGGGTATAGGCTAATTTTCATGCCAAAATTCCTATAGGAACGGGCACAACGCGGGTAAAAACGCGGGGCGGTTTAAAAGGTTAGGTAATTCAAACAAATCTTGTTTGTCTACACTAATATTATAAAGAGGAAAACTTTGTTTGTTTGGTTGTAATGAATAGGCTCAAAAACTACTGGACTGTTTTTAAAAATTCTTTCACCATTCGAAAGCTACATTATCCACGAGTAACATAGGCTATTTTTCATCACGAAATTCACACAGGAATGGACACAACGCGGGTAAGACCGCGGGGCGCTGCTAGTATTCTATAAACACCACAAAACGAAGTACTCAAAGGTGCAGAAGTGAAAACAAATGTGAATTTCCTTGTCTCAGTATGCCAGAGCCTTTAATATACATTCGCAGTGAAAACAATTGGAAAGAACTCGACTGAATATCTTATACAAATATTATTGTGCTATTATCGCTTTTTTTGACTTTAACGACTTCGCTTACGTTCGCAATTTGTAAGCGGTTTTTTAATCTTACGCAGTGAAATATATTTGGGGATATAATTGTACTAAATGTCGGATGCAAAATGATATAAGGCGTGTTTGGGTGATTTTATTATTACAATTACTGTTATTTTTAATCTCTGGCGAAAAAGAGGGGTGCTTTACGGTTCAGTGTTTGTCTGTAGCATTTTAAACAATACAAAAATGGTCTTATTTGATTTAGTTTACTTTTCAAAGTCGATTTTATGTGGAGTTTACGTTCTAATTGAAAAGGATCGATCGAGATTTACCAGTTATATTTTGTTTTGTTTATTAAATTGGTTGTAGTTTGTAATCTTGTAATATATCAATATAACTAACAGCACCCCGCGGTTTTACTCGCATTGTATCCATTCCCGTAGAAATTTCGGGATGAAAAATAGCCTTTACAAAAATACTTATATAAGTATTCAAATCGGATCAGTAATTTCTGAGATTAGCACGTTCAAACAAACAAACTTTTCAGCTTTATTATATTAGTATAGATTAATATAGATATGCGGGCGTACTAGAAGCTTACCAGTGCCAAATTAATTCGAAGCACCATATGGACGAAATTAATTTAATTATTTAAAAGAACTCTTATGATACCAAATCTGCAGACAAGAGTTGGCGAGATTAAACGTAAATCTTGAACGAGGCTCCAGTAATCGGCGGTTAATCGAATTTCCCGTGAAACATGTTTGAAAGAGCCAACAGACTGTTCGTTGAGCAATCTTCTTATTAAACCTTCCACTGCTACTAATTCAACTCGGTGGCAATAAACTGAGATTACATTTGGTTAGAAATATGGAACTGTGCAGAATAAATTAAGTGTACTAGCATGGTATGTAAAAAATGTAAAGTTAAAAGTAAATAATTATCCTGCAGGTTTTAACCTGCCATAATTCTCCCACACAGAAGCCATACAGAAGCCCCACTTGACTAGGTAAACCTGTGGGAGTGTGGGTGTGGGAGTGTTACTGTGGTGCTTCAGATCAGGACATGTTCCATTTGTTGTCCTGCCCTCTGAGCCCTACCACCTGCACTAAGGAAGACTTAATGAAAGTCTCAGATGCTGTACTTTTGCTAACTAAATACTGGATAGGACATTTTGTAAGGCCATTGACACAAAAGACGAAGAACAAGCCTGTAATGTCCCACTGCTGGGCAAAAGCTTCTTGTCTCACTAAAGATATCAGTACATGAAACCGCATACAATTCTAAGTTAACTATCATGGTATTAGTTATCTGAGTCAAAGTATGGAACAATTGTCCCCAACTTTTATTCTAACAATACTTCCCAAAAAAGCGTTAATCATATAGGTTATATGATGCTGATAAATAATTTAGTTCTCTCTCTAGAACCATCTAGAACATACTCGACAAACTAAACAAATTCAGATAATAACATCTATCTTGAGTGCAATAACAACCTTAATCCTTTGAACACAATCTTTCTCACATAAGTTTATTTACTCGATTAAAATATATGCTCCTCCGATTTCCCTTCGAGTACGCTCATGAAACTACTTGAGCAAACGAGTTTTCCCTTACTCAGCTCTGCTAAAGTAATCAACTCTGTAAAATGGTATCCCGTGTTTGAGTCGAGCCAATATTTTACTACATAACAAGTAATGTATACGAAACTTTAACAAGCAGTAATAATCTATTACAACGAAATATGTACTAAGTGTTAATTTATGTTGTGTTTTTTATAGTGTTACATCAGATTTTTAGAAAACTGTACTCTTGGTATTGTTAAACATTTTTAGGACCATCTTATAGATAGAAGTCAACGCGAATAATTTCGCTATAAGTGTCTACTTTCTGAGTCGTAAGTTTTATATTAGTCGTAGGATGTCCAAAAATAAACAAAGGCTGGTCCGCATAAACTATGTTATAGTTTAATGTCTATTTTCTGTGAGGACTTGTGTTTATTATCTAAAAAATCAAGTTAAAAACATGTTACACATCAGTGTAAGTCGAATCACACCGTTTTGTCTCACTAGAGTCGGGTGCACACTCTCTCGACAGAACAAATTGTTTGTTCTCTTATTTCAGTAATGCTTTACACACAACCGCGAGCCAAGGATTTCCACTTTACCCGTTGCTCGTTTTCGGGTAAATACTGTATTTTTATATTGAAATTGAGCATTGAATATATCGTGAGTTTCAAACATACATTCATACATTTGAATAGATAATTTCATAACAACTTACGTGAACATGAGTTAGGTATCTTATTTTTCGTTTCGGTAGGGCTATAGCTAAGCGCCAAGCTGAACCTAAAATTTAATATTTTTTTTACTTTGAGTTTGAAACAAATCATAACACTACAATATTAGCATCAACTACAACACCTTGTATCAAAGATTTAAGTTTTAAGATTTTTATCTACACTAATGTTGTAACATTCTACTTATGTTTCCAATACTTGACTTATAATTACTACTGTTATAGCGCAGACAACAAAACAATCAATTTAAGCAATTTCACATGATGGTATAATATCCTAAAACATCGATATCGATATCGTAAAATCTCATTATAACATCAATAAAACGCGACCAATTAACCTGGCGAGCCTTATGTCAAAATCCTCATACAAGTTGTATCAAATTTTGATATTAGGCTGGCTTTTGAAAACAGTTGGGTTATACGTGAAAACTTCGTCGAAACTACATACACAAAACTCTTTGGTAAGATCTCGCTCGCTCCTGATTGGCCCTACGCGCAGCTGCGCTCTCATTGGTTAGATTTTAATGGCGGCAAGTTCACTGTGACAATACACGTACGCGTGAAAAACTATTGTCAGCTTTTACTCTTGTTGTTTGATTAATTGCAATTAGTGAAGATAAAGTAGTGTATGCAACTGCATATAACACGGGTATTAAAACACTCGTTACTATTATGAAACTCGCTGCGCTCGTTTCATAAACTCACACTCGTGTTTTAATACCCTTCCTTATATGACAGTTGCATAAACTACTATTATTATATCAATACACATCACTAAACTTCGTTCCTTAAAACTCTTATTTCATAACACAGCACTTTCATAAGCCTCTCAGTATTTTATTATTCCGACTTTACGACCGATGTGGTTAATAAAAACCATTTCAATTATCAGATTTTTCGAGTAGGTAAAAAGAAAATTATATTTCTGTATTGCCCTTTCGCCATTCTCCATTTTTGGGCAATAAATTGTGAAGTGAAATTTTATCTTAGGTCCTTTTTGTTTCGGATTTCCCCACGGGTGTAAAACGAAGTATTTGTTAATTATGAGAAATTAAATTAGTTTGTGTTATTTAATATTATACGTTATTTATTATCAAGAATACACCCTCTTTTCGTAAGTAGGGTAACTAAGTTTTATTAAAAATTGCTAGTTTTTATATGCAAAACTGACAGAATGTTGAAATTTTATCGTTTAATGAGAAAACACAACAAATCATATTCACATTATTAGTCTGTAATGTCCTAGTGCTGGGCAAAGCTCTCTCATCTCACTGAAGTTACTATTTGTGTGTGTATTTGTACATTATAGAACATTTCCAAAAGGCAACAGTCTTAACAGCATTCTATATCACAACTCAAAATGAGCTACGCTTCCCAAACTTGTACCTTCATGAACTTTACAAAACAACTGTATTGAATAGAACTTAAAGCTCTGCTCTTCCAAACTTACTGCAACTCATCTAATATTAGTCACCTAACGCTTCTTTAACGTACCAACACTCAAACGAAACAAAGTACTCAGTTGTAAACCGATTTCACTCTATTTAGATCTGTCTGATGTTGTAGTTGTGTTTTGTTTATTGCTTAATTTGTTTTACTAGCAGCACCCCACGGTTTTACCCGCGTTGTATCCGTTCCCGTGGGAATTTCAAGATTTTTTATACATATAAACCTTTCTCTTGAATCACTCTATCTATTTAAAAAAACCGCGTCAAAATCCGTTGCGTAGTTTTAAAGATATAAGCATACATAGGGACAGACAGACAGCGGAAAGCGACTTTGTTTTATACTATGTAGTGAAGAAATTGCTGTCACTGGTATGATAACTGCTTTTACAATAGGAGCTATTCAAGTCTTCTGCAATGTGTAAAGAATATCGTTACAATAAGGTTCAGATCTCTTAAAAGTTAAACGCTTGAATCACAGACAAGAACTAACTTTATTTCAAGTAACCTACAGTATTACATGTTTTATGATAGATGGCGCTAGCGCCATCTATCATAAAACATGCGCCGCTATACTAGTATAGCAGAATGTGTGATATTGTCGATACAAAATAACAAGATCCACCCAAACATCCTCCTATGATATTACTAGGATAGAATAGATATAGAAACGTTAATATATGTATGTATATATGTATATATATTGTAAATTGAAACCTATTGAAACCGTGACATTAATTACTGATTCAGACATCTAATGCTAAATTACAATAAACGCTTGCATTTGTAATTAAAGTGAATAGTTTCAGTTCTGACCAGCGCTGGTAGCTGAGAGGGCAGCCATTAGTCGGTTGTTGAATATGGAATGACTTGGCAACAGAATCTCCAATTGAGCCTTTTGAAGAGATGCCAATGTCACGCTGATTGTGATTAAGTTGTGTATTTGTTAGCAAGTTTTGGTAGTTGCTTGTGGTATATTGTACATGCTGTAGAACTAACTAAAACTCTCTATCTGAGCGCCACCGTGCTTCGGAGGGCACGTTAAATTGTCGGTCCCGGTTGTGTCAATCGTCAGACCATGTCGGAGGCCTTAAGGCGGTCAAAATTCCGATACCTTGGTTGGTCACTAACCTTGTGGAGCTTACTTATTGTGTATTGTTTGATATTGTAAGCATCTTTCTACTAACTTTCACTATCTGTCCTTTGCTGTGTTAGTGTTTAATATATGAAACTTAATTTGTTTTATCATAAAAGATTTCACATATAAAATGTTAAAGAGCATTTAATCAGACTAGTTAGAACAAGTTAAGTAACAAGTTGAACATATCACCGGAGTTCGTGATGAAACAAGACGTAGTATTCTAGACGTTATCGCCAGGGACGTAGTAAGGGAGATTATTTCCAGGCGTGTTCTACAAGAAATGTACTAGAGAGTTACGTAATTGATAGTCATTTGTTATATCATTTTAACTCCAAACATTACTGATAACAAAGCGTATCTGTAATTTTATCTTAATTTAATTGTGTTTCTCGCGATCTCACGCACAGTTTTTGCAGGAATATTTTATTTACTATTCAACTAATCGGGACTTAAATATATAGATAAAAATAAATAAATATAATACTTTATTTTCAAGTAAACAGCCCCTGATGAATATATGAGTACATAAATGACACTTAAGTTTACTTAGTAAACGGACTCACTCTGGTTTTTTCGAGATAGAAAGTTAATGAAGCAAGTAATAACTAACTATTTTTAAGTTTACTTATTTTGAATGTGCAATTTGCCCGTCTTATCTCTACAATCTGCAGTCTGCCCCTCTCATCTCTTCCTTAATACGTCCCTGCGTACCAATGTAACATCCTAGGTGAACTGTACGGGACTTAGACAAAGTACTTGGAACCGGGATTGAGTGCAATCTGCCACAAAGCATCCGACGCTGGGAATAACCCCCGAACCCAAGTAGGTAGGTAAAATATACCTCTTGTACGAATTGGATTGTTTTTCTTCGAATTTAAGTTTGAGTTTTGCTTGTTGAAATAAATGTATTTGTAATACATTAACTTGTTGTGTCAGACAATGTGTCAGACATAGAAAAACAATAATTGAAATGTAAAATTATTTTTTAATAGTTGTTATTTTTTTTATTGCTAATTGGTTCTAGATCTGAATTCCGTTCGTTCTTTACACAGAGCATAGAAGCATAGATGCTCTGTGGTTCTTTACTTTCTTATAGCAAAATAATAAACACGAAATTGCTTCGATCAACAATACACAACTAGATGTCGGGTCACGTACAAAATCAAAGCTAAAAACTGTCCGGTTTGACAGCTTATTTTGTTTACTACCAACCTGACAAAAAAGTTTTAAAACAGTTCGTTCTTTTTGAAGAACTACAGATGGAATGGAGTCGTGTTGAACACTTAAATAATTTGTAATATGCACATAAAAGTTTACTTAAAATTATTTATGTTTTGGGCTATCTATGTTTGATAGTATACATACTTGTTTTTTTGCTAGTGTTCTGTTATGTTTGTGTATGTTTTTGGCCAAGGTTTCTATCGCTGGATGGCAAAAATAAAAATATACTTAAATTCCACATCTTAATATTCATGATTATAATCTTAATAATAAAAGTACAGTTCAGTGCAATTAATAATTCTATAATAAATTAATTATATATAATAAATTATTACTACAAATCTACTCCATGGATTTGCTGTTCTGTTTCACAAAATTTTGCGCCAACGTTGGCCAAACATTTGTATCGGTGACTTCAAAACAGTATTTTTTTTCAAAATTTGATATTATTTATTAGTTAGCTTAAAATATAACTTATTCTACATGTACTTACCAAAAGTAAGACACTCCGGCCGTTGAATTGTTTTTCCGGCCATTATTTTTGCAACTTTTAAATAAACATTGCGGCATTGTGTTGTGTTGTGACACGTGTTTACATTGGCTGTGGTTCGAGGGCACTAAATATAAGATCGGCTCACTTTTCAAATGAGCCGATAAGCACCTGGCCGTATGATTTGCGCCGACCCGACATCTAGTTGTCTATTGTTGATCGAAGCGAAATTGACAAATATTTTATGAAGTTTTACTCGAAAAGGGTACTAGAAATATTCAAAGCATCATTAGAAATATAAGTATAGAAATAAACAAAAATATACCACTTACCTTCCTATTTCTAGCAAAAAAATAACACCATAATAAAACTTATTACTCCATGAGTCAACGTAATACGGCTTTGATCCACCGAGTTCACAGCTAAGTGCGAAAAAATCTCGTATTTCATTCAGAGTGCGCGCTAAATTACTCGCTCGATTTTCCAAGCGGAAAATTATTCAACTACGTTCATGCGAGCGTTTTGAAACTGCTAGTCTGCAATCAGCAAGGATTGAGATTCGATATTAAGTGAAAATAAACTGTACCGACTGAATTACAGGCTTTTCGATGCCTCGATGTAGCGACGAGCAAAAAACAACCTTTTTATTACTAGCTGTGAATAGATATTGCGCTGCTCCGATGAGGTGACCAAATTGCAATCGTGACTACGCCTCGATTGCCTTATTGTCGCTCCGTTATGTTGTAAAATTGATGTTTTTATTTCTTTTATTGGAAACGATTTTAGTTTAAATGTGACTTGAAATTGCTGTGGTTTTCACTCGTTACAGAGATAAACATTAAACGAGGGAATTTGTATTTATTTAATAGTATTTTTTCTTCCTCACTGTACTGATATCTTCAGTGAGATGAGAAGCCTTTGCCGAGCATTGGGACATTAGAAGCTCATACTTAACTTAACTCATTAATTTATTACCGACGTAAACATTTTTCACACGAGACCGTTTGATCTATCTAAGTTTATCAAATAATAAGCTGCAGTACTGTTTATGATATGACAAACATAAAACGATCAAAACGAACATAAAATATAGCAAAACTTAAACATCAGCGACCAACAATGCGCTGCCAAAAGCACTAGCAACTATAAAAAATGTATACAAAAAAATATGAAACGTGTGCGTTCGTGCGATAACAAATCTGTAAATACTGCATTGGGCCTCCGGGGAGAGCCTAAACCAGTTATTCGTGGAGAAGCAATCCGGGACCGCAACCAAACGTGAAATATAGCAGAACAGGGGCGTAAATTCTTCACAATACAAGTTGTATTCGTGAGTGTGACAGGAGTAAAGCGGCCAATACACGGTAATGTTTTATGAGGACATACTCGATAAAGAATGGACGTATGTAAACAGCATACGAGGCGTACAGTCGGTAGTGGTTTAATTGGGAGAATGCATGAGTATCTCATAATATTAATTGGGTTGAGTTTTTCTGGTTAATTACATTAATATATATATTTTAATTTTTTTAAAGATGAATAATGCAAATGCGTTTTCTCTATTATGCTGGGAACACTCTGCTAACACATATAATACATTGTTATAGATAGTAGATCTTCTTTATATAGGTCCCTTAAAAATCCTCTGTATGTTCGTCCCAAACTGAATAGAAAAACTACTTAACGGGTTTCATTAGGCATAATCACCACGTTTGCCTAATGCGGGTTGGTGATCTCAAACCCGAGCCATGATTGAAAAGTAGAAAACATAATTCGCTTGACCGAAACGTCAGATAAAAATGTAATATCACTAAACTTTATTTACTATCACAGATTCTAGTCCGTAGACACAGTGTTCATATTACTCAACACATCTATCGCGCTAGCTTTATTTATCAAAGCTTGCGTTTATTTAGAGCTACATGCTCGTAGCGAGGTGTTCCAGTAAATCTTGCCGAGCGAGCGTCGATTTGACTCAATCTAAAGAACGTTGTTACTGTTTTATTTTACACATGTCTGGATCTTATTTCGTTTTTATTTTTTCTAGCTACCCCTTAATTTGCTTCGGTTAATCAAGATTGTCTAACGTGGGAATTCTAGGATATTATTAAGCCAACGCCTCGGTGATCTAGTGGGTGCACTCGCCTGCCAAGACCAAGGTCACAGGTTCAATTCTTGAGTAGAGCGAAGCATTTTTCTATTTACTTTTTAAACATGGCTCGGGTTTGATATCAACCCGTAGCGTACACGCGTGGTATTGGCTAATACACTTCACTGTATCGCCAATGAGCGTAGTAGCTTTTGTCCAGGAGTGGGACATTACAGGCTTTGCTGTACTTGCTTTATATTCCAAGTAGCCGTACCCGAGGCGTTACCCGCGTTGTACTCGTTCCCACGGGAATTTTGGGATAAAATATTTTCTATGTGTTATTCTAATGTACAACCTATATTAAAGTAAAGTTTCATCTAAATCCGTTCAGTATTTTTTGCGTGAAGGATTTACAAACATACATGCATACATACGTACGTATTCGTACATCCTCACAACCTTTCGCATTTATAATATTAGTAGGATTGTGGAAGTCTATTATTTATAGAAACAGAAGGACTAGGTGACTTTGTTTTAATCATAATAAATCTAGACGTCAAAAGGCATTTTCTAATCTAGAAATGAAATCCCTATTTCCCTACTAATATTATAAATGTGAATGTAAGTATGTTTGTTACGCTTTCACGCCAAAACTACTGAACCGATTTGAATGAAATTTGGTACAAAATTAGTCCAAGACTTGAGAAAGGACATAGGATACTTTTTATCCCGAAATTCTTGCGGGAACGGATACAACGCGGGTGAAACCGCGGGACGCGGCTAGTCATCCATAAATTTTCAATTACTTTAATATTTCATTAGCCTAGCTAGGTAATTGTAATTGTATTAGCTCGAAACAGTTTTGTAATTAATTTCAATTTTACTCCTGAAATACTCAATTGTTTTAATTTACGAAATAAAGCTAAGATTGTAATTAAAAACGAACTTAATTGTTATTAATTGCTGACCTTCATACAACGAAATCATATTACTTCTTTCGAGTTATAAACTTAAAAGAGAATAAGAATATTATATTAATGTATATTAAACTCAATCTCATTATACTTGATCTGTACTAATACTAATCTACACTAATATTATAAAGAGGAAAACTTTGTTTGTTTGTAATGAATAGGCTCAAAAACTTCTGGACCGTTTTTAAAAATTCTTTCACCATTCAAAAGCTACATTATCCACGAGTAACAAAGGCTATTTTTCATACTGAAATTCCCACGGGAATGGATACAACACGGGTAATAACGCGGGGCGCAGCTAGTTATAAATAAAGGAGTAAGTTCACAAATAAGTTGTTAACCAGTCCCCGATAGAGTACCTGTGTGTTCAAACAAGTCTAGATTCAATTTAAACTTTCACTAACGGGACCTTTACAATACATTCTTTGTTGCACTTTGCTTGATACAAAATGTATCTGCTCTCAACGGGTTGAAACTTCGCCGCCATGTTTCAATATACATTTTTAATCGCTATCGGTTGAGAAGTTGATTTTCATTATTATTTCTAAACAAGTTTTCTACTTTTTTACTATTAATTGAAACGTACGTTAATGTCATTATTATTTATATAAACGGGAACTTACGTACGACGGAGACTACTGTCGAGAGTTCCTCGACACGTTTCGGTCACATACCTTCATCAGGAGGTGGGTGAAGCGCTCGCGACAGCGTCTCTCCCCGCACAAGTTTTCTACTTTTCAAACATGGATCGGGTTTGAGATCATCAACCCGCAAGCAAGCGTGGTGATTGTGCCTAATCCTCCTCACTGTACTGATATCTTTAGTGAGATGAGAGGTCTTTGCTCAGCAGTGGGGCATTACAGGCTAATATTACTACTACTATTTTACAGTCACGTCATTGGATAGTTACGAGAAGTTAAGTAGGATATCTGTCAATCTGTCAATCTTCTATACGAGTATATACACAATGCTTTATTCTATCACGTAAAAAATCAATTAAATATCGTATTAAAATCATTTCGGCTTTTACGCGCACGAAATCGCAGGCACTGGCTAGTTACCTCTATGTCCTTTGATGGTGGCACCAGGGTTAGCCACTAAAATACAAGTTACGTCTACAATCATGATTTGTCAAACACAGTGCATTTAATCTCGTGTCCTAACAGTAATCTCCGTGGGCACCCGACCAGCACGACCCGCAGTTTACATAGTTATGATGTAATTATTGTTTATAGAACACTAGTATTATATACATTGTTCAAATGGCGTCGGTTATTTTGTACTAATCTATTGAAATATTTTTAATATAAATATTCGTAACTATGGATTTATGTACCTTATTTTTTTAAAGTTAATAGATCATCCCAACTTTATTCCCATAGTCCATTCTTATTTATTTCATTTCCTGCAATAGTCCTTAGGTATACATTCCCGGACATTTTGTACTGATGTAGTCTAGAGTGTGTCCCTGCAGTTGTAATCCATTACATTAAACGTCTCCAAAGGGCCTCTGTATCCCCAAGAGTTCTGTATCCCCTCGCATGCGTCTCTAAAAGACCGGGCTTGTCCCGTGACTCGGAAGAGAAACACTTTACAATAATACGGTTTTATACAAATTTACATATTTTCAAAATCAAGGTCTTAATATTCCTTTTATCTTAAAAATATTTTATCTTTATACAAATATTTTTTATATCTTGAAGGGTGATTTAATTTGCAAATTATATTATAACAATGAAAGTGATATATTATTCATAGATATCTCAGCAATATACAATTATGGCTTATACCTTGTTCTGATTTCATACCAATTAATAAATACTATGTGAAAACGTCAAGTTGTACGAAATTCTTTAAGACAAAATCATAAAACGTTAAAAAAATAATCAAATCAAGGCTCACCTATTTTTATCCTCGAGATATCTTATCAATAACACTTTGTACTAAACTGATGACGCACTCGGTGATAAATCCCAGATAAAATACTTTGAGATAACGTCAAGAGTAGATTGAGTTGAGTGCTTTTTATGATACTCGTACACTTGATCTGCATGAATAGCTGTATAGATATTGGAGAATGTTAAAGGAAATTCAATGTATTTACATCCCACTTACGTATATTAATGCACTTATATATATGAATGTAGTATTGGCGAGGATGCGAGGTGTTTGGATTAGGTTCTAGCTTTTTCAAGTCAAATGTAATTAAGGCGGTGCAACGCATTTTATTGAAAAAAGAACGTTGAGTATTAACCACAGATCACAAAAATATATCTCTGTGGTTTTTACTCTTACACTTCATTCATTCATTTCGAGTAGGTAAGTGGCCAACCCCAGTGTCGGAGTTTTTAGACCGCCTAAAGGCCTCTGACATGGTCTGAAGGAACGGAAATCGGATTGATAGTATCTGTGGTATGCGCGTTCAAACAAACAAACTCTTCAGCTTTATTATATTAGCTTCAGCTTTATTTATTATATAATATTATTAATATAATATTATAAAGCTGAAGAGTTTGTTTTGTTTGTTTGTTTGTTTGTTTAAACGCGCTAATCTCAGAAACTACTGAACCGATTTGAATAATTCTTTTTGTAATAGATAGCCACATTCAACGGGAAGGTTATAGGCTATTTTTCATCCCGAAATTCCTACGGGAACGGGTACAACGCGGGTAAAACCGCGGGGCGCTGCTAGTTTATTATATTAGTGTAGATTATACACTTTTCAAAGTTACAACATTATAAAATACTCTCAGTCCACTCAAACAGCAACAACTCTTTGAGTCTCAAACAAATCAACGATAGTTTCCTGTTCCAATGATCACATTACGAAACTATTAAGAAACCACAAAGCGGAACCGATATCAATCGACGAAGTTATTTAATTAAAAACCCGACGCCAATAGTTTGTGGGGATCCTTTAATTGGAGTTCGGGAACACCAGTTTGCAACTGACCACTCGAATACTAACTTATCGTATTACCATGCCTTCGCTTGGTGATACAGATACTTGCTGGATAATTTGATTAAATGTCAATGGCTTTGACTAGTAAAATTGATTACATAAAGGACCAATCCTGGAAACGTTACTGGTTCTGCACAGTTTAAGACTGTCTAAAGACCTCCGTTATTGGTAGCACCAATTTTTGTAAAGATAGAAATGTAGTGATTTTATCGAACGTTGCTTAACATTCATGATCAATTACCATCGCTGTCACGCTAGGAGTGCTCCATTACTTATCGTAGCAAATGAACGACTACGAGCTACGCAAGCGCTACGGAAGACTCGTAGCATTTCGTAGCAGCTTCGTAGCACGAAGAGTTAGTAACTTATTGGCTAAGATTTATGTCTGTTAGGCAGTTGTAACATTCAAGAAATGTAGAAAATGGCTTTACGATTCACCGGAGACCAAAACATACTAATTGCTTAAAATTTATTAGGGTCACGACTCACGAGCTGCTTTCAAGAATACTTACTGTCCATATAAATAATATAAAGCTGTTTCGTGACTAGTCTTCCAGAGAGTGGATACTTTATATCTTTGTAAAAAAACTTATACCGTGAAGTTCACGCTTTACGTCTATCTGACTCGATAACTTAATGTTTTTTCATAATGGAATATTAAATCGTCTATAAAATCCTTTCTTTTCTTATTTAAAGAAGTTATTCGTTTTAACTTTGATTTTTACAATACGGATGATATTTTATTAAGAGTTTTTGATTAAATTAGTAACGTTAACTTATACTTCGGATGAAAAAATATAAAACGCTTAGTAACATGAATATTTTCAGCAAAGTAATAGTTTACAAAATTTCGTACTGAGCACAAAGGATTCCTCGCCGCAACAGAGAGTATTACTCGGGTGACTCTTAGTAGATAAACTATTTCATATTGAAACTATAATGCATCATATAAATCCCGAGCATAAAATAATTTTCATGGTGAAAAAAACAAAAGATGTTTTAACCTCCGTCGTCTGGAAAAAGTTTTAAAAACGGAACTGTTTTTCTAATTAATCTGTGGTCAACTGAGTGAGTATAAAACAGGACCGAGTGTGGAACGGGTAAGACATTTTTAACACTCTGTAGTAATCTCCCAACTCTCATTCATCATTCCTAAAATACCCCACTCTTTGTGTTCTGTCCTGCACAAGACTGAGCAAAAAAGTTAAACATTATGTGGACGTATTCTTAACATCGCTCGATATTCATTTTGTTTATTTGATGTTAAATAAAAATTCTGGACTTGCAAGTATTTACAAAGACTTGCTATTTGATTATTAATGTGTCGATTTACTAGAATTGAAATCAAAATATTTTTCGGGTATTGTCGATGTAATGTTGATCTTTAAACATTTACAGTAACCCTAAGCTTCACGATAAAACATCACAAAGTAAGGCTCATTTAGCGTGTTACTTCCACTTACAATAATTCTGCAAATTTCTAAATTACTTTTCTTCAAACTTCATTCAAAAACCATACATTTAAATTACAAACTTAAAATATCAAGAACTTCCAGAATCGGAGATTCCTTTATACAGTTGAACGTATTAGAGTATACAGGATCGCTCGCCACAAAGGCTGCATTTCAGTACTCACTCCGAGTGCTTTGTTTCGCGTTTCAGTTCGGTTTTTATTCACTATCTTCTTGTGTAATGTATATTGGACTGCGGCCGTCGGGCACGGAATAGGCTGTTACTATTCAAGCATTTAAAAGTAAGTAGGATCGTGTAGGTATTGACCAGCGTATAGCGTCGGAATTCTAAGAAGCATTACAATGTTTTTACTATATAATCGTTTGAAAGTAAGTAAGTTCGTGTCGGTTAGTGGCCAACCCTAGTGTCAGAGTTTTGAGACCGCCTAAAGGCCTACGGTATAGTCTATCGATTGTAATTACCAGAGATGACATTACTAAAGATAAAACCTACATGTTCTCATCTTTCATGTTTCGTAATAGGAGTGAGATATTGCATATTGTAACTTGAGTTTAGAATGATAAAAATAAATAGGCCACAATTAAATAACTCGAAACGAAGCTCTATGCATAAACACTGAATTCTTATATAAATACAATACATTCTAGTTTAATTAACTAAAATATAAATGGAACACCCACGACTCGTTTCCAATACTTAATAAAACACAATACCCTAATGGAATACAAAAGTTGTGTTCTTTTTTTAAAAACGTTCGTTCAAGTATAAATTAATTTTAAAATAAATATTCTAATCTAACGGCAAGCGGCGGCGAATCAATTAAAAATAAAATTATAAGAAAACGCTTTGGACGGTGAAAACTAATTGAGCTTCTATACTCTTTGTGGCACTCTTTATTAAGATATTTAAAACTCGTTTTAGATGGCATCGATGTCGTATCGAGATTTTTAAATTAATTTCTTACTCGTCTTTTTAAATGATATAGAAAAGAGACAGGTTTATTAACGTGAGAAGACAAGACAAGACTAAGATGTTTTATCACCGGAAATTTGATATGGAATAAAGATAATGTGGAAATAACATTATGTTATCACATGATGATACTCGTGTGATGAAATTTAGCATCTATACTAATGTTATAAAGCTACGGTTGATATGATTAGTGAATACCAAACTTAGCATCGGAAAGTTGTTAGCATAGCTTTGATGGAAAAGCATACTTTATCTCATACTTTTTATTATTGTTTATTGTTTAAACCAATGATGGAAACAGAAATAATTAATAATAGTTTTTATTATTGTTAAAATTAAATCCTTTGTCCTTTGATAGAAACAGGAAGAAATTTTACCTATCTTATGAGAAAATTTCATACGAGTTACTTATTTCTATTGAATTGAATATAATTAAACTGTAACATACTAAGAGTATGTTGTTTCAAACAGTTGATTATCGTCACATTAGTTTGTTAAAAAGAGTACGAATTTTCACGCTATCAAATATGTCTGTTAAATGTAAAGTATTGTTTTATAACTTAAATAACTTTTAAGGCTATTTAGGCTGCCAGTAGAAAGTTCTGATTTTTCATTTTCTTACTTCGAATGTATATTGGACAGCGGCCGTCGGACACGGAATAGGCTGTTACTATTCAAGCATTTAAAAGTAAGTAGGGTCGTGTAGGTATTAACGAGCGTATAGGCGTCGGAATTTTAAGAAGCATAGCAAAGTTTTACTATATAAGCGTTTGAATGTATTGAATGATGTAATGACTGTTAAGGCATTTAGGCTGCCCGTAGAAAGTTCTGATTTTCCATTTTCTTACGTCTGTTAAGACTGACATTTTGTGTTAACGTTTACTGATCTGAGAGCGTAAGTTGAAGCCACCCGCCTGTTTAATAATTTAGTTCCAATACTATTAAGATAAATTATCATACCGATGAAAGATCAATTAATGTGGCTCATAGGATCATTGGTTAAGCTTCTTAGACGAGACGATCAGATTAGTTGAAGCACTATGGTACTAATTAATTAATTGATATCAATTGTATTAGAAAATTTCAATTACTTAGGTAGATACCGTAAGAGAAGTAGGTAGATATCGTATTTTCCAACAGTACTTTTCTATGAGCCGGAGCGGTTATGAGTTCTTCGCGATAACATTTCAAAACTTGAATTTAAATCTTGATCTACACTTTCACAAGTCAACATTGAGTGTGTAGATCTGTGTAGAGTCCACTCATTTTGCTATACACACTCCGGTCTACCTGCGCAAGTATATTAGAGCAGGCTCGGGTTTGTTCACCAACCTGCATTAGGCAAGCGTGGTGATTATGCTAAATCCTCCTCACTGTACTGATGACTTCGGCGAGGTGAGAGGCATTAGCCCAGCTGTGAACTTTGAAGTTTACATAACCGTAAACACAATTACAATAGCCTTTTCCTCGTATTATAACTTCTAAGTATAATTATCATTTTCGTAATGTTCATCTACATAAACAGACTACATAAACAGAGAGTAGACAATTAGTTGACACTTTGCTATTCAACAATCCCTACTAATTGGGATACCTGTATTGTCAACCTTAACCGCGGAATACACCTGTAACACAATGCCACAAAGTTTAAATTGACTCAGCAGTTACAACAGCTTGTTGCATAAAAGCTAGCGAGTTGTATAGTTAAACTTTTTTAATTAGTGTGACGTATTGTTTGTGGAAATGAATAGATGATTAAAGGGTTGAAGTTCTAATGAGAACAGTCTGTTAAAGCCCGAGATTATTGACTGGTTAGGACGTTTAGAAGTCGTTTTGTGTAGCAAACATATAATAGCTTAGTATACTTTTTAAACTCACACGATTCGTGACTACGAGCGGTGTAATCCGTTCGCGGGTACGTATTCTAATAAATTCGTTATATGTATATTCTAACGCGATATAGACCCGTTTTATTAAGTATATACTAGCTAAGAGTTGATTATCGTAAAAACTTTACCAATATTGCAACTCTTTACAGTTTATATTTTCCCTAATGATATTTGAATACCTCTACTAAGGATTTGAGAAACAAGTGACGATATTAAATTTCATTTAGAAATATAGTGTTATTTGCCAATTACCAAGTACTAGGTATAATTGCACAATTAAGAAATGTTAACTATTGCAAATATTTGTAATATCGTAACCCTGTTCATATTATTAATTTAACACTAGCACAAAATCAGCAGTTGTGAGTGCTTACTAACAGCATTAAATTACATCCTATACATAATTACTGGCTTCTTATGTTTTTGAATTGAAACTTCATTAACGGATATAATTCAGGAACCGTGTCCTCAGAAGTCTTCTGTGCCCCGCTTCCTGTAAAGGGACCGAAACGTCAGATAAAAAAGTAAAATAAAAGCGAAGCGTATCCGTAAACGTAGTTTCTATCCATAACTCCCAAACACACGACACATCCTTCCATCATTGTGCAACTGACACACATACCTCAATTGACACGTGAAGCGTAAGGTAAATTCTTGGGACTAAAGGTAGGTGGGTGAAAAACCTGCAGAGCCGTAACAATTATAAATCAACAATACATCGAGCACAATAGGGGCCGAGCGGCGCCGCGCCGCACAGTTTTACTAGTGAAGGGACGTGTTTTGTGACACTTAAAAAAATATAAATTATATGAATTATACCAAAGGTAAATGTTGTATTGACAAAAGGCTGTAACTCAGCATCTAGTCCCAGTTGTTTCAATCGATAAACCAAGACGGAGATCTTTAGGCGGTCTAAAAAGTTCGAAACCAGTGGGCCAATTCTTCTTCTTCATCGAGTGGATGGTCAACCTGACCAATCCTGGTGTCTGAGTTATTGAGCCGCCAAAGGCCTCTGACATGGCTCAAGTAACGACTACTATCCGTAGAAAGTAACCGGGCCACTAACCTATATATAAACTTACTGTTTCTTCTTATATTATATAGATGTAAAATTTGTCATTTTGTTTGTATGTTCGGGCTATTCTCGAGAATTACTAATCCGATTCGATTTTTTGTATTGGATAGCTGCATTCAAGAGCAATGTTAAAACCTATTTTTTATCCCAAATTCCAAAAGGAATAGACTCCACGCCGGTAAAACCAGGGTGCGTAGTTACTTATAACAATGTATTGTATCTGCTTGCTACGTTATTTCAGTTCGAATAATACTAGAATATAGGTTTCCAGGTCATATGTAATAAGACAAGTCAAACTTGTAGGTAAGATGAATCAATGTGCTGTTTATGATTATTTTTAAGAGAGCTTACCACTTTGTTGTCGTGTTAAAGGCCGTTTGTCTGATGTAGGACAATAAAATATTTCCATTAGTTAGACGAAAGAAGCAATCGGTTCGGTTCTATGTAGTCCCCATTTTAGGGCAATGCTATCAAATTCGTAATTCGTTTCCACCACGTATACATTGAACAATCACAAAAGGAAACCTATGTAGTCATTTATAGTACTTTTTACCTGTACCAGATGGAAAAACGAAATCGTTTGGGAAGACCCGACCGTTCTCTTCATAAATCTTTACACCTACAAGATCACCTCTGGGGCGGGCCCGTAACTGGGCATTAATTATACTTGAACATTGCTTTGTTTTTTCCGTTGTACGTATGTAAATATTGTATTAACATTATGTATGTATTGATGTAGAATTTTACCGTTGATTAGTAGCAGATTCTTAGAGATTAGGTATGTGTATAATTTGGTATTTTCTAAAGTATTTCTTCATTAATTTATTTGATCAAAAGAATGCGTAAATAATGTACGTAGATATAGGTTTATTATCTTCGACTGATCGGCAATCTTAACATAACATATTTGATATTATCATATAAATAAACTACAAATATTTGCGGCCTGAAAAACAGGTTTAAATCAAGACCACGTAGTTAACTTGAAATGAATATCAAAGGAAGTTATTTTAGTTGCTTAAAGTGCAAAACACACATGCGGTGCGGGTGCGGGCCGGCTACGTGCTGGGAGCGGGTCGCGTGACGTTCTATTCCTTGTTTTTATATGAAAGGTGTCAATAGTCCTTTGCGGCCCGCTTTGGGCAAGTGTCACACCTTTCGTACCCAAGACCGCACTAGGTGTGTCTTGCGTTTAAAAATCTCCATTATCTACCGCTAAAACCTAGTATTTATACTTTAATCAATAGTGCAACTAAATTACAGCAGTTTTTTTGAAGCAAATTCCCTGTCGGAGCTAAAACATCCCACCACTATCGAGGGCACCAACTTTAATTATGTTTAAACGCATTGTTACTGCGGACTCAACTTCTATACTACTGAAATGAGATTGTATGATTCTATAGGTTTGTTTAATAACGTTATTAAACTGTAGAACATTAATCGATATCGCATTAATTGATTTATAGAAGGAGGCTTTGTGTTAGACATCTTTTAAAGTACGTTGTCGATCCAACCAGTATATAAGTTTTCCGAATTGAACGACATCTGAATATATATATTTTTTGTTATTTGTTAAACAACGGATAATTTCTTAAGTTCTTATAAAGCTGTCAATTAGATTTTCCTCTTAAAATAACATTAATACTTTGTATCCCGTTCTAAGTCTATTTAACTTAATAAAAGCTGTACTTATATTTTACGTTGGTAACAAACGAATTAAGGGCTTAAATTCTTAATTTGGATTAAGATTAAGGGTAATTTTTTTAGTAATTGAGAGGAATGAAGTAAAAAGGATTATGCATAAAATGTAAGAACAAAATTTTCTAAAATTAAACTTCTGTAATGCAGGATTTAGATGTTCGCGGTTTTGACTTAAAAGTTAAATATTCTGAAATCTCAATGAAGGGCGAAGGTCTCTTCCTACGTAAGGATTAATCACGAGGATAATGTTTCCGATACAAACGTATTTTTACGGAACAATGTGTCTCTACGGGTTAATTATATCTAGCTACTACTAGCAGGCGGTTTTACACACTTTGAGCAAATTCCCGTGGGAATTTAGAGATGAATGACCCTAACTGTACAGTATAATCACTATATAGTATAAAGCAAAGTCGGTTTCCGCTGTCTGTCTGTCTTTTTTTTTGTCTGGCGGTTTTTTTAAATAGATAGAGTAATTCAAGAGGAAGGTTTATGTGTATAAAAAATCCCGAAATTCCCACGGGAACGGGCGCAACGAGTAAATAATATAATCAATACTAATGTAATGAAGCTGATCAGTTTGATTTTTGTTTGTAGAACACACTAATCTCTTTAACTAAGGATCCTATTTGAATAATTCTCTTTGTAACGGATAGCTTCATTCGACGGAAAGGTTATAGGTTATTTTTCGCGGCCAGTTCATTAACCCGCATTTGGCAAGCGTGGTGATTACGCCTAATCCTCCTCACTGTACTGATATCTTCGGTGAGATGAGAGGCCTCAGCTCATGCTCAGCAGTGGGACATTATAGGCTTACTACTTTTTTAGTTCGTTAATGTTTGCATTTAATTATAATAATTTACATTTATTTATTCAATTTTATACGGTGCAGGCCGCATTACCTTTAATAAACATATGAAAATCAATTAATTAATACGAGTATCATCATTTATTGGAATGTTTTATAAAATCATCAGTAATAATTATGTAAATCTGTATTGACTGAAGTGAAAAGACGAACAAATTAATTACGATAAAGTACCGAAGTCAATATTGAATTAAAACTACGTTTACGGATACACTTTTCTTTTATTTTGCACTAGCAGTGCCCCGCGGTTTTACCCGCGTTGTACCCTTTCCCATGGGAATTTCGGGTTGAAAAATAACCTATAACCTTCCCGTTGAATATGGCTATCTATTGCATTAAGAATTATTCCAATCCGGCTGGCAATTCCCGAGTTTAACTCGAACTACAAACAAACATAAAAACTTAAAAAAATTACCTCTTTATAATATTAGTATAGATTTAAACGTAGCTTCAATTCAAAATGAGTACTGTTCGCTTAAACTTAAGAAACCAGTTATGTACCGAAGTAAATATTGTATATTAATTTGAATTAAAATGTATATCAATGTGAGATCAAATATGCGGTGTGCGGTATTCTCGGCGCCTACACACACAGATGTATTGCATTTGGCAGCCAAGACGTTGATTGGGGTTTAATCAAACAATGTATGTATTGTTATATTCATACATTCAATATATGTATAGTTTCGAGATAAGTAGCCAACCCTGGTGTTGGGGTTTTTAGACTACCTAAAGGCCACCGGTGAAACGATTGAAGTAACCGGGACCGACTGCTTAACGTGCCCTCTAAAGCACGTTAGCGCTGAAACAGAAATGCCACTATTGGCCACCCATCCTAGTAGATGACGAGCTGTACGTTGCTTAACAATCGCAATGAGCTAACATCGCTTAGTCAAACAACGAAAACATCCATCACGTCTGACTGTAAGTTCTAAATACATTAAGAACGTCTATGAACAGTGCATCATAATTTTAATCTTTTGCCTTTAAACTTCAAAATTACGAAGGCAAAATTAGCTTCAATAAACCCATTACATCCCCAATTAACACGTTAACTGCAAAATGATATCCTTAGAAATAAACTAAGTCTCCACCTAAATAGCAAACGGTACTATTTCGGAACTAATGACTTAATTTAGTCAAACAGCGTCATTACATCGTAATAACCTTACTTTTGCATGTGCTAAGACCAAGTTGAAGACGTTAAGATGAGAAGGTAATAGAATTACGTCTTTGTATAATTTGCACGTTAAATTCTGATACTTGGAGGTGCTTTAGGAGATAACTATAGGGTTTCGGGTTTATTAGTAGTCTAGCAGTAGACCGGGGTTTTACCCGCATTGTGCAGTTCCCGTAGGAGTTTCGGGATAAAAATAACATTTCCGTTGAATGTAGCTATCTATTACAAAAATAATTGTTCAAATCGGATTGATGGTTTTTGAGATAGGCGAGTTCAAACAAATAAACTCGTATAGGCTAATACTTCTGTATCTAATAGAGCTTATTTTAACTTCCTTGAGAAATCATATGTTAAACATATTTAACGATTTTGTATCCTTTAGGGTGAATTGCACAAAGATTCTTAGTTTGATTTAGCGCCTCAACTTATTTAAAATCAAATGACGTCCGTTTCAAATTGTGTTCTATTTGATGCATTATAAAGTTCAATTTTGAAGGGGCAGCTTTTGTTTATTAAACATAATTATGTCCTAAATTGATTTAAAAGTTTTTGTGCTTTAGTTTTTTTATAGTCTCCCTTCATCCCAATTCCCATTAAACAAACTTTTCATTAACGTTCACAAAACTGTTGTTAACTTCAGCTACATAGCAATTTGTAACAAAATAGCTTTAATATAATAAACCATCGATCTGAGCGCCCGACGAAGGCATCCCGCTACAGATGAAGTTTCATAAAATCCCGGGAAACAAACTCAATCTTGCCATAAACTCGAAGCTGACTATAGATTCTGATTAAAAATTAATTAACGGAGTTAAAAGGCCACATTTGGTGCCTTCAAACTTTACCAACGATTTGGGAATTAACAATTTTATTGCCTCTAAGCTGCCCTTAATTTGACTGCATTTGAATTTAAAGGGAAAATTGGCAGAATATTTAGAATTTGTGATTAAACTTCTGAACATGAAATTTGCCTTTGAGGTTTCAATATTCAAGTTTTGTTCTGAGAAGTATCGGTGGATTGGAGTTGTGATTACGCGTTCCCTGCGTCTACTTTGAGCTTTCATAAAAGATCTATAGGTACTGGATGTGTGGAGTGACTACGATCTCCTTGAAGTTATTGTTCCTGTTTCATTCTGAGCTTTGCATCCTTGGTTTTAGCGATAGATGATAGATAAGATGCAATTATATCTAACCACTAGCAGCGCCCCGCAGTGTTGCCCGCGTTATACCAGTTCCCGTGGGAATTTCAATATGAAAAGTAGCCTTAACCTTCCCGTTGAATGTGGCTATCTATTACAAAAATATTTTTCAAATCGGACCAGTAGTTTCTGTTATTAGCGCGTTCAAACAAACAAACTCTACGAGTACAGCTTTACAATATTAGCATGAATTAACTATACCATTATAACATTGATTAATCCAGAAATACAGAGCAACTCATAAATTTCTTTCAAAAACAGCGAACCCATTATACTCTCATACCATTGATTAAACGATATTCCAATTTATTTAATCTTGAACCTAATATAATAAAATGTGCGTTACCACTGGCGTAGCGCGTAACTCCAATAAACTGATTAAAATTTAATCAAGCATGTTATTTGGCTTACTTTGCGTTTTTGCGAACCAAGAGTAGAATCTTTGTTTGGCAAACAGTAGCTACTCGTAGATAGCTTATTACAGATGCTGCGGTTTATTATATTAAACTTTTGTTAACGTTGTTCAGTTAATATTATCCTTTTGATTTTCTTCATATATACTTGCTAGCCGCGCCCCGTGGTTCCTACCGTATTGTACCCGTTACTACTGGAATTTACGGATAAAATGTATCCCATGTGCTATTCTAATGTATGACCAACGTTACTGTAAAGTTTCATCCAAATCCTTTCAGTAGTTTTTGCGTGAAAGAGTAACAAACTTATATTCATCCTTACAAACGTTCGTATTTATAAGTTGGATTTCAGCGCCGCGTGTTTATTAGTTTGTATAAGGTTTTGAACATAAATTCCTTTTAACCTATATATATAAAATTCAAAGTCCTGACTGACTGACTGACTGACTGATAATCAACGCACAGCCTCAACCGCTACACCTAGAAACGTGAAATTTGGCAGAAAGGTTCATCAAGTGACGTAAGTGCACACTAAGAAAGGAATTCGAAAATTCCTAAGGGAACGGGCTTAACGCGGGCAAAGCCGCGGGGTGCTGCAAGTTTTCCATATTACTTTTATGCCATGTATATTTTAAGACATGCTTCGTATAAATAATCTAACGAATTGTCTGTTAAAGTTTGTCTAAAATCTCTACTACGTTTTAAAGGTGTTCTTTTAACTCATATTACTATCCACCACAAAACGATAGATTGAAAACCATATAATAATACTAGCTGACAAACGTTGTTTGACCATATTATACAAATTAAAGGGTGGACCACCCTAATCACTATAAATTGAGATGTTAAGCTATCCTATCTTTCAAATTGGATCAAATTGCACAAGGTGTGCAAATCAAATTAAAAATCGGTTCAGTAGTTTAGGAGTCCATCACGAACAAACAACGTGACAAGAAATTTTTACAAGTATACATAAAGATGTGGTTAGAAGTCATATTTTTATCCTCCACAACACACACCTTAGATCCAAAAGCACAACAATACATGGTTAAGTCCAACAAAACCCTCTATATATAAGCTTGGATCCTGTACTAAACATTCGGAAGACCCCGTCTCAGTTCACTTAACATCTGAGAATATAATTCATACAGACCAAGCTGAACAAAGTGGTCGCCGCCCGAAAGAACTTAATGATCTGTGAACCAACTAATCGACAAACCCGGATAAAACATATATAAAAAGATATCTAAACATATATATACCAGTGTTGTGTTTTATACGTTTTGTCATTGTTGCTTTTATTAAGCACTAGCTGTGCCCTACGGTTTCACCCACAGCGCACCCGTTTTCGTTTTCGGGATTTTTATTACTTATTATCCTATTCCAGGTTAAATTAAATAAAAAAAGAATCACCAAAATCGGTCCAGCTGTTTCAAGTTATAAATGGTGTAACTAACACGACTCTCCTATATATATATATATACATAATAGATTCGTTTAGATTGAACGAGTTTACAAGTTGAAAGAATTCATCTTCAATTAAAGTCACCGGCTAGCAAAAAAAGCAATTGAATTGTTTGTTTTATTATAAAACTAGCAGCGATCAGCGGTTTTACCTACATTGTACCCGTTGGACGGATGTAGTGTCTAAGGATATGGCTGAGTGCAAGATTTCCGATGACGACGTCGACGAAAGAGCGAAGTGGAGGAGAAAAATAAGGAAGGCTGACCCCACCACCATGTGGGACACGTAGCCAGGAAGAGAGAGAGAGAGAGAGAGAGAGAGAGAGAGAGAGAGAGTACCCGTTCCCGGGAGAATAGTCTATATCTATATAGTCTATATCCATCCCGTTGACTATGTATTGCAAAAATAATTAAACAAAAAGGATCGATTTGAGATTAGCGCGTTCAAACAAACAAAATACAATTTGATATTGAGACTTCTTTCTCGTCATTTACGAAAGTGGGTTGAACGAAAGCTTTTAAAAAAATGTATTGTTCTACCCATGATTAATTTGGAAAAAGGTACACAAAAATAATGTTTACATTACATTAATAATATATCTAGATACTATCTGAAACCAAAGCAACACGCAATATGAATTGTTTCAGTTGTAATTTATGATATTGATACGACCTTGACTGAGGTTAAGTTCAAATAAAATAAGTTATGAAACAACTAGCAGCGCCCCGCGGTTTTACCCGCGTTGTGCCCGTTCCCGTGAGAATTTCGGGAATTTTAATACTTATAAATCTTCCTCTTGAATCACTCTATTTATTTAAAAAACTGCATCAAAATCCGTTGCGTAGTTTTAAATAGATAAGCATAGATAGGGACATACAGACAGCGGAAAGTGACTTTGTTTTATACTATGTAGTGATAAGGATTAATTTATAAGTTATAAGCTTGATTCTTTGAAAACTACTTGAACAATGTGTTTCTTTTTAACCAATTGATTTATGTCTGAAAAACATGATAAAGTCTGAACTATTGGTCTGTAGTTAGTTCTCTAGTTAAAACGTTATCAGTGATTTATTTATGTTGATTTAAAACTAAGATATCTGAAAAATAATTTAGAAAAAGTTGCCAATGATTTGACTTATCAAAGTAGCTGGGTATACCTAAGCCATGAAAATTCATTCATTCCATGGTTTTAATGTTACTTTAAGAATTGAAACACTAATTAATTGGGAGTAACTTATCTTAAGGCTCTTTTAACGCGAGTATTTTTTTGCAGCAGGACGTTATTTAGTTATTAATTCAAAATGGCCGTAGCAAGACGCCTGAAAATGTCTGATTTGAAAGAACCTGTAAAGTGATATATAGCCATGATAACTATATAAAAAACCTTTCTAATTTTATATAGTTTTATTGTATTATTATGTTATTTCTCTATGGTTTGGTGTAACAACACAACCGCCGACTGACGAGTTTTGAAGAGCACTAAATTAGTAATGTTAGAATGTAATGTAATTAGCTAATGTTCAATGTTCTATATTTGAAACATCGCCGTTGTTGCATATTGGCACTACCGTAAACAAGCCTATTTGAAAACCCTAACAAATAATAATATACAGAACAGAACAATCCAGTCCTGTTCCCGCAGCCGTGGAAGTGTCGGCAACTTGCTGGCCTGATAACGAGCCCAGTTCGCCGAACAAACTGTGTGCTAGTCTCTATACAATCTGTACCAACTGTCCGACAACTTTCATGCAATTCAATGCGCGTTGTTAGTTGATGCGCGCTGAATCCTATCTTAGCTGTGAGGAGTTTTAACTACATTACTTACATTTTGGAGACAGATGGCAAGAGATAGTTGTATTGGTTGTATGGCTCGTTTGAAGGGGTTCGACGGTGCAGCTTTGGTGACGGCTATCATAATTTTTCTGTAAAAAGAAATCATTGAATACTAACTGCCTTATTCATACACGCTCTGTAACTAAAACACTGCTAGTGAGTTTTTTGTCTCTTTTGCTCTTTGGAAAATAGCGTATGTCAGAAAGGGACAAAGCATTTGATAGCTAAAATGCTGCTAGTAAGCGATTATGAATAAGGCCATAACTATCTCTATACCGCTATAATATTGTGTTGTTGAACATTAGCATCCTCCAAATACGTGTGAATTGAGACAGACAGTTACTTAATAAGTTATTGCAATCTAAATTTAATCACAAACGCATAAAGATCATTTTAAAATTGTATATTTTGTTACTAAATTCAACTCAATTTTAATAAAATATGGTTTCTTCTATCCGTATTAGGCAAGCGTGGTGATTAAGCCTAATCCTCCTTACTGTACTGTTATCTTCAGTGAGGTGTGAGGCCTTTGCCCAGCAGTGAGACATTATAGGCTACTACTATTTTACTATTTTTTGTTCTATCACAACATTACAGTTGATTGGCATGAGTAAAGGAGTCTACACACCAAACCCGCCGACCTGCCGACACAGCCCGGCGGCTTGGTGTCGGCGACTCGTACCCGCGCGTGCAAGTCGGCGGCATGGCCGGCGACTTGCACGCGCACGCTTAGTTGCCCGCCGACACTCCAGCGATAGTGACGAGCTTGTGTTTTTTGTTGTACTGATTTCTTGCCGCCGACTAACTCACCGACACAGCCCCATGACACATGTTGGCGGGTTGGCGGGTTTGGGTCGCCGACACCAAGCCGCCGGGCTGTGTCGGCGGGTCGGCGGGTTTGGTGTGTAGACTCCTTTACACTTACAAAAACTTCAGTATTAAAAGGAAGATGTTGCTTCAAATATTAAACGAAATAGCTGGTAATTGAACGCATGTTTACCCCGTAGAGTGATACAGTCAAAATTGGGTGGTTCAAATGAGCGATTACGCAAATTGGTCGAAGCATATAGTGTTAGGTGTCCGCCACGAACGCAAATTCAGTTTGTGAGAACTGACCCGACGGTAACATTTACGGGTACTTTATACAAAATTTTGCCACAAAATAGGGACACCGTTTTGCCTTCAGTTCTGACTGACTAAAGTCGTATTGTGTGTGCAGAATCTGACTCTTAAAGTAAGCTCGCGTCAGTAAGCCGATAAGATTTTTTTAACTGGAGCGATCAGTATTCCCGTGTTGTATGAACCAGGGCAACAGATGTGAACTGAAGCGATATTTCTATTTATATGTACGAGTTTGATCAAGCCAAACTGTATCAGTTAAGACTGATCTGATCTACCTTTAAACATACGATATACTTCGTGAATTTCGTGATCTACGTAATTGAGGGACTTTACATCTGCGGAGGACTTTAACCAGACCGGATGTAATATTCTAATTTCATGATTTAGGAACTCCTTCGTATTCTTTATTCGATACAGTTTTAATATAACCCATATTTTGTGGATGAAATTTTATATCCCACAATCTAAAGCACTTCGTCTGCGCAAGCCTTTACGATGTTACGTTCTGAACTACGTGTGTTAATTAAACGGATGTTGACATCTGCTGATTTGTTTGTGAGTGTACCTATTTTGATGACGTTTGTCCAATGAAGATACTCATTGGTTTTTCCATACTAGCTGTGGCTGCGGTTGTACCTGCCTTGTCTAGTAGGTTCTATAGGAAAAATAAACCAGAACCTTTTTAATGAATCATTCTATTCAATTGTTACAAAATCCGTTTAACACTTTTTCATGCCTCGGTGGTCTAGTGGTATGTGCACTCGCCTGCCAAGACTGAGGACCCGGGTTCAATTCCCTGGACGAGCAAAACCATGTTTTCTACTTTTCATAGCTCGGGTTTGAGATCACCAACCCGCATTTGGCAAGCGTGGTGATTATGCTTAACCCTCCTCACTGTATCGTGAGGAGATATGAGTATTGTTACATAGTTATCAACAAATATTCTAGCGGATACCATAAATATTAGTTAGTACAAATCCCGATTCAAATTGGAATCGAACCAAAACTTAAGTCATCCAGACAGGCCAGTAGCCTTATATTTATGGGTGAGTTATAAATCCGTTATCCTCAAGTTATAGATACTCAGTACACTTAGAAACTTAATGACAATCAATATTGTCAAACTATTACAGATACTTTATAATCCTAATAACTTATGTAATTGTTTAGTTTTGGCTCGAGAACTGACTAATCCATCTAGATTTAACCTTCTACAGTGAAGCATAGAATTCAAAATGAAATGAAAATGTAATAACTTGTTTTAAAGAGAGTTCTTGATTGAAATGTAGAAGAGTTTATAAACTCTGCGTTTAGTCCAGGCTGGTAGTGTCCAAATGATTATTAGGTTGCATGACCTGTATCTATCATCTAATAATAAAGATGGAATAGAGGCCAATTTCCCCATGTTATGTCTCTTTTGCTCTTTAGGAAGTAGCGTAGGTCAGAAAGAGACAAACAATTTGATAGCAAAATGCTGTTAAATAATCATTAATCTTTGGATATATATGAAATACGATTATATTTTCCCACTAGAAAGTATTTAACACGATTTTAGCACTGGTTTTTTTAATAATAATATTCAAATCAAAATGCGACGTTACTTTTATAAACATTAAGACAAAAATGGCCGACATCTAACCGATCAGACCGTATTCTTTCGTTCAATAGTTCGTATAGGTATGTTGTTTGTTCATTTGTCAGCGCTCGAGGCTCGCTTGACTGCCCTTTGATTGGCCCTGTCTTTTCATGTCGATTGTAAGAGTACTCAGCAGATTAATAATGGGTTAGTGTGGTCTTCAAAGGCTTTCAGACGTCTTTGTGTTTTGGTAATTTGCTTTTTAACCCCTTGGCGAAAATTGAGTTGTTAGTGGTAATACGCTTGAGGTGTGTGTTTTGTGTGCCCAGTGAGGCTTGTTTGAATTATGTGGCTGTTTGTATGTGCCTTATTTAGATCTTAAATGTGTATTAGATACAAATGTTCATTAATAATTTTAATTAAGTTGTTTAAGTTTGTAACGCCTCGGTGTTCTAGTGGTATGTGCACTCGTATACCAAATTTGAGGGCCTGGGTTCAATTCCCGGGCAAAGCGAAAAAAATAGCGCATTCAAAAAACAAAAAACAAATTACTCGTATTATGTTGGCGTAACTAAAAAAAACATCCATTTAATTGATACCTAATCCAACTTAAGTTAATTTGGTAGACCTGTAGTGAATTCTACGTATATGTACGTAGGTATTCCAACATATTTCAGTTATGAACTCTCACAGTACAAATGCTAAACTTTCTCTGTGCCGCAAACACAATTCAGTCACAAAAGTTGTCATTGTTGGGAAAAAAACTTCTAAACAAGTTGTTCGGAATACGGATAGAAGTTCATACGCCACGTGAAAGTTGTTATTGACTCTCTACGAAGAATGGGGTAAGTAGAAAACTGTTATAGATAAATATTAAAATATTACCATGTTTTGTTTTGAATTGAATTTACGTTTACGAATACATTTATTATAAACTAGCTGTGCCCCGCGGTTTCACCCGCAGCGACCCCCGTTCCCGTGGGAATTTTGAGATTTTTATTCCTTATTTTTCTTATATAAAAAAAGAACAAATTAAAAAATTAAAAAAAAGGAACACATTAAAAAAGAATCATCCAATTTGGTGCAGTCGTTCTGAAGTTATGCGCTTAGCAACAGATTCATCGATTCATTTTTATACGAGTAATATAGAAAATTTTAATCTGAGGTCAAAGTTTACCGTGGCCAATGTGGAAAACACTAAAAAGGCTAAGAACCCAGGTTGGTCACAGAACAAAATGTGCAATGTTCGTTTATACCTTAGAAACCAGTTCCATATTTTATCTTTAACTCTTTTAACATAGTGATTTTAGATTAGCCGTTATAGAAGAAATTGCAGTATTTGACAAATACTTTCCGGTGGTATATAGTGAGATGATTTATCAGCTTACAAGATCAAATTGATAGGTCGACTTTTATATTGATTATGGCAGGTACAAGTGGTGGTGTAGGTAGAAAGGAGTTAGTTAGTAGTATTAGCCTACTCTTAGGGCTGAAAGCTAGTAGGATAATGTTGGGAGCATTCCCGTACTCCCGGTTTCTTTCTGAAACTAGGAATAAGCACATCCATGCACTTAACAATGTGCTTTATAATGTGACATGTCGTCATAGTGACAGGTTATTATTTTTTGATAATAACAAGTTTATTACACATTTGACTTTGACGGAGGACACTTTACATGTCCCTCGGAAAACTCGTATTAAGTTATCTACTTTGGTAGGTTATTGTATTGATAGCGTTATAGGTAGTATAACGTCTGGTAGTGACCACACAGTAGTTAGTACTAGTACTAACGCGAATACTGTGTCTTTAAACATTTAAGTGTGACAACAGGGAAGCCAATAGAAGCTAGTTGTTTGTCTTTTTATTATCAAAATATAAATCGCTTCTCTGGCAAAATATTGGATGTAGAATTACTACTAGATTTATATAACTTCGACATTTTATGTTTTAGTGAGACTTGGTTGAAAGATGATAGAATGCAATTTAATATCAATTGTTTTAGAGTCGCCAGTGCGTTCAATAGAATATCGGCTGAGGGGGGCGGTTGCATCATTTTATTACGAAATTGTATTAAATTCAAAGAACGGGTCGATATCACTAAATATTCTCTTGAGCGCACTTGTGAGATTGCTTGTGCAGAAATTGACGGTTATATCTTAGTTTGTGTCTATAGGCCTCCGTCTTCTGTTTTTTCTTCTTTTTTAAATGTCATGGAGGAGGTGTTGAGTAAATTATCTAAAGGTAAGAAGTCCGTTATAGTATGCGGTGATTTTAATGTTGATTTACTAGTAAATAGTTCTGACGCGGGAAACTTAGTTTCACTTTTCTTGTCTTATGGTTTGAATTGTAACTTTAATGAGCCCACCAGAGTTACTTTTTCCTCTCAAACATGCATTGACAATATATTTTCAAATTGTAAAATTCTTGATAAATGTATAGTTAACGGAGTTAGGTCGGATCATTTGGGTCTCAATATAAAACTCGAAAACGCCGTACTACACAAACCGTGTGTCATAGGTTGTAGACCGTTGTTAAACTGTTCTCAAAAGAGACGACAACACCTGAATGATTGCATTGAAGTTAGTTTAGCTCTAAACCGCCCCAACCCTAAAGACCCAAATGAGATTTGTAAAAACTTATTTTCGATTATATCGCGAAATGTTAACGCCGTGTTTCCAAAAAGACAGTTTACGGTTAAAGATAAAATCAGTTTTAGTGATTGGGCTACTGTAGGTATTAGGAAAAGTCGAGATGTTTTATTTGAATTATACTTTAAAAGGTCTTACACCAACGATGAAGCTTTTCATGCGTATGTTAGAAATTACTCAAAAATGTTTAAGAAAGTTTGTCTTTTAGCAAAAGCAAACCATACCGCTCGCAAAATAAAACAATCAAATAATAAAATAAAGACGATTTGGAAAACGGTTAACAAAGAGACTGGAAGAACTTCTTCCAAGGATACCCCTTGCACTTTGAAGTGCAATGACGGAACACTAATTACTGAACCTATTTCTGTGGCCAACCATTTTGATGTGTTTTTCAGTAGTATACCCAAAGAAACCACCAAGAATCTAGCTTCTTCTTCAGTTAAAGCTGAAATTCTTCTTAAGGAAAATTTTAAACGGTCAATTCCTGGATTTGGTTTTCAACCAGTCTCTATTTCGCAGCTTAAAAAAGCTTTTAAATCACTGAACATGAAAAACACGGAAGATCTATGGGGTATTTCTGTAAAAATGTTAGATTCTGTTATTAACACTATTGCTCCTGAACTTACGAATCTCTTCAATCTATGCCTAAAAGCAGGTACTTTTCCAGATCTAATGAAACATAGTAAAGTCACTCCAATTTTCAAATCCGGTAGTAAGGATGATCCCAATAATTATAGACCTATTTCAGTTCTTCCAGCTCTTAGCAAAATTTTTGAAAAATTAATCCTAGATCAGTTAATGTCCCATTTTGATGAGCATAAGATTCTACATAAAAATCAGTTCGGCTTTACAAAGGGTAAGTCAACCATAGATGCTGGGACTAAATTAGTTTCTCATATTTTTGACGCCTGGGAAGGTTTGCAGGATGCTCTTGGAGTATTTTGTGATCTTTCCAAGGCTTTTGACTGTGTAGATTATTTAACGTTAATTTTGAAGTTAGAATGTTACGGCATCCGTGGTCCTGCCCTTGAACTCATGAAATCTTACTTAGGCGGTCGGCGACAAAAAGTAAACGTTAACGATAACCTTTCGGAAGGGTCTAATATTGAGTTAGGCGTGCCTCAGGGGTCAATTTTAGGTCCGTTTTTGTTTCTAGTCTACATAAATGACCTCTCGTATCTAATGGAAAGCCTATGCGACACGGTATTATTCGCCGATGATACCTCGTTAATTTTTAAAGTAGATAGGAAGGATAGGGACCTTGTGCAGGTTAACAAAGCTTTGGCTATTCTCCTAGATTGGTTTTCCACTAACAACCTACTTCTTAATGAGGCAAAAACTAAATGCATTAAATTTTCATTACCGAATGTCCCAGTAGTAGATTCTTGCGTCAAATTGGGGGGTACTCGATTAACTCTTGACAGTAGCACTAAATTCTTAGGATTAGACATAGATTCAAAATTACAATGGGGTTCTCATATAAATTCACTTTCGGGTAGGCTAAGCTCAGCATCTTTTGCGGTCCATAAGATTAGGCAAATAACGAATGAAGAAACGGCAAGAATTGTTTACTTTGCCTATTTTCATAGTATACTATCCTATGGTATACTATTGTGGGGAGGTGCCGCCGATGTTCAATCAATTTTTTTACTCCAAAAGAGAGCTTTTCGCGCGATTTATAAATTGGGGTCACGTGAGTCACTAAGGGAACGTTTTAAATCCAGTCGAATTCTTACCGTTCCTTCGTTATATATATTTGAAAATATAATGTATGCCCGCCGAAACTTGAGTAACCTTAAGGTGCGCGGAGATCACCACAGTTTTAATACGCGAAATAGAAATAAGCTTGCTGTTGTTAAGTCCAGGTTAGCGCGAACCGGGAAGTCTTTCATTGGTAGATGTATTCAATTTTATAATAAAATTCCCAAGGAGGTAACTGGGCTTAGTGAAGGTAAATTCAAATCGTACGTTAAAGACGTTTTATTGACTAAAGCATACTATAGCGTTACTGATTACATTGAGGACAAATATGTCTGGAGTCAAATTCCTGCACCAGCAAGTCAAGCTGATTTTGACATGTAGTCTATACTTATAAGTATTAAATTGTATTATACCTTGACTTAAAAAAAAAATAACCAGCAGAGTTTCTTGCCCATTCTTCTCTGCTGATGTTCTTCCGAATGGGTGGTACGTTCAAAAGAGCCTCTATGGGGCCAAAACTGAATAAAAATATTTGACCTTGACCTTGACCTTGATGGTACTAGCTCAGAAATGCTTTTTCTCCTTTGCTTTTACAATTTGCTGATAAAGTTAACTCACTCAAGATTTAGGTCCTTTTTAAAGTACAATAACAAACAGATAATAAAGAAAGTTAATAACTCATCGCTACTCACCACGTAATAAAGGGAACAATTATTATTGTGACAAAGTTGTAACTCTGTATTCACCAACTTTCTTCACAAAACATTAACTCTTTGATTATTTAGACCGAAATTACTGGCGGTCAGATAAAACAAAGTCTTTCCACTTCTGATAATTGACTTCGGTGAAAACTTTTAATGTTTTGTTCTTTAAAAGTTCTGTGGTATTTCGTTTATTCAAACACGAACGTTTATTGAACGTTTCCTAAATAGGATTTTGATGTGAATTATATTTTAATACCAAATTGTCCTAGCTTTTATCTAGGAACAAACAGACATAACAAGAGACTAGCAGGAATCCGCGCGTTTTCTCGCGTTGTGCCCGTTTCCAGGAGAATTTCGAGATGAAAAATAGCCTATCCTTCTCGTTAAATGTGACTATACATAACATAAAGAATGATTCAAATCAGATAGGTAGTTTCTGTTATTAACTTGTTCAAATAAACAAAAAACTCTTCAGCTTTATTAAGTGTATTTATAGGATGGCCACACACATATGCTAATTTTTCACCATAAAAAAGCAATGACCCATGTCAGTACAACAATTTTCCTCAATCCCCAAAAAGAGGTTTTCTTTGATCTCGCTTAAAAATCCTTACGGAAATACGACATAACTTCAATGCACAGTACAAAGCAATGCCCATGTAACACAATAGGTGAACCTTTTGTTAGATAAACACTACTACGTGTACTCATTTTACGGTTCGATCTCAACTTTTGTATTAGGGTACTGATGCTATTGCACGTTTTGCTCACTTGCCTTTTTAAAAACTTTGTAAAACGAAAAAGCTAGTGAATACTGATTACTGTACAGATGTAGTTGTTGGCGGTTGACGTCTGGGTGTCAGTTATAGGTTCATATAAAGTACATATAAGTATTATTTAATAGTATCAGTTTCTTCAAGGATGTAATCAACTATTGATCCCTTCCTTGAAGGTTAGAGCTTAGTTTGGGTCTAATTAACGATGTGAATGTCCTGTAAATAAAGAATTACCCGTTTTTTGATTAAAATAAGACGATTCTGCAATGCCTTTCATACCTGTACTGAAAGATATGAGAAAATTGGACAAAGATTCACAGGAATTGACAACTTTGTTTTGGATTACAAACTTCTCAAAATGATGGTGTTCATAATTTATGTGATTAATAAAAATACAAACAGTTTTTTAACGAAAATTCTCACCTTATTCGAATTTTACTGTCTAATTTTAAATAAAACATCGAGGATATTCCAGAAGGAACACAACTCAAAATTTAATGTTTACGATTTGGAAAGTCGGTCCCCGCAGAGCTATTTTCAGTAAAGATAAATAATTTAACAACATTGGGTTCAGCAAACAATTTTGTTGATTATTTATAAGTTTAAGAAAGTATATACCTCGTAAAAGATACCTATACTATACCATATAGTCGAAGAGTTTTTTTGTTTGTTTCAACTCAAGAACTACCAGTCCGATTTAGATAATTCTTTTTGTAATGGATAGCCACATTCAAATTTTTATTCCGAAATTCCTAAGAGAACGAGCACAAAGCATCGCATAACGATCTATATGGTTTTATATTATACCAACAACTTGAAGATGGACAACGCTGCATCTTTTCACATTAAAAATAAAAGCGTGTTAAAAAATGCCATTTATCTATGAATGATAATTGGGTCCAATAGGGCCATTTTTGGACCCAATTATCATCCATGACCATTGATAATTCAGCTACTATTATAATGACGCTAGATTAAAAGCTAAATTGATTAAATACTATCAATAACCAAATTAAAACAAAAAAATGAACCTAAATTTTGATATATAAACATCACAAGTAATTCCCAAACGAGAGGTCTCGTCAAATATGAATAGGCAACTTCATTTTTCGGCGAACTTTGACAAAGGAGGTGTAATACAATTATAAAGCAAACTTTTTGGAGGGCTCCGCTGGGCGAGATTATAGGAATTTAAGTTCCGGTTGTGATATGGTTTTTTGTAAAAAAATTGCATTGTGTCACTTACTATTATTTTCCTACTCGATAGCCATTTTTACTCTCGAATAACGGTAATTTGTGCTAACAACTTCCTTTATAAAGTTAAAATTTTATTTAAATTTATTTTGATAAAAAAGGGCAACATCGATTCAAAATAAAACATCTATTCAAACATCAATTCAGGATCTTCCCCGTACAGTACAGGAACTAAAATTATCATCAACAATGTGGCATAGAAAATCGTTGGCACCTTCCGAATGAAATATTCTATCCAGTACTCAGCGAGGGGAAATAGTATGCCTCCCGATATATCACGCGGTGTCCCGTAAGTTAGTGTACCTTGTGATGGGATTTTACATTATCTTGAAAAGTTTTCATGAGAATAAATTGTTATTAATTAAAGCTTTAACAGATGTTTGTTAGATATCTCTTGGCCGAAGAAATGGCTTTCTATACAGAGATTGCAGAAATAAATAAATAATACAGTTTTAAGAGTTGTAACTAACTTAGTACTGTGCTGCGTTTAAAATATTAATTCCGTAGTTGCGTTTTTTGAAATTTGCTCTTTAACTGACATTTACCTAACTAAAATTATTGTGGAAATATTATTATGTATTTTTAAATCCGTTATTACACCACCTAATATTTATTTAAATAGAAATCTGGTCTAAATGTATTATAACAGATATTTGTTGTTACGGATAATATTTATTTAAATAAATGTGTATGGCAACAGACATTTGGGACAGGTTTGTATCAGCACATACACTCAAGTGCGGCCCGCGTGTGGCGAAATGGAGCGTCGAAGCGATACCTGCATGACGTCACGTTTGCATACAATCACTTGTTTGCGATAGTGGTTTGTTTTTAACTGAAACAAACAGTCTTTTATCCAGTTTCAATCAGTTTCGAATCGGTTTTTACTTGGTATACGATGAAAATGTAAAGCATATAATTATGGGAAAATTAAAAATTGAGTCGTGTACTTAATTATCATTTACAAGAGGCCTTATCTTACTTTTCCTATAGGTAAACATTAACATAACAACATAGACATATAAAAGTAAGACTATGACAAGACTCCTTATTCTGAATCTCACTTCGTCTACAAATCAAAATTAAAAATCAGTGTTCAAAATATCAAAATTATTTACAAACCCTTGAGCTCATATTTGTTCGTTCAATCCCCAAAATTCAATCGAATATTACAATTCCAAAGCTGAAACGTTTCACATACTTTCCCTTTCGAAGCACGGGTTTGTTGAAAATGTTCATCTATGCCAATATCAAAATCTTGTAGGTGTGAATTTCTCGACCGATGTGTAAAATATATTCGAGTAACCATATGTTACGGCTACTGCGGTTTTCCAGTCAAAATTCCATTTGACTATATGTTAGAAGAGGTATGTACTAGACTACTTAATAGTATGCTCTTACTTATATTTCGTTGATTGTGAGATCGACATATTTCATGATTCACTTCCCGCTTCAAGCATAAACTGCTTAAAATACTCTGTCCTAAATAGTTTTTAATTTTTAATTTTTTAGCGTGTGTTGAGACGCAGTGTTAACCCTTAAAATGGTGCAATGATGAAGTCTCTATAAGAAATTTGGATTGAGATCAGATTTCATTTGTTAATTAGACTATTTTTCTAATCGAATTTTCTTTCGCTTTTCCTAGCTATGTATCCCACATGATGGGTCAGCTTTCCTAGTTGGATCGATGTAAGAAAATTTATAATAGCAAGGGTAACATCAACGAATAAATAATCAAACCCCACTCATTTCCCTTCAAAACTAACACTATAATACGATATTAATATCATCACCTTTTTCACAACATTTATCAAACCTATTCCCCATTACTATGCCGAAGAAATATTTTCAAAGTCCTTCCATCTAACCCGAAAGTTTTCATAGAACTTGCCAAGAAACGTGTACCTTCATAGACTCTGATCATACTAATATCGACCTTAATGCAAAGGTTGAAGGGTTAATCTTTTTGGGGTAACGTTGAGGGTAATGTTGTTTACCTTCTGAAGGATGACGCGTCTATTTAATCCAACGAATGAATTGGTGATTGATGTGTATGTTACCTGTCGAGCGTTCTGTTAGTAATTATCTCCTTTCGCCGTATTTTCTACACAGCGCTCGAACCTATTGAACCCACAATGGGTAATTGAGTTTGTTTTTTAACCCTAATTCAATTTAATTGGGTATTATTTTCATAGAATTTCACGTGAATTTAATATGGGATTTTCGTAGGGTTTAATATGGATTTGGCTCGGGTGTTACCGCATGTTTACGCAGTAGGTATGAGGTTAAACGTAATTAGTTGTGCTAATATTATAAACTCGAAAGTTAGTAAAATAGAATCGGCTGATCATTCGCACTAAAACGGCCTAACTAACAGTTGGTAGGTTGGTCGTTTTCTCCTTAATTTATGGTTCAAAACGATCTAAATTAACATCACAATCCTGAATGAATGGCCTTTTTATAATACGTCTTGTAAGTACAAATAACCACCTTAATGCTGGAGCACTGCTGGATAGAATTGTTTAAATTTCCAATTTTGACACCGCAGTCCTATTTCAAATTGAAAATCCGATCGCGTTTAACAGTACCTTGGCTGGAATACCACATGTCACTTTCTATACCAATAATCCAACAAGGATTCAACGCAGGCACAACTTCAGAACGTAGTAGTAATCTATATTTGCCTTTGGATCAGTTCAATGGTTTTGCGGTGAGCACGTAATAGCTATTCGAGGAAATTCAAATTATTAATAGCAAATAACATTATACGTTATTTGCCAAAACATATTCCAATAAAGAGCCTTTGTAATGGACGTAAATATGTTCCTATTTTAGGAATATGAAGTCTACTTAATCAAAAATATCCGATATGTGTTTTGGGTATTATTTGATTCAATTTGGAATAGTTTCACTATATACTACTTATCATCTGAGCGCTACCATACTTCACAGGGCACATAGAGCAGTTGGTTCCGGTTATTTCAATTGTTAGACCATGTCTGAGGCCTTTAAGCGGTCTTAACACTCCGACAGGATTGGCCACTGACCTTTTCGAGATTAATTCACGAATGAATCATCAATGTACTAACAATTTACGTAAAATAAGAGGCCTTTGCTATTCAGTGGCTTAGTACGAGTAGTTAAATGAAGGTCTGTTAAAGCTATAGCCTCGAATCTTCATTTTCTTACGTCTGTTGAGACTGTTATTTTGTGTTAACGTTTACTAGTGCGTAAGCGTTAACTGAAGCAACTCGCCCTAAGAAACGATAATAAATTCCCGCGAGAATGATTGTTAAGCCACAGCCAAGTATCAGTTCATTTGCAATTCTCATCGACGAAAAGATAATCAGAGGATATAATGATCGTTCCTGCGGGAATTGGCAATCTATCTTACTTTTTATTAGGTTTAATGGCTATTATCAGTATTAGCGAAGATTTTTAATGAGGAACCTTCTAAAATGAGGTGTTAGTAAAGATTTTGAAGGTAGGTACCGAGGGATATTTTATTTTTTCTGGAACTTAAAAAAAAATTGTTGAATTTCTAATTAATCACAATGCATTACGTAAAGATTTTGACAATGTCAATGCGTTGTTTGACAATCTTACTGCGCTGATTGGTGAATTGGTCTCCACTCCGCTAAAATGTAAACATCCTCTTAGCCTGTGACATAAGCATTTCTATTTCTTTATATTCGTAGCATCTTTGATCGCTAACAACCAAAACAAATCGCTAAATCAGTTCCAAATTGAAGGAATATTACACAACAATAAGGCTGTTAAAAATCTCGTATTCCAAATCTGAAGACTATAGATATTCCGATTGTTTATTCCCACAAATTGTTTTCTCTTTAACGAGCTATGATTTCTCGAGAGCGAAGTGATGAAAGCTTCATTCTTTATTCAACCTCATAATACTTCGTAATGTACTGTGGAAGTCGAGAATTTAAAAAATATATTATGTCACTCTATTGTCTCTGCGGCCCTGACCCAATTTGGATTCTTGAAAAGGAATTCCGTATTAATGGAATTTATTACAGTTTTTTTGAGTATTTGTCTCGTATAATAATGATTTAATGATTAACTGTTGTAGGAGATAGAGTGAAAGACTTTCTTCAATTAATAAACGTATTTGTTGACTATGACAGCAAGCAAGTAAATAACTTACTTTTAAGCTATTGCATAACTTCTATCGCGGGCCTTGAGCGCGGGGACCGAATCCAGAAATTCCGTAACGAAAAAACCTCATGTGAAAAAACCTCACGCTCCCCACTAACGCCATCTAGTGATACAAAAAATAACTATGCAATAGCTTTACCGCGGCAGTCCCCGAGTGCCACACGTCTTTTTTTTATTGCCCGACGTTTCGAGGGGATTGCACCTCTCGTGGTCGCGGGTGAACGTCGGGAAATAAAAAGTAAGTTATTTACTTGCTAAACTATCCAACGCGAAAAAACCCGTGTGAGTACGTTTAAATTATGTGTTCAAATCGTGTAAGTTTAAAAAAGGGTATTTGAATTGTCTGTTACAGATTCAAAATCAAAATACGTAAACTTTCCATTCAAACCCAACGCCACTGTTACTTTCCACACATGCCTTCAATAATACATCTCAATGCCACCACTTCTGCACTCCAATTTGAGTTAAACACACTCTCTAATTGCCAAATACATTACCTTAAAACTTTTAATAGGGATCGAGTGTCAGAACTTTTCTCGAATAAGTACGGCAGTAGGCAACGGTCCAGTTTTAAACTTACCCCTACCTATCTGAGTAAAAGGCAAAAGCCGTTAGTATTAATAAAGTAAGCATTCGGTCTCATTAAAGTCCACGCTGGACAAAGAAATAGGCAGCCATAGAAAAGGTTAGATGCAATATATTATGTAAGAGCTAGTTGTAATGGTGAATAACTGACGATTTTACCTTTACGTGGCTGTTTAAATTAATCTATACTAATATTATAAAGAGGTAAATTTTTTAAGTTTGCCTGTTTGTTTGTATGTTCGAGGTTATCTCAGGAAGTATCAGTCCGATTTGAATAATTATTTTTGTAATAGATAGGCACATTCAACGGGAAGGTTATTGGCTATTTTTCATCCCGAAATTCACACGGGAACGGATACAACGCGGGTAAAACCGCGGGGCGCTGCTAGTCAGTGATATACAGAAAGATTATAAGGTTGTAGGCAATTAAACATGATTATATTAAGTGAGTTCTTAAACAGAAATTCGAATAAAAAACGCGTATATTAATTAGGGAGATACTACAGTTAAGTCGACCTAAGTCAACTAATGAATTATTCACAATAGAACACGAAATTATGGTGTATGAGTTAATGATTTTCCAAATAAATTGCCTACACTGTGGTTGATGATTCAGTAGGTATATTGATTAACTACCGCCTCAAAGACGCTTATTAATTAAATAGACACTAAACTATTTAAAGTAATTTTTCATACACGTCAAAGTCCCTCAAAAAATCTCTACTAAGAAAGCGTTTGAAATCTCAGTACCGGTGTAAATCTAATTTTTGTAGATAATTGTACGCATTCCAACTGAATTTACTGTTTTAATAATAAATTAAAACACGTTTATTCAAAGGACGGTTCTATACCGTTTTAATTCTATGGCTCTCACGCGGAGCTTTCAAAACCTGCCATTAACGCTTACTATTGGTATTAGTTTACACGTCCTTTGATCACACATCATCAGCAGAAAATTACGTACAAAATGCATGCATTCAATGTGATCTACACTGACAGACTGTGACAAGAATTAATACGGTAAGTCTTGAGCTCCTAAAGGTACTTAGGAATATTCTAGTCTCTGTGCCTTTTACAGTCTCATGAATATATAAAATTAGAAAATCTTCAGTCAACATGTTTCTTGATATTATAATTATTTTAATATGAAAACGTTTTAGATACGTTTTCATAAGCTGACTATCGTAGTCTTCTTTTTCTTCTTCATCGAGTGGATGATCAACCTGACCAATTCTGGTGTCATAGTTATTGAGCCGCCAAAGGCCTCTGACATAGCTCATATAACGACTACTATCCGTAGAAAGTAACCTACTATCGTAGTAGTATCGTGGTATCGAAGGTACGTTCGTTAAATAGTTCACAGTTGCCTGCGTTGTTTAACGTCTGTTAAATTCAAAGCGTTGTTTTATAATCTAAATAACAGTCTGGTAAAGTTATTCGGGCCGAGTTACGATTTTTCATTTACTTACGTCTGTTGAGACTGAGATTATGCGTTAACAGTTACTATTACGTTAACGTAAACTGAAGCAACCCACCCTTAATGTATAAGATCGGTAAGAGGTAAACATATTGCAAAGTAATTCCATATTGAAATAACCTTCTATAAAATTGTCCCAATTGAATAATCCCATCCGCGTGCCACTTCGTAAGTGGCTAAAATATCTACACATTCAATACCCTTTAAGGGTCCGTTCAAGGTATTTTCATTAAGTCACGACAAACCCAATTGAATACGTAACGTTCTAGAAAAAACACCGACTATTCTTGTTAAAACAAAAGTGTTGTCATTCGGTCCCTTCATGGATAATTCTACACATGTGCGCCTGAATTTCACTTCAAGAGGTGTACAAAATCACAATTAACATATATATGTGACCCGCTCGTGGTCCCTTTTAGCGAAATTACAAAAGACACGCTTTTAACAAGCTATTGTCTAATCCTGTCTAAACATGAGACGGAATATATTGTTTGGAAAATAACTTGTTTTATGCCAACGGTGTTGTTACTGAGAACTATTTTCTAAATAGAGTAGCCTTAGACAAGTGACAAGCGTTTTCCATTCTATTATTAGAATTTTATTAGATTACGAAATCTACTATACATTCTACTGAAGTGTAGAGGAATGTATGATCTCGGAAGAGTGAAGTACTTACTGGCGTACGTGTATGATCATATCTATACTATGCCAATATTATGTAAAGGTAAAATTTTGTATTTTAGTTTGTATGATAATCTCGAGAACTGCCAATCCGATTTCAATAATTATTTTTGTCATAGATAGCCACATTAACCGGAAAGGTTTTAGGCTATTTACATTTCAAAATTCTTACGGGAACAGGCACAACGCGGGTAAAACCGCGGGGCAAAGCTGGCTAGTACTTATATATCATTATCTATATTTTACCTAGCACGAGATTTTCCTATAGATTTTATTCGAATGAATATAGTGGAGGGAACAACGTTACCGCTTGTCTGGAGGCTTCTGCTAAATGAGAATAGGAAATGAGGTGTGTGTGCTTTGACAATGGAATTCATTACCGCTCACTGGAGTAAGCGACAGGCTTCGTTATATTTTTATGAGTTAACTGCCGAGCGAACTTGCAAGTTTGTTCAAAGTTCTCGTAAACTTTAGTCACCTAATTTTGAACTGTAAAAAAGTAATTTATCCTGTGGATAAAGTAATAAAGTATTGATAAACAGATATTACTAGTTGGTTACCAAGGTTTATAAAATATAGAGAGCAAAAGAATTTTGTATATAAAAAATGTTACCTACTAACAAAAGTAACTTCGTGTAAGTTAGTGGCCAACCATGGTGCCGGCGTTTTAAACCGCCTAACGTGCCCGCTGAAGTACGGTAGCGCTTAGATAGAAATGCCACTATTAGCCACCCATCCAAATAGTGGTCAAGCTGCACGTTACTTAACAATCGCGATGAGAATATCGCTAAGTCAAACTAGGCCACGATCACAACACTAAGCCAAACTATACCACAACTAACGTAACCTAGTTAGAAAAAATTGACTTACCACGTTAGTAGGTTGGTCAAACAATTATGACGTCACGAAGATGGATATCTTAAACAATACACTGGATTCAGGTGTTTGTAAAAACTGTACAACATCGATCAACGTTTTTACGAGATGTCGCTTGCAAGACAAATGGTAGTTGTAACGCGAGCAATCCATCTCGTCGTGTTCTGGGGTAACCACTAAACAATATCATTTAACGACTGTACTGACACACAAACAAAACAAATCTACCCACAATAATAGCATGAACAACGAACGAATTGAGAAAATATGGTTAACTTAACTGTACAATATTGATGGGTAAAATCACTTGACTATCTTTTAAGATGTTCGAATTTTAAAATTAATATCTGTGGTAAAATGATTTCAATAAAATAGCCTAAACGGAGAAATGAAAAAATACAAAAAATCAATATCTTTTCACGATGTTCGAATTTCAAAAATAAAATCGGTGTTAAAATTATTTTCTTTTGACTTCATAAACCAAAGGTAGTTCTAAATTCGATCGGTATTGTTATTTCCTTGCCTTTCTGTTTATTTATTTGGATTGTTCCACAGAGCAAAGAATAACCACGCGAGCGGCCGGCGCGGCGGTGATTCTATGATCTGTGTGTTGTTCATTCAAGTATTAAAAGTAAGTGAGACAGTTAATCTCCTTCTTGTCGACAGATTGATCTGATGTTGGGTACATAAAGTAAGTTCGAGTAGGTTACCCTGGTGTTTTTTAGACCGCCTAAAGGCCTCCGACATGGTCTAACGATTTGGTACATGACAATACATTTTAAATAACGCCGTTTCATCTAAAGCTTATTTTTCGTATTTTATACTTGTATCGGTAAACACTTCAGGTAGCCTTAGGCAGTATATTAGGGTCAAACCTACATTCTTTTACGGTCATGTGGGCAAGTGATTATTAACATAGATACTTACCATTGTTTTCTTTTAGAATGTGTTTTATTTTCCCTTTGTTTGTTTACTGACGCCAAAAATATTTTTTAAAACTTGTTTTAAAAATGGAGCGATGTTTGTTTGTAAGTTGTCGTGATTTCATTTTGATGAAGATTACTTGTTTCAGAATTTTGCTTATTTGTGTAATTGAGTTTTTATCCAAAATAATATCTAATCCTAAAGTAAGTAATTGAGTAGGTTAGTAACCTGTCCGAGTTTTTAGACCGCCTAAGGGCCTCCGACATGGCCTGACGATGAAACATTCGCTGCCGACAATTTAACGTACCCTACGAAGAACATAATACCCCAATATTTTCAGTTTATCTGATAAGTGTTTTATTATTGTATATCTATTTAAATACAATAAAAACCAGTAGCGTGTATGTAGTATATTTCCTAGTCATAAATACGGTCTTTGTCTGAATATGACATTAATGCTTTAAGTATGCCGTTGTCTGCATGCAGGATTCGGGCATTTCGTGAGATTGTATTATAGTGACTGAAATTGTGGAACTATTATACTGTTTTTTCTTAGCAAATATATCTCTTAAGTTAATGTAACAGTATATAAACCTCTCCTAACGGTTTTTACTGTGTTATTCATAAACACTGTACTGTAAATAAAACACTGCTTTAAAGTGTTTTGTCTCTTTTACTCTTTGGCAAATAGCGTTTGGGAAAGGGAGAAACCATTTGATAGCTAAAGTGCTGTTAATAATCGTTTATAAATAAGGCCCTTAGTAATATATAATTTATTTATCTATACTAATATTATAAAGCTGAAGAGTTTGTTTTGTTTGTTTGTTTGTTTGTTTGTTTGTTTAAATGCGCTAATCTCAGAAACTACTGAACCGATTTGAAAAATTCTTTTTGTAATGGATAGCCACATTCAACGGGAAGGTTATAGGCTACTTTTCATTCCGAAATTCCCACGGAAACGGGAACAACGCGGGTAATACCGCGGGGCGCTGCTAGTGAGTAATATACAATAAGTAACCACAGCATATTATAAAACAACTAGCAGCGCCCTGCGGTTTCACCCGCATTGTGCCCGTTCCCGTGGGAATTTCGGGATTTTTTTTACATAAAAACCTTCCTCTTGAATCACTCTACCTATTACAAAAAACCGCATCGAAATCCGTTGCGTAATTTTAAAGATTTAAGCATACAGACAAACAGACAAACAAACGGACAGAAATAGCGACCTTGTTTTATACTATGTAGTGAAATCCCCAGCTGCGTCTGTTTGTCTGTCTGTTCGCGATGAACTCAAGTACTGCACGGATTTTGACGCGGTTTTATTAAATAGATAGAGTGATTCAAGAGGAAGGTTTATATGTATAAAAATTCTCAAAATTCCCACGGGAACGGGCACAAAGCGGGTAAAACCGCAGGGCACTGCTAGTAATATATAAATATACGTATTAAAAAGACAAGTCGTCATAATATATATGTAACTCAGTCTTCTTCTTGTCCATAAATCGGCTGTTTTCAAACTTGTTCGTGTTATTATCTAAAACAATTTTACTTTCGAGTGAAACTCGCCCGCAGCCCGTTTCAACCCGACGACCCGTAGTAAGGTATGTTGTGTTGAGGGCACTCACTCACTGGACCGCACATAATCCTCAGTGGATTTTACAAGGATGGGAATCCGGGAATTTCGTTGTCCACCCGTGTAATAAGAATGGAATTATTCCCTACAGATTCAATGGATGTTGTGTTTTACCTTCGAAACGTATTGTTTTATTTATTTCTGGGTTTTTACGGCCCGTTAGTCTGTTTTCATGAACATTTTATTTTATGGTTAGCGGTTAGTTGCCAAAATAAAAAGGAAATAGCTTGTATAAGCGTACAAGTGTATCTGTAAACCAGTAACTGCTTCTCTACAAGGTTTCAAATAAAATCCAAACAATTTTTCAACACAATTTTATTGTTTCATTACAATTTCAGCCTTGCCTTTTATATATAGATTTATACAATATTTACATTACAAACACAATTTTCGAGTACAAATTCCGTAAAAATTTCCATATTATACTAAATGTAGATATGAGAAAATAATTTTATTTGGTACAATGATAAGTCGAATACAATTTCGAATAAAAATTAGAAGTTATTGAATTGATATGAATTATTTACAATAACGATCATAACATCCTTATGTGGTTATCTGAAGAGCTGCATTCGCTCTTCTCGTACTGTCATTGACGAGTCAGCCCCAGGCTATGGGCTAACTGCGAGCACCTGTTCACCACTTCATCTTGTAATAGAGTGAACGACATCGCTATAAGAATGAGACCGAACACGAGATACGCGCAGCAAGCGATCATTTGAACATATTCACTTTTCGAACTCTCTGTACTCTGTTTTGATGTTAAGAGACTGGTCGGTACAAAATCTCCGAAGCCGATAGTAGCTAGTGCTATGAAGCAGAAGTAGGCAGCGTCGAGGAAACTCCAATTTTCCCAGGCGGAGAAGATGGCTGCTCCTACGCAGATGTACGCGAGAAGTAGGAACAGAACGATGCTGACGGGAATGTGGCAGTGTTCGATCCCGTGGTGATGGTTGGCGGTGGTAGCGCTGCTGGGAACGGCGCAGCTCTTAGACTTCTGGCTCTCCTCATTCCAGATCAAAGGCACTCTTGAGGGCGTGTCATGGGGGCATATTCTGTAACAACAAAAAGGTAGTTGTTAAATTTCTGGCATCTCTTGATATGACGTACTGATGCAATGTCTATTTTACAACTCTCTCTCTGATTTCGGCTTGTCTTCAAAAACTGAGAAAATTTCAATAAAAAAACAATTTAGCTTCAGACAATCTGAACTATAGTCCTTACTTATGAAATATTAACGTTTAAAGTTAACATTTTAAAATGAATCTGTCATGGTTTGTCCAATACTAACGATTCGTCAGGATCCTCCGAGTCGTCCAGGTCCTCTTGGCTCCTATTCATGGGCAGTTCCCCGCACTCCTCCGCGATCAGCTGCTCGATGACCGCCCCCCGCGGCCTCTGTATCACCCCCCTCCCTCTACCCCCACCCCTGCCCGGCCCATGGACCGTCGCAAGGCATTTCATCCCAACAGTCTTTTTCCTGTCTAAAGTCTGAGTTTGTAATGCTGATGATGTGTGAGGCTCTGCAAAACACGAGATCAAAATGATTGTGGAAAGGACGGACTAAATTATAGATTGAAAAGCGAAGGCGAAGCAAAGAAAGCTGAAAATTATCATGAAAATTTCAAGACAAATGTTTGATTATATTCTATTTTTACTTTGGACTTCATTATGTACCAACTCGGATTAAGTGAACATTGACCAACAGTGATTCCGTATCCTTCTCTCTGGACTGATATTTTTCAGCGTCTGAGAAGTCTTTGCCCACTTTAACTCTTAAAGACAACTGACTTCATTAGAACTTTTAAACATAGGATTTGAAAAACAGAACTTTTATCAGTATATTTTATTAACATGTGTACCTTCTTCTTCATCCCTTAACTAATTCAAAACAAAAATTATATTTTTATTCAAGTAAAATCATTTGACCAAGAAGTTAAGTGAAGTAAGATCACTTGATCAAATGAATATAAGTGAAGAAATGTCAGTAATCATGTAAGATAAGTCAATCAGTAAGGTCGTAACCTTACCATCAGCCAAGGCACTGCGCTTGACGCGTCCAAGCGTGGCGGCCCGCGGGCTGGGCGGCGCGCGCTCGAATACTTGCGAGTATTGACCTCTATCTCCAGTCTTGACTCGGACTGTCCCACGATGGTGGCGTGGAGGGAAAGAGGTGTACTGGTTGTGTTCTGCCGGCTGAGGCAGAAGCCGCTGCTGCTCGTGCAGTTGCAGATGGTTTTCCTGGAGAAAGATGTGGTTTAGTTTGTGCCATTAATGGTCGATTGTGTGAAACTACTTATGTTTTGAGACGTCCAATGCGTCATCGGTGAAGAATTTGAAGAGGCAAGGAACCCGTTTAATGGTTCATAGGACGATGTAATCGCGATATCACATTACATGATGACATTAGCTCCGTCAATTATAATTTGATTTTCACTCCTAATATATAGAAAATGAGTCACCTACCTCGCCATCTTTCCGCCAGGTATTAGGTACTTTTCTCTTGGTGGCCTTCAACCAGGCGAGTCTGGCCAGCCTAGCGAGCGATGCTCCGAGTCCAGCCAAACATGCCAGAGTGAGAGGCACTCCTGCAGCAGCATATGCCACTGTGGCAGCTCTCCCGGCAGCTGTTCTTGGAGATACGTTTCCATATCCTGATGACAAAAGGGCAATACTTTAGTAACGATTCTTCTAACATCATCCATAGATAATTGATGGCGTAAGGATGATCATGATGCTATTTTTTTCTGAGATTTGGTGCAGCCATGCCCATACATTTTGTTGGCTATTTGTCATTTTAATATGAGTATTGGCGTTAAAGATATCTACAGCTTTGAAGTCAAAATTATAGTCATTGCAGATGGCCGATTCCTTTACGCAAATAAATGCAATATTATCAGCCCTACACACAATGCTGGGTCACATCTGGCAAAATTATGCCACGTTTGCAGCATAATGGCTGCCAGTCTAGTGTGAAAGAACCCTATTCTAACTAACAGATGTCGATTTTCCTAAAGTATCTACATGTTCCATATAAATCCTTATTATTCAACTAAAAGGAAACCTGAACATATTTTATTTACCAAAGTTCGAGGTTTTACTTTGTTTCAATAAATAATATCCAAGAGTGAATGTTAAACGAATTCATCGATTCCTTTGAAATCACTGGAATTATTAACCCAGCTATTACAAAGTTTAATTCCACTTAGAAAAGTAATTTAAGTATTTAGAGTTAATTTTCCTTTGGATCTGTCCTTGATTTCTGGTTAACACTAAATTAATACAAATTCCAGTAGTATTCATATCTATTATTTACGTTTGAATACCCTGTAACCACCTGCCACCGCCAAACCTGTTTCAATAACACTTCGAGCTATTTCGATCTGTACATTACATTTCTACCCGCCAATAAAACAATTGATATTAATTTAAATATTAAACAGTGTCGTTACGATTGTAAATTTGTATTCTCGTTAAATTAATACGCTAGAATAAATACTTTGAATATGATATAACAATTCTTTTGACTCGTTCTGTTTGGCTACTGTAGTGGAAATGTTTAGTTTTGGATCGTTTGTTGTTTTGTTTTAATGTTGATGTTGATACAGCGATTAGGCTTGTTGAAAAGGTTAACGATTAAGGTTTTACGTAATTTAAAATCAATGTCAATCTCCATTTTGTTATATTTTTATCTATGTTTAGATTATTTATAACACGAATATCTAAGCGCTATGCTAAGCTCTAAAAGGGTGTATTAACAGAGACAATATTTAGACTGACATGTTCGATGTATTCAATTCTATATTTGTTCAGTCTAACAGCAGTTGACGGCGCAATTATTAAGTCTAACAGACCAAAAAGTCTATAATAGATAAAACAATCTGCTCGGCCACTAGTAACTTAAGAAACAACCATATCTTACCTATGGTAGTGATTAAAGTGACACAGTAAATGAGCGCTCCTGAAAACGTCCACTTGGACTCCAGCGCCAGTTCTGGAGGCTGTTCCGAAGACTGTCTCGCAGCTGCGACTATTGAGGACTCGAACTTCCTCAGCTGCTCGTGGACTAGCCTCGTCCAGTTCCTCTCATATAAAACGTTTAGACGCTCTGTAACAATGAGATAAGAAGATTTAGTCTGGCTGAAAGTGAAGTCTCCAGAGGTAAACCACTAAGTGTACAATTTAGTGTGTTGCCTGTGAATGATTTAGAGCCTGTCCAGATGAAGCGTTTTACGCGCGAGTGGACTCGCGCGTATCAATTTTACACTGCGTCCAGATGCCGCGTTTTACGCGCGTTCTACTCTGGGAGGTATTGAAGTTGTCACGCTCCATCATCGCAATAAATACGTCCACTCGCCACGGACACGCGCGTAGTCCTGGACGCTGCAATGGCGCCGGAGTATCTCGACTCGCGCGCCGCTCGCGCGTACTACGCGCGAGTCGAGAGTCCCGCTCATTGCATGCGTTTTACGCGCGAGTGATGACACGCGCGAGAGCATCTGGACGGAATGTATGTAGCTCTAGTATCTCGAGTACGCGCGAGTGTCTACGCGCGAGTGGACTCGCGCGTAAAACGCTTCATCTGGACAGGCTCTTAGACTCTATATAATATAGAGTATGATTTATTATAACAACAATATTCAAGACTAGCAGTGCCCTGCGGTTTTACCCGCGTTGTGCCCGTTTTCATGGGAATTTCGGGATGAAAATGGAAGATCCAATGGAAGATCAGCGCCACCATTAGCTAGCATATGCTGAATTGGGGACCATTTCACAACGTGATTTTATTTTATGATTTTTGTTCTTTTTCCGTGTTTTCTTTCTTATTTTATGTTTACTTTCTTATTTTTTGTATGTCGTCTGTTCACACAAAAACCGGTCTATGGCGGGGAGAAGGCGGCGCGGGACGAGGCACAACGCGGCGGAGCAACACGCAACAAAAGACACTTCCGATTTGCACTTCAATGCGACCGCGCTATTACCTTGTATAATTATCTTAATTACTTTAATAGACCAGCTTATTATACAGTCCACTCGTTTTAATTAGTACTCTAAAAACTGACCTGTCTATCGTCTCTTTTATGTCGTGAATAAACTATTTCTATTTCTATTCTATAAAATAGCCCATAACCTTTCCGTTGAATGTGGCTATCTATTACGAAAAGAATTATTAAAATCGGACAGATAATTCCCGAGATTATCTCGAACATGCAAACAATTACAAATTCTACCTCTTTATAATATTATAGTATGGATTTATAATTGTAGGTTTTTCTTCTATGGTCGGTCTAATTCTCCAAAGAAAAGAGTATGTACGTGGTACGAGTATATATACAGTCCAGTATCTACAAGAGTAACGGTCAATTACGCCAAAGCAAAGTAGTGGTGCCTTCATAGTTCTAATTTACATACTCTCAGTTTACTTAAACAATGAAATGAAGGAATAATTATGCGATGTGGCTTTAAATAATAACTCAGTAACATATTCAGTGAATAATAAATGGAGTCAAACGTTATTCAGCTGCACGAAAAAATTAAAGTTAGAATAGGTATCCAAATGATAATTTGAATTTCTGGAATAACGGAGAAATTATGTCGGAGTACTACATTTGAATAACACCATACCATTGTGGATATCTATACTAATATTATAAGCTGCAGAGTTTGTTTGTTTGTTTCAACGGGCTAATCTCAGAAACTGCCAATCCGATTCGGATAATTCTTTTTGTAAAGGTAAAAATAGACACATTCAACGGGAAGGTTATATGCTACTTTTCATCCCGAAATTCTTACAGGAACGGGCACAACGCGGGTAAAACCGCAAGGCGCTGCTGGTATTTTATAAATGTTTTATTTATTTATAACTTTATCTAAGTTTGTTTAACGTTATTTATCTATACTAATATAGTAAAAATGAATAGTTTGTTTTTAAGCTATTGCAAAGCTTCTATCGCGGGCCTTGAGCGCGGGGACCGAATCCAGAAATTCCGCAACGAAAAAACCTCACGCTCAAAAACCTACGTATATGCCCAGAACACAACGTTAGCGCGATGCAGACATTCAGCACACTAACGCCATCTAGTGATATAAAAAATAACTATGCAATAGCTTTACCGCGGCAGTCCCCGAGTGCCACACGTCTTTTTTTGTTTGTTCGAACGCGCTAATCTCAGAAACTACCAATCCGATTTGAATAATTATTTTTTAATGTACAGGGTATGTTCCGGTTTATAATTACTAAAACAACCTTCTGTGTCGCAAAAAATACCCTTATTAATACGTTAATAAGGTATAAAGTTATTTTTCATCTCTAAATTTTACGGGACTAGGCACAACGTAGGTAAAACCGTGGGGCGCTGCTAGTTATATAACATGGAACAACAAGCAGTGAAAGCTCAAATGCTACTTTCAGAAAATCCGAAATCAGTTTCCAATAGACTTCGTGCCCTCGCATCTCTGCGCCACGTGATTACGTGTACCGTGTAAGGTAACTGAAATCCTATACTTATCTCCTTTCTTTAATAATATCGAAGGAAAACAAAGTGTGCGTGACTTAGAATTCTTTTGGTAAAATTTAAACGTATCGTGTTACGTTTAGAAGTTTTACGTTAAGACTTTGGTTATGTGACTCTTGAATATAGAAGTAAAATTTCAGCCTAAAGTGTAATTGGAGTCTACTTAGCTGAAATGAAAATATTCTCTGTCCTGGCGAATGCTAGGATGTTTTATATGCGGTTGCCACTGAGTGATGTTGTAAGCTTCAAGCGAAATCTAACGACAACTTTTGAAATATATGAGTATGTATGCTACTAGCTTGCTGTGAACTAGCCAGCTCGTAGGTCGCTAACGACGTTATAATTAGTTCTGACAAAAGCATAAAATTATGTACATATTATTCATCTTCTTAAATGGATGGCATAAGAAACTGAAAAAAAATTAAAGGTTTCTTAAGTTCAAATAAAAAGTAATAGTTAAAATAAAAGTGAACTGTATCCGTAAACGTAGTCTCAATTCAAAATACTTGAAGGTTACTTTTAATGTAAAAAGCAAGCTTAGTTCTAATCCAAAATTCACTACTGAAACTCAAAAACTCTTCGTTTTCCCTCGATCACTACTCGATCGAGCTCACATAAAACTTTTCAATACGCCCTCAGATTCTAAATTCGAAATTCCGACTGCATTGAATACACGTCTATTGACGATCAAACTGCAATGCGAAAAAATGCAGATTTCAGAAAATGGAGAGTCCTCGAAATACCGATACGTTGGCGCCGGTTACATTTTTCTCAATTCGAGATTTATATTCCCGATTTTATTTTGGATTCAGTCAACTGTGCCGGCAGAGATACCAGGCATTTTTACTTTTAAAATGTTCGCACACACAAGTACCTGACCGTACAGTGACGCAACGAACGTAATTTAATTAAAATAAAAGATTCTGATGAATATTTTAATTGTTCTTCCAAAAGTATGTGTAAAAGGTTTCGAGCTTAACCGTACCTATGTAATAAAATATTTATATATTTTTTGTATTACAATTGTATTTTCAAAAATTTCATTTCAATTAATTCGTTTTCCTGTAGGTAGATTTCCTGAATATTCTTTCTGGTTCAAAGTTTATACAAACAACATAGACGTCGGGAAAACAAGGAGTTAAAAGTATGTATTGACACTTTTTAAAGTCATAAAAACTTTACAAGAGAATACGGTTTTTAAAAACTTTAACATCACATTAATAATCAGTTTGAACTACAATCGTGACTTGAATATAATTACATAAGTGACTAGTTCCATTAACATTATTTAGCAAACTTATTTTTCAAAAGAAAAACTTCGTTACTGTACTAAATTACAGGATAATTGAAAAAGAAAAATATTGTGTTCATTTTGCGAGAGTCGGCTCTATAATTTGACGGTCACGCGAAACTACGTTCTATAAAACGGTGTCCTTACTCGGGAAATACATAACTTTCATATTTTATTTTTACTTATTTTGCTATAATATTTTTACGGAGACTACTGCATAATTTTTCTATGATTTTATTAGCTAATTAGGTTTTGATACGAACCAAAGCATATGAGGATGGCAATAAAGCCAATAAGTCTGCTCTAAATATGTTCTGTTGTATTGGTATTCAAACTACAAAGTAATATTTAGTCAACCAATTACTAATAGTCTAGATACTAAGATCGTTTATGATTTAACACTTCTTAACGATCAATCATTCATTTTAGCAGTAAATGAATACACTTAAGCGAGGGTTCGTTCAGTGATCATCGGCTACGAACAACCGTTCAGCAAATGAACAGTTGAATGAAAACCTGTTTCCTATTTGAGCGAGTGAACAGGACAACAAACATTTGCTCAACCAAACATTTGTTCAGAACATTAAGTAAAAATGCGGACGTAACGAAAACAACAGACAAACGAAAAAGTATTATATTTTCTGAAAACATCAAACCCACGTCCGAGACTTTCCTCTCCCAATTAAAAGTTTGACATATCGCAAATAGCTCTAGCATTTTAATACAATACTGGGTTTGCCTGAAGCCAGATTTTGACGTCGACTTTTTAACGTTTGTGTTTTGTAAAAGCCGAAGATGGTGAGTGAGTGAACATATAACGGACAGCCAATAACACACACACACACTGCAGGCTAGCAAATATTCACCGAATGTCAGCAAATATTTCCGATTCCTATCTGAGCTATGTGACTAAATCCACCTCAATACCTACACTGTTTGTGTTCCAAAATTCATTCAATGAATATGTTTGAGATTGACTGCAAACTAACAGTTATTCATACACACTGATACGTATCCAGTAAAATTAAATTGAAGGAATTGAAGGAAATGAAATACCTACATAAGCTTTGGGTAGTCACTATCACCTTTATTCAGAAACGTCAAGGCTTCCTTAGTAGATAGAGATTAAATGAGTAATTTTGACAAGTAATGTATGAAATATAACGTCAATTACTTATGTTTCGATTTAATGGACAGATGAATGATAGATGCGGCATTAAAATTGTGTCATTATAAAATGATTGTATAGTTCATTCATTGTTATAATCAAGAATAAAAGGTTTTGCAGCATTATTTGACAAAGAAAAAGTAATGACAACTAGAATGCTGAATAAGTATTTTAACAACAAAATGTTCATCTAGCTTACTTAGAGTGTACATGAATGTTTAACATTTTACAGTGCTTAATGCCCAATGAACGGTATGTACTCGTATTTACATTGTACATGTTACATAGGTACCTATGTACCTGTACTCAGTTGCGGTATTCATAAAAACCTTTATTAGGGGTTTGGATGAAAAAAAAGGGGAAAAATGCTTTGATATCAGAAACACACGTTAGCCAGTTTTATTTTTTAAAAAGCTTTAAAAAGGTCGCTGTAAAAGATGGGTTATTTAACTTTTAATGTACGTTAATGTTATGTATTGCTTGTGATTGTGCAAGTCTGGGCTTAATCCTAACAACGTTTAGTTACATTTATTATAATAAAGTGCTCTTTTAAATAAAGCAAGTTTCCAAGCTGTTCTATTAAATAAGAATAAAAAATTGCCAAACTGCATTTTTAGATTTCGCTGTTTGTTAACTTATAATTCGGTTAATGCAGAAAAGCCAGTACCTCTGCTTTGCCAGAGGTGAACTCCTTTTTGAACAATCGTATTAATTCTGAATTTGTGACGCTTGCTATCTGGTTATCTCCAGCTCATAGCTTGTAGCGCTCGTGGCGTAGTTTGGCTAAGCAATGTTAGTTAATTGCGATTGTTAAGCAACGTGCAACTCGGTACGGGTCGGGTGGCCGATAGTGGTATCTGAGCGCTACCGTGCTTCGGAGAGCGCGTTAAGCAGTACGCCCCGATTGTTTCAATCGTCAGACCATGCCGGAGGCCTTAGGCGGTCTAAAAATTCTGACACCAGGGTTGCCCACTAACCTACTCGAAATGAATTATACCATCTATATTCTATACTACCTCTATCTCAAGTCAACGCAGGTACATCTACACAAACTTCCGCGTTGCTTGTGTATCCAAAACATTTGCCTACAATAAAATATATAACTCGCGTCTTTCTGAAAGCAAAGTTACTTCATATGTTGTGATTGTTAAACACATTGTGCGTTAGCTTCCATATCGTCAAATATTCAGATCCATTAAGAACATTTTCCTGTACGAAATCGAACGGAGTTGTTTATTTATATTACGAAACGCTGCGGGGATTTTTCTTCCACGTGGTTTTTATGTAATTTTTTTATATAAAAATTATATAGAATTAAAGAGTTCTTATAATACCATTAAGTTATCAAGATTTCTATTTGCTTACTTTTTGGCTAGTTGGGCACGTTAAGCCGTCGGTCCCGGTTACTCTCTATACGGATAGAAGTCGTTACATGAGCCATGTCAGAGGCCTTTGGCGGCTCTCAAACTCTGACACCAGGATTGGTCAGGTTGACCATCCACTCGATGAAGAAGAGAAGGAGATTTGCTTACTTACACTTATACACGTTTATTTCACTAATTGACATTTAATATGTGAAAATTATTCATTTAATGTCTATTAAGGAATCATTTGAGGTCTCTGAGTAGGAGCATTAGTCATTTAACGCCAACTATATGGTATATGATACAGTTGATTTCTACGCCACAGTATGGCTATGACACAGTATGGTATATGACACAGTTGATTTCTACGCCACCGTATGGTATATGACACAGTTGATTTCTACGCCACAGTATGGTATATGACACAGTTGATTTCTACGCCACAGTATGGTATATGACACAGTTGATTTCTACGCCACAGTATGGCTATGACACAGTATGGTATATGACACAGTTGATTGCGCGTGCACATTTGATTGCACTTGATCCACTATTATTTATTTATTTATTTATTTATTATTGATAACTTCATTATGTAAGAGGCATTTGTCCTGTCCTGGCCGCAATTTTAAAGGCAGTTCTGTCCCACTACTGGACAAAAATCTCCATCAAACATCACCCCTCCCTATCTTTGCGAGCTCCCACCAATCACTGTTAAAGGCGACGACATTGTCTCGCTAACGCTTCCTTGGTCGACCTTGACGTGATCCTCCGTTGGTAACCCGCAGCCAGTTGTATCATGTCATTAAAAATTACTAAGTTTTTTTCAAGCTGAAATGAACCCTTCTTAATAAGTACCTACTTATAAGTTACCCTAATTTTTATTTCACTGTTGTTAAAGTTTAAATGATCGCCTGTTTACCTCATATAATTTACTTCTTGCCTGTCTAATAAATTCTATACTACTTATAATCAGATTTATATAATACTAGCCGCGTCCCACGGTTTCACCCGCGTTGTACCCGTTCCCGTAAGATTTTTTGAATAAAATGTATCCCATATGTTATTCTGATTTATAACCTATATTACTGTAAAGACTTATCCAAATCTGTTGAGTAGTTTTTACGTGAAAGAGTAACAAACATACATCCATACATCCTCACAAACTTTCGCATTTATAATATTTGTAGGATTGTTTGTCAGATCAAGTCGTGTGATATGAAAAACATGGTTGCAAACAATGTTCGTGAATTCATTAATAATTGTTTAATTCATTCCCTATTTGTTGGGCTAATTTGTATTGTTTTATTACTTATAATAAGCTGTGTAAAGAAAGGGTCACGTAAGAAATAAACTGTATTTAAAATATTAACATTACTAGCAGTGCCCCGTAGTTTTACTGTCGTTGTGCCCGTTCCCGTGGGAAATACGGGATAAAAAGTAACCAATAATAACCTTCTAGCTATAAATAACCCAAATAATTATTGAAATCTGACTGTTTCTGTTTCTGAGTTTCTGACATATGCGCGTTGAGTTCGATTCAAAAACCTTTTATTTATTAGATAGCCCCTTAAAGTGTAAGATTATAGCTTACTTTTCAATCTCAAATTCCACGTTACAATCGTTCAAAACGCAAATAAAACCGCAAGGCACTGCTCGTCGTTCTATAAAGGTATACTACCAAATCAAAACATTGAAGTAAACTGTACCTCTGGTACATAATTATAATTTACTCGGTACAAAGGTATGTAGTATGAAGTTAGTATAAACTGAACAGAAACTCAATCCAACTTCGATTAATAGGCAACAAGTTGCAGTCGCAACTCCACAACACACATGAGTATGTTGAAATGTTCCTGTTTATGAAAAACTAACTGCGACCCGCGGTTTTACTCGCTTAATTTTGGTGTAAAATGTATCTCGTGTGTGTTATTTTGATGTATAGCCAAAACGGTAAAGTTTTATACAAATTCGTTAATAGTTATTGCGTGGAAGAGTAACAAACTTACATCCTCACAATCTTTCGCATTGATACTACTAGCAACGTTCCACGGTAGTACCCGCGAAAAATAGCTTATATATATCCTCTCCGTTGAATGTGCCTATCTATTACGATAAGAATAATTCAAATCAGACAGGTGGGAATTTTATGACAAACAAACAAAATAAATTTTACGTATTAGTATAGGGTAGGCACGTTTTCATATTGTATTGTATTAGTGAAGCGCAGTGGAAATTTATTCGAGTAACATTAGATGTTTTACTTTGTATTCAATGACGCAATTTCAGTTTGATAAATTGGTCTGATGATTTGATATTTCGTTTTTATTTACCTACAAGCAAAGATTATATTTAAACGTACAGGTATAAGGCAAGTATATACTTTACCTAATTTTATTTAATAATGATATATCTCCCGTGAGTCACGGCACACAATAGCCTTTTTGAAAGGCATGTGCGGAGATACATGTCCCAACCAGAGACCCATTACTACTACATGGACACATTCCTGACGACATCAATACTACAACTACATATTAATAAAAAAGTTTTATGATGGTAATAATCTATAGAGATACAATTTGTATGTTTGTTTGAGGTAATTTCGGGAATAACCATTCTAATTGAATAATCGTTTTAGTAGTAGATAGCCACATTCAACGGGAAGGTTACACTACTCTTAATACTAGAGTTACCTCACTACATTACCGCGTAATCAAAACTTCACTATGGGACCAATCACAAGAGAAAATTAACTTCATTTCTAGTACAAATGTGTAATAATCAAACTGAATTCCATTTGCGCTAACCCTTTGACGAAGCGCCCTTTCATAATCGATCAGTGCACCAATTTCTACAACCTCAGCTGGATGTTTAGTCACGGATTCAGAGCTCCTAGATGTGACATTAATATAAAACGTCAACGAGTTTGAAATTGGAAGAAACTACAAGTACATAAAGATTAGTAGTGAGTCAGTCCTCTGTTTCGTCAGTAATCATTAGTAACTCATTCATTCATTAAAGAGAAAATAAGAAATGAATTCGTAACTCTAAGTGCAGAAGTTAGGGCGTTTGATTCAGCTTACGCTTACCCATCAGTAAACGTTAATATAAAATGTCAGTCTCAACAGAAGTATGAAAATTAAAAATGGTGGATTTCTTCTAGACGCCCGAATAAATTGGCATTAAAGTTATGAAACAACTCTTTTATTTAACAGCGTAAAAACTGTGAACTTTTTAACAAACGTATGTTACGATAGCAACCGTTTGTTACATCCCACCCATTACGTATCCAAAACATATTTTACAATATTGATGACTGTTCCATAATACCCCACATCATTGGTTACAAATGTCGCCAAACAGTGCGTTGTGTAGTTTCCATTTACATGACTAATTAGTTGGCAGGAAGCCAAGAACTATGTGTTTGAACCTGAGACTGAACCTACGACGCGAACTCAGCACTGACGTCAATGGGTTGGCGTAGTATGGGTTTAATTCATTAATGAGTTTGTTTTTAGGGTTTAGAGGCTTTTAATTTTTTTAATAATTAAATTTTAGGAATATCATTTATAAGATGATTCTATTATTTTCATTAATAAAAACCTGATCCTCCTCACGGTACTGATATTTTCGGTGAGATGAGATAGTTTTGCCCAGCAGTGAGACATTCCAGGTTAATACTTTGCGTTATAAGAATCTGCTATCATTGCTTATTATGTTAGTGATTAAAATTTCAGGCAAAAGTATTCTCGAACATGTAATGACGTCAATTCAAATAGAAGGTACTATCTTATATTGTTCTTCGAGTAACGTTCATATTCTTCCAAGAACAAACATCACAACGTTTTCTTTTATTGCACCTTCACAGAAGCCTTGTAAAAACAAAATATTTCGTTAACAGTAATAACTGTATCGCGACAAATGTCTAATGAATTTCGTAAGCCAGTGTACTATCTGGCCGAAACTCTTACCCGTCGATCTATGGAAAATTACGGCAGTTACGATCGTTATCTTTGTGACACAATTTTCTTTATTTCAAGCCTTCAGGTGGTTTATAAAATACGACCCTAGAGTTGCTACTAACCTATTCGAATTTACTCACTACCAGTTTTGTTGCATGGCAATGTATGGCATTCATTGTGTCACTGTCAAAAACTTCATAATATTAGTAGTGCCAGAGTTATCGCTCTACATCTGTAAGACAAACAAACTCCCACACCAGGGTTGGTTAACTTACTCGAACTTACTTCTTAAGCTAGCCTACTATATCCCTTTAGAGGGCGATGGGTAGTTCTTTCAGTCAGCGACTGTACTCTCTTTAATTGGCTCGTATAAAACTCAAAACTTTTTTATTACTTGTCAGTCGCAATCAAAATTTTCTGTATCTGACAACCAGAGTTTTATTACGTTGAATTCTTAGCTATATTTAAACTTAAGACTTTCTTCATTTTTGTTTATGGTGTTAAAGTTTTTATTTGATACAATTTCATTGTTTTTGTACTTCTTTAATAATGGCGATTGTCTTGTGAAACATCACAGTTTATTAAGACTATTCATGACGTAAAAATTTGGTTAATTTCGAAGCTTCCTATTCCAGAAGGCATCTACAATAAAACAGCACATTAGCTCTTTATTGCGAGCATTAATGACAAACCAACAGCCATTTCCTATTATAATATTAGGAACAATATAACGTAGTATACACACACAGACGCATGATACGAATATCCCTATATCCCATAGAATTAAATTAATGCTCGTACCCGCTACATTTATGAGGGTACCTCTTTATTGGTTCAACGGTCTTAAGGCGCACTAGGTTTGCTCATCCTATTATGGTTTATCACCCAATGAATAAATAATTAATATTATTACTTGTTTTAGTAATACAGTGGGCGGTTAATTGAGAATTTCAATAGAGGTTATCTTCTTGGTAACTATACGGTATATTCTGAAATGTATTCTAGAGTTTTATTGACTTGAAGACGTCGTTGACATTGGGCCGGTTTAATAGGTAAATTTTCTATCTACTATAAAATAAATATTTAAAAAAAATCATGGACTAAGACAGTTTCTTTTTAATTCTATCGATGCCGAGATTCTAAGCCAAATTCCTCGTTCAAAAACCTTTCAAAGGAAAATATATAGATTAAATCAGTATATTTATTTAGGAGCTATGATGTCACATGTAAGGGTGCTTTCAAATTATGCGTTTCGTGTCGGACCGCTGCGGTGCCGAAGCCGTGCGTTTGTGGTATTGTGAACGTACGATCGTGTGTTTTCATACAAATCGAGCAGTGCGGCAACAGTGCGTACTAAAATTATTTCGCGGTACCGACGCCGCACTGTTGCCGCACTGCTCGATTTGTATGAATAGACACATAGAGCGTTCAATGTTATAATATAACACGCCTCTTTTTGCTTTGGGCATCAAATTTATTATAAAATACTTAGTAAGAAACTATCTTACATCTTCTATAGATACCATATAATACAGTATACAGGAATAGGAAGTCTTTTAAAAACTTCGTGCACATGTAAATTAAAAACGGTACAACTACCACGTCGATGCATAATTTATATACTGCAACAGAGGATGTTTACTTCCACATTTTAATATATTCTACCTCGAAGACTTTTTGTAACTTTTAATGTGAAACTACTTTTTATCGAATACGATAGTCGGTTCCATTCAGCGAGTGACAGCAGCTGTCACCTAATTAGTCGGCCGCAGTTGGCAGACAATAATGAAGACGACAGTTGTTGACAGAAGTAAAAACTATTTTTGCCGCAAAAGAGTGCGTTTCCATTGCGCATTGGGAATGTCAAACAACGCATTGACATTGTCAAAATCTTTTCGTAATGCATTGTGATTGGCCAGTTGAGCTCCGCACAGCTCCTCTCCGCTTTAACGGAAACGTACTTAAGGCGAACGTAGTTGTGTCAATGGAGTACCTTATTGATGCACTTTATAGTAATAAGCTTTTAGTATCACGCCTTAACTGCCTCCGTGGTCTTGTGGTTTGAGCGCCCGACTCACGACCCGGAGGTTCCGGGTTCGATTCCCGGTGGGGATATCTAACAAAAATCTCTTTGTGAGACTTTCCTCAGTTTGGTTAGGGCATTGCAGGCTGAATTACCTGATTTCTCGAAAAGTAAGACGATTCCGTGGAGGGCACGTAAAGCGGTCCCGGTTACTTTCTACGGATAGTAGTCGTTACTTGAGCCATGTCAGAGGCCTTTGGCGGCTCAATAACTCTGACACCAGGATTGGTCAGGTTGGCCATCCACTCGATGAAGAAGAAGAAGTATCACGCAACATACTACTTTATATAAGACTGTTACTGAAATAGTATATCTAAATTCGGCTTAAAATTCATCAGCTTAAAGAGAAACCGAATCCAGTTGAGACTCGTCAAAATGTCTATTGTTTAATTTCTCTTTGTTGTTTCCGCCGTCTCTGTTTAGTACTAGAGGCAATTATCCGCTTTCCACCCCTTCCTTAGTTCGTATTTTGTTTCAAATATAAAATTGAGATACCCTGGAAGAAAATTAGCAAACGACTAATAAATAAATCCAGTTAAATTTGGTCCAGTTATGGATATTATAAAATTACAACAAAAAGTGGCATTGATTTTTATATTTAAAGATTAGGTACAACTCTTTAATAGAACTTTATCAGATGTAAATTAGGTCTCCAATATTAGGTTATGCGTGGGTGTCCTTGTGTCATACTTTATTCGGGTCTTATCAATCTTTTACCATTTTTGTACAGATTTCACAGTTCATAAAACATTTACGACATTAGGTTTTGGCATATTGATTTGGTTTATTCATACTCCAGATATTGAAGGCGAATATGTCACTTTGAATATGAGAATACCTTTGTAAGAGAAGAGTGTGTGACGGATTTTTTATAACAGCATTGTTGCAGAGTAATCATTTAGCTGTAAGTATTCTATGTTCTACGTATATGGGCTATTTTTCCAGTTATAACATCACAAAAATACTCACATTATATATATAGAACTTTATACGTCAGATAAAATCTATACTAATAATTTAAAGAGGTAAATTTTTTAAGTCTGTTTGTTTTTTTGTATGTTCGAGCTAATTTCGGGATTTGGATAATTCTTTTTGTAATACATAGCCACATTCAACGGGAAGGTTAGAGGCTATTTTTTCATCCCGAAATTCCCACGGGAACGGGCCCAATTCGGGTAAAACAGCAGAGCGCTGCTAGTGTATAATAAAAGCGAAATGTATCCGTAAACGTAGTTTCCATTCAAAATGAGTAGTGTTCGTTTAAACCTAAGAAAGGAGTTGAACTACATTCCCATTTATGTTTTTACTGTTATTTTCCTAGCCTTTATTGTGACTATATAACCCTTTAAACTTCCTTAGCCTTCTTTATTGTAGCTAATTTTTCGTTTTAATTTTCCTTATTGAATCACCCTGGAAATCTGTCAAGTTGTAGTCAGTCATAATTCTCGCATTTTAGGGTTGATCCAGGATGACAGGACACGGTATTTAATGCAGCGTTGAGTGGGATATCTTGTTTGTAATAAATGTTAATAGCGTTTCATATTCGAGGGAAGATATTAGGTATTTCATGGAACCTCCTGTTTATTATCAATCTCAGATTATTCAAGCGGTTATAGATATTTGATCTGTCCTTTGAGATATTTCTTGAATATCAATTATTTAGGTTTACTTTAATGGTTAAGGAGAGAATTTCAATTTCGGTTCAATCGGAAAAGCAACCATCAAATGGTGATATTTCTTGGAAAGAGACAAGTTCGTTACAGATATCTTCATTATCGTTTTAGGGACAGTCGACGTTTAAACTTAGACCACGCTAAAACTTGTGCTAAATGATAAAAGAGGCCATTCAAAAACTTCGCTAAGAGTACCTATTACTTACAATAACTTAATACCTTAAAAACTAGGTCAATACTAAAAACTACCTGCTTGAACAAAAACTAAGTAACTCAAACTAGGTTATAGAGAAAAAAATGTTTTCATAAAAATCCATTAAACAATACAATTCAAAACTCATGTTTTAAAAACTTATACAGAACTAGGGTAGAGCTGAAAAACGGAAAGCAATTTTAAACCCTCGTACAGTCAGGCTTTTTGCAAACAAGCGGGTATAACGCGTTTCAGTTCGAGTTGTGTTGGCAGTCGGGCAATAATCCTCGAGGTGTATGTACGGATGAAAGGTCGCCGATATTATTGCTCATCTATTGCTATGGGTTTTATTGAACGATTAGTTTATTATTGATTGATTAGAGGTTCCAAAGTGCAGTGACGGTATATATAATTTCATCTCACGATTGCCCCTGAATCTTACTTGTGTAGGTAATTGTACATGCACAATATCTTAGTGTGCATCATAGTCCGCGTCAAAAACCTGTCAAAATTAAATTCAAAAGAGCAACAGTATGCTAGATTTGATTAAACGGAAAAAAGTCATTCGCATCAATATAAACAATGATCTTGCCGACGGTACTGATAGTTACGCACACAAAGACACTCCGAGTACATTCTCACAGATACAAGTATGGTTCAGGAGGGCTCGTGAAACAAAACACTATGCTGTGCCATTTGAAAAAAGAATATATAAGAAGAATATGTAGTGTTATGTCCAACGCCCTCTTTTAAAAAAATAATTGAATGATTAAATAGAGCTATGTGATTCAATGAATATGGTTGGTGACTACCATATTAACTAAAACAACGTTACATAGCATATATATATCTTCACACGAATATATACACAACACACACATACATATACAGATACGTTAGCAAAACTGTATAGATTGACTAACGGCCCTACGTTATTGATGAGGTAGCAAGAAACACAGACTTTCATTATCTCCGGGATATAAACCTGCATATTAATCTGCTTCATCCCAAATAACCTAAGAGATTAAACTAACGCTAGGAAAACTAATTACGATGTATCGCAATAACATACCATCTATACAATTAGGAAAGATGTATTACAAAGATAGCCGATAGCCGAAAGGTAATCGAAATAATTGTATGATACGAATAGCAACTCTACTGAGTACGATTAGTTTTTGTAGACAAATGACGATCGTTTCGCATTCTATTTAATACTATTAACAAAATGTATATAAATATCATGTGATAGCCAAGTGAGTAGTCACCATTTTTATAGCGTTCATGGCGTAGTTTGCCAAAGCTTATTGCAATTGATAGTGAGTGTTCCCACTACGCCGGACCGGCAAATCTGCCGGTTCGGTAAATCTGCCGGAAGGGCTAGTGGCTGTACAATTTATATGAATTTATATGAAATCGTTCACATTATCCCGGACCCGGTATAATGTGAACGAGTTTGTGCTAGCTTCATATAAATTGTACAGCCACTAGCCCTTCCGGCAGATTTACCGGACCGGCAGATCTGCCGGTCCGGCGTAGTGGGAACACTCACTTACGCATCGTGCAGCTTGACCCCTATTTCGATGGGTGGCGGGTAGTGGCATTTTGGTGAGCGCTACCGTGCTTCGGAGGGCACGTACAAATTGTCGGTCCCAGTTATTTCGATAGACCATCCGGAGGCTTTAGGCGGTCTAAAAACTCCGACACCATGGTTGGCCACCTACTCGAACTTACGTACTTTGCTGTTATTATGACTCGTTCCTATACATTTTGGTAGTAGTGAAGCAAATGAGAACCGACTCTATATATCAATTACTTTAAGCCCCAAAATTACTAGTATTCGAAGCATAATTATTTTCAGGTACTTAATAGTACACAAATTGAACTTGCTGAGCCTTGATTGACTTTTATAATAAAACCTTGTTAACCTTATAGACTAAAACAATTCATATTGATGTATGAAAATAAATAAACAAAGCGACTAACAAACATGTATTCTTCTTCATCGAGTGGATGGTCAACCTGACCAATCCTGGTGCCAGAGTTATTGAGCCGCCAAAGGCCTCTGACATGACTCATGTAACGACTACTATCCGTAGAAAGTAGCCGGGACCGACGGCTTAACGTGCCCTCTGAAGCACGGAATTATCTTACTTCATCAACAAACAAGTGAAACAAGTAATATAAAAGTTATTTTCTCCCAAACGTTTGACGTCATATTGTATTGTTGAAACACGTTATCCAAAATAAAACTTCCGCATAACTTTTACCGTTTAAAATCCAGTTACGAACAATTAAAGTCGCATTTGACGTGAACGGTATACAAATAAATCATATTGATAATTTTTACTTTCTGATATGAACGAACTGGGGAAAATGGCGTCATTTATTTATCGTAGGTACTGTCAGCAACAGAGGTGTTTGTTTAGTGAGTCAATACTGTTTGTATGTGTTGATATAAGTGAGAAGAAATGGATATGGTACAGTAAAATCAGGAAAACAAACATCAATTGGATAGAAGTTGTACTGTATAACACTAACCAGTTTGACACTTAGGGCGGGTTGCTTTGAATGGTTGGTTATCGTAACATACAAAGTTCAAGACAATGTACGGTGTTAAATGTCTGTGAAATACAAAGCACTGTTTCATGAACTAAATGACGGTCTGTTAAAGTTATACGGGCTGCCAGTAGAAAGGCACGATTTTTCGTTTTCTTACGTCAGTTGAGACTGACACTTTGTGTTAACGTTTACTAGTGCGTAATTGTAAGCTGAAGCAACCGGTTTTATACTTGAAATGTGTGTGCTTTTTTTAGAGTGCTATGTATCAACTTATACTGTTTCACTGATATGCAAAGGAACTTATCTCTCAACATATTTCCGAGCTTATCAAGATCGTCAAGCCATTTTTTTCACGTTCTGTCTGTACTCCTATAGCATTTTTTATTTTTAAAATAAGGCTTCTGATATTGCCTTTACAAACATTACATCAACTATGGCGGTAATTTCAAACATTATAACAAACTTATTGGCGTATTAAAAGCATACTTCAAAAATGCACATAAACAATAAAAGCAGACGCAGGAATACAGCCGGGATTTAATAACATGCACGAATATATTATTATACGTAGGAATGTTGAATGAATCCCGGGGAAACATTGCAGACTTTTCCACCCGGTGCGTTGTCATGAGTCCGTTACACTGATTATCACCCGCTCGTGAACAGGGTGAAAAGAGCAAACAAAATACTGAAATAAAATTAAACTTGTATTTGACTTTACGCTGCGATGGTACACCGACACGGCGAAAAATGTTTGTTGTTAGTTCGTAGGAAAGTGAAAACAATTGTTTTGTGATTCGCATGCGTTGACTGGAGCACGTTTCTGTGTTCAATTTTTATCGTTACATACATACAGATGATATACAACAAACGTAACGATTGTTCAACTTTTTCTTTCTCATCATACTGCAATAATAATAGTCTGCAATAGGAGGGCAGTCGGTCCCGGTTGTTTCAATCTTTAGACCATGTCGGAGGCCTTTAGGCGGTCCAATACTCAAGGTTGACCACTAACCTATTCAAAATAAATGACTGAATAATAATAGTTAATCAAAGATTGTCTTGAACAGTTCATTTAATACTAGTGACGGGTCTAAAACTCATATAGATACTCATATAGAGACTTAGATAAAATAGGTCACTCACAAATACACATACGAGTAAAGTGTTGTTATAGGCTCGCAAAAACAAAAATGATCGTTATTAAAATTAACTTGCTGTCAACGACGCTTAACACATTTGATTACGTACTTAAACAGGGTTCTTAATACGAGTAAATCCGCGAGGCACTGGCACTATGTATAAACAAACATTGTTATAACGCGGCCCTTATATCAACGCGATTACTCGACCCATTCGGGTGTGAAATGTTTTATGTCAAGCTTTTGTGTATAATTAACTGGGTGACGTTGCGTGATTTATACCAAACTGTTCCTTATTATTTTATTTTGGTGAAGGAAAAAGCGTTGTTATTTTTTCATAGATAAAATGTAAATTAGACTAATGAATGAACTTTGATAACAGAGCATAAAGTTTTAATGACAAACAGTAGGTAAATAAAAAGTCCTCGGCGGTAAATATTTCCTTGCATTCAAGAAGTATCATTAAAAATAATTAATTTACACCCTTTTGCGGTGACGACGACGATTACAGACTACAGTCGCAGAGATAAATAAACACGCTAAAAACATAGCATACTAATTAGAAAAACCATTGTTGAAGACTACTTTTAGACAGTATATCTACTTTACATACATTTTGAAGTGAAACTACGTTTACACTTCGCTTTTGTAAAGGAACCGAAACGTCAGATAAAAATGTAAAATAAAAGTGTATCCGTAATTGCAGCTTCAATTCAGAATAAGTAGTGTTCGCTTATACCTATGAAACCAGTACTTAACATACATATAAAAAACTACAACCATTTTTCCCAATCAGTCCCGAACTCTATACATTTTACTATAAATTCTCGTAAAACATTCAAATATTCGCAATATAAATCACTGAATCGCACAAAGTCCCACATATGTAGATACATCACGAAGGGATCAGCCTTGTTTCGGCGTATTGGAGCGATAGCCGACGATATCGCCGGATTGATGCGACGAATAGCGAGAAAAATGTCCGCTACAATGTCCGAGATTGGCTATCAATAATATGTAAATACGGGCTTTGGTTCGCCTTCGGTTTTATTAATGGATCTCCCAATTTGTACCGTCTATTTTACTGTTATGTTTGCAAGTTTGGGTGAGGTGAAATCCAAAAACTCCGACCCAAAAACCTGTACTATAGCATTCAAAAATACTAAATGTGCCATCAACTCGCAATAGGCATGTCTGTGAAATCCTTTATTCTAACTGCAACATGCCCATTGACTAAATTCTTAAACCTACAGTAACAACTGACCTATCTGCTGATTTATGTGTGAATATACGAAAAGTAATAATCCAGCATAAATTCAATTATTCACTAGACTGTGATATCTTCACCTGTCTCATTACTCGGTCTTAATACTTTGGTTGGCCACTATCCTGCACGAACTTACTTACTACTATTTACCTTTGTAATATTTACCTTTGATACGCTTGCAACAGATAGCCGCCGTGATTGAATTGCATTGGTTAACAGTAATGTGGGTAGCAGCCGACTGGTTTCCATACATTTGGCAGGTTTAATTTAGATCAAAACCCCTACTACGATGATATTTCCAGTTTTGCTAAATAAAAATAGCTTCGAGTAGTTTCAGAATCAACGTTCCAAAATTGAATCCGTTTACAATCATTCATGCCTAGATTAATGCTGGCTGATTGATGATCGAATAAGTATTGTTTAGTAGGGGTATTCTCGAATTCTGTTTATCGAAAATTGATGAAAACACACCATTGATGTCTTCCTTAACACGCGATAAATCAACAGGAAGATTTAAAACCACGTTTAGTATCATATCTAGACTTCAGTCACCTAAGTATATTTAATATTCGTCCGATGGTATCGTAAAAACCTACATCAAGTGTTGATGCGTAATGACAGTGAAAGCCACCCTTCGAAGGGTTATTTTCAGTTAGGGTGACATAAAAATGTGAACGACACAGATACCATCGCCTCCGATCACTGAATTTAATGATGACCCTTTATAAAACAGACCTTTATAAATGGTGCTAAAGACGTCGATAGTTGTAAAAAGTTTACAGCTCAAACTATTATTAAGATTTTTGAAAAAATGGTTGATCTTAATTGAAATTCAGTCTATATAAAAACAATCTACTTTTAAACGTTAAGCCATGTATATTATTGTCCCTAATACAGCTAACTTAAGTGTAAATTTTTGCCATGTCTTCTATCTTTTTTACTAACATATATTGTCTCACTGTTGGATAAAGTTCTCCCCCAAGCCAACACTCCTATTTGCGAGACATTTCGAGATAATCGAATAACCTTCGTAAACCCCTAGTACGAGCTCCCAACGGTAACACCAAGCGCAGTCGTCACGGACTCGACTGACGTAACCGCGTCAGTGTCGAATCAACGCATACATTAATTGGATTTCGAAAAACGGATCTATCCCGCGTCAAATTTGCTTACACTCATCCATATGTTTTTAATTACGTTAGTGTAAAAAGTGAGTTAAATTACACATCGTTTGTTGTAATACTTTATTATGATATTGTTTTCCGTTTGATAATTATTAACTGGTTTATTGTTTGAAAAATAATTGTAATGATGATCCCGTTAGTTATTTTAAAAATCACCGAAGATTTTTTTTTTCTTTTCCGTAGCGACTCCAACATCAGGCAGCAATTACTGCTGATGGCATGCACCACTACTGGTTGCTGTTAATCTCTATGATAGCTTGCGTCCGACTGCAACAGCACTGCTGCCTGTGGTTGCTGCCGAAGTCGCTGGCGACAACATACATTAACCCTTAAAATAAAAATAAATTAACAAAAAATCGTTAATAATTGGCTAATTCTGAAATAATAAAACATTTAGAACCTTTTAGAATCTCTAATACATTTAATAAACAATACACCGCTTATCCTTTTCAAAGACTTGAAACAAAACACACAAAAAACAAAAGAAGCCCGCACTTCAGAACCTTTTGGGGCTTCAAAAGCGTTGCGTATCTTTATAACTATCTTTCCACATCAAGTGAAAAAATGATACGAGTTTTGCGTGTCCGTCGTAAACTGTGTAGTGTAAACAGCGAGAACTATGTCTATCTCTATAAACAGGGAAGTTATCTCTATAAACGGGCCGTGAACCACTTGGCAGCCCATTGAAACGTATGAAATATAGTTTTCTCGCCCGCTGGTCGGTGTTTTACGACACCACTGACCTACTGCTCATTTCGTTTTGTTTACTGCACCGTCGAGCTAATAGGGCGGGATAAAAAACGTAATTTATTACTCGTAAAATGGTGCTATCGGCAAAAGATTGGCAACCGACACACGTGTTTATGGGATAGAGGTTATTACATTTTTAATGTTGAAAAAGGAGAAACTTGTTGTTCTTTAATTGCTTGTCGGGATAAACATCGTAAATTGAATCGGACTCAATAGCGTAAAATGATTTAAGCTAATCTAGCATATATAAATATCATGCATCATTTGATAGATATGTCTTCTATGACTTCAGGATAATAACCATCAAGTAATGTAAGTGATTATTACTTAACTAGCAGTTCATTCCAATAGATGGCGCTAGTATAAACATTTTGTAGACCGCGCTTATGTTTTCCCAGATTTAGAGGAGTCGCGCCCAAACATTTTCTTGAGCAGGAACAATTCTTCCTGTTTATAAAATCAGTGGAGATACATACAACTGTCAGTTTCTGTTTAAACGCAACCAAATTACCTATTTTATTTCATTCTATAAATTATAATATGTTCAATGAAAACCTTTCCTCAATCCTATCTAAAAACTCTCTCCATTACCTTATCAATACATCAACCCACTCCAGTCACATTCATTTGAAAGTACAAGAATTATTTATAGAAATAAAACAAAAGATAATCCGGTCAAATTAAACCAAAAAATGAGGGTGAGTTTGCATAAAGTCCCAACAAGCTGAAAATCAGGAAAATTGTTGAAAACATAATTATAAACAATGTGTAAAAGTTCCCCATCATTCCCGTGTATGGAATTTTTTTTATTCAAGGTCAAATGTCAAAAAAGAGTGTTTTTCGCGAATATCTGAAAAACGGTGCAATGTAGCAAAAAAAAGTGTATGATGAAATGAAAGCTTATAAAATTCTCTATAACTTTAATTCTATCCACTTTTCCATATTCCAAACCGTTATTGAACTACACGCTCCAGAAATGTCAAAATTAAGGACCTCGGGCAGGTAACTATGGAGCCTGCCCCAATGCTCAACAGTGACATGACCCATGTCATTTGAAAGGTCTTGAAGAGTTGTACAAGTTACTCCTAGACAGTTATATCGAATTCGATGGCCAACTCGGTGTTTTCGACCACCGAAGAATTACCACTGGAGGTGCTGTGGAGCCTGGACGGAATGCTCAACAGTGACATGACTTACGCATTTGAAAGCTCTTACAAGTCACTTTTTGATAGTTATGTCGAAATCGACGCCAAACTCGGTGTTTTCGACCACCGAAGAAAAAACACTAGGTGTATGTGCAATAATGTGCAGTTGACCCTGATCGTATTGCTCAACAGTGACATGACTAATGTCATTTGAAAGCTCTTACAAGTCACTCCTTGACAGTTATATCGAAATCGACGACCAACTCGGTGTTTTCGACCACCGAAGTATCGACACTGATCGTATTGCTCAACAGTGACATGACACATATCATTTGAAAGCTCATAAAGAGTTTTATAAGTCACTCTTTGATAGTTATATCGAAATCGCCGTCCAACTTAGTGTTTTCGACCACCGAAGAATGGAGTTGGGCTATGCCATACCGAAGTATCGACGCTGATCCTAATGCTCAAAAGTGACATGACCTATGTCATTTGAAAGCTCTTGAAGAGTTGTACAAGTCACTCTTTGACACTTATATCGAAATCGACCGCCAACGCGGTGTTTTCGACCATCGAAATATCGACACTGGGTGTATGTGCAGTTGACCCTGATGGTATTGCTCAACAGTGACATAACTTATGTCATTTGAAAGCCCTTGAAGAGATGTCCAAGTCACTCCTTGACATGTCTATCGAAATCGACCGCCAACTTGGTGTTTTCGGCCACCGAAGAATGGAATTTTCTCAAGGTCCTTTATTAACTAATGTGTACATATATTTTTTATTTTTGGTTAAAAAACACCGAGTTAGCCGTCGATTTCGATATAAATGTCAAGGAGTGACTTGGATATCTCTTCAAGGGCTTTCAAATGACATAAGTTATGTCACTGTTGAGCAATTCCATCAGGGTCAACTGCACATACACCCAGTGTCGATATTTCGATGGTCGAAAACACCGCGTTGGCGGTTGATTTCGATATAAGTGTCAAAGAGTGACTTGTACAACTCTTCAAGAGCTTTCAAATGACATAAGTCATGTCACTTTTGAGCATTAGGATCAGCGTCGATACTTCGGTATGGCATAGCCCAACTCCATTCTTCGGTGGTCGAAAACACTAAGTTGGACGGCGATTTCGATATAACTATCAAAGAGTGACTTATAAAACTCTTTATGAGCTTTCAAATGATATGTGTCATGTCACTGTTGAGCAATACGATCAGTGTCGATACTTCGGTGGTCGAAAACACCGAGTTGGTCGTCGATTTCGATATAACTGTCAAGGAGTGACTTGTAAGAGCTTTCAAATGACATTAGTCATGTCACTGTTGAGCAATACGATCAGGGTCAACTGCACATTATTGCACATACACCTAGTGTTTTTTCTTCGGTGGTCGAAAACACCGAGTTTGGCGTCGATTTCGACATAACTATCAAAAAGTGACTTGTAAGAGCTTTCAAATGCGTAAGTCATGTCACTGTTGAGCATTCCGTCCAGGCTCCACAGCACCTCCAGTGGTAATTCTTCGGTGGTCGAAAACACCGAGTTGGCCATCGAATTCGATATAACTGTCTAGGAGTAACTTGTACAACTCTTCAAGACCTTTCAAATGACATGGGTCATGTCACTGTTGAGCATTGGGGCAGGCTCCATAGTTACCTGCCCGAGGTCCTTAATTTTGACATTTCTGGAGCGTGTAGTTCAATAACGGTTTGGAATATGGAAAAGTGGATAGAATTAAAGTTATAGAGAATTTTATAAGCTTTCATTTCATCATACACTTTTTTTTGCTACATTGCACCGTTTTTCAGATATTCGCGAAAAACACTCTTTTTTGACATTTGACCTTGAATAAAAAAAAATCCATACACGGGAATGATGGGGAACTTTTACACATTGTTTATAATTATGTTTTCAACAATTTTCCTGATTTTCAGCTTGTTGGGACTTTATGCAAACTCGAATGTCTAAATTTACCGGGGTAATAGCTTATTCAAAGAGTTATTATTAGCTCTTCTCGGTATCTTACGGGTAAATAATGTTTATCTTAGAAAACAACAGAGAAATTCAAATTCAAATCTCTTTATTATATCAGATCATTACAATCATTTATAATGGTCAGCTTAAAATTAAGGTTACGTTAGTTCGCATCGCGCCTCCTACTGAGAAGAACTAACAAGAAACTGAGTGGAGTTGTCATTTTTTACTGTGGGAATTTATTAAACTGCGGTGCGTGAGACAGCAACTAACGTTATTTTTTAAATGTAGACAACTTGTATAGTGAAGGAGCATAAAAAGGGATGGACGTTTTATTTCAAAAATCGAAAGGGCCGCTGTACATTGTGATATGTTCAATTAAGATGTTTTTTGTGTGTATTTTCGAGATCGTGTTTATTAAAAGATTTAACGCGCTTATGCGCTTAAGTATTCAGACCGATTTGGACGTTAAGCACAAAGATTGAACAGAAAAGTATTTTATCCTAAAACCCACACATACAAAGATTTAACGTAAGTAGAACTATAACTAGAACCTTGGAATTATTATTATATAAAATTATAGTCCTATCTATACTTAGGTATTCGATTCAAGAATCAAGGTCATGTATCCATACGGCATTATAAAAATATCGAGCCGGTTCGATGGCATTTTTATTGCGACCGCGAAATAATGACGACCTCTTTCGATTCACTGTAAAATATTATGCCTTGATGGTATTACAAGGTACGTTGATAACGAATGGGGTTAGAATATATCCCTAATTATTATTTATGTGATATTAAGATGTTCTTCTTCTTCATCGAGTGGATGGTCAACCTGACCCATCCTGGTGTCAGAGTTATTGAGCCGCCAAAGGCCTCTGACATGGCTCATGTAACGACTACTATCCGTAGAAAGTAACTAGATGTTCATGTACTGCCTTGATCATCAAGAATTAGTACTATTTTATTTGCGACGAAGATAACATCTATTTTTAACACGCTTTTATTAGCTTGGCCTGTATGTATGTATGTATGTATGTATGTATGTATGTACGTATGTTATGAAATCTTTGAACATCATTTTCACCAACTTCCAGAAGTCTGATTAATTTGAAACTTTGCATACGTATCAAGGACCGATGACAATGCAATAATTTAATAACAGTTTCCCATTATTAACACGCTTTTATTACCTTGGCCTGTATGTACGTACGTACGTACGAACGTATGTAATGGAATCTTTGAACATCATTTTCACCAACTTCCAGAAGTTTGATTAATTTGAAACTTTGCATACGTATCAAGGACCAATGACAATGCAATAATTTAATAACAGTTTCCCATTATCCTTAATGGATTTGCCAGATTTACTAAAAAAATATTACTTCATATAAAAGACATCAACGGGCGCTCGCTGTGGGACGGAACGGGAGTTCTGTTTTATATTTTACTAAATGGTACTAGACACTAACAGCGTCCCGTGATGGGCCCGTTCCCGTGGGAATTACGGGATGAAAAGTTGCATATAATGTTATATGGATTTGCCAGATTTACTAAAAAATAAAAAATAAAATTATAGTTTAAAAAAACTAAAAAACACGCTTTTATTGCAAATTGAACTAAAAACTAGAAAATAATTTTTCACCTCAAATCAAAATTATAATAAAATTTAAGTTATTAACACAATGATTCAATTCAGAGTAAAAAAGCGTGGGGTGCATTTTACTGTAGTTCATAATTATCCTCTCATAGATACCAATGATGATTGTAATATTTAAAATAAATATTAAGCACCCCACGCTTTTTACTCTGAATTGAATCATTGTGTTAATAACTTAAATTTTATTATAATTTTGATTTGAGGTGAAAAATTATTTTCTAGTTTTTAGTTCAATTTGCAATAAAAGCGTGTTTTTTAGTTTTTTTAAACTATAATTTTTTAGATATCTGCCTAAGTCTAAACATCTATCCATGTTCGTGATAATTAAAAAATCATTTTTCCTACCTCAGAAGATAGTATACGTTTCAAACTCACACGATTTGCACTCATTATACTAAATGAAAGGGGTCTATATCTCGTTAGAAAATAATATAACGTATAATGTAACGTATACAGGGTGAGCAATCCAAATGGGTCAGTATGGAGGTTTTGGAAACCATAACAAAAAGCGAAATCTTGGCTTAGGAACCATGACGTTGATTTTAGTAAAAAGAAAAACTGCATTCATATACTTACAAAGGGATTAGATAGATGGCGCACAAAGTAAACATCGGTTTCCTAAAAAAGTTTTTATTAAAAATAGTTGCATAACATCAACAGTGCTAAATGTGTAAAAAACCAACAGTTACAGTTATGACTAGTATGTGAAAGTGTTTGTGGCAAAAACTATCCACGAAAAGTGCTAATAAAATACAAGTGCATACTGCTAGGAACATACAAATCTAATGAAGAATCTGTCAAAGTACTCTCAAATAATATTTGACTCAGTGAAAATAACCGATAATAGCTATCATATGTGATGTAAGTACAAAGAGCAACGTGAATATATTTCAAACTCCCTTAACGGATTCAAGAATCATTCACAAATCCAATTATGTACCACAATATTTAGTTCTCATACATACAACTAGATGGCACTGAACTAAATGAGTAACTGATTTTCGACCGAGTGCCATAATCCTGACAATACTCAGTTAGTACCACCATATTCCACTAGATGGCATTTAACTAATCAGCTCAATAACAAAAAATCCCGCAAGATGGCACCACAGGTCACATGCAATAAGTGCAAAAAGAAAGTCGAAGGAAAAACCACAGTGAAATGTTCCATATGCAAACATCACTATGAATTTGACTGTATTGGCTACTCAGAAAAACTGCACGGCTTAAAGAGTACCGAAGTAAAAAAGAAATGGACATGTAAGACGTGTAATATTAAATCAAAGCCGAATGAATCTCGTGACACCGGACAAAGAGTTCCCATTATGGATACCAAGTTAGAGAGCATTATAACAACTCGGAAAAGGAAGGCTATTAAATCCAAAGAACCAACACCACTATCATCAACAACCAAAATTGACGACCAAATATGCAATTACTCGCAACGGTCTTACGACTCACTGAGCGACGAGTCAATGGAAAGATTGTCAAAGAGCGCGGATTTTCCCACTCAGGACTTTGATAATAATACTCAACAATATAAGGAACAACTGACAGAGCTCAATAATAACCTTTTAAGCACACAGAATGAATTGGAAAATATGATTATTGAAAATAACGACCTAAAGCGGCAAATAAGTAAATACGTCAAAGAAATACAACTCCTTAAAAACATATGTCACTCGCCATCGTCTTCAATTAAGCAGAAAAAACATCAAAGCTCTTGCATCAATGCATACGACTTATGTAGTACCACCATGTCACCGAAAATTAAACCCGCAAAGCTGACAACATCAACCCCTACGAACCCCCAACAGAGTCCTATCGACACTACAAAGACAGCCATAGCTACCATGGACACAGAAATAGTGACATTAACGAGTCAACTACAATGCGCAAAGCAAGAAATATCTATACTTAACAACGCCATCGAAAACTTAAAAGCCACCCTACAAACAAACAACCCTGTCTCTACTCCCGAATGTGCTACTCCGGGGTCAACGAATGATACTCAAAGGCGAATCACAATTATAGGAACTCAACAATGCTCTGGATTGGCGGTTGCTCTTGCGAAATCCAGAACCAAGAACAATTACAATAACTACCAGATAACCGGGTTCACGAAGCCTCACGCACCAACCGTAGAGACTCTAAAGTCATGTTGCAATTTAAGACTCAGTAAATACGACAAAGTAATAATATCAATTGGAGAAAATGACTATGACCCTGTTACAACAACCTCCGAACTGTATTCTACACTTAAAAGTTTAAATAAGTGCACAGTAATTGTACTAAAAGTGAATAATAGTCTATATATGAATACTGAACTACTTAATCAACAATTAAAATTAGTGTGTAATAAATTTGCAAATTGTTATTTTTTGGAAAATAAGGGCTACTATCCGAACTATCTGTACGATACTTGTTATAGTGTTAATATGTTAATAGACTCCTTAGATTACAATCAGTGTTATTTAAATTTTAATACCATCAGGGCCCATAATAGTAAAAAAGTAATCCGTAAAAATTGTTCACATATTAATGAAATTGAGGTTAACAGATGTACGACTACTAAACAAACATTAATCACTAACTATTTCACTCACACAGATCACTTTAAGATACCAACAACATGTAACTCTAGCTTAGGTCAAACTGACTTTTTTCGTACCTAATCAAAATTTTACTCTGCTACACCAAAATATTGCTGGTCTATTATCAAAAAAAGATCTACTTGAAGTTACTTTGTACGATCTTTCTCAAAATGGAACAATCCCGCAAGTATTGTGCTTCTCAGAGACTTTCATTAAGAAAGGAGAGGAAAATAATATTATATTCCATAATTATAAATTAGCAGCAATATATTGTAGAAATACTAAGCGCGGGGGGACTTGTATATTGGTAAAGAAAGATATCATATGTAATGAAATTAATATTTTTGACACCTATCTTTGCCCAAACATATTCGAATGCTGTGGAATAGACATCCCTGAACAAAAACTAATTATTATATGCCTATATACTTCGTCAAACAAACTATCTTTTATGTTTTTAACTAGGCTTGAAGCTCTCCTACATAATATTCTAACTAAATATAAAAATAAAAAAATTGTTTTGGCTGGAGACTTTAATATTAACACGCTGGTAGAAACAACAGCCGGAACGTATTTAAAGGACATAGCGAAATATTTTAATTTAACCCTTCATATTAATGAACCAACCAGAGGAGAAAATTGCATCGACCATATTTTGAGCAATGTTCATAAAGGTACAGGTTCACTTTTACCACTGCAACTGTCAGACCATAACACGGCCCAATTGCTCACATTTCCTATTCAAACTAAGTCAACTTTAAAGTCTTGGTACATCTATAAAAGAGACCTAAACGTAGAGAACCAACTTAAATTCAAAAAGCACTTAAGCAGCATAGATTTGTCCGACATATTTGTAGAAAATAACTTAGACTGTGCGTTTAACAAATTTCATGATACTTTGTGCTTGCTATATAATCTATGCTTTCCAAAATTTAAAATCAAAGTAAACAATGGACCTTTTCGACCTAAGTGGATAACAAAAGGTATCAGAATAAGCTGCAGAGTAAATAGAAAGTTACGCTTTGAGTCGTATAAAACTGAAAAAAATAAAAATTATTATCTAAAATACTCTAAAATATTAAGGAAATGTATGTGTTATGCTCAGAGGAAGGGTAATGACGAATATATTACAAAAAGTGAAAATATTGCCAAAGCTTCTTGGAAAATTATTAGTGATAATGTCGAAAGTTACACCCCGCCCATCACAATCCCAGACATTTGTATAAATGACGTAAACATAACTGACCCCTCTAAAATAGCTACGACATTCAATGATTACTACATAAATCTAACAAATGGAACACAATCTTCAAAGATACAAAAAAATACTTCCCACATTAAGCCTATTTCCAACTCCATATTTCTTCAACCGTTCAGTGAACAAGAAATAATAAAAATCATTGAGTCGTTAAACAACTCCAACTCATGCGGTTATGATGAAATTTGCACAAAAGTTTTAAAATCAAGCAAAGCAGAAATCGCCCCGTTTTTGACCTACCTAATAAATTTATCTTTCGAGACTGGCCAATTCCCATCTGCCCTTAAGAAATCTATAGTTAAACCTATTTTTAAAAAGGGCGATAAAAAGGATGTTGAGAACTATAGACCTATAACCCTAGTACCTGTACTATCTAAGATTTTTGAAAAATGTATGTCTAATGTCTTTCTGCTTGAAACATAATATAATTAGATGTGAACAAAATGGGTTTCAGGAGGGTAAATCAACGACTCTAGCTTGTTTTAATCTAATCAATAAAGTTTTGCTCGGTCTTAATGATAAAAAACTTGCTACAGTTCTCTTTTTTGACATGTCCAGGGCATTTGATTTTGTCTTGCATAAGCTCCTGATTGACAAACTAGAAAAATACGGCATCCGAGGACTAGCACTTACCTGGATTAAATCATTCCTAGAAAATAGACAACAGTGTGCCAGCATAAACAGAATTGACAAAAACAACACGATTAATTCCTACCTATCGGACTTCAGGGTGAATAACAGTGGTGTTCCCCAAGGAAGCGTACTGGGACCCCTATTGTTTTTACTTTATATTAATGACCTGCCTCAGGCTACAAATAATGAATGCGTATTATTTGCCGATGACATTTCTGTAATAATTAATTCTAACACTAACACAGCTGACATTAAACAATATGAGAACGACATTAATAAAACAATAATAAATGTAACAGATTGGATCCGTAACAATAATTTACATGTAAATTTGCAAAAAACTGAATATATACAATTTGATGTAAAAGGACGCAAACTAATTGACATGAATTTAAATTGTAATAATGTGCAATTACAGAGGACATATAATTCAAAATTTTTAGGTGTGTCAATTGACAACAAACTGAACTTCAATGATCATGTTGAGGCGGTTTGTAACAAGATAAATAGATTTGTTTACGTCCTTAGAAGACTTACTAAAATTACTTCACAAAAGGTTACACTCAATGCGTACTACGGTTATGTTGCATCTAGACTAAATTACGGAGTTTTACTGTGGGGAAATAGTGTAACAGCCAAAAGAGCCTTTATAGCTCAAAAAAAATGCCTAAGGGCTATATGTTCTAAAGGACCATATGAATCATGTAAGCCTCTCTTTACTAAACTGGGAATTCTGACACTCACAGGCATGTATATCTTAGAGATTTTCAAATTCGTTAAAAAACATTCCCATCTATTTAAGACTTCTAAAGAAATACATTCAAGAAATCAAAGACATCCCGATAGACTTATTATAGACTTTAACCCCACTTTGTCACTGTGCCAAAGGGGTCCTTACTGTATGTGTATCAAAATATATAATAAAATACCCGATTTCTTTAAAAAGGGCCCCACTACAAGTATGATGAAGAAATTAAAGCAATGGCTAATAGCTAAATGTCCGTATAGTGTGAGTGAATTCTTGAGTAATAATTATTAGTTTTTGTACACTTATATGTAAGACCTACCTGTTGCATGCCTTCTAATATATCGGCGAAATAGAGAAACCTGTTTATATCATAAGACCAATGTATGTTACCTATTTCATGCAATAAATAATTTCATTTCATTTCATTTCATTTCATTTCATTTCATTTCATTTCATTACAAAAATACGTGTACTCGGCCCAGGAATCGAACCTGGACTTTTTGAAACATTAAATTTCGTTATTTTCCTTTGAATATCGGTTATGTAGCTCTTAAATAGTAAATGTTACTTAGAAACATGATATCTAAAACTAATAAAATGCATTGTTTTTAAACAACGAAGTTTTATTTTTCAATACTTCAGCGCCGCCGCCGGCCCTTTGACTTTGTATGGGGAAGTTTTAATATTGTTTAAGTAATTGAACAAAAACACAACAAAAAGATAATTATTTTATTTCAGTAAATGTTCAAAATGGTAACCATTTTCCTGGATGCAAAGATTAATTCTATTGTTGTGTTTTTGTTCAATTACTTAAACAATATTCAAACTTCCCCATACAAAGTCAAAGGGCTGGGCGGCGGTACTGAAGTATTGAAAAATAAAACTTCGTTGTTTAAAAACAATGCATTTTATTAGTTTTAGATATCATGTTTCTTAGTAACATTTACTATTTAAGAGCTACATAACCGATATTCAAAGGAAAATAACGAAATTAAATTTTTCAAAAAGTCCAGGTTCGATTCCTGGGCCGAGTACACGTATTTTTGTAAGAATATGAATGCAGTTTTTCTTTTTACTAAAATCAACGTCATGGTTCCTAAGCCAAGATTTCGCTATCTGTTATGGTTTCCAAAACCTCCATACTGACCCATTTGGATTGCTCACCCTGTATACGTACGCGATACAGACCCGTTTCATTTGGTATTATCATGAGATAATGTAATTAAAAAATGTTAACTCTTAACCAATAAGGAAGCATAATGGTACACTGGCGCTGCAACTTTGTTTCGATCAAAGAAAAATCTTCTTTTCAATACGATAATACGAAACTAAACCCAACTGCCCTAAAGGTTACCCCACACTGTCATCGTGTGATTCCATCCAAAGTAATTGATCGAGAATCTCCCTTTTCTCGTGCCTGTTAAACTCCGCCTTACATCTTCGGGTAATTTTCATTGTAATGCCTCGAGTCCTTTCAGATTGATAGACGTCACGCGTTTCCCATTTGTGTTCCTCGGGCGCTGTATTCAGGACCTTTTCCTTACAACACTCATTTGAGTGTAACTACCAAATGGTTTATGTAATAGGAAAAGTTAGGGTGTTGTGAAGTTTTGAACGATGTGAAATGCAGATTTTAAGATGATTTGTTTGTGCATTTAACAGACTGGCCCGCCATAAGTGATGACAGAGACAGCTGAAAAGGAGGAAGGGATTTGCCCTATAGTGGGACAAAAAGAAAATAAATATAAAATGCAATTTTGAAAAATCGCTTCTTAAAGAGGCTCTTGATGATCCAGGCAATATCTGTCTCAAGAGGTGAATAGCGTTGATGACACGTCAACTATCTTTTCTGAATATAGAACACTAAACATCAGCTATTTCAGTGTAATGTTGTGTTCTGTTTTTAAAAAGTTCTTAGTCATCGTTGTTCGCTTCAAACATGACATCCCTAAAATAACAAAATGTTCAACTGTCTCTTCAACTGGTTTCTAAGTTGAAGCGAACACTACTCATTTTGAATTGAAACTACGTTTATGCTGGGGCCACACCTATGCCATATGCCATTAAATATGACATTAACCGTAGGTGTAGCCACGACTATACGTCATAATTTGACAATAGCATTAACAATGCCATTTGGCGTATGCGATAGCTCGAGTGGCGGTACATCAAAGAGATTAATGCGAGAGTTAAATGCCATGAAGCGGCCACACTACGTATTGTTAGTGTGCGTCGAGAGCGCAACGGGTTCGGACGTATTTGCTTATTACGACGGATTTGCCTCAAAATCGCACGTTTTTGTCTATACGTACTATGGCGACAGAGTGGAGTAACAACAAAATTATTACTTTTCTTGAGATTCTGCAAACATGGTCTCTTTATTCGATAATGATTTAATAAAGTCAAATAATATAAATTAACTCTCATGAAATATAGAGCTCTGTCGACGTCCATCTTGCCGGAATTGAAGTAAATTCAATGCCGTTGTCAATGTCAAATTTTTCCAATAAATGAACATTGACATTGACAGTTTAAGTGTAGCCACCCACTATATTGCATTGAAAATTATTGCATTAAATGGGCATTGACATTGAGCGTAAGTGTGGCCCCAGCATTACAGATACACTTCGCTTTTATTTTAAATCTAATCTGACATTTCAGCCCCTTTACAGGAACCTCTGCTATTCTGTCTCTTCTATTTCCACCAAATCTTCTCAGTATTCCATAGCCCAAAACACAATTCTAGTTCAAAATTAAATTGTAAAATTAAACACATAATTCATAGTACCGTAGTCGCAGCGCGTAGTTGATAATATAATATTCAGCGCATGAAGCATGTCTCTGACAAGTCCCCGTTACAAACCTAACACAATGCTGCTTTAAAATTTTAATGTTAAACTTGGCTGGTCAAGAAATACGTCTATACTAACTTTATAAAGAGGTATATAAAGAGGATTTGTAATTTTGTTTGTTTGTTTGTTCGGACTAATCTCGGGAATTACCAGTGTGATTCGAATAATTCTATTTGTAATATATAGCCGCATTCAACGGGAAGGTTATAGCTTATTTTTCATCCAAAAAATCTCACGGGAATGGCGATAACGCGGGTAAAACCGCGGGGCGCTGCTAGTGTACTATATATATTTTACTCCTTTCACCTATATACAGAAACTAGGCCTTTTCTTTTGTTTTCATTCACGTTATATTATTCCCGTGGGAATATGGCCTCTCCTCTAATATATACCTCATGGCCATATTGTATCTGTTTTCTAAAATATACCATGTGTTATTCTGAAGTATAACCTACAAAACTATAAAGTTTCATCCAAATCCGTTTATAAGTTTTTGCGTGATAGAGTAACAAACGAATATTTTAGCGGTTATTTAGCTAATCGGGATGATAACTGATAAATAAAAAACAATATAAAAAAAACGGCCCATCCCTAATTGACTTATAAAAAGGTGTAATTATGATTTTCGACTTGATATATAAGGTAACGTTTGCAATATGTTTCAAGGGCTTTATAATTCAAAATTAATTGAAACAATTGAATGACTTTATTTAACCTGACCTTCAAGCTGCAAATCAACATCTGACAAATCCAGAGCTAAATGTAATTCAAGCCCTAGCCATTATAATGAATGAACGTACATAATATCATCCCGTCACTGAGTTTCACATTACCACTTAAGAGCCTTGCATCATTATTAAGTTATACAATATTAGATATTAGTTGGGGTCTAAATTATCACGTAGTCAATGTACGGCTTAACAATTGACGTAATTTTTCATACATTACTTGTCAAAAGTCCATTGATGCGGAGCGAGCTGGCAGAGCGGAGAAACGGACAAATATAAACCAATAGGATTGCATAAAATCTCCGGTCAGATATTTTATGCAATCCTATTGGTTAATATTCCATTCACCATTCCACCTAATCCATTCACCCTAAGGTTTGCACAAGAACTGTAAATCAATTTAATTCCTAACTATGTTTATGAAACAAAAGCTGTTCATTCAAAATTGAATTTTATTTTGTACCTAATGGAGCATAACTTCAAACGAGCATCATTTGTTTTTAAACTTATTTAAGAGCTAAATGAAATTAAGAATGCTTGTGTAATCCGCTCTAAATCACTACTAAGGAAGCATTGGACGTCTCTGAGTACGAATAGATTTTGAAAATGTCAATGCCTTGTTGGACAATTTCAATGCGTGTGATTAGTCCATTGAGCTCCACATAGCTACGTCTCCCGTTCAGTGTATACGAGCCCTGAGGCCCTTGCATAATTATTTTAATGTACTTTTATTAATTTAATAGCTTAGTAATAACGTTGATATTTGTTAATACTTGTGATGTTTGTGATTTGTTCCATTTCGCAACAGTTGAATCCTCTACCGCTGTTCTCATTCTCCGGATACCTCCAGGCAATCATTACTCCCCTTTTCATTAATTGTTCATGTAATTGTAATATCAACAAAACAATACGAATGCTGTCTTAAATAAATTAAACCCCATTCTTCCAGGATTCAATTTAAATAATACCTTTCATTAATGGACATTTAATACGAGCTTACCTTATCATTATTCTATTTTGTAGAAGCTTGAAAATATCAAAGTTAGGATCGAACCCCCCGGGCCACATTTCGATTTAAACAGGAAACAAAAACGGACAATTATTCGAGCAAATTTGAGTCTTATTGTGAAGGAGTAAGGTTAGATATTATTTAAGGGTTTCGAGAGAGGACGTTGTTACGAAAGCGATACCAATTATTTGGCGATAGATAAATTGGGCCTGAAGCGTGACGTTTACTTATTGAGTGAATTTGGTTTTATCAATATTGTTTGTTGGTTTTAGGGGAATAGTGTGACTAAAAAGTTAGGGTAGTATTCCTGGTTGAACCGCAGATCGAAACGTTGGCGGCTCACGGACATTCGTTCTATTGTCTTCGCGCGCGCTGCGAAGTGACTGCAAAACAAACTGCACCAACATCCGCGTCTGCGGTTTATCTCGAAATACTACCTTAATTTTAAAAGCTTACCAAAAACAAAACTAAACTTATTTTATTCAATTTTATCTCTTTTTCATATATTTTTTTGGAATCTCTTACCTTTATAAGGAAAGCTTACACGACACATTTACAAAAGTATTTTCCCTCCAATTTTTCTCAGAAAGTTTTTCTTACATTATATTCCAAATCGAAGCATGTATTTTTGCATATCCCCAAAACGCGAGTATACGCAACAAATATTGAATTACGGTATCGAAGTTCGATGCAAAATAGATTTAGTTGTGTTTGCGCATTTCCTCGGTTTATTTGCCTTCAAAATGTGTTCTGTACATTTGGATAAAGTGTGCGCATCGGTCTAACTCGATAGTTGTGATTGTTTGTTTAACGTGAATCGGGAAGTTGGGAATGTCTCGATTGAATCTATACTAATATAATAAAGCTGGAGAGTTCGTTTGTTTGAACGCGCTAATCTCAGAAACTACCGATCCGATTTGAATAATTATTTTTGTTATAGACAGCTTTTTTTCATCCCGAAATTCATATCAGAACGCGGGGAAAACCGCGGGGCGCTGCTAGTAAATAAATAAAGGCCAAGTTACAGATACTGTCACATACTGATTATTCTTGTTGTTGAGTCAGTATGTGAAAGTTTGCAAAAGTTTATGTTAGTGATATTATTTTTATTGCTTTCTGTGAGTTAGTCTACAAGAAGTAAATAGTAATTGAAACGTATACAACTTTTTATTCAATTGTGTACATCTTAAATTTATCTTAAAAATTAGTATATATAAATGATTGTAATGATCTGATATAATAAAGTCTGATATAACAAAAATATAAGTCAGTTTTTGACCGAAGACGGTCGAAAAGATGATGGTACTCAAAGCATTGCATCACATACGTGCGCGCAATTGGTGGTGTTGGATTATGTAGTTAAACCATACGGTTTAACCACCAATCGAATTCCTCCAAATAACACAAACCGGAAATCTCTACCACTAAAATCAATACACCCAGGAAACCGCAATTACCTATCACAAGTTCAATCACAATCCATAAACCATTATAAAACCGCCCGCACCGTTATTGTTCTTATTCGTTGAGACATAATAATCATTACCGGAACAAAAGGCCTTCCCTGCGCCACCTCCGACCACGTAAATTGTCGCATGTATTATAGTCAGCAAATTGAAATCTCTAAGCACCCTCATAGGCCTTTAATCTCTTAAATAATGGTTCTCAAAACAATAAACTGAGATTTGGGTTGTCATTTCGAAAGCAACTGTATTCAGTGTGTATAATTTTGTATGTGTTATTGTAAGTTATAAAGAACTTTAGGTTATTTTGATTATTTCGTAAGTGTAGCTTGGACGGTTTTTTGTTTAAATTAGTTTATGATTTTTTTAGCGATTGATGTTGTTAAGATGTGGTATTTAATAAATGAGCTTAATGCGTCTATAAAGATAAGGTGCTACGGAGCAAGCGATAGTAATAGGTACTAGCAATCTTTAAAAAAATAATCCTCGATTACTTAAATGTTTGCTCAAACCGATATAAAATTAACACTAGTGTCTTTTATCAGTCCTATCACACTTTGCTTCGCTTGTGTCTTGTATCAAACATCAAATACACACCATAGTTGCATAACAACAGAAAACCTATTGATTACTATCTTTTTCAATAAAACAACAGCCAACTAACCATTATAACTTTACATTCAATAACGCAACCCAGTTAGTAACAATTGTAAATATACTGTGCTGCAGCACCATTGCGTTTCAAGCTAAAGGACAATACGCCTCGTTGCATAGAAACTCGTCAATGTATCGCAATACAACTAACATGGACGGAACCACGCGATCGTGAGTATTGTGATGGCAAAAGTTTGTCTACAGAAAGGGTATTGAAAAACTATTGTATGTTCTACTGTAATCTTTCTACAAATAAAACCTTTTAATAGACCTTTATGTCATGTTTTCATTGATTAAATGATTGTAACAATAGTATATAGTACTAGCAGCGCCCCGCGGTTTTACCCGCGTTGTGCCCGTTCCCGTGGGAATTTCGGGATAAAATGTAGCCTATAGCCTTCCTCGATAAATAGACTATCTAACAGTGAAAGAATTATTCAAATCGGTTCAGTAGTTTCTGAGATTAGCGCGTTTAAACAAACAAACAAACAAACAAACAAACAAACAAAACAAACTCTTCAGCTTTATAATATTAGTATAGATATGTTTTTACATTACTACAAAATGAAGAAGTAGTAAGAAAGGGACAAACCATTTGATAGCGAAAATGCTGGTAGTAAGCGTTTATGAATAAGGCCATAATGCCCGGGATACACGAGGCTAGTTTTTCAAGCCAGGATAGCAAGCTAGTGTCAGTAAGCTAGCAAGCTAGTACTTCTGGCTTCGTGTAGACAAAACTAGCTTCATTTCTAAGCTAGTAAACTAGTAAGGTAGTTGACAAGACAGGAAAGTTTTTAATAGGATGGAGTTCTATTTTTTAAGCTAGTAGCGCCCCCCACCACTGATTTTACTATCCTGGCTTGTGTACTAGCTTCATGTGGCCGGCGAAGCTAGCTAGTTTAAAGTTGACTCGTAAGCAGTATAGCTGATTATTGCTTACTTTTGTGTTTGTAAAAGACAACCACGCGTTTTGTTTGTTTTTCTCCGCGACACGTGTTAATACTAGCTTATAATAATATAGCCTCATGTAAACAGAACTAGCAATTCCAAGTCATGTCAGCTAGCCAAGACAGTTTAGAAGAGAACTAGCTTGCTATCCTGGCTTGAAAAACTAGCCTCGTGTATCCCGGGCATAAGTCTTTTACAAACACAAAAGTAAGCAATAATCAGAAGTAACAACTGTAATTGAAAGGCAATGAAAAATGTTTTGTTTTAGTATCTTCAAAGTCTAATAGTAAAATCATAAAATCACTGAACGAAATTTATGTAAATTTGCATAGCCTCTTCAAACCAGAGATGAAAATGATAAAATAAGCGGACTTTATTTACAAAATGAGATCTGCACTGTTGTGAACATTTTAATTTTAATCATCATTTGTGACAAGACATTTGGCATTTGTGGTGTAATGTTTTAACGTTTAGTTCACACAGGAACAGTTGGATTTAGACCAGTCTAGTCGAATCTTTGAATGTGAAGGAGACAAGTCACAAGTTAAGCTGAGATTAACATTTTTGTTGTATGACAAATGCTGTAAGATTGAAAAGGCATTTGAATCAAATTGTTATTGTATTTATATAAAAAATGAACAAGAAAACTAAATAAAACTATTTAAAAACAGAATTCGAATCTTAGGGCGGATTACAAAATAATTCTGAAATTGATTTATTGCCTAAACACGGTTAAGAAAAAATTAAAGATATTCGTTCAAAATCTTGTTTATAAAGAACGTCATATGTTTTAAATATAATAAGATCCTATTTAAAGAAAACCGAATGAAAATCCGTTCAGTGATTTTTGAGATTACTTACAGACATACCTTTTAGGATCTTTGTTTTATAATATGTATTGAACAATTAATATTTTAAACTAAAACTTAAGCTACCCCTTTTAATGTTACATGAATTTATTAGACAGAATCATTAGTAAAACTACCAAGAACACGGCTTTGTATTAAACATTTATTACATAGGATTTTTAATAACCTTTCACATTTTCCTTTAAAATACTTCTAATATATTACTGACTAGCAGCGCCCCGCGGTATTACCCGCGTTGTTCCCGTTCCCGTGGGAATTTCGGAATGAAAAGTAGCCTATAACCTTCCCGTTGAATGTGGCTATCCATTACAAAAAGAATTTTTCAAATCGGTTCAGTAGTGTCTGAGATTAGCGCGTTTAAACAAACAAACAAACAAACAAACAAACAAACAAACAAACAAAACAAACTCTTCAGCTTTATAATATTAGTATAGATGTTTAACTAAAGTTGCGTTTATAAATGTAGGATTATGATTTTAAGCCGTATATCTCCTGTGTTTGCTGTAATTTTGAGATTTTTCTAAAGTATACGAGTATCTTGGTTGATCTTATCATATATAAATTACAATTTCTGTGTATGTGATATTGTATAGAATGTTAAGAATTTTCTTCTAAAGTAGGTCTTGGGCCGTTTCTTATATTTTCCTAATATACGTTTATTAATTTACATAACTTTAGAAACTGGCTTTTTTATTATCTCTACTTCTACTCTAGCTACTGCAACATCAGCACAATAACCGTATTGCATTCTCCAACGAACTTCCGTACTAAATATCCGAACTTGTACTACAACTAATCTGAGTGTGGACGAAACTTAATCCAAATAACTCCAACATGTAAGTAACAATGCCCCAGAACAGAAAGTTTGTGATGATAATGAAAACTTGAGGTCTCAACAGATGTCTCGAATCGCTTACCATGTAATATTACAACATTTAGTTAACTGTTTACGTTGCAAGTACTGTTAACATCTAATCTTATACTGCGTGGCATAGTTTGAGTAAGCGATGTTAACTCATTGATTGTTAAGCAACGTGCAGTTAAGTCCCTAATTGGATGGGTGGCCGGTAGTAGGATTACTAGCCGAGTGCTACCGTGCGTCGAAAGTGCTTCTATACAATTTCTACACGTAGTTTCAATCAAGATATTCAGAACCTCCTAATTTGAGCTAGAAGCTTTTGAGAAATCGGGGGAAATTCATGTATCAACTGATAAATTAATTTACTCGTGATATTAATGCTTGATTGTAGAAAAATAATTCACCAAAAATATACAATATTTCTTTATCCAAATGACTGTAATATTCTAAATTTAATTTTACAATACTAAAACCAATTACACCAAGGTATTAGGAGTATAATAAGCAAATCGAATGTGCTATCAAAATGAATGCAATCTCTCGGCTCGATGGCGCCGCAGCTGTCAGTGACATCTGCATTACGGTTATACGCCTCCGATACCCACGAATACCTCTCGGATAACCTATTTGGATTTATTTTGATATTAGTATTAGTATTTGTAGATGTTCCAGTGGTTTTAATATAGTTATAAAGACAACGACTGTTTCATAGCAATTATAAATAGCGTTAACAATGTTTGTCAAAATACAAATAAAAATTAAAGTAAAAATAAATTATTAGCCTGTAATGTCCCTACTCCCAAGGCTGGGTAAAGGCCTCTCGTCTTACTGAAGATATCAGTATAGTGAGGGGGAATTGTAATAAACTGTATTAAGTATCCAAAATCTATATCAAAACACTAACTACAGTTTCAAAAACTGAAATAGCTTCAAATTTTAATTCACTTCCAATAAAGCAAAAATATAAATACTCAGTTTAAAGAAATCTAATAAATAAAGAAGACCGTCCGCTTAACAGAACTATTAATTAGAACGCCTGTGAAAAGATTGTCGCCGGCTTTATTCAACGTCCATTGACGTGCCTATAGCGACACCATTTCAAAGCGGCTGTACATAGCCGTCGATGTATTGTTAACAGCGCAATGGAAACAAGTGCTGTTATTGTTTCACTAACGTCAGCATTTCCTTCTCTAAATGAATACGGAACAAGTGGTTATTGCCGCTCGAACATGCAAATGTAACAAAAAGATGTCTGTATACGAGATTGTAATTTCATTCCGCTGTAAGCAACATCCTGTATAATAAATGCAGATATTTACCAACATTCTCTCAATGAGATTACCGCTCCAAGAGAAAATTTTAAGGAACATTTTTAAACATTCTTTTTGAATTTCTTCGCACGAGCACAATACGAGCGGGAGCTAAAATTAATCGTATTTCGTAACACCTTTCAATACAAAGTGAATTTCTTTGTTGTATTTCAAAAATTAATATGCTAGGAAAATTCTGACTTTACGATATTCTAGAAAGCGTCGTTACATTATTCTATATCCGAGTATTTGCTATTATTTAGAACTGATTTGGCTTCTATCATAAATATCTATGCTTTGGCTTCGATTAATGATGATAGGCACTGTTATGATACAACCAAATGACAATGACACAGGTAATATTAGTTTATAGCTGTTGTCTGCTCGTCGACTACGCTGTAGCACTACCATTTGCAATGACTACGGCGTAGCAAAATCATAAAAGATGACTACGAACGTAGTAACTACGAGTACTACGACGTAGTAGAGCATTTATGTGCTTTGCAAAATGGATGGCAATGTTTTATATAGGTACAGTACCTACTAAAAACCTTAAAAAAATCAGAAATGACTTCAATATTTTAAAGTATTTAGGAGAAAAATAAATTTCAACAAACATTAACAATAATTTTGTGGTTCAACTTTATCGCGGTTGGATCCCATTAAATAATGAACTCAATTGCCATTATTACCTCAACGAGTATAATTCACGCAAATAACTCAATCAAAAGTACTTGAAATTTACATAATAACCGCTTTGTACGTTATTTTTCATCGTCTTATAATGTTAATTTCAGCAGTCATGAAAATGTTTCGTATGAAAAATGCTTGCATTGTTTTAGGCCTTTATAATATCGTGTGTTAAGAGTTAGGGTGCTTTCAAATTATGCGTTTCGTGTCGGACCGCTGCGGTGCCGAAGCGGTGCGTTTGTCGTATTGTGAACGTACGATCGTGTGTTTTCATACAAATCGAGCAGTGCGGCAACGGTGCGTACTAAAACTATTTCGCGGTACCGACGCCGCACTGTTGCCGCACTGCTCGATTTGTATGAAAACACACGATCGTACGTACGGTCGATCGTACCTGCGGCACGGCAAACGTGCGGCAGCGGTCCGACACGAAACGCATAATTTGAAAGCACCCTTAGTCTTTCAAAAATGTTTAGTGATAGAAATAAAGTACATTTTATTATTATTTCTCTGCCATTTAGTCCGCACAAAACGAAAGTGTATTATGTCAGCTTCGAAATAAATAAAGGCTTTATATTTTCTTTATTCTGAACGTAGCAAATTATACCTTTGTTGAACAATCTAATATGTGTAACCTAAGTATTATTGTTACTTCTTCATTTGTGCCTATATATTATTTAATTATATGTACATTTTATATGGTATTTACTATTTTATGTACCAAAATACCACAATGATAACATCTATCCCTTTAAGTACACTTGAGAAGATATTTGCTGGAGCGAAGAAGCGGTAACATTCAATGTAATCTTGCTGTTTGCATAAACATATCAATGTTATATTTCTATATTAAACTCTAAGAATTAAGAACACTGACAAATAGTTTGTCACTTTCTAACATACGCAATTTTCCGAAGAGCAAAAAAGACAAAAAACATTATAACAGTGTTTCTCAGCGTTTACTAAGGCGGTAGGTGTCCCACTGCTGGGCAAAGGCCTCTCCACTCCCTTTCATCTCTGTTAGACAATTCTTATATACCAGTTCATATATTGTAACAATACAGCAACCAAAACATAGACTTCCATTTGAAATAACATTTTATCATAAAACCCATCGACAAAGGCAAAACATCCACTTGGTATGCATGAGATGCACTCGAGTGTGATACAGTATCGGAGCGTCACTACATCTCAAGTGTAGTCTACAACTAATAATTGCAGTTCAAGAAGTGATGCCACGAACTTGGGCCGCGGGTACCGGCTCACTGTCTTCGTACTTAATTAATGCTATAAACTCGACCTGATTGGATCTTTGCTAGTTTAAGTATGTTTGCTTGGATTATATTAGTCTGTTGGCTATGGTTTTCAACTTGAAGTGTTGTAAAGCAAGTAGTTTCAAGATCTTATTGCATCGTCACTTTCTTTGGCTAATATAGCTGATTGCATGAAATATATGTGTTTTTTATACTGTATACAACTCTGAAATTATCAGCGGTTTGTTTTAAGTATATGTTCCTACAACTACAACTTAACCCTTTTATTGTAAATTGTAATATGTTTCGGAAGCTTGAAAATATCCTTTATCTGTGTATTCCAGTACAATTTCAAATGGATATGTATATTTACTACCAAAATGATGTAAATATCTTTTCTTCAAACAAAATTAACACAATTCACATATAACTGAAAGCAAACCAAAAATAACTGATGAATGATTAATTATAACTATAAAACGTCTCAAACACAATTACCAAAGAATATGATGAATAAAGGAATAATGAAAAAGGTAATTAATATTTATTAAGAGTGTCGTTTGTGACAAGTTTCCTGAATACTTGGCAATCTCATTAGGAGCGCTCTCACAATGATGCAGCTAATGGACTTCCATCGGACCTCGTCGCTAAGTGGAAGCAAATGTTATTGTTTGCTGCATTGGTTATAATAAGATCTTATTCAATTTTATCTTCTCTATTATAAAGAGGTAAAATTTGTAATTTTGTTTGTTTGTATTTTCGGGCTAATTTCCAATGGTTCTGATTTTTGTAATGGATAGCCACAACGGGAAGATTATAGGTATTATAGGCTATTTTTCATCCCAAAATTCCCACGCGAATGGGTATAATGCAGGTGATACAGCGGGCGCCACTAGTTTTTTAATGAAGCAAAATTTATTTAAAACATTAATGTTAGAAAAATGAATCTTCGACCTAAGAGCGTTTGTCCACCGCCCGCCGGCACCGGACCGTCACCGGGAACGAAATGACGGCGCCGAAGTAGCAGTAGATACATTTAGAGTGTTTTGCTTTAGCCGCGTGTCCACCGCATATCCGTCACGTCATAATAAACTCGGGCCGAAATAATCTCGTTCCCGGTGACGGTCCGGTGCCGGCGGCGGTGGACAAACGCTCTATGTATATTTGAAGGATATGTAAAGAATATTTGTAACGACGGTCAGTAGGGGCAATTTTTCAAATAAAATAATTTGAATTTGTATTTTTCTAAACCTAAAAGATATGAAGATCTTTACTTAGAAACCATACCTTAGATACGCGCGGCAATCGATTCGAGTAAAAAGCGAATAAATAACATCCCGTATTTTGTGCTATTAATAACAATCTTATTTTTTGCTAAAACCAGCCAAGTAAATGAAAGGTTAAAGAAATATCGAGATATATTTTATTGGATAACGTAATCGAAACAAAACAAAGACCCTTCCTTAAAAAAGTAAGAAAATCAAACGTTAAAAGCCCGAGAAAAATCTTAAGACAAAATCCCCTATTTTCCATTTCCGTTATTCCGTTGAAATACCTCTAGATTATCGGTGAAATAACTCGAAGACATTAGTGTAATACTGGCACGGGGAGACGTAAAAAGCCAGGAATTATCCTCGGTTAAGGCTCCTTGCGCAAATTGTCGAGTTGCATTTTTCATGAGCCTCAGATCGGGTAGCCTGAATCGTTGATTTAATTATTGAGATGGCTCCATTTCAATGACTCTTGATGTTATTACGAGGTGAATAATGATGCCGGTTCACTGATTGCGAAAATGTTCACGGTGTTTACAGTTTTTGATACGTTTTCTCTTAATTTTATTGAAAAATGATAGAGGTCGTTGACCTGCAGTTGGTGGTTGTTTTAATCGTCAGACTTTGCGTAAGTGCCAGGGTGCAAGTAATGGCTGTTAGGCAAAGGCCTCTTATTCTCACTGAATATATCAGTACAGTGAGTAGAAAAGGTTATAATCACCACGCTAAATGCCAAATGCGGGTTGGTAATTTCAAACTCGAGCCGTGTTTAAAAAGTAGGAAACTTGTTTTCGATCGGAAATTGAACCTGGGACCTCAGTCTTGGCAGGCGAGTGCACATACCATCAGATCACCTAGGCGTATCTTTCTTATTGTAATTAAATTGGTAAATATTTCTTTAGGTGGGTGTTTTGTTTATTATTCATTATTTAAAATAAATTAAATATACTCGTAGATGATTTTGATCATATCATGAACATCGCTGTTCGCCTTGTCACTACTGTCAACAATATAAGCACAGGAATTTTGCATTTAAAGCATATACACAATGTGGTACTGAAAATTTGTATTTTCTATCAAACTTAACAGCTGTCAAACTATACTCAACACATGCAGATCAAAGAAAACTTTCAAACATCTTCACCCATAGACTTGTTGGCCTACTTACCAGGTATAGATAGCGGTTAGAGTTTTTGAATCACTGAAGATTTCCGACATTGTCTGTCGGGGATATCTCAAACAATCAGCACCTCAGTTTTACCCGCCGAGACATCGAACTCCATTCTAAAGGTGCGTTTCCATTGTAGGGAGCTCAACTGATCAATCACAAGGCATTGCGAAAAGATTTGATAATGTCAACGTTGAGATTGTCAGACAACTGTCAATCGCAATGCGCTGTGATTGGTAAATCGGGGTCCGCACTGCTACAATGGAAACTTGCCCTTACGGTAGCTATAAAAGAACGTTTAAAATAGGAGAATATTCTTCAACTACAATTTGCTATTTTAAGTAGGTATTTAGAGTGTTTTCTTACCAGTAGCACTGAGCAATCAATCCCGTATAAAGATTGACTGAGTACTTAAGATGGTGAAGAATGGTACCGATAAAATATACCTGCACGACTCTACGTCCTTAGCTATGTATGTACTTATATTAAATTTGACAGCTGCGGAATACACAAAGTGATGTATCAAAAAATATTTCTTATTTGCCTAACATTATAAACTCTACCTAATAAATTAAGTATAGGTAGACCTTTCAAGACTTTTTTCATTAAGTCAAAAGAATTAAACCCTCTCGTTGTATAAAATTATGCTAATAACCAAGTTAGGCCAACACCAACTCGACCTAAGTGCGTTCTATAAACCTAACTACATTCCCTTATTCTTCAAATAACGTTGGTAGATGTCTTTTAAAAAAATGGTCTGTGTAATTTGCATAGGACCGCCGACGGAGGCTTTTGAAGAAATTCTAAGCCAAAAATGTGGACGAGTAAGAAACACGGTTATCATGCATTAGTGAGACGTAAAATACATTAGGTAAAGGTAAGGTACATTTAACATACTGAATATGGAACGAATGTCGTCGCGAACACTTTTTTTACGCAACTGTACTCATACTTGTTGTTTGATCAAGTCAAGTTTAGGCACGTGTAATGTGTAATTAACATAAACATGGAAAATTACTTGGTTGAAGCTTGATGTACTAATTACGTACGGGACAAAAAGTAATGTTTTCGGGTAGTAACACAGTAGCAATATCATAAATGAATATGTATTTGTTATTGTAATATTTTTAGTATACGTGGCACGAAAACTGAGTAAGTGGTGATTTTATCCATTTGCAGTGGTGTGGTTCGTATTGTTTGGACTGTTGGTAGGTTAGCTACCAATAGGCAATTGCCAGAACCTTCCCTAAAGACCAGTGACAATCGCTACGGGATGATCTATCAATTCTCCATCAGAATTTAACGTTACCAACAATTAAACACGTACCGCCTTATTAATAAACGCTGTGTAACTAAAAAACTGTTATGGTATAAAATGTGTTTTGCTATTTTGCTCTTCGGAAAATTGCGTATATCAGAAAGTGACAAACAATTTGATAGCTAAACTGTTTCTTAATACGCATTTATTATAAAAGCCCTATAGTGTTAAGTCAAACAACCCTTAAACGTAATTTTTTTTATATAAACAAATCACATCCGTTCCAAAATTCAAATTAAATTACCGTTCCTTTTTCAATCAATCCGAATAAAATATTGCAGCGAAATGTTTCATGTTTTAGGGAGCACATACATTTATACGAGGGTTCACTATTACGCACTTTGGGTGTCAGTTTAACCAGCGAGATGAGACCGGTGGGACGGGCCTAAATAAATAAAAAAGCGACCAAGCATCACGTATTAAGGACGGGAAAATATTGATGTTCAGGGTTTTGGTCACTTCCACGAAATAAATATTATATACGCCTTTTATTTGTATTTTTAAGACATGGTTTTGTTACTTGATTTTATTTGTTTTAGAAATTGGATGGCATTCCTTTTCCTAAATTGGAAACAGTGGGCACTTTCCAAATCTATTTAAATACAATATGTGTTACTTGCTGTTAGGGGAGTTACTCACACAATTATGGAAACGTATCCTTTCAATAATTAATGCTCAATTATTGGTTTGAAAAAGTCATTATTTTCAAAAATAATATTTAAACTGAAAATAACTTTCGTCCAATAAAATATGGCAGGGAATATTATATAGTGAACAAGTAAATAGATATAAATTAGAGCTCCTTTCGAAGACTGAAACTAAAATTCACTTTAAGTTAGGATTATATTCTCTGGAGACATGCATTTAAAGCTTATCGGCGAGCTTATTCTATCGAGAGCTTATAGGTTTGAGACTTCGCAAATTGTCTGATGGTACTTAGGACTTGTTGTGTTAAAAGTGCTCTTTTAGTATAAAAACTAGCAGCTCCCCGCGGTTTTACCCACGTTGTGCCCGTTTTCGAGGTCATTTCGGGAATTTTTATACATATAAACCTTCCTCTTGAATCACTCTATCTATTTAAAAAAAAACCGCATCAAAATCCGTGTAGTAGTATTTGAGTTTATCGCGAACAGACAGACAGACAGACCGGGGACTTTGGTTTTAATATATAGTGACAACAATAATTTCAATAATATTTCGGAAATTAAAGAGAAAAACCTACACATTATATGATGATTTATTAGTAGACTGACACAGACATGTCTACCAACCAGCGCTGGTCATTGACTTTCTTTCTTTGTGTGGATTTTTTTATAAGCGTCATTTATTAAAAAGACAATAGGCTACTTGTCTTCATAAAACACCTACGGAAAATGATACAGTATATAAGCATATGAACCTGTAATATCCTACTACTGACCACAAAGAAACAAGTACAACGAGTAAACACTACTATGCTCGTATACTTTCATGAGTTACACGGGTCCTTCAATTTACCATGATCCACTTATTTTATCAGGAGATTACCGCGATAGCCTCCATCACACGGTTGGACGCACTCACAGAAAACAAGTAATCGATATCTTCTGGCTGAGATATCAGGGTAAACAAATCGAAATTGATTTACACGCAGTCCCAATAACTGATCTTGATTAACTATCTTTTCGTAGTGGATTAAGTTTTTACATTTTCGTGTAAATTCATTCATTTTGAGTAGGTTTATGACACACTTTGGTGTCGAAGATTTTAGACCGCCTAAGGCCTCCGACATGGTCTGACGATTGAAACAAACGGGACTAAATGACATTTTTCAGTTTCGTGTCAACAAAATGACATTTATCAATCTTGTCGTAAAACTTTTAGTTATCATCAAAGTTTTTACTTTTTTAATTTAGCTTTACTTTTTCCTGTATAGACTCTTAATTCCTTAGTCTTCTATGGCTTCAGTTTCGAAGGGGCCAAAACCACGAAACGTCAGATAAATATTGAAAGCAAAGTGCATTGGTATACCTAGTTCGAATTTAAATAGTATTAGCTTTAACCTAAGAAATACACACTGGTTTCTTACGTCTTCTGTGACCACGGTTCCTGTAAAGGGGCCGAAACGTCAGATAAAAATGTAAAAAAAGCGAAGTGTATCCGTAAACGTAGTTTCAATTAAAAACTAAGAAATACAATCAAAAGTCATTTATAGAAGCTATTTAAGAATACTACAACTGCTCTTAACGCAACACAGATCAATAATTCCAAATATATATGAAAGTAAATGCTCACATTCCGAAACTACAATATATTCACGATCGCATCACAAGTTTCGCTAAACATCCACTCCGAATAGTGGAGGCGGTGTACTTCGCATTTCCGATTTCCAATCCAATTTATTCGAAGCACAGTTCGAGTGTTTATTCGATTCAAGGGCGACTTTTACTCGAGTATTTTTCACTTTTAGTATATTACCTGCGCCTACAAGTAAAAGTATTGTTGAAACGAAACAAGAAAACATTGTCGAGACCTTTCCGCTGATTAAAAACTCAACATTTTCTTATTTTATCTGTTATTAAAACAACTTTGTGATGAATATATAAATAAAATACAGGTCGAGTAGCAATAATAATCTCAGTTTGTTTAAGTTCATTTTAAAGTCGTCTCGCAATTTATCCATATAGTACCCTTTCTTATGGGAAATATGGTATAAGGAGGACAAACAACCATGCACATAATATATTAAAATATATTTAGAATTTATACTGACAGTTCCAGAAATTCGCGCGTACAAATAAACTTTTAGGCTTTAATATAAATAATAAATATACCTGGACAATTTCACACACGGTTAATTAGAACTAAAGTAAGGTTTTTAAGCTTGTGTTATGGAATCTAATTAACTGGTACTACTACATATACATACACAAATATTTTATAAGAATATATAATTGACACCCAGACGTCGTCGCCAACAACTATGTCTTCACATATTGTTGACTCCGGGCGGGAATCGAACCCGGAACCCCCAACACAGTAAGCGCTCTCACTGCCACTGTGCCAACGGGCTTGTATACAGGGTGAGCAATCCAAATGGGTACCAGTATGGAGGTTTTGGAAACCATAACAGATAGCGAAATCTTGGCTTAGGAACCATGACGTTGATTTTAATAAAAAGAAAAACTGAATTCATATACTTACAAAAATACGTGTACTCGGCCCAGGAATCGAACCTGGACTTTTTGAAAAATTTAATTTCGTTATTTTCCTTTGAATATCGGTTATGTAGCTCTTAAATAGTAAATGTTACTAAGAAACATGATATCTAAAACTAATAAAATGCATTGTTTTTAAACAACGAAGTTTTATTTTTCAATACTTCAGTGCCGCCGCCGGCCCTTTGACTTTGTATGGGGAAGTTTTAATATTGTTTAAGTAATTGAACAAAAACACAACAAAAAGATAATTATTTTATTTCAGTAAATGTTCAAAATGGAAACCATTTTCCTGGATGCAAAGATTAATTGTATTGTTGTGTTTTTGTTCAATTACTTAAACAATATTAAAACTTCCCCATACAAAGTCAAAGGGCCCGCGGGCGGCGGCACTGAAGTATTAAAAATAAAACTTCGTTGTTTAAAAACAATGCATTTTATTAGTTTTAGATATCATGTTTCTTAGTAAAATTTACTATTTAAGAGCTACATAACCGATATTCATAGGAAAATAACGAAATTTAATTTTTTCAAAAAGTCCAGGTTCGATTCCTGGGCCGAGTACACGTATTTTTGTAAGTATATGAATGCAGTTTTTCTTTTTACTAAAATCAACTTCATGGTTCCTAAGCCAAGATTTCGCTATCTGTTATGGTTTCCAAAACCTCCATACTGACCCATTTGGATTGCTCACCCTGTATACATATATATATATTAGCATACATACATCACGAACAAATATTTCTAATACAAAATCCAAATAGAAACCACACGTGTAATCTATTTTCGTAGTCTTAAAATCGACCATTCTGAATTCAAACTGTTTCAACAAAACCGAACTAAAACAGTCGTATTCTAATTTCAAAGAATTCTCTGAATCACACACAGAATAACTTCACGCTATATCCGTTACCAAGGAGGTAGTATTATAGTAACGTGGTATTATAATGGTGCTTGTTCATTCTACGATTTTGGTTATGAATAACTTCTGTAAAGCCCGTAATATTATCTCATTGAGGCTAGGTATAATATAACATACAATTCGCTAAGTACGACTTGTATAGTATGAGATACATCACATGCATGTTAGGAAAATGTTGTAACTATTCAAGGGTTATATGATGTTTAAATCTTAGCAAAGTTATGGTCATGTTGTAGTTATAATGTAAGGGGTACTTAATTAGACAGACAAGATTTCATCGGTGTATAAAGAAAGAACTAAAAATAAGTTAATGATTTTTAAAGTATTAAATTCAATATTTTACGTCATAAGTACGTAACCCAGTAATGAATTTAATTCGAAATCTGAATTAGAATTTATAATAATTTGACCCAACACTTATTATCGACCCATACTAACTAAACATTATAAAATTATCCTAGACCCAATATACTGACCCTAAATTAATTAAAAGATTTGAATCTTCACATTTTTACTTGATTAAAGTAAGTACAAAAGGGTATTGTTTGTTTAAAGCTCCAAAACCGCTGCCTGTGAAGATCGCCAAGACAGGCTTTTTGGTAAAATGTCGCGACGACAATCGAGTCTGCCCCGTGAGTTTGAAAAAAGCCCGTTACATAAATGGTGTACACGAAATCATAGATGCTGGATATGTTATTCAAAATCAATGATTGATTTTGCATCTATGTACTCATAGGTACTAAATGATAGAACACATAACAAATTACGCAAAAAATCTAGTAATTAATTTGATTTTGGAATGTGATGATTAATCTAAATCTACTCCTTTAAAATATCTATTTATATCTGTATTTAAACTTTTGACAGTTCTAATTATAAATAGTTAAATTATAAAGTCCAATTGCAGCTAATTAGAAAATAGTGCAGTTTAGTAAACAAACTGCATTTTAAATCCTTATTTTATATTAGATTACTATCCTACTTGAAATGAACGAATGAATGAACAGAAAGAAATAGAATGAAAACATTCTATGCAAAATAAGTAGAGTACTCTTAAGCAATGTAATCACAATAAGGTTGACAGTCTTGTTTCAATACAAGTAGAGTAGAGCACTCATTTTTCACAAAGCATCAAGAGCTCAATTATATTATTTTCTACAAGAGAATAATGAGACGCTATTTCGCTACTTTAATACATTTCCTCAGCAGACAGCTAAGTAGTTATCTCTTTGTTTTTTGTACGATTTCGCTTCTAGTTTCTTTATATCTTTGAACACGTTGGTGTACAAAGAGCACACAATTTGTGTACAAATATGTGTCTACACCCGATTCAGAGATTCTGTTCCTCTATTCGAATGAAAATTCCTTTCCGCAGCCTGATTTGAAAAGTGCCGTTGTCTACATATTTATTCCTTTTCCGAAATAATGGACGTGTTATATTTTTAAGAGATATAATCTGAGACATTCTTTTCGGTAAACATTTTTGCATTTTAAGATAAGCGTAACATTGTTTGGAAGATAAAATTAGTTTTGCTACCATGTGTTTGCTTCAGATTGATACTAGTATTTTTCTAACAGAAAATATCAACACATAAGTGTAGATCCTATTTAGAACCCTTTGCCACTGACAGATCTTGGTCCTTGATTTTAATCGGAAGTCTCATATCAGACAACGATTTTTTGTTGGAGCCCACGAAATAGAGAAGCTTACGCAGTAAGTGCAACGCTCTTCCGTGTTGGAGCCGATATTAAAATCACCGACAATCGATCTGCATCCAGATCTGAAAGCCGACAAGTGAGAAGCCTCTTAGCATATTGATATCTTCATTAAACATGTCTTACCATTTTACTTAATTGTATCTCCATAAAATAATTTTGTTTTGCAAGGGTCATCGACATCTAATATTTTCACTAGACAAGCCCGTTAGCATGGTGGTATGTGAGAGCGTTTACTGTGGCGGGGGTTACGGGTTCGATTCCCGTTCGGAGTCTACAGTGTGAGACATAGTTGTTGACGACGTCTGGGTGTCAATTGTGATGTCATAATACTAGCTTAGAGTTAAGTTTGGGTTTAATTAACCGTTAGTGGATTTGTCCCGTGATTATTTTTTTAAAAGTATACGACTACTTGTTTCTTAAGTTTAAGCGAACACTTCTCATTTTGAATTGAAACTACGTTTACGGATACACTTCGCTTTTATTTTAAACTAGCTGTGCCCCGCGGTTTCACCCGCAGCGCCCCCGTTCCCGTGGGAATTTTGAGATTTTTATTCCAAGTTTTCATTGTTTTTAAAATGTATTCTGCTATTCAGGGCGGAGACAAATCCAACGAAACAAAAACCATGAAAATTGATCCAGCCGATCTCGAGTTATATGTGTTGTAACAAACCCGTCTTTCTTTTATATATATAGATTTTTGTCCGACGCTTCGGCCCCTTTACAGGAACCGTGGTCACAGAAGACACAGTCTTCTAAAGGTTCCGGTCAATGACATAACGAGGAAGTTTCTATTCAATTCCTAACCGTTAACATCCAGTTCCAATTTCAATACTTCGCAATAACATTTACATAATCTTGTCATATCTTGAAAGTAGATACGTGAATGAACGTAAAGATATTATCATACTAAAATATTTTTATACAGGGACAGTATTGTACCCACGTTGCCCGTTCCCGTGGGTACATTCTCGTTCGGGATGAAGAATAGCCGCAACCTTCCTGTTGAATGTGGCTATCCATTACATTTCTTTTTTTTTATTGGATAAGTAGTTTCTGAGATAAGCGCGTTCTAACAAACAAAAAACAATCTTGTCATATTTATTGTATGAGTACTAGCAGCGCCCCGCGGTTTTCCCGCATTGTGCTTGAACTTGGCTGTTACATATCGCATACAATTTTGCAAAAACATTGAACTCGAATTCCATATAGTTCAAAAGGACAACGGGCAAAACAGTTCAGCTCCAATAAGAATGACATATGCATCAAATGAAAGGCCTGTTGTACACTCATTATCATGAAGCCACACGTCCAAATGACGAATGGTGCTTTATCTAGCCATGTTTTTATTAGTTGGTAACCCATCTGGATCAGCCTACAGTCACTAACCTCTACGAATTGTTATTTTTCAACATTAAAAGTAAATATAACAAATAAATATTTGTATAAAACGTGTGGTCTAATCCCATCGCAACTGAAGCGAGATTGGCAAACCTTGTCAATCCTTTACATAAAGATTTATCAATAACATTCCACCCTTATCAAATGTTTGCACGAAACGTGTTTGTCTGGGAAGGTCTCAGTGTTATTGTTGCGAAAATCCGAACCAGCAACTTTGTATTGCAAATATTGGACATTCATTTAGATTGAGCGAGTATACAAGCGGCGAGTTCAATAGAACGCAAGCGTCACTTGTCAAATTGTTATTCGATCACCTGCCTTCTATCTATACTAATACTAAAGGGATAAAATGTGTAAGTTTGTATGTTCAAGCAAATCTCAATTAGCAGTCCGATTTACAAAAAATCTTTTTGTAATAGATAGCCACAATCAACGGAAAGGTTATAGGCTATTTTTCATCCCGAAATTTCCATGGGAACGGGCAATACGCGGGTAAAACCACGGGAGCTATTAGTAGAGTTATAATGTACTTATACTAACCCAATGCGTTCTACTGAATTTACCAGATTAGTATATTCATTCACTCATTTCGAGTAGGTTACCCCTGGTTCTTCTTCTTCATCGAGTGGATGGCCAACCTGACCAATACTAGTGTCGGATTTTTAGAACGTCTAAATGCCTTCGACACGGTCTAACGATTGAAACAACCGAGACCGACTGCAGCATGTGAGCTCACTTGTGAGACACATTTGTGAGACACGAGCTTTTTAAGCATGTTCTGATTCGACACGATAGTAACTCATTGTACGATATGCGGCTCGGCCAATACTTGAAAGTATGGCCTATAATGGCATTTCTGTCTGAGCGTTACGCAGGGCACATGTTTAAGTTCCAGTTGTTCTCTCAAAAGATCCTGTTAGAGCCTTTAGACGGTTTAAAAACTCCGAGAGCAGGGTTGATCAAAATCTTACCGGAAATTGCTTATTTTGACTTTGCTCCATAGGTCCAACACAATGACAAGATCATAGGACATGGGTTATTCAACTTAGCTGTAGAAGCGTTCAACTTCAAGACAAACGTAAAGAAACGACAATCCATCATAGTGTGTACAGACATTTACTTTCCTAATTCTATTTCTATAAACAAAAGCCTTTTTAATTAATCATAATCGTAATTCTAAATTAAGTAAGCCATTGCTATACATAGTACAATATTCAAAACCCCAAAATTAAACATAACATCGACCATCATTTGATATGTGACGTAATGTAAACGATGACGTAACAGTAATGACGTCATAGCTTTTGTTCGCTTGAAATGTTAGACAATTACGTGCTTCCAATCTAATTGACAGGTTGAGTTGAATTTGAAAGGTTGTAATGAAAGAAGGATATCATAATAATACATCATGTGTACATGTGTAGGCCATTAATGTTTCAGTGTATTATTTTTAACCCCCAACGGAAATGAGGGGTGTTATAAGTTAACAGCGGCTAGTTGTTAATACAATTAACATCTATAAATAACCATTAAGTACCCACCAATCAAAAATCAACTTTAATTATTTTCACACGATTGGTTCTTTACTAAATATGAACTATCATTTCTAACCATTGTATAACCTGTCGTATTCTAAGCAAATAGAGTTGAATTTCTGTTGTATTAAGCGTGACCTCACTCAGTCGTAGACAGTGACTACATCATAGTATAGTTTCACATAAGGAAGTCGGTCCGTCTGTCTGTTTCAACTGACAACTGACCGCTAGCTTTTGTGGCAGGACCATTTATAAAGAGATCTTATTGTTCAAATGGTTTTACACTCTGCTGTCGGATTAAGTTCAAACCCACCGGATAGAATACGGGTTTCTTTCAGATAAGATGTTTTTTATGATAGAGGTTAAGTTAACATTGATTTTTGTCCGATTTCTGAGAACTGTTTCTGAGCCTTAAAGCTGCTGCGAAATAGTTGTATTGTTTTATTTAGTTTTTTTGTAAGCTGATTTGGAAATCCCAATCCCATTGAGTTTCTTATAAGTTCTTCAGTAGGTGGCGCGTTGCGAAACTAACGTAAATTTAAGCTTACGGCGATTATAAATGATTGTAATGATCTTATAATAAAGATCTTGAATTTGAATTTGTAACTCAAGTGAGAAATATTTCGGATTGAAATATGTGATAAAAACATCTGGGACTTAATAAAAATAATGCCATTACTGTGTAGACAAAACAACATTGACAACTAAAAATTCCGGTCAGTGATCTGACGTTTTGTTAATATTACTTTTTCTCCATAGAATAATTATGTTTATTCAAGTTCTGCATCACTTTCATATCTCTCAATTGCAACACTGGAAACATCAATAACTGCACCAAACTTTAGTAACAACAGTTCACGAGCTTTTTATGTAAAAAACAATAAAACTATTTGAATTGAATTGTTTTATTGTAGTAGAACTGATACAACTAAATCTATATAATAATTCTCAGTCATATTCACACAATACGTAGGTACCATTCCATTGTAAAGATATGGAGCAGCTAAACGGTATGGCCGTCCAATATAACTAGAGTGCGATCATGCAGGATTAATGTTCAGTTTGCGCACTCCCTGTAAATCACGACTCGTGTTTTAGGAGCGGCCAACAAATACAGGCAGTTATTGCTGCAGAGATCAGAACGATTTCATACACTGAAATTGACTTTTAAACCTACGTAGTGTATGGGTTTGTTTAACAAGTATGTTTTAAAACATGAACTTCGATATTTATGAGGCTTTGCAGCGTAAACTGTTTTGAACATTTTTTTTAATTTCATCGTAAATGATAGAGTTATGTCCGAACATTAAACATAGAAACATCGAAGACAAAATGACTTGGAGTTAATTATGAAGTCGTTAATAAAATATCCGTTTTGAATTGAAACTACGTTTACGGATGAGTAGTGTTGTAGTAGCAAAATGGTAGTGATGTAGTAGCAAAATTGTAGTGTTGTAGTAGCAAAATGGTAGTGTTGTAGTAAATGCAAAAAAGGTAGTGTTCGTTTAAACTTAAGAAACCAATACAAAAAATGCGTTTAAAAAAAACGCCACATTTTCATGTTATTAAAATGTTACCTATTAAAATATAGCTTCTTACGTTTATATTGACAGACTTCTGAGTACCGAAAAGCCATTATAATGAAAGCAAAATGTAATTTTAAAAGGAAACCGTAGAAATGTAATATCATTATTGACAATAGCATTAAATACCTGCCTAAGAATAAAGGGGAACTTCAAACAATTTGTTTTTTGTGAATGTGACCTGTGAATTTAATTTAATTAAGTCCACCATTTATTAAAGGTTCGATGGACACAAATGTATTCAGAAAACGTTTTAAAATTATTATTTTTTCGTTTTAATTAATTTTTACAGCATTGATTAAATTACAGCATTGGGTAAATGGTACGATTTTGTTTTTTGTTTATCTTTTGTATTGTTTTAACTTTGTATGCAGCTCGATATTTGGGTCATGGACGACTGTCAGAATTATGAGTTCAATTATGAACGACTTCACTAAACACGCGGTCACGGAGTAATAGAAATAAGTTTAAATTCATCCCCATTCGTAGATAAAGTATTAGCCTGTTTTGTCCCGATGCTGCCTAAAGGCCTCTCATCTCACTGGAGATATCAGTACATTGAGGAGGATTAGACGTAATCACCACGCTTGCCTACTGCGGATTGGTGATCTCAAGCCCAAGCCATGTTTGAAAATTAGGAAACATGTATTCGCTCGACCTCGGAATTGAATCCGGAACCTCAGTCTTGGCAGGCGAGTGCAAATACCACTAGACCACTGATATTAATTTTTATCTACGATAGACCGCATTCGTAGATAAAAATTAAATTAAAATATTCCGCTTCACAGAGTTTTTCCATTCTTTCTCATAACTGCTCTTTTCTATATGCAGAAAAGTAAAACGTTCTTGCCAATAAAACATCATGCAGTAAACTCAACTATGTCATAAGAGTTTATGAGCTTGTAAATTAAACGGTCTTATTTTACAACATTGCGCTCACAAAAGAGGATTTTTCATCAGCAATTTCAGAGTAAAATATCTACACAAGTACTACTCAAAAATATTAACTTGAAAGAACTTTAAAATGTGCACCCGACGGTACTGCGTATAAAAACTTAAGATGAAAATGAGTCACCTTTTGGCGTGTCTCCAAAAGGCTTGTCTTCTGATGCATGCTGCGAGTAAATAGTAAAGAAATCTAGAAATGTTTAATCTGAGATAACACTTGATAGCTCTTGTTTTGAAAACAAAAAATATAAAAGACTGAATAAGACTCTGTAGGAGAGTAGCTTTATATAATTTGTTTTGCTATTTATATTTTATTTTAAATATTGTTTTGTATTTTGTATCTTTCTATTTTTATGTAGCTTCAAATCATTACACTTAATTTTGGTTTAAGATATAAACAAGTAAAAGCATTGTCCTGCAATGTCCCACTGTAGCGTAAAGGCCTTTCATCGCACTGAAGATATTAATAAAGTAAAAGTTTTAGGTAAAATTTAATAAATACATCTTACATTATCAAAGATGTGCAACTTTGTCGTTCAAAACCACCTCTTTACCGAGTCCATTGAATGAGGAGAGTGATAATTTCTCTGAAGCGACCTCGGAAATGAAAGACGTTCCCGGAATCACCGAGTTGATTCACTGTGATTCTTGAAATGGAGTGCCGTTACACCGACAACGAGCCGGCAAAATACTCGTAAAAACGTTCCTTTAAAAGGAATTGTTTCTTACAAAATAAACGTTTTATTTCAATCATATTTTACGGTATTGTTCTTAAAAATAAGTTTAGTGCTGTGTAAATGGGGATTGCTTGGTTTATAGTTTCCGGTCTAGACTGTGTTAAATATTTTCGATGTTTAAGATCTAAATTGAATCGAATTGATGTGATACTTTTATTGTAGAATGGTAATAAAACAGCGTGTCAAAGGAAACGAATAGAAGGGGACATCAATAACGTTTTGTTGGTGTTCTAAAGTTGTGACCTTTTTCTCCTTATGTTTCAAGATAGGTATTTGAGAATACATTATCAAGTTGTTAGTGTTGAATGTTTCAAACTCAAATGAATTCTTTGTTGTTACTCTAGGTCTAGATTAATAACTTAATAACGTTATAACTCAGTAAAATAGATTAATTTGTATAGTTATTTCTTGCTTCATAAATTGCTCACATAAAATAATTTATCCATATCGCCATCATCACCCAGGGAACCCAGAAAAGATGGCAATACTACCCGTATTGCCATCTCTTTTGGGTTCCCCGGGGTTTGCTCCTTCGACTCAATGACACATTGTTATTTAATATGACGTAAACGCAATTCAAGTAAAATTCTGAACAACATCAATATGTTATTAATCGACTCAATGACTTATCATTTACAACCTCATCTAGTTATCCTAACTATAATTACACCATCTTATCTTACCAGTCCTGCGTACAATCGCCAACTAATGCGTTTGAACTCGATTAATTAAACCTCAAAGGGGCATGATTGATTCCCTAATAGGAGGTCGGCTTGACGCGATACATAAACAATAGCCAGTAATAAGAAGCTGCGTCCGGTCAAGTGACACGTGTAATAAATTAACAGGCAATCAGTTATGAGGCAACAGTTACTTCGTAATTGGTAATCTATACTAATATTATAAAGCTGCAGAGTTTGTTTGTTTGTTTGTTTGAAGACACTCATCTCAGGAACTACTGGTTCGATTTGAAAAAGTATTTTTGTAATATATAAGAAACATTACCATCTTTAAAAAAACATTGACAATTTACCAAACCATTCCGCACCTCGTTACTGGCATTATTATCAACTTACATTACACTCAATGAAGACTCAATAGTAGCGTACTTAGCATTTATTTTAATGACGACCCGACACCAGACCCGATCCACAAAGAATTTAATCAGTAAGAAAGCATCGCTAAGAAAAGAACCGGTCTTATCCATCCATGTACAGCTGTTCCATAAAACAACTCCCTTATTTGTGCACAAAAAGATATCAAAGTCATTTAATTTTCCGCCAAAACGGTGTAATGACCAAGAGGGTATTCTTAATAAGATGAGATATCCTCGTGATTTTATTGCCCACTCCTGGGATCGCTCGTTTGGACGTAACGACTCTCGATGCGTACATCGCACGGGCCGCCCTAATTTCTTTGAGTTTTCTAAGTGCTTGTTCTTTGGAGTGGAGAGATTTCATTACATGTTACGTACGAGAGTTTACATTATCTTTTATCGGTGATTTGGATTAATTACTTGTACGTTAAATTGTTTGTAATACTGTTATTTTTGATGACACACTGTGTAATTTCAAATACACTTGAGGCCATATTAGTAAACGCGTATTGAGAACAGTGTTGCTATCAAATGGTTTGTCACTTTCTGACACACACAATTTTCCGGAGAGCAAAAGAGACAAAACACAGTATGACAGTGTTTTAGTTACACCACTAAGGCCCTTGATGTTTGTCTTTCCATACCTCGTATTATTTTTAAACAGACCTCTTTTAGACCTACGCTATGTACCCTACTATGCTACTTAAGTGGCACTATGGAAGATTAAATTATAGTCTCAGATGCTGCCCTTTTGCTGAGTAAAAAGACCTTACTTATACACTTATAAAAAGCGAATTAATCATAATAATAATAGAAACAGCATACAATATTATTATATTATTATTCATCACGAATAAATACCTTCTTAAACTGGACTGAGATGATTTGAATTTGTAGCTATTCACAAACATGAAAAAGAACATTTAAAAAAAAGTACTTTTAAAGCCTGAACAATTATTGCAGGCTAAATGCTCTTTCCCTCACTACTGTTATTAATACATTAAGGAAGATTGGACGTAATTATCGCCTTGCCTTATTTAATGCTGATATTAATACAATAATTCACCTTTTCTATTTACATTGTTCTGGTAATTCGTTACATAAATTACGTTAATACGAACAATTAATCAACGGCCATCCATCACAACACAACCGACGCCATATGCCAGGATTCATTATGAGAAACATCAACGTTTGTTTACAACATTACATAATAACTTCCTTTTCGCAATCTGGCTAATCAACTGTAACTTAACAAAACAAACTAGTACAATAAAAGTAAACTTGTCTGAGAAATAAACGATAATAAACCTTAATAGATCGGAAGAGAGTCGATTCCAAAACGATTAAGAACTCGTTCCGAACTTAAACTAAAACTTCTGAAGTAAGTACGTTCAGTTTACTTCAAAAGAGTTTACAACTGAGAGTCCATTGCTTGGATATTTGTTTAATTTAATGGACTCTCGAACATAATTCTGATATACGAGGTATATACGAGTAATATATATAATACGAGGTAAATAAGCCGTATTTTTGTTGCATACTTATCATAGTATGCCCCTACTACGCCATTAAAACCGCGTTTAAATGCTGCAAACTGGCGAGTTAAAGAGATCATGAGCTAACGAGTGAGTAGTTGACATGTTTGACTCAATGCAATGAATGGGCCGTCATGATTAAAGTGACACAAAGTGCAGATGCCTTTATATTGTCACATGTGACACTATATTAATACTTGAAAACAAAGTCACGCGACCCGCACCCGGCCCGCATCCGCACTATGTATTTCTTGCGCTTAACTAAAGTAAAAAGTAAGTGATCTTCTGTATCATTACGAACCATTCTAACAGTTTTTACAACAAAACTCCTAAGTAAATTATCTTCATAATAAGTAATGACTCCGACAAATTGTTCAAATTATCATTATTTACTTCCTGCATGACGTAGGCTGACTACTATCAAACAAATTCAATACATTTGTCAGCGGACCCCTGGCGGGGCAGTCTGATCATTAATTCACGGCACCATTTATATTGTCAATCCAAAGGTAAACAATGTATAGGCCCTAACATGAATGACATTCGTAATCGAATAGTAAGTTTTTGAATAGGTAACGTTTTTACCTATACGAATATTATAAAAATATAAAATAAACAATTTTATTTTTTTGTATGTATGGCAAACCTCAGGAATTGGCAGTCTGATTCGAGTAATTATTTTTGTAATGGATAACCACATTCAACGGAAAGGTCATAGGCTTTTTTTACGGGGAACGGACACAACGCAGGTAAAACCGCAGGCCGCTGCAAGTGGACTATAATGAGAATAAACTTGAGTGTCTTTGTCTAAAACGTAACGTAATTTTTTTCTGTGATGACGGTTCCTTTAAAGGCACCGAAACGTGATATAAGATTAAAATGTAAAGTGTAAAACGAAGTGTATCTGTAAACGTAGTTTCAATTATAGTGTAGTATTCGGTTAAACCTAAGAAATAAGAATATTTTACTTTTACTATACTATTACGAATGAAACTCATAGTAAAGCTCGAACCGATAAAAAGGTCGTCATAAAAATAGGTTTATTGTTGAGTTATAAATGAAAGCTCACTTAGTTCGGACAAAGCATTAAAAGAGATATTTTGTTCTCCTTTGAAGTTTAGTTGAATAGTTGTTATGTTTGTAGAATAAACGAAACTTGAAAGCGTATTTTCTTTGTACTATACCAAAATAGAATTATTACAACGTAAACACGTAACTTACTGAACTATTTACTTACCTCACCCATTTATAAAACAAACTAAGTTACTCAACTTTATTAAAGACACAATATTTCATACATATTCAAACTATAATATTATCGTACCACAACGATAAGAATACACAACATGCAAAGGAACAAAGTCAAAGAACAAACATTAGAAAGAAACCCATCTACAAAATTAGATACACCAACACACGCGCCTAAGTAATCCACTGAGTCATTACCCTTTGCAATGAGGACATATCACGGCGATAAATCCTTCTACATATGACGTCACTGTACGGTATCATAATCTATGACATAGTATGACGTAACATCATTAATTTTGTCCCGAATCGTCTTCACCGCAACATGACTGCACTTTGACAGTTCCGGGACGGGCCTAAAGTAGACATGTGAAAAATAAACCACCACGAAGTTCAGCCAAAAAAGATTTAATTACAGATTAAATTGAGGAAAAGTTCACCGTCGTAAAGTGGGCGGTTCACCTTTATAAGATTTTTATGTGGAGATTAATTTTGTTATTTTGAGGGATCGTTTTTTTTGAGCGGGTTTTAAGCGTATAGTTTACAAATCCGGTTAGTCGGATTACGGTCAGTCGTCCGGTTAGTGTCAAAAATTTATTTGATTTGATTATTCGGTACTCGGGTAAGGCTTACCGGAGTGCGCATAAGCTTCATAAATGATTTGGTTGAACTCCATACAATACCATCTGTACACGTTTATTATAAATACAGAATTAATTTAAATCAAGAGGAAAAAATATTATTTGCAATATCCCACAGTTGGGAAAAGATCATATTTAAAGATAAAAGCACTGAGAAAGATTTGTTCTAATCATCTCGTCTGAACAACAAAAACAGAAAAAATCGTAACAAAAAACATCAAACAAATAAAAAGTCACGACTAAAAATAAATGTTGCTTTATATGGAGGGTATCACGAAACATACGCGGCAGTAATGACAACGGGCATGGTTCATTTCGTCAAATAGTCCGAGATGAGATTTGAAACGGCCCGAACCCATTAACCTGGACCCACCCCGACTCCATTTACGGAAAATTACTTTTTCAGCAAAACTACGAACAGCGACAGATTTTAATAGGAAAAATGGACAGTTTTCGCGGCGGCCTCTATGAAATATGCATGGTTGTGGAAAAGTTTAACTCTGTTGTTTTGGTAGTCGACAACTGAGGTTTATAATACCTAGTTTTAAATTTTGATCCATGATATTATGTTTTAACACTGATATAATAAATCTGAAGTTTGTTTAAAGACTACCATGATGTCTCTGCAACTACCATACCATACCATACCATACCATAGGTTCAACAAATATTTTCTTAGCAATCACATAACATTCAAGGTAAAGTTTCCAGGTTACTTTTATTCCGATAATCGTAAGGCAAAAGTACTACACAGACAAAATCGCGTGGTGTTTGTAGTGTATATATAAGATCGATTAGCACCAGATGTCGAAAATCAATTACGTAATCGTTACAACTCGAATAATTCGTGACGCAAAATTTCATTCAATAAGATATAGCATTTACCTTCAATCGCGCAAAAATATGAGTTCACCGTGAGAGAGTTGACATGAATCACGCAAGGTCGTCATTAAATAAGGGTGAAAGGTCCCTTAATCTTGTGTCACCCCGTACTAAGTTCCAAATAATGAGTATTTATTTTCAGTTCAACCTACCCTTAACGGATACCAATTGTAAAGAATTGGATGAAAACTTAAGATTAGATCTTCTCATTTGAGGAAAGGTCCGATTATTGGCCCTTCGAGGCATTCAGTCAGGAATAGAGAATTGAGTTCCAAGTCAACGGCGACATTTGGACAATAGGAACGTTTTGTTCAATGTGTCCCAAAGCTATTTGAATACTAAAAAGTATTGAGAAAACGAAGAAAGAATAGTTTAGTAAACAACGTGTTATATACAACGTGGAGATTGGTTTATCAAGAGAAATAGTGATTGAATTACAAAAGAATGTGCTTTAGGAAACGTTCTAGCCATTTCTATTAATTCTTCTTTAATATAAAAGGTTAAATATTATGTGACCCAACTGCAAACATGCTTTTGCAATTTACACCTTCCTACGCCGTAATTTAAGTCCCAATTCCTTACACAAACATAATATCTAATTAAAATATTTGATTAGCTATAAAATCTTGTGAAGGGACTCTTAGCGACTATGGCCAAAAATAAATTAGGCAGCGCCCTTATTAAAAGAAAATTATATTTGCTTAGGAGCACCTCTATGACCCTTTGGGTGTAAATTAAAAAGGACGGCGTAGTTAGTATATATTTTCTCTCAACATTTATTATGAATCTTAATAGAAATTAAAGTTAAATGTATAAAAAAGTGTCTGTTATCCGTATTCGGATAGTAATTTAGTTATTAAATTAACTAGATGGAATTAATTGAGGGAGACCTTTGCCCTTTATAAAATAGTTAATACTAGACATGGAAAAGTAAAGGTTTACTCAGAGAGTAAGTTTGAGTAGCTTATTGGGCAACCTTGGTGTCGGACTCTTTACACCACCTAAAGGCTATTCAGAAATATCTTCTCCCTAAGATATCAATTTATCTTTACTTTCTTATTTGTAAGCTTTCATTTCAAGCGTTTGATAAATGAGAAACATGCTTACTCATTTTAACAACATCGCTTAGCAGAAAATAAATCATAATTGTGCCAATATTTAAATTCGTTACTCTGCTTCAACCGTGGGGAGAGAATTTAATTAAATGTGTGTATTGTTTGGAGTGATGTGCGGTTCTTCAAATGTTTGAAACAAACATCGAGAAGCACTTATCACTATACGAGTATATAAAAATCAATCGTAGTTCGTTTGTCTCACGAAAACTCGAGAGAAGCTGGGTCGACTTAGCTGATTTTGGTTTTGAAATGTTTGTCATAATCTAGGGAAGGATTATACGGTAAGCAGTGCGGAATGGAAGCGAGTGAAACCGCAGGGAACAGCTAGTAAAAATTATTAAACAATTTCATTATTAAAGTTGCTGAACTATTCGATATGAATTGGTTCCTATTGTTAGTTATAAAGACCAAAAATCTTTCTATCAAATACAGTTCAACAGATTACCAAGACCAAAAGCTCAGACAAAATAAATAGCAAAACTTTTTAATAACATAATAGTACAAAGAATCCATTATCTCTATCGTTTTTCGATAAAAAAGCGAATCCAATCTTCAAAAGTTTCCAACTAAAAAAGTCGTCTAGAAGAGCTCAACTTAATGTCAAGTTAAGGCATCTTAATTAATGACGTAACTTAAAGTTGGGGGCAGATGTAGGTTTGTGACGTCATTGATTGATTCACACTAGGCCTGGGGACATTAATCATGTTGGGGCCTACCGAACAATAGTTATTATGCTAAAGAACGCTTGGATTCGATCTTGCTTCAATTTGATGTCATAATGGGATTAGTATGATGGTTAATTGAAATGTTAATACGACAAAGAGCCACTAATACTATTGGTTTGGTAAGTGGTATGATTTGTTCATGATAAGACTAGCAGTGCTTCGCGGTTTACCCACGTTATGCCTATTCCTGTGGGAATTTTGGGATGCAAAATAGCTTAAAACCTTTCCATTGAATGTGGTTATCCATTACAAAAATAATTATTTAAATCGGATTGGTAGTTACTGAGTTTAGCGCGTTAAAAAAAAACTAAAAATCAAACTCTTCTTTATCATATTTTCTAAATAATATTTCAATGTTCAACCTTACACTGTTTTTGATTAAGTCGGATACTATAAAAATATTTTCTATTTGATGAGAATGTATTAAAATGACATCTGTCTTAGACTAATTGATAGCTTTCAGAAAACGTTCACAGAAGTATTATAATAAGAGAAAGAAGATCATATAATTTCATTTCATAACCAATAATTCACAATAATAGATAGAGCTGTTAACCGTTTACGTCCCACTCTCGTATAAAGAACTACCAAAAACTATGAGGGTGTTCTCAATTCGTCCTTTATGTGTTTTCTATCATAGTCAATAGTCAATATCAAAGCTATCGAGGTAATTTTATGTTTCTTTTATTTCATACTAGCTGAGCCCCGCGGTTTCCCCCACGTTAAACCCGTTCCCGCGGGAATTTCGGGATAAAATGTAACCCATGTGTTATTCTGATGTGTAAGCTATATTACTGTATAGTTTCATCCAAATCCATTCAGTAGTTTTTGCGTGAATGAGCAACAAACATACATGCATACATCCATCCTCACAAACTTTCGCATATAATAATATTATTAGAAGTTTCTAGTATCTATGGGACAAATAAATACTTTTTTACAACAGCTGTGTCCGACCAAAATTACCACTAATTGAACATCAATATTTATTTTGTATTCGTATAATTACATTTGGATTAAGCTGAGTCGTCGTTGGCATATAAGACTAGATTTAAACCATTTAAACAATCTAAAAAACCTATTAGCTCGTTAAGGTCACATTGCTAGTAAATCCCCTTACACTGAAGATATGAGTACATACAACAAAAAATTTAATAAACATTCAGAAGGTTATCAGTACAATATATGGAATTTAGGCGGTCTAAAAATTCCACTTACCTACATGGAATTACTCAGTCAGTACTATACGAGTATTAATACAATAAAATCTTAATGCCTTAAAATATACATTCTTTATTCTAAGAAAGATCCAGTTTGTTAAGTAAATAATGTAATCTTGAACAAAATGCTGGGCGTTCTTTTTATTTCACAAATTAAGTTATGTAATGCCCCTTGGCTAAAGGTCACCTACATTCCTCAAGAATCCGTGACATTAAAATGTCCAAATAAATAACTCTGCGTAACCTTTTCCACTAATATTTTCCAACTTAGATACCTGATAACTCTACCCAAAATCGGAAAATAAATTACATTAAACTTCCTTATTATGAAAAAAACGAACTTATTGACAACGAAATTGAATTTTGATTTCAATGGCAGGGTGATCGTTTATTTGGTAAAGTGATAATATAGGAAGTAAGGGTATCAAATAGTTGAGGAAACGGTAATACGAGAGTGAGGTTGATATGAGAGGTAAAGAATGTTTTTGTTGATCTTATTACAAATTGAATTTACACCATACTTTATATTTTATACCATACTCATTCTTTTTACTTGACATCATTTAAAAGTGATAATTAAAATATAGGTTTTAAAGTTTATTTTTGAGTTTTTAAAGTATTGTCTCTAAAGAGGTGCCACGGTTCAGACGACTGTAGCAACAAATGGCGGCTATTGCTTAGAGCACAAAAATATAATTCAAAAAAAGAATTAATTAATTTTTTTAAACGAAATGTTCTTATCCGCTAGTGGTCTTCGCTTGGACCGAGGTACTTCCGTAAATATGTTTGTAATTTATGGCTTAAAGCTGGCTGAAGTAATAATATTCCGTGATTTGTTAGTATATAAGCTAATATTAAGTAATTTATCTACCTCTCGGGTCCAGTGTTACTCGGTGACCCTAATTTATTACATAAATTCTAATCTATGTTAATAATCTAAGTTCTGCCTTCCCTTTAGTACTATTAAGGTCGCATTTCATCTGAATTCGTGAGAAGAAACTGAGAAATGAGCAAAGAAAAATGTCCATTGGAATTGCTCCATTTTTCTTACCTGGCATTAGAGTGAAACGCTATTGATTTTAAGAAAGATTCGGTTAAAAAGGCACCTTTGAAATCTTGAGTATTTTTTATGTCTTAAAAGATTGAATTTCATCTATTTCAGTGTCTGACTGCTAAATAATGTCATTATTTTATATCTATCGTTGTTAATAGAATGTATATTGAGTATATCCATGATTATAATGCGTTTAACGCCGTTCTAGGGTTTTTTGGAAGCTTTATGTTTTTGTTTATATTGAAATGGGTTGGATTTTAAAACGAAATACTCATAAATTTGGATTTTTAAGCCGATCAAAGAGTTAAGCTTGATTTGACTTGACAAGTGTGTCTATTTCTACAGTGAAAAATAAATGCAACTATAAGTTTCTGCAACGGCCTATATAAAGACGTTATTGTATATAAAACTTTAACCAAAATGGCTATTTTACTATTTACTGCTAATATATTTACTATTCCTATTTATTTATTATTGCTATATTAAATTACTCTATCGAAATGTCAATTTATCATCAAACCATCTATGAGATTGCGCTACTTATACGAATCTGTTTGTGATCCTAGCTGAACCTTGGAGGCTAAAGCCAATACATTTTTATGACAAATATATCCGTAACGGAATTGAGAACCGTTTATCTTTAAACTAGCAGCGCCCCGCGGTTTTACCCGCGTTGTGCCCGTTCCCGTGGGAATTTCGGAATTTTTTTTACATAAAAACCTTCCTCTTGAATCACTCTACCTATTACAAAAAACCGCATCAAAATCCGTTGCGTAATTTTGAAGATTTAAGCATACAGACAAACAGACACGAAACAGAGACGACTTTATTTTATACTATATAGTGATATTTTATGTTAGTTATTGTGTTAGTAGCTTTTTGTCCCACTGCTGGGCAGAGGTTAATTTCATTGACATTGAGACCTCATAGCCTAATAAGTTTTAAAACAAGTGTCTACCATACCAGCTCAGTGGTGGGACGAATTAGATAAAATCACTACATATTAAAAACAAAGTCCCTGGCCGCGTTTGTCTGTCAGCCTATCTGTTCGCGATAAACTCAAATACTACTGCACGAATTTAAACGCGGTTTTTTAATAAAAATTCCCGATATTCCCACGGGAACAGGCACAACGCGGGTAAAACCGCGGGGCGCTGCTAGCTTAATATAAACTAATAGAAGAGTATGAGTGTCAAACGCTTAAAAGACAAGTTTTATTATAAAATAAGGTTTATGAAAGCTGTAATAGTAAAACAAAGTACTAAAACACTCGTTAAACCCAATTTAACTGACAATTTGTAATCGTAATTAAACTCGGACTGAATTAACATAATACTAACCTTTTTGAGATAAGTATCAATTAATTGCGCACTTGTAGTAAAAGCGAATGAAAAACTGTTAAAACTTTAACGTGGAACCCAAAAAAAACATAAAAACTTCAAAAAAAATTAAAAACAGTAGACGTTTAATAAACACCCGGTAAAAGAACAAATTGCGTGAATTGCTTTGAGCTTTTCCCTAGCAAAAACATGAATACCAATATAAAAATCAAATTAAAAAAATTAAAAGGTTTAAAGTTTTAAATTATAGTGGCATGAAACAGAAGTGCCCTCTAGTGGGTTGTCGGGGCAAAGTCAATCGTCAAAGTGTCGGAAAAGGGGTCACCGCGGGACGGAAATAGCGTAGCGCTCTTTCCTTGATGACGGCTACGGCGATGATGATGATGCAATCACATATACATGACATATATATTCATTAATTGACTTATATTCAGTTAAACGTTCAGTAAAAATAAGACTTCTTGAAAATTCGTCAATTTGCTACAATATATATTAAGGGCTACGGCGTAGCACGTGCTACGATATCGTAGGCACACGATAGTGTAGTAATTGCTACAGTTACGAAATTGTACTGCGTATACTATTCAAAGTTCGTAATTCGGGTGTATCTAATTTTATGTATGTTTTTTTGCGTAGAGCTTTAATGGTCGATTTTAAAAATATATATTTTGTTCGAAAGTGCTTCATTACAAAACTCTCCATTTTATAAAACATTGAACATTAGTTCATATTTTAAGTGCGTGTGTAAATAAATAATTAGATAACTATTTAATAACCTTAATCACTGCTTCATAAGAGGTTTAACAGATAAACTATATCTTAACACTCACGGACAAATATTCCTGATTTATTGAAATAAAATACACAACTTTATCTACCGAACAAGCTATTCTACCGCTGAGAGAATTTATAAATGACTTGTTCAAACATGAAACCGTCTTGATCATACTGTGAAGATCGTTTCTGCAAACAGTTACAAGGAACATGTCTAATAACGTAATAGCTCCAAGAATTATGATTTGAATATGAGATTTATGATGTTCAATTGAGCACTGAACTTAATGGTGTGGGTGAACGGTGAATTGGTGTAGAATTTAATGTAATGTATATGTATGTATGTATGTATGTATGTATGTATGTATGTTTATGTATCATTAAAAATGATGTTAGGTTGATATATATAGTTTACTAGCAGCGCCCCGCGGTTTTACCCGCGTTGTGCCCGTTCCCGTGGGAATTGCGGGATAAAATGTAGCCTATAGCCTTCCTCGATAAATAGACTATCTAACAGTGAAAGAATTATTCAAATCGGTTCAGTAGTTTCTGAGATTAGCGCGTTTAAACAAACAAACAAACAAACAAACAAACAAACAAAACAAACTCTTCAGCTTTATAATATTAGTATAGATTATTGAGTAAATTTAATTTACCTATTTAAATTACAATGGTCTTTATTTATCTTCAATAAGAAAAAGTAAGTTCGATGTAGGTTTGTGTCCAATCCTAGTGTCAGAGTTTTTAGGACCGCCAGTAGGCCTCCGATATGATCTATTGATTGATACAACCGGGATGGACAAGTTTACTTTTATAGTTAACATTAACATTAGCTTACAAAGGCTTCATATTAAAGTTGAATTGAATAACATTACCATTAATATATTGTGAGCTTATTTTAAATACCTAGTTATTTGCAAACTCATTACAATATTGAATTTTACAGCTTTGGATACATGCTTCTAATAGTAGCACATGCTCAAATATCACTTAAAAACAGAAATATAACGCAATTTAAATTAGTCTAGCACACAAATAAATCTAGTTAGCAAGTACTCAAAAATGCACTCACAATTCTTCAATCATAACACGCTTGATATAAACCACTTTGTAAATTCAAAACAATTTGAATAATTACTCAAATTTCACCGTCAGCGCTCATCTGCGATGGAATTTATCGCTTTACGTATTAAACAAGAACTTAACATTTATTAAAACGGACTTAAAACACTTTAAAACCTTTAGGAACAATTTAATTTAGTTAGCAAGTAAATTTAGTTAAGAGTAGGTCAGTGGTCAATGTTGGTGAAGTTTTTAGAGGTGTGATCACCCATATCACCCATGTGATATCAAGTAGAATAAACTATCAATGTTCTTTAAATGCACTGAGATATCGTGAAGGTATGTCATTGCCGCATAAGCTCTTGTAATTAAGCCTTACGCCTGTACTCAAAGACATCAAATGCTTCCCAGTAGAGATTTAATGAGTGATTTTAACATGTGTCGATTAGTTGTGATTTAAAGGACGTCTTTGAGTGTGGCAGACAATTATTTTGTCATAAGTAAATATTTCCTCAAATGAAAAAACATTTTAAGCTCACTACCTTCTTACTAACGCCTCGGTGATCTAGTGGTATGTGCACTTGCCTGCCAAGACTGAGGTCCCGGGTTCAATTCCCGGGTCGAGCAATAACATGTTTCCTACTTTTCAAAGATGGCTCGAGTTTGAGATCACCAACCAACCCGCATTAGGAAAGCGTGGTGATTACGCCTAATCCTCCTCACTGTACTGATATCTTCAGTGAGATGAGAGGCCTTTGCCCAACAGTGGGACATTACAGGCTCATACTTTTTTTTTACCTTCTTACTATTACTGCAAAATATACGACACTATTATGAGTAGCATAAAAATATATTACAAAATCAGTTTAAAAAAAAATAAGTTCGAGTAGGTTACTGGTCAATCCTGATGCCGGAGTTTTTAGACCGCTTCAAGGCCTAACGTGGTCTAACGATGGAAACAACCGGGACTGACAAAATGAAAATAAATGTTAAATCAGTAATTAAAGTTAATCCAATCAACATTCCAAATCTGATAACAGAAAATCCGTTAATACGCCACTGAAGGTGGTCAACAAATCACGGATGTGGACTCAACCGAACCGTGTCACTGGTAATCCTATCCGGCCCATACTAGTTCACACCGCATCACACCGCTCCGTGCCGGTTTCACTTCACACTACCAATTTACGGATCTGATTTGAAAACGTTTGGAACGTTAGTACGAGTACGTACTTTTTCATTCTAGTGGTGGTGAATTCCTTTTTTGGTTAGAGTCGCATAATTAAAACTGGTTGAAAGTCTAGCTTTGAATTGCCGTCACAAGTTTTTATTGTAACATTCTGCGATGCGATGCTTTATTTAACTTAAGCTCTCGGTAATTTTCACATGTTATAGTCTTCTTCCTCTTCTTCTTCATCGAGAGGATGGTCAACCTGACCAATCCTGGTATCAGAGTTATTGAGCCGCCAAAGGCCTCTGACATGGCTCATGACATTTTATAGTAATATACATAAATCAGTATATACTCGTATTAATAAACATTATTGATCAAACTTCAAAATGATTAATCAAAAAGTGACACGCCAATTTTTGGATATTGGCGTGTTTATTCAAGTTACTAAGTCAATAACCTTTTGCTTTACAACAAAACATGCTTAATCAATCCAAAACACATTTACATAGGGAAACGAGAGAAACTATATCGAATTGTATGTCCAAAGTAATTTAGAAGGGTGATCTTATCTTTCCTTTGCCCTCATCCATTTGGAATACTCGTAGAGTCGGGATGTATGGCGCTCGGTAATGAAAAGATTAAGGTGACCAACCCTTATTTGAATACAGAACGTTGAGATCAGAGTGTCTTTAAAGGCATTACGGTGTGTTGCCAGTGAAGTGAAGTAAACGAAGGTGTACGGTCAATCACACGTAGAACATTTAAATGTAGAACAGATGGGAGAGCTTCACTTAAGTGGAAACGTCCCCTCAGTGTTCTAAAGACCGTTTGTCCAAATAAAGGCTTATGTGGACAGTGCTCAATCATGGAACTTAATTGTTTGTACAATGTACGAGAACGTAGATGAAGATATGTTTGTGTAGAACCCGTTGGGAATAGCGAATAGTCGGAGAGGGTATTTTCTTTATTCTTCTCACAGAATTTAGTTCAGCTTAATGATTAGTATGAACGTGTTCGTTCAACAACGTTACAGTTTTTGGTGTTCCGTGTCTTACTTATAAAAAAAACAATGTGATATTGCTTTTAATATTCAATGGGATTAGTGATAACAAAGGCTGATAAGAAATAGTGATAAAAAGGATAATAAGCCCACGGAAAGAACTTTCCGTAGATCGTGGATGTCATTTTAAAAAACTTCCCAAAATAGATAAATAGTGATTAGAATGGAGTACTTGGTATTAAGCGCAGTGAACTTACCAGCTTGCAGATTGTAGTCTTGCTCAATCTTAACGAGGCGTCCACACAGTGCGGCTGTGGACCGGGTGCGGGTCGCGTGACGTTGCATTCCTTATATTTGTGTGAAAGGCGTCACACCTGGCCCGCAGCAGACCCGTTGTGGCCCGCAACCGGACTATGTGTGTAAAACGCTTTAGATAATCTCATCTTCATTTGCCAGTCCTTCAGAGGGCACGTAAAGCAGTCGGTACCGGTTGTTTCAATCGTCAAACCATGTCGGAGGCCTTTAGGCGGTCTAAAAACTCCAGGGTAGACAACTGACCTACCCGAAATGAATTAATGAATTAGCCAGTTATATAAATCTCTATTTGACGTGAAGACCTTGCTCCATACAGTGATCATACAAACTTTAATAACTACTACTACAATAACAAAAGCTATCAAAATCAATTCACAATTTGATATAGAGCCAGTCATTACCAACCTTTGGGGCGAGCATTGTAAACATGGAGCTCTCAAACGCCGCGTTCGGATAAAATATTATTACGACCCAAATGTGTATGTCAGATGGGCAGATAGATATGAGAGGCCAACATTACGTACCGAACCCAAACTTTGGAAATACGCCAACTAACTGAAACTTCGTAGGTTGTAATGTCGAATGTTTTGATATCAAAACTTTTCGGCTCTGATTTTGATGTGTCTGAATCTGATATGGTAATGTATTTATGATAAATGTGTAGCTGATAATCATGTAAAGCTTAATACATATTGTCAATAATGTGTTATAGTTATATTGTTAAGCTTAATACAGATCGTAGAAAACGTTATACAGATGTTTGTTCCATTCAGCAATGCCGACCTAACGGCAAGATCACTTTGCAATTCCTTATTGAGGTATAATAAATAATAATAATAAAATCTTTATTTCTTACAAATTGGTACAAACTATTACAAAACAAAGTAAAATAAATGCAAGGTAAGGGGAACATAGATTAGGTTTGGGCTGTCAATACTTGTACTTACTAGTTTTTCAACTGTATCACAAGGTATGAAAACGAATTAAAACTCTCACAATTTTTTTTTCCATGGTTTACGTAAAAACATATCAAATAATCACTCAAACTAATAGTTAATTAAAACAGTCCACAGTAACAAATTAAAAGCAAATCATAATAAAGCCGTATAATATTTCTCAAACGCTCCTATTTTCTCCTCATTATTATTTCAGTTGCTTTACTAAAGTTCTCTACTTCATTTACTTTTCATTGTTGTGAACCTCTGAGAAGCCCGTAGAATGGTTTTTTAATTATATTTACCGAAACTTTGAAAGTTATTTTGCTTTCAACGCAAAACTGCAACTTAATTAGAAAACATAAAGTTTCGTATTATTTTCTAATGCCATTTCCAAGAGTTAAAATAACTAGACTGAAAATAAATCATTCATTGTTGTTTTTAAATCTCACCTTAGTTCGGGGGTTGAGAATAAATGCCTAATTGTTAAATACTAATAAGGTCTAACTTTGTCTATTGAATATCTTACTTGTTAACGTTATCTTAAAGTTATAAAGTTATCTTACTTTTAAAGCTTAACGGTACGTAAAGGTTTTAGAAATAATCACAATACATGTTAAACTCCACCATAGTGCAAAGATTGTGCTCATTAACTAGTAATTATATAACTGAACTCTTAATACTATCTATTATATACATTCATTCTACTTCAGTATGCTAAATCATTATATACCCTAACACGAGCGAAGCTCTCAATATTCCTCAATGACCGAGGAAACTCAACCACATAATTCTAAAAACCACAAAACCGATATTCATAACATCTAACCAATACGTTAGTTAATCGGGGTTTAGCTACGTTAACGATAACTACGGTTTCCCACTGTTTCAATCGTGGTAAACAATTGCCACTTATATAATTTTAAATTGTTTGGAATGGATGTTACGTTTTATTTGATTGTTATTGGTATAAAACTCAAACCAAATATAAATAACAGAATTTAGTTTTATAAAATCACTAACAGCTCCCCACGGTATTGCCCGCGTTGTGCCCTTTCCCGTGGGATTTTGGAATTTTTAATTTATATACCTTTCTCTTGAATTACTCTATCTATTTCAAAAAACCGCGTCAAAATCAGTTGGGTAGTTTTAAAGATCTAAGCATACATAGGGACAGGACATTGGGACATTGTTTTATACTATGTAGTGATTACTATTAACGTATGATTGAATGATTATTGGTTCTTATTACGAGTCATTAGTGATCTGTTTACTCGTATCGTAACATTCAGATCACTACATTTTATTCGTGATGAATTAATGTATAATACTCCGAAGTTAAGCTTACCTACAACGTATGTACATAAGCTAAATTTAACATTATGTTTCAAATACAAACGTTTTCTTTTCAAAAACATTCTCTTTTCAAACACATTCATCGCCTTTTCAATAACCTTCCATATGTTCACTGCAAGTGAATAATTACAGATATTTGGCATTGAAACAACTGTGTGGTATCATCGTGAACAGAATTAGCTCGAGAAGTATAATTCGTAGCCCCAACTAGCGTAGTCTAGAGAGCTCTAGAGACGACCCGTCTCACTGGCCTTGGCACGAACAATGAGGACTTGCCGTGACCTTGTCATGTGTGTCAGGCTAATTTGGTTTTTAAATTTTGTTGTGAATACGAAACTTTGTTTGGTTAAGCGAGTTTCCAACGTTTATGCGACTCATTAGCAACGAGTGAGGCGGTGAGCTCAAAGTGAGAATAAGCGCTATATACACTCATACTTATAAACGTAGATTACTTAACATTGCAAAAACTTTGCACTTGACACGGTGGCACTTTAATCTATCACACCATTTTGTCTGTTAAGCTGAAGTAAGTTAGTTCATGTAGGTTAGTGGCCAACCCTGATGTCGGGAGTTTTTAGACCGCCTAAAGGCCTCCGACTTGGTCTATCGATTGAAACATCGGGACCGACAATTTTACGTGCCTTCAGAAGCGCGGAAGCGCTCAGATAGAAATGCCACTATCGATGTTACGCTAAAAAATACTGAAAGCTGTTGAAACTGCGTCAAATAAGACAGTCTAAAGATTGTCTAGACTAAAGTCTGGAATGGAAAGTCTGGAATCTTGACAATATGAAAAGTTCAAAGACCGAAGACTCGTTATGCTTAATAAGATGTAATGACTAACTAAGATGTTGTCACGAAATTATATCTCATATAAGCGTGAAATCGAGTCAAATATTCCGCCAACACGGCAGTTCCAACATTAAAGCAATGTTATGAGAATACGTGTATACAATAAACAGGTAATTAATGCTCATTAATACACCTCCACAGTACCTCATGTGAGAATGTTGCCGAGTATATAATTACACTAATTGTAATGTTATGTTTTGTTGAGATTGTAACTAAAACTCGGTGTTGGGTGACGCCGTTCAATTGTTTTCGGTACACATTTTGTAATGAATTAAAGCTTGATCGAAGCTCTAGATTGTTTCATTACTAGTGGCTCACCCTTGCTTTACTTGGGTTAAACGCAACTTATAAAGTGCGGTTGCGAGCCGGATCGTGTCACCTGAAGTTGTATTCCTTGAATTGGATGAAAGGCGTCACTCTGGCCCGTTGCGGACTAGTGTCACCTTTCATATAAATATTAGGTGTATGTATACACCCACTACTATGTGTGTCTTGCGCTTATATGTAAAGGTATTTTCAAATATATTGAGTAAAGATTAACCGATAAACCGAAAGTGAAGGCTATGAATGTCTAAAAGGTCTTTGTATGTTAAACATAAGAGGTACCTAATCTTTCATAAATCTTATATATAAAATTCTCGTGTCACAGTGTTCGTTCGCGTACTCCTCCGAAACGGCTCGACCGATTCTCATGAAATTTTGTGAGCATATTGAGTAGGTCTGAGAATCGGCCAACGTCTATTTTTCATCCCGAAATTCCCGCGGGAACGGGTACAACGCGGGTGAAACCGCGGGGCGCAGCTAGTAATCTATAATATTTTGAACACAAATTCGGGTAGGTATAATATTCCAATTTTTTCCTAACAATTAAAGTAATTTCAGTAACTAACGTCAAGCGTAAATTGTTAGTTCAATGTATTTTATGTCAAGGGGTGACTACACTTAAATTGCTGTATCATTACGGAAATTACAGCTATAATTTCGGTCCTTTTAACTTGTTTGACATCAATTTGATTAAAAATGTATTGGAATGGCAGCTTTGACATTATTTTTTACAATGGTGCGAAAATGTTTGTTTTGGTAGTGCTATGTACAGTCGTCGTCATAATATACGAGTATATTCATTCACCTTAAGCGTAATAAGGTGACTACATTCATTTAAATTAAGACGTCGTCTAACCTACACGTAAAGTACTCGTAAACTCGAAGTTAGAGACCAACCCTGGTGTTAGAGATTTTAGACTGCCGAAGGGCCTCCGACATGATCTAACGATTGACTTCAACACTATTTTTATATATGTACTTTCATATTTACCTACTTTAATTTTGGCATTGTACTTTTTACTTAGATTAAGTTTGAGTTGGTTCGTGGTCAACCTTGGTGTAAGACATTTTAGACTGCCTAAAGGCCTTCAAAATGGTATCTGACTATTGACACAACCGGACCCAACAATTTTAATAATATATAAAAAAGTAGCAGCGCCCCGCGGTTTTACCCGCGTTGTGTCCATTCCTGTGGGAATTTCGGGATGAAAAATAGCCTATGTTAGTCGTGGATAATGTAGCTTTCGGTGGTGAAAGATTTTTAAAAACGGTCCAATAGTTTTTGATCCTATTCATTACAACCAAACAAACAAAGTTTTCCTCTTTATAATATTAGTGTAGATGTAATCATGATAGTACTTAACTGCGTACCGAATGTTTCAAACCCATCAAAATAATCCTCATCATAGTAGTTATGATAAATAGTGGAAGCGAGCTAAGTCTAGGGATTACTAAATCGCTCCCCTGAATCTACCGCCTCATAGGTGGAGTGGTGTAAAACATTAACTTAGTGGTAGTTTTCATAACTATGCAGATTTTTTTAGAATTTGTAAGATATTATTACCGACTGAATTTGTGTTTTCACTCTCAGAGATGTCGAATGCTTCCTTAGTCGAGATCAATTGTCGAGATTTAATGAGTGACTTTGACATGTAATTCATGAAAAACTAGCCGCACCCCGCGGACAATCCGTGTTGTACCCGTTCCCGCGGGAATTTCGGGATAAAATGTATTTCATGTGTTATTCTGATAAATAACCTACATTACTGTAAAGTTTCATTCTATCCTCATACATCTATCCTCACAAACTTTCGCATTTACAATATTAGTAGGATAGGATTGCGTCAATTAGTTATGCGTCGATTAAATAAATGTCTCTTGCGGCAATTAATGTTCATGATAATTATATATTTGACGATACTACATTAATAAAAATTATTAACATTAAAGAAAAATGAGACTGTTTTGGCCTTCCATCGCGATCTTTAAACCACCTTATTCACTTTATTTTATTAATGAGAATTAGGTGAAGTCTGTCGGCCCAAAGATGACAGTGTATATAACAATTTTACACGATTTTTCATTCCATGAACTAAAATAAATCGCTTGAGAAATATCGTAAGGTTAAAGTCCTACTGCCGTAAGATCCCACTAGAAAGCAAAACCTTCTGTCTAATAGAATAACGTATGTTACATTGATACACCTACGAATGTTGCGTGACTTGTAAAATATGTAGCACTACGTAAGCAGATCCAATTTCTAGCGTCGACCTTTACCCAAAAATGTAGCCCTTAAAGAAAGCCTTAAAATAATTAGCAGCCCTTGACGCGAATAATCATAGATCGTCCTGAAATAATAGAAAAAAAAGTACTAGCCTGTAATGTCCCACTGTTAGGCAAAGGCCTCTCGTCTCACTGAAGATATCAGTACAGTGAGGAGGTTTCAGGCATAATCACCACGCTTGCCTAATGCGGGTTGGTGATCTTAAACCCGAGCCATGTTTGAAAAGTAGGAAACATGTTTTCGCTCGACCTGGGAATTGAACCCGGGACCTCATTCTTGGCAGGCGAGTGTACATACCACTAGACCACCGAGGCGTTAATAGAAAAATAAAGAATATTCAGATTACACTTTGTAGTGTAATTGCCAAAACGTACAGTAAGATTTTCTTTTAGCAGACTTCAAAAAGAAGAAAATATCATTCGTTTTTTTCAGTGAATAAAAGTATCAGAAGCAATTATATAGTCTTAATAAAAGTCTAACACTTAACTGATTTGTTTTAACCTGCTTATTTTCATAACGGTTACACCATTTTTTAATTATTGTGGATAGTATAACTATATGTGTGTAAGCTTAATTTTAGTCTTACTAATCAAGAGTAATCTAGAATCAATTTAGGAGATCTATCTTTGAGACGTACGTAACTTTATCAGATACATTAACCTGCCAGTCAACGTAATCCTTCATAATATACGACTGTTATTCGCTTGTTACTTGGGACTAATCTTTGATAGGAAATTGTGCGTCGCTATAAACAACCTCCTCAGACCGAGGATGGGCTTTGAACTTGCGGTAATTAATACGTATTTTGACTATCTTCTGACTCGACGTCCGCTATAGACCTAGACAATACAGAATATATAAAGAAACTAGCTGCGCCCCGAGGTTTCACCCGCTTTGTACCCGTTCCCGCGGGAATTTCGGGATGAAAAATAGATGTTATCCGATTCTCAGGCCTACCCGATATGTACACAAAATTTCATGAGAATCGGTCGAGCCGTTTCAGAGGAGTTCAATTACGCACAACGTGACACGAGAATTTTATATATTAGATGAAGGTTGAGAAACAAGTAATCGTGAGTTATGTCTAATCAAACATAATAAGTAAAAAATAAGTATTAGCCTGTGATTTCCCACTGCTGGGCAAAGGCCTCTCACTGAAGATATCAGTACAATGAGGAGAAATTATACATACCTACTTAATTATTATAAATTGTCCCGGCTGTTTCAATCGTTAGTCTATGTAGGAAGCTCAGGCGGTCTTAGAACACCAACACCATGGTTGGCCGCAAGTCTTCAAGAATTAACTTGCTTACTGAGTATATATGTAGGTACGTACTATAAACTTACATTATGGTATACGAACTTACTAAGTGGACATAATTATGTTGAACTCGCACAATATTGTAATGATTGGTTTGTTCAAATTACCTGTAACAAAACAAACAGTTTTAGATAAAAAATATAAAGGTATTCTATATTTTTTCTGCAAGTGCTTCTACAATTAAGAATGTAGTAATATATTCTTATGAGAAAGTAGTGATTTTATCTTAAAGAATAGTTATATTTGCTGGCTGTTAATAACAAGCAATCACTAAAACGTAACAAGACTATGTAAAACCTGACTGAAGCAGTCAAATAAACGAATCATTAACAAACCGAAACAATAACGTTTCACCCAAACTTTTTCAATAAAAACCTCAAAACAAATGGTAAAATTCAACTGAAAATTTAACGTCTTAAAATAAGGTCGTGTTTTTCGTCGTTTTGCTCATTGGTGTCAAGTGCAAACTCGCTCCGGGAAATATCTGCTCATTCTCATCATGTCCGACTTAAAAGTACTCTTTTATCTCGCTCTGGATAAATTTTGAATGATAATACCTATTGGATACAATGGCTTATTAAAGAAAGACTTTGTATTCCTTTTTGTGAGATATTTCTTTTTGCCGTTTACTTTCGTCACGTTATTAGGTATTCATGAATGATTCTTCTCTTAATCTTGGGATTTAAATAACGCTTTATCTTCAACATTGTTGTCTATAAGTGTTATGGTATACCTACAGAACTAAAAAGGTAATGTAAAATAACGTCTCAAGATTTTCGCTCATTCAATGTACCGGCACCTGAACAGCACCGCCTCGCTTGATGTATTCGTTCCCCCCTCTCTCTCTCTATCTTCAACCCCCATTTTGAAGTCTATTTATCTCTCTCATACCCGGTCAGATAGTGTGATAATGTGATAATTAATCCTTCTCTCATACCTTCCAGTAAATTACCTCATAACATAAGTGTTATGATGAGGTAATTTATTGGAGCCATTTTTGAAGTAAAAGTCATTAAATAATATGCACTAGGCACTTACTTTACTAGTACTTCTGTATTCTGAGACTAGAAGCATATTTTCACTAAGACTGACACAAAAGCTGTCACAATATTTTCATTTTCAAGCATATTTTGTTTAAATAAAGAGCAGTGAGTTTCCACACAAAGCAAAGATCCAAAGCGCGCTATTATCATCTTGAGAATAAAATAACTTTCATAAATGTACGGCACAGCAACGACTTGCCGGCATTTGAAAATTTGCATTCCACCAAAGACACGCCTTTCATATTCAGTTATATTTTATCAAAGGATTTTAAATTTTAGTAAAAAGCATTACGGTTACACCAGTAGCATGCAAAATAATGTGCTCTTTGTGTGTCATTTTAAATATAGTTTCGTAGATATTTACGTTATTGACATTGGGCAAGTATACAAATATAAGGCGGCAATTTTAATAAAAAATTAGCGCCATTTCATTTTTTGTCTTTGGTTACGAAACACAGGCAAGTGGTTTGCTTGGCCCCCAGAGCCAAGCTAGCCATCTAGGTAAAAATACCGTTTGTGAATATTCGCAAATGGTCGCACTGAGCGCTTATTGCCTAGTTAGGTGATTTAAGCCGGGTATTCACTAAGCAACATTTGTTGATAAACAGTTTACGACGTGTTTATCACCAAGTTTACCATAAACATTGTTTCGTCTTGCTCTTCATTCGAAGCGAAGAGCACGGCAACAAGTTTAATAAACAATGTTTCATTAATTTTGTTTACAAACTGTTTCCAGAGACGAAAAAACACTGTTTATAAACTGTTTAAAGCCTCGTATTCATTAGTAAACATTTGTTGATAAACTGTTTATGACTAGCGTAAACAAGTTTACAATAAACACATGTTTCTGAAACTTGGCCGTCCACACTTGGCAGTTGTTTATAGGATACTACGTTGGTGATATAGCTCTATGAGCATCGAAATTTGTTTATAAACATGTTTATAAACTCGCGCAAAACACGTCCACACCTGTTGACTTTTGTTTATAAACTAGATGTTTCGTCTTGCTCTCCACTCGTAGTGGGGAGCACGGCAACATGTATCATAAACAATGTTTCATTACCTATGTTTATGAACTGTTTATAAACTGTTTACAGAGATGATGAAACAATATGAAACATTGTTTATGAACAGTTTATAAACAGTGTTTATTAACAAATGTTTACTAATGAATACGTGGCTTAAAGATCGTATGTATCTACAAATATTGCCTCCCACCCGGTTTTATTTAGAATGGCTCTCTAGAGCCTAGTTGCCATTCTAAAGTGGCCTAGTGGCGTCTACGCCAAGCAAGCTGCAACCCTGTGTGCTTATAGCCTTTGTGATTCTCAGGCTTGCTGCTTATAAACTCGCTAAACGTCAAAAACACTTTAGGCAATTATTAAAATGATTTATTACTATTAAATAATAACCTCTTGACCTCCTGTAGGAGATAACACTAGATGATAAATTATTCTCAAACAATGCTAAGAAGCGGTGACAAAACAATAATGTCTAGACTGGACTAGGCCAAACTGACGCGGGTCTAACGAGGAAAGGGCCTATTTCAATACAACCTTAGGACTATTAATAATTGTGTTGAGCCATGTCAGAGGCCTTTGGCGGCTCAATAACTCTGACACCAGGATTGATCAGGTTGACCGTCCACTCGATGAAGAAGAAGAAGATAATGTGTTTCGAGTACCTAGAACTCACCTTGCTACTTGAAATCTAGTATAATCTTGACAATACTTTCCGATTACAGATTATTTGTTATAGTGAATTCTTAAAAAAAAAATAGCAAGGCAGTCCTAAAAGCTTTGTAAAAATCCTAAATAAAAAGCTCCTATAATTACGTATAATTAGGCCTTGTTTCCGCTCAATGTTTTTAAAAGGCCAATCTTAAATTAAACTTGGAAAACATTTTATTGCAGAGCGTTACCATTGTCTAAACTCGACATCGAGGTTACAATTCTTAAATCGATGATCGAAATCTCATGCACGGACCACACCGTACATAAAGAGTTTATACAGATATCGTATTTGTATTCAGTCCATGTCCTATATAAGTCACCGAGACTATTCGATAAAGACTTGTTCAGGTCAGAAGTCACGTGCATTGTTTTATAGTGCGGAACCAACCTTAGTTTCATGTCATCGAACATAAACAAACGAGCTTCACATAACGTGACTCAAAACTTAACAATTTAACGTTTACCTATTTTACTTAGCGAATGGAATACAGAAAAGGTATTTTATTGCTGAAAATTTTCAAAGCTATTCAAATACAGGTTTTTACGACGCCATTCTGAATGATAAGGCTCGATATTTGTTTGACTTTCCGATGTTACATTTCCGGGAAGTTTTTGAAGTGTGCGAATTAGGAGGTGAGGTAGACATTATTAACGTTGGTTTTAACTTTTAAGTTTCGCTTTGAACCAATATACTTTTCTCTATTTTTCTGTTTTCCGTATACCATTTTAAGGGTTCAGTAGCCAAATGGCGAAATCCTTTACAGTCTTGTCATGTCCGTCTATCTGTCCATCTGTCTGTGTGTGTATCACAGTCTTTTTTCTCAAGTTTAATGCCAGTCACTACACCAAAACGCTAATAACCAAGACAAAAAACGAGTTTATTAAAGACATGCGTCAAAACTGATGACCACTTTACAAGATAACTACCAAATATTACGATTAAAATATCAAAAAAGGCTCGTTGATAATTCAGGGCCGCATTTCCAACCTCAATAAATTAACCTAAGTGTAGCCAATAACGAAAAAAATCAGATAAAGTTAACCAACTGAGACAGGTTACAATTCCCCCGCCGCCGAAACGAATACTGGCAAACCTGAATTTTCGCACATTCTGTGTAAAAGTAACAATACAGTAAATTATATTCTGTCCCGTAACGTTCCAGATTCCTAATTGCTCGCTTTTCTGAGCACCTTAATGACTTCCCCAATTTTCAACAGGATTTTTGTTTTTAAATGACGGCTCTCAGCATGGCAACACTTTTGTTCTTTGCGGTATTGTTCGTGTGCGTTTAATTCCGAAGTGCAATTTATATCTTGAGAGAAATTCTATTGGATGTAGAAATAGTTAACTTGTAGATGAGTTTAACCGGTATTGCAGAGTTCGAAAACTAGAAATTGAGTTGCAGTTTACCTTTGAATTGCAAGCAGAAGGTTTGTGTTCATATTACATCATGTACCTACTCGTATTGTTATGACATGAGAATATTCAAGCTTATATCATTACTTTGGACCACGGATCAAGAATGAAAGCACTTGGACCTAATGGATGGGATGATTTGAAATCATGGGATAGTTGGAATTTATAAGTTAAGGCGGTACTTCAAGGGCCGACACTACGTTAAGCGTGCGCACGCCGCGGTTTCATACAAAAAGTGAACCGTCGCGTGTGCCCGTCGCGTGCGGTGTCATACCAAAGTGAACCGTCGCGTGCGGTGTAATACAAAAGTGAAACGTCGCGTGCGTTGTCATACAAAAGTGAACCGCCGCGTGCTCACGCGACAGGCTCACGCTTAACGCAGTATTGACCCTAAAATGTTAAGGTATAATGTAAATGCCATGTTACAGCAGAGTCGACTTATATATTAGACAACCATCATGGATTGTATAACTAGAGTCCTTATTACAAGTATACAGCGTTTTTCTTTACCAATTACTTAATTATTCAACATAAATTCAACAGAGGAAACGAATTACCTCATAAACTTATAGTATTAAACACTGGCCATCACTTCGACCGCTGTATATTAGTTATGAACACGTAATATTAAACATAAACATTACAACAACAACGAAAATATATCACGTTTTTATCGTCTGAGCCTAGTTCAAGTTTTATGGTATTTTAATAAGTTTGAAACATGCTACGTGGATGCATTAATTATGGAACTAATCCTGGAATAATATTACGGATTAATGAGCTTTATTCGTGTTTCTTCGCCACTAATTATAATGTGCATGAGGTGAAAGCGCGTTTACCGATACATACAAATATTTTACTTTAATTACTTACTAAAGCGCTCGTAGCGTAGTTTGACTCGGCGATGTTAGTTTATTGCGATTGTTAAGCACGACCCCTACTTGGATGGGTGGCCGATAGTGGCATTCTATCTGAGCGCTATCGTGCTTCGGAGGGCACGTTAAATTGTCGGTCCCGGTTGTTTCAATCGTTAGACCATGTCGGAGGCCTTTAGGCGGTCTAAAAACTGCGACACCAGGGTTGACCACTGTCCTATTCGAACTTAATTACTTACTTTACTTTAATTATTAGTGTTTGGGCACTTTCTTCAAAGCTTTAGTTATTGATAAGGATAATATAATAGTGACCGGATAACTTGATAACTGGTATCTGAAATCGGCTGAAAAGTAAATAATTGGCGTAGTCATGCCAGACTGAAGTTTTTAGACCACCTAGCTAGAGGCCTCTGGGAATTAAAGACAATTAAAACAACCGGAAATGACAATCTGACGTCTCTTCCCAAAGTAGCGCTGTAGGAGAGTTTCTATCCAAGAAGCAGCCGAAGTACACGTTCTCCACTCCCCCAAACAATGGTTAGGAGCAAATATTAGTCAAACTAGACTACGAGCGCTACTGTAAATTATTATAATATTACGTTTACATGAATTTAGTTTGACTCAGTTTGATTATAAATCTTATATGTTCATCGGCGTTTATACCCGAACAAAAGATATTAAATATCATTCAGTTTGATAAATGACAATACTCATTAACTACCTCCGCTACGTGAAAAGGGGATCCGACATCATCAACTCTATTAAATTAAATATACCTACTCTAAGCACATCTCTTTGATTTTAGGCAATTTGCGTTGATGAAGAAGAAATGCTGTCGAAAAATGTACCTTAGTTAGCTAGGTTTGAAGGTTGAAATTGGCTCGAGAGTGTGTCAGTTGTGTTTAGTACTGAGTTGTAGGGAATGAACACTTGAAGCGGTCTCATTACAGCGTAGTTTTTGAGAGCAATGCTGGTTTCTAGTGAGTGAGCCTGTGACGGAAGCATGACCGAGATTCCTTCATTGTGTGCCATCATCTATTCTCCTGACGTAAGCGGGACAAACAGAACGTTACACGGTATTAATATGTACGTACATGTGTCCGATATGCGTATGACATAGAGTATACACGTATTTTATGAACGAGTACACGTTGTAATTACTAACGTCTTACTACAGGTTTTTTCGCGGTACGGAAGGTTGTCTTAGTAAGTAAAATCAATTACTTTGTTTTCCCGACGTTTCGAGTGGATTGCACCACTCGCAGTCGCGGGCGGACACAGTTGTAATGGCCAGCAAATCGCGAAATTGAGAAGTTAATGGATATATAAAGAATTTTCTAAGAATGTAGTTTTACTCTCAAAATTACATTTATTTATATATTTTCATGCACAAACACCTGCGCTTTTATTTGTTAAGAGCATTTTGAACAGTATTCAAATATCACTACACAATTTGGTATATGTCAAAGAAAAAAAATCAAAAAACAATTTGGAAAGTCCTTCCATGAAGTTCATAACCTACTCGTATATACTTAAAATTGAATTTAGAATTCCTTCTTTTTGAAAACTTAAACCCCTCAAATATTATAATTTCCGCAATAACACGACTAGAGAAAATATTAACTTAATAAATCAGATGTAAATCTGAATCCCGCAAAGTTTCGTTATAAATATAAAATGGTTTCAAAACGTCAGCTTTACTTAGCAACTTTTAATTATAAACTTGAGAACTCCTTTGAATATTAACAGGTAAACTTACACTTCCAATGTTTGAATGTGAGAAATCTTACATGTCTTACAATGTGTATTCTTATTTGTGAACATGTTAATATGTCGTTTAAAGTCAAATAAATGTAATAATTAGGTACCTATATTTATTGCAAAAAAATAATTGAAAAAGTACATAACTAAACTTATTTAACACAACCTAACGCTAACCAAATTTTTAAAATTGGATCAGTGACAGTACCCCATGAAAGGACCTTTTAAATAACGTGTGGACCGCAAGAACCGCAACTCAAAACTCGAAGGTGCAAAAAGAGAGATTTTTCTCGATGAAGAGTAAAATACAAGGCTCGATGGAGTAAAATCGAATTCATATAGAGCATCAAATATATGTACTAGTTTCTTAAGCTTAAGCGAACACTACATTATGTATTGAAACTACGTTTACGGTTTGCGTCAACGTTAATGCCAGATAAACATGTAAATTAAAAGCGAAATGTTATCCGTAAATGTAGTTATAATTCAAAATATTATGATCCATACTAATCAAATAAAGAGGAAAAATTTGTAAGTTTGTTTGTTTGTATGTTGCAGCTAATCACGGGAATTATCAGTCCGATTTGAATAATTATTTTTGTAATAGATAGCCACATTCAAGGCGCTATTTTTCATCCCGAAATTCCCATGGGAACGGTCACACCGCCGGTAAAACTGAAGAGTGCTGCTAGTATATCTAATATGTATAACGATAACAAGCTAAGGCAGGTTAAACCACGAAACGCAGTCGATTACATAAATATTTATCCACTTTAATCTAACACAGATTGACTAACCTTTTTATCGTCCCATAAACTTCGACAAACAACTTAGTATTAAGTGCGTAATATTCATAAAAGTAATACACCGCAACATCTATTGAATTCGGAATTAATTCGGACATTTCCTACGGAACGTAAATGGCCGCTTACATTTAACTGGCGGAAATAATTTTAGCGGTACACCCCTACTACTGGTTTGCGATGTTTTTATGTAAATTGACTGAAACAACAATCTAATAATACGAACGAACCGTGGCGTCGACAGGGGTACACATTGTTAACACCTCTTGAAATATCTATTGGATAAATATACGCTACGTTAATTGTCTGAATAATATCAGTTCATTCTCAGACTCTGTACTGTGTGGTTGTGTTGCTGAGTGTGTTGCACCCGTCTGAAGTTGCTTGGGGCTGCCGTTTGCGTCGATTTGTCGGACCCTCCTGTTTCCTCTTGGGCCTCGTCTCGTGCCTCGCTGCGGCCATATTGGGCTGTGTCGGATCTCTCTTTCCGGCATTGAGTGGACTGAAGTTGGAGCGCGGTTGGAAGATTTTGAGGGGGCTGGACTGGAGGAGGGCGTACGGGTGAGCCGGGCAGCTGCGTGACGACATCTGCAGGAAATTGTGTTGGTGGCCGGGTGGGGTTCGAACCCGCGACCGTGGGATCGGCAGTCGTTCGACATCTGATTGCACCGAATTGGCTGTGACGTCGCCGAGTGAATTTGGCCATTACATTGTACAGCCTGCCTCAAAAATACATTGCTATAACATAATCATAAGGAACTAAATTTTGGAGCATTGCTATTACATTTTTGGAAGGGTAAGGTCTGACATAAAATGTCTTCAACGCTTTCGTGTGCTGGTTGTAATAAACATATTACCAATCTTAAGGAGCTAATGAGATGCGGAGCCTGCAAACAGGCTTATGACTTGGCTTGTGTGAACATTACACCGAAACGCTTTCTTACTCTTACCAAGGACTTTAAATCGAATTGGTTATGTCCTCAATGTCAGTGCACAGCTCCTAAAACGGGAAACTCGAACACGCCAATTCGTTCTACTATCCAAAATGCACAGGAGGAACCCTTTGTTACAACAAGGAACAACAAGAAACCACGTCGTAAATCATCGGAGGATATTACTTCTGATGTCAATCTGCCATCTGATGCGCTCCGCACTTTGATAAGAGAGGAATTAAGCATTACACTAAAAGCAACTATATCAGAATTGGTATCTAACCAGCTTAGGGACATTAAGGACCAGATGACAAAGTTTGAGGAGGCGTTACACTTTTTCAACAATGCTTATGAGGAAATGAAGACAAGCCTTGAAGCCAAGTCTCAAATAATAGACACCCTAAAAAAGGAAAATGCTGTTTTAAATGCTAATGTCTCTGAAATTGGCAACAGGTTGAATTTAGTGGAGCAATGTTTAAGGGAGCAAAACATCGAAATAAATGGTGTGCCAGAGGATAAAGCAGAAAACATAACAACGATGGTAGCTCAACTTGCTGAAACTGTGAACTGTCCATTATTGCCTAATGATATAATCCAGACATTCCGAGTCGCCAAACAAACAAAATTAGGTAATCGCCCTCGTGCTATTGTTGTGAAGCTGAGGAATCGTGGGCTTCGCGATAATTTAATTTCTGCTACTATCAAATTTAATAAGCTCCAAAATCCCAAACTGAATACACAACATCTGGGCTATGGCGGTACATCATCTCCTGTGTACATATCTGAGCATCTAAGTCCTGCTAACAAATATCTTCATGCGATGGCAAGAAAGAAGGCTAAAGAGATCGGGTACAAATTTATATGGGTCAAAGATGGCCGTATTTTTGTAAGGAAAGACGAAAATTGTGCAGCCTTACACATTCGTACCCTCGATAATATACAACAGTTAGTCTAGTTTTGATTACGGTAAATATATATTGAATGTTTTATTTTAATTTAAATGGCTGCTACCATAGATATAATAACTGATATTGATTGTAGCCAACTGAGTAAAGGTCTAGCACTAACAATAAATGATCCAATAGATTGTAAACGCTTATTGAATATCACGCCAAAACATTTCAATGTCATTACGCAAAATATTCGAAGTATAAACCGTAATTTTGATAGTTTTATTGCCTATACATCTCAATTAGATTTCAGTTTAGATTTAATTATTTTAACAGAATGCTGGCTAGCTAAGGATTATAATCTGCCCATTTTGGAAAATTATAGCAGTTTTGGTTCTAAAAAGTTGTTCAATCAAAATGACGGTGTGGTCATCTATGCAAAAAATAATTTAGATCTTCAATTCGTTGAACCAGAATATGTTTCTGAATGTAACTGTATAGTAATTACTCACAAAAAGGATCTAGTAATAATCTGTGTTTACCGACCTCCATCGTTCCGAGATATCGAAAACTTTTTAGCCTCCTTAAATCAAATTCTTCTAGAATACAAAGATTTTTCTCAAGTTATACTATTAGGAGATATTAATATCGACATATCAGACATAAATTTAGACAATTTAGCGACTTCATCCTACCTTAATCTGTTAGCTTCGCACAACCTACACCCAACGCATAACTTATGTACAAGGGAGAATAGTTGTTTGGATCATACTATTGCTAAAAACCTAGCACCTATTAGCACTGCCATTCTTGAATCAACTATTACTGATCATTATAGTGTAATTTTGTCCATCAATAAAACCATAAAAAATAAAACAACCGCTGCAAAGTCGTTTACTAGAATAGATTGGGTTGCTTTGAATGCCGAAATAGCTAAGATAAACTGGTTAGAAGTAGTGACTGACAATGACATTCAAATAACTATTAACAAATTTGTAAACAAACTAAGAGATCTAATAAATAAACATACAACAAATACACAGATAAAACGGAGATATAGGAATATCAAACCCTGGATTACGCCAGGTTTGATTAGGTGCATTAAAAATAGAGACAGATTACACGCAAAGTTAAGACAAGATCCAGACAATGTTATTCTAAGGATTTCATTTATAAGATACAGAAACACATGTAATAAAATTCTCAAAAAATTGAAAAATCAATACTACAGACATGAAATGCAGAAATATAAATTAAATATTAAAAAACAGTGGAGTATAATAAAAGATGTTTGTAACTTCAGTAGTAGTAAGAATAGATATAATAATGAATTGTTAACATTTGGAATAAACCCCACTGACTCCCTAAACAAAATTAATCGACACTTTGCAAAAGCGGGTTCTAACCTCGCCAATGTTATTTTAAACCGACTTAACTGTAATGAGCGAGATCTTTGTAGTGCTATCACAGATGCTCCAAGTAATGTTAATTCTTTCGTCATGCTTCCGACAGATGTAACAGAAATCAAAAATATCATTAGGGCTTTAAAAAATAGTTCAAGTACTGGCTGGGACGGAATACCTGTAAAAGTATACAAGATGGGGATAGATCATTTAGCTCTTCCTATATCGATCATTTCCAATTCATGTTTTGAGGAAGGACGCTTCCCTGAACCATTAAAAATATCTAGGGTTGTTCCCATATATAAAAATGGAGATAAATCTAATATAAATAATTATCGACCGATTGCCCTCTTATCAACTCTGTCTAAAATAATAGAAAAGGCTATGAATAATAGATTTAAAGGGTATATGGAAAATAATAATCTTATTTCAAAAAATCAATATGGGTTCCGTTGTAAAAAATCTACAAAGGATGCAGTTCTAGGTTTAACTTCACGAATACAACAATCGTTAGGCACTGGTGATAAATGCCTTGCCATATTCTTGGATTTGGCCAAGGCATTCGACACCATCTCAATACCTCTATTGATCAAAAAGTTGTATCGTATCGGAGTACGCGGTAAACAGTTGAAACTCTTTGAAGATTACCTGTCAAATCGGAAGCAGAGTATACTGGTTGACCAGCACGCCAGTTCCACTCTACAGGATATAGAGTTTGGAGTGCCACAGGGTAGCGTATTGGGACCTTCATTGTTTATTGCATACATCAACGACATGTGTAACCTTGACATAGAGAATGGTAGCATTATCACATATGCAGACGATACGGTTTTATTATTTAAGGGTGCAACATGGGAGGAAGTCTATCTTTCAGCTAATAAAGGATTGCAAACCGTAACTCAATGGTTAGATAACAATCTTCTCTCTTTGAACCTAACAAAAACACACTACATAAAATTTAGTATCAGATGTGAAAATGCATTGCCAACATATGACTATAATATTAAAGCCCATTATTGCGGCAGAGTACCTACACAAGGTCAATCATGCGGATGTCCAGAAATCTCTTCAGTTTCTCATATAAAATATTTGGGTGTGCAGATAGACAAATCCCTAAATTTTAAAATCCATATTAACACCGTATCGTCGCGTATTCGAAAGTTAATTTACGTATTTAAAACTCTACGACATATATGTGACGCCAAACAGATTTTAGCTATTTATCGCGCGCTTTGTGAATCAATTCTAACATATTGCATTATCTGCTGGGGTGGCTGTTCGAAAACTACTCTACTGACTCTTGAACGAACACAACGTGCTATTCTCAAAGTCATTCACTTTAAACCTTTTCTTTTTCCAACAACAAAGCTATACGAAGAAGCCTCCGTTCTTACAGTAAGGCAGTTATATGTACTACTACTTACATTACACCAACATGCAATTAAGCCTGCTGCTTTAAAAAAGAACAAGAGTCGTCGGAAAGATAAAGTTTTTCACGTTCCATTGTTTAAATCAGCTTTTGGCAAAAAGTCCTCGATGTTTCTCGGACCGTATATCTACAATAAACTTGCTATGGTATTTGAAAATCTTCATGAATTTTCTAAATTTAAATTTAAAACGTCTGTATCAAATTATTTGAAATCATTGAATTATATTAGTACTGAATCCTTATTAGTTATCCGATCGTAAATATCAAAATATCAACTTACTATTTCAGCTTTAAATGTATCTGTGTAATATTTATAAAAATAAAATAAAAAATGTTATTGTGTAGAAAAAATATATTGTGTAGGATAACAATATTGTACTGAATGAACGACTACCTCCTGAGATACAGTGTACACTAGTTCAGGAGGTAGGGATTTATTTCTTGTAAACCTATGTACAACTTTTTGTTTAGTGTAAGTTTAATAATGTTTGTATTTAGGTTTAGTTTTTTGGTAATAAATATATTTCTATTTCTATTTCTAATAATATATCTTTTATTTATAACTAAAACATTGTACTAATACATTGGGTGGGTGCTATGACGAGTATAATATTTACTGACATTTAACAGAAACAAAAGAATAAAAGTAAAATTAAAATAAGATAGGATCTCTTGTCGTTCTCTGTGTATCACCATCTGCACTAAAGAGGACTTACTGAACGATGCAGACTCTTATGAATTACTGGTTCGGGAAAATATAAATACAATAATTATTTTCCGCCATGTTGACTCGAATAAAAATATGAAAATAAAACAGTTAAACAATTTTCCTTCTCATTGATATAATTATTCACGAACGCTTGACATGGTAAGCATAGTTTTATCAAAATACAAGGCTAAGAAAATACATGTATATTTGTTAGATAAGCGTAATTCAGAAGACACCCTTTAAAAGTGTTATTAACACGAAGCAACGCTAACGTGGAGGCGGCTTCATTTGAAGGGTTAATAGGACAGACGTAGTTGTGGCCACTAATGTAGAGGACGGATTGTAAACAGTTTACAAACTCGCAATGTCAAGGAATGCCTTAAAACCTGAAGTATCTAACTGGCCATAGAAGTAAGGTTTTGTGTTTTGCATTTTTTTGTGATGGTGTCATATATTTGAATTGATTATGATTTAGTTTTCTGATTTAAAAGTATATCTTAATTGACACGTCATGGTGATTAAGTTTTAAAAAGATATATGTACCTACATCGATATTTATATTGTTTGATGTTAATGTTGATACTGGCTTAAATACTCGTAGAGACAAAAAAGTGATCTAATAACATTATATAAATATAGAAAATAAATACTACTTTTTATGTAACCTGATAGGCGAACCATAAACCTGGTAATTTAGAGAGCCTACAAAGCAAAAAAATCCTTTCACATTTTGAGAGATTTTTAGGCCCACGTCCACGCTAATCACTAAAATAATAGCTCCAACAGCCGGGACGCGACTCAACAAGGTAAATAAAAACTCGGCCACATTTACATTTTAAAAAGACCGTTTTCATTTTTAACGTGCGTAACTCTGAAATTGCGGCGAAACCGGGCCTTTTGATATATCTAGTGTGAACCAGTTTTTATAAAGAAAAAATAATGACATTAACTTTATGAAATACCGCTCTAACTGTACTTGCTAACAAGGTTTTCAACTGGATAATTTCAGAGTTACGGAGATATGTTTAAGTGTATTTTCTTATATATTCTTATTAAGTATTTGTGAATGTATATTTAGTAGTATCAGTTAGTAAGATTCTATATTACAAGCTTAGAGCTTACCTTGAGTCTAATTAGCCGTGAGTGAACTTGTCCTGGTATATTTATAATTATTTATTTTCTTACTGGTACCGACTTTAAAATTCGAAAGAGGAGAATCTCAATTCGGTCGGTATATTTTAGGCATTAATATCCCTTTAAGTATTTACTTTAAGTAATGTTCCACCGTAAGACTTAATGCTAAATGGAGTTAACAGTACCTTGAGGAGGATTAGGTGTAATCACCGCGCTTACCTAATGTGGGTTCGTGGTCCGAAGACCCATGTAATACCCGTGAACTTTTCTTTACCAAAATGTTTAAAATTTGGAACATAAATGATTATAACATTAGTGAAACTACAGAGTGCTCCCAATGTAAGGCGTCGTTTACATCAAGCTAGTTTACTAGCCTCCGAGAAGACAGGTTTTATTTGTCTACTATGTAAATACTGTAAAGTAATAATGTAAAGTACTAATCCGCTGTTTTCCCTGCGTTGTGTCCTGTGGGAATTTTGGGAGAAAACACAGCTACCGAAAATCTACTTTACCTACCTTTGGAATCGGACAAAACAAACACAAAGAAAATTTTACATATTTATAATGTTAGTATATATTTAGCAATAATGCACTCACCTGATTGAGGTGTCGAGTTCAATTCCCGAGACCAGCGGAAAACATGGTGTTTCCCACCTTTTCAAACATGGCATTATGTCATTTCCGACATTAGATCCCAACGCTTGTAAATTCACTCTCTCTAAACAACCTATAACATTCCACTGTTAGTGTTATTCAAAATTCTCTAATATATTTGTTTGACACAACACACAGCGTTATAATGGCATTTAATTGCAAAGCGGCGTTGTTAAAACGCTCACAAGTCCAGTGGTTCGGGATTACGACCATGAAATATGTAACCACGTATCTGATTCATTGTGGTCGAGTGTTTTTGGTGTTGCAGTTAATTACTGCTTTACGTGAATAACGGTTGTAATATGACAGTTATACTAGCAGTGGCTCGGTTTTATTACGCTTGTACCCGTTTTTGAGGGAATTTCGAGAGTAACCTGTAATCTTTCTCTTCTTAATATATCTATGGTTTCAAAAGAAACCGATCTTGAAGTAAGGGTCTAGACAGACGGACTGCAATTCAACTGCAATCCGACTGCTAAATGGCAGTTCAGATGCAGTTTGAATGCAGTTGGCTCGACTGCAATCAAACTGCACGTCGACGGGCAGTTGGCGTGCAGTTGGATTGCAGTCTGAGTGCAGTTAGTCGTTGTAACTGCACTCAGACTGCAATCCAACTGCACGCCAACTGCCCGTCGACGTGCAGTTTGATTGCAGTCGAGCCAACTGCATTCAAACTGCATCTGAACTGCCATTTGGCAGTCGGATTGCAGTTGAATTGCAGTCCGTCTGTCTAGACCCTTAGTTTTTGAACAGAATTGTTTGAGACATAGAAAAGTATTAGCCTGTCATGTGGGCATAGGTCTCTCATCTCACCAAAGATATCAGTACAGTGCGGAGGATTAGGCGTAATAAACTTGATTACCTATTGCGGGCTAGTGAAAAAAAGACTGGTCTTATAAGGCCGAAACTGCGTTAAGCGGGCGCATGCCCCGGGCGCACACGACGGGCGCTCGCGACGGGCGTTCGATACGGTTCACTTTTGTATAAAACCGCACGCGACGGGCCCACGCGACGGTTCACTTTTGTAAGAAACCGCGCGGGCACCCGCTTAACGCAGTTTCGGCCCTAATACCATAAAAGCAATTTCGAAGATTTTCCAAAAAAAAGTCTAAAACACGAAGACAGTTACATTTCATCGAACCAATGGCAGAAACCGAATCATTAACCATATCAAAGTCACATATAAAATCAGAGTTAAAAGTAATGAAATAAACTATACAAAATGAACCTGTTACAGCTATTCGAGTGATTAACAAAACAAATATCCAAGTAACATGTGACCCGTGTTCGAAGGACACATGAACAGGCTCGCACGGAAATTGTTCTAGTTCTAAAGCTGATTAATTAGAGTTAGTGACGCAATGTCAGCTTTGTTACCGATGGCTCTATAATGTAACTGTCTGACATAGTGTTTTGTTTCTTACAATTATTTGTAACTAAGTGACTATGACTATAAGAAGAGGCTACAACTATAAGGCAAAAACTCTGTCAAGCCCGTTGGCACAGTGGCAGTGAGAGCGCTTACTGTGTCGGGGGTTGCGGGTTCGATTCCCACACGGAGTCAACAATATGTGCAGGAATAGTTGTTGGCGACGATGTCTGGGTGTCAATTATATATTCTTATAAAGTATTTGTGTATGTATAAGTAGTAGTATCAGTGAATTAGATTCCATAACACAAGCTTAGAGCTTACTTTGGGTATAATTAACCGTGTGTGAATTTGTCCGGATGTATTTATTATTTATTATATTTATCTACCATAGTCAGAGATGTTAATAAATGGACGATTAATTAATTGACGTAACATTACATTAAAAAAAACTAACTAAAGTTTGTTTTTCTCTTTCGTTAAATTGTTAGTATTGATTTGTACAATGGTGAAATCATGTTGGAGACCAATAAGTCCAATAAGTAAGGTTAGAAACTATCCACTCGAGATATGATTGTATTTTTCACTTTAGAAGAAATGACATAAAACATTACATCGTAAATCATCCTTTGTTAAATGATTTATTATACTAAATTATCTTAGTGGCCAATAGGATTAAGAAATAATGTATATATATATATATAATATATATATATATACTAGCTGTGCCCCGCGGTTTCACCCACAGCGCACCCGTTCCCGTAAGAAACACGGGATAAATAGTATCCTACATCCGTCTCCTGATTCTAAACTACTTCCCCACCAATTTTCAGCCAAATAGGTTCAGCCGTTCTCGAGTTATAAATAGTGTAACTAACACGACTTTCTTTTATATATATAGAATATGAATTAAAATATTAATTCCCTTTAAAAAGTAATAATTTCGGTTATCCAAATAGAAGCCACGGAGAGCCCGCCATTGTAACATGTACCAAAACTTTGCACCTTCCATGCCCATTTATCTTTCGTCGTAAATTTAGGAATGAATTGTTAAAAGGTAACGTATATCACGCGAAGGTTCGCCCGTTCTTTCGCATAGTTCATTTTATAAAAGAAACTCAAATACTTGAAATAATCGACTTCCAAAATCTAGTTTGCCAACGAATATTTATTTTCTGTACGGGAATACACTTTAAACATAGAATGAAATAAACTAGACTAGACTTAGGTAATAAGAAAGATCTAGATTTCAAATTAGTTTAGATTTCATTTAAAAACTTTTTTGCGTCGGCCTTCAAAAACAGACTATAATTATTTTAAGTAAAATTTTACACTCGAAATCTTAACGTTAAAATGTTATTATAATTCTATTACAATTTAACACGTGAAATAACGTAATTTCAGCGTAATCATATTCAAATAATGTATTTTACTCGTGTCACGACACAAAATATTGTTTAGGGTGAGTACACATTTGTCACTCAAATTGAGCCGTGAGAAAACATATTTCTGCCAAGTTATATCGAGTACTATTTATTACTTTATCTCTCTCTCTGTCTTACAACATACAAACGATTCTTCTCCTTCAAGATAATTTGCCGCATTAATTATTATACCTTGATATTACGTAATTAACTTTGATCAAGTAATACATGAGTGCACATAATATTAGTCGTAGTCTAATCGTAGCGAAAGGTCGCGTAGCAATTCCAGTAAATGCTACGATATGTATGAAGAAATTGCTACGATATGAATGTAGCAATTGCTACGGCCGTACCAATGCTACGGCGTAGTCACTTAGTACATTGTAGAGGGGAAAATATTTTGCTCAATGTGCTTTGCCACTTTCAATAATTTATAGTACTGAAGGGGATTATAATCTGTTAAATCCTCTTTGAAAAGCTGGTTTCTATAGGCGGTAATCCATCAACCGGACACTGTATTTGCGAGGTCGCATGTCATAGAAGTTTGTCGTTGTAAGAGCCAGTTTATCATCAATATTAGTTTAGTTTAAGAGATACTGTCTTATTCATAAACGCTCTCTTACTAAAATACTGTTAGTGAGTGTTTTGTCTCTTTTGCTCTGTGGAAAATAGTGTATGTCAGAAAGGGACAAACGCTGCTTACTAGCGTTTACGAATAAGGCCTATTGAGTATGACGTAAAACGTATAGTCATAAAACAACATAGTCTATTTTATGACCTAAATTATTATAGTTCAATAGTACTTTTGAACTGATAATAGTAAAACAATACTAAATTATAATAGATTAAGTAGGATACAAATAACATTTTCAATTATTGGATAATTAATATTTCAATTTATTACTTGTCTCAGAAACTACTTCGATTTCTAGTTATTGCTTTGTTTGTAGTTTTTGGGACGAATTCAACTTTGAAAACCTTGATATCGATTTAATATTAACTTTTACTGGCTGTCCTAAATAAATAAATAAATATCACTTGTATATTTGATTCAGTTCAAAAGATAATGACTATTAACTAACACGGTGAAAAACACGTTTTTAGATTAAGCCGTCAAAGACGCTGAACAGTAATTTCCCTATTTAATTTCACAAAAAAATTAGTACTGTAAGATTATACTTGTCAATGTATTTATGGATTAGCCTGTAATGTGCCACTGCTGGGTGTAGGTGCCTTACACAACTCATTAAAGATCAGTACAGTGAGGAGGTAACATAACAATCAATTCAGTAGTACCTTAAGTAAGTTAGTTCGAGTAGGTCAGTGGTCAACCTGCAGTCGGAGTTTTTAGACCGCCTAAAGGCCTCCGACGTGGTTTAACGAAACAACCGGAACTGACAATTTAACGTGCCTTCCGAAGCACTGTAGCGCTCATATAGAAGTGTCACTATCGCCCACCCATCTAAGTAGGGGATGAGCTGGACGGTGCTTAACAATCGCAATGAACTAACATCGCTTAAACGAATTCTATAGTAGTAGTTGTTCCATGAGATTAACACACCTGTCTACACTATCTACACTTCTACACTAATATTATAAAGAGGAAAACTTTGTTTGGTTGTAATGAAAAGGCTCAAAAACTACTGGACCGTTTTTAAAAATTCACCATTCGAAAGCTACATTATCCACGAGTAACATACCTACGCTATTTTTCATCCCGAAATTCCCACAGGAATGGACACAACGCGGGTAAAACCGCGGGGCGCTGCTAGTTTATTATATTTACCTAGTGCAGTGAGGAAAATAATAACACTACGTAGTTAATAAGCTCATAATCTCTTGTTTTAACCGAACAATAACTCATCTCGTATCAGACGCATGACGTATTTTCAATTAATTTCTGATCCGGTGTAAAATGCACGTTGAACAAACCTTATTATTATGAGCGTTCAATTTAATAAATATATTGAAATAAAATTCTGTGGAATGAAACGATAGTATTATTTTTATATTGTTTTGCTTACAGTTTGTTGTAGAAAATGGGCGTTCAATAGGGATAGCAGTTTTTAGGGATACAAAATTTCAAAATTGTACTTCATAAATTGAGAATTCTAATAAGGCTAATAATTTTTAATTTATTACACAAAATGTTTAATCTAGTGAGTGACTGTCAAGAAATTTATATATAACAAGCAGCGCCCCGCGGTTTTGCCCACTTTATACTCGTTCCCGTGGGAATTTCGGAATAAAAAATAACCTACCCGTTGAATGTGGCTATCCATTACAAAAATATTTTTTCAAATCGGATTGGTAGTTTCTGAGATTAGCCCTAACAAAGAAACAAACAAGCTTAGAAACTTTTCCTCTTTATAATATTAGTATAAACAAAGGAAATAGATTTTAGTGGGGTTTTGACTCTCCACCTATAGGTCACCTATAGATCGACGAACTCCACCGCGAATCTGATAGGACGATCTTAGGCCAGCGGCACACTTGACAGAAACGCCGTCACATACCTGACGGGACGACATCTGCGACGGTATTTCCGTCTAATGTAGCGCTGACCTAAGTGGAGTCATATTCATCTGTCCGTTCTGTTTTCGCTGCAACATAAACCATCCTTAATGCTGACACGAACTTCTAAGAAATATAAAACAAGATAATATGTCAAGACATCGACTATTATCTCTCGAAAACTTATTTAAAGGTAAATTCACTTTTCACCAGTTCGAGCCCCAGAGGTCTTCAGCCTCAATAATAATTCAATTTGTTTATTATCCGTTTATTTGAAACACTGTTTCGCCATTAGCTCGGAAAACATCTCATTGATTATTTATATAATAATTTTCAACGTGTTTCTTAGATCTTTTTTGTATTTATCAAGTTTTGGATTAAATTGTGGATTTTAATGTTTTTTGGATGCGAATTTCTTTTAGATTTTTAATACAATAAGCAAATATAGACTTAGAAAAGAGGTCTAGACTTAGAAGTCATAGTATTTCTAAAATTTCGTTCTCATCTATACTAACATTATAAAGCTGCAGAGTTTCTTTGTTTGAACGCGCTAATCTCAGGAACTAATGGTCCGATTTGAAAAATTATTTTGGCAATGGATCTATAACCTTCCCGTTGAATATAGTTTCAACGGGAAGGTTATAGAGAATTTTTCATTCCGAAATTCCCATGGGAACGGGCACAATGCGGGTAAAACCGCGGGGCGACAACACTTTACACTATATTTATTCATGTTTGTTAACCTTACTATTGATAATTTAAACTCTAACATACTTTCAAAACAACGTAATTGACATACTGTTTTCTTAAGTTTCAGCGAACACTACCCATTTTGAATTGAAACAACGTTTACGGATACTTTTCACTCCGTGGTTTTACCCGCGTTGTGCTCTACATATGAGTTATGACTAGCATTCGTTTTTATCAAAGCAATTCAATGAAATAAAGACCAAACCATTCTATACACATTCTACCTACATTCTGTTCTAGTGCAATCAAACTTTACAAAACGACCACGCATCACCGCTATCGTAACTTTAGTACTAACATAAAAGTACGTAGTTACAGTACGTACACTCAATACGCATCACGTTTTAGTACGCAACAGATACGACCAACAAATTTTATGAAAAGGAACTCGTGCAATGTGTTCCTTTTAAGAATTCTGGAGTAGCGGTTATGATGTAATGTCTTTAAATAAATTGATACTCGTTGAGGGAAATAGACTGTTAGAGGTTTGGTAAAGGATTTTAGGTATACATAATTTATTAAATAATATAACGAAAGCGTAAACGTAGCGCTCGTGGCGTAGTTTGACTAAACGATGTTCATTGCGATTGTTAAGCAACGTGCAGCTCGACCCCTACTTGGATGGGTGGCCGTTAGTGGCATTTCTATTTGAGCGCTACCGTGCTTCGGAGGGCACGTTAAACAGTCGGTCCCGGTTACTGGAATCGTCAGACCATATCGGAGGCCTTTAGGCGGTCTAACAACTCCGGCACCAGGGTTGGCCACTAACTTACTCGAAATGAATGAATTAAATCATTTATTTTGTTCCATTTTAAACATGAAACACACTGAGAATAAATAACTATGAATTAAAGTTCTAAATAAAAGTAAACCGAACAATACTCTCAAACACAGTGAAACCACCGCTGAAACAAACCTGAAACAGTTATTTATTTTGCACAGTACAAATAACTAAAGGTACGTTATTTAATCCGGTTCCATCAGTAATTAAAACGTAGCCGAGAAAGATAACCATTCGGAACCCCGAGACGAGATAATCATAAAATATTAACAGATTTAAACACCGACTATATGCGGACGAAAACGGTGACAATACATATTTAATAGAGAATTATGGATCAGGCTCGGAGCGGTATAACAATACAACTATTAATACTAAGTTAACAGCCTCCGTGGTCTTGTGGTCTGAGCGCTCGGCTCACGATCCGGAGGTTCCGGGTTCGATTCCCGGTGGGGCCAATATCTTAACAAAAATCTCTTTGTGAGACTGCCCTCAGTTTTGTTAGGGCATTGCACCTGAATTGGGCTGAATCACCTGATTGCCCGAAAAGTAAGATGATTCCGTGCTTCGGAGGGCACGATAAGCCGTGTCGGTCCCGGTTACTTTCTACGGATAGTAGTCGTTACATGAGCCATGTCAGAGGCCTTTGGCGGCTCAATAACTCTGACGCCAGGATTGGACCATCCACTCGATGAAGAAGAAGAATACTAAGTTTTGAGTTTACTAATATAATAGAGTTAGCATATAAAAGTATATTTAGACATTAATAAAACCGTTTTATGCACTGTGGAGGAACTTTGGAAGGCAAATGACAATGCTATAGACCTGACCAAATTCCAGTCTAAACCATTAAGTTATATGTATGTACCAACGTTAGTAGATATAACTCAATGGCCTTAACACATTTGACTTAAAATAACCATGACTCGATAAGAAGAAGAAGACACTAATAAAACAAAATTAGTAGATTAGATATTATAAGTTGTTAATGAACAAAAGATTATACGAATGAAGTACAGTATAAACATTTATCCGCCTTATTAAAAAAAAGACGTGTGGCACTCGGGGACTGCCGCGGTAAAGCTATTGCATAGTTATTTTTTATATCACTAGATGGCGTTAGTGTGCTGAATGTCTGCATCGCGCTAACGTTGTGTTCTGGGCATATACGTAGGCAATGTTTGAGGAGCATGAGGTTATTTCGTTACGGAATTTTTGGATTCGGTCCCCGCGCTTAAGGCCCGCGATAGAAGCTATGCAATAGCTTAAAAAACCGCGGTGTAACTAAAACACTTTACACTGTGTTTTGTCTCTTTTGCTCTTCGGAAAATTGCGTATGTCAGAGAGTGACAAACCATTTCATGGCTAAAATGTTCTTAATACGCGTTTATTAAAAAGGCTTTTATGAGTTTATGACTCAAATTAGAGATAGAATTCAAGTCTACGACGAATGTCCAAGTGTTTTTGAAGCTAAAGCAAGCACTTACCTATTCACTGGACCATAATTATTAAGATAATTAGAACTGAAATATATATTTCATACTTTGATGAAATATAGTCCGATATTCAAAAGAAATAATAAAAATGATTAGTGAGCTAAAACATCTCTAGATAGTTTAGTTTCAATTTCACTCTTTAGATCTTTTTGTTGAAAAAAATCCAATCCATAAAGCCAGGTACAAGATCCATAGTTCCCATCCACCTAGTGAGTATAAATATTAAAATTTTATCACAGAGGAAATTGCTTCCGAGCGAGAACCATGTTTACCTTTAAAAATAAAATGTAAAGATATGAATCTGGGCCGAACTAATCTGTCACTGTGATTAATTTATTTAAACGTTGGCTTATTTTCAGATTGTTTGGACGGGAGATTGGCGGACAGACCTTTCGAGGTAAATATAATTTTTGGGAAGTATTTAAAAATAAATAAAGAGGAAACGTTTCTGTATGTACAAAAACTTGGGGCTTAAATGATGATGACTTTGAGGTGATATTTTAATTCAAATTGTTACTTGATGCAGAAGTGAAAAAAATAGTCTCTACTGTCAACTCGTACTCGATATATCTAATAGAGGAGGATAATGCGGTAAGTCACGTAAAATAATGTATTTTTGTTTTGTTTTTGTTTGTAAGCGTGAATATCAGAAAGTACCAATCCGATTTGAATAATTATTTTTGTAATGGATTGTCACATTCAATAGAAAGGTTTTAAGCTATTTTTCATCCCGAAATTCCCACAGGAACAGGCACAACGGGGGTAAAACCGCAGGGCGCTGCTTGTCAGGTATATAAGCATACTTTTAGGTACTTTTACCTTTATAATGGTTCTTAAATAACTTGGAAATGTAAAGTCATGTGATAACGTCATGCATCAACAATACTGATATAATTTTAATTATATATAATTGTTAATTAACACCGATTTTTGGACTACGATCATTATTACAGTAGTGATGCTGCGATGAAAACCTCATAATCATATTGCATATTATTTTAAACGGCGAGAAAATTATTATTTCATGAAGTTCACTGGCCTGTTTTTTATTTATTCGGCCTCGGTGCGGCCGCAACAATATTTTACAATAATTCCACACGTTATGTGCCCGACAGCTGAATTACCGCCCGTACAATACACTACATTACTCATTTTCAATAACAGGTCTTATAACTTACTCTTTATTTCAGATTCAACTGACCATAAAAAGTTAACTCAAGTGGGTAGGCCAACCCTGATTTTCTGAGTTCTTAGACCATCTGGTTCTGAGTTTTTAGACTGCACGGTTCTGAGTTCTTGACCACCTGGTTTCTGAGTTTTTAGACCGCCTGGTTTTGAATTTTTAGACAGCCTGGTTCTGAGTTTTTGGACCACTTAAAATCTCCGACATAGTCTAACAATTAAAACAAGGACTGATAAAGATGAATTTGAAGAAAAGCTGTCTTATGCTACGTTTCATATGATTGGTGTACTAAAGGGATGTAAAAGGAATGCCGTAACTTTATACAAATAAAAAGTTTGTCGGTATGATTACCCTGGACCATACTTGTTCAAGCTCTTAGAATACCAAACATCAAACAAGCGACTGAAACCTAAAAAGTTTTCCCGAAAAGAAGTCCGATATTTCCCCCGATAAATTGAATCAAGTATTTAGAAAATGTCAATTAATTTCCAAAATATTCCAGACATTTATTCTATTTTCGGATGTAAAAGCTCACCACCCGTTACTGGTTGGGATTTGTTTATAAATTGGATTTTTCAGATTATAGCTTTCAGGCTTTCAGTTGTAAAGAAAACGGATATTGTTTTGATGGGATGCTCAGTTATTTGAAAAAGAGGTCAGTAAAATTTTCTACCTTTTAGGTACCTACGTGGATTCTCAGCGGAGATACCAATACCATTTCCTAATTTAGATACTACTAACTATTTAGTACTTTTTATATCAAAATACTTTTTAAATAAGATATAAAATAATAATCAACAACTTAACTATGACTAACGTATTTTAAAATACATGACTAAGAGCGTTTGTCCACCGCCGCCGGCACCGGACCGTCACCGGTAACGAGATGACGGCGCCGAAGTAGCGGTAGATACATTTAGAGCGTTTTGCTTTAGCCGCGTGTCCACCGCACATCCGTCACGTCATAATAAACTCGGGCCGAAATAATCTCGTTCCCGGTGACGGTCCGGTGCCGGCGGCGGTGGACAAACGCTCTAACTCTTTATAATAAAAGAGAGTCATTACTGACTTACAAGGGCCTTATATACGGTAGGATTATCGTTAACGATTTAGTTCATCAAAGACATGATGATGTTAGAAATCGCATCCTAAACCCATGCAATCCTAATATCGCAACGATGAATCTTATTATCTTGTCCTTAAGTTTCAAACAAGTAAATAGTCGATCGTTATGACCGATTGCTTCGCATGCAGGTGTAAAATTTCGTCACGATTTATATCAGATCGTTCGTACAGACGAATCGTACCGTATATGTGGCCCTATAGAATAAAAACCTCACCTGTAATAGCCCAAAGTTCCTTCAAGCATTCTTCTCTCGATCTCTGTATCGCCGACCGCTTCTGCACTTCAGGTCCCGACTCCAAATACTCAAACAGAACTGCACCAAGTAGTACATAGAGCACCACTAAAATAACGAGCCCTATTTGTGAACAAGCCGCTCTTACGCAGGCGGCTGCCGACCGCCGAATGAACCCGGGCCTCTCACGCGCCTCTAAAGAAACCTCGGATGACATGTTCGAAAGTTCTAATTTTAAATTATTTTCTTAATTTCATTTTTCGACCAGTCATATAAGGCGCTGGCTGAAGAAGTCATTTATCTGAAACAAAAGAAAAAAGCCTTATTTTCGCATTCTGTTTTTAAAATGTTTATATTGACACATAACATTCAAAACCAAAAAATATTGACATTATTAAATGTAATACACACTGTTTTGTACTGGTATCGATATTAACGTTAATTCAAACTTTGTATATAGGTAAAACATATAATTACGTACTCATACGTGTACGTGAACGTAATATAACTAAGTTATCAAGGTACACCTGTGACAAAACTCACTAGATATCTAATTAAATGATATGACCCTTGAGATCTATTTACAACTAAACACTCGGATTATGCTTTTAGACTACCCGACTCTCACACGGGGGAATCTGCATTTACTATTATGATATATCATCATGTTTTCACATCCCTAGTAATGTGCTAAATTGCTCTCTGTGTGGATTCAATAATAATACTGAGTGCTTAGAGTAGAATATCAAGCTTACTAAACTCATGTTCGCACAAACGATAGTTAGATTTACGAGTACATACTTATAGCTTCTATGAAATTTGAATCCCTATCTATACTAAAATAAGCTGAAGAGTTTGAACGCGCTAATCTCAGAAACTACGAACCCGATTTCAATTTTTCAATGGATAGCTACATTCAACGTAAGTTATTTTCATCCCAAAATTACTACAGGAACGGACACAATGCGAGCATAACCGGGAATTTCGGGATGAAAAATAGTCTATAACCTTCCCGTTGAATGTGGCTATCTGTCACAAAAAGAATTATTTAAATCGGACTGATAATTCCTGAGATTACCCCGAACATACAAACAAACAAACAAATTTTACCTCTTTATAATATTAGTATAGATTGAACCCAAACACAGAGCGTGTAGGAACTATTTGTAAAACAATGAGATCCTTTGTCAACACCCTGCAAGGTATCCAACACATACATAAGTACTACCTATCTGTTATAGTTAGTTATATATATTACTAGCAGCGCCCCGTTTTACCCACATTGTGCCCGTTCCCGTGGGAATTTCGGGATGAAAAACAATTATTGGAATTATTCAAATCGGATTGGTATTTTCTGAGATTAGCGCGTTCAAACAAACAAACTCTTCAGCTTTATTATATGTATTAGTATAGATGTAATGGGTACCAATCGATGTACTTCATTCGTTGGTAGATAGGCCGCGGTAGTCTAGCGGTATGTGCACTCGCCTGCCTAAACTGAGGTCTCGGATTCAATTTCCGGGTCGAGCATGTTTCCTACTTTTCACATGGCTTTGGTCCAAGATTATCAACGAATACACAAGCGTGGTACTTACGCCTAATTCTCCTCACTGTACTGATACCTTCAGTGAGATGAGAGGCCTTTGTTTAGCAGTGGGATATTACAGGTTTTTTACATTATTCCATTGAAATAGAATATATTTAACAAACGATGAAATTATATAATAAACCTTTATCATTTAGGAAAACCGTAGGTAAATAACCTATATGTACTATAACACATTAATTGAGAACCTTCTCTCACGATTTTTTATATCTTCCTAGGTAGATAGATTTATAGCAGAATTGATAAATAATAGTAATTATGTACCTACCTAAATATAAGATATCAATTCTTCATCTTTCGTGTCAATGACCCTTAATTTTTTCCGGCCCACTAGGTAGGTACCTAATTAGTTAGCAGAAGGGCAACATCAGAGACTTTCCTTAATAATCTACGTTCAAAACCAGATTAAAATCAATTCAGTCGTTTTGCTATTAACAATTGGCCAGACACTTATTTACCTAACGAATTAGTACGATCAAAGCAGGTAAACAAGCGGTAAGAGTCTAGTATTGAAATAAAATTGATTCTATTTATTTTAATTCTGGTTGTTAACATTTGTTTAGGCGAACAAACATTGTTCCACCAGAGTCCGTTTGAAGGTCCCCCTAATTATTTATTTGGGCTCTATTTATTAAGCCAGTTTTAATGATGTCGGCTTTCAGTAAAGATTTACCTACGCGGACCTGCCAGAACAAGTGGTCAAAGACAAATACTTGTCTAGGATTCTGGACTAGGTAATAGGTGTCACTCGTTTTTGCTAATTTAGGCTGACGACGGATCGCTCTTTATGTAGGTATAAAACTCGTTTTTGCTAATTTATCCACTGACCGTACGCCCTTTATGTAAAGTAAAGTATAAGCCTGTAATGTCCCACTGCTGGGCAAAAGCCTCTCATCTCACTGAAGATATCAGTACAGTGAGGAAGAAGCTCTTTATGAAGGTAAGTAAAAATATTAAAGTTTCTAGTTATAACAGCGGACAAATTTGATATTAATAATTTGTCTCGTCATATTTTTTTTAAGAGTGAAATTGAAGTATTAGTGTAGTTACCTAACTACTCATTTTACTTAAAGTGTGCTTAACAGTTGACTTAAGACTTAATGCTTTTATACACATTTTATAAATGTAAGAGTTGTAAACAAGCCAGATTGAAATATTGTAGTGTAGGTTCAATCTATGTGGGTATAAACAGAACAAAATAATAATCTCAATAAAAAAAATCGTAGATAAGCTTTTTTCCTAATAGGTATAATACCTATTAAGTTAATTTAAACCCAATTATACTTATTTGGAAAAAAATCGAGCAGAAATAAATAAATGGGTATATAAGTAGGTACATAATAATAATTATATAAAGCCCGCAAGGCAGGCAGTGTGTGTAGATAAAACAAATACTTACCTACTTTTAATAAATTATTACACTATGAAACTTTATTTTAAATAGATATTCTAACACACGCCTAACTTTATTTACAACAGTTAAAAGCCACTAGAAGTTAGTTCAAATATTTTTTTAAACTTAAAGTTGAACAATTCACAGTTAATTTTATATTTTCCGAACACACGTTACGAAAGTTCTCGCACCGACCGCGCGCGGAGTGCCAGTCCGTTCCGTAGCAACGGCGAAGGTACTACTGAGGCTCATGTTTGAGAATCACCATGTAAACAGCTTTTCAATCGTTTCAGTCCCTCTACAGAGACCGTTGTGAAACCTTCAGGAAAATCGTTTTTATAACAACCACGATTTTAACTGCTACTAACGCCATCTTACGGTTGGCTAAAAAATTAAAAAGTTTAGTTGCGTAAAATTTTACTAGATGGCGCTGAAAACAAAAGTAATTTTATTTGTAAGATTTTAGGGTACAATTGAGGTCTTTTTAAATCTAGTCCAAGGTAGAAAATAGTTGGTTTGGTACATACTTAAATTAAAACAAAAATAATAATAATAAAATCACGACGGAAATCTAGTTCACTATCATCTGTCATTCATAGTATTTTGACAGTGACAGCTGACAGTTATTGTGCCAGTTGGGCTTTTCTTTCTGGAAATGGAAGAACGGGCAAAAAATTTATGACACGCTTACTTTCTGCCGCAAATCTAAACTGCTGTGAAAACAATAAGATCCTGAAGCAATACTATACCTATTTAATTAGTTTTAATTACAATACTAGTGTGAGAAAAATCCTTCCAAAATGAGTACAATATTGGAAAAAATTGCCGCTATTGAGTCCGAGGTAAGTTGAAGAGGTTATGACTTTAATTCCCTATTTAATTACTAAAAATTCCCTAATTACAATGTTATTTATGATTAGATATGTTTATTTAGATCCATTTGATAATAAAAACACAACTTAATTGGCTTATTATTGGAAATAACTTGAATGTTTACGTTCGTTTGCAGATGGCTCGGACTCAAAAAAACAAAGCGACAGCGCTTCATTTAGGTATTCTAAAAGCTCGCTTGGCTAAATTGAGACGAGAACTCATCACTCCCAAGGGAGGCGGCGCAGCTACAGGCGAAGGTAATCAGAAAACAATCACTGTACTATTTGAATAAAATACATACATAGTTTGAAACTTTTTATTCATGTTAGACTTTGCATTTACAGAGTGACTAAAGTTATTGAGTAAAATAAACTGTAATTTCTACTGAAATATTTACTTATTGAAATAACTGTCCATAATAACTACATAACATCTGTAAACATGTCTATCCATGCATAAACAAAAAAATACCTATTCAAAAACTGAACAAACATTTACCTATCATTTCCAGGTTTCGATGTCGCCAAGACTGGTGACGCTCGTATAGGATTCGTCGGGTTTCCATCAGTGGGGAAGTCGACATTGCTGTCTAATTTAGCTGGAGTATACTCTGAGGTGGCAGCGTATGAGTTCACAACACTCACTACGGTGCCAGGGTGTATTAAGTATAAGGGAGCTAAGATACAGGTGGGGTAATCTTAATTTTTAACTTATTATGCTTCAGAAAAGCTATAAATAATCTTGAAAAGTCAAGCATTTCATTTTAATCTTGAGCCATGTCAGAGGCCTTTGGCAGCTCAATAACTCTGACACCAGGATTAGTCAGGTTGACCATCAACTTGATGAAGAAGAAGATTTAAATTTTAAGTTGAAAACAGAAACTATTTATATAAAGTTACAGAACTGTGTTAATTTCAACTAGTAATCAATAAATATATCTCAACAATTTCACATACTGCTGTTCCAAAGCTCTGAGCGTACCTATGACCATGAAATCTTATAAAAGTAAAGTAAAGTATGAGCCTGTAGTGTCCCACTGCTGGGCAAACGCCTCTCATCTCACTGAAGATATCAGTCCAGATATCTTATAACTACAAATAATATTCTAGGCTAACATTATGTAGTGCCAGGTTTTACCCTAATCCATCGAGCCAGGAACTCTCATCGTGGTAAGATTTCAGTGATGTAAACCACAACAACCTTTTCAACTTCTCAACTTGCCCACAGCTTCTTGATTTACCCGGAATCATTGAAGGTGCTAAGGACGGCAAAGGTAGAGGTCGTCAAGTGATAGCCGTCGCCCGAACATGCAGTCTCATCTTCATAGTGCTTGATGTACTGAAACCACTGCAGCACAAGAAGCTTCTAGAACACGAGTTGGAAGGCTTCGGGCTGCGGTTAAATAAGCAACCACCAAACATACATTTTAGGAAGAAAGATAAGGGTGGCATCAATTTGAATACTACTGTGAGTAAACTTAGCATATTTGGCTCTCACCCCAAACGAAACTGACCCACTTAATCTCTAATCTAAGTCCACCAAAATCGTCAGAAATTAATATAAGTATGTGGTTACCATTACCCCATGGTATGTGGCCAACATCAACCACACAGCGTGGCCAATATTTCCATTTCCCTTGTGAGAAAATATAAGATATTCTGACGATTTGGATGACGACTAGTGATGCATTTTTTATAAAAGCCAGTGGCGTCAAACTAATTTAAATATTACTGTATTAATACGATGCCCAAGTTATTATGTTTTGTTACAACCAGTTAATCCCCACACAACCAATCAACTTGTCCAATAAGTCAAAAGACTTCATAATAATACTCTACTTTCATTACTTTTTAAACTCACACGATTTGCACTCATTATACTAAATGAAACGGGTCTGTATCGCGTTAGATAATTTAACGTATTTTACTAAAATACGTACCCGACGTTTCGAGCGGATTACACCGCTCGTGATCACGGGATGACTCTGGCACCTTCATTATTCCATTTTATAAGAGAAATGTGTATTGTTTTTCCTTCTAGTGCACCCAAACTGAGCTTGACATTGAAACAGTGAAGACTATATTATCGGAGTATAAGATACACAATGCGGACATTACACTCCGGTACGACGCTACCAGCGACGATTTGATCGATGTCATTGAAGGAAATAGAATTTACGTGCCCTGCATCTATTTATTGAATAAGATTGGTAAGATTTTAAGATTATTAAATATAAAAGATTTTAGATTGTGCATTTTAAACTAACACTAAAAAAAAATATTCTTTCTTATTTACAGTACGAAAATACTTCATTTTTATATATTTTCATAATACGTAACCAACTCTTATAGGGGTATTTATAGAGGGCTTTTCCACAGTACATTTTTAAGCACTGACAACCCGCATTTTTATCAGAGCTCAGGACAGTCACCTTCTACAAGTTATTAACAAAAAAATATTTTATGCACAACTTACTATGTATCTTTATGACCATAATGGGAGGGAGATATTGTTTGCTGAGCGTCGTGATTGCATTTCAAGCGCGTAATCAGTGCGTTAAATAACTTTTATATGTGTAAATGCTCTGAGATCAAATAAAACGTTAGTTAACTCAATCAATCAAAATCGATTAACAGCAAGTCCCCGGTGGCCTTTCTCTAGTACAAATCTTAAGCAAATTCAAAGGGTTTTCTGTACTACATATTATAAGACAAGACATGTATAACATTTGTATTTGAACATCCACAGATCAAATCAGCATAGAAGAGTTAGACGTCATCTACAAAATCCCCCACTGTGTACCAATCTCGGCTCACCACAAATGGAACTTCGACGATTTGCTTGAGAAAATGTGGGAGTACTTGAAACTCATCAGAATATACACCAAGCCCAAGGGACAACTGCCCGATTATAACTCACCGGTCGTTTTACACGCCGACAGGACGTCGGTGGAAGATTTCTGTAACAAACTCCATAGGTCCATTGTGAAGGAGTATAAATAGTAAGTTTTATTAGTTATATACACTAGTTTACCTCCGTGGCTTAACCTTAAACGTTCCCGTGGGAAATTTGGGATAAAAAGTAGCCTATGTATGGTGAGAAGGTCCAATCTACATATACCAAAATTCAACAAATTGATTAATTAAGATATCAGAATTACTTTCGCATTATATAGCTAGGGAGGGATTTAAAAATTGTTCAGCAATATGCATCTTACGAACAACATGGAGTGGTATTTCCATCCGCTACCATACTTCAGAGTTGCCGAACCCACCGTTTTCAACCCAACATTATTTATCTATCATCATAATCTATTCTCTATACTCTATCTATATTGTCTTTGTTCAGAAAATTGGCCACATTTGTTTACATTTCATGACTATTAAACAAAAATAGACATTACAACCTTCAGATTGTCTAAAACCTGACACTGACACTTTCTTGATTAAATATAACAGTAATCACTACCTAATACCATTGATTTGATGGTCCATGCTTATATTGTAATAATCATTAATCTTTTTTATTTTCCAGTGCTCTCGTATGGGGTTCTTCCGTGAAACATCAGCCTCAGAAAGTAGGAATTGAACATGTCCTAGCAGATGAAGATGTCGTCCAAATTGTTAAGAAAGTTTAAAACAAACAAACAAACAAAATATATATATTTTATTACTAGATATTATATCAATATTCAACATAGGTACATTGTTTTGGAATTTAACATATTATATGTTTTACGAAAGTATGTATGCATCATACTACAGTTTTCAATTAGGTACTTTAAGCTTAAGTTTTGTTTGTGAAATCGTAATTAAAATTGATTTTCTAAATCAATTCACTACTGCTTATTTCCTCGTTTTTTTGTATAAGAAAATAGAATTGGAATTATTTTAGTATTTATTACATAAATATGTTTTATCTACACTAATGTTGTAACATTCTACTTATGTTTCCAATACTTGACTTATAATTACTACTGTTATAGCGCAGACAACTAAAACACTCAATTTAAGCAATTGCACATGATGTTATAATATCCACATCGATATCGTAAAATCTCATTATAACATCGCGCGCTGCGCGGCGCGCGCCCTGCGGCCCTGCGCGCGCAGCTGCGCTCTCATTGGTTAGATTTTAATGGCGGCAAGTTCACTGTGACAATACACGTACGCGTGAATTAAATGTTTCGCAATGTGTTTTGTTTTTAAAATTTTGTTTGATTAATTGCATTAGTGAAGATAAAGTAGTGTATGCATATAACACGGGTATTAAAACACTCGTTACTATTATGAAACTCGCTGCGCTCGTTTCATAAACCCACACTCGTGTTTTAATACCCTTCTTTATATGACAGTTGCATAAACTACTATTATAACGTAACATAAGTACTCTTTTTACATTATTATGTTTTGTTAGCTATCGAGATTGGATTAAAATGGGCTGTTTTACCGTATGTTGTACAGAATGCATATTAAACTAACATTAATAATGGTTGGAGTTTTATTTCGATTCCTATATTTTCCTTCCTTTCAGTTCAATTAAATAATCATCCAAGGATGTATGTTCCTTTAATGTAGCCTTTGTCATGTGTCATGCATGGCAGATCCATGGTGAAAGTACACTGACTAGGTACCTATTTAAAATTTCAAATTGTATTTTATCGAAATTTAGAGGTAAAGATTTTTTAATCTATATTTATTTAGGGACTTTGCACAAGGCATGCTAGTCCCTTCAATTACCTAAAGATATATTTAATATAACATGAATCATAAAGTTTCATATATCTAGCGGGCATTGGTTTAGTTTGGTAAATTGGTTGGCCTAATAAAATTTTGGTGCAGCTGATGAAACTCATTAATATGCTGATTATGTTGTGGTTGTGAGAGTCCTAGCTTTGCTCAGAAGCGGGTATTGAGTGAGTAAAAATCTTTAATAGTAGTACTTCATACCTATATTATTATTCAAAAAGACTTTTTCAAGTATTCTACTATTACTAATATTAAAGTTTCTATTCGGGTAGAATCCCAAAATAGTGAAGTGTAACAGTAGAAGTTCCGTGGGTAGATTATACAAAATTAAGCCGGGCAACATTAATCAGCTGACTTTGACACAACAAGAAGTCAAGGCTGGGCTGACCTGACATGAAGGCTGTCCAGTTTGTTTGTCAATTTTTTGCAAAAGAGGGAGGAAATTGTTTGTTTTTGTTTAGTTGAGCAAGGTTATATCTTAGTGGCTCATTGAGCAATTTGAGCATACGTCTACGTACGATACGTACTCTTTTCATAACAGTTTGCTCACTGATTAGCGTACAACGTTGGACGTTAGGGAATTGTGTTAGTTGTGAGATAAAATAAGAAATGTTAGCAGTGAAGAATGACAAGTTTTGAAAACTTAACTGCAGATCAGGTAAGGATTATTTATTTTATTTTGTAATTATATTGACCGGGTTGTTTTCCTAATAGTATTGTAAAACTACCTTCTAAATAAAATAATGGTAATTCTCAAATCAATATTTTGGAGGTCTTAGGCTAGCACACAACAATAATATTGTCAGTAGAGTATGTATATTGTGCGCGGTGCGCGGAAATATTATTCATGATACCCCATAGAACTGTCTACAGTCTGCTCCAAAGTAAAAATTGCGTGACTGATGCCCGTTTTCACCGACATCCCCTAAACTACCACATAAGTATGGGACCCCTTACTTAAAAGGTCCTCTAAACCAGCCCCCAAGTTAAATTTCGTTTCACCATCATTCATAGCACCTAACTAGGGGACACATAATTATGTGACGTTTATTTTTCGATATTAGTGACGTGTTAGTGACTGATGCATGACTGATGCGTCTTTGAACTTGTCGATACTTAGTTTTTTATCAAATTCTCTAAAGTACATGCACATATAGATAAAGTTTATGATAAAGATTGTTTTAATAATAATAATTAATATTATTTCGTTCATATTTTTAATTAATTTAATATGTTCTAGCATATTTACTCTATACATGCATAACTAAACACGCATTTAATCTGTGGTCATTTGTATTTGACGGTTGAGTTGACACTTGGATTACCTACTTTGTTTGTTGTGATCTACGGTTGTGATCGTTTCTTCGTACTTTCATCAATACTTTATTTATTCGTCAATCGTTACTATGGCAGAAAAAAGGAAGCGGAGGGAGTCAAAATTTCACAGTGGACGAGAAAGATAAGTTGGTGAAATTGGTGTACGCGTTTAAAAACATAATTTTATATAAAAAGACAGACGGTACAACTAACCAAGCTAAGAACGAGGCTTGGTTAAACCTCTGTACCTCTCTCTGTACCCAATATAATTAATCGGGAAATATGTACAGGTTAGTTAAAATTTAAATAAAAACCAACATGCCTTATTTTATCATTATGAAAATTATCACAATCTTATAACTATACCTACATCTATTTTTTTATCTTAGGAGTAAAGATGCTCTCATGAGGAGAGGAGGACCATCAACTGCAAAAACAGACCCAATATTGGACCAAGTCTGCGATTTGATGGCTCGAGGTTGCAGTGGTACTTCTTGCTGATGTTTTAGACCACATACAAATGAATACAAATGAACTGCCTAGTGAAAAATAGGCTATAATTTTAGATGCTGAACCCATTACTGTAAGTACTGCCAGATATATTATTTACAGACTTAAATTATATTGCCCTAGGCAATTTAAGTACTGTACTATTGTAATAAATTGTGAAAGGACTTGTCTATCTTTTTGTTTTTTTGTTACTCTTTTCACTTAATATACTGCTGAAGTTAATCTTATCTTGACCAATGAGATTGCATATATCTAGAAATAGGGCAGGCTATTTATCTATCTTTCTAATATCTTTAAACAAGCAATGCTTGCTATATGTAATCTGAATCTCGGAAATGGCTCTCACGATTTGGCTCGGTCACCCAGGTTCTGTTAATTATTCCAGATAAAGTCACAATAACTTAATATAATAAAAGTATTCTGGTAAGTGTTTTAATATAATTTGTTTTCAGAACATGGCAATAAATGAAGACATGATGGAAGACGAATGTGAGGTAACACCATCACGTTCAAAGATACCAACTCCTGTATGGAAAATGCGTAGGCCAATATTAAAAGAGCAAAACCATCCACTCAATCAAATAAAAGGTATGTTATCACTTAAGAACATTTATTAACAAACTCAAACCTTACCTATTACATTGAGTTATTGTTACAATATAATACAACACGGAATTATAACATTTATGGCATTTTTTAATTCCAATCTTATACCAATGGCTAAGACAGGAAACCGTCGTTTTAAGACTCCATACTGCCTTTCCACCACATTCCTGGTTTTTATTTGAGCCTCATTGTATTTTTGCTGTCCTCTTGTCGTAGGATTTAAGTAATGAGTCAACAGATGATTCTGAAAAGAAATAACATCTCTACTTTTTATAAGTTCATAATATTACAATTTATTTACTTTTCAGGTGGAAACTTCAATCTGAAGAATTTATTTGGTGTACCAAAGAATGACTAGAAAATCTAAGAGAAATTGTATTTTTAATAATAAATAAATTGATTATCTATGATAAATGGATTGTATTATTTATTATATATGTATAGATTGCTATTTTGATAAATATCCGAGTCATGTGTTGAACCTGGCCAACGTGCCACAACATCTCTTATTAACAAATTGGCTGATGCTACCGTCTCAACACTTATAGACATATATCCCTTTCTGTTTCTGAATAGCTCTGCATCATCTCCACCTTAAAAAGTTCAAATTACAAGTTTAGTTTAACTAAAAATCGGACATTTTAAACTAAAATAGGCATAGTCTTGAAGTTTCACCTGGTGAATATATAATAACAATTAGCAAATGAAATAGATAAGGACACACAAGTGTATCAGAAACATTGACGGCGTAGATTAAGGAAAAAAATATACTCACCTATTATTTATATATCACCTATCACCTATTTTTCCAATAAATACAACAATGACGATTTACATAACCTTTATCTCCGAAAATAGTCGGTTTCGTCAAAACTTTCGAAGTAATTTGGTCGTTTTCGATATATTTTTGGTCTACGGCGGTTATTTAAGTCGAATATAGTAGAAACAGTTTCTAAATTATCTAAAAATTCATATAAATCACTATCCATCTTCGTTGCTTAAAAGACAACGCACTTATGGGTCGGTTTATGTGCCCAGTTGTCGACCACCTAAATTTAGGGGACCTTTTAGCGTTTAGATGACCTCTAACGGTTGGTGAAACGGAAACCATCTTTTAACGGCCCCCTAAGCATGTTTAGGGGATCCCCTAAACTTAGGGGATGTTGGTGAAAACGGGCATGAGTCGGATGTCAGATTCTATTAGAATTTCTCTAAAAATGAATTCTATAATTGTGTAGGGTGCAAAATCACTATGGCCTCGCACCCTACACAATATTTTTGGCAATTTAATAGCCATTTATTTTCACATCAAAATAGATACCTCTATGACAAAATTTACAAAAATAACAAAGAACATAACAATTTATGATGCAGAGGAGCAGACTCAGTGTCCACTGTCCGCTGAGTCCTTAGTGCGACACAGCACTGATTTTGCAGTCTGTCCAAATAAGTACCTTTTCTCTATAATATTTCATGTGTGCAGTTACGTTTATACTTTCGTAATGTATTACAGCGCCATCTTGTACAATACTTTGGAACTACGATATCAAATTTCGCAACTTCAAGGCCATGGAGTGTTCATGCACACTACACCTTTAAATTAGTTCATGTGTTTTCTACTAGATGGCGCTTTTTCAAATAAGCCCTTTTTCAAGCGCATGTGCATCCGAAATACCATTATCGATTTTTCATATATTCGCAGAAAATCCGTGCATCGCTGCACCGCGATATTTCGGCGCTTGCCAAAGAAACTTGTCATTTCATCGGCTTAGATATAACGAAGCCAGCCATGGATATGATACTAGAGGTATTCGTTAGCAAAATCTGGATGTTTGCTGAAGAACTCGAAGCGATGGCCAGGTATCTGGGTGTTATGAATGTTCCTCGTTGTAGACCTTTCAGTACATTACTTTGTACCTGTTATCAAAAAATCTTCCTTACTAAATATTTACTATATGTTTTATTTTCGTTCTGTTCTTAATTATGTTTGGTACGAAATTGCAGTTTTTATTGATAAACGACTTAGAATAAGGTTCATCAAAATCGGTAATGGAGGTCTGATGAACGGATTGACTACGCATTTAATAATTTATGGACTAAATGTTAAATAAGGCATGTTTATGTAACTTTTTGTTGAATATTACGGAAGTAATTTATCAAATACTTACCAACTAAAACTAAATAACTTAAATAGATCGACACTTTACGTTTTATTGAAAGATATTACGTAACAACATGTAAGGTATTTTTACCAGAGCGTTCAGAGCTATTATGCTATGCTATGCTACATTTTTATGCTATGTTTTTGAATACAAAGTATAGTAAAGTTCAATTAGAGACACCCTATATGTTGTTGTGTAATGTTTTTTCAAAGAAATATATTCTAAGTCGGTTAGACAAACTATTTATTGTTCACCACATCAAGATACACAAGAAATTTATCTAAGTAGGTGATCTAGTCGTGCCCCGCGGGTTCCCCCGTTTCCCTTGGGAATTTCGGGATACTTTTACTATATGTAGCTATCTAATAAGATGGGAGACTACAGTGGTGTTTACCTGTAGTAGTCAAAATCAGAACAATTGTCAAATAGAAGTTTCTACAATTTATATAATAACTAGCAGCCCCCCGCGGTTTTACTCGCGTTGTGCCCGTTCCCCTGGGAATTTCGTGAACTTTTATACTTATAAACCTTCCTCTTGAATCACTCTATTTATTTAAAAAAAACTGGATCAAAATCCGTTGCGTAGTTTCAAAGATCTAAGCATACAGATAGACAGACAGACAGCGAAAAGCGACTTTGTTTTATACTATATAGTAATACAGATTTTTACAAACCTAGCTCCTGAAAAAATACCCAGGTAGTTAACTAATGTTGTAACCATATAAAAAATAGGTAACATATTTAATATTTCTTTCAGGCATGGCAAAGGCTACATCATCCATCGAGATGACATCAAGGTGGTTTCCCGCAACAACCCATCATTGGTAAGTAAAAAAATCTAAGTAAAATAAAATACATTAAAAATAGTCTGGGTTTGAACCTGGTACCCCAGGGCCAAGGTATACTTAGCGTTAGTGGTAACAAAGGCTCTTTACGATAATAAAAAAACAAAATAATCATTTATTGCTACAATTACAATAATACGAAAAGACAAAGTACAAAATTACAAAAATAAATAAATTATGTAGCAATAGGAGGCGTCTCAGCTAACAACAACAATAATAACGACCCCTTCTAAATCACATAGTACGATTACAACTGTTCAAATCTGGTTCTGGGTTCGATCCCGATTGAGATGTTTTTCTTTTTTTTTTCGTGACTTTATTCAAAATTTTTGTCTGTTTATTTTTTCATGCAAACAAAGAATGATGACGATAATGTAAGTACCTATTTTAATATATCTTGAAATTATGGAACACACTTATAATTTAAATTCATTTTTGTGACTTATAATAAATATATTACACTAAATTAAAAAGATTAGAAATCAAGTATAGACGCATAACACCTCAGTCTTCTATGACCACGGTTCCTGTAAAGGAACCGAAACGTCTGATAAAAATGTTAAATAAAAGCAAAGTGTATCTGTAAACGTAGTTTCAATGCAAAATATACTTCTGGTCTATTATTAAAAAAACCGGTAAAGTTTCTAACTGTTTGTTTGTAAGGGCTCATCTCAGAAACCACCAATCCGATTTGAATAATTCTTTTTGTATTGCATAGCCACATTCAACGGGGAGGTTATAGTCTATTTTTCATCCCGAAATTCCCATAAGACTGGGCACAACGCGGGTAAAACCGCGAAGCGCTGATAGTTTCAATATACACACAGTTTATCTTAATCAAAAGAGAGGATGTTAAACTTGCATGATTAGATTTTACCCGCGTTGTGCCCGTTCCCGTGGGAATTTTGGGATGAAAAATATGAAAAATACCTTCCCGTTGAATGTGGTTATCTATTACAAAAAGAATTATTCAAATCGGACTGGTAATTCTCGAGATTAGCTTGAACAAACAAACTAACAAATTTTACCTCTTTATAATATTAGTATAGACAACACGGTAAGAAAGAAAGTAAAACTAAAACTGGTGATTACGCGTAATCCTCCTCGCTGTACTGATATCTTCAGTTTGATGACAACCTTTGCCCAACAGTGGGACGTTACAGACTTATCTTAAATAAAAACTCGTAAAATATGATAATGCACAATTTTTCTCCAAACTTTAATTTAACTTATACTAGCACCGCCCCGCGGTTTTACCCGCGTTGTGCCCGTTCCCGTGGGAATTTCGGGAATTTTTTTACATAAAAACCTTCCTCTTGAATCACTCTACCTATTACAAAAAACCGCATCAAAATCCGTTGCGTAATTTTAAAGATTTAAGCATACAGACAAACAGACAAACGACAAACAGACGCGACTTTGTTTTATACTATGTAATGATTATAGTTGGTCCAGTCAATTGTCATTTTAAATTATTATCATGAATTTTTGAACTCCCGTCGCGTTATTTATGCAATCGCCGGTTCATATTCTGATTATATCCCTAATTGACATCAAATTCACTAATGAATAGGTTAAAATTGGACCGGAATCGAAATACTTTGTTAAAAATTCATGAAGTATCACACTCGGTTAATAAACAGTTTGTTCGTGGTTTAAATGACGGTGTTCTATGTTGTTTATGGTACGTGTCTCGACTATTCCAAAGCTTCAAGCTGCCAGCCTAGTACCTAGTATTGGAACCCCTAATGCAGCGCTTAAAAATGTTATCTCTAACATCAATATCTTACATCTATCTCTAACATCAATCTTTAACATAAATCTCTAACATCAATATCTAACATCAATCTCTAATATCAATATCTAACATCAAATGCTCAAACACTTTATCTCTAATGTTAGCGATCCCAAAATTCCGTGATACAGCTTGCCACCTCGAGCCATCAAAATCTCTAAAAACGTTAGCTCTAACATTGTGAGCCCGAACACTTTTACTCGAACTAGGTATTACCTATATTTTGTGCTATTCCTATAAGCCCATATACCAGGACATTGAATTAATACATTTTCACCATTTTCTTTTCAGCTGGAATACCTGGATGCTATCGACACCCCAGTAGCTGGCACATCCACTACCAGGGGAGCTTGCAAACGCCGCAGAACAGCCGGCATGGACACCCCGGCGAAACGGGCCCGGGCCCTGGATGGATCCAGGACCTCTATCAATTCCAATTATGGCGGGCAGTAAATCGGAAATGAGGCTTGGTTTGTGTTGGGGTCACACGTACTGTTACTATTCTAGGGAGGAGAAGAAGGCAAAGAGAAGAGGGGGAAATCTAAAGTCTCTTTATTTAAACTACGATTCATACGTTTCTAAGAATCCTCTCTTCTTCTTGAGTTGAAATGGTTATTTTAATTTAGTTATGTTTAGACCAAAATTTGGCCAGGTCTATTGCACAAAGTGTTAATTTGAACTATGAAGGATACGTTTCAGAGAATCCAAAAAGTTTAGATTTTTTCCAACGCATAAGTTTTTTCAGTCTTCCATTAATTGTGCTCTACTAAGCAACAAGTCTTGCCCTCCCTAGACTAATCAGACAATGTCTTTTCAACTGATTGGTGGAAAACAATTACTAATTTTTGGAGCTTGCATTTTCATTGAAATGTTCTTGATTATACGTTGGTATATTTGAGTATGGTGACAATCATTTATTTCCCCTCACCATCTTGTTCTATTGTCTGCTCGAAGTACGTGTGAATATCCCTTAAAAAGTACGGAACAATGCAAAATATTTGGCAATGATGACATGACCATTGAAACTCTTCCCTTTCTTTATGATCACAATTTATTGTCTGTTATAATATGTTAGTTCTTATTTCAAATATCTTTGTAATAGACATTTAAAAATAGAACAAAAAAAAATATTCTATTCAAACCTTTTCCGTCTAAAGATTGTCTTTGTTTGGATAGGTAGCCATATTTGTTTACATTTTTCATGAAAAAAAAAACCATTCATAAATAGATTTTTAATATGCCTTCGAGTCTATCTATTTTCGAAAAGTCTTATAGAAGTAGATAAATGTTCAAAATATCAATGTTATTGATGTTAGTTAAGCATTAGAATTAGCTCTGCGATTTTATGGAAATTATTTTGAAATCTAGATATTGATTTTTTGGGCTCCTATGCCTTTGGTTGTGTCATTTTTAATAGTATTTATGTTTTTTTAAGAACTTTTTAAATTATAGAGTTAAGTTCCTTAAAAGACTTTAATTTTCAATTTAACAGTAAGTTGTATTCGTATTTTCTTAGCGTAAGGTTGAACGACAATTTATTTTTAATTACTTTCAATGCAGAATAGTTCATAGATTCTCAATGTGTTAAAAATATTGAAAAAAACAAAAATATGTTGAATTGTAGCACAATTTAAAAAAACTTACTCATATCTCTGAATTGATGAATGTCGAATATAAATGTTGTGCAAAAACGAATTATGAAAAGTTGATTAACTAAAAGTTAATGTCCTCACACAGGTTCTGTTCTACCTCTTTATTGTAACCTATTTATTGTAATCGAGATTTTATTCTAATAAATAAATGTTAGCATCAAGTGTGAGTGTTATTATGAACCCTATATCCTAAGTCAGAGATGCTATAATGAAATGAATTAACCATGAAACAAAAAAATAAGAAAATTAAAAAAGATCCCCAAGGTAAATATGTTACAAACAAGGTCTTCATTAAAATTGAGGTCACACCAAATAAAAATTATAAACATGACCATAATTTGTCGGTCCCGGTTATTTCAATTGTTAGACCATATGGAAGCCCTTTAGGCGGTCTAAAAACTCCGACAACAGGGTGCAACTAACTTGCCAACGAGTACAAAATTAGTCCTAAACCTGACCAAGCCTGTGCCCCCTAGATTTCTAGACAAACCAATGCCCTAAACTTTAGCTAACTAAGTCACCGTGTACCTAACAGAGGGCGCTATTATTGCATTTTTCTATGCAAAAATATACAATAAACAAGACGTTTTACCTCAACTTTTGCTTGCGTTTGTTTCAACAATGCCTATGGTCTAATCTATGGTCTTAAAGCTGGCTCGTTACAAATATTAACAGTACCATATTTATTATTTGTTTGAACGGGAACTTACGTACGACGGACCATATTTTGTGTTAAAAGGTGATACAGGTCCGTTCATAGGAGGTATATTGGGTAGCTAGTTTTTAACCCCCTAGCTAACCCCTGCTAGTTTGAAAAATTGTCTTGTTAGCTGTTGGTAAAGTTAGTATACCGACAGTCTTTGCCTTACAGAAGATACAGTCTTTGCCTTAAACATAATAATCTTTTATATTGGGGTGTTAGGATTGTGCTGTGTGTTGCCACGAGTGTGTCATTACCTTTTCCCTGAAGTTCCTAGCACAAACATTACTCTGTTATTCAGCTAAAAAGAAAAACCTTATCAAACTTCCTGCCGCTCACCTCATTATTTGAAAGTGGTCTATCAATAGCTGAGTCGGCAGCTAAACACGTACTTATTATACACCTGTATTGTGAATATGAGTTCGTCCACTCAGTTCTGCCAAAAAACTCGTTATAACCACACTCAATTACATTGGACAGGGAGGTGTGTGGAGTGGCTATTGTTTTGTCAATTCAGGAACGTAACTGAGCATATCACATTAATGAAACAATGCTTTTGCGGGTATCAGAAGGTGGTGTTTACGCGTAATACTTCCTACTGTACTAGGAAATCAGAACAGAAAAAAGAATCTTCAGTTAGTGTAGAGGCATTTGTCTTCACTGGCTAGTACTTTAATTTCAATTCGATTCATATAATAACTAACTAGTAATAGGAATACGTATTTTTCCGATTGCAAAGTATGTAATAATTAAGTGAAAATTCATTCCAAGATTGTGATTCAAGTTAAAAGAGTTAACAATATGATTAAGAATATTTTTTAAACTGTTCAACTAACAATTTTATCTGACAACTCCACAACTTCCTCTGTTCCCGGTAGTTAATTACTCCTATAACGACAGTTAGACCATAATGAGATTTTTGCAATTCAACAGTAGCACATTACAAGGGGATGTTTGTCAACCCCCACTGGGGGGAGGGGAGGAGGAAGTTATTAGGCAGGTTTGTTAATGAATTTCATTTAAGCATGTACAGGTTAAATGATATATCGTCGTTGCTACTTTAAAAACTCCCATGTGTAAAAATTACAATTACGAGAAAATCAATAAAAAGTGTTTACTGAAAAAAAATCAAAGATAGCACTCAAAGTTAAAAACGTAACTTATTATGATATATAATTATTCATTTAATTATGTTGATTTGAAGAATAAATAAACAGCGACTGTGGTATAAAAAATGATTTTAGCTTTTATTGGGCTCATAGGAGATTTTGATTGAGCATTTTATAGCACATGAGAGATTTTGATTAAGATAACTTCACTACATAGTATAAAACAAAGTCGCTATTTTTGTCTGTTTGTTTGTTTTTCTGTTTGTCTGTATGCTTAAATCTTTAAAATTACGCAACGGATTTAAAATAAACATTAATAAAATACATGCATTTTATTTCATTTATTTTATACTAGCAGCGCCCCGTGGTTTTACCCGCGTTGTGCCCGTTCCCGTGGGAATTTCGGGAATTTTTTTACATAAAAACCTTCCTCTTGAATCACTCTACCTATTACAAAAAACCACATCAAAATCCGTTGCGTAATTTTAAAGATTTAAGCATACAGACAAACAGACAAACAGAAGACAAACAGACGCGACTTTGTTTTATACTATGTAGTGATATAATAATGTATGTATGTATAATTTTGTATTATCTATGTATGTATACTCTATTTTAATAAACGCACTTGGCTTCGGCCCTTGCTATAAGCACCCCTTGAAAAAGGGAGAAACAGTTTCTGTTACATACAATAATAATAATAAAGCCCGCAGGGCACCTTGTGGCGAGCTGTTGGTGAGTAGCGACACCACGGGCGATTCCGGAGTGCCTCAGAGAGTCGGTCAGGGCCCTCGTCTCCGGCGAGTCTTCCCCGGTTGGAGTGGACCCCAAGGGGGCCCGCAGGACTCTCGGCTCTGGCTTGCCTTCACCGGCCGGCCAGAGGGGGGTCGTTAGAGGCACAGTCGATGTCGGCTGTGTGATCCGGGGGTGGAAGTGTTAAAGGACATAAAGCCGCGAGTAACGTTTAGAGAAAGCGCAGCACACCTCTCTACACCCCCGAGTCGCCCGCACCGATGTTGCCCCCTTGCCGTCTTTATGTCGGCTGTTTTGGGGGGCCCATCTAGTGGGCGGTGAGCCACGGCCTGCCGCCGATAACTTGATCTTACATGTTATGGCAGGTGCCGACCTCTCTGCAATAACCCATTTCTAATCCATCCAAACTTCATTCCCAAAGCCCATTCTTATTTCTTTAATTTCCTGCAATAGTCCTTCTTTTCTACTTCTGCAGATGCACATTCCCTGACATGTTGTACTTATGTGGTCAGGAGTGTGTCCCTGCAGTTGTAATCCATTATATTAAACATCTTCAAAGGGCCTCTACGAGTTGGATCTGTATCTCGCATGCCTCTCAAAAAGACCGGGCTTGCACGTGACTCCCAGGAGAAACACTATAATAATTTTGTGATTCTATTGGCTATAAAATGACCAATAATTTTAAATTAAATAGGTACCTTCCCCCGCTTGTCCCGTTTGATAGTATAAACTAAGATATCTTATGTGTATTACACTGTCGCACAAAGACTAAAGTATGAGATACCAAAAACTCTTATGTGTAGCATTAGCACATAGGATATTTTATAAAGCATTTTTTATTGAGTTGTCGCATGGGATATTTTGAAACTCGTAAATATTATACGATTTTAATGCTATAAGCACATGAGAGTTTTTGTATACGGTACATCTTCAAATTTCGAATCGATTGATATTTAAAAGTCTGTTTCACTAAAAGCGACACATAGGAGGTTTTAAAGTAGCAACGACGATATGTGACAGGATATCTGATAATGCCTCATGATGTTTTTTTTGTTTATGTTCCTGTACTGTTTCGTACGTGCTTACATGCCTTTTTTAATGTAGGTATATATGTATATACATTTATCTTCGTTGTATGAGAGTACTTGGTAATAAAACTATATAGTACATAAGACAGAGTATAGAATAGGGGTCATTTTTTCACTCGACTTTTTAAACTTTATGTTCAAATTTAAACAGGTTTTGAAGTAGGTAATATATGAAAAATTACTTCACATGGGTGGGTAATTATTTATTTAATTAACGTCGCTGAGTAGACTCAAATCCCTCTTCAGACTATGAAACACCGAACACCATTACTTTTTGATGCGGTTTTTTAAATAGATAAGAGTGATTCAAGAGGAAGGATTATATGTAAAAAATCCTGAAATTCCCACGGGAACAGGTTCAACGCGGGTAAAACTGCGGGACGCTGCTAGTCTATAATAAAATCAAAGCTTCAACAATGAAAATTAAAGCCAATAGTTTTAAAGCAAGACCATTAATCAAGCGTTTAAAATGAAATGTGTGTCGATCAATCAGAGGGTACAAAGCGAATCCTAGTCCCTTGTAGCCGTGTTGTACATAGATAGCTAGGGGCTCATTAAAATATGTAAATGTTACCGAGACATTACGCAGATAGGTGCTCCTGACTTATTGACTGGACCGCTTTATGCAGTGCGATTGTTTGAAGTGTACTTAGACTTCTTGATGGCTTCAAATCATTGCATGCAACTAAATTAAGAATAGGTACTGTAGATGGGTAATCACTACATAGTATAAAACAAAGTCGCTTTCCGCTGTCTGTCTGTCTCTACGTATGCTTAGATCTTTAAAACTACGCAACAGATATTGATGTAGTTTTTTTCAATAGATAGAGTGATTCAAGAGAAAGGTTTATAAGTATAAAAAATCCCGATGTTCTCACGAGACAGGGACACGTGACAGACAAAACCTTTGCCTTACGATACATTTTTTGGCCGAATTTTTACCTAATTCCCGACATGGACTTACATGATACAACCGAGATTACGACTTCAGCTTTGATTGTTTCAGTGGCTAATACTGATCACAAGTAGAAGTACCTATTTGGAGTTATATTCAAGAAGTATTTGATTTTTGAGGGAACGCGATGACTGAAGTATTTCAAGGTAAGCGATTTAAAGGTAAGTGTTGTAATCTATACTAATATTATAAAGCTGCAGAGTTTGTTTGTTTGAACGCGCTAATCTCAGGAACTACCGGTCCGATTTGAATAATTCTTTTTATAATGGGTAGCCTGATTCAACGGAAGGGTTAAAGGCTATTTTCCATCCTGAAATTCCCACGGGAACGGGCACTACGCGGGTAAAACCGCAGGGCGCGGCTAGGAGTTTTTTAAATTAACATTTTGCTCAACTCTGTAGATATAACTTCGCTGTTCTTAACATTATTAAGGCAGGTTTCAATAGGTTAGGTTACGTTAGTGATAATATAGTCAGGTCTAATATAAGCTTCACAACTGTTAATAGGAACTATAATCTATTTCTTTGGATTGGCACGAAATGTGGTTAAATGTCGTCAATTTCCCAGCCGAAGACGATTGCTTCTGAAGAGGAAAAAGGTTTAGAGATAGGGTAAGAATGAAATAAAATCACTAAACCTTTTTCCTCTTCAGGAGCAATCGTCTTCGGCTGGAAAATTGACGACATTGGTCCACATTTTGGGCCAATCCAAAAAAATAGAGTATACTATGTATTTTCCAAAACTGCCTCTTTATTGCATAACGCAGTCCAGAGGTCCGAGTGGTGAACGCATTACTCGTTTGCAGGGCACCTACCGCGCGCAACTATTTACTATCATTACAGATGTCGCTGTGTGTCTGTCTGTGTGCTGGAGAGCTACCGTTTCTTATTAATAAGGAGTATTGGTTGCTGGGATAGTGGGGAGTAGGATTTTGTTTAATAGTGGGCGTTAACAGTTGAAGATGTGTCTCAGAGTACAGTCGCTTCACAGTGCACATTAATTGTCATCACAGTGTATCGAATGTATCAAATCTTCTGATGTGATCTTCTGCACCATAGGTTTTAGAAGTTCTAGATAAGTTATGGATATTGGTCACTTCTCTTTTAGAAACATAGGTTTTAACTAAATATCTTTCACATGTAGACTTTTCAAAATAAAATTATCAGATTTCTAACCAGAAGCCTCAGTCGTCTCCATGTACAGGCTCTATTTTAGAAAACGATACTTACAAAAGAATGTTGAAATTTTTCATGAAGAATTAGAAATAGCACAATAGTAAGTAGCCTGTAATGTCCATATGCAAAGTTAAGAGGTAACTTTACTCGGCAGGGTTCCATCAAAGGATTGCCAGGCGTGATTTGGTCGAAAATAAGTGTAAGGGCGTGTTTATGAGTGCGTCTGTTTTAAAATGTAGAGTATATTCTTTTTTTCTTACAAAAGTTAAAATTCAAACTTTCTACTAATTTTTAAAACCAAAGACAACTTCTTCTATTGGGGAAAATAATTCAGCGATGGGGTAAGAATGGAATTAAATCACTAAACCTTTTTCCTCTTTAGAAGGAATCGTCTCCGGCTGGCAAATCGACCACATTACTCCACATTGAGTTAAAATATGAAAATAGAATAAATTATTATAAACATTAATAGTAAAATAGAATACAGTTGAACTTCTGCATCTTAAGTTCATAAAAGAACTCAGTAAAGCAGCCCCCTCCATAGTGCGCGCGCGTTTGTTCGTTACCGGCCCTGCTGAGGTAAGCAAGCGTTGTTTTGTTCCGTCCCGCGTCCCATCATTACGTACCTTTTCAACTCATTACGACTAGCAGATCACTCGCTTAATTTGTGCATTTCCGATCCAAAGATATTCAAATTTAAACCCTAATGACGCACGGGAAATGTTAATAAAATGTTAATGCGGCGAAAGCGGCTATTCAGGTAGCAATAAGTGACAGATTTGCTTGACAGACATTGCTTGTTTGTTTCACTGTATGAATAAGTCACGATTTAGTTTTTGTAATACTCTATTGGAGATGATAGGTTTAAAGTAGATTTGCTGGTTAATGGCTTTTAGGATTCAAATATGATGGAGTTACTTATGTGGGAACGCGAGTCCTTCATTAGCTCTATCTTTTATACTTCTGTTATTTCCTTTGGAATATGTAAAAACATGTCTATAACACTTTTCAAACCAAAGTATTCTTATGACATCTAGTATTACGAGTATCTTCTTAGTTATTTGATGTATTAATATTATAACTAAACAAAATGAAAGTTAGAGACAATCTGATCCGAAGGAACACAATGAAATTTTGTAATTTTTTTATCCCAAACCATTCTTATTAAACCTGAGATTTCGACAACCGTCTATTTTTCTGATCACCAACCTGCAGTTGGTAATCGTAGTGATTTGATTAGGCATAATCCGAAACTGTGCTGACATCATCAGTGAGATGAGAGACCTTTACTTAAAGGTCATTACAGACTAAGACATTTTCTCCATTTTCTACAGAAAAATCTCGAACGCAATAAATACTCGTATGAGTCGTACGTATTACTACCTCTCCACAACAAACCGAAATAAATCGTCCATTATTTCATCCCAGATTCTTTATCATAAAAACATGTGCACCTAATTGCTCAATAGTTCCGAGCCTTAATTTACGGCTAACAACTTCTACCTTTTGAGTCTATCCTAAAATAACACAGCTTTTGATACGGGCCTTAATTAGCGATAGTTAACTTAATTAATTCAAAAGTAGAGATAAGTTTAATAAGTCCATGTATTTGAATAAGGTAGTCCTACGCCAAATGTACTAGTCTGGTCTAGGTACGTGTTACAGATATTCGCTCTTTGAATTATTCATTATAATCAGTTGGTTTACAGTGTTATTCTCTGTATGTTGTTTATAGGTACCTTTATTGCTTATGTGTAGATCAGGTACTAACTACCTGCGGCCTCCTACGAGTATGTTGAACATAATCGATGGTTGGCTAGGTATCTGCATGGATTTCTTATTGTGTTGTGTTTTTAATGCCTGGAAAAAATTGAAAAGTGTAGGCACTAATGTGTATAAGATGCGAATCCTTGTATTGGAATCGAAACCTACCATATTATTAACGCGATGAGAGATTGTTTTCTGAATTTCGAACTGAAATTTCCGTGTTCAAAATGCCTCAGAAAAAAAGTCTTTGAACACCACAAACATATGGTAGCTTCCAATATTCAAATTCCCTAATAAGAAAGTCATTCAACACTACAAATATTCAAGCAAGTTATTCTGATGTATGTAGATAACCTAGGTATATTACTGTAAAGTTTCATCCAAATCCGTTTGTCAGTTTTTGCGTGAAAGAGTAACAAACATACATAATACATACATACATCCAGCCTTACAAACTTTCGCATTAGTAGGATTAGGAGTCAGTATTTAAACTCTCGTAAGGGCCTCAGGTATCCCTTTGTTGGGCAAAGGCCTCCCCTCATTGTTTCATCAAAAACTTTATTCTTAAATTCTTTACAGCTGCATAGTGCGTACAAAACCAAGCCTGACATTTAACCTAATGTAAATCTGAATTATTTTTAATAAAATCATTTTCCTATCAGTTGCACTCCGAGGTATTGCACCGAATGGTATTGACATTTTTTGGTTTCATACTTAATTATTTACAAAATTGCGAAAAAGTATAGCGTTGCTTGTGTTTAGCGGTGCTAGATGACAAGGGGTTTGGGGTTCGATTGTTAGTTATTTTTCGCGCTCTAGGAATACTCGTAGGTTTTAGTATTACTAGAACAATAAAAGTATAAATCCAAATGTATTAACTAAAATGAAAGGGGAAAACAATACAAAGATATAAGTATCTAATCCTAACTTAGAAGCTTTCAAAAGCTTTTGCCGTTCTTAATACTGTCATCATATCATATCTTTCATATCAAATACTTGCAAAATACCTCATACCACACACCTCCTTCCGTACACAGAACTGTCCACAACTCCACAGATCACAATAAACCAGAATGAGTGCCACATAATGGAGCCGATACATTTAAACACAATTAACCCTGCCAGTGGCGGGTGAAGCTACTCTGTAAATATGATCGGAGGGTAAATGAATGATAGTTATTTTATTTTTCGATTGCGCTGCGGTCCGTTGTTCGGGACCGTCCAAGAATTAATCACGAATCGTACGATAGTCGTAACCGCGACAATCTGCACGCTTTTTGAAACACAAAACGTTTTTTCGCATTTTTTTTCTATATCCCAATAGTTTTTTGCGGTAAATGACGGTTGCCTTTTGAACGTTTGTTTTAATGGACCACGACAGTACTTTGTGTTGTATGTTTATTATTACTTTTGTATGAATGTTTCGTTATGGATTGATAGAATTTTTATTTGGTTAGGTGTGTTTGTGTTACCGTGGTCATGCATCGCTGAATTATTTGCTGCGCCAAATATGGGTTTGTTTTACGAGTCTTTGTTATTCTAATCAAGAATGAGATAGAAGGGTAGTCTCTCTATACCTTACTGAAGTATATTACCGACACAGGCGTAGGTAAAAGCTGACTTAAAGTCTTCTTCTTCTTCATCGAGTGGATGGTCAACCTGACCAATCCTGGTGTCAGAGTTATCAAGCCACCAAAGGCCAAGACTTAAAGTTAAAGAGTATATCTTATAGTAAAGAAGATGCAGGTATGGATCATGAAAATGAACACACAACTATAAAAAACTCCATCTCAGTAACCAATAACCATTACGCAAACTACAAACGCCAACATATGAACTGACATACCGCACTGAAATGAGCATTTTAATGGATTGTTAATCAATTCTTTGAGTAGACGTCAATGTGATGTCGGATGCATTTTCACTGTTTGTCATTTAATAGCGGTGCCCCTTTGCCCCTGTTGCCCCTTGCCCCCGCCCCAGGTAGCCCCCGTTATGCTCCGTGCTAATGAATTCACACTCGTATCTCACATTACTGCGGTGGTACGGGGATATTGAGAACTTGGAACCCTGTATTGTAACGAGCATCAGTAAATTAGATTATTCGATGGGAAGATTTGGTATTATTATTGGGGTGACCAATATTTAGGTATTATGGACGAGACAGTTTATTGTTAGTAAAGCGATAATAACCCACTGCTGGGCAAAGCTCTCCCATTTAACGTTAGACAAATCTTCCTTATTTTTGAAAATTAAGTGAAGCTTCGATTCTCAGGTCAAGGGAAAATATGTTTCCTACTTTTTAAACTTGACTGGGGTTTGAGATCACCAACCCGCATTTGGCAAGCGTGGTAATTATGACTAATCTTCTGATATCTGATATCTTCGGTGAGATGAGAAGCCTTTTCCCAGCTGTGGGACATTACAGGCTAATACTTTTTAAAAAGTAAAACTTACTTTACTTAAGTAACTTCTTTTTATTGGATAACCACATTGATGAGCAAAGTACATGCTACTGTTATATCCTGAGATATCCACGGAAATGAAAGCAATGCACGGCTTGTACAGTGCCACCAACTTAACTGTTCAGGTGGGCAAAATGGGAACTACAGCCGCGTCATATTGAATCTATACTATGTTAGTTAGGCTTTATATGATTGATATTGTAATTTCTAAAATTTTAATGATATCTATAGACTGACTAGCAAGACATGTTTTAATTACCTTTGTTTCTTGGTGAATTTCTTATATTATGTACCAAATTCTCCACTAGCGACGCTGTCAACTGAACAGATAAGATGGTGGGACTGTACCATATACTTAGTAGTACACAACTAAGTTTACAAGAAAATTTAAATTCATTTATCTCCACGTCTCATTCGTACTTTACATATCGTTACTAACTGTTGCGTCAGCTGTGACTCGATGCATTTGGCTCTCGAATTATTTACGTCCTTCAATAAGTTGAGGTGTATTATTACGATTCAGTTTTTAATGTTTAATGGACACGCTGAATTGTCCAACTTCCTACGAATCGCGGTTACAATATTTCGGGAATATTCTCTTGTCAATTAACATTTGTATTTTTAATGTGTGGTTAAGTAATATTCAGTTTTAAAAAAATGTCTTTCCTGTATTGATACTTGACTGTTTGTGAAATTAGTTTGGAAACAACTGATTGAGGTGCCTGAATAAAGGTGTGTCAACTGACCAATTACAAAGCGTTACGAAAAGACTTTGACACTGTCAATGCGTTGTTTGAATCGCATGAAACCGGATGCATTACATTTAGAAACATTAAATTCTTATACTAATATAGTTTATGGGTCCCACAAGATCGGAAACGACGTCGCGGCAGACCAAGGAGGCGATGGCGAGACGAGCTCGACACCTTCACGAAGGATTGGGGCAGTCTAGCACTCAATAGAGAAAGGTGGAAAGAGGGTAGGGAGGCCTTTGCCCTGCAGTGGGACAAGTAAGGCTGAAAATAAATAAAATAAATAAATAATATAGTTTGGTACTTTGTCACATTAAAAATATCGAAAAAACCTTCATAGACATGTTAGTAAGTTATAAATACATTGATTATAACAAGGTTTCAGTATGATTAACATGTTTATGGATCTGTTACGGCTAATCGACTACATTTACAATTATATCCAACTCTATTAAATCTAAATTCATACAAGTTCAGGATTTATATCCATACTAGCTTTTTCCCGCGGCTTCGCTCGCGTGGAATTTAGTCTGCCGCATTAAGTTTCGTAATAAGAAGATTTATAAAAACTTTCATCCCCTATTTTATCCCCTTGGGGGTAGAATTTATCAAAATCTTTTCTTAGAGGATGCCTACGTCATAGTAGCTATATGCATGCACAATCTCAGCCCGATCGGTTTAAAATTGACAAAGTTTCATACAAACTTTCAACCCCTATTTTATCCCCTTGGGGGTAGAATTTATCAAAATCCTTTCTTAGGAAATGCCCACGTCATAGTAGCTATATGCATGCACAATCTCAGCCCGATCGGTTTAAAATTGACAAAGTTTCATACAAACTTTCAACCCCTATTTTATCCCCTTGGGGGTAGAATTTATCAAAATCCTTTCTTAGGGGATGCCTACTTCATAGCAGCTATATGCATGCAATGTCTCAGCCCGATCGGTTTAAAATTGACAAAGTTTCATACAAATTTTCATCCCCTATTTTATCCCCTTGGGGGTAGAATTTTCGAAAATCCTTTCTTAGTGTGCACTTACGTCACTTGAAGAACCTTCCTGCCAAATTTCATGCTTCTAGGTGTAGCGGTTGAGGCTGTGCGTTGATTATCAGTCAGTCAGGACTTTGAATTTTATATATATAGATATCGAGTAGGTACTAAGTCCTCGATATGCGATTAAAGAATTAACATTTAATTATGTTGCTCTTATAAAGTTAATACAAGTTTTATATAATTACATTATAAACAAGTTTACTCGTATCACTAGCAATTTCTTGCGGTTTTTCTCGTAACGGATCCAGGATAATCAATAGGTACTTATCTATATATATAAAAATCTTTCTTTCTTATCGAGTGGGTGGTCAACCTGACCAATCCTGGTGTCAGAGTTATTGAGCCGCCAAAGGCCTCTGACATGGCTCATGTAACGACTACTATCCGTAGAAAGTAACCGGGACCGACGGCTTAACGTGCCCTCCGAAGCACGGAATCATCTTACTTTTCGGGCAATCAGGTGATTCAGCCTGCAGTGCACTAAACAAACTGAGGACAGTCTCACAAAGTGCTTTTTGTGAGATATCCCCACCGGGAATCGAACCCGGAACCTCCGGATCGTGAGCCGAGCGCTCAAACCACTAGACCACGGAGGCTGTTAATAAAAATATAAAAATGAAACCCGTTTTATGTTGTCGTGCGTGGCATCACGCGTGAATGGCTGGACCGATTTCCACGATTTTGCATTCGTTTGAAAGGTCTCGGGCTCCGTGAGGTTTATAGGGAATAAAAATCTCAAAATTCCCACGGGAACGGGGGCGCTGCGGGTGAAACCGCGGGGCACAGCTAGTCTATAATATAAAAATGAATCGCAACATGTGTTGGTAAGCGCATAACTTCAGAACGACTGCACCAAATTGGATGATTCTTTTTTAATGTGTTCCCTATTGTCAGGACAAGGTTTTTATATAAGAAAAATAAGGAATAAAAATCTCAAAATTTCCACAGGAACGGGGGCGCTGCGGGTGAAACCACGGGGCACAGCTAGTTGTTTGATAAAATTGCAAAAGTATCTCTTGTTACTTTTTCACACCATTCATTCATTCGTTCATTTCGAGTAGGTTAGTAACCAACCCTGTTGTTGGAGATTTTAAACTGCCCCAGGGCCGTGCCTTCCGAAGCACGGTAGCGCTCAGATAGAAATGCCACTGTCGGCCACCCATTCAAGTAGGGGCTGGGCTGCACGTTGTTTAACAATCGCAATAAGCTTACATTGCCTAGTCCAACTGAGCCACGAGACGGTCCTGAAACCATACTGAACACCTTGTCGAGTGTATAGCTTAACCAACCTTTTTCATTAAAAGCAAAGATTATTAAATATGTAGTTACTTCACATTAAAATGGTTTCGTCCGTCGGTCATCCATCAGTTATCTACTGAAATATTTATTAGATTTAGATAACAGTCAATTAAAAGCTAAGTATTATAATAATGTTACATACAGACACTTTTATTTCATTTGGTACTAATGTTTTGATAAAAGTGTAATAAACGAAACCAATAAATTAATTTATTACCTCGACTTAACTTATCACAAGTAAACACCTATTAAATGCAAGGACACAGAATAATAGGCTACCTATATACTTAGTGCTAACTAGGTACATACTTAGGTAACCTAGATATCGGGCATTAGATATTTTTAATTAGCAACCTGTTTCCTTCGTAGATAAACTTAATTACGCGCCATTATAAATTGTTATTATCTGTGTTTAAACATGAAGTTAATGGTAGTGAATTTAATTATTCGATTTATTGTGTTTTTGTTTTATTTTCAGTTTATGATGTGTGAAATGGCTCGCCATTGAGATCACTAACCTGCTTTAGGCAAGCGTGGTAATTTCGTCTATTCTTTTTCTCTCTGTACTGATGTTTAGTGAGCGAAAAGATTTTATTCGTTATACTCTATTTTTTTTGGATTGGCACAAAATGTGGACCAATGTCGTAAATTTTCCAGCCGAAGACGATTGCTCCTGAAGAGGAAAAAAGTTCAGTGATTTTATTTCATTCTTACCCTATCTCTAAACCTTTTTCCTCTTCAGAAGCAATCGTCTTCGGCTGGAAAATTGACGACATTTATCCACATTTGGTGCCAATCTAAAAAAAAATTATTATACTTAGATTTCTGTAGTGAAACACACGCAAGTCAGTTGAACACTGATTTATTATCTACAATGAGGGTACACTAAACTAAATATACTACATCTTTCCCCTTATACAAAAAAAACAAAAACCCAAGAGATACCATATAAATAAACTATACAAAATACAAATAAACTATGTTATTATTATATACATATGTATTAGAATCAAAAAGTAATAAACTCACACAAAAGGTATTACAAAAATTATATCTTATAGGTAATGTAAAATTAAATTAAATGAAAGGTATGTATTGCACCTATTTAGACCAAGTAAGTACAAATATAAAAATGTAAATATAAGTACAAGTACAACAATACAAAGTAACATAAACAAGTGGGAACTGTAAACAATATTTTGATTAATACTTTTGTTGTGATTTAGAAGTAATTTACAAACCTGCTTAATTAAGTTGTTACTCTTTGCTAGAACCAAAAATTAAATTTGACAACATTCGTGCCGTTCGTTCCCTCGACCTTGTTACAGAAACAACGGGTGAAGATGGAATAGACTCATCCGACAGGCTTTCATACATACAGCCGTCATCGCGCGCTGTGGCTTCGGCTCGGTCATCCGCTTGTGTACTCTGCGGTGATGACGAATCGAGCCCCGACCCCTGGGCTACCGGCGCCGGTGACTCACCTACCTCCAGACGTTCGCTCATTGTTTTTGGTCTGCGTCTGCGTACAGCTGGTGTTGAGACCGAACTTGTTTTGCCGCCTAGTCCCGTAGTACCCGTTATGCGACTCTGAGCTTGCGCTGCGCCTAACCCTACAGCCTCGTTAGATCGCGACACCAGCTGACTCCGATTACGCCTGTACCGACAGCCGTGTGCATCTTCCACTACATACGAACGTGGTTCGGGTTCCTGACTAACTATGGAAACCGGTTTTCTATTTCCGTTGCATATTAACGTAGCCTTGTCGCCTGGAGACAGAGGCTCGAGCGATCTAGCTGACTTATCATAATGACACTTCACCTTTTCTCTATTTGCCATTAACGCTCGATAATTCCGCTCATTATCTACCTTTTCAGTTAGCAGTTTCGAACTAACAGGCAGTGTCGTCTTCAAGCGTCGGCCCATTAAAATTTGAGCAGGTGAATCTAAATCATTACGCGGTGTAGCCCTATAATTTAGCAATCCCATTCTATAATCCTGACCCGATTCGATGCATTTCTTAAGTATGTTTTTAACCGTCTGCACAGCCCTCTCGCTTTTGCCGTTCGATTGCGGATAAAGTGGAGATGACGTCATATGCCGTACTTCCCAAACGCTTAAGAATTTCTGAAACTCTCGCGAGCTATAAGCGGGGCCGTTATCCGTCACGAGCTCTGACGGAATCCCGTGCCGCGCAAATTGTTCTCGCATGAAGTCAATAACATGCTTCGCGCTCATCCCCGATAGTTCTCCGACTTCTACATAATTTGAAAAATAATCGACTAATATTATATACCTTTTCTTTCTATATTCGAATATATCAGAGGCGAGTTTATGCCAGGGTATGTCGGGCACATCGTGCTGTAGCAGCGGCTGGCGGCGCGGGCGGGGTGCGTGCAGCGAGCACGCCGCGCACCCCCGCACCGCGCGCTCCACGTCCTCGCCTAGCCCCGGCCAAAACATTACTTCGCGCGCACGCCTTTTGCACCTTTCTATACCCAGATGTCCTTCGTGAACCCGTGCTACCATGACGTCCCTCAGACCGCGCGGTATAAATACACACTCACCCTTAAAAATTACACCATCCGCGTAGTGCAACTGTTCACGATAAGGCCAAAATACGTTAACTTTCATGTTAACATCGCGCCTATTTTTAGGCCAGCCACCCATTATATACCTAATTAATAATCTGCAATCACTATCCGCCTCCGTCTCCGCCCTGATCGCCTCCATCTTCGGGTCACTAAACGGAACGTTTTCTAACATGAAACAGGTTTGCAGGTCCACCTCGTCGGTGACACGATCATGCATCAATTCCTTTATCGGGGCCCGCGACAACGTGTCCGCGATATACATATATTTGCCCGGCGTATATACTACCTTTAAATCGAATCCTTGAGCTCGCATCATCATTCGTTGCAGCCGAGCCGGCACGGAAACCAACGGTTTGGCAAACAACGCTTCCAGCGGTTTGTGATCTGTCTGCACGGTGACGTCCGACCTACCGTAAATGTACTGCCTGAATCGTTCGACCGCGAACACGATGGCCAACATCTCCTTTTCGATCTGGGCATACCTGGTCTGCGTGTCGGTGAGAGTGAGCGAGGCGAACTCGACCGGCTGGCCCGCCTGCAGCAGTACGGCGCCCAGCGCCACGCTCGACGCGTCCACCGACACCACGATGGGCGTGCGCTCGCAGTACAGCGCCAGCACTGGCGCGCTCGCCAACTTCCGCCTCAGCTCGTCTACCGCCGCGGAGTGCTGCCGATCCCATATCCACTCGGAGTCCTTTTTTAATAACGATCGCAAAATATTCACACACTCCGAATAGTTTTGTATGAATTTAGATAAATAATTTACCATTCCTAAAAACCTCTCTAGTGATTTCCTATCATTCGGATATGGCATTTCCATTATAGCCTTAACCTTTGAGTCGTCCGCTCGCATTCCCGTCGCATCGAATTTGTGACCTAAATATGTAATTTCTGCAACGCCGAATTTGCATTTCTCGCGGTTAAATTTTATGCCTATTTCGCGCGCACGGAGTAATAAACGCCGTAACCTCTCGTCGTGTTCCCGCTGGTCGCGCCCGAACACGATGACGTCATCAATGAACGACTCTACGCCTTCCAGGTCTTCAAGGTGCTGCCTAAGTTTTGCATGAAAAACTTCGGGTGCGCAATTTATCCCATATGGTAGGCGTAAAAATTGGTATCGCCCAAACGGTGTACTGAACGTACAGAGGTCAGCGCTCGCGTCATCAATTTTGACCATCCAAAATCCGCAGCGTGCATCGAGCACGCTGAATACCGTGGCGCCACGCAAGCGCACGGCCAGCTCCGGCACGGTCGGCAGCGAGTACTGCGCGCGCCGCACCGCGCGGTTCAGAGGTCGAGGGTCTAAGCAAACACGAATGCTGCCATCCTTTTTAGGAACTAGTACAATCGCATTAACCCAGTCAGTCGGATGTGTGACCTTCCTCACTACACCTAAACCTTCCATCCTGCGTAACTCCTTCAACAGTTTATCCTTGAGACCAAAAGAAATTTTCCTGGTAGGACACACAACCGGCTGTATGTTTTTATCCACGACAATGCTATATTCTCCTGGAAGCTTCCCTAAGCCTTCAAACAAGTCGCCATATTCGCGAACATTTATTGTATCGATACAATTAACCAACCCTAATGATAAACAACCTTCCAAACCGAGTACGTTCTGGCAGTTTAAATCCGCGACTGCAAATGGTAACTCGTACTGCTTGTTATTGAAAATTAATGAAATATTATCAGTACCTAGTATCGGTAACCGGTTGCCGGTAAACGAAAGTACTCGTTTTGTAAATGGCTTGAGGTTTTTAATAGACAAACCCAAATTGAAATATTCATATTTAGGAATTACGTTTAGCATAGATCCCGTATCTATTTTTAGCACAATTTGTCTACCATTACATGACATAGTTTCAGTCCACTCTTTACATGACTTACTCAGTACTTTGTCCTCACTGATAATATCGACGTAGAACATGTCCTCGGCGTCTGAAGCATCATAGTCACTAGCCGCACGGTCCACGCTTAAATTTAACACTTCACGGATTGCTTTTTTCCGCTCACACACTCGCGAATAATGACCCTTGCGATCACAAACAAAACACAACGCGTTACGTGCTGGACACCGCTCGCCACCGATACAGCGATTGTTTCCACAGCTGCGACAGAGCGGCCGCTCCCCCGGGGCCGGACCGGTGCCGCCGCCGCCGTCCGCCGCGCGCCGTCCGAACCGAGCCGTGCCGGAGAGGCCCCCGCGCCGCCCGCTTGCACGACGTGCGCATCGCACACCGGCGCCGCTCCCACTTTGCACGGCGTTCACTTGCACGCTGCCTAACGCACTACCAATGCACTGACTTTCTTCCGTCGACATTTTCGCCGCTTGACATATTTGTATCGCTTTCGGTAACGTTAGATCATCCGTACGAAGTAATCGATCTCTCACAGTACTGTTATTGATTCCGCAAACGATCTTATCTTTTATTAGGCTCTCGTTCAACTGGCCGAAATCACACTGTTGACTCAACACCCGCAAAGCGGTCACGTATTGGTCGATATTTTCTCCTTCTTCTTGACTTCGCGTGAAGAACTTATAACGCTGCACTGTAATATTCGGTTTCGCACCGAAATACGAGTCGAACTTCTTCAAAATGCAGTTGATATCATCTTCACTTTCGCCCGTGTCAAATGTGAAAGTCGTAAACACCTCGTAGCCCGCAGATCCGATGAGGTTCACCAACAAACTAGCCTGTATCTCCTTAGGCTCTTTGCTCACTCCAGACGCTTTAATAAACACGTCGAATAGCTTCCGCCATTTGCGCCACGCCTCGGAGCGGGCCGCCGGACCGCCTTCGAGTGATAACTCCGCTGGAGGACGCGCGTGTTCCATATTTTATTTACAAAACGACACAAACTAAGTTATTGCACGTATTTTAAACAATATTTTACAGGTTCGAGTACTTTTTACCACTAAAATAATAAAAATACTTTAACCGCTGTCACCATGTAGTGAAACACACGCAAGTCAGTTGAACACTGATTTATTATCTACAATGAGGGTACACTAAACTAAATATACTACAATTTCTTAGTCAGTTCTGTATTAGGGAAAGACAAAGAAGCTGATAGTAAAGTTATAGTATTAGCCCACCGCTGTCCCACCGCTGGACAAAAGCTTCTCATCTCACTGAAGATATAATTCAATAAAATATAAATAAATAAATAAATAAATCTTTATTCATACAAACTTACTTCTATTACATATTAATAAGTCTAAAAATAAATATTTCTAGCCAGGAGTAAGCATGAGCCTGAACTAGGAAGGACCTGTGTTTCAGGCAAAAGCGGACTATGATACAAAAATAAATCTATACAATTCTAATTAATATTTTAACCAATCTACAAATTAATAGTATAAAACAAACTTATAAAATATTACGTATTGACAATAAAAATGCTACAACTAATGAAAAAGATGTCTCAGCATAATACAGTACAACCATCGTATGCAAAAAATAGGAACTAGGTATAAATTAAAAATTAATTAAAGTGAATTGATTACATTATATTATAATTATTGGAGTTATTTAAGAACCGACAACAAATTCTCCGTTTCTTCGTAGTTTAAAATTTTAAGTGTATAAAATTTTAAACTACGAAGTGATGAATAGGTATCAGTAAAATTCCAAACTAATTATAATTATGCAACACACGTTACTTAAGACTTCATGAGACAATTATTTCATAAAATTAAGAATAAAACTATTATAATGGTAATTAAATACAAATGTGAATATAATAATATACAGTTAATGCAAATAAGGGCCCTCGGCGGACTCGCATACTTGCTACCATAGTGAATAGAGTTAAGGAGAGTGTACATTGGGTGTGACAAATTAGTTACATCTTTGTCATTTATTTTAAAGGTTGAGTCTTGAAAAAGTAAAAAAAGAGTTGTTAATTGGATTCTTCTGAAGTCATTGCGTTTTTTATTAAAGATAATTGCAATTTCAATTGAAATGGAGTAAAATAGATACAATTTACTAGATTACAACTTCATAATATACAGGCATTTGTCAAGCTGTGACATGTTTACTGGTATCACTACATAGTATAAAACAAAGTCGCTATTTTTGTCTGTTTGTTTGTCTGTATGCTTAAATCTTTAAAATTACGCAACGGATTTTGATGCGGTTTTTTGTAATAGGTAGAGTGATTCAAGAGGAAGGTTTTTATGTAAAAAAAATCCCGAAATTCCCACGGGAACGGGCACAACGCGGGTAAAACCGCGGGGCGCTGCTAGTACGGTATATTTACGAAGACAATGTGGGTAAATCCTTGGTACGCTGTCGTGCTCTTAAATGCTTCTATCTATACAAACTCAATAAAGCTTAAGATTTAATTTTTTGAGCCCGCTGACCTCTGACGACAGTATGGCTTGTATAATTATTATATTAATGACCTCATTCAAGACAAAGGCTCATCCCGAAATTCCTGCAGGAAACGGGTACAACGCAGGATTCAAAAATAAGAAAGGAATTTCGTCACGTATTCCGTGACTAACTTCCGAACCAGTCTGAAAGGTCCGTTAGCCACAAGTGCATCGAATTAAGTCCGCTATTAGCATACGTAATTACAACTCTTATCTTCGGCTTAATTGCACTGTAATGAATCAACCGGCAACTATTGACATCGCGTTCTCAATATATTATCGACTTTGTTTGATTTCTTCTTCTTTTTCAAGGATTTTAATTAAATTTTTGGTAGTATATTGATTAAAAATTGAGAGATCGATCGCTGATGTACTTAATAAGACGTTGGCAGTTTATTTATTGTATGTGCTTCTGTTTGGATATTGAAGCTTTATATCTTTGTAATTTTTCCACAATGCTTGAGGAGATGAATGGTTATCTTGTATAATCGCTAATCATCTCGGGGGACAATAACATTATGTTATCCTAGCAGCGCCACCGTGTTACCCGCGTTGTACCCGTTCCCGCGGGTATTTCGGGATAAAATGTATCCTATGTGTTATTCTGATGAATAACCTATACTCGTATTACTGTAAAGTTTCATCCAAATCCATTCTGTAGTGTTTGTGTGAAAGAGTAACAAGTACATACATCCTCACAAACTTTCTCATTTATAATAGTAGTAGGACTAACCACGGAAGAGCGAAGTACATACTTACTGCTTATCTATACGAATATTATGAAGAGGTAAAATTTGTAAGTTTGTTTGTATGTTCGAGGTAATCTCAGTAATTATCAGTCCGATTTGAATAATTCTTTTTGTAATGGATAGCCACATTTAACGAGAAGGTTATAGGCTATTTTTCATCTCGAAATTCCCCCGGGACCGGGTACAACGCGGGTAAAACCGCGGGGCGCTGGTATACTAACTTATATAATACAAAATGTGTAATTTGAAAGTTAGGATGTAAGTAGCAATTATTAAAAATATCCATCAGATTAAAAAAATATGTTTACCATGTATTAAATTAATTTAGTATAACGTATGTAAGGTGCGCGCCGCGGTTTTACTCATATTGTGACCATTTCTGTAGGATATAATTATGATGTCGTTATACACTTGGCCAATGTCAACTTTGCTTATTGTACAACAAAACCAAAACCTGAACAAACTTAATTTCAAGTTATTGGCTAATCTTGGCGTCAAACTTTTAAGCTAAACATTAAGGGACTTATTCATAAACATTTATTAACAGTTTTTTAGCTATCAAATGGTCTGTCCCTTTCCGACATATGATATTTTCCGAAGTGCAAAAAAGACAAAACATTTTATAATAGTGTTTTAACCGAACACTACTCATTTTGAATTGAAACTACGTTTACGGATACACTTCGCTTTTATTTTACACTAGCCGTGTCCTGCGGTTGCATCCGCATTTATTCCGTCAATGCTTACCTTTTAAACCTGGACTTTCATGAATATTTCAAGACCAAAATTTGCTAAATCGGTCCAGCCGTTCTCGAGTTTTAAGCAGAATTACGAACAGCAAATAATTTTTATTATATAGATTTTTATCTTTTCGGCCCCTTTACGGGCACCGTGGTCACAGAACTGTACCGTAACAGAACCGTAGTTTCAATCCAAAATCGTATTTTAGTTAAGCAGCATTTATGAATAAAGCGGTAATAAGTATATCGGTGCTCTAATTACTTCTGCTCCATCCGCCCACTTATCATAATGTCTCGCAAATCACGAAGTCGATGGAATAAATCAGAACGCGATACTTAGCTGGTAAGTAGGGATGGCCAGTTGATCAACTTTATAAGGTATATTGAATCCTATTTGTAAGAATATTTTATCTTTATGAGTAGTTATGGAAATAAAATGTAGCAGAAACATCCGTCCATCAGAGAACCTCATTTTATCTTCTAAACTAGCAGCGCCCCGCGGTTTTACCCGCATTGAGCCCATTTCCGGAGGAAATCTATTGCTAATAGTATTTATTCAAATCTGATTGATAGTTTATGAGATAAACGCATTCAAAGTAACAAAATAAAACTCTTCAGCTTTATCTACACTAATATTATAAAGAGGAAAACTTTGTTTGTTTGGTTGTAATGAATAGGCTCAAAAACTACTGTACCGTTTTTAAAAATTCTTTCACCATTCGAAAGCTACATTATCCACCAGTAACATAGGCTATTTATCATCCCGAAATTCCCACAGGAATGGACACAACGCGGGTAAAACCGCGGGGCGCTGCTAGTTATATTTAAAGTTATTGTGGCAATTTCGGAGTAAAAAAATATAGAGTAGAAACGATCTTCGTATCTGTCGTAGTTTCAAACGTGACCATACTGGTGGATTTGATTGTAAAAAAACCACCGTCATTCATTAAATTCGAGTAGGTTAGTGGTCAAACCTTTTTTCAACCAGTTTTTAGACCGCCTAAAGGCCTCCGACATGATCTGACGATTGAAACAACCGCGACCGACTGCTAAATGTGCCCTCCGAAGCACAGTAGCGCTCAGATAAAAATGCCACTATCGGGCGCCCATCCAAGTAGCTGCACTATATTTAACAATCGCAAAGAATTAACATTGCTTAGTCAAACTACACCACGAGCGCTACCCTGTATAATCTTCAAAGTGTAACATACAGGTTGATGGTTAGTCAAAAAAAATGTCGAGTTTCATATGAGCAGGACTTCGATATTTAATACACAAATTATTAAGAGATACCCCTGCAAAGTCCAGTTAGCTACAAAAAGGTACACACGCGAATTCTAACATGATTCCTTCGGCGCCCCATCGAGTATGCGTACACGCATCACCTCTTATCTACCGAGTTACACTTCGCATAGGAATCCCGCGGGTTTTACCCGTTTTATGGGAAAAGGGGAAGAATGTAAGAGTAACAAAACCTTGGGGAAAGAAATAAGGGCAACACCACTTGCCTTTATATTGACATGAAAGAGAAGAGACTATTATTTTGTGATATTTGAGCAGGATTCTCAGCAACTAAGTACCTAATTTCCAGCAGATCAAAATATCATCTTATCATTGTATATTCACCAGACAATTATTGATAGATATTACTTAGAAATGATAAAAAGGATTCTTCTACATATATATCTATACTAATATTATAAAGCTGAAGAGTTTGTTTGTTTTGTTTGTTTGTTTGTTTGTTTGTTTGTTTAAACACGCTAATCTCAGAAACTACTGAACCGATTTGAATAATTCTTTTTGAAATAGATAGCTACATTCAACGGGAAGGTTATAGGCTATTTTTCATCCCGAAATTCCTACGGGAACGGGTACAACGCGGGTAAAACCGCGGGGCGCTGCTAGTATGTACAATGTACATACAGAGAAAAAACTTTAGTGATAGTGATAATGATAGGATAATATTAATGAAATGATAGGATAATAAAGGGACAAATCATGTGTCGACAATTGGGATATTACAGGCTCATACTATATTTGTATCAAAGGAGAAAGTACTCAGTTAAGAGTGTTATATTATAACTGTTTTCGCTACACCTACAACCAAGAGAAGCACTATTTTACAAGCGTTTACTTCGTTTCAACTTCGATGCTTGTCTGTAATCAAATCTTGCAAGTTTCTGATCCACTTCTTGATAACCGTTCGAGCTGAAATTTTTCATGCACATTTGGCCAAGATGACAATACAATGATAATCGCAAAAAAGTAAAAAAAACTGAGCTTGTTATTTTATAAATCTTTATAAATTTATAATATCCTTATAAGTTTATAAATCCTTTTTTAACCGACTTCAAAAGAGGAGGAGGTTTTTCAATTCAACCGTGCCTATGTATGCTTTTTTCTATTATATAATTATTACTTCATATTTTCACTTAACCCTTTAACCACTTAATCCATTCGCACAAACTTTCCTCTTTACACCAGTATGAAGTATGAAATCCAGCGAAATTATGCAATCGGAACATTCAATTTACATCTCATTAGAAACTAGATTTGGTACACTTTACTTATACTAGAGAAAACCGTTGACTACGATTTATACCTACTAATGTAACGCTTGCGTGCTGCAGGGCTGTATTGAAATTAATTAATTGTACTTATACCAATAGATTGTATCAGGGTTATTATATATTCTAAGTAATGTTATAATAATAAATGTGCTTGTTTTCCTCGTATCGTAATGATTTTTGTATACTCGTTTCTTAATGTCTTCTGTGACCACGGTTCCTGTAAAGGGGCCGAAACGTCAGATAAAATCTATACCTACTAATATTATAAAGCTGAAGAGTTTGTTTTGTTTGTTTGTTTGTTTAAACGCGCTAATCTCAGAAACTACTGAACCGATTTGAAAAATTCTTTTTGTAATGGATAGCCACATTCAACGGGAAGGTTATAGGCTACTTTTCATTCCGAAATTCCCACGGGAACGGGAACAACGCGGGTAATACCGCGGGGCGCTGCTAGTATAAAATAAAAGCGAAGTGTATCCGTAAACGTAGTTTCAATTCAAGATGATTTTTGTAGTCTGCGCGAAAAAGGGTGGTTAGTTGGTCTCTGTTTGTGTTTGGACAATGTAAGGAGAAACAAACGGAACCGTTATTTCCTTCGTCTGTCTGTCTTTTGTTTGAAGGGTGACTATATCTTGAACAAAGTTTTCTAATATATGCTAAAAGCACTAATTATACCCGAGAATACCCGCGTGGTTGACTTTTGATCGTAGGCACGTATTCATTGCCTTTTAGATATGGGTGTAGACCTTATTATTATATCTATAGCTAAAACATTAAGGCACATTACCTCATAGTAAAGAAAATCTCTACTAGTCCACATACATAATGATTAAGAAATCCACAATTCTGCAAATGGAATTGTAATAACAACATGAAAATGGAAGGCTGCACTCAATACTCTCCAGTTGCATTGCAACTAACAAACCAGCATTTATACAAGGTATCTAAATAGAAGCTCCACACGTAGATAGTGGGAGGCGAGCGGAGCCTGTGTGAGCACCAAGAAAGCGCACTTCGTATATACATTAACCAATACGGCCTATGCCTCGCTATAAATGATCAAATATACACCGAACACCCTTCTCTGTATTTACGTTGTACCTACGTTCCTATCACAAAACACTCGCCTTGTACGTCTAGAAATCTATGCCTACAGAGAGGCTGGGCCGAAAATTATTGGGGGGTTAGGGGATAGTTGAGGGGGGAAGGGGGCACGGGGAGGCCGTCGCCGGCCTGATATGTGACCGGAGAGTCTTGTTCAACAAACGATGACGATGATTTAAGCTCAGCCGTTTTAAGTGTATTACCGGCTAGAAATCCGGCTTTTGGGCTTTGGCTTAGATTTGAGTGAGCCAGCTATTATGGTGGAGGATCTCGATTTATGTGTGCCTGTCTATTTGACGGGGCCGTGTGCCTCTGACGTCATTTAGCTAGCGTTAGAATATTAAGCCGAGAGCCGCGATAATGGGCTTGTTTACCAATGGGAATGTCCGAATCTAAGTAATACGGATGCAGCTTCAGGTATTCTCTTTAGCGCGCTCCTCGCGGTATATTTCGAATATATTATGTCCCTACCAATGTATACACTTTGAGCTAACTCTGAGTAACATCTAACTTTTAGTATTACGATTTACATAACGAAATTAACTGTTATAGTAAACTCGATAATCAAAATACACTGTTAAAAGATAAAACTTGATAATAAATGTAATATAAAATATAAATTGTACTTTTAATCCTTTCCCCACAAATCATAACTGAATTAGATATTGAATTTTCTCTCAAGTTAATCTCGTATTCAAATTTTAATTATATCATTGTGGCGTTTGAATAAAAACGAATTCATTTCGTCCTGTCGGTGAATAATAATGTTTGAACCGACACTCCTAAATTACAGCGGGATGCGGTCACACCGCCGGCTAATGATTAAAGTACTGGTTGCGATGATTACGTTACATGTGATAACAGTCATGATTACGTATCATGTTCTCAACTTTATTATTAGTAATCGAGAGACTTTTTTCTTTTCACAGTCCTACCTGTAGGGATGAAGTGACATCACCTTACTATCACAATTATTTGAATAGGGTAGTAACGTGATTAAACTACTGGATTGAGTTGTAAAGAAAGTCTAGACATAAACATACTTGTATTAACTATATCACTAAAGCTCAGTTTAGAAAACGTAACCAGTTTAATAAATACGAAAGGATCACAAAACACACAAAACTCCGCGCTGTGAAAATAAACAAATTTTAACACCTGAATTTTAACACCATTACCTTATTATATTAATGTTATTATTGTCATAGTCATTACTTAATTTGAGCGACGGCTCTTAAGGATCAAAAACCAAGCCCTAAAAATGTTTCAAAAATTGCAGACTTCATATTTTCTACAACACTGACACAGATTAAATAACAGTTACTATTTCTATTCCCCATCAATATCACCAAGTACACACTTATCTCCAGAGAAACATGTACCTTAGCACATCACACCTATTTATACCATCGAAATGTCACATTAGTCAGACGTCACGTTACGCTACAGTGTGACTGACGCCACAGTTATGGAGATCAACAATTAATCCCAATAACTGTATCAGGAAAAGCACTTTTCATGATATCATATGCATACGAATAATTCTATGCGATTACCTTGCGCTTAGAATATTTTGGTAAGCGTTATTTAGTTGACACTTTGACAAAAGTATTTCAAATGCTTTTAACATGATAAAAATAGGATTTTGTTGAAACTAAACAATGGACATCGATTAAAATGTGATGAAGTGAATTAGAAGTGACGTCATGAGTTTTTGGTACTAACTTTAGTGACTAGATTTTTGTTTGTTTACTATTTTGACTCTTTTATATTGACATCAAAAGAGGAAATAACTTGTTATGTAGGTATTTGATAAAATCTTACTTCTCCTTAGTACACATTTTTGACTAACATTCTCGTCAGCTATTCTTATGTGAAAGAAATTATTTATGAAAGTTGTCGACGTAAGCACTATCTAAGTTTATATATTCGGATATACACGTAAGTTTGTATAAAATTGCTAATTACTTCTAAGAAAACCATTTAATTTACTTACCTACAGCTACGCCATACAATATCGTTCTACAAGTGAAAATAGCCAAGTAGAAATGTATAAATTGTGCAACACTTAGCGACGCAATCTCAACAAAGGCCACTCCATTTATACCTACAATAATACTCGTCAATAATAATTTCATTAAAATGTAGATCTAGTTAAAAGCATTTTTTCTGATTAATTTTCAGTCGCGGCCCGCTCTTCTTTTTTTAATTGAATATCAGGCCACTTTGATGGCGCGCCGAGAAAGGGTTGAAAAAAAAAGTTGGCCCTCATTTGAATAAAATAACAGCACTCACACTTTGCATTTACGGAGATATTTCAAATTATATCTGGACTCTTTTTTGTTTAATTTTTTTGTTCCTCGTATTTATTTTATTTTTCCATCAGCGCTCCCGTCTAATTGAGTTAGGCCTCCAAATCGAAAATGTCGATCGAGTTGTAATTCAATTTATTTTTGTTTCTAATGGAGTTGGGAGCTTTTTATTCTCGTTTTTTTAACTGTAATTTTGAATCATTTGCCTACTGAAGGGTTGGATCTGTTTGCCGACGCGCGGATTGAGCGCCCGCTCTGAATATCATTCAATCATTCACCTATATAGTTCAACTGGGAGTTATTGGTCGTCGATGCTCTTTATTACGGACACAAACTTCAATCATGTTCTTTAGGAATGTAGTGTGATGGATAATAGGTACTAAAAACTAACATCTTATCTAATTTAATGAATACTTCATATGCAAGCCTTTGAAGTTTTTCCAAGCTGTCACTAAAAATAAAAAATTACATGTTTACCCTTTATTAGCACAAGTTTCCGAAAAGATCCCGAAAAACAATACATTGTGCAAATGTAACCTACAACTATTAAAGGAAATAAAAGGAAAGTAAAGTAATGGTCTGTATCGTCACGTCCCACTACAGGACAAATACCTCTCATCTCACTAAAGATATCAGTACAGTATGGCGGATAAGTACTTAGATACCTAAACAAAAGTAAAACTTGTGAAACCGTATAATGAAGGTATGATATGTGTATGTATAGCCATTATTATATTAGTAGGTGCAACAACAATGGCTTGTCGCGCACCACTCGGCAGACACTTGTCGCTTTCATGATGAGCCACTCGTTTTGATACTTGCATTATTATTTATTTATTTTTTATGTCTTCGTGGAAATGAAAGCTTTTCGGAATTACTTGTTGGTTATCTTATCAATTTTATTGTATTGGAAATTGTTAAAATTGTATACGGGTTATCACGACTTTAGGAAGACTACATCTTTGGTGACCACGGTTCCTGTAAAGGAGCCGAAACGTCAGATAAAAATGTGAAATAAAAGCGAAGTGTGAAGCGCAATTTTTTTTTTGGAAATTTGATCAATCTAAACAAACTGTGTGCTGAGTACTTGGGCTATTTAACTTTTGCAGAGTTATTTCGACAGCCCACATTTTTTAAAATTCCCTACCAAATCCGTTGGCCTTCCAAAAACATCAACCAAGATTTTATGGTATATTAGTTGAAGATTATGAATTTGTATGTGATAATATTTAGCAACAACTAGGTATCATCCATTACCAAAGCTAAGCATCTTTTGTGGGGTAAAGCATGAATCCGACGCTTCAGCAACTTGTTACAACATTTTATAGGAATAATCCATATAACATAGTTTTAGTACAGGAGTAAGTCGCTGCAGATCAAACCTGGTAAAGTGGGGCTACTCCACTAAGTCGGAGTGTGACTGCGGTGCCCCAGACCAGGACATGGCTCACCTCTTGTCCTGTCCTCTGTGCCCTACCACCTGCACTAAAGAGGACTTATTGGACGTCTCAGACGCTGCCCTCTCTCTTGTGAATTACTGGTCCGGGAAAATATAAATACTGAAAATTATTTTGTGCCATTGACTCGAAAGAAGAAGAAGTACAAGACATTAACTACGTTTTTTAAAGAAATACTAAACAATAAAAGTATATTGTATTTTTGACGATTTTGAATTGAAAATACGTTTACGGACATTTCGCTTTTATTTTAAATTAAACTTAAGAAAACAGTATACAATATACTGTATCATACACATCGCCGTCAAAACCTCCCACTTAACCACTGACCACACTTGACCGCTTTTTCAAGTACCAAGACTAGTCGAGCGCAGTATATCCTGTGAGAGCATTTAAGAGAGTGAGAAAAGCTTGCCGCCCAGCCTGTTCGCTCGCGGAGGGCAGCCCGCCTACTTTTGTCTTTGACGCTCGATTCAAACCTGGGTAACTCTGATATTGTACATTTTGCAGGTAATTCTTTTTGGTTATTTGGGTTAGGTGAGGTTTGAGTTTTGTTAAGTTATTAAGTAGATGGATGTATGAGATGTCTTTCTGTTATATTTAAGGTTTATTTGAATATACAATGACGAACATAGATATGAACCAACTTCAAAATTACAGCAATCAATATCTTTCTGAGCATTTTATATTAGATACATACTTAGATTGAACTTTTTCTAAAAACAATAGAAAGTTAAAACCTTTATATAGTTTGGTGCTTTTTCGTTCTCTACACGAGCTATCAAAAAAGTATTTATAACATACATCATAATTAACTTAAAAAAATGCATTTCAGACTTACTCTATTTCTCGTGGAGCCGGCTGAATCTTATAAGAATCTCGGTGTAAGGTGAAGAAGTGGTGCTTACCCGCGAGGCCGCGTCGACCTGACACTCATTTAAGTAGCACATAATTCAGTTTATTTAGTGAATTGAAACCAACCCCCGACGCAAGGGTTGGTTGAAACAACCACTGAGCCACTGAAAGACACAGGTTCTTACAGATGTTTTACTTCAATTATCACGGATTTTTGAAGTTTGAGTGACCTTTAAGAAATTTGGTCTTGAGTGAACTTACTGCAATTTGACCTTAAGTGACCTTCTGGAAATAAGGAATCTGGAAAAAATTGTGAACGTTCGCGATTGGAACAAATACTAATAATGAAGTGGCACGGTTTTTTTAGTTGTTTAAGAGATATTTAAAGACAGTAAAGTTATTGTACTTGTTTTAAAAATTGTTTTGTAATTGGATTAACATTTAAAAGTGTTCGAATTGACCAAAAGGTAATTGTAATTAAAGTGCTTTAAACCAAGAAACAATATTGATTAGTTTCAAAACACGTACATTTTACAACGGCATTACCTCTTCACATTAGAACTTTGGTACACAAACCTAACTTTACAAATTCGGTTCTTTTCTCAACCAAACTCTAGGCACCCATTTTTGTTCTAAGTAACTGTAACAAAAACATGAATTTTCTTCGAACATCCAGAATGAAGTAACGAGGTTTATCGTTATACCTTTTTATTGGAATAAATTAGCGAATTGTGTTCCAACTTCGCCGAATGTCTCCCAGTCTGTTTGACGTTCAGGATTAAATTAAATTAATTGATTAAATTAGAATTTGGCACGGGTTTATTGCCTATTTTATTGGTGCTTCACTTAAGTTTCCATTGTTACTCAACTTAGTATACCTTCCCTTATTTAAAATTGTTATTGCTTATATTATTTACCACTTCATTAGTAATAACATTAATTTCGACGTTATGAACTTATTAATTAGATTCAAAAACAAATGAAATTAATTATTTTACGAGTGTAAAGTGAAGTTTTGTTGTTACAAAATTTTCATAGATGGCGTTAGTAGTCGAGTAGTTGCGATTGGAGACGCGGTTGAGAGTTTAGTAGGAGAAAAACTTTTTGTATTATATTATAATACTACTTGTAGTACTTATTATTCTGTGCCTGTGCCTAGCAGTGGGACGATATAGGTTAAGGAAAAAAAATAGAAAGGTGGTTCGTCATGTACCTACTTCGGGTTAAGTATACATTGCAAAATTGCAAAATTACTTTTGGTACATATGCAGGGAAGATGAGTTAACTTTAAAAAATAAATACATAGTAATAAACATGGATCTAGAATACTTTTCTCTTCATAATACAAGAAGATTTTATCCAGATGATTACGCTTTATCTTCCTTTTATCACTATACTTGATTCTTTAGGGCAAGATAGCCTAGAAGCAAAGGCCTCTACGTACTGTAAGGCCTTACATTACACTAAGAATTCACAGGATAATTCATAACCAAAAATACCTACTTTATTTTTTTATATGACTTTTATATAAGTAAGTACTAACCAGACAAATCTGAACTAATAATCTAAGTTCAATAAAAATAAGTTCGAGTCAGTTAGTGGCCAACCCTTGTGTTGGAGTTTTTGAATCGCCTCAAGGTCACCGACATGGTCTAACGATTGAAACAACCGGGACCGACAGCGCCCTCCGAAGCACGGTAGCGCTCAGATAGAATGCCACTATCGGCCACCCATCCAAGTAGCGGTCGAGCTGCACGTTGCTTAACAATCGCAATGAACTAACATCGCTTAGCCAAAGTACGCCACGAGCGCTACAAAGGTCAATAAAAAAAGCCCAAGATCCAATACGTCATCGTCATCATCGAGCTATAACAGACGTTGTAATTAAGTGTTACAAGTATAAGAGACGTGCGTTTTATCGTTACAACAATCAAAACGAACCTCCAACCACAAGTTTAATTATGCAAACATCAAGCCGTCGCCAGATTTCTCATTAGAGCCAAGATAATGACGGTACACACTGTCGCAAAATTAGATAGCAAGCACGCACCCAAACAGATATACGCGGCACATTAACATAAACCGAATTTGCATGTAAATTACATTTTACAGCATCTTAATTAAAACATTTTGGTATTATAAATGATCAGGCGGGCGAGGGTGGTGTACCCCTGACCTTAGCGAGTCCCCACCGTTCGGTTCATTCGATAGTTTACTATTTTGTTATGGTTGTTTTGAAATATTCGATCTTTTGATAAACTGTGGATATGGGTTTTTCGCGGTAAAGTTCATTGTTGAGAAAAACCCGTGTTTTTTAGTACGAGTTGGTGTTAAAATTGCGCCATTTAAACAAAGAACGTGCGATCTTCTTTTGTTTTTGATTCGATTGCTTAGGCTAACTGTGTATAAAAAATATAAGTATTAAGGTAAACAGGGTGGAAAGATAGGGTGATCTAACTTGATTGTTTCTGAACTATAGGTATAAGATATAGAAAATGTTATTACTGATCCTTATAGTGCTTACAAGTCAAAAGTGCTTAAGTCAATCTGCTACTAGATGTAGCATTCGAAAATAAGATGCTTCCAGCGTCCATACAGTTTAGTAATTTCAGGTTTATTTGACGCGAATAATTTTGACGAAGAATAGGAATAGGATAAATGTACAAAAAACTAACCTGAGTTTTTGTGGAAGAAACATATGAAAGACAGAATAGATTGCTAAAACATTTTGCAACTTAATGAAACCAAAACACAAACAAATTTAACCCCTAACAAGATTAACATGAAAGATACTGTTTTTTATTTATCGCCGTTTTTTAATTCCATCTCCGTTCCATCGATAATTTCTATAATAAAATTTACATGCGATTTAAGAAAAAGAAAATCTTGGACGGGGTTGCCAGCCCCTAAAGGAAATTAACAGAAACCTGTTTAAATAAGTTGGCAATTAGGGGTAACATAAAATCTGCATAATTGTGCAACTTTGTTTATGTTTTCGCAATAGAATCTCTGTCTGTTGCAATTGTTTGGCGAAAACCCTTTTAATAACAATGGGTGTTCATAATGAACTTTGTGTCTTGGAGGTTTGAAGCCAAACACTGCAGTTAAAGTTTTGTATTGAACTTTTCGTTGTACTGTAGTTTTATACGTCAAATGACCCCCTTAGACACAAAAAGGGGACACTTCTCAAAACACCGCGGAGCGCGGAGCGTTGCAGGCTACAAAAAAAAACTGAGTAGGTATGTCAATTCGTACTGATTTCTTAATAAAATCGAAGTGTATGCGTAAACGTAGTTTCAATTCACTATGACAATTCGTCTAATATTTTATCCAAAACAAAACTTGATACCTCTCAGTCCATTTTGACCTGCTTCTTCTCAGTTTTTCTTTAAAGTCATCAAAGGAGTATTCAACTGACGCCCTTCGGCTATCATTCTGTTTCTTTATATGAAGACAACACTAGCATCCAGTGAGACAAGGTCTAACAATAAGTAAATAACTTGAACATTTTGTGCGCAAGTTTAAGTAAGTCAAGTTTGATCTTAACTTTAGTTCATACATCCTCCGTAAGTTGTGTAGAATAAAAACTGTTATGTCTGATTTTTCATCCAAAAACAACTTCTTTACAAACGGTTTATCCATGTACATCACTTAACACTGTTCTATAGACGAGTTTGTCTTTGGTTGGCAAATCGGCCATATTTATTTGTTTGCATCTTTTAAATTATAGAATTCACTATTGCAAGAGCAAAAAAGAATATAAAAACTCAGTAAATTATTTCTAATTGTGCATAATTAACTCAAGATTTGGTCATCTTTGTGAGAAAATCAAAAGTTGAGAACCCAAAATAAAACATTTTTTCGATTCAGTGTTAAGTTGACGTCATAATCAAACTGCAAGTAAATTGCTCGCATCGGGCGGTGGCAAGTAGAAGAGTCAAGTGTAAATCACCTTGTTAATTTCAACCGGCCTGCGGCAAATTTTGTCGAGGACGCATTGTGTGTGCCTCGCTTTATGTCGCGTCTTGCCGTTGTCTGTAGTCTGTACACTGCTTTAATTGTGCGCGTCATTGGCGAGCTTTTTGAAAAAAGAATGACGTGTAATTAACGCGAGAATATGTCACGTGACGTCGCGTTCTGAGGGAGCGATATTTTTTTAATTAGGCAAGGGTAAAGGCATCGGTATCATTCAGCCTTTGTTTTTTAAGTGTTGCCCTTGTTATGAAAGTGTGAATTCTTGATTTTTTATTTCAAAATATGGAGCCTTCTTTACTGTTTTAATTGTAAGTATTCCAGCCATAATTTAAATGTTAATTCTGCCATTAAATTAACTGCAGACTGTTAATTATATTTCTACAATATTTAACCGAAAACAGGAAAGTGGCAACATTTTTCATGGAAAAATAATAAAAGAAATGCCAGACCAACTAATTAACATAACCAAGCCATTGAACGAGCAATTAATTTACACTTACCAACTACTTACTACGTTTAACTGTATCTAAATACAGAAAAAAGTGGACAATGACTGTCCGAAAATTGCGATGATACATGATCCTCGTTTGGCTGGCTCATGTATTTTTTTTTTATTAAAAAATCACATTAACGGCCTTCATTGGGGCGGCGATAAATAATGCTCTCCTTATTCAAATTTTTGTTTTTGTTCAGCCCCCGCGCGTAATAAATGAGCCTATTTTTGTTAACGAAATGATAGGGCGAGATAAAAATGTGCGATTATTTTGTTCGTCATGTGTGTGTACGGCATTATGTGACGCGTTTCAGATGCGAGCGTATTACGGGAACATGGACGCAAATTAACAATGTATTGCAGGCTTTTGGTACCAACATTTTTAAAATTTACGTACGTTTAATCCTGGCCTAACGCCTCGGCGGTCTATTGGTAGTGGTAAGGTACCTAATCCTCCTCACTGTACTGATATCTTCAGTGAGATGAGAGGCCTTTGCCCAGCAGTGGCTTATACTACTACTACTATTACTAATCCTGGAACATTAAGCTTCCATTCCTCTCATGAGTTGTGGTGCACTCTGCAGATATGACTGAACGAAATAGAGAATGGAATAAGCATGTGACGGATTTTCTATATAAAACAATGTACAATCAATATAAGTATACTTCAGTGGGATAATTCAGGTACAGCGATTCTGGTGGTTTTCACAAATAAAATTAGTTATAACCAGTTTCAAATGAGAAAACAACTGGATTTGTAAATCTTTCTAACAAAAAAATATCCGACATTCGATATCCGACCATATATGATAGTTATTTCCGAATAAATTAAAAAATCAGAAATGTGAAACTCCATCCAAACATATCTCATGTCACAATATAATATTCTCATTTTAAACGAGTAACATAAACAGGACGAAATGAAAATCTATCTCATTTGGACATATCAAGTCGTTTTGTCCAAAAAGTTTCAAGTAGTCATATACCTACTCCGTTATAGGAGTCATATACTCCAGTCCACCGCGGCGCAGATCTGAAAAAATGTCTATTAATACATCAATATTGACTCTATATGGCTCAATCTATATTTAACTCATTATTATTGAGTTTCAAAATCAAGAACAACCTACAGATTTTGAATTGAAACTACGTTTACTGATACACTTCGTTTTTATTTAACACTAGCCGCGCGCTGCGGATTCACCCGCGTTGTACCTACCCATTCCCGCGGAAATTTCGCGATAAAAAGTAGCCTATGTCCTTTCTCAGGTTCTGGACTAACTGTGTACCAAATTTCAAAAAGTGAAAGCGTAACAGACAGACAGACAGAGTTACTTTCGCATTTATAATATTAGTTAGGATTTTAATCTGACGTTTGGGCTCCTTTAGAGAGACCGTGTTTACAGAAGACTGACCTGAACTTAAGAAACCAGTAAAAAACTTAGAGTTAACATTAACGTTAACGCTGACTTTGAATGAAACATTGTAGAGTAGTAAGAATAAGCAAATAGCCGTTATATCCTAATCCAATCTGCATAGCGATGAGCCAGAGTAAGGTCAATCAAACACAGGATAGCGGCCCGCCCACGGTTTGCTTGCTCTAGATAACTTTTTAAAGCTACAAACTGACTTTGATCTGTATCTTTTTATGATACTTCCTACTTTTTTAAATCAGGTTTAATGGGACTGTTTTATTTCCTGAAATATATGGAACTATTTTTAAATAGGTTTGTGAACGGAAAATGTGGTAACAAATTAGTAAGTATTAGCCTATAATGTGCTACTGCTGAGAAAAGGCCTCTCATCTACGGAAGATATCAGGAAAAAGGCAACATGACGACGGAAAAATACATACATTGACCTCCTTCTTTAAAACCATCCCCTGTTTTTGAATGACGGTTAAGAACTCAGAATTAATATAACCTATTTATATATAGACTAGCAGCGCCCCGAAGTTTCACCCGCATTGTGCTCATTCCCGTGGGAATGTCAGGATGAAAAATTAGTCTATAACCATCCTGTTGAATGTGGGTAGCCTTTGCAAAAAGAATTATTCAAATCAGAATGGTAGTCTCTAAGATAAGCACGTTCAAACAAACAAAGAAATAGATAGACAATTATAGGTAGATTTTTATTCTTAAGGTTATTCAAAGAAGTATTTTTTCTTTTACATTTCTGTCTTCAAAGTTAAGTGTTGAAAAACAAATACAGATTGTACTATTTATATCTTTAAAGCTACCTGTTTAGAAATTTAAGAACATGAAACAGAAACAAACGAACCGACTTTCGCGTTTATATTAGTCAGTACCTATGTCTAACAACTTGAAGACAGAGTGAGTTATGATTTCATTAAATGGATCAAGACGGGAACATAGGATTCTGTTATTAATATGACTTTGAGAATAAAGAAGGACATGCAATATGTCTAGGTAATACCGAACGGAATATAACTTCTATGATGTTATATAGTATTTGTTTGAATCTATATGGTGTGTCCAGGGTGGAAACGATAAATCTTCTTCCTCATCGAGTGGATGGTCAACTTGACCAATCCTGGTGTCAGAGTTCCGACTACTATCCGTAGAATACTTTCTACGGATAGTAGTTAACGTAAATAAGATTTTATGATTGAAACTTTGAAGAACTTTTTGAACAGTTTATTCATTGAACTGCCTTCTAAAGCACGGTAGTACTTGGCTACCACGAGCTCTCTCAGAAGCAAACGGTACCTGCGAATTCAATATCATTAAGTATAAGTATTAACATGTGATATACAGGGTGACTGTTTTAAAACCACTTTAAAACAGCCCGTATAGGCAAGTCTAAAACTTAAGAGATACGGAGATTTTTTCTAAGGTTTCTAAGTGATAACCATGTCACTGAATTTACAGTTAAGAAGAAGCATCAACTTTACTGACCGTTTTAAAGAAGTCACTCTATATTATATCAACTATAGCGTTAAGTAGGAGGTGATATTTTGCCGTAATATCCCAACTCACAAACTCACACAATCCACACAGCTAAAACATAGATACTACTTATAGAAAATGCAATACAAAATGATCATTTCATTGTAGATAACCGGGCCATTTCCACTGGCACAATTGAATGATGAGTACCTATTGTGACCAAGTTTAGAGATCCTGCTATCCTGCACCAGGGTTGATCAGCGCTCGTCTATTCGTCCACTTAGGATCTTTATTATGCCTCGTTATTGGGTCAATGTGCGAAATCATTTTATATGATAAGTGGTTTGTAATGTAGTGGAAAATTTTACCGGTTAACTTTTTGGTGGTTTTGCCGTGGGAATTGTTGGTTGGATGTTGAAGAGGTTGTCGATTGGTCATCTTTTTGAAAAAGGTTCTGGTGGCTTTGGGTGTACGTTTTGTCTATTTGGGGGGTTTTAGATGATTTTTTGTGTAACCTACTTAATAGCTATTAGTTGGTTATGATTTACGCATTCACAACAATAATTTATAGTTCAAATATATACCAATTTTTATTCTCCATGCATTTTTTAAAAAGCTGTCGCGAGCGCTTCACCCACCTCCTGATGAAGGTCACCGTATGTGACCGAAACGTGTCGAGGAACTCTCGACAGTAGTCTCCGTCGTACGTAAGTTCCCATTTAAATAAATAATATTTTTTTAAATATCCGTTTTGATACACTAATTTGATCCAATTTCGATTTCGTTAAATTTCGATAGCGTTGGACGAACCCGTTAACATTAGGTATTCATCTCAAAGTCTTTTTTAAAAACGACTTAAAATCCTTCAGGCAGCTAACAACTCGTAACACAAGTCACAGTCAAACAGGAGAAATGGTCATATTTCATAATTTTATTTAGTTTCCATTGTCGTAATAAAGTACACCTACACTTGTCTAATCAGTGGAGTGGCAGTTATTCAGTAGCCGTTACCTTACTTAGAACATAATGTAAGTTTGGAAGAATTTAGTATTATTGTGGTATGACTGCTTCTGATTAATGCCTGCAGCTAATTTGTTGGTTGAAAGCAATTCGAAATTTATTTTGCTAGCGAACACGCCCTCGCTTCATATCGAGTAATGAAATAAGAATTGCCATGTAGCATAACCTTTGTGTACATTGACAGTACTGAAAAACTTTTCCATATAATTTCCATTGTCCTATATCCATCGATTCCATTTATATATATATGCTAGTTGTAATAGTAGGCTAGTTGAATTCTAATTTTAAATAGCTCAGTCGAAAAAGTTTGCTTACAATGTTATCCCTTCAAGTGATAATGCATTTTTTGATACATGGTTAACTATTTTAACCCTTTAATGCCTTGACAAACACCCGACGCCGCACATTACTATCACTGCATACTTTTCAATCAAGCAATCGACACTTTGCCCAATAATTCGAGTGAGATTTTTCCCTATTTTCAAATCGGTGCCACTGGTTATCGACAACTGGTAGGACGTTTAAATTACGAGCGGGCCCCATTTTTATCTGTTTTTTTTTGTCCGTCGAGCCTAGGGGTGGCGCTCAGTTTTTTTTCGACTTGTTTTTTTATCGAACGCCCCGAATGGAACACTTCAGTCTATAGGGTTAAAATGTCTATGTAACGATAAACTATGCTTTATTCACGGCCTGAAATGAACTCGATTACGAACGAAGTGGCGGTTTAATTAGGACATACTTGAAACAGATTAGTGTTGTGATGCGAGGGAAAAATTTTGGTGAAAGAATATTTCCAAACAAATATCGAGGAGGCTTTATAAGTAGGCACATTGCAATAAATTACTCGGTCAATTAAATAAAGTTACTTTCAAGAGTTGCTTCATTTGAATAAGTCAAAAAATCAATAAAAGACTTTGAAGTTTGGGAGTAGCATTACCTGCGTGAGAAAACTTGAATATTCAACAGCTTGTACTAGAAAAGTTACACCAATCGTCCCACTATTTTAGTAGCAAATAGATAACATAACCTTCAACCAATCAGTTCATTGCTCCTCCCAACATCTCCAAACTCAATCCCATATAAGCTATACTCAAAAGCAAAAACTGTTACTCAACTTCACACACATTTTACTCCACGTAATATAAAATATCGCAGCATATAAATAAAGTGCACAAACCCACAATAATCACAATTTACATCAATAACTTTCGTCAAGCACTCAACAATAGCTCAATATGGTATGAGTTGGGTATAATATTGGTGATAGTAAAGTGTGTTCGGCTCTGATCACAACAAGTAGCCGTTTGTAATACTCGTGCAATCTCGACGGGAACGGACCCGACGGCTTTCAGATTTACTTTCGATGCATTGACAGTTTAAGGGTCTTAAGGGTTGTCACGAGAAAAATATGTACAATCTTTACAATAATGTATTCTTCTTCTTTTCGAGTCATTAGGGGTGCATGAAAGGAGCCTCCACGTGTGACGCACCACAATCGGCTGTGTGCGTCCGGCGCGCCCTGGGGGATCTGCGGGGACAGTATAGTCGGTAACGCAGATTCGCTGATCCTTTCGCCACGAGATGATTAATCAAAATAACAAAATAATGTATTAAGTTAACACAAAAGTAATTATATCGATAGCGGTTTAATTTTGACAGAATTATAGGGAAATAGTGTAGAGATGCGTGAAAATAAAGGAGTCGAAATCTACGGTGAATATAATAATAGTCGACTGTATTCGGCGACCAACATTAGTTTGTTACCTAGAGGTGTTTATTGATAGAGTCAAGTGTGAAAACATTCCTTCCCGATAATTTTATCAAGATTCTTGAAGGCATAGAATGTTATTTACGTACCCTTGGAATTTTTTGAAATCCACTAGAATCTAACCACCACCTCTTTACATAACTCCTTATTTACTTTATCAAAATTAACAGTATATCCCTAGTACAAACATCAGACAAAATTTTTAAACATCTCCACCCAAATCACATTAAAACATCAATAAGTTTCGACATCCCTAATTCACAAACACAGGCACAGTAGCAAAGGTATAGAGTACCCTTATTAATAAACATGCGCTAACAATAAATAATTGTTATAATGAACTTTATAATATATAAGTCCGGATAGTTCATTATCTCGGAGCTGACTCACGCACACTACTGAAATGGTTCACGCAATCGAAGGTATGTAGTGATGGGACATCATTTGATGCTTTGTTATCGATATATTTTTAATTTAACTCGACTTCATTAAACGACTTAGCAAATATTTATATTCTATTTATACATTTTATCGGTAAAACTAGACGTCAAATTCACAGCATTCAAATGTTTTTTCTAGGACATGGAATCATATTCCTTAAAAAAATAGTTTTCTTCATCATATCATACTCCAACATTCACAATAGGAAATTTTAATAGCGTAAATTAAACCAGCGGACTAGTAATTAGAAAGTAAAAAAAGTATTAGACTTTCCCAAGGCCGGATGTCTACTCAAAGGCCTCCTGTCTTGCTGAAGACATCAGTACAGTGAGTATGATTAGGCGTAATCACTACGCGCCCCTACTGCGGGTTGGTAACCTCAAACCCATGTTTGAATGAAGTTAACCTTCAGACGAGAACAAACCTATTTATATCTGAATCCTACCAGTTTTTATTTTCTCAAATCTTATATTTGTTTCACTATAATTGACTTCAAAACCTGGACTTTATCCAATAAGAATACATTCGGATAGGCTATTAGCGGACAACCCTAGTGTCGTACTTTTTAGACCGCCTAAAGGCCTACGCTTCACCCAATGTCAGTTAAACAAATAAGTAATTAAAACTATCGACACACAACACTCCCATCTCTAATGCGCAGAGGCATCGCCGCACGCATTTTCTTTTATCGACGCATTGATTAATGTTGCTCGATTTGAATAATAATTTTAAGATATAAATGTTATTGTATGATAAATTTAGTGCAAATTGTTACGTGAACCAATTGTGAGTTACGGCTTTGTATTAGTGTAAGTCCTACACCGGATTTATCGTGAGCTAGTACATGTCTTAATATTTAATGGATAATGACTTTTGGTTATTTTTAACATATATATTTCTTAATTTATTACGACTTTTGACGGTAGAATTAATGCTGGATTAAGTTAATGGTGGAACAGAGTTAGGTGTTTGTTTACTTTTTAGTTATATAGTTAACTAGCAGCGCCCCGCGGTTTTACCCGCGTTGTGCCCGTTCCCGTGGGAATTTCGGGATTTTTTTTACATAAAAACCTTCCTCTTGAATCACTCTACCTATTACAAAAAACCGCATCAAAATCCGTTGCGTAATTTTAAAGATTTAAGCATACAGACAAACAAACAGACAGACACGAAAAAGAGACGACTTTATTTTATACTATGTAGTGAAGCTTCGATCAACAATAACGTTGATCGAAGAGTTAAAGGGTGAAAGCTTTTGGAGCTGTATAAGTTACACGTGTTTGCATATAAAAGCTTTATAGATAGAAAAATATACGCACACATACATGAAATGCAAGCCTTCATAGACATGAAAACAAATGAACAGATTTTTTTTTAAACCATATTAAGCACGGATATTTGGTTCCTAAATAAAGTTAATTTAGTTATGTCACCCTAACTGTGTCATTTGTGCATTCAATGACACCCTTCACTGTGGAGTCAAAATTCACTTATTACACAAGATTGAATATTTCAATTACTTCACATTCCTAATAGATATCAAAAATATAACTCTTCAGTAAAGCTGAAGAGCTTAACTATATCTATATATTTAAAAATCAATCGTGGTTCGTTAGTCTCGCTAAAAGAACGGCTGGACCCATTTAGTTGAGTCTGGTTTTGAAATGTTCGTCGTAATCTAAGGAAGGTTTAAATGCGGATGAAACCGCAGGGCACAGCTAGTATTATAAATATATAGTAGTATATAGTATAGTATTGATAGATGTATATTATGCAACGATCACGACTAAGCTTATAAACTTGCTCAATCTAAACGCCATCTCACACCCAAATCACACTACCTACAAACATTCGTACAAACGTCCACTTGAATAAACTCGCACATAACTCAACACGACTCTTTAGAACCCAAACAAAGTGTTGATGTTCAAAGGAGGTCAAACAAAAAGGCCCACAGGACACATTCGAGGTGAAGGTCGGGAAACAAAGACAGGAGCAACATCGCTACTCGATACGAGGACGCGCCTCAAACGAAAACGTAAAAGAGTTTGGGAGAAACGAGGATTTGTGCAGAGCTGGTAATACGCAAAGTTGTTCGAGAATATTGTTATCATTTCAGATTTCATGTTGTGATTTAGTGCTTTAATTTACTTCTAGTACTTAGTTAGGTGTTTGTTAGAGCCTTGATTACGCTTAATCTTTTTCATTGTACTGATCTTTGTAGCAGTAGATGATGATGATGAAATAGTTCTGAAAAAATACCTGGTAATGCATTACATGTGTTTATTTTGTACTTGATATTATGTGATTATAAGCGTAATGCTTTGTGATTGGTCAATAGACTCCCTCCTTTCATTTCAATAGAAACGCACGGGATTGGTTTTGCCTGTTCCTCTTTAAATATAAGCTAATTAAAACCACAATACAAAAATCAAATATTGATCATAATCCAAAAAGCGGCATTTTCGCCAATCTCTTTTATTGAGTACAATTACATAGGTATATGTGTAGTGATTGAGTACCGTCATACAAGTCCGAGTTCACAGAACCCTTTTTAAATACCTTTTTTTAATTTAGTTGTATAAAACCTCCTCTCCATACCGATATCAAGATCGGAAGGCGTAAGGCCGGTGGTCCCATATTTCACGGCGCTTGTCTACTCGCATTGTACCACCTTCAGTGATCTTTTACAGTTTACACGCTCCCTGATACAAGCTGCTTATCTTGTTTATACTTTGCTTTGCTAACGGTATCGCTTTGTACGATTTTATACGTTGTTTTGAGGACTTTTGAGTGTTTTGGTTGAGTTTTGGCGTTTTTAATGCAATAGCTGTGATACTTAGGGTGCTTACGTATTTAATTTTGTTTTTGAAGAATTGTTCCCTAGTAACGTTATCGTTTTGACCTACAATGTACTAGCAGCGCTCGGCGGTTTTACCCATGTTTTGTCCGTTCCCGTGAGAATTTCGGTATGAAATATAGCCTATAGCCTTTACGTTAAATGTGGTTATCTATTACAAAAATAATTATTCAATCCCCAGATTAACTCGAAAATCCAAAAAAACTAAAAAACAAACTTACAAATTTTACCTCTATATATAGAAGTAGAGATGAAAAATTATGTCAAATACTAAGCGTCGATTTAATGAACGTCTCTGAGTGCAGCAGTAAGTGTTATACAACTACTGAAAATAAATAATAATGTAAAGTTAGCAAGTTGGAGTTGTTCAATGATTAGAAATCTAAATTTTATGATTATGAAAGACATTGTGAGATAGAAACATTTTCATAGATGGTAGATCTAACATTTGGTTTTCTTCCACTTGTCTTTGGTTCTTAATCGGCCATTGTACCTAGTACCCACTTACATTACATCAAACAATTAAAGTTGCTTCTTACTTTTGTTTTATCTATAAGAAAAAACCTATGAAACGCATCTGTTACAACCCCCTCACCAACTTAAACACCGTTAATTAAACAATCAACACACGGAATATCTAACATTTTAGTGTTATCTCTAAACATGTCTCGGCTCGGACTTTCGTCACGTATTACTGAACGCCCATCAAAGGTTTTATGTGTGCCAAGGAGTTATTACAAATGTTGAGACACGTAGACCTCATTAAAGCGAGATGCGTAATAAACCAACACATTACTCTTCACAAATACAATGTAGACTGCCGTAAATTACTTACTGTCCTCGAATAGCGCAACGGCGAATAGTTTGCGTTTGTCCGATAGTTTCGGCTGGATTCGGCTTCGGTTTCGGTATTCGGGAAGATATTCTTTGGTTGATCGAAAAAGGTAAAGGTTTAAATTGTATATGTAAGTGTTGCATTGCGATGTGTTAAGTGATTCATTTGTTGACTAGATTTGTTATTGTTTTTTTTGGTCAAAATTATAAATGTAATGTATAGCATTAAATTTTGTTTATTCATTTCTAACTTATTTTGTTATTATTTTAATTAGTTAGTAATTTTCTTAATTCTGCTGAAAAAGTTTTTAGATTGTATAACGATATGCAGTGTCCAAAACATAAGCATCAGTTATTAAATCAACTGAACGGTATCTAATCATTAAACTTACTAACAAATAAATCAGAAAATATTAGCATTTTGAGGGAAGAAAAACAGTAAAAGAAGTATTTACAATATTCACACAAACTCATGAACCATTATGAAATGCAACAAGTTGTAAAATTCATCTTCTCTTTTGAGTATAACTCAATTTGGTAACTAAAACCATTTCAACATTTTTTCTATTCGAGCAACCATAACCACGATTCGGCTGACCGAAAAAGCCGAAAATCGGTCATCATCCCGAATATCGTCCTGTTTATTAGGGTCGACACTATCGGTAACGCGAAGACGGGGCGCGAACTCGTCCCCACCATTGTGTGGACTTGAAACAATAATCTGGAAGCGTCTTAATGACTTCAGACGATACGCAGCCAACATTTGAATTAATTAATTTATTAATGTTTTATGGCGGGACGAGCTGGACTTGTATAGAGAGGATTGACGCGAAATTGCTTTAGACAGACGCACGTGGAAAGAAGGAAACATCGTGACAGTGGTCAATGTTATTCAGACATTTTTACATTATGTCTGACATCTTGAATACGTTGATATCTTGAACTAAAAGGCTCCAAAAACCGACAAAGCAATAGTAACGACTCGCGGTTTTACCCATTTTCCATGAAAATTTTGGGACAGAACTAGCCTTTGACTCGTTTTAATTTATAAGCTACATAAAGTCTCATCTAAATCCGTCTATCCGTCGTCCGTCCGTCTTATCTAAAGTCATTTTTGCGTGAGAGAGTAATAAACATACATATCCATACTTCAAATATTAGTAGTATTTCTACTTACTGGTGTCTTAAGTTTTATAAAAGCGATGTGTATCTGTAAACATAGTTTCAATTCGTATTTGTACTTATCATTTGTATAGTTTGATATTTATTTTACATGTTACAACTACTCATATTATATATCTACTTTTTCAATTCAAACTTGTATCTAAACGCTTAACATGATCGTCTGACCGCTATGAAACATAGCCGTCTAGCCTCCGGGCTTCTTATGCTGATTTTACGAGTCTGTGTTTGTAAGCGCTGCAATAGCTTAATTGTTACATTCAGATATTACTGACAAAAACTATTTTATAGTGTTTTGTTTGGCTACTGTGAAAATTGCGTTTATTAATCAAGTTATTTTGCTATATTTACTTTACTAGCAGCGCCCCGCGGGTTTACCCGCGATGTACCCGTTCCCATGGGAATTTCGGGATGACAAATAGCCTATAACCTTCCCGTTAAATGTGGCTATTTATTACAAAAAGAATTATTCAAATCGGACTGATAATTCCCGAGATTAGCTCGAACATACCTACAAACAAACATACAAAGAAACAAACTTAAAAATATTACCTCTTTATAATATTAGTATAGATAACGTGTTTAGGCCCTAATATATAAAAGGGTGTGTTATTTTTATTTGTTTATGTGACACTTTGGTAGTCTAGTGGTATGTGCACTCACCACTAGCGAGATTATGCCTAATTCTCCTCACTGTACTGATATCTTCAGTGAGATGAGAGGCCGTTGCCCAGCAGTGGGACATAACAGGATAAATTAAAAATAAATGTTGACAACAATATCAATAAAACATCAAACTCTAAAATCTTGTAAATTCTCATGGAAGTGTTAAACTGTAACACAAAAAAAATGAGATAATTCTTTGAATTGCGTAGTCTGACTGACATCGCTGTACCAACAATTACACGATACAGAGATAGTGAGTCATTGAACACCTCCGTACGAAGCTTTAATTTACTAAATCAGTCCTTAAATAGTCACAATACTCTATGTATCAAACCAGCCACAACTTACCACCTTGTCAAATTAAAAATCGAACGTTTTCAAACTGATTCTTATAGATGATGAACAAAACTTTAGAATGACAACGTCCTAAACAGTTTGGTCTTATGATAAGTGCTTCTACTATATTAGAACAACTCCATAAAAGAGTTAATTACAAGCCATGTCAGCCATTGTTCTGTTGCAAAACACATAGATCAGATTAGTTTAAATTACATTTAATTATATTCAATTTTATTGTTTCATATTGTTAATTTAGTACGATCTAATGGTTGAGGAATTTAAGAACTTTTATTTACCTTTTAAAACAGAAGATCCGAGTCCAAGAACATGCAAGTTGCGATAACACTCAAATGAGAAAGTAAAAAGTAACGTTATTAGCTTTTAATATCCCACAGTTGGGCAAAGGCCTGTCATCCACTGAAGATATCAGTACAGTTAGGCGAACTCAAATACTACTCGAATATTTAAACTTCAAGTATTATGGCATTAATTCGTATATCTTATTGTATAAAAGATGAGGCGTACCTATTCACCATCCTAGCCAAACGCTTGTTGGTCTAATGCCCGGGATACACGAGGCTAGTTTTTCAAGCCAGGATAGCAAGCTAGTTCTCTTCTAAACTGTCTTGGCTAGCTGACCTGGCTTGGAATATGCTAGTTCTGTTTACATGAGGCTATATTATTATAAGCTAGTATTAACACGTGTCGCAGAGAAAAACAAACAAAACGCAGCGAGTCAACTTTAAACTAGCTAGCTTCGCCGGCCACATGAAGCTAGTACACAAGCCAGGATAGTAAAATCAGTGGTGGGGGGCGCTACTAGCTTAAAAAATAGAACTCCATCCTATTAAAAACTGTCCTGGCTTGTCAACTACCTTACTAGTTTACTAGCTTAGAAATGAAGCTAGTTTTGTCTACACGAAGCCAGAAGTACTAGCTTGCTAGCTTACTGACACTAGCTTGCTATCCTGGCTTGAAAAACTAGCCTCGTGTATCCCGGGCATAATCGAGGAAAACATTTAAGATAAACCTTTTAAAACTTTCTTTACGAAGACACTTTCTTCAAAACCAGCCAGCATACAAAAAAATAACAAAAACACATCAACGCTTCTCTATTCAAATATTTTGTTCCATCTAGCATACACTAAAGATTCGAACTTAAAAACAATTGAAGATCTAATGCCTTCTAAAAACGCGTTTCAATGAACAGTCTTAAGAGGTGTCATAACAATCAATTAGACCAGCTCAAGACAAGCTTTGTGTAACATCTACCTACGATCAAATGATTCATTCACTTGTATGCTTATACTTAGAATAATTTAGTGATGTCATTTATAATCACGTGTGGTTTAAGATGATTATGATCGACGTTTACAGCGTTTTAGATGACCCTATTCTGGTAGTGATGTAGCTGATTTGACTAATTTTAATTTGTCTAGTAGTGGACGATAGAAATAATAAATATGACCCTCATTTAGAATCTAAAGAGTAACGAAATAAGAATTATGTAGTCCTGTCTTTGAGTTATATGTACTAACGTTCTAGTACATATAACTCAATGAGTACGTGTAGTAATTATTATGCTAGCGAAAATTCAGAAGTTTTTTCTAGGCTAACGTGTGTGTACAACTCTTTAAAGTAATTTAACTTAGGTTAAGCTGAAAACATTTGGATTAATGACGTGTCTTTAGCATATATTGTACTAGCTACTACACATATAACCCCATACATAACTAGTCAAAAACTCGCTTAGTGTAATTCGTCAACATCAACATTGATGCTGTTATTTTTCAAAAAACAATCGCTAGTCACCGATGGGACGCTGCATCATAACATCCTCTAAACTCTAACTGCCACACTCAGAAACGTCCTTTAAATCGACACTTAACTAATTGATATAATTTTTGATACATTACATGTCAAAAACACTCATTAAGATGTAGTTGATAATGGTCATCTATGGGTGAACATGGTCATCTGTAGGTGATTTGAGGTCTAGTTTAGGTCATCAGTGCTCAAGTTTAGGTTAGGTTAGGTTCCTACTAAGCATTTGACGTCTCTGAGTACGGGCGTAAGAAATTGACGCTTAAAACGTAATGTTTGCTGTAAACACAATTAATATGAATGAAAGGCTGTTCAGGCGCAATGTAATGTCTAAGCAATATAAATAAACAAGGCAGTGCATAAAGCAGTAACTCGTCGACATCAATATTCAAGTGGAGCGTTTATTATCATATCTCATTATACAAGTTAGTGCTCATGCCGGCCGGCCAGTACCCCCTTCTTAGGCTATTCCGTGTTACTTAAAATCAATCACACAAACAAACATAATAAGCTCTAACAAAAACACGTTAAGGTCCAATTTTGTGTGATGTTAACTTGTTGTAAAGGCGAGATCGAGTTTCGAAATGCAATTTGGAAATGAGATCCGGAGGGTAGTTGTACCCTTAAGGGGTAGAGTAAGGGGGTGGCCGCCTTGCCACTATTATTTATAAGGGTGGGTCAGTGGATAGTTGGCTCGCACAGCTCCTTGCAACCGCTTACGTACGTAAACCATATTCTCAGATTGTTTTGTTCTATTAATTAGCAACTGTTCGGAATTGATGTGGACTTTTGGGTTTATCTGAAGCTTATGTCTGTTTTAAATTGTCTTCTTTTTATTATTATAAACATAAAGTACTTCAACCTTACATTTCATAGAATTCTTACTTATAAGGGCACAAATGAATCAATCTATGTAGTAACAAATATCCATAAGTTTGAACGCTTTAGCCTCTGGAACTACCTTTGAGATTTGAATAAAAAATATATATGACTAGTCGCGCCCCGCGGTGTTACTACGCTGTACCCGTCCCGCGGGAATTTCGGGATAAAATGTATTATTCTGATGTACACCCTATATTACTGTAAAATTTCATCCAAATCCGTTCAGTAGTATTCGCGTGAAAGAGTTACAAACATCTTTACATCCATACACAAAACTTTCGCATTTATAATATTAGTAGGATAGGAATAGAACAATTCAAAAGGAAGGTTATGGACATTGAGGTTTATGTATGTAGTACGTTAGTACATATAACTCAATGGTTATAGATTACTATTTATGCCTACCAAAGGAATGGGTACGCGGCCAAATCGCAGAGCTTGATGGCTGTTAGAACCTATGAATTACAGTACCTGACATTATTGATACTCAAAAGCTTCAATTTAACTATGTACGGTAATTAATCGCTTAACCAGCTCTGGTAGAGTTTAGTTTCACAAAATTTGTGCTATATTAAGGAACAGTAGGTGTTTACAGCAATATTGCTAGGAGCCTAATGCTAAAATCCGGGCTGTAACCCACATCCAGTGTTCGTAGGTATATAGTCTATTGTTTGGGCACTAATATAATGTCTTTGGTTATGGTTATTGGTATTTGTGAAGTATATGATATTCTTATTTACGATTTGTACTAAACTAGCCACGCCCCGCGGTTTCACCCGCGTTGTACCCGTTCCCGCGGGAATTTTGGGATAAAATGTATCCCATGTGTTATTCTGATGTTATAACCTCTATTACTGTAAAGTTTCATTCAAATCCGTTCAGTAGTGTTTGCCTGAAAGAGAAACTATCATACATACATACAACCTCACAAACTGTCGCATTTGTAATATAATATTCACCATCTGCCATTGTCTCTATGAAGACTCAAAGAAATAATCATAATATAATTTATAAATATAATAAATTAGTAACATGATAAATAACCGTGTCAAAATATCATAAACGCAATGTATTAAGTAGGTACTTGCATTAATTAATATATATTTTTTAAATTAAAATGTAAACGAATGTATTATTTTGTAGCAAGGTGAAGACAATGATAATGAATGCCAGTTTAACGAGTGGACGTAAGTAACGTATTAATTTCACGGCTTCCTAATTACGGATGTATTATACCTCATTAGGTTGGTGTCCATTGTACACTTTTAAAAAGAAAAATGATTTTTTTATCTGTACTTCTAAATGGCGCGAGACTAGTTGTATGTGCTCGTTCCAGAGTAGTCCCAAACAGTTTCGAGACAGCTGGAAGAGGGAAGCCTTAGCTATGCACTGGGACGACACATGCTAAATTAAAATAAAAAAACACTCCTAAAATTAAAATAAAATTTCACATTGAGATATGGATATGAAACAACATTCACACAAACAAATACAAATAAAAAAAAGACAGCAAACAGATGTCATGTCTCTAAATGTCTAAAGAGGATGTCAGAGAAAGTAGATATACCCTTTCTAAATTTAAGAAAAAATTAATAACAAATACTGAACATGTATAACTATTTAGGTATATTCTTAGGTATATTTTAATTCAAAAATCAAAGCCTATGCTATGTTTTCCGTTCGTTTCCCACCCTAATTTTTACCAAAAGCCCGTGGTGGGCACCTATTCTCCCATATTCGCAATTTGAAAAACGTACACCTAAACCTTTGTAGAAATTCAAAAAAGCCTTGTATTGTATGTGTCAATAAAATGTGCAGTTCACCCCTTGAGTTGTAGTGTATGAGTCTATGGCGATTTGTCTGCTGTGTCGATGTATAAATCAGCCAGGTTCCACCGATAGATCAGCTGTGTAACTCTGTAAGGTGCGCTGTCCACGCTATTCATTTCAATACGCACTTCCAATGTGATGCCTTTTCAAAGAGGGGTATGGGATTGTGTTTACCTTTTATCATATGAGTGTTTAATATTACGTTTGAAGTTTATATCTATTACTAGCAGCGCCCCGCGGTTTTACCCGCGTTGTGCCCGTTCCCGTGGGAATTTCGGGATAAAATGTAGCCTATAGCCTTCCTCGATAAATAGACTATCTAACAGTGAAAGAATTATTCAAATCGGTTCAGTAGTTTCTGAGATTAGCGCGTTTAAACAAACAAACAAACAAACAAACAAACAAACAAACAAAACAAACTCTTCAGCTTTATAATATTAGTATAGATAGATATTGTTGACAAGCTCTATATTCACTATAAGTATACTCTTTGTCGCACATTCGCAAAGTATCGAATAGGTATCTTAACACATTCACTGCCACTATGATTTTCTTAATTCCTTCTGAGGTGCCACCAATATTATATTGGCGAAAAACATGGACTAGCCAGGCGAGTCGCCGGCACATGAACGAAATTTAAGTCGACTCGCCAGGCAAGTCGTCGGCACTGAATGTGTTAAATATCTCAGTGTCATAAAGTCCAGATGACAAATGTCCTTTTAAAAGTCCAAATGCTTAAGTTTACGTGTTTACTTAAACAATAGCAAGGTGTCAATTAATTCTATATGTCAGGAATAGGTTCCTTAAATAATTTTAAGTTACTAGATAGATTATCTGACTTCTGCTGTAACGTAAAAACTTAATGATATCCTATATCAATGCAATATACAAAATCTGTCAAACTCTCAACATAAAAATATATATTTTTATTTAACGACCGTACAATGGAAACACGCATATAAAAATACACTCACAACTATATCTACTTACTTAAGTCCCATTTCTGGAATAATTATCATAAATTATGTTTAATCGTGTACTTGTTTTAATTTAATGGCTGTTAATGGCTTTGTTCGTATAAAATTGGATCACAATGTGAGTTCATTGAAGTTAGAATAACTTTGTCTGCGGCAGTGTTTGTTTGTCTGCGTTTTATATGACGGTTCAGTAGTTTTGTAAGTCACGTTATTATGTGGGATTAAATGATCGACTGTTTTATGACCGATTGGATTAATTTTTGGTTATTACCTTCAGTGGGATGAGGAAAGAGCCCTTCAGTGGGACATTACAGGCTAATATTTTACTTAAGTTTATTGAATCGGTTTAATGGGTTAATAACGGTTTCCTATGCTAAGATAATGGCATACGTATCTATTTCTTATGGTCCAGGCGACATTATTAATTCCCAAACAAACATTTTGATTCTAGTAAGTTAAGCAGCCAGAGTTTTTACGCCTACAGGCCTCCGACTGTTTCTATCGATTGAAATAACCGGAGCCGACAATTTTACGTGCCCTCCAAAGCACGGTAGTGCCCAGATAGAAACGCCACTACCAGCCACCCTTCCTTCTGATTTTCTTATATACAATATTTGAATTGCTCTAACACTGTCTGGTAGTGTTGTAATAAAATTAATGATGATGAAGATAACTCATTCTCGAATGCAAAGAGATCGGTGGACTAGAATCGTCACGCAATGGGTGTAAGAGAGAGCGAGGGATAGAAGCAGACCCCGAAAGAGATGGCGTGACGACCTTGATTACTTCGACAAATATTGGTCTTATCTGGCGTAAGACTTGCTTATACGAAGTAAAGGGAGATCGTTGACCAGTTGTGAGATATGAAGGATGTATAAAAATAGTCCTATATCCATCCTATATCGTCCTTTATGATGCAGTATCATGATGCAGTGCTCGCGGTCATTGACAATACAGTATGCCAACCTCTTGTCCTCCACCTGCACTAAAGAGGACTTATTGAACGTACCAGACGCTGCCCTTTCGCTTGTGAATTACTTGTCCAGGAAACTATAAATAGAATATTTATTCTATGTCATTGACACGAAAGAAGAAGTAGTGTTACTAAGTCACAAGCCTCCCTTGTTCTATCCATTAAATCTACAACTAAACCAAGTAAAACCTTTCATACTTTCCAAAACTAAAATCTTACACATTGTTACCAAAACAATATGAACAACTTAAAAAGTTGACATTAGAAGGAGGGGGTGTGGGGGTTTCGGTCGATAGTTAATACCTTCGGTTCGGATAGGGGGTTAATTAATAATAACGGCGTATGGGTGATTAATGAAACTGTACCCTTCCTAATTTATAGTTGGACTTAAGCACCGCGCCGCCCGCGCCCCGCGCAAGCCCAAAGCAAACTAAATATCCAATACCTCGATGTTCGATGTGGTTCGCGATGTTTTGGTATTTGAATGTTGTGATTTATTTAGAACTTTGTACGACATTAGTAGGTTATAAGACAGGAGGATAAGTGCGATATGTAATACAGTTAAAGTTAGTTTATTAAGCGTAACACGGTATGTAAGTGACGTAAAGCAAATAAGAACTGAATTTGCTTGAAGATCAATAACTTTAACGTGCTAAAGAAAGGTCATTTGCGAGTAAATATATCTTTTAGGTATAGGAGTCGTTAAAGTTTGTCAAATTGCGATTACATAGAAATCGGCACATATTTACATAGGTAGTGTCCGAGTTATACTTCTCAAGTGATAACATCTCTCAGTCAAACATCATGATGTCACGACTTCATTAAAAATAATAAGATAAGTATCAAGACACTGAAAGCTAACTACATTATTATGAAGACAAGTACGAGCAGTGTATTCGGACTTTGAAAATCTAATTACGTAGCCGGTACCCTTACCTCGATCGCTCCTTCGCGCCCGCCCAGTGACGCCGCCCGCCTAACTAAAGAGTTTATTCGTGTTCGCGTTGGTGTTATTTGGTACTCATTTGTTTTGGAGATTTTTGTTGAGTATGCGATGTTTAGCGTACAGCGAAATTGTACAGCGAGTTTTGTGAGTGATTGCGTGTGTTTGAGTTTTTATTATGATGGTGTTATTTAGTGGATTCGTATTTTTAGGTAGATTGCCTTTGACGTGCTAATGTCATAACTAAATAATGTATTTCTGAAGGTTTGTCACAATATAATGTCTACTTAATCTACTTTAATTGTTAAGTAACTTAAAGGAAGAACGTTGTTATATTTAAACTAGGTAACATAAAGAACACTAGGTAACTTACTTAACTATCATGGTTTACCACAAAATGTTCCTTCCTTCAAAACATGTACCAACTATCCAAAACCCGAACCAAGAACACCCCACTTTGTCCAAGCGCACGAATTATACATGTTGTATTAATACGGTGTTCAACTCTACTATTGCTAGTGAAGTTTTAATTCGATAACCCACTACCCGCCGCCCCCTCTATAATGTATTTATAAGAGATACCGCAGACCTAATGAGCGCGCCTCTTTGTGTGAGGACGGGTACCAGGAAGTGAGAGACAACTTACTGGGGAGATGTGGACCCCTGTGGACTGATTTGAAAAAAAATTACAGAATAAGTATTTGTTCCATCTATATTAGTTGTCCGCCAGTAACAGTTACGGTGAGAAGCTGAGGTTACATGTAAGTGAGAGACAACTTACTGGGGAGACGTGGACTCCTGTGGACTGATTTGCGAAAAGATTACAGAATAAGTATTTGTTCCATCTATATTAGTCGTGCGCCAGTAATAGTAACGGTGAGAGGCTGAGGTCTCTGAGTACGGCGGTAAGTCCTATTCCTAGTTCCAATGTCCACCTAGTTCCCATATAATCAAGGTTATCGTCTTACATTGTATTCGTACTAAAATGATCGCACTGTATCGGGGAGGTGATAACGTATCGAAATTCAATCGATACGCCTTACTCATAAGACCAATATATGTAACAAGAACTTCTCAAATTATCAATATATGTATTCATATTTAAGTAAAGTAAAGTATTAGCCTGTAATGTCCCACTGCTGGGCAAAGGCCTCTGAACTCATTCATACTTAAGTATAGTATAAGGGCTAACGCAAATGAAGGATTATGAGGAACATTCGTCCTCCGCTAAAAAAGATTACTTAAAAACAAAACAAGCGTGATCATACTTACATACACTTGAACGCTCAAACATACACATACAGGTTACAACGCGGTTACAACGCGTCTCTATGAACAAGGCTTTACTCTGTACACAGCTTTATAGTGCCTTCACATAAACATCGCTAACCCAACAACAGAACAGAACAAAAAACCACAAAGTACGTAGCAACTATTATCTAATCTGTGCCCTGACTGTACAAAGATAACTTAAAAGTTACAAGAGTTATTGAAGTAACAAAGGATCGATAGAATAGATATTTCCAAGTGAATTTAATTATAAGTAATAATGATTAAAGCCATCAGTAGCGCGACAACGGGCTGACCTCCCGTCTCACACCCTTTGTTCTTACATCGGATAGGGGTGCTAGTTTGCTTTTGGATGCGGCATTTGGATTCAGTTGGATACGTATTGCCACGTATCATGTTCATACTTCTATGTACAATACTTTTTACAAACTTGTTATATGGGTATCGATAATCTATATATGTAAAAGAAAGTCGTGTTAGTTACACTATTTATAACTCGAGAATGGCCGAACCGATTTGGTTGAAAATTGGTGGGGAGGTAGCTTGGAACCAGGAGACGGATAAAGGATACTATTTATCCCGTATTTCCTAAGGGAACGGGTGCGCTGTGGGTGAAACCGTGGGGCACAGCTAGTTTGAATATAAAATTCGTGGCGTATCTAAGCGATATTGTGTATAGTTGTAATACGTTCGAACACTATTTCTAAGATAGCTGATAACAGCATTGAAGACATCGAAGGGCATTATGTTGCACGTTTTAACACTTCAAAATTAACTTGTATTGAAGTATACTCGACTGAAGATTACTATACCTAGCTCGATACACTGAAGTTTCCATCGAACAGGCTTAACTTAGGTTGTTAATCTGTTTCGATTTTTAAGCTAAAATAAAGCTCCAAAAGTAATAATAAAATAAAGCTCTAGTTAAATAAAGCTACTTGGATGGATTGATATAACAGATAGTTAAATTCGGTCCCGTTTGTCCCAATCATCAGACCTTGTCGAATGACTTTCTTCTTCTAACTCAAGAACTGGGTCCTTGTCAATGGAGTTCTTCCCACATTTCCTTATTCTCTGTCATCCTTTTTGACTGTTGGTAAGGCCTACTAATATTTACACATTTACATTTGGTACGAAGGACTTTAGGAGTTCTAAAAACTCCGACATCAGGGTTGGCCAATAGACTTCCTTACTTACTTACTTACTTACTTACCTACTTACTTACCTACTTACTTACTGAATACTTAATAAGCGACTGCCGCGTCCATAAAGTTAGGAAACTATCGCGGGTCGGTCTCGCAGGGGCACCGCACCCCCGTCTTGAACCAACTTCCTATAATTAATTATACTCATTATCATTATTGTTCCGAAGGCAGTTTTGCTTCGATAATGAATTGTTCGCTTCCATCATTAATTAGTTTATTATAATAAGAAGAAACTTCGCCTGTAGATTAATCAAGTTTTATCTGATGTCTTTCGCGAATGTTTTATACCACGTAACTCGAAACTGGGTTGTAATTACAGTAAATTTTATACAGATCAACTTATTCTGTGTTGGGTATAAATATGATGGAAATTACATCGTATGTATGATCTAATCAAAAGCTGTTACTTACTTTGTACAATTTAATTTTATTCACTGATGGTTTTTTAAACTAAATCGGCTGCTAGGTTTGTTCAATATATTTGCAATTTTTGTGATACGAGTATTAATAACATGACTTGCCACCCAATAATCTTCTTCCAAATTGTTACCCAGAAGTCAGAATCAACCTCCAGCCCCAGGCATAGAAGGGTTGGTTCAGTAATTAACCAATAGACCTACGGATTTTTCAAATATGTTGCGTATCAACTAGCATTTACGTCGTATATTCTTTCCTTGTTTACAACCTACACTATTTCCTTCTTTATCTATCTCACTCACTGAACTGATATCTTCAGTGGGTTTTTTGCCCAACAGTGGGATTATGCTAATACTTTTGCTGCTAGTGGAATGTTAGTATTCATGAAAAGGTCGTTAGCGTTGAGTAAGCGAGGTGATTACGTCTAATTACTGTAATTACTTCTCATTGTGCTTATAGGTTTAATGGAATATGTCTTAGTGCTTTAGGATTCTTGCGGTCATTTTTCTTCTTTAATTTAAATGCTCAATGGGTGATGTCGGGGCAAATGTTGCAGACTTTTAAATTTTCTCCTGCCATCAAATATCCCATTTTGATTAATGATTCATGTCTCCCATTTTGTATTTGCTTTTTATACCCGTATGTGTCATATATATATCCATTTAAATGTGCTATAACATATGAGCATATGGTCACGTAAATGATACGTAGAAATGTGGAAACGCAAACAAATGTATGGGACAGACTGATAGAATTGAAGTTAGTGATTGTAACCTTACCCATCGAGGCTACGCTCCAACAAACATTGAAAAGAAGCTGAACTTAACATAAAAAGGGGCATCCAAACTTGTAAACTCCATTTTGTCCAATTCTCAGTAACAAAATAAAATTCTCATTGAATTTTCTGGTTACCAAACCGAGTAAAATTAGCGATAAACTTTTTTGGTCGAATGATAAAAATGCAATCGCTAACCCAAAACTTTGTAAGACTTGAGACATGAATAAATTATAAATGTTGTCCAACAGAAAAATCTTTGAAATAACTTTGAATTCGATTTCGTGAATCTCTGAATTTAAATTAACCCTATTATATTTACATAGATCTATTATTATAATAAAGTTTTCCTTTTACAAAAGAGTTTTAATTTACATCTTTAATTATATAAGATGGAGATTTTTATTGTATTTTTGTGTTACTTTTTCAAAGGATTTTTGACTGACTGCGAAAAAGATGACTAGCCTTTACCCTCTACTTGGGTTTTATATTTTGGAAAACACTAAGGCATAGTACGTTATTTTTAACCAACTTATATTATCGAAGTGTATCCATTAAAGAACTTAGTTTGATTCAATGTTCAAAGTATGTAAGTCACTATACACCATTACACCACAAAGTAATTCCGAAACTAAAAACAATAGAAGTGAAAGGTGGTGTCAAATATATCACAATTTCGTATAATTATAGGCTACCTTATGATATGATATGATATGTTGTTAATTTTTAGCTCCGACCCAGAATCACGAATACAATAGAAGTGATTCAATGTTGGTATATTACGTGTTGCATGATAGAAATTGAGTTGGTAAGTTGAGTTGGTGAGTTCCAACAGCCTCCGTTCTTATGGTCTGAGCGCTCGGCTCACGATCCGGAGGTTCCGGGTTCGATTCCCAGTGGGGACAATATCTCACAAAAATATCTTTGTGAGACTGTCCTCAGTTTGGTTAGGGCATTGCAGGCTGAATCACCTGATTGCCCGAAAAGTAAAACGATTCCGTGCTTCGGAGGGCATGTTAAGTCGTCGGTCCCGGTTACTTTGTACGGATAGTAGTCGTAACATGAGCCATGTCAGAGGTTTTTGGCGGCTCTATAACTCTGACACCAGGATTGGTCAGGTTGACCATCCACTCGATGAAGAAGAAGAAGAAGAAGTTGATGAGTAAGTTCGTATAGGTTAGTGGCCATCAATGGTGGCGGAGTATTAAGACCGTTTTAAGGGCTTTGACATGGTCTGACGATTGAAGCAACCGGGATTGACAATTTAACGTGTTCTCCGAAGCACGGTAGTTAGAAATGCCGCTATCGGCCACCTGTAGTAGGGACCGAGCTGCACGTTGCTTAACAATCGGAATGAGAACATCATTGAGTTAGTTATAGTAATGGCAATTAAGTGATTTGTGGTAGCTGGATGATATCTTTTACAATCGCGAGATGTTTCTTATTGCTTTCATCTGATATAGCTTTTTATTTCGATGGTTGAAATAATGTAAAGATACACTATCAAAAAAACAATTGAAGAATAAGAAAAATACGTATTTATTTCTAATAACGCAAATCGTACATATTATCCCCGAAATCCCAACAAAGGCAATGGAGTAGAGATAAACTATTACCTATCAAATAATTATAACACGGGCAATCGGATAATTCGGATTACTTCAACCGACTACAACATATAGGCACATAGACAAGCAAGCAAGGCTAGGCAAGCAAACCTACCATGATAGAAATAATCGATGGCAACTCTCCATCACTTACATGTACAAACGGACACGTAATACCGGACCCAATCAATTATTAACCGAATCGGCAATTTTTGCCTCACGAGGCGCGAGGGCACCAGATTTGAGAATGTGACGTCATCTGCTATTTACGTGTATCGAACCGTGTCTAGTTTCTTTGGGCATTCTTCTAGGTTCAGTATTTTTGTACGACCTGGATTTAAAAAGTAGGGCGGGATAGTATTCTAATGCTGTACTCTTTAGATAAAAATTCTTTATATCCAATCGATATGGTTTAAAATCGAGATGGATTTTAAGTCAAATGTGTGACCTGAATTTGACCAGGTCTATTGCACTGTCATTTGCCTTCCAAAGTTCCTCCACAGTGCAGGACACGAGGCTGATAATTAGAAGTCAATGGATTGGTTTCGTACCAAATCTTCCTTCCTGTTCTGTTAAGTTCGAGATGATAGATGAGAGGCCTTTGCCCACCTGTGGGACATGCCAGTCTTATACTTTTTTTTACTTTGGTGTCTGTCAGAAAGCTCTAGACAGAATTGAATGGAAGATATGGAAGGAGGCACTGCTTTTACTTAGGGTTTATATTAATATAGAAATAATGTCTAAAGCGATTGTTTTTGTATATAATTGGAACACGTACTGAAATATTTTTTACTTTAGATGTTGAAGATATTTGTCCTCTGTCAGATAAAGAAATAAAGAACTTACGGAAGATCAAAGTTCAGCGTAAAAAATGCGGAATTAAATGATCCAATACTTTTTTGACGAAAAGTACTCTAAATACTGAGGATACAAACATTTTACTCAAAGAACATTTGCTTGGAGACACAAACACATTGGAGAACGAAATCCCATCACATAAAAATGCAAAGAAAAACACGTCAGAAAACTTTTTTAAACATACCAACTAAGAAAAATAAATCACAACTCATCACTTCATACCCTTATTAAGAAGTTCTAACGTAAACCGTCGAATCACCCTTTAGATACCAATTAGGTCACTTTGATGTCATAATATTGTAATAAGGGTCGGCAAAGGTAATACACTTAATTTAGTACACAGGTGCACAGTGTACACGAGGTAACTGTGCTAAGTTGATGTTATTAGGAAGCGGCGGCCGTGCGACGCAGATTCGATTATATCAATCACTTGAGTATGTGTACTGGTTTCACTACACTGTGGTAGTGGATGAGGTGGCTGTGATGGTGGAATAGACAGTGGAAAAATGTATAGATTTATATATATTTTATTAAGAAATTTGTAAAAGTTTTCAAAGAATTGATGAGATTTTTTACTTTAAAAATTGTCTGACAGAAGTGAATGAGTGACGAAATTTTTGCGATTTTTGTTTTGTGTAAGAAAGAAAAATGATGTGTGCTGAGTTTTAAGTATGTGGAAAATTTTTGCGACTATGTATTCCTTTCGGATCAGATTTTTTATCCTGGCAAAGAAAATGACAATTTTTATTGTTCAATTACTTAACGAGGTAGTTGCATTCACCTCTTTACATTTTCATTTCTATATACTCTTTTATAAAATCAAAACTTTTCTTTCTCACCAAATATCATCATCATGCAATCCGTTTTAGATTTTAGAAAAATCTGAAAAAAAAACGTATATAAGATATCTGAAAACCAGCGTTCTACTGAGGTCTCGGTCTCAGTAGAACGTCAGCTGAAACGCCCTCCATTGCTACGAGTACATTATTTTTAAGTTAATTAAAGTAATTGTCTTTTTCTTTGTTGCAATAAATTATACTTTATCTTGATTACGCGTAGCCATATCAAAGAGGAGGCCTTAGTGATAAATAAATATATTGTAGATGAACTGTATGGACGCTCAAGGAACGCGTACGTGTTTATAAATGATTCATCCATTGAGCCGTTTCATTCAGTCGTCAATAAAATTGTCGGTAGTTTTGATGTTGTATCTCTAATAGTCGTATCGTAAGCATGAAACCATGCAGGGTGAAGAGTTATAATAAAGATTTGACCTTCAATAGATTTAGTGTTATTAGTCGAAGGATATTGAAGAAGCAGTACTATTAGAATTTACAATTACAAGGACTTAGATTAAAGTAAAGTGACTGTAAAGTCTTAAAATGTGAAAGGAAAATGATTCGATAAGGATTGATGATGCCTGCATTGGTGTCATCTTAGAACAGAAAAGACAGAACAAGAACACAAGAATGGAACAAGAAAAGGTGAGTTCTAGAAAAAGGATAGATGTATTCTTGTAGAATAGCGATGGAGGAAAGATGACTTGAGGTGTGTAGTGGGAAGAAGAGAAGTAAATATGTGAAGTGGGAATGACGTCTTTTTTGAGTGCATTGATTTGTGTATTCTCTGGAACAACATCACAAAAAAAGCAATGAAAACAGATTTCAATCTATGTGAAGAACTTGGGACTAAAAAAGAACTTGGGACCACAGCTATAACATTGATTGTCAAGTACAAAGCAATTTTAACTGATGAAAAATTCTACGTCAGCTTCACTGTCACAATTCTGGCTTTGAAGTTTTATAAATGAAGAAATAGATAGTGTATTCCGGACCCTGTATTTTGTCTGAGTACAGTGAGATTTCAAAGCTTGCTTCATATCCCTTCAGCTTACAAAGCCCGACTCACAGAGAAGACGAGGTTAATAAATGAATAGGCATCTTGGGCTTCCTTACACTCCTTCGCAAAAGTAGTGCATAAGGTGATAAAGAGGTGTATAAGGTGGCGGTGGTTATAACTTGGTTGCTGCAGATCGAATTTGGAATAAATTATTTATACTTATTTTGAATTTGGAAAACTTATAAGTGATGATGATTGTGAATTTTTTGATCACTTAGGTAAAAGTAATGCTTTTATTCATCGTGCATATTATGGTTTCCCTCTTTCGTGCGTTCTCGAGAAAAATTTGCTCAGTAATTAAAGTTCAGCATTTTAATCTTATAATACTAAATGCTATGGGTACAACAAGGAATTACAAGAAGAATATCAGAAGAAAAAAAATTTTGGCTGCGGCAAATTACATTGCAAGCAAATGATAAAATCAGTAAACTTTGGAAATATTCTTTTCTAAGAACTATCAGTTCAGATGTTTTATCAAAAAACATTTTTGGAGTGAAATTGTGGAAGTAAGATGATGCGTTTGAAGCGCAGGGAGTGTTCGATAATGCATTGTCCAGTAACGAGAACACCCCCAAAAATACAGCATGCGAAAAAAGCCATCCACACACCACCTCCCGCTGGCATTAATGTCCCCCCCACCGCGCACTAAGCTTCTTTTTTTAATACATAACTTTTTTTCAAGATGCATTTTTACATGTTTCGGCCTAAAACTTTACACACCCAAAAGCACCAGTCGAGAGAATCGGTAACGCCTATCTCGGCTCGGACGTCTCGTTCGCACGCCCGCCCGCGCCGCGCCGGACGATAGTGGCGCGAGCGAAACAGACCTACCCGTAGCCACTGCTGCGTCTCTAACTAAGATTAAGGCTCGACTAGCTTTTCCGAACGTAAACTCTTGATTTAAAGTCATCGAACGTCATCATTCAAACACCACCATCTAGTATCTTCGGAGAAATCACAAATCACAATTGTAATTTGTTATTATTACAGTTTAACCTCCTGAAATGAGCCGAGTTCTATGCATCTCTCTCTAGCGTCCAGTGTGAAGGCATTCGCGCCACGACAATTGAGTTGAGTTGAATTGAATTGAGTCGGTTTAAGCGTAAAAATGGTCGGGCGTGTATAGCCGCGCGAGAGAGAGACGAACGAAAGGCGGGTTGGTGGAGACCGCTGCCTTCTTGTCGTAGACTTCGGCCGAGCCGCGGTAGTGAACGTCAGTGATCTGGCGCGGACGCCCGTATCTGCGCTCGTTCGCGCGACGTGACTAAACTACAGGAAAAAAACGTTTCGCGCGTCGTCTCTCATCGACTTTGACACAAACTTTTCGGGTGCGTGCGGAACTTGGCAAGTGACAGAATTGACGGGCAGAGAACTGGTTCCTTGGAAGTAATTTGCAGTGTAATTAAGTATCGGCTTGGACTAGCCGCTGAGACGCTATAAAGTGATGAATCAGCGGGCGCCGGCTAATTAACAGCGTCACTGCTACGAAAACAAATCTACGTCTAACGGCTATAATTTAGCTACTGGAACAATGTGAGTACTAGCTTTAATTAATCACACTTTGTTTTCGTCGATGTTTTATTTATTAATTAAAATAAAATGATGAAAAGTTTACCGGGCAATGAAATATAATTATTACGTTCTTCTTTTTTTAAGAACAAAATTCATTAGTTAAAGTAATAAATGTTTCTTAAATTAAAAAATCCATAATGATTTTTTATGCTTCATCGAAAAATCTTCAAATACTGACAGAAAAATAATACAAAAAACTTTTCGCCAAAATGACATTTGCTTTTTGACATAACACGTGGACACTAACTTTGGAAAACTTTTTACTGTCAACTATTTTATAGATAGAATATTATCTAATAGACATGCCCCACGTGTCGGTTTTCAGAATAAAATAATGAAATGGTAAAATGTATTTTTGACGGGTAAGAGTGGAAAAGTAACATCGGGGCGGGGCGTACGGGCCGCGACAGCTGATTGGTTCCTATCCGATGTGTCACATTTTTCCGTAGGTATAGTTTTTTTCACGACCTTTTTTTTTTTGCTTAACGTCATCAACCTTTTTTCTTGTGTATGTAGTTTATACAGCCTTTAAGCCTTAGTGGTCTTAGATGGATTTTTATGTCCATTTTTTAATTATTATTTTTTAGAAATAAGGGAAAAAACGCCAATAAAAAATAAGAGAAGAAATTAGTAAATATATTATATTTTTTGTTTAAATTTATCAAAATTATTATTTTTTTATTCGCTGTTTTATTTCAAATAATAATTATAAAGTCTTGATTACAAAAATGATTTATTACAATACATACTTAGAATCATAAATATAGTAAATTTTTACGGATTAAAATTTATAAATAGTTTTGGTTAAATATTTTCTTCTAATTACCGTAATTAAGGTAATAAATTATTTTAATGATTTTAAGATTAACATAAAACATTTTGAAATTAAGTTAGTAAATAATTTTAAATAACGAAAATAAAATAATTTAAAAATGTAAAGACCCATTTTAGTACCTATCTTATTTTGCAATAAATATAAAACCGCAATTATTTCATTTATAACAATATTATTTAATAATTTATTAGATAGATTAATAACTAATATTATATTACCTGTATAAAAACTTATATTCATCAATAATCACTGCCAATAATCGCATTATTCTCGTTTTCCCCTGAGGTATTCCTATTTCTCCCAACAAGGGATTGGAACAAGGGATTGGGGAAAAACGGATATAAACCTTATTACACTAGTTATAGGACAAGTCCATCAGGGGAAATAAATAAAAACTATTTTTTGTAATTTTCTTCATTCCTTCCCACAAGACAATCCATTAATAAATCTAATGAATTATTTATTTCATTATTATGTTAATAATTGCATATAATATTTAATTACGAATGCTTATACATTCGAAATATTATTGTTATCAGAATAAGCGGGATCCTAATGGGTTAAAGTTGGAGTTAAGTTATGTAAACTGTCACTGTTCCCATTAAAGAGTTTTTTTCCCAACTGTCCCTATGGAGGACTTGGCCCTGGACGGCCTTAGCTCTTTCTTCGCTCGCAAGGGGGTGACAAGACCCAACCCCCTCGTGCCTTAAAACTAAGTTTAGATAACCTACCTCAAGACGCAAATCAGCCCTAGTGTGTGATATCATGGGAGTATTTAAGAGGGGATCTAGAATCCATGTTAGTAGAAGAAAGATTCTAGTTTCCCCCCTCTCACTAGCACAGCAAAAATATGCTGAAAGTTCCAAATCACCCCTATAGCAACGATATACATATATCATGGGTCATACTAAAAAATAGGCTATTTCTCCCCTAATTTCTTAGTAATATAAATAACAATAATCCAAAATAAGACTTCAAATTTTTTAAGGCTTATTATTTAAAAAAATTTACTCCCTTTTACAGTGGATGTGGTGGTCCACCGATCTACTTTTGCCCCCCTTAATGTACTTATGTAAAGCATGAGATTTTTTTGTGTCAAAATTACTAGTCAACAAAATTCAAAGATTTATTCACGAGCAAATAAAAAGAATTAAAAACTTCATTCGACGTTCCCTTTCGATTTCAATTTATTTAGCTATGTACCCATTTCCAATAGAAATTGGGGATGAAAAAGCCTATAAATGTGGCCCTTTTCACGTGGCCATTATACACAAAATCAAAGTAGTTATTTTATAAAATACTATAGGGATGTATAAAAATATGCCATATTTTTATATTGTTTTTTAATTGCTCAAAGTACTAAATATTTGAAAGATAATGCGTAAAGGTGCATAATTAAACTATTTCTATTAAAATTTATTCACGTAGATGCATTACCAGTGAAACAGGAAATATCGAACTAGATAAAGAAAACTCGCAGAAATATAAGTTAGATTTATTGGTACGGCTAACAAAAGTAACAGAGGTCTTTTCATATAAAGAAAATTAAATAGGAATAATTATACTATTTTCCTGACAATTACATAAAATTTTAACTTATATTCTACCATACCTACCATAGACATGAAATGTATGAAACAGCACTAGGTAATGAGGCAGTTAAAAACTAGATCTATTAAAAAATAATTAATAGAATACCAGTATTTGAATATTTATTATCTGTTCAATTTACATCACTGGCTACTTGTGACATTAATTTAAATTAAGAATAATCAACATAATTTGAACATGGAATGCGTTCTATTTATAAACAATTTGAACGTTAAATTATTTCGCGTTCTATTTCGGAATGATCTCGTCAGTTAAGAACCGTTTGGTCTTTCTGAATTGCAGATAATTAAAGTGGATAAAATGACTCATATTAATTATATTTTGTTTCTCATCTCTCGCCATGATTAGTCATATTAATTGTAACAAGCATTCAGTTACATTCATTCGCTTTGATTAACATTGTAATTGTACTTAAGAACGTAATCGAGCGATAATAAAAAGTACACATCTTTCATTTATTTTTAACATAAAACAACGTTGGGAATGGAAACATCTCGCCATTTAACGACAAACAGAACAGTCCCTGACATCAACTTTTATAACCGTTCAAACAATTACATCTAATCATATTGCCCTCTCAACTTACCGACAAATCCATCGTTAGAGCAACAGAGACAAATATAAAACCCCCGCTACGCCCATCAATGTCTAATTGCTTTTATTATTTTAAGGCATCGTAATCATTATGGCCGCAATAAAAATTGTAATTACTTCTCATTAGTTCAATTAAGAATTTTCTAGACACGGTTTAGTTGATATGTTGATTGCAAAATGGTTTGATCTAGTGATGTATTGTGTCGAGAAAGCGGGATTTTTATTACGTTATTATTAATTCCCTTGTCTGTGAGTGAAACCCGATGCCGATAATCAATAAATTTTATGAGTGTTAGACACGGCTCATATCAATCAGTATTAATGATCATTCCGAAATTTGGAACTAATCGATGTATTTTTATTTTTAATATCCATAAGTTACTATTTTCGAATAGATACTTAACGACTGCAATTAGAATTTCGAACGGTTTTGTTCTTAACCGACCCAACGGAATTACGACAATTAAAATTATCAATACGCTCGTCGAGATTGAGTTTGAACATAACAATAAACATTCAAACACAACAGACAATTCACAACGGAACACAATTCAAAAAACGAATCTAAATTCAAATAAAACATAAACAATAAAAAGAGAAGAAAACAATAAGGTCTTAATGTAAACTGAAGGCGCGAAATCAAAAAAGGAACGCTGAGTGCGAGGGAAAGTTTTACCAAAAAGTTTTCATGCACGTGGTTAACACGTGGTCTTGGGTGAAAAATCGCGCAGGCCCCTTGCGTTCCTTGCATGCCACCCCAACCCACCCCCGGGCGCCCGAGGCTTGAGGACCTTCTAAACGAAACACGCGGGAAGATGTGAACACTTGATGCACGGTGAAATGCGTGATACTTCCGACTTTGAGCTTTATTACCGTTGGGGAATTAAAAGGGTTGCGGGGAAACCTTTTTCTACTTATTTTACTGGTTGATTTGTTTGGCTAATATTCTTTGTTTGTTTATGGTTTATTAATGAACTTGAAATAATTGACTTGAAAAGACTTAAAATTAAAAACAAAATGTATCTAGATATTAAGAATTTTCGGAAATATTCACAGTTTAAGTTTAATAATTCGGTTAGTAATTTAATAGTTTAGTTAGCATTTCTTTCTCTAAAATATGTAGACTTGTATTTTTTAAGTCTATATTTATTGAAGGACTGCGTTCTAAATAACTCTTCACTTATTAAAACCAACAGTTAAACAGAAAAAATATCTGTGACATTGCTTACGTAGGATCAAAGATTAAAATCGAACTTTTTTGAGTCAAGCTGTCGGTCCCGGTTGTTTCAATCGCCAGACCATGTCGGACGCCTTTAGGCGGTCTAACGGTCTAAAAACTTTGACACCAGGGTTGGCCACTGACCTACTCGAAATGAATGAATGAATGAATGACAATTACTTGTCTATCGACCACATTTCTTGTTGACTACATCTTACACTGTCCTTTAGTGACGGTTATCTGTGCTTTTGTCTATGCCAGACTGTAAATATACCAAGATAAACATGCAGCCAAACTTTTACAATTAACTTCTAATAGTTACCTCATCGATAGGTCTTCATAATTACCATTAATACTGGTTTCTTCGGTTTTAGTGAACACTACTCATTTTGAATTAAAACTACGTTTAGGGATATACTTTTTACACTTTTTGCGTCGCATCTCTGTAGTTTTACCTGCGTTGTGGTGTGGCCGTTCCCGTGGGAATTTCAGGATAAAACATAGCATGTAACCTTCCTCTTGAATAAAGCTACCTAATACAAATCATTTGAATTGAACGGGTAATTCCCTAGATTAGCCCGAACAATACTACCAAACAAAATGAAAAAATCAGCCTCTTTATAATCTTTATATATAAAAATTACGTGTCACGTTGTTTGTCCGCGCTGGACTCCTAAACCACTAAACCAATTTTAAATTAGATTTTCACACCGTGTGCAATTTGATCTAACTTGGAAGATAGGATAGCTTACATCTCAATTTATAGTGATAAGGGTGGTCCATCCCTTATTATATGGCAAAACAATGTTTGCCGGGCCAGCTAGTATTAGTATAGATTTTTAACTGACGTTTTGGCTGTGGTCATAGAAGTCTTATGTTACCACGGTCCCTGTAAAAGTAGTTAAGGTACTATTTCTAATGAATGTAATGTATTTCGCCCACAGTTACTGTAGCAGTACCCCGCCCGGCAGCAAGCTGTTTTACCCTTACCTGAAGACGTCATCCCTGCACAGGGAATTCCTATTTGCCAGTGGCTCTGGTAAGTTGTAAGAAAAAATAACATTTTTTAAGCAAAAATTAACTTTAAACTTGTTTTTTATTAGAACCTTATTTTGAAATCGTTATCATTTTGTATACCCTTTCATATAGCAACATTATTTTTTAAATCTGTTTGTAAATGACGGCGATATGAGATGACGAATAGGTAAAAGACATTAATATTTCGCAAGACTAAACACCTTTCCAGGTTTTTGAAATCTGTTGTAAAATAACTATGTACACTTATACAATTTATTTATTCTCACAATTCCTAAACTGTAATCTAATACAGCTAATTTTCCTACAAAGCCTTTTGTAGAAGGAAACAGTTAAGTTTTAATTCTATTTCACATCACATTTTTCTTCCTCCGAGCGCTTCCGTGCTTCGTAAGGGAAAGTAGTCGGTTCCAGTTGTTTAAATAGTTAGTTGTCGGGGACCAATAAAAGGCATAAAATCTGCGACACCTAATGTAATTGTTTATTTGCACTGCAAACTAGATACTAGGGATAAAACTCTAAATCTTAAGTATAACTGAGAAGAAATAATCAATTAATAAATAAATATACCCGGTAAATTCACCACGCTTGCCTATTGGTGACCGCACACCCGAGTCATGTTGGATAAATATGGAAGTTTGTATGTCTAACCCAAGTGCTGAATCCGAGAATTTAAACTTAGCAATAAAGCATGTGTCTCATACCATACCATTTGACCCACTAAGGCCTTAGTTTGGTCAAAGAAATACATTTAATTTTCTACATCTTGTAAAACATATAAGAATGACCCAAATGTTCACTCCAAACTTCTTTAAAATTTTAATTTACCCAAGTTAAGAACCCTCCCCTTCCAAATTCGGTTAAATTATTATCTTCAAAACACAGATTAAGCTCCTCGAAATCCCGACACATTCTCAGAACGTCCAAATTACACGTAGAAAGTTTTAAAACCCAAATTCATTACGAAAACCAACTCGCGTGTATTTAAAGTAATTATAATGTCAATGCATAAATTATACCAACATGTAATAACAGCCTGCTTGTATTATAATATATGAAATATTTTATCTTAAATATAATCTATGGTACTTAAAGAAACTTCGTACTTACTGGTAAGGGAGATTTATACTTGGCTACTTTTGTTGTATGAAGCTTTTTTTTGGCAATATTGCTAAACTACTGAGCAACTTGTCAGTAATACTGAGTTTTAATATTTTGTAAACAAATTACATAAAATCACGAAGTAACGTAAAATCATCAGTTTCATTTTTGAAAATGACGCTCGATACCTCGTCTAATTTAAACATAGCTGAACTCTTTTGTTGCTTTACTTTAAGTGACGAAAACTATGCTCATTCCTTTCGTTTATTAATATTAAAATTCGTGCTCTGGTGAAAATCATACTTTATCAAAAAATACATTCGGCAACGTTACCACTGTGACTGCCCCACGATGCTTCTTTCAGCGTCCACATATAAGTCAACTAAGCAACTGCCTTCCACTATTGTTGCTCCATCTGAACCAATCCTAAACTATTAACCAATGTTTGTTTTCACGTAATCTTCACTTCCCTGTATCGATTTATATTCGATTATGGATTAAAGATATTGACATGTGAATGCGATTACATTTTATAGTTGTTTAAATAATTGCCGAGATTAGTCGAACGAGATGGGTAATATTTTCTAAGAAACATCGGGAGCGTACGTTATGATAGATCATTAGTGAGATTCAAGGGATTTGGGAAAGGATAGTGTGGTTTTATGAACAGGGATAGGATAGATCTTCAAGATGATATGGGAGTCAGAGGTGATGTTATTATTGTGGGTGTGTATTAGTCTTATAAGTAAGTATGTAGCATGTACTGAGTACCTATGTACTGTTGTAGTATGTTATTCTTTAATAAGATTACTTGGACCTAGTTGCCGAAGCATTTTAGGTTTTTTCTATGATGATAATATATTCGACGTAACTATCATTTCCTATTGTTCAATCACATTATGAAACTTAAAGAAAAGCATAGACATGGTCTTTGAAACGCAGAAATTTTTCCGATATATCTGTAGTGGAAAAATGTAAGTGATGAAAAAGAATGAAGGCCAATGTCCTTATTCAAAGACCAATAAAATAATAGAGAGGTGTTCAGCTGTTCACCCCATAGTACGTGGAGTGAGTAGACGCAGTTGTGCGTCTCCGCGCCAACGGGCGATTAGATCGACTCCGAGAATAACCCATAAATTCACCCCAAAACAACCGTACTGTTTAGTTTGGAAGCTCCATCCCAGTAATTATACAATAATTCATACTTTAATAAATACTAATAAATCGTTCCCGGCCGCGGCATTATCGACCATTATTACACGATGTAATTACACCCAATAAATTACCAAATAATACATCAATCAGATGTGTTATAATTTTCTTATTATTATTTTTTTCTTCCGTTTTTTAAAGCGAACGGAGCGGCCAATTTTATTAAAATTATAATGCGGCCGGCCGTCTCAATTGGGGTAGCTCCGGGCGATGCTGCCTTTAATTATATATGTAATGTTTAATGATATATTTTTGTAATAAGCTACCTGATCCTCGATGCGGGTATAAATCAAATATTTCATTAAAATTCTAAGAGGCCAACCCTTTATTTAGTTTCTTGGATAGTCTCGCGAATCTGTTAAAGAATGGGTGCGCGACTAATTTAATATGGAATCGGGGCTTTGTGACGTTGATGTATGGGAACAATTTCCTCCAGTTTGGGAATTAATATTATACGTAATTATTGTGGTTGAGGAGTGCTTATTAAAGTTTTAAACAAAAAGTTTTTTATTGGTAACCCGTTTTGATGTAGGTACGAAGAAAATATAGCTATTAGTCAGTGAGGCACTTAACAGTCGAGTTGTTAAACTTTATTATGAAGCGAAGTGAAACTTATCACTATTTAGTCAACTAGATAATGATAGAATTGAGTTATCTTTTATTTAACTATAAAAACAAACAAAGGAGGAGAAAAGTATCCTCTTTTGTTTGTTTTTGATTCGACATTTGTATTTTGTTTTCTTTTCTGCATTGAATTAAAGGCAAATGTTTATTACACTGTTTTACAACATTTTCAATTTAATTAGTGATTAAAAATATTAATTAAATTAATCCGCTCGAACAATATTACATAAAACAGAACATTTAAATTTTTATTCAAAAATAGCTATAAAATATAAGTTAACAGAAAGTTAATATAATTTCCAATAATTAATTACACATAACATTACATTTATTATTATAATTATAGTGACCAAATGATTAGCTCTTGGTGGGTGGCATCGCTTACCGAGAGGAAAGTTTGACGTTTAGTAAAGTATAATTAATATTAATTGAAATTACACTGAAGCTTTTAAGTTATTTATAAAATTAGCCAACTAATAAAAGCTGAGTTACGTTATTGACCAACCGGGATTGATACACTACGATATGATATTACACCTATCCTTTATCTCGATCGATATTTAGCTAGGTCCCGCGGTATATCCGAATCGTACCCGTCCCTATGGGAATTTTGGCATGAAAAATCACCAACTTTCTTCTTGAATCATACTGTATGTTGCGGTGAAAACCGCATGAAAATCCGTTCAATCGTTTTTGAGTAAATCAATTACGTACAGATAGCTTGCAGGTATTTGTTTTATAATATTAATTAAAGTAAAATGATTATGCCTAATCCATCTCATTGTACTGATATCTTCAGTGAGATGAGAGACCTTTGCCCAGTAGTGGGACATTATACGCCAATACTTCGAACCAGAGAAACGCTGCGCCACGTTACCTACCGAAATTCCCACGGGAACGAGCACACCGCGGGTTAAACCGTAGAGCGCTACTAGTCACTACATAGTATAAAACAATGTCGCTATTTTTGTCTGTTTGTTTGTCTGTTTGTCTGTATGCTTAAATCTTTAAAATTACGCAACGGATTTTGATGCGGTTTTTTGTAATAGGTAGAGTGATTCAAGAGGAAGGTTTTTAAGTAAAAAAATTCCCGAAATTCCCACAGGAACGGGCACAACGCGGGTAAAACCGTAGAGCGCTGCTAGTATATTTATATATGTAAATAGACACACAACAAAATCTGCCATCAAACGTGAACAAGCGACAATTGATGCAGCCGTTGACGTCGAAACGCAACTACGAATATAAAGCGAATCTAGTACTGACCACGGAGGGATATGACTACTTATAACGATTGCTAAATCAGCTCCAACCGATTTGATAGCATAATCACATTGTTTGTAACAAGTACCGTCTTCCTAGAGGGGACTTCGGGATAGTGGACCGAAAATCTCGGTTGGAATCACTCGTACGATCCGTACAGACCGAATACAGTATTGCCATTTTTTTTCAAATTTAACGTGTACGAGTTAATTAGTAAGTACGGTTAGGTTACTTATAAATTAATATATAACCGAAAAAAATCACACACGGTTAATTAGATTAATTAGATGGAATCTAACTCAACTCACTGATACTACTACATATACATACACAAATACTTTATAAGAATTATATAATTGACACCCAGATGTCGCGCGTCGTCGCCAACAACTATGTCTTAACATATTGTTGACTCCGGGCGGGAATCGAACACGCAACCCCAGACACAGTAAGCGCTCTCACTGCCACTGTGCCAACGGGCTTGTCAAGGGTTAGTGACCAACCTTGGTGAGAGGTTTTGAGACTGCCAAAAGATTTCATAGTCTATCGATTGGAACAATTGGGACCAACAGTTTAACCTGCTCTCCAAATGGTAGCTCAATTAAAAACGTGATTTTCGGCCATCCAAGCTGGCTGGTGGCTGCATTTTACTTAACAGTAACGCTAAGTTTAAATCGCTTGACTAAACTAAGCGAGTGCTATATGAGGAGCGCTCGTAGTGTAGTTTGACTATGGGATGTTAGCTAATTGCGATTATTAAGCAACATGCAGCTCGGTCACTACTTGGATAGGTGGCCGGTAGTGGCATTCTATCTGAGCGCTTTTCTATCTGAATGTACATACAATTGTTGGTCACAGTTGTTTCAATTGTCAGCCCATGTCTGAGGCCTTTAGACGATCTAAAAACTCTGACCAGGGTTAGCCACTAGCCTACACCAAGTAACTTACTTTATGTTAGAAACTAGCAGCGCCCCGCGGTTTTACCCGCGTTGTGCCCGTTCCCGTGGGAATTTCAGGATAAAATGTAGCCTATAGCCTTCCTCGATAAATAGACTATCTAACAGTGAAAGAATTATTCAAATCGGTTCAGTAGTTTCTGAGATTAGCGCGTTTAAACAAACAAACAAACAAACAAACAAAACAAACTCTTCAGCTTTATAATATTAGTATAGATTAAGCAAAACTTTTTGCACCTATTACTACACTGTACCTATATTTTACCTGATGGGAGATACAGTCGCGAGCAAATACTCTTTTACATTATTTACCAGTATTAAACATCAAACATCACGTACTTGTATTGAAAAAAAATAGCGATAATTCCTGGATAAAGAACTAGGTTAGAAGGAAGGATAGACCTATAAATAATGTTAATAAAATAATGTGTATAAATGAAAATGAACCAAATTACTTACATGATATAATATAGAATAGACGCAACAAAACATTAAGACAAATGAACACAACAAACTAATTAACTTTAAACAATCAATATAGAACATTAATTTAACGAATAATGAACTATTAATTGTTAATTAAGGAGCTATTATACAATAATCAATAGGAAATTACTAGTTCTTATCTGTCAACTAAATTATACAACCACAACTCCGCTATTCGTATTTTTATATTATTTTAAGTGAACTTTAATTAACTCATATCTAACTAAATAATAATAGTTTGATGTATAAGGAAAATAATTAGTTATGATTATGATTGATACGTCATTTTGGACCCCTGACTTGCAATGTTGTAATATTAAAGTATGTTATATATTATGTCATTGCATAATAGTAAATCAAACGCACGTCACAGCATAACAAAATATCATTAAAAAATCTTACCCGATTGAGAGCTATCACAGACATTACGATTATATTTTCAGAATACTCCAGATTAAAAAAGCATCTAACTACTTACTACTACTTACTTGTCACTTCCAAGTCAATTGACAATCGCTTCGCTTTGCTACAGTCCTATACATTGTGACAGTTAACAGTAGACGCTCAAACAGAATCCTTAGCGATTGCCACTTATCTAATTATGGGGACTGATCACTCATAATTTGTTTAAGTATATGTATAGTACGAGGAAGAGGAAGGTCAAGAAGGGCATATGCAGACCAACTGAAGGAAAGAGCAAAAGTCGTGTCGTACGAACAGCTGAAGAGGATGGCAGATGATAGAGAGAAGCGGAAAGAAGTCCATCGACAAGAGCCCAGCTCTTAAGTTTAAAAGATATATAGTACCCCGCATTAGGCGTAATCAACACGCATTAGGGGTAAAAAATTAAAGTAAAAATATCATATTAAAAAATGGTCATATGGACAATCGAATGTATTCCTATTAAAAACCAAAGCTTACTTAAATGCGTAGCCAGCTCCCAACCACGCATGAACTAATTAAAACAAATTTTACATCTTAATCAATAAAAACTCCATTGTTTAACCTTATTTAACCGTTTAAAATTAAAATTTTAACCAAACAAAACGGGAGCTTAGTTAAATCGAACAATAGTATATTAACTATTGCCCATAAAACACGTAAATTGTAAAATGGTAGCATAAGTTATAATTTGAAACGAAAAAATAGCTGATTCGGAATTAAAATCGCTAATGGCTAAAACCATTAAGTTAATCATTTTAATTAGGCCTTGGAGTCGGTGTGCCTTTTATTTTTTTTCTACTTCCCGGTCGGTATTGTTCTGCTACGTTGTTGTAATTTCTCGTTTTGAGTATAATTTCGCTTCTTGTAGTATACATTGGTGGTTTGGATGTGGACCATGTGAATTGGTCAGATGTGACTGCGCAATGTATGGCGTGGTATTGGTTTATTCGAATTTGATTCCGAATTTGTTGTTGGTAGTAGTTTCCTATACTTTTATGAGCTAGAGTGATAAAGCGGCTATACTCATTAGGGTCGATTAGGGTCATTTTTCATTAGTTATAATAATGTTAGTAATGCCTTGCTCAAGTTATTCCCATTTGCGTTTTAGGATTAAATATAGTACAACGCCTGTACTCAGAGACGTCAAATGAGTAATCCTCTGTATTAATTCATATTATAATTGCAATAACGAAATTGGAAATACGAATACGGAATATGGTAGTCGGAGCTTTCGACGATCGACTGCCGCTGACAACTAATTAGGTGGCCTAGTCGATGGACAGTCTAGCGTAAAGACGACATTCGGTCACCGAATGAGATTGAAACAAGTTCGATGACCGCAATAGGCGAACAATTTGATGTGACGAACCAGTATATTTCTCACAATAAATTATAAAATAATCAAGTTTAAATGGACTCTAATCATTTAGAGAGAAAAAGATCTCTTTCTAAATAAATTAAATTAATATAAAGGGCAGACTCAAAATGTTAATTACACCTTGAAATACAGTAAACTTAACATCAAAGTGTCATTAATAAGATATAATCAAGTAAAAATTACAAATTCAATGAATTAAAAATCCTTTCATTTATACAGTCTGTCTTCGTCAGTCGTGATTCGTGAAGGATGTTACGTAGAGCTGAGAAACAATGGATGTGCCATTATATTTCACATGCGATTTTTGCGAGAAAATAACGCTGATTTTTAATTTAAACCTTGATATTTCTAGAAGTTGAAGGGCATCAAGTATCGGTATCAACATTCAGATGGAGATCTTAGTTGAATGACTGTAAATGTTTTTTAGGATTCTATAAGTCAATCAAAAATCATAGTGCTTCAACAAATTCGCTTATTGACTATCAGACGGCCATGAAATCCTTCTTCGCGCGAGCATTTTTAACAGGCTGTTTGCATTTAATAATTTTGGCGGCCAGAAAACCAGATTACAATTTAACAAACTACAACTTCACATACTGGTTTCTTAAGTTTAAGCGAATACTTCATTAAGAAGACTACTGTGACCACGGTTCCTGTAAAGGGGCCGAAACGTTAGATAAAAATGTAAAATAAAAGCGAAGTGTATACGTAAACGTAGTTTCAACTTCACAATTATCAATCTGAGATGCCGTATTCAACTCTTCCTGCTCGTTGCGAGCGAAAGGATCCAGTTGGACATCTGAATAGCGTCTCATTATCTCTAATTATATACCGATTCCTTGACGAAGGGTGCCCGCTTTACTTAATGCATCCTCTTACTTTGTTTGTAGGTACTGTGTAACGTAATTTACGAAGCTTATTTTTAGGTTTAATGTTTCATTGTAAAGCTTACATTGTTGGAAAATAAACTAGTTTATGATTAGTAAGTTGTGGTGCTCTGCGAAATTTGAGGTTGCCCATCTTAACATGATGTTTGTTATTGTTCTGCAGTTCTGAAATTGTCCACCTTAATGATATTTGTTTTCGAACATTTGGTCCCAAATAGATCCTTTTTCCATACTTGTCTTGACATGGAATTTTGGATGGTCCCGTTCCCAATTGGTTGGTAGCGGTGATTTGTATATAGTTAGTTACCCTCTGAAGTATGCAGTTTGTGATTGTAGCGAGTGACGTCATAGATGAGGTGTGATAGCGTGATAGTACCTCAAATCGTCAAAAGATCTAACCCCGATATACATTTGAGAATGTATAGCCCATGTAAAACGAAGCATATTATATTCAAATCTTCTCCATAACTACTAAATCAATGAGAATTTTCAAACTGTAATATGTGACAAAGTACTAAAATTCTCAACATTTTTAAGAACCGACTGTATTTTATAAAGATTGAATATTACTTAAAGTAACCTTTCAATCAAAATCAAACCCATTAAAAGCAGTCCAGTCCATAACTTATTACTAACACAAACCGACTCCCTAACGACGTTAATGCAGTGAAAGTGTCCCGATGACGTCACCTCCTTTCCTCCGTAATTATCAAAGCCCACAAAGATATTACGCGACACAAACTTAACATTAACTATCATTAAAAAACTGATCTAAATAGAGAATCTTTTCACCGCCACTTATTAGGGGTGAAAGGGGATGTTGGGGTAAAAAGTGTAATTATGTTTATTATTTAGGCCTTAATGCGCCGACTATCCCGCACCCCCTCGACATCATTAATCGCCCCCCCAACCCCCTCCGCCTTTATTATTTCGTTTCAATTATTTTTGTGATTATCTTTTTATGGCGGGCAAGCATTAAAAGTCGAAAAAATAACAGTGGACATTAAACGTAATTAGAATCGAAATTACGAGATGTCACCAGTTCTGTTTGTTTGTTGCTTTTATTAGGGGCGATGTTAATTGTAAGTTAAAGCACGTAGTTAATTGCTTTTTTGAACTTTATAACATTATTTTCATGATGTATTGCTTATCTTGGAATTAGTGTTTGGACTTTAACCAAGTATTTATTACTTTATTAAACTTGCAACAATAATAATCAAGTTGGTTTGTTTGCTTTATTAACTAAAGCTAAAGGCTTCCGACATGGTCTGATGATGAAAGAACCGGGACCGACTCCTTGACGTGCCCTCCGAAGCACGGTAGCGCTCAGATAGAAATGCCACTATCGGCCACCCATCCAAGTAGGGGCCGAGCCGTTACCTTACTTAACAATCGCAATCAGCTAACATCGGTTAGCTAAACTACGCCACTAGCGCTTCTATTGCTTCTATAGCGCTGCTATTAGCGCTTCACTATGCTATGTTGTGATATTACTATACGTTTGGTAGTAGACAAGCGAAGCGATTGCAAAGGGCCTCACTGATTCATCCGTGACGATTGTAAGTCAGCGAAATAACATCAAAAAACTTGCTTCATCAAAACACGTTACTAACATTATCTTAAGCCCCTAATTTAAATGTTCCATTCAAATTACCGATGATTAATTACAGATAGCCTCTATAAAAACTTATAAAGCATTAATTTCTATAGCAACGGAAATATAAAAACATGTAAGTATAATTATATAATAATGCTAAGTTGACGCGTGACTGTTCACAATAGAACATGGATTTGCCAACCCTTTGATTTCAACCATTAATGAGTCGAAAACACTAAACGATTCTAAACCTTATCGCCATCACCTTAAAGAATATTTACTGTTAAAGTTGAACTAATGTATATTATTATTGAGTATTTTATGGATGAGCAATTTTTATTATAGTACTTTCATTGTGTCGTACAAATGAACTTACAGATGTTTTATTGTTTGGTTTAAAATCTTGAATTTACTTATTTTGGCACGCATCGGAACGGCGTGTAAGTTAGTGGCCAATCCGTAACGCTTTCGGGATTCCGATTCGGAATTCGAAATTAAAATTTTAACGTTGCGCACGCGTCGTTTCTCTCGATTCTTTAATCTTCAAAAGACGCAAAGCTTTTACTTCTTAATTTATCTGCTATCTGAAACAAAAGACTTAAACAAGACGTCAAACTTTAAAACAAAAACAAATACGACCAGTAAAATATATTAAGCCAATTAACATTTGCACACAATTGCCCCGATCCCTCAATCCGACTGCATTCTTCCACATTATCACAACAAAATAGTCGTTTAATGAATTTATTATGGAAATACCGTGTTAATATCCGTCCGAACTACAAACGTGTGGTCAATGACGTGATACACGCACCAATGGTGGTGAATGTACACAAATAGGGTGGCCTTCGGTTCGGGGGTTCGCGGGATAACTTCTGTTTATTTGGAATACCAATAATGTTACCATACTTTGGTGTATAAATAGTAAATTTCCGTTTTTTTTTTAATTTTAATTGGTGACTTACTATTTAATTTGGTACCTCTGATGGTAACATCAAAAGCTGTGTAGTATTATGAATTGTTAATTACACTATCACAAATATCAATCATCTCAATAAAAGATTTAAAATACGTTGCACTGCTTTTTTAATCTTTTATTGAGATATTTGTATGTACGCTACTAAAGGTCAAATTAAAATAACTTGTTCAGTGCAAATTTTTCTCTTAATATCTTCTCAGTATCTTACTTTGGGGTCATGATAGTTAATTGCACTAGACGTCCATTTGATATCACGCCTTAGGGCGCTTCACAATCCATAAACCGTTCCAATGTCTTTAAATTACAGTACGTTGCGAAAGTTAATTGATAATTACAACGCCATGCATATGTAATTACTAAATTTTAATTGCACTCAAGTAATTAATTAAGAATTTTATTTTAATTATCCGAAGAAATAAATGTAATCATTGACATTTGATAGCCGAACAGGTTTATTATTAAGCCGGTTAATTACATTGTATTGCCATATTATTTACATAAGATAATGATGACTTGTGTTCGTAATGTGTTTTGTGCCTAATTATTTGGAAATAAGTGTTTTTTTTAGATATTTTCGTGTGTAATGTTGTTTTTTAACTAAAAATTATTCCTCTGATGTCTCTACATCACAAGCAGTCAGCCCGTTTATCTGTAGAGGGTTCTAGATTTGTCTCACTTCTTAACTTCTTGTCCACTTATTTGGTAAAGTACGATATCTATATATATATATATATATATATATATATATATAAATGAAACCCGTTTTCCTTGGTCAAGGCATCACGCGTGAATGGCTGGACCGATTTCCACGGTTTTGCATTCGTTGGAAAGGTCTCGGGCTCCGTGAGGTTTATAGGGAATAAAAATCTCAAAATTCCCACGGGAACGGGGGCGCTGCGGGTGAAACCGCGGGGCACAGCTAGTAACCTATATTTATGAATTCAAGATAATATACTGATCTCACCACGAAAGTGTTGGCAAACAACTTTACGGCGCCAGTTTTATGAAACGTGTACTAAATTAGCATAGTGAATTGATTTATTGCTTGTCAATTTTGAATTTCTACAAATTGCACTTTTCCTAACGCGGTGAAATAGCCAAATCCAATCTTTAAAAAATCTGTTAACGTTTGCATGAGTTGATAAATTAAATGTTTATTATTTAATAGGAAGAGAAATACAAAGTCTTTATATTTTTTAAAGTGTATCGTAAAAGTTTTTGGCGTAAGATTCAACTAAAGCACGTGAGAGCGCTAGCGTGCTTTCGAAGGTACGCTTAACTATTGGTTGCGGTGGTTTCAGTCCTTAACCCATGTCAGAGGTCTTCAAGTAGTTTTAAAACTCTGAAATTAGGACTAGCCTATTGGAACTTATTAAGCAGTATCAGCCGGTAATGTATCACAGCAGGACAAAATTCTTAAAAAGTCTTGATACTGAAGACACTTCGATACAATTAAATTAACTTATCAAAAATCTTAAGTACTGAAACTAATCTGAAGTTAGCTTAGTTCATAGTTTCATACCTATCAATACACTGAACTTTTTTTAAATTCTATACTGTCCCACTTCTAAGCAATGGGAGAGGTTCCGTGTCTCCCTCAATAGGAGGCCTCAATCACTACAAAAATAATTATTAAATTTGTATTGGTAATTTCAATGATATTAGCACGTTCCAACAAACAAAATAACAAAAAACCAAAACCAGAGGGAACTTACCCAGAAAAAAAAAACATAAAAAGTCCCACATTATCCCCAAATCACAGTCACCGGGCGAACGCGGTCGCGCGATCTGAAAATTGAAAGTGGCAGTCCAAAAGCGCGGTGGACATTCATTGATGTATCAGCTCATCTATTAATATATTTAGTGCACAGTTTACGCTGGCCGATGAAAGTGAAACCGTTTCCAATTGTTATCTCACTGTTGTTTAATTGACCGATATTTGTAAATGCTCGCGGGTTCATTTGCGTTTTCGGGTGCGATGCGGTGGGCTGTTGCGCTGGTGGTAGGGGCATGTTGCTTAGTGTGGATGGGCCTTAAGTTAGGGTAGGGTGTTGGTGACCTTGAGCGAGTATTGAAAAGGAGACTTCAATAGTAATTATGTCCTTAGAAGACAGTCCTTAAGTGCTTCGCTCTTCCGAAGACAGCACAGTGTGAGTTTACGTTTACTGTGTCTAAGATAGTTTGAGTAGGTGAGTGGTCAACACTGGTGCCGGAGCCGCCTAAAGGCCTCTCTGACATGGTCTAAGGATTGGCTGTCTCTTTCTGTCTCTATCTCTATCTTTGTCTGACCGTTCAAGTATAAACATTTCAATATAATCCAAGAGTGATATTATATAGAGCAATAGAAATAGAGATATAACAACTAATACAACTAAAACATCTGAATGAATGTTCGAACATTCATTTTATTACAAAATGGACAGACAAGAATGGTTCAGTAAAATGAAATAGTAAAACACCCTTTGTACTGTCTCTGTGTTTTATTTTGTAATAAACATTAGAGTTATAATTGTCTAACTTCTGATAGTGTTCCAAGATTGAGCGGTTGGTTATTAATCTTATGTATGAGTTGTGTATGTGTGAAGTTATGTATGAGTACGTTGTCAGCAAGGCTATGTAATACTTTCATTTATTTAATACTAGCCCTGCCCCGCCACTTTACCTGTAGTACATCCGTTCCTGTTGGAATTTTGCGATTTTTAATAATTATTATCCTAACCAAGATTATTAAAATAGAAAAGAACTCATAAAGAATCGGTTCCGCCTTTCTCGAGTTATAAATGGTGTAACTAACACGTCTTTTTTGTATGTATAGATTTCATTGATTGTGTGACATGTCAACGACACTTATTGTTACAAAACTAAAACAGGATTAACTTAAAACTAAATTTAAAAGTTAGAAATACAACTTAAATCTTACAACTAATGTGCATGATATCAATTGTATGATAAATATCGTTCTAACAAAAAAGTCATGTAACCAAAGAGGTGTAATAAATCAATATCTGTATGACGACCGCTCGCGGCTCGCGCCAACTTGAGTCTCGCACCACTTCACTCACAAAAGCACTCGAAAACATCGTTGCCCTTGCGCAAGTGTTCACAGATCACTTATTCAAACCATTGTTCTAAAAATTACAAGCTAAAATTACACGAGAAATTATTGGGAATTAATATTATTAACAGTCTCTAATTGGACGAATTTAGCTGATGAATACCCGCTCTCTATACCACTCTTTCTTTCACAGCCGAAAATTGTTTTTAATTATCAAAAAAGTGCGGATTTGTTATGTTTTAATTTGATAAGAATAATTAATTTCCAAATTTACATACGTGGGAGCTTTTACATGTTCGTTTCAGCAAATGTAGGTCATTACCATATTCATGATTATGAAAAAAAAATTAAATGCGTTTCCGAACGTACCTCGGTCCCTCGTTGAATTAGAAATCAGCCATCACTGGCCGAAAAAAAAACAATAATTATAAAGCGCGCGTAATTCTAATTCCGAATTCAAATTAAAGCCGCTTAATGCGCGGGAGCGACCGACCCCGTTAAAAAAAGAGTTGACGACTGCTCGCCGAGGGTGGTAATTTTTCATTAATTTAAGTTCACCATTCCCTGTTTTGTTTGCTTTTAATCGCATTTCTAATTAATCCCGTCGCGAATAACGTGACAACTGTCGACTATGGCCGCCATTTTTTCGAGCCGAGTATAGCAGATGTCGGCCGATTTCCATTTGTTTCTGAGATTAATGATTCGGTGCGATTGTGAATTTTTCCGGTCGGCTTTTGTTGTTTTAGAAGCAATTTGTCCGCTTACTTTTGTAGAGAGGCAGTCGTTAAAGCCTCCGCAAATAATATTGGAACGAAATAGGAAAAATTGGAACAAAGGGTTTCGGATCCGTGGCACCGAACATTTGCAATGTCACTCTCGATCGGATTTACAATACAAAACAAATCTGCGTGTTGCGATATGAAAGATAACGGTATTATATAACCACTCGAACTTCAGTGTACTAAAACTCGTCCATTAATAACATACGTTGAGAAGCTTAACTTAACAAACAAAATCACTACAAAGTTTACAATTTAGACCTCTCTCAAGTTATACATTCTCTAAACAATTTCTTCAAAAAACGTACCTTGTCCACGTACAAAAGACATCCAAGCACTATTTAACCGAAACCAAATAACCGAATATACAAGGTCTTTGAAGTCTAACTATCGAACAGAAACGGCCGAACCGAAGTATAATTTTAAGCCGTGCGTTAAGCCGATACTAAACGCATCGTACATTGAAATACCGAACAAGGAAGTTTGCCAATTCTGTACCGTCTGAAACAAATTATCATCATCATGTTCGCCCGGGGGCGGGGGCCGGGGGCAGGGGCCTCTTGTCCCCCTGCGGTCGCATGCAAGTGCGTTTGTTCCTATACCTACGTCTGAACGGAACACGGCATGCAATCCAAGTGACCCCCAAATCATTTGGAGAGGACAATGAAATATCTCATTAATCAGTTTACACATTTCAACGTACAGAATCTATTTCTTATCAAAGACTTTAAAAAAAGGTTTAGTGATGGGGTAAGAATGCATATACCTTTGTTGGTAAATCGGCCATATTAGATCTCGTAAGAAGAAGCACATAGATAACGGTATCATTTAGTATATTTTTTCCAATGATAATTGCTGTTTCCTTTCTTGTTATCTTTTCATTTGGCCAAGACTAAGATTATCTTGTCACTGGTTAAGAGTAACAAAAACGTATTTTCTGTCTCTGTCACAAACTACAACGTTTCTAGATTGCCTCAAAAAATGCATCAAAATGTTATAAACTTCAAATTGATAACCAATAATCAAATCAAGAGAGCAAGTCGTCCGAAACTGTTAAATATTTAGATAAACAAGTGTATCTGCCAATGAGTCCGAACGAACCAGAACAGTCGGTAGTAAATAGAAAATCAGAAGTGACGGCTACAAGACAGACAAGACGATGGAACTGCACTACAAATAGCCGGTTATAGCCGGTTATAACCAGTTATAGCCAGCTCTAGCCGGCTCGAACCGGTTTATTTAGGAGTTATACGATTTTCTCTTAGTTTTCTTATTGAATTGTTAATAGATTTTGTTCGGGATCGGCTCGACGTTGAAAATTTTAGTACTAATGAATTTTGTTTTAGTTATGCTGGATATTTTGGTAAAGCTGTAGTTATAGTAGACTTTAAAGATCTTGTTTTAAAAATCTGCTAGTTTTACCTAGGTATTTTATTTTCTCCATACTGAACCACGTGGTACATTTAATGGGGTATTTTTTTTAAGTACGGAAAAATCTTTTTTATAGGACCGTAGTTTAAATAACAATAAGTTTATCTAGAGTCGATGTAAAATGCGTTTTATTAGTTTTTGTGCAAATAACAGTAGTAATAGTTACCAGTAAGTTTTCACACTTAAAACCTTTTAATAGTTAAACAAATACTATTATACTACTAAAAAGTAAACAAAATGATCCCATAATCATTGTAAACACACCTCTGTCTTGTTCCACACTGGCCTGTAAATTTTCGCCGGCGATCTGCGGCCGGTCTTTGTGCTATTAATTTGTAATGTCCCCCCCTACCCCCCTGATGCAACGGGAGGGGGTGTCTACAGATGTGGTATGGTTAAGTCGATTTTCGATCTTTGCTCTGTATCTAAACGTTTAATCTTACGAAGGCCCTATTGTGTTAACGTTTTGAGTTAGTTTTGGGTGGATTTTTGACTGTTAAAGTAAAAGGGTGATATGTTTCTGTAAGTCTAGGACTTTATTGTTTTCTGTTTGAATGATGCTTGCATGGGGAGAGTTCTTAGCTATGATCTTATTAATATTATAAAGAGGTATCATTTGTCAGTTTGTTTGTTTATAAGTTCGAGTTAATCTCAAGAATTACCAGTACGATTTGAACAATTCTTTTTGTAATAAATAGCCACATTCAACGGGAAGGTTATAGGATATTTTTCATCCCAATTTTTTTGCCATGGACACATTATGTACTAACAAAAAAATATGTTCGTCTTAGTTTGTTAGTAAACGTACTCACACGGGTTTCGCGTTAGAAAGTTAATAAAGCAAGTAATAACTTACTTTTTTTGCCGACGTTTCAAGAGGATTGCACCTCTCGTGGTCGCAGATGAACTCTATGTTATGTATGTTAGTTCATCAATAGTTCATGCTCTTACAGGATTATAAGCAGACGGCTTTTACAATATTTCGTTGATACATAGACCTATATACTATAACGTTACAAGTACCAGTACTTACTACCTCTTATACTAGTACATTTCTGTTACGATCTTCAATGGTGGACCACGTTTCCGATAGGATTAAGCTAGACTTACTGCTAGGTCAGGAACACGCAGGGAGGGGGTTACAACCACCCCCCGCATTAGGAGCAATCATATTCGGCTACGTTTTGGCATCGATTCCCCTTGCTTAGACTGCTCCGGCCTATTGTGAAACAATGTAGTGTCTTAGTTTGTTTGCGTTTGGTGAATGTTGTGGGGTGTGGCTTGGTAGGTATTGTAATATCATGAAGTAAGGTTTAAAATCATACTAATACTTGTATTATAAATGCGAAAGTTTGTGAGGGTATGTATGTATGTTTGTTACACTTTCGCGAAAAAACTACTGGACAGATTTGCGTGAAACTTTACAGTAATATAGGTTCTACATCAAACTAATATATGGGATACATTTTATCCCTAAATTCCCGCGGGGCGCGGATAGTGATTTATAAATGAGAAGTAAGGTTTTTTTTTTTAAATGATACAAGTTACTTTAAAGGACTCACGAAAGGAAATGTTTCAATATTGCCAAAAGTTCAGCAAAAAGACTTTAAATAAAAATCAAGCATATCAAAAAACAAATGCTAAAACATTCAACCACCCTAATTCAATAACCACAAAGAGACATACTTAACATAAGTAAAACAAGAAACCAGTCTGATACTTAACATAATAAACACAAAAATCCAGTAATCCAAACCTCATCTCACTTCACCCGAACACAGTAAGCGTCAGACTCTAAACGTTACCTCAAAAACAAATGATTAAGTTGGCAAGCTCAGACAACTGCGAAACAATGTTAAATCACAAAGAAGGAATAAAAAGGTCGGGAAGAATTCCTTCGTACCACCTCCCGCTCTTAACTTGACCTAGTTGTGTCGTGTTGGGGCAGGTCGTGGTACGAGGGAACACCAACAAATAACGATGTGAGCCTTCGTACAAGTTTCTTTAATATGCTTTCGTGGTCCGGGACTTTGTGCGGAGATTTGAGGATTAGGATTTTGTTTTGTTTCGTTGGTGTATTGGAGTTTTGGTATGTGGCTGTTTGGGTTTTTCGTTTATATGCGTACTAGCAGCGCTTACCCGCGTTGTACGCGTTCCCGTGGGAATTTCGGGATGAAAATCCCGATATAGCGTATAACCTTCCCGTTGAATGTGGCTATCCATTACAAAAGGTTTATTCAAATCGGATTGGTAGGTTCTTCTTCAGCTTTATTTGTATTAGTATTAGATTGAAATGATCTCCTAGGTAATAAACTTATAGGTTTTGATTCGAAAATCGGAGATTGATGCTGCATCACCTTGTCTTCAGCGCATCAATAAAGGTTGTCTGCAAAGGCTACTAATTCCTATACAACTATACCATACAATATAACAGCACGATAAAAGTGTTGCTAGTATTAATAATTATGTTATTTATATTTCTAATATTGTGTCCAGATGAGTCGGGACAAAGGCTCCTAATTCCTATACTATACCATACAATATTACAGAACGATATTAGTGTTGCTAGTATTAATTATTATTTGTAATGTTGTGTCCAGACGAGTCGGGATGCGAGGCTGACATGTTGGAGGGCGCGGAGGTGGGCCGGCCCTCGCCGCCCCGGCCGCAGCAAGAGCCCATCAACCTCAAGAATGAGGTAAGACTATATCTTAACTAGATCTACTAAATATGGACTGAAAGAGTGACAAAAGAAGAAGTACATATTAGAATTGGTAAGAGAGAGAACATTACTTGAGTTAATAGGAAATATGAGAGGGAAGATGATAGGACATCTCATACGATATGATGACATAATGGAAGGTAAATTTGAACCAAAGCGAGGTAGGGGAAGGTCTAGAATCTGTTACATGAGTCAGATTAAAGAAAAAATATGTCATGTCGGATAGAAATGTGAAGGAGCTTGTACTGAACAGGAATAGATGGAGAAGTCTGCATCAGACTCACCCACAAGAGTCTAGCTCTTAAATTTATGATGATGAATATATAGTATATAAGTAGGATTGGTATGCAATGTAATATTTTTAAGTCGTAGATTACTCTAATAAGTATAAGATTTTTTTTTGGAAACTTATATTGTTTTTTACTAGAAGCTGTATAAGAAATGCAGTTACAAAAGAGTTACACCTACAAATCATTGTGTACTGTACAACCCAAATTAGCCTCATGTGCTCGCCATATCATCAAGCTATGACACTTGACTACCCATCTCGAAGCTCCAAAAGGTGAACAAAGTCGAGTGTGAATAAACGTTTGCGACCTCAAGTGGCGTCCGGCCTCTCATAAAAAGACGACACACATTTCCCAGGCTCAAAAGGTTCCCTCAAAGACTAAACATACCGCTTCGTTAGTGCTTCGCGAAAAAAATGCGCTACGGCGATCCGTGGCCGACCAATCGGGGTGCCACTCGCGCAACCTACTTGCTTCAGAATCTATAGTATCGATTAGTGAGCGCTTTTTTACCCACACGCACTCACACACCGCCACGGCGGGGGCAGCCTTTTTAACAATCTTTTTTTCGTCCACCCCTCGCCCCCGAAACCGCCACGTCCATTGCGCGGATGCAAAGACCACCCAAGCCTCCCCCCCCTCATATAGCAAGCATTGAAAATGGAATTTCCATGAGTGATGGAGTGTCAAACGGGAAGTGAAAAAACGGAGAAAAAGTACATTATGTTAATTATTGGACGCGTGCTTCGTCCGAGTTTAAATTGAATGTCATGTCGGACAGGCCGCCGCGTGTCCTCAACACTTCTACTCCTCCTATTCCGGCGGTGTGTTCGCATTTCAACAACATTCATTTTTCAATACTAATTTCATTAATTTTCCGCGCGGCCCGGTCCAATTTCAAATGTTTGGGAACATTTTTCCAAAGCCGTGATCATTTTAATTACATTTCTTTTAAATTTTCCAAAACTACATTTACATTTTCAAAAACAATAGTTTCGTTAATCAGAACTCAGATTAAAATCAATTTCAATAAATTATTATTCAAGGAACAGCCTAGAAAAAGAAATCTTAAAGGAATCGCGTTACGGTTTCGTGAGTTTGAATAAAAAATAAAGGATGCTTGTCACGAGGGTAGGTGTCGCAAGTGGTTTACTGGGTCGGCGAGGGACGCAACCCCTTCGGACCGTCTGGACCGGCGACCTTCCGTCCGCAACAATTACAAACAACCATAAAAAACAACTTCTTTTCCAAATAACAAAGATAATTACTCAACTGTTACGTGATCAAGGAAATTTTCTTAAACATAGAGGATTTGTTATGTTACGTTGATATAGTTTCTATATATAAAAATAGATTAGCTATAGATTAGAGATTAGAAGCGGAAGCAGCGCAGAGTGTCAGCACACAACTGGTCTGTTTTAACTTTTAATGAAATCTGGTATCGCGAGGCAAAGCACAAAAAGTGCGGACAAAGCACTTATTCACCGGACAACGCGACGAACTATCCGACAGTCGCATTGCTAATGGAAAATCCCGAAAAAATATCGGTGTTCAAAAAAATTGGTTAAAAAAACCCAAACACATTTGAATGAAAATTGTGTGGAGGCAGGGAGGCGGCGGCCGATCGCCTATTATTATTATTATTACTTGCATTATATCTGCATTTTTTTCGACGCACACAGACGCGGTGGCGCACGCCATTTTTATTTTCTTCTTTTTTTCTTTTTTTGGGGAAATTGGCGCGGGGGTCGCCCCCACGCACGGCCGGGCGGATCGAACTATGCGATGTCTACAAGTGGACGAACATTTAAATTGGCTCTCATCAAATATTGACTGCGTGTAGTTTTTTCATTAACCATTCGACTTTTTGTGAGGAACGTGTGGAGGCCGTGGACTCGACTCTCGATTGCGGTTCAATTTGTAGCCAATTCCTTTGACTCCGAATGTTGCATCATAAACACAACATATTTGAGGGCTCGCTAACGATACTGCAAATTGTATGCGAGCAAAGTCGGGTGAACCTGGTAGTGGTACATGTATGTACGAGTCACGAGTATGTACAATAACAAAAGCGTAAAGTTTTCTATTCACTGCAGGTTTGTATTTACCTTTATTACCTATAACGTTTTTTACAATATCGTGCTTTTAAGTAGGTTCGGCTTCGTCAAAAATATTAATAACACATGGTTCTAGTTCAGCTCGTAATATAAACATCTACTTGTATAAACAACTTTGTCACACTATGTCTACTAGTTAAGTCTATCTAAATTGGTAATTATCTCATAAACAAAATGTTTGCTCGGACACAACGCCTCTATTCCAAGCACAATAGAGTTCGCAATCGCAATAAAAAACAAATACAAAAACTGCATTCAAGCGAATTTATTATCATTAAAAAATGCAAAAAATCATAATTAAGGGGTGGTAGCGGGGTGCATCCCATTTTTTATTTTAATTGGCTTGTAAATTACTAAAGTTATAGTGAGAACGGTTGTGGGACCTTTTTTTGGAGTCTTTATTACCATTTTTAATTATTCCTATTTATGGTGACAACGGGTGTGTTATTTAGTTGTCACTGTCATGCGATGACAGCGAGGCTACGCAAGATAAGTTGTTCGGTGAATCGGGGCGTGGAAAATTGGATGTACTTTGTCGAAGTACAAGCAGCCTTTCTTAACGTTTTCGGATCTGCGAAAGTGGCGCCATCACTCTTGCGCAGACTTATCTGTAGTTGATGAAATGAATTATTATTTTGAGGTTTTTATTTTATTTTTATTTTTTATGTCTACGTGGGTAATGTAAGAACCATTTATTAAGAATAATTATTAATAATGACATGAGTAGCTTAACAATAATAATGCAAAAACGAACATAAAAATGTTTAAGCAATGCATTGTACAAATGTCAATTAATAACAGCAATTGAGTTTGCTGACAGTACTTATTAAATATTTTATGACTCCATCTTCTCGATAAACAATATGGTGAAACAAATCACATTAAAACATAATCTACACATGTCCACAACTAAGTATTGAACACTCTGTATGAATACTAGAGTGTTACTGTTGTGTTGACCGTACGTCTGTAACCACAGACAACAATACGATGTTCAAACTCTCAACTATTCCAACTCACGAGATCACGTTGAACTCTTTTGTTAGACAACTCGCAGGGTTGCCAGTATTGTATGCAACAAATTGAATTAACTTTATCAAGTCACTATTTATTCACCTAAACTGGACACATAAGTATTTATTTGCACAAAGTCACAAATACATTAATGATTTGGCATACATTTAGGTAAAACTATATTGCCATAGCAACACTATTATTCAACACTTATTTACTTACATATTTGTTACATAAATTCTTTGATTCATCATTAATTCGTCTTGCAAATGCTTGAGTTACAGCAACACCATTGCTTGCTTACAGTCACAATTTGCATCATAATGCCAAGGGTTAAGGTTTAAAGTTGGCTATTTGATGGGTGCTGGGTACCTATAGACTATAGAGGTAGGGTTGCAAATATAAATCTCTGGTCTGCAGCGGCCACGGAGCTTGGCCGTGATTGATCAAAGTCGTTTGTCAAGCTCGCGTCGCGACTGTTGGTAGCCCTCTGCAATTAGCACATGATTCTGGCCGCCTAATGCGCGCGAATTTAGTTTTAATTATGGAACAAACGTACATGAGATGAACGGTTTTTTTGTGTTCGATGTAATGAGGTCTTATGGGACTAAAATTTTTGAAATCATTATCTATTTTTTAAATACTTTGCACGCTTGATCAGGGTCGAAAAATCGAAAAACAGCTTTAAAATGGTTTGCTTACGTTGAACGTGGAAAAATTAAACATGTTTTTGTTATTTATTCTTTAATAACAATAGATACGTGAAATAACAAACAAACATTTTATAAAAAAGTAAAAACCTTCACCTTCAATTATTAATGTTGAAAATAATCATCTTTTAATACCAAATAACATATTATAGAGGTGTCAACAAAAACCTATCAATATGCTCATTTTTCTGATCATAAAGAAAATAACACAAATCCAATTATGTTTCTATGAATATTCAAGTGTGTTGACGAGTCAGGGGCTACGCATCGACCATTATTATGTGATAGAATCATTTACTGGGTCATCTGTCAAATGTCAAAGCATTAGTGATCTGACAACCCCTGTCACTTAATAGCTACCTGTCAAATGATATGCGTCAAATGTTATACATTTCAATAAAAAGTTAAACAATGTTTATTGAGACGCTCGCTTAAATTATTTGATTACATAGTTAGTTAATATGTTATACACTAACAATCCCCGCGGCTGTACTCGTTTTTGAGGATAATAAGTTTATATATACGAGTAGTTATCTATCATATACAAAAAGCTTTTATCAAATCCGGCAGGCAGTGCCAAAGATCAGCGGCAACAAACAAAAAACTCGTCAACCTTATTAAAATTATACAGATTAATAGATTGAAAAAGTATAATCGTAACATAAGAACTAGTTTCAAAATGGCATATGTCTAGTGTTGTCACTACTACATGATCAAATGTCAAACTCTACGATAGCATTAATGAATGCTGCGAGACGATTGCGCTCATAATGAACTGTCAAGAAAAAAATATAAATAAACAATTAAAAAAAGATGACGTCCCAACATTACACACGAATTAAAATGCGGTATCACGTACATTACGCTACGGCCAGTACTTTTATCAATACCTACTTACAAATACACGGACCGCGAAATACGTGGAGAGTCCACTGTTTATTATTTTAATTTTAATTGTTTTAGTGTTTGTTCGAAGTTACTTTTTCCAGCCAGCACCGAAAGTATTACTGATTGTTTTTTTTATCGTCGTTTATAATTGAAAACGGAACGTGTTCGATGATTTTAATTAAAATTATAGCCCACCTGTATCAACTTGCTGACATTTATGTTGTAATACGCGATTACTAAAAAGGTTTTTATGAAAAAAATAGATTGGTTAAGATGATGTGTTTATTAAGTAAATGATAATAATTTTAATTATGCTTGCCTAATTGCTATTTCTTATCCATTTATTGTAAGTTAATAAAGCAATAATTCCGAGCCTAGTTTGCCTTTTTATACGTATTTTTCTCCGAGAAAATTACACGTAACCATTAATTAATGTATGAAATTGTATAAGTAGTATTGTAGTAGATAGACGTATATAGGAACACGCGAAGGTAAACAAAGCATCCGTCGATTAATAACAGAATACCACAAATAAAGACAAAGAGACTCTTAATAAAAACGAAACAAAAGTAAAACGTTCAATAACAGATGCAATTTTTAAAAAAGGAATTTCAAAATGTCAATTAACTGACGCCTATAGGGAAGTGTTCGCCTATCGATGCACCCAACAAAGAACCTATTAACAATATGAGTAATGCACAACTTAGATCGAATGGCTATCTGATGGGGCGGCGAGGCAGACGGGCGACTTAGTTCGCGACTGTTTACACTAGACACTCGTATAAGCCGATTTGGATTATGTTAGAAACGCGATTCTATTACAAAATGGAATTCATTGGTTAATGATTAGAATAGCTGCATGCTTAGCTTTAGAATTCGTTTTGCATTTAGAATTAATCAATTTGAATTTAGTTCTGATTTGAACTGTAAGTGAGCAGATTGTTCGATTTTCAAATCTGTCTATAGTTAATTCTTTTTAATACGTATTGGCCGAAAAAAGGTTTTACGTGAAACTACCCAAATCATTAATCTTTATTGGAAAGTGAGATATTGGAACGAAAATGTTTTCCTTCGATTATATCCGCCCGTGTGCAACTTTGCCCATCCTCTGAAAATGGAACGACCGATAAAAAAGGTAACGAATTATAAAAAAGTGGAGGCACACAATCGCCAGCGCGGACGTGTGGGTGGCTCGGGCGAAATGAAATGAAATAATGAAAAAAATGGGCAAAAAGCAGTACAAACATGCATTGTCCCAACCACCCCCCTTAATGAGGAGGACGCGCCTACCCCCGCCCGCGCCGAGCCCGCGCCAAGTGCCTGATTATCACCTGATTTTATCTGTCACCTTTGTCCATTGTTCACTCCTTTAGTTTCGTGTATTTACATAGCAAGTCTAAATAGGCAAATCAACACTAGCCTAGCCCGGACTAGACTTTTCCCGTATTACATTCTAAGATTTTACATGTTCTAAGACATAGAACATGTCTCCTGACATGTGACCACTTTGAGACTAAACAACCTAAACAACTGTGACCGATAATTCAACGTGCCCTCTGACGCACGGAGGGCTCGGAAAGAAAATCCACTATCGGCCACCCATGTAGGTAGTCTCCGACTGAACATTGCTTAACTATTGCCATGAGCTCACATAACCCAGTTTACATAATGTTAACTATTATCCATTGGTAACGTCTTTTCTTCCTTTCTTCCCCATACATTTAAGACTGAGAGACCAGTAAATCGTGCCCTTTGATATCTTCAGCGTAATGTACTAAACCTGCAACAGAGAGACAAAGGCAATATGACTTTATTGGTAAAGATTTTATAATCCATGATGATTTCTAACCCTGAAGTTTATAAAAACTCAGAGAGCTTTAAACAAAAGCTATTGTTTAATGTGCAAAGAAAAAGAATAATTCTTTATGTAATGTTTGAACTCCAAATTAATTTTCATAAAGATATTGTATTAAACAAGCAATAACAATTAACTTAATTTATGCACAACTATCTCCTAATCCTAGTTAGAGTATTGTGCAAGGTGCCGCCGGTTCAGTAATGTTGTAATTGTTTAGGTATTTGCTGTAAACCACAAATGGTAACTAGATAACGCTTAAAAGGCAAGCGAAATGAATATCGAATAACAATTAAGAAATAATGATAATTTTATCTTCTTTTGAAATCGTGTTACAAAACGAACGGGGTGGACATTTTGAATTCAAGATATTTGTCTGTACCTCGTAAGTTGAAGCGAAACGATCGCTCACCGTAACTCTGACTAACTTTACGCTCACGTAGCTGTCTTTACGTTCCAAAGCCGTGAACTTTTTCTTCCACACGATCGAGTACACACACGAAAAAAGCCCAATTTTCGAACACATTAACCATCAAAAACAGCGTCCGAAATTAATTTGTTTATGCGAAACAAAGGTGGGTGCTGGCTGCATGCACCCGTGCCTCGCCCACCTCCCGAAAAAAAGTTAAAAAATAGGAAAAAAGGGGGGAGGGGGCGCCCCCTCGCGGTGCGATCGGCATCGGCCTTCTTTTTTTAATCGCGTCGCATTCAGCCTGTTCGTTTTTGGTAAGCATACACTGCGCGTTGCCTATTTTCCAATTTAGATTGCTTTGTATTACTGGTTGAACGATGTGCAATAGTTTTTTGAGGTTCGTGACACGTGAACGCAGGAAATTAAATTGCTGTGTCAAAAAAATCGAAGGCGCTCCCTGAGATCGATCCGGAGGCAGCTTACAGAACGACTGGGTCGGCGGTAAGGTGAATACGGGGAATGAAACAATTGAAGCGTTATTTTCCTTTGACTCACTAAATGTATGTCAATTATGAGCTGTATTGATGTTACATATTATTCAATTATTCTTTTGGGTTCCGTAGCCAGAAGATAACAACTGGGTCTTAGTGCTAAAACTTCGCTGTTTGTCCATCGGTCATGTTTTGTAAATTTTAAACCGTAAAGCATAGGCTCATCAAATTTGAAATGTCTTCTTTGGTAATTTACTTAAGATTTTTAATACCAAGAAGGTTCCTTTACGATATAAGAGGGTCTTCTTATCTGCGTACAATTAATCGTTCTTGCTTATATTTTTAGCGATTTTTATTCTACTGACAAAAAATATATTGTTGTGTAATTTTGCGGACCCTACAAAATTATGAATTTTGCAATAGATTTTATGCGTATCAAGAAGTAAAAAATAAATACATAAGGAAATTCAATTGATGCTGAAACAGTGGTCTATTGATTGATAAAATGTTGGTATTTGACTATACTCTTACACCGGCCAGCTTCAAAAACCGTTGAATTGGGTTCACTTTTGATCTTGATGCTTGATCTCTTGTTAGTTCTACTAAGGTTTCCATTACTCTTCCAAATAAAAAGGAAAATAGTTCGTATATAAATATAGCGCAATTTTATTCAAAGCACAATCAAACAAGTAAAATTATTTCCATCATTTTCCAACTTAAATTTTTTTTACATGTAACATTTTTACATTTCAAGTCATGAACTTGTGTAATTACACCACACAATTACAAAGGACTTAAACGTAAATCGTTAAAAACTACATTAAAAACAATTCCGTTAACCCTTCGCCGCCATTACAAACGCCATATTAATAATTAAATATAATTAAAGCGTATACCCCGACCAATAACTCAAGTATCAAAATTCTCTGATAATTAGTACGCAACGGCAATAAATATTGCCGAGACGATTATTAACTGGCGACGTCTAATCACTGGGAGTTTATAATGACAACTGTTTAAACTAAGAACTTGCTGCAATCGTGTCCTGGAGGCTTTTTATATTATTTATGTTTAACGTAATGTGAGCGGTTTGCAGGGTTAATTATTTTAATTTTAGGTTTTACACTACATTTTGAAGTTTATCGGTAGGTTGTAAAGTGTTATATTATTTGTGTAGTTAATACAATATGCCACATTTCAAATTTCATATATGTATTTACTGAAAACTGCGGAAGACAAAAGCTCAAGAAAAAACATTCTGATAGAATTAATGAAAAATCTTTTTTAAAGGCCAAAACAGCTATACTAATCCGTAGACAATAGTCAGCGTTTTCTTAAATTATCCTACCGTCTTCTCAAACCTCAGTCACAACACCAAAAAAATTCAAAAGATAATAACAATTAAAAACAAACCTTAAAATTATAGTTATCTTAACCCAAGTTCCAAGTTTACGGATCCTCTGTAGCCGCAAGCCATACTGGTTTCTTTCACCCTTTGCTATAATTAAAATGCACACTTAACTAATAATTAGAGAGTACAAAAGACCACATTTCAAGATACGATAGTATCTAACATTCAGTCCCAATCAGATAGTAAGCTTATTTATAATTCAATAGAATGTACTTAGCATTTTCCTGTACAGGCATATTTTAAAAAGTTAAGTAAAGTATTAGCCTGTAATGTCCCACTGCTGGTCAAAGGCCTCTCATCTCACTGAAGATATCAGTACAGTGAAGATGTTTAGGCATATTTTAATACTACGAAAATTCCTACATTTCCGAGTGTGTACGCCCTAATCATGACTGTTTTAACAGTTTAACTAAGTTTTTAAGAAATAAAATAATTGAAATTGAAAATAAAACGTCCTTTGCACATTTAAAATTCTATTTTGCAAATCGAACACGTTTATAAAAGCTTTTATCTACATTAAAACTTTCGATTTATTTACATTAAAATTTCAAATATCGAACTGCAAATGTGTATCCAATTTACATTACAGTTTTTATTAGTGATATATTAAAACCTTTGTTTACTGATGAGGATGATATGACAATACAAGGTAGCTTTGTATAATCCTCACTGTACTAATCGAATTATATTTTTTATTACAAGTCCTTAAATATAATCTATGGAAGATTTTCCAATAAAAGAAGGAAAAAGTTTAAGTGAAGGGTGTAATTATTTTAAACCTTTTTCCTCTATAATATGTCTTTGGTTAGAAAATCGGCGCCATATTAGTTTACATTTGAATACTCGTAGGAATGTAAAGTCTACTCTATAATCTATGTCTATACCTGTCATAAAGTTTTGTCGCATTATTTTTTTAAATTGTGAACCCCTCGGTCCTTAGGCCGTGTTCACAGTATCAGATATCGCACTGTCTCTCGGATAGGAAAGTGTACATTTACGAAAGATATAAATGCGTATCATTAATCAAAGTAATTAGATCATTACCCGGATCGTATTCCTTCCTCCCGGAACGTCGGAACTATCTTTTTAGGTACAATTTTATGGTGGATTCTTGAAAAATCGTTTATAATCATTTTCAGTGCAACTAATTATGATTAATTTACGTTTTTCTTTGTTTAATGAGGGACTAGCTTCGTTTCGGTTCTATTTTTGGATGCGGTTATTTTAATTTTTATAAGAGGGTTTTAAAAGTCTTGGTTTTGACATTTAGCAGTTTTTATGTTTTGCTAACAAATAACTTGAATACAATAACCATTCCTCACCATCACCTAATTATGTGACTGCTGCAGTCGTTCGCCAAATGCAGCCGACTACGGTATTCTTTACACTGTTGCAGTCACTGCATGTTGCATGCAGCGAATGACTCCATATTAAGATTTTTGCCAATCTTTGCTGTCCATACACATAAAAATGTCACACACACACACACACATCTCTCGAACCATCCAAACATCGCCAACCATTTCTATCTTTCACCTTCTCCCACCAATAGCTATCGAAAGCTACAAAATCGTCCGGCCAACTCTTCATCACCTATCAGCTGCTCTCATATCATCAAGATTAATTATTATAAAATCAGTTAGTAGTTATTATAAAGAAATCAAAGCTTAACTAACTGCCTACTTAGTATAAAGTAATAGGAGGTATTTTTCCGCGTTCCTAAGTAATTTACACCGTGCGTTCTCGCATCGCCTAGCTGCACATAATTGGAACAACCATGATTTATGTTGGGTTAATTTTATGATAATAAGCCTATGAATAATCTACAGACTGCCCTATTCTGTATTGGAAATATTTTGTGTCAATTTAATATGTTTTAATGTGGTTAACGATAATTAACGAATATTTTTATGTATTAAGTGCTACCGTGCTGACGGAGGATGTAAAATTGACCCGGTTGTTTTAACCATTATACTATGTCGGAAGAGTCGGTTTTAAGTGTCAAAGTAAAATATCGTTTTAATGCTATATTCGAATTTCAAAATTCAAATTTTCAACGGATTCTAAAATATGGCCAATTATCAGCGCCCCGCGGTTTTACCCGCGTTGTACCCGTCCCTATGGGAATTTTGGAATGAAAATAGACTTTAACCTTCCCGTTGAATGTGGTTATCTATTACACAAATTATTATTCAAATCGGACTGGTAATTCCAGAGATTTGCTCAAAAAACAAACTTACAAATTTTACCTCTTTATAATATTGGTATACATATATAGATAAAATATTTATTAAGTATAATCTGTAATTATTCTGATAGTAATTAATTAAAATCTTAAAAACAAATATTATTTACAGTTTATATTGAGTTAAGGTTAATTACAAAGCTTCCTACGCAAATCTAAATGAACTGGAAGTGAAAGTTATTTAACAGTAGCCAAGTTACTTATTATTCTGTAAAATGTTTATGTTTAGATTAAAATATTATTTAAATATAAGGCTATATAAAAAACATATAAAATCCCTAAAAAAAAACTAAAAATCCTATTAATATTACAAATGCGAAAGTTTGTGAGGATGGATGTATGTATGTTACTCTTTCACGAAAAAAATACTGGACGGATTTGGATGAAACTTTACACTTATATGCACCAAAATAACACATGGGATACTTTTTATTTTATCCCGAAAGTCCCGCGGGAACGGGTACAACGCTTGTAACACCGCTGGGCGCGGCGAGTCTAATATAAACCCAAAAAATCAAATGACCTAACTAATATGTATTACCCTATTCTAACTCCAATTGTAAGCACTAAAATACCTTAGGTAATATATCCTAAGTGATAGAATATCTGTAGGTACCTAGTCTAGATCTAGACCTAGGTACAGAACGCACATAATACCACCTCGAGGCCTCACTACAGAATGGGGGCAGATTGTAATAAGTCGCCATAATTTATGCTACTCGCAATTAAAGTAAGATTGTTACTACCGTAGATGTAGTGGCGATGGAAGAGGTAGAGCTTTCGTTTTGGACACTTCGCGTTTGTTCTTTGTGTCGATGAGACATATAAATTCTACGAATCCTACTAATATTATAAATGTAAAAGTTTTTGAGGATGGATGTATGAATATTTGTTACTCTTTCACGTAAAAACTACTGGACGGATTTGGATGAAACTTTACAGTAATATAGGTTATACATCAGAAAAATACATGGAATACATTTTATCCCAAAATTCTCACGGTAACTGGTACAACGCGTAAGACTGTGGCTAGTAATAAATAATTTAATAAACTATTACTTATTTACTTCTATTGAAATGTTAAATTTTAATGATTTTTGGGTGTTAGTAAGTGTATGACTGAAGAGACCATCTAAGATGTTTTAGTTAAAGCTATACCTTTATAATTGTATGTTGTCGAAATAGTTAAGCATCAAATGTCGAGCGATTTTTTGTCATTATTTATTTGACCATGCATATAGATAAGTACATAAAACTTTAACCTCATTAGCATAACAAATAATTATAATAAACATCTTAAAAGAGCCTCGCGAGTTGACTGTCTATCTTATTCAATTCTCTACCTTTATCAATGCTCATGCGTAAAACTATAAAATAATTTATATACAAACATTCTATAAACTACTCACATTTTACAAGCGACAAAGCGTTAAAACTTAACACACACTCAACTATAAACTCACACTTCACAAAGTGCCACTACCATAAAAGCTTTACTTCTTCGTTAACTCCATATCCCGTTCTATAGTGCGGGAACGAGATCGTTTCTTTAAGATTATATTCATATCGATCTATGTTATTAAGTGATTAATAATCATTACATCTATCCTTACAGAGATAGGCTCTAATACTGATGATACTGGTCTAAAAAGTGGATAAATTCAGATTGGTTCGGAAAGAAAAAGCTTTTGGTCTACAAAATGGTTATACATTGACCATTTCGCATCTGTTTATAGAAGTAGTTAGTTATTATAAATTATCATAAGTTGATAAATATAAATCAAGGGTACTTCGGGAGATATAAACTAGTAGCAGCGCCCCGCGGTTTTACCGGCATTGCGTCCATTCCCGTGGGAATTTCGGGATGAAATACAGCCTATAACCTTACTATTGAATTGGCTATCCTTTACTAAAGTAATTATTGGAATCGGACTGGTAATACCCGAGATTAGCCTGAACATACAAACAAACAAATTACTCATATTACCTCTTTATAATATTAGTATAGATATTGGCCAAATAGTTTGATTTTATTTGAAACAAATGAAAGTCGTACTTTCGTACATTCGTTTAGCATTAGTAGATTTGACAGGTCCGGATTTACTCAAAGCGCTAGCCCGAAGCCCCAGAGATATATAGCTAAGTAACCCAGAGATATACAATGAGAGGCTAGTGGGGTACCAGTGGCATTAGGACCCTGAAGTTCTAAATCCGGCCCTGAATTTTGACAATGTAGAATCACACTGGTTTCTATATGTCTTCTGTGTAAAATAAAATCGAAGTGCATCCGTAAACGTATTTTCAATTCAAAATATGTTGAACCAGTTTACCACTATCAAAACTACATGGATCGCACTTTAAGAAATAGTGTCTTGTGACCACTACAATAATCAATCTCGATTACCCATCTCAGATGACATAGCAGTTTTGACATATTTTCTAGCTAAGTTAATATTAATTTCGCCTTTTTTACTACAATGTGACATTTACTGACTTAACTATACATGTCAAAGTCTTGATCTGCTATCTAAGATAACTGATCGAGATAAATTAAATGATTGGGGTCGGCCGTTAATAAACAAATGAAAAACGCCCAAGGCTTTAACACTACCAGCAGTATATCTGTCACTAAAATGATATTAAATGTACCCAAGTTTCACAATCAAATAATAACTTATAATGAGCACTAAGTCCGCTTTACGATCGCATTGCCTAGATAAACAGTTTATTATACAACTACTTTTACAAATAATTCAGCCAAAATTAACCTCTTTTCACCGCACCTATAAGGCCCATAATCGCTTGTACTTCGCTATAAAACTTAACACTTAGATAGCCTTATGAGTGCCATTTATAAGGACCAATTCAGTTCGCATTAAATGTAGAGCAAGGTAGGTTGTTGGTAATACTTATTTTATTGGTTTAAGCTTTTTATAAGTTACAGTTTGTATTTTAAGTATGATTCTACTGTAATGAATGCTAAAGAGACATTAACCGAAACTGAACTAATATTATAAAGAGGTTTTATTTTTAATATTGTTTGTACAGGCTAATCTCTAGAACTACCAGCCCGATTTGAATTTATTTTTTCGTATTGGATAGCTACATTCTGGATTATTCATTCTAGCTACATTTCATACAATTACAAGGAATACAACGTCTCGCGAGCCGCAACCGGCCCGCATCCGTACTATGTGTGTCTTGCGCTTTAGGTAAAATTTCCACCATATCTTCTAATATATAAAATTCTCGTGTCACAGTTTTCGTTGCCATACTCCTCCGAAACGGCTTGACCGATTCTCATGAAATTTTTTGTGCTTATCCGGTATCTATGAGAATCGGCCAACATCTATTTTTCATCCCAAAATTCCCGCGGGAACGGGTACAACGCGGGTGAAACCGCGGGGCGCAGCTAGTAGTGTTGTAAAATAGTACTTATATATTTTTATTAGTTAATTACGACTGTTAAGCAAGGTCCCTTACCTGAATGGGTAGCCGATACTGGCATTTCTATCTGAACGCTATCGGGCATTGGAAGGCACGTTAAACAGTCTGTCCTGGTTCTTTCAATCGTTAGACCATGTTAGAGGCTTATGGGTGGTCTAAAAATTTCGACAGCAGGGTTGGCCACTAACCTCGAAATGCATGAATGACATAAACTTATCATTACATAGTATAAAACAAAGTCGCGTCTGTTTGTCTTCTGTTTGTCTGTCTGTATACTTAAATCTTTAAAAATACGCAACGGATTTTGATGGGGTTTTTTGTAATAGGTAGAGTGATGCAAGAGGAAGGTTTTTATGTAAAAAATTCCCGAAATTCCCACGGGAACGGGCACAACGCGGGTAAAACCGTGGGGCGCTGCTAGTACTTAATATACTCTTACTCGTACTTTGAACGAAAGGAAGGCGGGTCGCGACAGATAATACATAACATCACTACTGTATCACCAGTACAATGATTGTACGATGTAAACCCTTATCTGTGGTCTATCGGAGAACCAGTTCGTTGATCGCTCGATGAAATCTTAAGATCGATACGATACGCTCAAGCAGATCGGTAGCTAATTGAATTCGGTATTCGTTACTAGAATACGTTGGTATTTATCCTACTTAGGTGCAGTGAAGCGACCGCGACAATGGATTGCGCTTTTGTTGATGATTATACTTAGTGTAAAAACTAGATTATAATGTTAAACTAATAAAAATCGTTTTTTTTTTCATCGTTATTCGCCGACGTTGCTACAAAATGAAAGGATTGATATGTTGTTCGATAAGTGTCCGTATTTATCAGTGGTATCAGGGAGAAAAAATCGTTTTAGCCTTTTTCAATTTTTTTATTAGGTATGTTTTACTTGACCTTCAATGTCGACGTAGGCATCTATCTTATCAGTACTACCTACCATTAATATAAAATGTGACTCTTAGAGTAGATACCTGTAAAAATAAAAAGTATAAGCCTGTGATGTCCCACTGATGGATGAAGGTGATACATCTCACTGGAGATACCTTCGAGTCAAAATCAAAGTTGTTAGAAAGTTACCTCTAAGTAAAGTTAAGTTACGTCCGGAAAATCTCCATACAGACCAAAGGACTACCTATGTTTATCATCAAAACACTCCGTGCCTCCGTGCCCCGTGGTCTAGTGGTTTGAGCGCTCGGCTCACGATCCGGAGGTTCCGGGTTCGATTCCCGGTGGGGATATCTCACAAAAATCACTTTGTGAGACTGTCCTCAGTTTGGTTAGGGCATTGCAGGCTGAATCACCTGATTGCCCGAAAAGTAAGATGATTCCGTGCTTCGGAGGGCACGTTAAGCCGTCGGTCCCGGTTACTTTCTACGGATAGTAGTCGTTACATGAGCCATGTCAGAGGCCTTTGGCGGCTCTATAACCCTGACACCAGGATTGGTCAAGTTGACCATCCACTCGATAAGAAGAAGATCAAAACACTACATCGGCCATTTAAATGTTAACATTAATTAACCAATCTCCATAAAACAAAACAAAAATCAACTGATTAACCTAAAATTAAGCTTAATTAAAATAAAAAATGGAAACCGCAGGCAATCAAGGAGGGATATACTTTTAATTCTTTTTGACCGTTCTCGTACTTACGGATGCGAATTTATTAATTAATTTCGAAATGCATTTATCTTCCTCGCATGATGCAAACGTTTAATAAGGACGCCATAATGGTATTGCGTTTGAAGGAACCTGGGCAGAGTTGGCACTTGAGGAATTGGTCGTAGATTGGAACGATAAAGTGTTTGGTAATTGATTAGTTTTTGGGGTGAATTAAAGAAGGTGATAAAGTTTAGTAATTGAATAGATTTTGGTGATTTTGGGTGACTAAAAAAACAAAAAGTGGGTGATTTTTAAAGGTTTTTATTTTATGCTCCGTTCAGTATCACAATGATATGAATTTGAATTCGATATCATTGTTACTATTTTAAAATATTTATAATCTATACAATTTACCATGCCTATCAATCTAATCTATATAACTCATTTCTCAAATCCCAATTTGTCCCCCAAAGCTCTCCCTTAATTCTACATAAAATAAAGAATACAACCGAAAAAGCTTTTCCAAAATTGGGAGAAAAACTAACAAAATGAAAAGGACACTCGCAACATCGTTACTTGAAAAAAAGTAAAAAGGAACGCGCACGCTTTTAGTGCCTGCTTTATTTTGGTTCCTTTTAAACCTACTGTAAATCTATTTTGTCAAAAACTGCCTACATGGATATTGCGCCTACGTTAGTACTGCGTAAACAAAAACAGGTAAGTATGGTATAAAGATAGGTAAATATGGTATTTTTTAAAAGATCTTTTGGTTAAAAGTTGAATAAAAAGCTGACTTATTACAATACAGTTAAGGTGTTAATAGTTTAAACAGTTACAGTAAATTCAATAGTCGACATAATAGGCCAAAGTAAAATGATCCTATATTTATTATTATTTAACTTGTTTAAGCGATGTTCTACTTCAAGTATCTACCAAGTAAAATAATTGTACTTGTGAAATAAAATGTATTGTTTTTCAACAAAACATCAAAACAGAGACCTCTAGCGTTTTCAAATGTAAACTAAAACAAAAGTTATTAAGGCCAATATTTTTCATCAGCCCGATTAGCCCACTCTCCCCTTATTTAAATAATAATCTTTACATCAATCTGTTTGGTTTGTGTTCCTTGATTATTAAAACAAGCCTTTATTAAGATTAATCTTAAACCATTTCACGATTCAACGATTAAAGATAAGCTAATAATAATTATTGTTCACCTAACTTTTAATGTAAATCGAAGTATTCCTAATAAAATATTACAAGAAATAACCAAGCAAATAAACTTAGCGCAAAACTGAATACTCGTAAACAAATATAAATTAAAAACTTAATTATTATAAATATCGAATGCAAAAAACTTCAATTCGATATAATAAAAAGTATAAAAATGACAAAACAAGATAATGCCGCATTCACACATGCGAGAATGCCGCGTATTATATCGATACTTTTAAACGTTCACGTTTATTAACATACTTATTAATCGGTGCCCCCGGGCTACTTCGGTAGATGTTGGTAGCTGAGTAATATTTCTTCAATGGTTTACGATACGCCCCGCCCTCTTGCGTTGGACCGGCCGCGGCGCGCCCGGTACGTCGACAAATGAGCGCGATGATTATATTCGTGTACACTTGGCTTAATACAACCGTTTGGTTTGTGTTTTATTGGGAAAATTGTTAGTTTTATAGTGTACTGTTAACAATAATTGTACTATCTCTGAATAAATATTACATACTTTTAGGGTATATTATATTTTATATTCTCTTCTAATTAAATATGGTTTCTCTAATTTGAGACTCCTAGACCAAGTTGTTTTACATTATGTAGTAAATATTCTTGCCATTTATTTGTTCATTAAGCTTCACGTATGCATATACAATGATTCTAATTAAAACCCAATTACAACCATATTTCAACGTAAAAATCCAATTAAAAAATTAACATAATTTTAATTTGTTTCAGGTAAAGTACCATCCGCACGGAGTAAGTTCACTCCGCCAACTGTTTATCAACTAGTTTTGAATACTAATACACAAACAAATTCAACGCACACATAGTAAAGCGCTCAATCAAGACAAGTCACATTACGAAAGCAAATTATCAAGCCTGCCGTTTGTAGGGTGGTGTAATTAAAATACGTTGATTAATATGTAAATGTAATAAGATTACCCTCCTGAATAATTAACGTGGGGTTGAGATGTGGACGACTCTGTGCTCGGACGTTGCCCTGATGATCTATGTCCTGCGAGCCTGTTTGGAGGTGATGGACCGACTTTAGGATGTTTGGTACAAGTTTTCTGTAATGTGATGCGACTTGATTGGGTTGTAGCGGACTTTAGATAGTATTTGGAGGGTCACATACCTAGTCCTTATTATCTGTATGCGTATTCAATACAATAATTGTTTTAAAGAAGATAAAGTTTTAGGTCTCTGAAAATGATTTGTTTATCATAACTCACTCAGATAAGATTTATGCATCAACAAATACCTCAAGTTAATCTAGGACTATGTTTCTCGCAAGTCTCCCGCCAAAATCTCCCGCCAAAACGGCGTGTATCCGCCATCTTTATTAAGAACGCATGGCTCCCAGCCTCGTAGCGTTGGTCAACGGCCAGCAAGGCGTTAAAGGCATCAGCTACACCATCCACCAATCTTAATAGACCCCTTCCCCCTGTCGTAGTCTTAGCAACTTTAGGCGGGGTTAGGGAGCTCACGGGTCATCGTAACCTGGTCCTGGGAGCTTGGCTCACTTGTCTAATGGCTTTGATTAAACTGCCAGTTTATTTGACGGTAGGATGCGTGCGTGCGACCACCTATGAATTTACGTTTAGGCAACGTCCGAATATGGAATTATGATCGAAGATTTAGAATCTTGTTCGTGTATAGTGCAGTGACTTTTATGGGCTCTACGGCTCTACGTAATATGTTTCTCAGGTATTCCTTGTAGATAGCTGATATTACAATGTTTACTTTAGTCAAGAGAAATAGGGGTACTATTAGATGTGGACTTTGTTGGTTTTTGAACCGTAAGATACTAGGAAGATAGTATAAGGAGGGCAAAGACGGGGATGACCGACTGACTGAGAAAGCTTGGGCGAAATGATTACGCTGCCTTCCACAGTTATTTGGCTGGGACTGCGGATGTGCTTCCGAATAGGTGATACTTTAAAAAGCGCCTCTTTTTGGCCAAAAGTGATTAAAAATGTTTGACTTTGACTCGCTTAGAAAAGAAACTGGGCAAATGTTTGAGGGCCACATTTGCCCACAAGTGGAACAGTCAGTATAGATTATACGATACATCATCATAATTCCCTACCTGTATTCTCAGTTTACATAACCAACGAACCTTAATAAACAACATAATCTAATCAAATAATAACGTAGTAATATTAAATGATCGAGCTCCTAAACATGGACGTTAAGAGGGCAAACCAACGAATTAATTTCTCAATAATCCAGACCGCAGGCGGGCATTAGCCGATCCTACCCTAGGTTTAGGACATTGTGTATCGACCGGGCCAAAGTTCACACATCTCAATATTTCACTGAAATAGCCACGTGAATGTACCTTGGGTCGGTTCTATATGTATTATAAGAATTATGAACTAACAGGATGTGTGACTTAATTTACATTAGACGGTTTAGCATATTAGTTTGATAAAGGTAATTTGACAGGCGATGATAACTCGTAAGATGATAAGGAACATATTGTGATGTAAATTGTAAAGCAATGAGCATCTTGGATGGGTGCCATGTAGTGACGTGTGGTGCCCGAGTTTTTTAAGCTTGTATAGGCATCTGCAGAGGTGTGAATGAGGTGTACTAAGAACCATATCGCTTTTTGTTTTAATTGCATTTTATTGATACTTACTGTAGTACTTACTCGAAATGGTTAAAAAACTGATGACGTATCTGTTATCAATAATTTGACATAGTTTAAAAAATATGTACGTCTCAAATCATATAGTATAGCTACAAAGTAATGTTTATCAAGTATTCATCATGCTAATTGAACTCCTCAGTTTCCAATTATATTTTCTAAAAACAAACAAATTCCTTATACACTGGAAACAATATTCCGTTCTAATTATAAGCAAACTCGATACAAAGTAAATTATTAACACAAACATACCTCAATAGATTAAAAGATAAGATATTGTGTTTGTAATAACGTTCCGAACAATGGGTTCCTGGTGCCGGCCATTGCTTCTGGCCTCTCAATAATTAGGATAGTGCATCTACGTTTACCGAATGAGAATAAAGCCTACCCTTTGTGGGGTGTGAGAAGACGAGGCGGGTGTGTGTGCGTCTGTGTGAATGCATCTTGATTCCGGCGGCCGTGTGTGCCGGGGGACGCCGCCGCGCCGCACGCCACTCTCCGACACCCGACGACTCCACGCGTCAAACAACTACCACCGAATTATCCAACACAATAAAATCAAAACAAAAAAGCTAATTTAAAGAAAGCTTTGATCGTCCGTAATCAGAAATCCTTTGGAGACTTCAATTTTTTATTGAAATTGGCGTCCTGTTAATTAAAACCAAATCGAATTAATTAAAGACCGAAAATTATTTCGACCCCTTTTTTCTAAGAAGCCGTGGCAGGGTAGAGCGGCCTGGCGGCGCGCGGGGCGGGCGCTGTTTGTTCCTCGTGGCCGCATACCATAAACTAATATTCGCTCGGACACTACTTGGAGTTATTGGACAATGTAAATGAACGCTATCTACTATAATGCCTGCCTTATTTCCCCCTCAGCTAGGCCAGTGCCCGCAGCGCCCCCCGGGGGGGCGCCCCACCCCAGCCGATGTCTCATCAGTAAGGATTGAACCCTTTAATGTATTCACCGTAACTTCGGGATGAGTCTTGTATTAGTGTTATAATGAGACGTGGCCCTGAGGAATTATGGCTATACTTGTGGATCTCTAGGGTCGGGATTAACCCCAACCTAGTTTCAATTTCTCTATATGTGAGTTTTCATCAGATCGCTTCTCTATAATATTATAATTAAATTCTTCGTTGTTGACGTTAGTTCGGCTAGATTAAGTTGGTACAATGTGTGTTTGTTTGTAGATGTCTTGCGTCGAGCATTGTTTTATTGGAGACGTAAAATTCAGTTCGCCATGACAAATGTAGCACTACTGCTATACGTATGGTAAAAATAATATCGCAAAAGTTATTGAGATACGTGTCAAAACCAAGTTTCATGTTTTTTATTCGAGAAAATGTCTGTAGCAACACAATCTGAACAAACTTTCAAACAAAACATATTATCATTATTTATCAAAAGTCCCCGCTAATGAAGTTTTTATTCCTTTCAAATAATCAGAGTAAAAAGTTTCCTGAGCTGCCGTAATTAATGAACGGTTCAAAACACAAAATGTTGCCTTTAATTTTCGGCCAATAACTAAGGAGGTTTCATTAAAAATGTTATTTGCCGGGCTTCTTGAGTCACCAACAGATCGATAATGCTGCCAATTAGCCGCTACCAATTTTCCAATAAAACTTCAAACTGTTTTCCATTCCATTATCTCTCACCACCCTTTATTGCCGGCGAAGTTAAGCTACGACTCCTCTCTCCACTCTGAAATTATTACAATAATAATATTATTATATTAATAATTGTATTGATAAGGAGACTCTCGTAATAAGGGTAAACCGTCCCCTTTCTGGCAGCCATCCTCAATAGGAGAATTTATGTAACTAATGAAATAAGCGAAGTGGCGCCCCGCGCCCCGCGCCCCCGCCGTCCCAACCCGCTCCCATCCACCCTTCATTATCGGAAAGTTTGAAATATAATTTGAAATTATGCTCAATGTTATATTGAAGATAAGAGAAACACAAATTCCTTTAATTGGACTTGTTAAAGTGACTCAAATTAAGTTAACACCGAGTTGATGGTATTACTTTCGAAGTTGGAAGTTATGACGGACTGTCCGTAGGTTTCTGCGGAATTCATGGGGTGATTAGCGGTGAAAGAACAGTTATCGGTTCCTCGACCTGCGCCACTTTATTTAACGGCCTGACATTTATGGGAACTTATTGCATTGTATTAACTACTGAGACCAGTGGCACGGCAGAATTACTACTTACAACTTGAATCGTTTACCCGACATCTTCAACGATAATTGCTATTAGACCACTTTTAACTCAATATTTTATTATATCAAACTTGAAGATAAAATATTGATGAGTACTTAGTAATTTTGTAATTCAGACCAGAAAAGCCGAACAACTTACTGAAAGATTCACGTTCGTGTTAAATTTCATTTGAAACCTAACCTTTCCTAAATCAACGCACATAAATTAATAAACAATATTTTGTAGTGAAATCCTTGAGGGATGTGCGTTGGGTCAACTATTGATTTTGCGAGTGCGGATAGACGCCGGACCTCGGCGTAACTTGAGACCATCACAATTAGGCGTCGGTCTCAATCTAATTATATTTCTGATTGGAATAGTGACGACGCACCAGTTGTTGGCTACGGCTGTGATTTACGATGTTACACTCTATCTCCCAATCTTGTTACGTTTAAAATAATCGAACAATACAATGTAAAACTATTCAACTACGTCAATGTTTTACATCAAATAATGAGATCTTAACGAATGAATAACTCACACAATCAAACACACATTATCATCCAATTATAAAACATAACAGAAATTACGTTTCGTATAACTAAAATTAATTCAACACCGAATCTGAAATGAGTAAAGTCAAAAGATTTATTACAATCTTAGGTCGCAAATCAATTTGCGTTGAAATCGTAGTGAATATATATCTGTTCTACATTATCATATAACGGGGTAGAGTCGCACCAATTAGATGCAGATCGAGATCTAATTATTCGGATTCGGCTGTGAGCTGGCGCAGCACTATTCTGATTGTCGACAAGCGATTTCGGAAATTACTAAGGCGTTGACGACCACGGCGCGGCGCTGTAGCCGCTCGGTCGCTACCCGCTCCTTGCGCTCGTCGCCTCGACTAGACTACATCCATCATTACTGTTACGCTATAAATTTTAATGACTCCATATTAATTTTTATCTCAGATTATTCCGATATTTCCAATCGTTTTGAAGGTATGAAAATGCGTTTTAGAACATCGAAATTGTTGTTATATCTAACTGTTTTTCTTAATGAAAGTATTTAAGTTATATTTTAATCTGTTTTAGCTGTTAGTTAAATGATAAGTTTTATTGTAATGGCAAAATTGTGTTGAGATGTTATTAAATTAAGCCACTTATCAATTTGAAATGGTAATGTTATTAATGCAGTGGATTTCAAAAATAGAACTTGATTATGAGTTTAAGTATTCACTATGAAGATTTTACATTCCTTGGCACTATTTTTAATGGCCAAGAAAATGTTATAGGTATATACAATTGGTTCTATAACTTATTGTCTTCTCTACATATACTTTGGTATAAATAAGGCACACACTCACAAATAAATAAATATTCATTTACGCAACTCACAACACAGATACCACCAAAATAGTTAATACAACACACAAACTAATACTGTTTAAAACGCAAGTCTGACTCACAGCTATCGACCAAAAATCCCTAAGCTTCATTAACATAACAATTTAATTAATCAAGCCCCACTCGTAAGATACCGAACGAGTATACAATGAGTTATACTTATACACAACTATAATTAGAATAAGTATAGTTATACTAAAGTAATTAAAAGGGTAATTAAGTATAATAGATGATATTTTATACAGTCAAGTGTCTTTGCATTAATTCCGTTCATTTTGTTGGATGGTTTTTAGCGAGTGATTGCGTAGGTAGTTTGTTTTTATAGTGATAGTAATGTTGGCTTGTTTATATTATAGTACTTTTATGAGGTATAGTTTCCTTACTTGCTTTTGTTCCCTTGCGGTGATCAGTACTATTATGTTTGCTTTAGGGTTTAAATAAACAAAAAATAGGTCCCTTTTAAAGTATATTGGACTTTTTAAATGTTCTATAGTAAGTTGTTCTCTAGTTCTATCAATAGGTTCGTAAAATGTATAGGTATGAAAATCTTTTACTTACAACTATAAAATCGATGATATATTTTTTAAGAAAGCAAAAACCCGACGCAATACAAAACCATGCCACCCACACATTCCAAGACAGACCATCAAATTTCTTAAACTCTGTATCGTTACTCACAAGATAATCGTCTTTTAGCCATTTAACCGATAATGGTTGCGCCGTCCGGAGGATCTCACATGCCTCCCCAAGGCCCGAACCCCCACCCTCAGTAGTACATCATCTCATTTGAATTTCTAACTAGGAAACCTCCATGCAATTATTGGATTAATGTAAATTACGCAGACTACAGCTCTACGGTGCACTATCAGGGACAAGGTTTAATTAGAATCCGGTTAAGTCTAATAATTCTATACTGTTCTGTTAAACTAGTTCTTATTCTGTGTATGTATGAGTTGGTATTTACTTGGCGTGGTGGTGGAGAAAATGCTGGCTGGGCAGGGAGGCTAACGCACCTATAGCTTGTGATTGATCTGTTCGAGTAAGGAAGGAATAATATATTTTTTAAGAAAGGAAAATGTTTTAGTACGGAATAGTAAAACGCTGTAAGATTTCACAACATGCAAAGGAATCTTCTTCAACGAATATCTATTTTGTACTCGTATTTATCGCGCTTACTCGCGCTTACCGACGGAATAAATAAAATCGTCTGACGAAAATCGTAGCACAAGAAATAAAACTACTGTTAAAGTGTCCAACACATTTGAAAAAGGAATTTACATAATTCTGAGATGACTATATATACTTTTGAATGAATGTCAGTTTCCAAAATGAACCGCAAACCGATTTCACAGTTCAGTTAACAGTAATACCCTGTCTATCTCATTAGCTAATTGAAAGATAACGAGATCAGATACTGAAATCGATACGTTCGAAGTGATCGGTAATATTAGCATCTAGACATTTTAAAATTAAAATTAAATAAACGTTTACTACTTTTCGCTTTTAAGTAATATACATTTTATTAGTGTACTATTGTCCGCACCGATTCTAACAATCGTAAGACCACGTCAGAGGACTCTAAGCGGTCTAAAAGTCCGGCAAAAAAGTTGCCCGCTAACTTACACCAGCTTACTTACATTAGCACTCTAACTAAATGTCGTATACGAGTATAATATATCACACATCACAGCAAAACCCAACACAAAATCATTAAAACAGAACACACACAGTCTTAAACTTACACGAAAAACCGAAAGCGCAATAAAACCGAAACGATACAAAAGTCAAGTGACCTAATCTCTCGAAAACCAAAACATAACCTCAAACATTCCAGACGTGACCTCGAAAATGCACGTAGGTAGGTGAAAGCCCTCGGGAGTTCACCGTAGGGGAACAAAAAAACCCCTAACCCCCCAAGAAGGGGGCGGCCACCCATGAATGAACGAAGGAGGCGAACGTCCTTGAAGCAAAAAAGTCACGTGATCTACTCAACAGGTGGCGCCGCGAACGTGTCCTTGTACGATTAGAAAAAAACACATGTTTGAATACCGAACATACTTTTTTTGACTTGTCGCGTGGTTTAGTTTGTTTATGGTGTTCGTTTTTTAAATGTAGGTGACGTTTCGTCTTATGTAACTGACACGTGATTTTTGGTGTATGTTACTGTTAATGGCGGTTTTATATAACATTTAGATGATGATAAGATTGATAAATTAATGTTTGCGATCTTGAGTTTGTGCCTAAAAAATAAGCACTTATACCTTTTAGTAATATTTCTTCTTCTGATACGCTGGATTATCTACAGAAGTAAACTTTCGTGTTTATAGATAATTTAATTCAGTTTTACTTTTATCTTGTCTTTTATCTAGCCGCTAAGTGCCTATTCTGGGAACTGAACTAAAAAACATAAATCTAAAATGACAATCTATCGCAAAATTCCAAAGTAAGTTTAAGATAATTTTACCATTGAATTGGTTAAGGCGAAGGGTAAGATTGATCAATATAACATCAATTATCATTCAAACCGATTAAGACATATACAAAAAAGAACTGAAATTAAAACGTCCCGACAACCTTTACTACAATACCAACTATAAAAGCTTCACTATAAAAGCTCTCAAATAAACAGTACTCTCAGTATCATGATCCGTATAATATCCAATGTTAACTTGTAGAGTGTTGCCAGTCGTGAATGGCGCGACGGTTAACACAAATGTCACAGGGACTCGCAGCCGGAAAACTCCGTTTCTTCCTCAAATACTCGAAACACGAACAATAATCAACCTTTACACCCTGTTAACAAGAGCGAAACTCAACAGCAGCTGTCGCGAAAATTCAAGGAATTTTCAGCCGTCTAAGTTCGGTTAAATATCAACCGTGAGGCTGTTAGTTTAAGGATTATTTTTGACTGTATTGAATGTTAGATCGGAGGCATAAAATCTTCCAGTCTCCTGCGGCAAATTGTTTCCTCACGCGGCGTGTTTGTATTTTATTATACATTTTTATTTCTCGATAACATTAGCTTAACCGACTTTTCATTGCCTCTGATAGGGTTGTCTCGTTCGTTTTTTGAACATTTTAAGTGGATTGTGTTATAGAATAATCGTTTCTAAGAACGATGTGTTATAAAACTATAGTTTCTTGAATGATGTGTTATAAAAATGTTATAGTTGTAATGGTGTAACTAAGATGATTTGATTTTGTTGGAGCAATGTATTTCAATGGAATTACTTAGTAAAACTATTAGAATTGTGATGACTATACTATGTTATATAGGATGTTTTAAAGACAAAATAGTTTTATTTATTACTTGGTAATAGTAATTGACTACATGGTAAAATGTGGACTGTGCAATACTATATTTGTACACATGATGTGTTTTTCCGCAAAGTTTTAAATTAACATATAAACCAGTGTGTAATTATCTACTATTAGTCGATACCTAGAAATATAGATATAAAATGTTTCAACGAAATGATATTCTATCTATCTATAATTTACCAATAAAATATTATCACGTTTATTATAAATAGGTTCAGCCTGTGCAGCGTGACAGAACTGAAACATTCATACTTTCATTCACATATATTGATTTTATCATTTAAAGTTACATCACAAGTCATACAATTTACTATAATAAAAAAAACTTGAGAGATGTCAAGGGACACCCGGATGGAACGAAGTTTATTTATTATTAACAATAATAATAATCGCGAGACCACACTGTTCAATGCGAAATAGAAAGACGAAGCAGACAGAGAATCTCTCTCTAACGCAAAAAGTGTCGTTACAACTTTTTGTCTTAATTTTTAGCCCCCTTTCGTAACGCGCGATAAGGAACTTCGTTCCAATAACACTTAATCTGTAATATCCATGTCTGTAATATCTCTAAGACAAAGTCTCTACACTCACTTAAAAAATCGGAAAAGTAAAAATCTAAACAAACTCTTTTACCCAAACAAAATTATACTCTATTTTTTCTTACGAGTCTTAAAACGTGGACTTGATTTTATTCCATTCTAACCCTATCTCTAAACCTTTTTCATCTTCAGGAGTATCTTCGGCTGGAAAATTGACGACATTGTCCATATTTTAAGACTCGTAAGCAAAATAGAGTGTAAGTAAATCATTAAAATAATTCATTTATATGTATCAAAGTCTGCATTCTCAATAACTACGCGAGCGCCAACCCTACCGAGGTGTAAACGTGATTCAAACAAGCGTAACAACCCTAAGAAAAGTTGAGGCGAATCAGGAATGTCAAAAACGTCGGAGTGCGAACAAATATGTGCCTTCAACGAGGCAGGGTCCGGGCCGATGGCGGCGAGGGGTTAACCCTTGGTTAACTCTCGTTTATCTTCAATCTTTTCACGGGTTAGACGATATATAAAACAAAACTGTGGGTATTTATTTCTGAAAAAAAAAATGAAGACTTTAAGTTAAATATGTTTAATGCTTTCTTATGTAATGCACATTACATTATATTAGTTATTAAAAATAGAGAAATCAGGTAACATTTTGACTGAGTTCCACTAATTTGTCGGTTTAATCTATGACGTAACGTTTCCACGTTACTCACCAAATATACGGTAAAGTATATTTATTCTAACTCCAAAAAACTTTCATATAAACATTCCAAACTTTCCTACTAAAACCTCTTTCCACAAACCTCTACACAAAAGTAAGTTAAAAGAGCAAAATAAGATTGATAAATAAAATAATCATAGTTAAATATTAACCAGCGGTTATCCGTCGGGCGAGTCGTCCCTCGATTTCTCCCTAGTCTCTCGTTTTGTTGTATTTTTATTTACTTTTGGCGCGGGAGTTAGACGGTCGTGCCACTTGCCTTCGCACTCCTTAACACGAGACTCGAGTGCTTCTAAAGTTACGCTATTTTGTTTTCGTTTTAAATTTGGAAGCGTGAGGTTTATTACTGGGGTTAAGATTTTTTTGTTGCTTATCTTGTGTTGGTGATAGCGGGCCTTTGGTTACGAAGAATTATAAATCCATAATCAAATACATCTTTACACGGCAGCACAGCATTATCTAATTGTACCTATTACGTACGAGTGTAACCTTAAAATGAGTAAGTAGGCATAACTTACTTTCTTAAAAAACAATTTTGTCAACTTTACCTACTTAAAATAGTATCAAAACTTATACATCGCAATAAATAATAATAACAAACCAACAGCTAACTATGCGACACCATAAAATCTTGCTCACTATTGTCAAATAGTACCTACTAGTTAGAATAAGCTAGCTCAAAGCTCGTCTAGATTGTTATTAAGGTTCGCATGTCTCTAGTCCGGTTCCTCATCCGAAATCGATATTTGCCCCCAGGGGGGTGTTCCCCCCCTGTTATATCTAGTAGACGGTCGACTGCCCCTAGTCCGTACCATATGTCGATCTTTCCTTTACCTGCGTAACTTGTATAACGCATTCAGATGCAGACGATACATGTTTGGGTGGTAAAAGGGGGGTAGTTTTAAAAAGAGGTTAATGATTGTGTAAGTTAGGTTAATGGTATATATTAATGTACAAATATTGTTAACGTGTTTTTCGCGGTAAAAGAGTTTATAAAGCAAGATAACTTAACTTAGCAAAATTACTTTTTTGTTTGAGACGATAGGTTAATAATATTAAAATCTTACATACCTATTTTACTCATTAAATAGAGTCCCCAAAAGCTGTCTGTATGTAATTGATTTCCTAAAACTACGAAACGGATTTTTATCTAGTTTTTACTAAATAAGAAATGATTCAAGAGGAAGGTTTGTGACTACTTCTAATATTATAAATGCGAAAGTTTGTGAGGATATACATATATATGTATGTTTGTACTCTTACACGACAAAACTACCGGGCGGATTTGGATGAAACTTTACAATATTATAGGTTATACATCAGAATGACATATGGCATAAATTTTATCCCGCGGGAACGGGTACATCGCGGGGCGCGGCTTGTTTATTATATACCTAGTACCTACCTATTCGTGGTCGCCGTCGTTCTTTTGTAACATTAATAGGTCCGCGATATTCGTTAGATTCGTTAGTATACATAAAATATACCTAATATTGTAAATCATGCAAATTCAACTTTATTAGCAATATCCTACCTACTCTCGTACAAAAACAATAGATTTCCTAAAAATCAAATCAAAACAATATTGGAACGCAAAACTACAATGAGATATTTGAGTCGAACACATTTTATTAACCACGTATTTTTGAAAAAGTCCTGAAAACGTTTACAAAAGGTTTGTAGGTATAAAACGTGTTCCATATAACCAGTCAATTTTTGCAAACTTTTTCTGCGAAAAAGTAATATTTTTTAAATGTTTTAATGAAATACAAAATGTGTGTTATTAATTGATTCCAATTGAGTACTGTTTTTTTAACGTTCATCGCCAATTCAAAGTACAAAAATGTATAAAGTAAGTTAAGTGAGAAACAAGAAATAATATGACGAATATATGCGGCATTCGGAAAAAAAGAGCTCGTTACAGTGACAATACCACATCTATTTTTAATCTTTCTTTAATAGCAACTACACATTTACAACGATATAACTCATACTGTGACCTATATGACGTCAGCTTATAAGAAGATTAAGATACCCAAAGTTGTATTCATACTGTGACATCATTTGCGATACGAACATAAATATAATAAAATAACAGTTAAAATTCCAACTCCATTGTAAACACTGCACTAGAAACGACACAACTAAAAGCTTCATCTCAGTAAACTTCGTAAAATTAACGCCCAAATTAGAGACACATCTAACAAACTGAACTACAAACTAAATCCAAACTGTACTAAATATTAATAGAGCAGTGTTACCAATGTTACGTAATCAAAGAGTGTTCGGGAGAATGCCCGCGCTCACAATAGTAACATTAGCCTGACATTAGCCGAGCGGCGAGGCTCCTAAGCTGACCTCAAAACTTATTACCGCCCTACCCACCTCATTATCTCTCGTCCATAGTTTCAAATCGATAATAGATACACACAAACAAACTAAATACACCCACACTGCTGCAACGGCAAGTCTACGCCCGTAACCGGCGCGTCAACTTAAAACTTAATTATAATTAATTAATTCCAATTCGTTACCGTCCCTTTCCAACCCGCCAAATCTTAAATAAATCCGTCCTTTTCTATTCGGAGGGTAGACGTGGTATTGTGTTTTCGAAGACCTTTTATCACGAGGCATTTCACTGAGTAGTCGTTAGTTCGGTTCCTGATCGAGTTTATTAGCTATCAGCTTTTAATTGGCATTCAGTTGGATGTTTTTTAAAATTTAAACCCACTAAATCAAATTAATTTGAATTCGTTTTCATAAAATATGATGGAGTCGTGATATTATGAGCTTATTAAGTTTATGAGCCACATATTGTACCATTTTTTAACTAGTTCTCCGCCGTTGCTTTGCTTCATGCAATACATTTACCTACATATATAAACAAAAATAGGGTTTACCATAGACTAATAAGTTTTCAATAACCATAGACTAATTACGACTAGGTTCTAGAAGAAAGTTATATGCTAAATGGTCTTGAAACGAGTTTTGTAATCAACCCTTATTGTTTAGTGGCAATTGCTTCACATTTCGTTCGGTTTTACTGTTACTTATAGACCACCAAAACATAAAACGATTATCATTTGTCTCAGTATGCAGGCATAATAGTTGGATACTAATAGTTCAATTTTCTTATAAAGACCCAAAAACTTTAACCTATTAAAGTAATGTCCCACTGTTGGGCAAAGGCCTCTCGTCTCACTGAAGATATCAGTACAGTGAGGAGGTTTAGGTTTTTTTTTGTTTTTTTTTTAACCTATTAGGTATGTATATCACAAAAAAGTTATGTTAAAAATGATCAAGGTAATGTTTTATCCGATTTTATTGGGGGAAAACCATTTAAGTAAGTAGGTACTTAAGTATGCGGATTATGTTCTACTCAATAATATTTATAATGATCTAAATAAACCGCATTATGCAAATCAGAGCCGTAAATGTCAATCACTAATCTTCTCGGAAATGTTTTGTAAACGGTAAATAAACTCGATATTAATAAGGAATTAAACTTTCCCTTTTTGTGGTTTGACGCGGAGTATACAACTTGAGGCTAACTCAGATCTTAGATCGTCAACATATTTATTATTTCTAACTGAGGGAGGCTTTCACAAGAACTCTAAATGCTACATATTTACTACTTTAAATATGTTTTAGAAACAAAAGCTGTTCGTTCGAAATTGTATTCTAATTTGCACGAAATAGAACACAATTTTAAACTAACATAATTTGTTTATATTAAACTGAAATATTTGGATACTAGATATAATTAAGAATGCTTATTTCCGGCCTTCATTTCTAACTTTTATAAAGCTTTGATTTATCTATCAACTTGTAAAGTATCTCAATGTCAATGACGCTTTACAAAAACTTCCACTTCCATTGCGTACAGTTAACTACAAAAGTTGATAAACAGTACAATATCACAACACCTGAACACACTTATAATATACAGAAACTTTTACGAGTAGTGTTGAAGTAATATTGAAAGTGTTCATCAACTTTTGTAGTTGATTGTACGTGAACAGTTTTACAAGTATTTAATTTATATGAAAACAAGAATGAGCTACTCCGAAATGACTATCAATTAGAATTCCAAACAAAATAACCTAAGATCGTATATCATAACAAAACTAGAAAGACGTAAAATAGAATGTTATGGCTCTCTATAATAAAATAAGATGCAAGCGCCGTCTCCACTTCGATGTTATAAAAGCATTAAATCAGAACAAAATGGCCGTTGTGTCCTGAATAGCGTATAATTTAATTGTAATCATCACTACATCTCGCCGTGACGAGTATCAACGAGATGCGACTAGAAGGGTCCACCCCCTACCCCCCTTTCTCGACGACTTCACCCAACAAGGGGTTAAAATCCCCCCCTTATTACCATATTTCATTTACTCAACGAAATTATGCTAATTACTTATATTGCTTTGTGTAAAAAGGAAATTTATAAGGATTAAACTTACACCCCCTACTTTGGAACCGGTTCGATCCGAATAAAACTAGTTGGAGCGAGTTGTAAGCGAACGATTTCGGAGACTCGAATGAATGAAAAAATCGCGATCCCTCAGAGGGCTCCCGTAATTCGCGATCGTCTCGATTATAATCGCACGCAATTAAAATTCAAATTGGAGAATTTTTAATTTTGTTATTGATGACCCTCTTTCGTGGACGGTTTGAATTGAACGTTGTTAAAAAGTTTTGCGAGAAGTTAAACCTTGTGATTAACGAAACAAAAACTGATTTGTTTATTTATTATACATTTCCATGGAATCGTAATTTATTTTTGTATTAAAAGTTCCAATTATTTCGCGAGCGCGAATCCATTTTATTTGTAATTCATTTCTATAACTATAAATCTAATTGCTCACTAACTGTTTATTAGTTGCAACTAGCCGACAACTCACAATCATTTAAAAATAGTTTTTGGGCCATCGTATTGAACAAAAACACCGAGATGACAACCCCTTGGAGTATAATGTATGTAGTCACTTGAGTATGGATTCCTTTACATATACATTTACAAGGATGGAATTGAATTATTGTAATAAAATATCCGATGCTTTGGGCAGAGTGCCTCAGGCCGCTAGTTTCGCAACTTATCCCGACTAAGGCGAGTCCTTATTTAAATGTAAATTAGGTTCATTTCACGAAATTAATGTCGTGGAGGCCCACCCCCAGGCTGCGGTGACCACGTCTTGCGACCTTTCTGGTATAATTCCGGTTTACGAAATCCACTCGCAATTAAGTGACATTATAATCTCAAAATACAGTTTACGGTGTCTACATTGAGATGTATGAAGTATTTCAAATGTTTTAGGAGACTTTTCTCTTGCGGACGGTTAGTCAAGTTAGTTAGTTATTAAGTATTCGATTTTATGATAACTTTGTTACCTCAATTCAAGCTGTTTTAATATGAATAAAGACAAATAAAGCCATATGTTCCCGGAGTACAGTAATTATTACAATCAATATTTTACAAAGTATTTAAAAACCAAACTTGAACCAAACTTTTGTATAGTTTAAACTATAGTTCAAAGAAGGTATCATTAGTTATCAAACAAAACAAACTGTAAGCACAAAGTACTCCACATTTCAGAAACGTAAAAGTATTACCAAACGATTTCCATTTTTAAAAAACATTTTCTTAACTTTTCCTAACAAACTCCCTAACTTTTTCTTACATACTTACTTACATTTTGTCAAGAAATTTCCCAAGAAGTCCTAATTTCTTGCGCACCACAGTCACCCTACACGGCGGGAGTAATGGCTGCTCTATGATTATATGGACAGACGAGTCATTACTCCTGTGTAAGTGTTGTTGCGAATTGCTAATGTTCTGCTTTCAGAGTTTTACACACACAAATTAATCGTTACTTTAACTTCAATTACTGTTTTGGGCAGTTACCTTTTAACGCTCCAAGTTGTTTGGAGAATGTTGGCTTTGTTTTTTATCTATGACATTGACTTGGCAACAAGATTTGTGCTTTATGTTGCTTTATTTCTGTCTCTACATATTTGTTTCATTCTATAGTGTTCATCTCCATTCATGTAGTATGGAGTGTGGTCTTAACTGTGGGTGAATTTGTCCATGTACCTATTCATATCTTGTTATTTTTCCTATAGGTATAATTCTATGTTAATGTTTATTCAGTTTCTTATGCCATGCTAGAGCTATTTATTGCTTTCCAAATCAAAAACAAATGGTTTTATAAAGCGATCCAGCGATAAAGCGTCCTTTGGGCTATTTGTGGAGATTGCTGACTTGCTAGTCTAAGCAAAACTATCTTAACTTTTCACTGTATAGGATATCGCCTTAAACGGCTACTTTTTATACGAGGCCAACCGAGGGAAGTACGTCATTTCATACACTTTTGACTAACTTGTATCGACTTCACTACTGCTTAATTCAAATAGCGCTTGAGTATTCGCGAGTTACTTTACTTAAAGTAGTGCCCACTGTAGAATATGATCCACTTTCCTAATGAGTAAAACATGCTCAAATAACTCAATACGTAGTACACACTGATCTATACATACGTAGCACTAGTGTTCGTAATAATCAAACATAATAACCCAGACATTCATCAGTAGCATGCAACACAAACGAATTATAAACAGTAGGTCATTAATCGAAAACGCGGCGATCACTTCGCGACGCGATACCAACAGAAAGGGTTCACTCACACAGACAACGTAATTACATCGCACACATTCACACTAACACATTAACACAACGATAAAACAAGCCAACTACTTAGCATTCTCAAATTAAATACACTAATCACTTGTATAAACGCACTGTGTAGGAATACGGGTAAGGATCGATAGTTTATGTGTGTGAGTGATTATAATGAAGGGGTAGAAGGGTGATATTAAGTGGCTCTATTCGTGAGCCCCTCGGCGTTATAGTCGGGCCTTCGCCACTTCACTCCGAACCGATAATTTTGTTTTTAATAGATCGCGCAATTGGTAGCTGCTTACGCGAGCTTTGCTGTCTCGCTGTAACACTCCATGTCTTTTCAATTCAATATCTTGACTCGACTCTGAGTTTGATAAGAGCTTCGCAGTAACTTACTATTACAGTAGTCGAGTTCATTTTTGTTGCTATGCGAAGTTAACAAGCTATTTTGATACTTATTACAACCTTGCTAGGGAGAATAATCTATACTAATATTATAAAGAGGTAAAATTTGTAAGTTTGTTTGTTTGTTCGTATGTTCGAGGTAATCTCAGGAATTATCAGTCCGATTTGAATAATTATTTTTGTAATAGATAGCCATACATTCAACGGAAAGGTTATAGGCTATTTTTTATCCTGAAATTCCCACGGGAACGGTTACAACGCGGGTAAAACCGCAGGGCGCTGCTAGTATTGTATATACGTCCATCTGTTGTTTACTTTTGGGTCCATATATCTATTGTTACAGCTCTTTCTCAACTGTCTATGGGCCTTCCCAATTGCAGACCATTTTATGAGAAGTTATTTACAATCGCACTTCAAATTTGTGTCAGCATAAAAGAAACCAATTAAAAACTGGACTCGTCTGCCGACACGTGGGGATTAATTCTTATGAAAGAAACACAATAATATCAAATACACCCGGACGAATAAACACACGGTTAATTAGACCCAAACTAAATATTTGAAAATGTTCATACATTCTGCGTAGTATCAATAGGTACTCAAAAACTGCAAACTATTCACTGTATCTACAAACAGAAATACTGGCAAGTTTTAAATTAACATAGCATTATGAACACCAAACACTCAACTTGAGTTTGAAAAAAAATCCACGCTGCTGGCAGCACTTCGATCGATTAATTAGCGTTATTACATACTGGTAACACCGATCCATCTGTCGTAATTAGCGAACCCTTTCCCGCACAAAAATAATGACGCACCCTAAAACACTTTCTTTTTTTTCATCATTTTTAATCCAATTTGCCGAGGATTATGTACGTAATTATATTTTTCCAATTGCGTTTCGGTGGAAGAGAAAATTCGGCTGATTGCCGTATGCTGTTCGTGTGTTGATGATTAGCCTTTTTAAAACGAGTGGGAGTACCGCCCTTTGTTCCGTGAATGATGGCCTTTGTAATCTACTTTTGTAGTAACTTTAATGCTAACAGCTGAAGTACTGGAGTTCACTTCTAAATTACAGACCGCTGCCCGCAAAATGAAATATTAGCAAATGTTACTACGACTTTAAAGTAAAGTAGTCCGCTCTTAACAAATAACAACCAACATACACCCAATTACAATAAATAATTCAAATAAATCACTTAAAAACTTATTTCCTCAAACCTAATAAGTATAAAAAAGCTCTTATTAGCCACACAATAAGACTCATTATATAAATGTCATGACATTTCATTAAGTCGTGACATATAAAGTGTTTAATCCGATTTATTTCACAACAGAACATTATAATATTTTTATTACTATTAACGTTATAAAGAAAACATACTAACATCTACCTGCGACTTGGTTCACAATATTGGTTCATCTTATTCTTAGTTAACAACCTGTTGACAGCTTTTAAATCGGAGCTTTGATTTTGTAAAACGATTCACGCTTGGACATTATCTCATGTCAAAATCGATTTGTCACTTTGACATTTACATAGCTACTTATTGGTCTTAATTGACAGTTAGTTTTGTTCTCTTTTCAAAATAAATTAGGTTTTTATAGACTACTTAACAGTATTCTATTTTTAAAAGTATTTGTTCCTAACATAATTAACTCGTGACGTCATCGATCATAAAAAGTTTCTCTTCAAGTTATTGGGCTGTACTTGATTTATTAATCCGGTTAATTATAATATATCTTAATCAGTATTAACTAGTATTCTGTCCGCACTAAATGTCTGTAAGTAGTTTTATTATTGGAATATATTTTCCGTTGAAGAATTATTAATATCTACAAGTTTTTAATGCTTTGGTAACTTACTAAGCAGTAGGTATGGATCTTTATAATTTTAATTGTAATATGATCCACTTTTTAAGCAACGCATTGCACTAATAGTACTTGGATGGGTGATCGCTAGTTTCCTTTTTATCTGACCGCTACCGTGTGATTTAACGTGCTCTCTTCAGCACGGCCCACACTTAAGTAAGGCCATTGACAAAAATAGTCTTTTAAACCAATATACCTAGAAATTAGGCAATCTAAAGCCGGTGTTTAGATTAAACGAGTGTAAAAGCTCTGAGTCATAGTTTTGTAGATAGATAGTAGAGCAAGCATTATATAAAACTCTGCTATTTCTCACTCCATACAAGTTCCTCAAAATGCTTCAGCTTCTAAACGCACGTAATCTAAACGATGCCTTATTAAACTAAATCCACTGGCTATTTAAAACAGGAGATTTTATTAGAAAAAGTTAACTAATGTAATCATTTTCAAGAGATTTGATCAGTCATTCATTCATTTCGAAGCTAGTGTAAACCAATCCTAGAGTTATCTACTTTTGTAGTAACCCCGTCGGAGTTCTAAGACTCCAACACGTTCTACGTTTGATCGGTAATCTTATTCAATTGAAATTTTATTGTAAAGAAGCATGCACACTGTTATCTACAAAGACAACGGTCCGTTGTTGTATTTGTGTATCGCTCGGCTACTTTGCGCGGTTATTCAGTGGCAGCTTTGCTGGCTAATGGCGAGTTATTGTCATTAACGCTGCACCAGCGGGGACGTTGCTTGCCACCTCTGAATTAGTGTGCGGTTGCATTATGCTGCGACGTGCCGTGGTGGGGAACGGTAATGTTGTGTTTTGGTATTAGGTTTTTGTAGAATGGGATAGAAAGAGAGGGATAGAGAGAGAGAGACAGAGAGAGAGGGAGACAGAGAAATTCGCAATCTATGCGATCATTTTTTGAGTGACCACCTTTAAGTTTAATATCTATTTAATTACTAGCTGTGCCCCGCGGTTTCACCCGCAGCGCCCCCGTTCCCGTGGGAATTTTGAGATTTTTATTCCCTATAAACCTCACGGAGCCCGAGACCTTTCCAACGAATGCAAAACCGTGGAAATCGGTCCAGCCATTCACGCGTGATGCCTTGACCAAGGAAAACGGGTTTCATTTTGATATACATATATAGATTATCACGTTTCGATTTTATCAAGTAAGTACTAAATTTAAAAAATAGGTCTGCTCACTAATAAAATGTATCCACACTAATACTAACATGCAGTATCGAATGTAAGATAAAAGCGAAGTATATCTACAAACGTAGTTTCAATACAATACCTACGTACTGCCAAACACATTCCCCACTAACAACAACCGTCGAAGCAAGCCCGACTAAGAAACAGTGCACTCAGATTAATCCGTCAAACATTAATACCGTGCCGTATCGAACGGCACGGCACATGTTAATCAATGGAAACGGGACACAATGCCGTCCGCCTGATGCGGCGATCTACCCGCATACTTAGGACCATTAAGCATTCGACTAATGAGACCCCATGACGTAAACGTCTACACTCACACATGCATATTCATATAAATACGATAGTGTTGAGAATGGTAATGGTGCTGGTGACGGTATAGGACTTAATCGTTGTAGATTTTTGGTTTAGACTGGAGAGGCTTGACCAAAGTGAATATCGCTAGTTAGAGGCCTTTATTTCTGTAAAATTATACATATGAGTATATTATTCGTCTGTTTTAATGAGGGTTTTCTGAAATGTCACCCACTAGGCGGCGGCACTGAGGCGAGGTCCAGAAATCTGTTAAAAATGTCATTTTCGTGAAAACCCTAATTGAGCACTACCTATATTTAATACGACTAGCAGCGCCCCGTAGTTTTACTCCGATGTGCCTGTTCCCGATAGCCTATAACCTTCCATCAAATTGTAGTTAATGAATACAAAAATAATTATTCGAATCGAACAGATTAGCTCGAACATACAAACATAATTACAACCTCTTTAAAATATCTTCTTCTTCTCTTCTTCATCGAGTGGATGGTCAACCTGACCAATCCTGGTGTCAGAGTTATTGAGCCGCCAAAGTCCTCCGACAAGCCTTGTGTAACGACTACTATCCGTAGAAAGTAACCGGGACCGACGGCTTAACGCCCTCCGAAGCACTTAAAATATTAAAATAGATAAATTTGTTCTGTTCTCTTTGGACATCGACGATGTAACAGGTACTGATAGAGAAACATGGAAAAGACAGACAAGGAGAGCCGACCTCAGATGATGGGACAAGGCTAGGGAGAAGAAGAAGAAGAGTTCTATTTGGTTCTATTCGTTTTGAAATGAAACAAATGAGATCTTTAACATGTCAGTTTGGTTAGGGCATTGCAGGCTGAATCACCTGATTGCCCGAAAAGTAAGATGATTACGTGCTTCGGAGGGTACGTTAAGCCGTCGGTCCCGGTTACTTTCTACTGATAGTAGTCGTTACATGAGCCATGTCAGAGGCCTTTGGCGGCTCAATAACTCTGACACCAGGATTGGTCACGTTGACCATCCACTCGATGAAGAAGAAGAACATGTTTATTCCCTATCTTATAGTGAGCACTTTCTTTGTGGACCCGAAGTCCATATCAAGTTAAACAAGCTTAAAACAATTGTTCAAAACTATTATCAATACAAAACAAAATCATTTCTTCCATTTTTGAAAAGTTAAAAAAAGTTTTTCTTAGAAGTAAGTCATAATATGAATCAACTTGATTGATATGGAATTGGCACTGGTATAAAGTTGATATTAAAGTTCATGGTTGGCAAGTAATTTCCTCATTATACGTAAGTACATGTTTCCATTCGTTAATAACTGTTTAATGAATTTAATTATTTTAAGCCACTGTTTATAGGTATTAAACCTTCTTTCCTCATTTCATTTGTATAAAAAACGTCTTTTAGTTGTAACATAGTAATACCTGCTTTAATGTCGACTAAATAAGGTTAAAAACATATGAGCTGAAGGTTTCTACAGCCTATAGATTTTATATCTAACACTCAGAATACAAAAACAAATGAACCATCTCGACTCTAGAAAATGAAGTCCGAATATTTGAAATTGGAATTCAAATACCCACCAATCAACACACAGTATTTATCGTATAATGTCACACACCTTTCGTGGTTCTAAGGGTTTCCTAGCTTTCCCTATTTTTTCTCTTCTCCACTAGTTTCTAAAAAGTACCTAAGTAAGTCCAAGTGGACTAGTAATCTACTTTGTGGCAGTTATTATCACCTTGAGACCTCCGCCATGTTCTAACGATTGGAACAACCGGGACCGACAATTTAACGTGCCTTCATTGAATGTCCTCATTTCAAGCAGTTCCTCATAGTTATAGAGGTAATCACGAGCAACGAAAGTAACTATTTGAACAATGGCTGTATATTATTCGAGTAACAAACACACAAACGTATAAATTAACGTAAAGCATGTCGATCATGCACTGCCTGTTCCAATGTCCGTAAAGTCCTTGGCCTTTGTTACTTTGTATTGTAAGGAAGTTTGAGTTCTATTGCACGTTTTAATATTAAACAGTTTTGGGACGAATGAAAATGATTTATTTTTAATAAGATTAAGGAGTCTTCTGTGAGCACGGTTCCTGTAAAGGAGCCGAAACGTCAGATAAAAATGTAAAATATAAGGATACACTTCGCTATCCGAAAACGTAGTTTCAATTCAAAATGCGTAGTGTTTGCTTAAAATTTTGAATCCAGTAAGATTAGGGAGCTTTTAGGATATCGGGTTCAAATGCCTTATTATATAACCAAACCGAAATATTTTTGTGTATTTCGTAATAAATAACACATAGCTTTCCGCTGTCCATCTGTCCTTATATATGCTTAGATCTTTAAAACTTCGCAACGGATTTTGACGCGGTTTTTAAATAGATATAAAGTGATTCAAGAGGAAGGTTTATAAGTATAAAAACTCCCGAAATTCCCACGGGAACGGGCACAACGCGGGTGAAACCGTGGGTCGCTGCTAGTTTATTAATAACCATCAGATCGATTGAACTAATCCGAATATCACACAACAAACCGAAATAAAACTAATTAAATAATAACAAAGCATCTAATACAGTAATAAAACATAGTTACTTGCAGTAAGCCGACTTACGGGACACATTACGCTGGTGTGAGCGTACCCTAATTGCTTTTGTCATTAATAGTCGCGAATACTTCTTAGCCGATGTATTTTACAATTAGTTGTAATGATGTATAATTAGTATTAGGGCTGTATGTGTGTGTTAGTTAGTGTGTGTTGTGTGTTTATGTTTCAACGTGTATAATATGCATGTGTGTATGTGTGTGGATGAGTACAGGATGTTTGCATACTAACATCGGTTTAGTGTTTCTTGTAGTTTGTTCTGTATGTGTTTGATTTTTAGTTGCAACTTTGAAAAGTTGGTAGTCATAGTGATTGACTTATGTTAGTACTAGCAGCGCCTCGCGATTTTGGCCTCGTTGTGCCCGTTCCCGTGGGATTTTCGGAGTTTTAATACATATAAACCTTCCTCTTGAATCACTCTATATATTTAAAAAAATCTCGTCAAAATCCAATGGTTTAAAGATGTACGCATTATAGGGACAGACAGACAGCGGAAAGCGACTTTGTTTTATACTATGTCGTGATATGATTACATAGTACATTAATAGTCATATACATATATTTAGTCAATTTATACACAATTTTGACTACACTTTCAAAATGTATGTAACTACCTAATTACCTCCTAATTTGAACGGCGGCGTTTGACTATTTGTTAGTAAATTACAAATTATTTACTTAACTTATATACAACCTACTATAAATACTACTAATTAATACAGCACTAACATACCTATAACTAAGAACACAAAAGTCCTTTCCCAAAATTGCACACGAAATTGCTAATAAAACAATAATTAACAAAACATGTTCTGAAAACAATACCTAGTTAGGTAAAACACAAGAATGTTGAATAGAGTGATATTAAGTACATCGCCTATGGGCCACATGCCACACAATGGATTGATCAACTATGCATTACTACCTCCGCGGTAATAAACGAAACTAAATTAGTCGATAATACATGCAACATGAGCGAGACCGAACTTTATGCGGAAGTAATATCTATACTAATATTATAAAGCTGAAGAGTTTGTTTTGTTTGTTTGTTTGTTTGTTTAAACGCGCTAATCTCAGAAACTACTGAACCGATTTGAATAATTCTTTCACTATTAGATAGTCTATTTATCGAGGAAGGCTATAGGCTACATTTTATCCCGAAATTCCCACGGGAACGGGCACAACGCGGGTAAAACCGCGGGGCGCTGCTAGTTTTGAATAAAAACAAAGTTGTGTAATCTATAATCTATACTAATCTTTACGTCTACATATATTAATATACTAGCAGCGCCCCGCGGTATTACCCGCGTTGTTCCCGTTCCCGTGGGAATTTCGGAATGAAAAGTAGCCTATAACCTTCCCGTTGAATGTGGCTATCCATTACAAAAAGAATTTTTCAAATCGGTTCAGTAGTTTCTGAGATTAGCGCGTTTAAACAAACAAACAAACAAACAAACAAACAAACAAACAAACAAAACAAACAAACTCTTCAGCTTTATAATATTAGTATAGAAAAGTTTGATTTTTTGTTTGTTTGAACGGGCTTCTTTCAGAAACTACCAATCCTATTTGAATAACCTAAAACTAATTTGAAAAACCTTAACACAACGCGGGTAAAACCGCGGGGCGCTGCAAGTGTAAAATAGAAGCGAAGTGTATCCGTAAACGTAGTTTCAATTTAAAACTATCCTAGACTTTAGTACAAATAATCTTATATCTTTTTCAGCCCAGTCAAGTTAACTAATCCGAGTCTTAAAACTGACTTTTTTTCACCTTTTTTATTGATTTCTTACCTTCCCTTTAAATATGTCTATCGGTTACAAAAAGAATTATACAAATCAGGCTGGTAGTTTCTGAGGTTAGCTCTTACAAATAAACAAACAAAGTTAGAAATATTACCTCTTAATAATATTAGTATAGATAGATAGTACGGAACCCTTCGCTCGCGAGTCCGACTCGCACCTGGCCGGCTTTTTAATCACACCTGCCTCAACGCGTCATATAATTTAATTTTCACTTATTAGATTTACGATTAACAATAAATCTTCGGCGAGAATTTCCTCAATCATAATCCAATATCCTCTATAAATATAGACAAAAATCGTAATCTATAAACAACTAGCAGCGCTCGCGGTTTCACTCGCTTTTGTACCTTTTCCAGCAGGAATTTTGGGATAAAAAATAATTAATATATTTTTCCAAACTCTAATCTACCTCTGCACCAATTTCCATCGAAATCCATTCAGTAGTTTTTGTGTGAAATAGATATAAACATCCATACATCTTCACACACTTTCGCATTTATAATGGCGTCTACGGTGTTTATACAGAAGTGACGTCACATAATTACTTGATAATTAAGGGTAATTATTGTAAACCGTGCGGTAATCGTAATGTTGTATCGAGTCTGGAAGGTTGCAATTACTGTTCACCGATTATGTTAAGAGTATTAAGATGATAGGCGGACTTATAGAGGTTGTATTCAGTTGTTTTATAAGGAAAAATATATTGTGATTTTAATCAGTACTTTACAAAAAGGATAAACTAGATTTTTACCAAAGCAACAGTTAGTATTTTTACTATGACGTCACTACCTCTTTTCTGACCAAGATAGACCACGTCAAAGGCCTATGGGTGGTCTAAAAACTTCGACACCAGGGTTGGCCACTAACTTATACGAACTTAGTTACTTTACCTCCGTTCTCCAGCAGTCGGGTAAATATCATAAGTACGGTATTACTCAAGTGATGGAAATATAAAGTTCTCTTTCTATTGTTTTAGTTAATTACTTAATTTGATTAAAATATACGTTCAAGGTTACGAAATAACACATATGAACACTAATTAAATATCAATTTAACAAAAACCTTCACCTGCCTACATTTCGAGCTAAACAAGGAGCTCACAAAAGACCAAAAAGAAGTCCCCATAGATCATCAAAGAGGTAACAAATTAAAAAAACGAGTAACTCTATGATGTGTCTATGATTCATGGGATAAACCACAAATAATAAATTACCTGTATAATTACACTCGCACATACAAAGGTTTAATTGCACTAAACATCCCACATACTTGTTCCTAATTAGCACCAACTTCCATTATTAGATTTTATAATTACAAACTATTAAAAATATAATTTGCGATTTGAATGCCATAATCGTGGATTGTTAAATAATTAACGGACCGAATCAAGGTCGGACATTTAATAAATTATATATTGATTTCGTATTCTAATGTTGTTATAATTTATTAATGTTGCTAGGTTGGGAGGTGCGAATTCAGGAGGCATTCGTTCTCAAAAGCGACTTGCAAGTTGCGAGTCGGGAAACTCTACATTAAATATATAAAAAACATTTGACGCGCGCTTCTATTGGACTTGCCGACTCGCACAGACTCAGTGTGAGTGTGTGCGAGTTACAGACATCGATGTCAAACTTATAATACCCCTCTTCTGCTTTGAGGTTTAAAAATATGATGATTTCTAATAAAACTGACTGATTACTTTTGTTTTTATTGCACTTTTCAAACTATACTCGGAAATAGAAGGGTAGACATGGAAGCAATATTTGAAGAACAATAGACACTCAGAGTCGACGTATCGAGACTCGACGCAAAGGGAATTATACGTACTAGTGGCGCGGTTAGTGAATACCAAACATTTAATAAAACTTATTAAAAATGCCTACGAGTATGTTCGTAAAAGTCTCTTCTCAAATATTTGATTCTAGGTTATCGGTCAAAAAACTATTCATTGACTTCTAATATACTCGTATTTTATTATAGATTGCTTTTTAACATTCAACACCTGTATCCTAGATTCATTAATCTTTAAAAATAATGAAATTAATTTGAATAAGCTTATTATGATAATCTTCTTGCTTAAAGATGGTTTCGCATTCAATACTGTAGAATTAAATATTTCTGCCATAAATATGACACTACGCGTATAAGTCTAAAAGTATTATTAGCCTGTAATTTTACACTGCTGGGCAAAGGCCTCTCATTTCACTGAAGATATCAGTACAGTAAGAAGGATAAGCGTAATCACCATGGTTGCCTACTGCGGGTTGGTGATCTCAAACTCGAGCCATGTTTGAAAAGTAACATGTTTTCGGTCGACCTGGGATTTGAACCCGGGTCCCCCGTTTTGGCAGGCGAATACATATACCACTACACCACCGAGACGAAGTTTAAAAAATATATAATAATAAATCTGTATAAGAACTTGGTCCCTAGTCCGTCACTGGCAAGCCAACACTAGATTGCATAATTTCATTAATTATATACTTAATTGTAATGCCCTTTGGTTGCGAACTAGTTCTGTAATTCTCGGTAACGTACTTACTTAGATAAATTAAACGATAAGTGGCATAATTTATTCTCAGATTATATGGTGTATTTACAGCATTATAATATAATTTTATAATTATAAATGTATCTTTGACATAGAAACTATTTGTAGTAAATAGTTTCAATGCAAATCGACTTAAGTCTTGTGGTAATTTATAAGCAATATTGCAGTAACACGTTGGTGTGTTGCTGTTAACATGTTCGTTGCATGATTTTGTATTGCTCGGCAACGAAACGTGTTGCAGATAAAACTACTACATTCTTAATGTTTATGACTGAAGGGCGGGAACATTAAGCCACGTATTCATTAGTAAACATTTGTTGATAAGCAACTGTTGCGCAACAAATGTTTGCCGTAAAAAAATAGGAGTCAAAAAGTATTCTATGTCTTTTCTCTTGATTTTAATAGTAGCTTTTAGTATTTATTATTATTTTATATAAATAATCACATATGAAACTGAAATAAATAATTGTCACATCAAATACTTCAAATCGAAGGTGGTAAATATTATCCACTTCAGATTAACCAACATAAGAAGGCATAAACCAATTTAGTACCAACATTACAAGAAAATTACATCTAAAATACCGGTATGTGTGTTTAATGCCCGTTTTCACCGACATCCCCTAAACCACCACATAAGTATGGGACCCCTTACTTAAAAGGTCCTCTAAACCAGCCCCCAAGTTAAATTTCGTTTCACCATCATTCCTATCACCTAACTAGGGGACACATAGTTAAGTGACGTTTATTTTTCGATATTAGTGACGTGTTAGTGACTGATGCACGACTGATGCGTCTTTGAACATGTCGATACTTTTAAACACTATAGATTTTTATCAAATTCTCTAAAGTACATGCACATATTGATAAAGTTTATGATAAAGATTGTTTTAATAATAATAATTAATATTATTTCGTTCATATTTTTAATTAATTTAATATGTTCTAGCATATTTACTCTATACATGCATAACGAAACACGCATTTAATCTGTGGTCATTTGTATTTGACGGTTGAGTTGACACTTGGATTACCTACTTTGTTAATTGTTTGTTGTGATCCTGTGTTGTGATCTACGCTACGGTTGTGATCGTTTCTTCGTACTTTCATCAATACTTTATTCGTCAATCGTTACTACTAATCGTTCTCATGAGGAGAGGAGGACCATCAACTGCAAAAACAGACCCAATATTGGACCAAGTCTGCGATTTGATGGCTCGAGGTTGCAGTGGTACTTCTTGCTGATGTTTTAGACCACATACAATTACCACAAATGAACTAACTAGTGAAGAATAGGCTATAATTTTAGATGCTGAACCCATTACTGTAAGTACTGCCAGATATATTATTTACAAACTTAAATTATATTGCCCTAGGCAATTTAAGTACTGTACTATTGTAATAAATTGTGAAAGGACTTGTCTATCTTTTTGTTTTTTTGTTACTCTTTTCACTTAATATACTGCTGAAGTTAATCTTATCTTAACCAATGAGATAGCATATATCTAGAAATAGGGCAGGTTACTTATCTATCTTTCTAATATCTTTAAACAAGCAATGCTTGCTATATGTAATCTGAATCTCGGAAATGGCTCTAACGATTTTCATTAAATTTAGTTTGCAGGGGGATTCAGGGGAGGTAAATCAATCTAGCTAGGTTTAATTTAAAAAAAACTTCAATAAAAACCAAACAAAGCTCGGTCACCCAGGTTCTGTTAATTATTCCAGATAAAGTCGCAATAACTTAATATAATAAAAGTATTCTGGTAAGTGTTTTAATATAATTTGTTTTCAGAACATGGCAATAAATGAAAACGTGATAGAAGACGAATGTGAGGTAACACCATCACGTTCAAAGATACCAACTCCTATATGGAAAAGGCGAAGGCCAATATTAAAAGAGCAAAACCATCCACTCAATCAAATAAAAGGTATGTTATCACATAAGAACATTTATTAAGTTATTGTTATGTAACAAGTTATCAAAATAATTTGTAATTTGTGATCGTCTAAATCCATATGTGTTCTGGGATGTAGTTGTGGTTGTGACATTCCTTATTATTTGTGCTGTCCTCTTGTCGTAGGATTTAAGTAAGGAGTCAACAGATGATTCTGAAAAGAAATAACATCTCTACTTTTTATAAGTTCATAATACTTATTACAATTTATTTACTTTACAGGTGGAAACTTCAATCTGAAGAATTTATTTGGTGTACCAAAGAATGACTAGAAAATCTAAGAGAAATTGTATTTTTAATAATAAATAAATTGATTATCTATGATAAATGGATTGTATTATTTATTATATATGTATAAATTGCTATTTTGATAAATAGCCGAGTCATGTGTTGAACCTGGCCAACGTGCCACAACATCTCTTATTAACAAATTGGCTGATGCTACCGTCTCAACATTTATAGACATATATCCCTTCCTGTTTCTGAATAGCTCTGCATCATCTCCACCTTAAAAAGTTCAAATAACAAGTTTAGTTAAACTAAAAATCGGAATTTTAAAACTAATATAGGTATAGTCTTGAAGTTTCACCTGGTGAATATATAATAAAATTAATTACCTATGCAAATGAAATGGGAACACACAAGTGTATCAGAAACATTGACGGCGTAGACTAAGGAAAAAAATATACTCACCTAATATCAGGGAATTCTAAAGCGTGTTCAATCTTTTCCAATAAATACAACACTGACGATTTACAAAACATAAATCTCCGAAAAAAGTCGGTTTCGTCAAAACTTTCGAAGTAATTTGGTCATTTTCGATATACGGCGATTATTTACGTCGAATATAGTAGAAACATTTTCTAAATTATCTAAAAATTCATATAAATCACTATCCATCTTCGTTGCTTAAAAGACAACGCACTTATGGGTCGGTTTATGTGCCCAGTTGTCGACCACCTAAATTTAGGGGACCTTTTAGCGTTTAGTTGACCCCTAACGGTTGGTGAAACGGAACCGCCCCCTAAACGGCCCCCTAAGCATGTTTAGGGGATCCCCTAAACTTAGGGGATGTTGGTGAAAACGGGCATAAGTCACACTTTAATTATACTTATTAACAATTAAAGGCAATACACAAATGTGGGTCAAGATGGTTAAAAGGAATAAATCATGTGTGTACCAGCCATGATCTCATGAACAATACAATGTTAGACATATGCTGCACTGCACCTTATTTTAATAAGCATAAAGTTTATGATCGCTTAATTTATTGCCATCTTAAAGTTGTTATAGATAAGGCCGCCGCTAATACATTTTATTTAAAGATCGTTAATTTGCGATCGTGATTGATGGAAGTTTCGTTCAGGCCTTAAATGGAGTCTAGGATTTATTGAGCATCAAGTTTGTGCTTAAAGTGTAGATTTTAGACTTAAGTTAATACTGACAAAAACGTATTAAATATTTGCGTGGAAATTTTGAAAAAAAAGGGCCCGAATTGTTTTTGAACTTGTTATTGATCGGTGGTCTAGTGGTATGTGCACTCGCCTGCCAAGACTGAGGTCCCGGGTTCAATTCCCAGGTCGAGCGAAAACATGTTTCCTACTTTTCAAACATGGCTCAGGTTTGACATCACCAACCCGCATTAGGCAAGCGTGGTGATTACGCCTGAAACCTCCTCACTGTACTGATATCTTCAGTGAGACGAGAGGCCATTGCCCAACAGTGGGACATTACAGGCTAATACCTTTTTAATTTTTTTATTGAAAAAGCTTAAAATGCAAGATGGCGTGTGAGAGAGCAACAATCATCCATTCTCACACCGAGTTATTACATTAATAGGTATACATATGAATACATAAACTCTAACATAACAATCCCAAGCCGCATAACAAAGAAAATTAAAAACGTAAAGGTAACAAAATAATAATTGGTGAAACCAAATAATAACATGTTAACAATCAATTTCAACTAACTAACTAATCGACCGCTATAAAGAGTCCGATAAAAATTACAAAAGAAATCTATAAAATGATTAAAATTTCTAATCGTACCAATTAGTTGAATTTATGGTTTCTATGAGCTACGAACGAGCGTAACAGCTTTATTAAGGGCACTCGCGTTGAATGGAACGCAATGTTACTCTTTTTATGAAATTGTAACAGTATAAAGAATTTTCTTAACCGGTATTACCGCTCAGGAGATTCATTGTTTGTTAACAACTGTTTTAGAAGCTCTTCATTTCTTCATTTGTTTTTATAATATTGGTCTCTTTTGAGCTTTTATTTGTTTTAGGACATTCATTTTGTGTATGATTCTACAATCATGACAGAAATTGATGAATCAATTTTGATTTTGATTTTTTTTTTCTAATTTGAGTTAATTCGGAGTGTCATAAGTCTTGAATGTTTCTAGAAAATAGAAATTTTGAATATGAAAGTTTCAAAGTTCATCAATGAAATGGTAATTTTAAAATGGTCGCTTACACTACTTACTGTCTTAACAAAGTTCATCTTTAACTTTTTCAAATCAACTATCAACTTTATTAACGACTGATCAAACTCAAACCTTTATTTTTTTGCCAACCGCCTCAAAACTAAAACCCAAACACCGTACTAAAACAGCTCAATTTCGGCTCACAATACCGCTTTAAGCACAGCACACACTACACACGTTCTCAACACACCCCAATGCTCATAATTTGCTGACAAGAAAACAAAAAAAAACCTCTCCCTCTTCTAATTAGGTCGACTGAGTGCCGTTCGTCAGCACAATAATAATTAACACAGCCTGTAATGAAGCATACTATAAAAACTAATTGGACTCCGAACGTGTTACGTGAAGTCGCGTGAACACACTCGTGGGGCGATCGCTTTTTGTTTTTATAGTACTAGTTTGGAGATAGGCTTGTCTATGTCTATGTCTGTGTATTGTATCTCCTCTTGTCTACGCTCTGTCTAACTTATTTTAAGCGAACTGTGGCGAGGATAATTGATAAACAAATAAATAGCGTTTGTTAGCGTTAGTTTAAATGAGAAAATAAGAATTCTGCCCCTATAGACAAGAGCAATAGCTTGATCTCAAATCGCTTCGCTTCTACCAAATGTACGACTGAACCACGTAATAACAGGATTCCTTATGTCAATCCCACACATTTTTTAATTTAATTTTAAACAAAATATATATAAGGTAGTTAATAATTTGAATAATTTCAACAAGTATTAGTATCGTTTCTCGCACCAAAAACCAAAAAAAACTAAATCTTCACAAACTATTTTTTTATCTATTAGTTTTTAAAGTTAATAACGAAACACAACCATACCGTGGTACCCAAAATCCGACCCACCCCAACACGTCAAAACAAGCCAGTCAGTTATTTTAAATGGAAAACCGTTCGTTCGTCTATCAACTAGGCGAAAAGGGAAATCAGTCAATAATGCACTAATTTCCCCTTCTTAATGGCCTAGTCCGGTCTACTCAGACACTATTACGACGCAGCTAGTTGCCAACTAATGGTACCTCACTAATATTGTTCATTAATTTATTTACGTTTGCGATGCACTTTTGTTTTTGGGTTTTGTATTCTTGTATTCGTTATTAGAAGGTAGGAAAGATGGGATTGTATAGAATGAGAGGATTAAGATAGACTTTATAGAAGATAGGAAAAGGATGAGTTTAATTGTAAGTTATGTTACTGTAAAAATATGTTAGCCTGTTATGTCCCACTGCTGGGCAAAGAGGTCTCTAAGATCGCTGAAGGATGGATTTATCAGTACAGGAAAGAAGATAAAAAAATAAATATTAAGGGACGGGGAACTTAAAAAGGTTGTATTTTTTTTAACTCTATCTATTCTATACCATCTTTTTTAACTAATAAGGTTTTTGTTAGTTTGAACGCGCTAATCTCAGAAACTACCAATCCGATATGAATCATTCTTTTTGTAAAGGATAGCCTCATTCAACGGGAAATTTATATTCAACGGAATATTTGTCATCCCGAAATTCCCACGGGAATGGGCACAACATGGATGAAACCACGGAACGCGTAAATATAAAGACTGAGGTAAAGTACATTTAAGTACCCAAGAAATAACAAAATAACTTACATCGTTCTAATATTAAATTCATTAACCCACGACAAAGCCCGAATTAAAACGCCATTAGGTTTTTCAAATGAAATAAACACGGAATCGATCACAGAGCGATCATTTGTAACTGTTCAAAAATAACTACTTTTCAGTAATAAACATAAATTCAAGTAAAATGCCTTCCCCTGTTTACTGGGCCGAGTTTAAACTGCAGTCGAACGGTTACTAATGGTGAACCCAATTATATACCCATTACTAGTTCGGTGCCGATCATGGTGGTGTTAGCATGCACGTTCATTTCGAGTAGGTTAGTGGCCAGTTAGTTAGTTTTTGACCGCCTAAAGACCTCCGACCTGGTCTAACGATTGAAACTACCGGGACCGACTGCGTTCGTTAACGTGCCCTCCGAAAAACGGTAGCGCTCGTATAGAAATGCCACTATCGGCCACCCATCCAAGTAGGAGCCGAGCTGCACGTTGCTTAACAATCGCAATGAACTAACATCGCTTCGTCAAACTATGCCATGAGCGCTACATGCACGTGAAAACTAAATACGTCAAGATGTTATTGGAAATGTCTAATAATTTGTAAAGAAGTTTCGATCGTGAAAATAAGTTTTTTTTCTTAACTTCTTAACTGTCCCACTGCTGGACAAAGGTCTCCCCCAAACTTCTAAGAAACTTCCTGTTGGTTAAAGAACTAAAAATATACGGTTAATTTTAATATGTCTTAAGTTCATTCACACTCCATACTGAACATAGTAAAAAATATTAGCACTGTACTTACTTTTCGATTCAATACTTTAAATTAAGTCCAGATGCTTCTAAATTAACAAATTTCACAATAAAACTCAGCCGAATTCCAAAAAATAATGACATCAAATGCACTGTATTAAGCCTAAGGTCATCAAACCACAAATGGCCTCACTGAAAAATTTCACCCAAAGAATAACAATGATTAATCGCGTGAACAGAATAGAAAACAAAGTGGGCCTTCGACCATTCACAGTAATACACAACACCTAATGGACATTAGTAATAAACGCTATTATCATTAGAGATAATTGCCCCTCGACTTGCTAAGCAAATTAAACTGTGGAGGGCGCGCATTGGAAAAGAAATTTGTAACTAGAAAGAAAATTGCTCAGGTGGAATTCAATTGCGTTTAATATAATGAAAGAGTTAGTTATTGTATTAATTCGATGAGATTTTTGATCGATTTCGCTTATTTATTTATTTTATCGCCCTTTTTTATGGTTGGGGACTGCATTTACGCATCCCCGGTTGTTTGGGGAGACAACTGAGGTATGTGGGACTCAATCACCCGTTACGGGGATCATTTCGTGTCGGGTAATACCCACTAAACCCCATCCGTGTTCCGTAGTCATGGCCTAGGCTGTAGTCGCGGGGCTACCTTTCGGCATACCAAGATGTCCGCTTCTTCAGCCACGCCAACAGATCGCGTGGGCGAGCACGCCTTGGAGGGGAAGGGAGAAGCAAAGCGTCTCATCACCCCTCATCGCGTCTGCCGAGCGGCACGCTCAGAACACCTAGCGCGCCGCCCGCCTCCGTGGGATTTATTTTATCGGCCTAAAGTGTAAGACTATATTTATATTAGTTCTGACACTAGATTGGCCCTTTTGATCATAGCTATTGGGCGTAAACTATTGCGGTATTTGCAGAGGTCTGGATTCTAATTAAGAAGCAGATGGTTTCTGCTTCTATTTCTATCATTCACGGCCTTGTACTAATTGCTGATATATTTGCCAAGTATATTTGGGGACCACTGATCATTGACCACTTATGCTTGATCCTGTGCACTTTGTAGCGAGTTAATGTTACAAGGGTTTTACAAAGGACTGTCGGAGACACGCTTAAAAATAGTAGATACATAGATTACATGATTTTTTTTTTGGTGTCCGCGTCACTATAGTACACGACAGTAGTTACAAAGAAGACCTAAATGTCTTCCTTTTTTCCTTATAAAATAATGACAAAGTAACCGCATAAAACTTAATAAACATTCTACAAACAATAATTGACCACAACAATATAGATGGGTACTAATTACAAGCATACAATATCATTTAATTATTCAGCGTTTCACTTGGCGGTCGATGTTTACTTTTCTATTCATAATAAACGTTCTTCGTAACGTCGAACCTACAATAAAAATGTCCAAGAAATAAAAATTGTAGCTTATATAATTAGTATTCATTATCAACATATCAAAAGGCCGCGTTAAAACCACCACAGTCATTATGTACTATTACAACGTATTAACTTTTTTTTTGATTAGAACTAATTATTAAGGTACAGTGGAGTGGAACCAAAACATAGAATTTGTTTCTACATTTGATAGGTGTGACACCCATTATTTTAATTGCAAACGTTGCCGCTAATTATGGTCTACGTTTCTTTATACTTATGTGGCTCTAATGACGTTTAGTGATGAGCTAGTGTTGGTGCCGAGGGAGTCTGGTGGGGCTTATAGTGCCTTATGGTTTCACTCGCGTTAAGAACTTCTTTGTAACGATTTTGGATTTTGAATTACTTTAGTTTCGGTCTTTTAGGCCCTAGAAGTTAATGTTTCAGTAATAAGGGATAGTTTATTGAATCTTCTTCATCATGAATCATTATTTTGTATGCAAAGCTTATCTTCGGTTCGGTATTCGGTCCACCCATTTAATACTGATCTTCAAGATTTTTGTGACTTACAGTGCACTTATATACAAAAAGTAATAGTTTAGTCGATCAACGAAAAAAACCGACGTGTCCCATCACTATTTATAATTGTACGAATTACTTTTGTTATACATAATGTCACAGTTGAATTAAATATAAAAAGTGAAAATGAATAAGAGTATCAATTAACGACGACGTTGCTATTATTTATTCAATATTTGGTCTTATGTAAATCATAGGTACCTATATAATTGTTTTATATTTTCTCTACTTTTGTAACTTTTTTAGTTTAGTTTAGTTCACGTTCGGTTCGCGTTCGGAGTTAATATGTGCGAGCAGGTTACGAGATCGATTTAAAAACAAAAAGAAATCGAATCGAAGTTAGTGACAAATCTAGTATTTAAAACGACATTAGAGTTCAATCAAGCATTGTACAATTTTTAATAATGGGTGGGTTGGGTGGTACTTTTAAATCGGTCAAACGCCTCTTTTGATCGAATGCTTTTGTTTTTTGAAGTAGTAGCAATGTTTTGTATAGAAACTTGATGCGTTTTCTAGCACAGACTGTCACATTGTCTGCTTGATCTTATTTGAAACGACTCGTTAGTGATGTGAATACTTAGGGTGCTTTCAAATTATGCGTTTCGTGTCGGACCGCTGCGGTGCCGAAGCCGTGCGTTTGTCGTATTGTGAACGTACGATCGTGTGTTTTCATACAAATCGAGCAGTGCGGCACCAGTGCGACACGAAACGCATAATTTGAAAGCACCCTTAGAGCTTTGATTCAATATGAAATATCACTTTTTAGAGTAACTAGACGCTACAAATAAATAATAAGGATTTAAGGATTTTTTAAGAACTCGATGTGGAAATAAATGGTTTAAATGATTTACAACTTTACTCCACTTAAAATATTTACAAGATAAACCAACAAGCCGTTAATTCGTCCCAAACAAAGCTCTAACCTTGTATTATAGAAACTAACTTATATGAAAAATGTTCATATGTACTTTAATACAAGTTTTAATTTGCAACAAAAGTAAGCATCCACCAATAGTGCAGTCAAGACAAACACTTACCGGGCTGAAAGATCACCGAAGCATTCGAGTCAATAATATCTATATGGAGCGACGTAATTTAGGCGGGCGGGGTGGCCGGGGTGGTACATTCGCCGCTATTTACCATACGTGAGCCTACTATTTTTCCAAAGTTTTTTTCGCCCTGTTTTTACGCCATATCCCATTGCCCCCTGTGGGTGACTGGCCCATACTGTCGATCTTCCTTTTTTGTTAAATCAGTAAATTGCATATTTGAAAAACTACTGCGCATTCGTTGAGTCTCTGAATCGGGAAGGCTTGCTATTGGAAATTTGGGCGCGCGATTCCGATTTAGGAATGAAAAAAGTGTTTAAATTTTTTCTATTAGTTTTTTAGCGTTCGATTTTCTAATAGCTTTAGGGAGAGTCCTTTGTCCCTTAAATAGATTTACAACTATTCAAAACAGCTTTAAATTCCAGAACCTTCTCTATGTCTTCCTCAAGACGTGTGCGTTTTTATGTTGTTTAAAATTTCTATTCTCAACCGATGAAAAAAGGTGGTAGTCATAATTTTAATGCCAGTATTAAATCTAATAATAAATAATAATAGATTTAAACAAAAGCTTTCTAAAACGCGTGTCAAAGCTCACCCTAATGCGAAATGAAATTAAAATATTAAAGTCCATTGATTTAAAACACAAAAGATCGTAAATTGCAATCGTGCGCACTAATTGCATCTTCAATTGTAATTTAAATCAACGACAAAGGGATATTCAAATATCGAACGATTATAATCGAACAATCGAGTGAATAGATGTTTGAGTGGGCACGCGCCGACCGCGGGGCACTGCACTATTTTGTGTGTGACTTTGTGTCTTTGATAGTGCGGTGAAGAGGTAGGAAAGGGTGAGTAGTAAAAGGTGAGCTATGCTACTATACTACGTTTGGTTTCTACCTATAGTGTCAAACGTATGAAACGTCAGGTAGCAACTTAACTTAGTGGTGATGGTACCTACCATTCATATCAAAAGAAGCACCTCAACTTAATATAGTGATGGAGGTATCTATCATTATGTAAAGAGCATAACAACATAGTGCATAGGACAGTATATCAAACGAGCTTCAGAAGGCACGTTAAATGGTCGGTCCCGGTTGTTCAATCGTCAAACCATGTCGGAGGCCTTTAGGCGGTCTTAAAACTCCGATACCAGGGTTGGCTACTAACTTACTCGAACTTACTTAACATAGTCTGAAGGAAAGACACCCAAATAGTGGATTATAGTAGTAGCAGTAGTGAATGTATTTAATTTAAGCCGAATTTTTAAGCTATTGCATAGCTTCTATCGCGGGCCTTGAGCGCGGGACCGAATCCAGAAATTCCGTATAGAAAAAACCTCACGCTCCAAAACCTCACGCTCCTTAAACATTGCCTACGTATAAGCCCAGAACACAACGTTAGCGCGATGCAGACATTCAGCACACTAACGCCATCTAGTGATACAAAAAATAACTATGCAATAGCTTTACCGCGGCAGTCCCCGAGTGCCACACGTCTTTTTTTTTGTTCTATGTTATAACGTAATTCAAGGTTACTTTGTGCAATGAAATGCGACAATGAAGTACCATGTAGTCTATAACAAAACCATTGCAAAGACCTCACAAAAATAGATATGATACAACCCAAAAGAACATACCACAAACGTAGAGAGAGGATACAACACAACCAGTACGAGTATATCATCCGAATATTAAATGTTTCCTCCTAACATTACGTTTAGAAATGAAATCTCAAGTACATCGTTTACAAAAGCACTTGAGTTAATAACAATATAATCGAATTCATTGGCGGCACATCTCATCGACAGGGGGGCACACACGACAGATGGTTAGGGGGCCCACGATTAATTTAACATTAAATTCAATAATAACCTCCCATTTATTGCGTAATTTCCTTTCAATTACCTTTCATTTATCGTTTTGTAAGTGGATTACAGATGTTCGAGCGCGGATGTTGTTTGTATCTAGTTTCGTTTCAAATAGGTTAGTACTAGTATATTACTAAGTCTAACTCTGTAAACAGTAGTATGTTACTAAACCTAACTCGGTATCAACATAGGTACGTACGTAGTATTTATTTATCTTACTGTTTTCCTTGTCAACGAGATTAAAATGTTAAGTAAAAGTGAATTTATCCGTAAATGTAGTTTCAATTTAAAAGTATTTATATTACTAAACTTAACTCTAACCTATGTACAAAATAGTTTATGTGACTTTTACACTATCATCATTAAGGTCGTAAAATCATAGGAACTTTTAAAGAAAGACTACATTTTTTAAGTTATGTATAATATACGTATAATTTTAGATGTAAAAAATTGTGCATATACAAAAACATGTACAGAATTAGTAGTCTGTTCTCTACGGGTATCTATACAATGTACAGCAGCTGCGTAAGTTGTGCTACGATGGCTACGAATTCCGCTACGACTTTCATTAGAAAGTATTGCTACGAAAATTATCATAAAGTGTCATCTGTAGTACATTGTTAGAACATTACATAAGTTTTCATTTAAATCTGTTAAAACTCTTTAGTTTTTTATATAGATAACACAAAGTTCATTCTAAATTCTAAAATATAATATGTGTCAACATATGTACATAACGTATATCTTATCTCTATTACAATATGCCAACACATACATACATTCGCAAAAAACAATTTAGAGTTAGATGGTATGATAAATCACGTTGTCAAGATAATTGATCAAGTAAGCCTGTGAATGTATTCAAACGAACATTGTCGAGCGAGCAGAGAGCGGGGTGTGTCGGACGGCTCGCGACATCAGAATACGAGCCTGCATAATACATCGCTGTACGCGCTGCTCTACGTTGGACTTTAATTATATATCTGCTACAATTTCGCCTTTTTTTCGAGTATTTTTCACATTTCCTCCCCCCACGAACACCCCTTCACCCACTGCCGAACGACCGCGGAAAAAAAACGCTCGATGCGTGTGTGTGTCCGAGTGTCGGCGAGTCGCGCGACACACGGCGCGACCCGCACGGCGCGGGCTCGCGACACCGCGCGACACCGGCGACACCACTTGTCTTCACGGGCCAGCGCTAACAACCACTTCGAGACAAACAATTAACGCGCCCCGTATAATGAATAGGAAAATTGTCGTAATAAAAATACACTTTTAATGCAATTAAGCTTGTAGAACACGGGTAGGAGAGGCCGATAAGCCGCGCTCAACTTTTCCTGTAACAGGCTGTTATTTCACGATTTAAAATCGGTTCTCAACCCGTTAATGACGCGAGGTACAAGTGCAGATCGGCGGCTCCGTTCGGCCGCGGACCAATCTATTTAATAACCCCCGTCGGTGACACCCCACCCGGCGGCCATCGCCAATTTTCGCCCCCCTCAGCCCGCTGGCCCCCTAGCACCCGCCCTGAAAAAAATCCGGAGCGTTTTAAAATTAATGAGTAAAAATCTACACATACACCCGAACGGACAATGGTATGCGTGTGTGTGCGGTCCGCCGATAATGACCGCGCGCTGCCAAACGACGCGATCGGCGTCGCGGCCGCGCGGCCTCCCGCCGCCACCGCCACCGCCGCGACCGCCGCGCCGCCTCCGCCGTCTGCTGAGACGACCTGCGCCTTCCTCCGCGACCTCCGCAGACACTATCCCACGACCCGCCACTACTATTGACACTTGACCGATCCGCGCTAATTCGAAACGAAACGCGCGCCGCGAAACGAACGCAGTTAGATAACATTTGTACTCGCCGAGGGGGCAGGGTGTCACCCCTACGCAACGCCGCAACGACGTTTTTATTTTGGCCGGCCCTTGCCCCCTTACCCCCTTCGTTCGTCCAACTTCATCTGAATAATTACTGATTTTTTCCGTGTACCGCTGATTATTCCGAATGTTGCTTGTTGATGATAATTTTTTTTTCAACTTTTTTCATTAGCAGCCAGGTGGATTGTGATTTCAATTCTTTTTTTATTTTCCCTCATGTTGACAGTAACATTTACCGGAATAAAACACACAACGTAGATAAACATTATTATACCCTCTGTACCGTGGCATTTACAAAACCACGCTTGGACAATGTGAAACACACATTCACTAACTAATTCTGTAACACATACAGTTTATTTATTTCTTCCCCAACCTTTAACGAATTATAGTAAAAAAATTACTCAATTTCAAAATTCCGAGAAATAGCTTATCATGTTTATCAGTAAACTCACAATGATGTCACAAGCCTCTAATTCACCGACTACAAAACCCTTGAAACAAAACAAAATATTTATACAAACTAAATAATTATGAAGCTAATTAACTAAAACTCGGAACGCCACTCGAAAACAAAACGGAGTTAAATCCGAAAGTAAACGGAAACATCTAGAAACAAAAACTTTAATTATCATGCTTATTCGACAAGTGACAAGTCGGGCCGATGGCGATCGCTTTGGCAAGGATTTCGGAGGGACCGCCCACCCCTCCCAAGGGGGTAGCATTTTTTTCCCGCCACCACCGAAGGGGTTGATTTTTTAAACTGATGACGCGCTTTCATTCCGCGCTGTGCAACTTGCCCGCGCGGCTGTATATGTGTTACCGGTCGCTGATAAATAAAAATAAAAAAAAGTTGAAAAAAAAAAGTATGTGAATGCTTTGTCGATAGTGCGCGCGTTTCGTTTTCCCGCGTTATCTACGCATCCGTTCTAAAATTGAAACTTTTCTCGGCGATATAATAAGTTTGTGGTACAAGTGGGCGAGTGTTGGTCGCGGTTAGTATCGCTTAGACATTTCGTTGTCATTGGCGGGGATATTTTTATTGGTCGTCTAACTTGGGTGTCGGGTCGGGAAGTCCTCGCGAAGTTTTCCCTTTCGCTCAAGTGCCGTGAACAAACATTCCGAGAATTTCCCAAGTTACGGAGCTATGATAAAAGTACATAAGTGAAATAAAAGTGAAATTATCAGCCGTGAAGAGAATGACATTGTCCTTTGTGAGTATTTAGAATTAATTTTGTTAATTGGTGTACTAATTGTTACGTTTAGCAAAATTAATTAAGAAATCATGCGTAATTTTAATATATATTTACATTAAATTAAAGTAAATAGTAGATAATTGTCAACTTTTGACAAAAACACCTTTTGCACTCAAATTTAACTTTTAAAATAAATTTAAAAATAGAATAAAATAAATAAGACGTTTCTTTCAAGTTAACTAACAATACAGCTATGAACACAAATTGTAATGACTACAATCGCACTCTTATTGGTCAAACAGTCAAGGCATTTCCTTATTAAATAAATTAATATAGTATTTATTACATTAAAAGTCAGTCAATTGACCTTTCCGTTAATCCTTGCAATATTTCGAATTTTACGATTACATTACTATTAATTAAAGTTTTTCCTAAAATTAGTTTCGAGTAATTAAAAAGAACACTAATCTTTGCCGCGCATTCTTTACAATCCATAGAGTAATAAAATTTTATTTTAAATCGCAGAATCACGAATTAAAATTGTTCGAGTTTTTTTTTTGTTAATACCCTTTATTATAATATGTAATTAAATGTGTTAATTAAAATAAGTATCTGCCTAGTATAGTTTTATAGTAAATTACTGTTTTTATACCAAATTAACATAGCTTAACTTTTGGCGAGTTTTTTAAACATAACCTCAAAATTAACAAACATTATACTAGTTGATTCCCGTTACTTACCTCTATAAATAAGAAGTAAGTACTAAAATAGTAATTTAACATTATATACAATAACTTTGATTCAATATAAATACATATTTAACAAAAGTATTACAAAGAACAAACACTAAATAGCAAACCACAACCGTCGGCAATAATTATTTAAACAGTAAACAAGAAAAATATCCTTTTTTTAAACTTTGAGTATAAATGAATAGTTCGTTTATAAAAAATCAATAAGAATTTATCTTCTTAAGAATAACTTACAGCTGTTCTTATCTGATAACTATTTACACCATTCCATGCTAATGACCCTTGCTTAACGTTGCTTCTTAGACTTCTAAAATTGTAAGTTTAACGCTACTATTGAGGAACTACTGATCATCTATACCTACTAATAATTACATATTATAAAGCTGAAGAGTTTGTTTTGTTTGTTTGTTTGTTTGTTTAAACGCGCTAATCTCGGAAACTACTGAACCGATTTGAATAATTCTTTTTGTAATGGATAGCCGCATTCAACGGGAAGGTTATAGGCTATTTTTCATCCCGAAATTCCCACGGGAACGGGTATATCGCGGGTAAAACCGCGGGCGCTGCTAGTCTAAAATACGAGCTAGACTCAGTTTAGAGATCAGTGCGTCAACTGTTTAAGTTACCGTACATAGCAGTGTCATTTAAGTATATACTCTACATGTGTCCAAAACCTGTACTTTTGAAATGTGAATAAAGATTATTATTTATTACTAGCTGCGCTCCGCGGTTTCACCCGCGTTGTACCCGTTCCCGCAGGAATTTCGGGATGAAAAATAGACGTTGGCCGGCTACTCAATATGCTCACAAAATTTCATGAGAATCGGTCAAGCCGTTTCGGAGGAGTACGCGAACGAACACTGTGACACGAGAATTTTATATATAAGATTAACGTGCTTCAGAGGGCACGTTAAGCAGTCGGTCCCGTTTGTTTCAATCGTTAGACCATGTCAGAGGCCTTTAGGCGGTCTAAAAACTCCGACACCAGGGTTGACCACTAACCTTCTCAAAATAAATGAAAGAACCTGAAGTTAAAATAATTTTAATCATTATTTATTAATATCTTATATTAACCGTCGTTAGCTCTGAGCGAGTTTACTAGCTAAGCTACTATCTATATTAAAAACGGGTTGCACAACAATTCTTAAATCTATACAAGGTGCTCACAAATTAGTCACGGATATTTTTACAGCTGATAGTACTCGGTTTTCAGAATACATTTAAGTATAAAACATCATAGGTTTTGTTATGTTTTTTTGGAGAAAAGTAGGAAACAAATTTGCTACGTTAAAACACCCTGTTAATAAGATAATTAAATGAGACCTCTTTAGACATATTCTAGAACCTCTTTAAACTATCATTTAAGTGGCCTCTCAACTTTTGACGTGACATTTGACAGTGTTAAACATCTTGACAGGTACATAATAGGGGTGATTATTTTAAAAATTTATTATAATATTTTTTTTTGTTCGGTAAATTAAAACAAAAAAATAATATACAAAGGTTCCTTAATTACAGTTAAAAGTGAATTGTTTTAATGTTATGTATCATCTCTTAAAATATCCGTGATTAATTTGTTAGCACCTTATATAGTACCAAAGTATGTTAAAGAAACAAAAGCTCTTCGCTCAAAATTGTATTTTATTTTGCATCAAATAGAACACTATTTAAAAACACACCTCATTTGTTTTTAAACGTATTTACTCGAAACGAAATTAAGAATTCTTGAACTATTCGTTCTAAGCTTCGTTAATTTAAGCGAGCTTCCTAGCTACAAAAGGACAATTTAATAGTGGTGAAACTTTGTCTATTCCCAGCTTGTAGCTTTTAAGTAGCTTAATGTTAAGCTTCACTGATATTTTGATAGCCCAAGTGAAATACATATCCTTGAATCATAGCTAAGTCCATTCTTGATAAATCAACTTACAAAACATTTTTCAATACAAAATAGCTAATATTTCCTCTTCGTAATATTTGTATAGAGTTTCCTATTAAATTGCAGTCGCGTCTAATGATGAGGTTAGTTGCAATTCTTACTTAAACGTGAGTTACTGAGTCGCTACTGGAAACAAATCACATGACCCGTTCGGAATGATACTAAAATGACAATACAAAGTAATTTCTTTAAAAATGTCTGAAATATATAGGTATAAAAGTAAAAAAAAAAATTTAAAAAACGTTTTACTTGAATTATTTGAATTACACAAGTTCCAAAATATATTCTATATACAACACATATGTACACTTTATATACTTTAAATAGTTCAAATAATTTCTCTCTGGAATCTTGCCTAAATCTATGTCCGGGGTTTCTTCAAAGAACTTAAAAGTAGTAAAATTCCCTCACCGTACTAATACCATTCGGTGAGATGAGAGGCGTTGGCCCAGCAGTGGGGCATACTACTGCTTCCTACTACTGCGTATATAGTTTACCCATATTCTACTGTTACTATACTAAATGAAACGGGTCTGTATCGCGTTAGATTATTTAGCGTATTTTACTAAAATACGTACCCGACGTTTCGAGCGGATTACACCGCTCGTGGTCACGGGAAAACTCAAAAGTATGTCTACTGTTACTACTTCCACTAATATAGTATAACCAACTACTACTATAGTTTAACCATATTCTCCGTATCCCCCAGGCGGAGTCGGACCGGGAGAGCGGCGCCAGCTCGCCGGAGGGGGGCGCGGCGCGCGCGCAGCTCGCCGAGCCGCGGTCCCCGTCGCCGCGCGCGCGCACCCCGCAGCACCAACCACACATGAATGGCTCCAGTGAGTTCGTACTGCATCTACCTTATTACACTTATACTATACTAGCTGACCTGACAAACGTTTTGCCATATAAAAAATAAGGGGTGGACCCACCCTAATCACTTTAAATTGAGATATAAGCTATCCTATCTATCAAGTTGGATCAAATTTTAAATCGTTTCTGTAGTTGAAGAGTCCATCGCGGACAAACAACGTGATACCTATTTTTTAAATATAAAGATTAGTATCACCAGCCCGCATTTTGGAAGCGTGGTGATTATGCCTAATCCTGATATACTGATATCCTTAGTGAGGTGAGAGGCCTTTGCCCGACATTGGGAAGCTACTTTACTATATTAGTTAATACCCCATGTGTTACTTAACATGCCTTTAGTTAGCATAAACCTGAAACTAAATAACAAATGATTGTCCTCAAAGACTCTTATCTACTAAATAATTATTGACGGAATTGACTGAAAAAGGACTAAATGTTTTCATATAAGCCAACTTGCTTATTAGTCATGTAATTATGTACAATTAAACTAAAAAGTACGCTTAAAACAGTTAAATGCGCGTTGATGTCTATCATGAGGGAAAAAAGAGAATCAAAGTTAAATTGAGACGAGACTGATACAAATTAATATCACTGCTTAAACCTTCTAACTGCTCTGTATTATCAGATAACGAAACCTATAGATTATACCTTTATTAAAGACAAGCTCAGACTTACACAGTCTTCAATAGTTCGGTATAGACAAGACACCTATATTCATTCATCGTGCACTACTGCCAAGCATTCATAGATCAACATTCTGTCTTAAACTTGTCTATAATAAGCAATTGGCTTAACCCCTTTCCCCTGAAAAGGTCTTACAGACCACACTGACAATGATATTTGTTTCACAGTGGCGTCAATGTTCCAAAACCTGCAGAGCTTAGCTAACATGCAACAGAGCATGCCGCCGATGTCGCAACAGCTACAACAGCAAATGTCCCAGCAAATGTCGCAGCTCGCAGCCAACCTGCAAGGGTTGACCTCTATGCCGTCCAACCCGGTCATCAACTCTCCTCTCAACTTGAGCGTTAGTGCACCTGGTACGTACCCTCGTTTAAAATAATATCTATGCTTATATAATAACTAGCAGCGCCCCGCGGTTTTACCCGCGTTGTGCCCGTTCCCGTGGGAATATCGGGAATTTTTATACATAAAAACCTTCCTCTTGAATCACTCTACCTATTACAAAATACCGCATCAAAATCCGTTGCGTAATTTTAAAGATTAAAGCATACAGACAAACAAACAGACAAAAATAGCGACTTTGTTTTATACTATGTAGTGAAGCTGATTTTCTTTTGTTTGTTTGAACGCGCTAATCTCAGAAACTACCAATCTGATTTGAATAATTCTTATTGTAATGGATAGTCAAATTCTACGGGAAGGTGACATGATATTTTAAATCTTTTGAAAATATCGCCTTCCCGTAGATCTCTTTTTTGTAGTTTTGTTTTGGTAAGGACTAATGATCGGTCCCAATAACCGATCTCGATCCGCTATTAGAGAGTAAGTTTAGTTAACGTCTATACCTGTTAATATAATAAAGATTGCAGATTTTTTGTTGTTTGACGTGTATGTTTATCAACGCGCTTATCTCAGAAACTAAGAATCCGATTTGAATAATTTTTTTTTTAATGAATTGCCACATTCATCAATATTGCTCTGATGGTTTTTTATTCTTAAGTAGCTAAATTTATTCCTTATTAATTCTATTACTTGATACCTAATCAATAAAAAGAATCCTCCATTTAGCATCAAAACTAGCCACAATCGATAATTAACCGCACAAAAAACAATTATTCTAAAAGCTCCATTTAAAAAGCTCCATCCAAACACAAACTAAATGTAAATGCAAACAGAACCAATATTCACTCAATAAACATCTAATGCGCATAATTAAACCGTCTAATCTGATCGGAGAAACTTATTTCTGAAAATACATTCAAGTGCACGCTCAGCCGCACCAGCTATTGTAACAAATAATGCAAAAATAAAGTGTTTTGCTCATCGTCACCGCGATAAATAAAATATTTATTCTAGAACGAGAAACCGCGATAGGAATAAAATATCAACTCGGCTAATACTCGTACGAAGCTTATGAAACGCAGACTTTTCTGTTTAGCTAATATTATGCAGATGGGTTGACACCGCGCCGCGTCGTATCTTAATTAAGATTTTTCAGTGCATTACCATTCGGAAGTGTCAAATGGGCCCGGCGGCGCACGAGGCAGACCACCAATTAGAATGAATTAGACAGATCGAAATAATCAGAGATACACGGTTCGCGCATTAAAACTCTTAACTTGAAAATCACGTGATCCGTAATTAGGTGATTACCGAAACCAATCGATTTAATGAATTCGAGATAGCGGCCCGCTCGCCCGCCCATTAAAGCTATGCTATAATGGACGAAAAAAACCTATTTAAATAATGAGTATAATTACATATTTTTTCACGAACGCACGGATATTACGACTGTTGCGGTATCATTAAGAGTTTTATTGTCTTAATAGAGCTAATTATACATTTTTTTCGGTTCTTAATTGATGCGCCGTAGGAAAAAGCATTTATTACAAAATGTGAAATGTCATGGTTTAAATGAATACGTTATGTTAATGTCGATTTAACGGGCTTGTATAGCATGCTGATAATGTATTTAGATTTTTGTACGGAACCCTCGTTTTGTTCGTGAATTAGTCTTGCTCGGGTGCCGATGGATTTTGGTATTTTCTATCATTTGCTTAATTAAAAGGATGTGTAATTATTACTTGATGTTCTCTTGAGTAGTTTTGGTAAAGAGCAGTGACCGTTTGATTTCATTGTCTTAGAGTTAAGAGTGTTAGACGAAAAAATGAAAGTCATATAGAGACATGAAGGATGCACAATACGTTAAACATAAAAGAAGTAAAGTACAGAAATTCGTTCTCCTTCAATCACCCGACCGACCGAAACGAGCCCGCCTGAGGTCGTTAATATAAAAATAATCGTTGTTAATCAAACCTCCAACGTTTTCAGAACAATTAATAATTAAAATATTATAAAAAAAACTGAAATAGCTAAAGTGAACATTGTACCCAATAAATATTTCTTCACACTAATGCGGTAATAGGCACCATGACCGACGAATTATCGTAAAATACTCAGCTGCCTATAATCACCATGTTTTATTTGCCAAAGCTAATTTTTATATTATGAGATTAGATAATCACTTTTTATGGGGTTTCATGTATACTGTCATTATAGTCATTGAAGAGAAACTTATTTTTAATGTCATTTTTTCATGGATTTTATTTTAAATGTTGGATTAATCGACGGAATCAGTCATGCAAAGGTGCTTTGAAAGTAATTAATATTACTACACTGTGAGAAAAAGTTTACGTTATAATCTTACTTCTATCTTGTCTGCAGGAATGGGCTCTCCGAACCCGGTGCCGAATAACAACATGTTGCCACCCGCGATGCCTTCTCCGATGCCACAACTCATTTTGGCTTCAGGGCAGCTAGTTCAAGGCATTCAGGGGGCGCAGCTTCTCATTCCCACTTCTCAAGGTAAACTCCTTAACAGCCATGGATCAATAACTGAAGAATAGTATGGACAAGGTATCTGATAACTATTTCTTTACAGGCATAGCAACCCAAACCATCCTAACCATACCAGTCAACCACGTAAACTCTAACGACCAAATGGTGAACCTCGCTCTCAACAACGGCCAAGTCGTGTCCACATCTCTGGCCAACCTCCAAGCCATGGCGCAACCCCACCTACTCAACTCGAACGCCCAACAACAGGCGAACATTCGGCCAAGCATGTTGAACCCGAATTTAACGAACGCGCTCCTGAATCCTGGTTTGCCGAACTTCTTGTCGAATGGCGCGACGAATGCCCAAGAGTTGTTGCAAGCGCTACAGCAGCAACAACAGCAGCCGCAAGGGAACCACAATCTCCTGCAGACGGTCCAACAGAACAATATGCCTCAGCCGCCTATGCAGGGGCGACGGTCTTCATCGCCAAGGCCGGATAGACATTACAAGGAGAGAGAGAACTTCGAGAGATTCGCTGGAGGCTCCAGGGAGAGGAGCGAGAGGGAAAACGTGGGGAATTCCACCATGAACAGTATTAACAGGTCAGTGATGTTTTAGAAAATTATAAGTTTAAAGGCGCAGACGTCAAAAATTATAAATTGCGAAGACAATGACCAACTTGTCCCGTTGAGGGACTTTTTTGTCTGTACAAATTGGTATAACGCACACAAAATACGAAAAGTATTTTTAAGGACTTTTGTCTCTCTTGCGAAATAGTCCTTCGTTTGCGAATACCCTTAGAGTTAAAGATTTCTACTTTAGTTTAATTTTACTCTCAGTAATATCGGAAATGCGAAAGTTTATAAACTAAAAAGTTTAGATCTGTTGCTCTTTGACGGACAAAACGATTGAATCTTGAGTTTAAAAAAGTTAGATTTTATCCTGAAATTCCCATAGGAACGCGTACAAAGAGGTTACATCAAACGACATTAATCAACTAAGCAAGGTTCGATTCTAGAATTCAACTATTAACAAAACAATATCTTGTTTGTGGATAAATGTAGTAAAACTTGTTAATTTAAAATGAGTTCTATCGTATAAGCTATTAGGTTGGAATTGGGTGCAGATAGTCTACTCGCGTGGGTGCATGGACAAGTGTTGGGTGTAATTATGTGACAATGAGTGTAATTATACTGACGCCGGACAACATACGTTATACTGTGTTTGTGTGCGTGAATTAGTAATCAACCTTTATTATGAGCGTCGTAATAAGGGCATCATTTATTAGGTTTCGTTTTTATTGCGAGTCATGTGTTACCGACGTCTGCGATTAGTTCACTTAATAATACACTTTTTAATGAGTGTTTATGTACTTGAATGAATGTAGTGTCTTCTCCCTCATTAAATATAATTATTGTTAATCGCAACCTATTAATTTTCCTACGATTTTTTTGTTTAGACACAGAAATATAGAGCTATGATGTATGAGACATGTCTATAGTAAATTGAAGAGTTCATTCATAAAATTGTTATGAATAAGGAAATGTTATGTTTGCACATTAAAGTAGGTATTGAGTATTATTGACTGTTTTATCCTCTGGTATTTCCCAGAAGCACAATTATAGAGTTTCCTTAATCGAACCAAAGTTGTGACGAAACGTATTAATTAGTAATTAACTTAATGAGTTATGTATTTTGTTTATACTTTTAATTAAGTGTAATCTAATCTGTCTTGAACATGTATTGTTTTTGGGCGACGGTTCCAAAGAAGTTCTTAATTTAAATTGTATGACATATTTAACAAAACCATTTGTACATAGATAATAATCACACTACACTAAAAATAAGTCTGTTAACACACATTATCGTTCGAGCTTAAAAGTGCTAAAATGTGTTGTATTACAGAACATTTACACTATAGATATACTATCAATGAGGCTCAAGCCTTAGGCCTTACATTATACAGGACACAGGCCATTTAATATTAAATGAGCAAACTGATACTGTATCGGCCATTATCACAACTCATTTTGTATCAACGAAAGACCTTCTGAAATGTACCATGCCTACTTTAAAGGCCATCTATATGAACCACCTATAGATACTACAGTCATTTCACTTAATTAATTGACAACTTAAATATTCAAAAACAAACACACCTACGCAATAATTAAAATGTCAATATGTAAATTCAGCATAGTTTTTAATACGATTGTTTTAAAAATACGATGTTATCAAATGTCCCTTTGATCATTACACGTAATTATACAAGCAAACGTGCCACATGCTAGGGGAAAAACACCCGTACAAAATATACCTAATATTGACGTACAAAAATTATAGTACGTATGAATAATGCTTAATTATGTTTTGTTTTGCTAACGTTTGAGTTTAGAATACGTAGAATTTCTTTTGTTAATTACTAGCAGCGCCTGGCGGTTTTACCTGCCTTGTGCCAGAAGCCCATAACATTCCCATTGAATGTGGCTATCTATTAAAAAAATATTATTTAAGCCGGATTGGTAGTTTCTGAGAGTAACAAAAAAAATCAGCTTCATATATTATTAAGGATGAAATTTATAATTTATATTTAAAACCCTAACGCACTTCGGATGTTGTACGTTTGACACGTGTCTGACTGCATCGTAGCTCTCAAACGGGTAAGCTGTTTTTGATAGATTGATTATATTAGAGTAATGATTTAATCGAGAGTGCGATAGCAATCATTTAAAAGAATCATTTTAATCGCGGACTCGGAACCATTTTCTGTTTGTCGTGTCTAATTGTTAAAAGCTCTACTAGTTTTTCTCATCCATGTTTAGCTAACATAATAAATCATTAATAAATATTACCATAAGGGTTAGCTATTAATTAATCTAAAGAAGTTATTCAGACAAACAGTGAAATAATAAATATTGAAAGTCTTCATAAAAATCATTTTTTGTTTCTTTCTCACTTCATTAAAACGTTTATCAGTTAAATTAAAAACTTCAACTCCTAAAGCGGTAAGGAAGACAATTAAATTGAATTACTAGTTTAACGACAATTTCACCTTCACAAATGAAAATAAAAACCGAACAAGTGCGAGCCGCGCCTACAGGGTTCCCTACAATATTTAATATTGTGTTCCAATCTTTATAAAAACCTACATAATATCTTGTATACAACAACCTTTATTTTTATCATTTTTTAAAACATAATCTATACTTAGGTCAACTTTTCGTGTCTATGGATTTGACTTCATTTTTTAACCTATTATTTATATTTCTTAGCACAAAAGCTTGAAAATGTCACAAGTATAGTATATACTTCAAAAAATAAATGATTCCATCAGCTATTTCTGATCTATAGACAAAGGCACCCCTGTAACACATATGTCACACATACACACAGCGACAGGGAGTCACAAAAGAGTCTCTTGTGTTCATACGGACCCCTAATACCATAAAAAACAACAATAAAACTACTTTTATCATTAAGTTAAATTGAAGGAAAACTCACGTGTCTATTATCTGCAGTAATGAGGTATTTAATGTTAATTATGTACAGGATGTACTCGTAATGTAACTCGGTGTTGTTTGTAATTACATCAAATAATGCTCGACTCACGCGGTTTTTTATATAATTTTCTACTGGTAGTGTAAAGATTTATGATATGAAAATGTTTTAAGTAAATGTCGTACTGCAGCGCAACCTCTCATCTCACTAACTTTGTCATGATAAAACTATTAACGTGTAATTATTGGTATGACTATGCTAATTTATTTTCATGTCACAACCCTACTCTATTTTGGTACATATATTAATATAATTACTTGGTGATTATCTGATATTTCATGTTTTTAAATTCCCATGACATAAAGTACCAAGTTTCAAAGTAATATTACATAGATTTGTAGAAGAAAAGATCAAAATCGATCCATTTAGGCGCTACGAGACACCCACACATATACGAGTACCTACCACCCCTCGTAACGCGTCGAAGCTAAAAAATAATAAAGACTCAACCACCCTGCGACATAATATCGTATATAATTAGGTAAACCATTAAATATTCCCCATCCATAATTACCTCAGCGCCCGACGCGTCTAATCCGGCGAGTAATGGTGATAAATAGATCCAATGTAGATACAACCTTGGAATATATTAACGCTTAGTGTTAGATTAAGAGACTATTGTACTAACGTGTTTGTACTACTTAGTACTAGGTTTCATTAGTGTTTTTGCGATTGTTAAGCAACGTGCAGGGCCCCTACTTGGATGGGTGACCGATAGTGGCATTTCTATCCGAGCTCTACCGTGCTTCGGAGCACGTTAAACAGTGACTCTCGGTTGTTTCAATCGTTGGACCATGTCGGCAGCTTTAAGGCGGTATAAGAACTCCGACACCAGGATTGGTCTCTAACCTGCTCGAAATTACTTACTTATACCATTTAAGTTTGTTTGTACGTCTGACTGGTTAAAAACTACCACTATCAGCCACCCATCCAAGTAGGGGTCGAGCTGCACGTTGCTTAACAATCGCAATGAACTAACATAGTCAAACTACGTCACGAGCACTACAACATAAGTAAAATTCGAATATAGTGGCTACTTTAAAGTCGGTTCATAAATAAACGATATTCCTTTTCTTCGCAAAATGACTTAAATCAACCCATTTCAATTTTGTGTTTTATAAAATTTTATACTAACTCAAACTATATGAGATAAAACGATAAAGTCGCTTTCCGCTGTCTGTCTGTCCCTATGTATGCTTAGATCTTTAAAACTACGCAACGGGTTTTGATGAATTTTTTTAGTAGATAGAGTGATTCAAGAGGAAGGTATATATGTGTAAAAATTCCCGAAATGCCCACGGGAACGGGCACAACGCGGATAAAACCGCGGGGCACTGCTACTAAAGAAATAAAACCAATAATCTTACAGCACTTAATACATAACAAGTTAACGCTTAAACATCTAACCAGTGGTTCTAAACCTTTTCTTAATAAGCGGTTGTAAAACATTACGTAATTGTCAGTTAGATTAACCATAAAACGGTACTAGAATTTATGTTATGCGTAAACAACATTAAAATAAAGATAAATAATTGTATAACAAGTTAAGCGTTATGGGTAAACGTTTTTAAAGGTTGAGAATCACTGAAGTGATATGAAATAATAATAAAATACAAGCATCCAAATCGATGCAGCAGGTTTTGTGCAGGGTTTTTTAATTTATTTTATTAACTATTTATGTAGGTATATGAAAAATTGAATTAATCGGCTACTATATTTTGACAATGGCACGTAACCTTAAGCGTAGCGCATCGAAGCATTGTAAGAAAGAGACAGAATATATCTTCCACTATTTCATACTCTACTCTCGCTGGACTTCTTTTTAACTGACTTCAAACACCGAAGGAGGAGGTTGTCAATTCAGCCGGTACTTATTATTTAAAAATTTTTTTTTTACCATATGGTGTTAAACGTCATTTGATTTTTTTTAAAATAGGGATTGGTCCCATTTTTAAACAACAAACTTCCCTGTACATTTGTATAAAATTCATTTACGAGTACTCATATATAATGTTGGTATAAATAAAAAGAAAATTAATAAAATTAACTAATGGAAAAATATGATTTTTCTGAAGCTTAAGTCAGATCACGGTAATCGCATAGATTATAGAAAAGCAATTGTAATCAATCCACCGCATTATTTATGTCCGACCTTGGTACAGCAAGCTACTCATAATAAGTACTCCATTAAATGTGTATGTGTGTGTAATTCAAAGACATTAGGTTAACGCGACCTCATAATTACTGGTTAGAGCATTAATTCCCGCATCAGTAATTAAGTTTTAATACCTCATTTCTGTAGTCTACAGTCGGGTAACTAGCTACAATCAAATGTAATCAACAATCTAGATAATAAATATCGCGTTGTTTGTCTATTCATCCATAATCACGTTGAATTAAAAATCAGATGTGACAATCTTCCTGTCTGTTCAACATACGATTTATAATAGGTATGTCTGTCTGTTTCATCAATTTAAAACTTTGTACTTAATTAAATATTAATACATAAGCTCCTATATTAGTACCTAATTGTCTTAATTAAATAAGTAAATAAAAATTTCAGAACAAATTCACATACGGTTAGTTAGACTCAAACTAAGCTCTATGCTTGTATTATGGAATCTTACTAACTGATACTAATACTTATACATACACAAATACTTTATATAAATATATAAGTATATAATTATTTCTTAAAGCGGTCTTACTAACTGATACTAATACTTAAACATACACAAATACTTTATATAAATATATAAGTATATAAATATTTCTTAAAGCGGTAATGTAATATTAAAATATGAACCACACATAGGAAAGTAAAAATCGATAAGGCCACACAATACGCAAAAAGACCATAGACTAAAATTATCACCTGTAAAGTAGAACGCGGTCAGAGACTAAAAAGAGCTAGAAAAAAAACGCATCTCACCATTATCTCTCAACTAGCTAATATTAAACCCTATTTCCTAAAGCACTCTCCACTTTACGAATACCGAGAGATTTTTTCAACTTACCCATTTATTTCTCTTTTTTTCTTTTATTTCACACTTCCGTTTGAACGCCGTTTATTGAATGTAGTTAACTTGAAAGAAAATATTTAGTTTAGAGCGGTATAAAGATTTTTTTTGTGTTTTTTTTTATTTATTTTTTTATTGTGTCGAATGATATGGAGAAGGTGTTTTGTCTTTTTGGGTTTATTATTTCACTGTATTTGTTGTTTGTTTCTGGTAGTATACAAACTGTTATTAATATCATAATTTAAGAACATTAAAAAACTTTTCTTATTGCATTTCGATATCGTAATATAACGTGGACTATCAGATCTGAGATTGTTTTTAATAAATACCTCTTAAATCCTACAACTTATCTCGATTTACAGTACAGTCTACGATTATCTATCGAAATAAGTTAAGTAAAACTTAAACATAGTTGTTAAAATTAAATATTGAATATTCCTCAAATTATTCATAAACCATCAAAGGTAAACATCACACAAAACGAGAATTTCATCCTTCATGAACTATCACATAAAATCAGAAATAACACTGAGTGGCAAAATTGCCACTTAACATTATTAAAATAAAATACCATGTTCTGCAATAAATGAAATTAAAAACGAAACACCCTAATTTAAGATACATAAAATATATTATGTTTAATTAAAATAAGGTTCAAACTCGAGACGATAATAATTATAATAAAGTTAACCACAGATGAGATAAACTTAAACTCACTTTACAGATATGGGATCTTATGCGTATAATGATATCCTGTCACTGTACTCAAAATCTTTTACGTACTCGTAGCTTATTTAAGTGCATTAAAAAGCAATTATTTGTCTCTATAAAACTGATCCTTTTTATAATAATAACTTCGGCCAGACATTATTTATGGAGAAACCGAAAAAACAAGAACGGTTTGCAAAACAATCTTTTATATTCAGTTTGCGTGAAAGTACAGTCGGAGGAAAAGGTTTGTTTAAAAAGTTTGAGAAACTTTGATTGATTATTGAGTCTATAATGTTCTATGTTTAAAAAAATACGAATTTAATTTAAGAATAAATTTGTACATCATGAAGAATGTTTTTATTATTTTATAAATTCGAATAATTAATGTCGCATAAACCACAAAGTACAAATGGCCCGTGCAATGCTGACGCGTAATTTTTTAATTTTTGTCCCGAGTGTGAACATATTATAAATATTTCTGGTTTGTGTGAGTCTCCATCGAAACGCTTACTAATCGTGCGAATAATTTCACAGTTTAATTTACATTTAAATTGATTATTATCTTCTGATAGATATAGAGTACAGTTCTAGTAAATTAACATTAAGTTATGGGCTGCAACATAAGAAATATAGGTCGGAAAATTATCAAGTACACTCGTACGTTGCTTAAGTAATTACCTTGCATTATTCAATAAGTTACTTTCTGTACTTCACTTATCATTTAATACTGGTTTGTTACTTGAGATATAAACACGTACATGGATATTTATTACTATTTGATTGGTCGTTAAAGATCTGTTTATAAATTACTTCTAATGTACCGACCAGGCGCTTTCAGTTCAACTTAAATCCCAGTGTAATAAATGACAGTTTGGGTCTCACTAACCATATGTGAATAAGTACATATTTATTGTAGCGCTCATGGTGAAGTTTGAAGAAGTTATGTTAGCTTGCGATTGTTAAGCAACATGCTCGGCCCCTACCTAAAAGGGTGGCCGTTACGAGTAGTGGCATTTCTATCTGAGCGAGCGATTTCGTTTGTTTCAATCAGTAGGCCAAGTCGGAGGTCCTAAGGCTATCTAAAGATTCCGTTGGCCACTAACCTACACGATCTGACTTTTTTCTTTCCCTCGGCATTAGTCATCACGCTATTCTTAGCCACCACATTCGCCACCACATTCACCACCTGAACCACAATACTGCACTTCCTCAACTCCTTTACAAAACAAACAAGCTTCGCAATTAAATTTAGTCACACATTAATTTGTCGCGTCACTTCTCATAATAACAGTTGCATGTGTGCAACGGATGAGTCCCTAATTAGCCGGCAATTACAGCTAATGCCACGGCACAGTTAATGAAGCAGCCACCTCATTTTCTCAAATACTTGTAGAATTTCTAGCCTTTAAATACGTGGGGGTAAGGTTCAAAATGACGGTTAAATGCTACTAGGCTCACCATTGTTGTCGCGGTGTAAGTATTTTGCTTTACATGGGGACGTAGGCTGCAGTGTTTGAAATTGTTTGTGTAAGTTTGTGGAGTACGGGGTTTTGGGAAAAGGGTGGATTTTTCCTTGTTTTTGTAATGTACTGATAGCTTCGGTGAAAGTAAAGGCCTATGTACCCTACAGTAAAACAATACAGTCTATAATATCATTCTCTTTCCTAAGTATCTGTATAGATTTTGAATTGAAACTACGTTTACGGATACACTTTTATTCAACACTAGCAGCGCCCCGCGGTTTTACCCGCGTTGTGCCCGTTCCCGTGGGAATTTCGGGATAAAATAGCCTATAGCCTTCCTCGATAAATAGACTATCTAACAGTGAAAGAATTATTCAAATCGGTTCAGTAGTTTCTGAGATTAGCGCGTTTAAACAAACAAACAAACAAAACAAACTCTTCAGCTTTATAATATTAGTATAGATTTTTATCTGACGTTTCGGCTCCTTTACAGGAACCGTGGTCACTGAAGCCTCCAGTAACATAAGAAACCAGTATCTGTATAGAGTTAGATCAAGTGAACTCATAAAGACTATCTTCGCTTTATCATACCATTTCTTGAACAATTAAAAACTTTGTTTACTTTGACTTCCCACTAATTTAGTCAAAGGAGGATAACTCGTTAAAAAGAAGCTCGCTTACAAACCTCTACGTTTTAAGTCGAACCAAAATTGGTTAAAAATCAACAGTTTTTACTACAACTACATCAAACCTCGCTAGTTTAATTAATGTACTGTTTACTTTACCGTATCTTATATCTTATTTTCTTGTTAATAAGATCGTAATTTAGTTATAAGTTGGGCGATTCTTATATGGGTAATGCCGACTAATTCTTACTTGGGTGATTATTAAGGTCTATACAGACATAAGCGGAATTCACTGCCGCTGTGCTGTGGAAATAGAAAATGCGTGTCTGAATAGGCCTTTACTTGGGTAATTCTTACTCGGGTGATTCTTCTATGGGTGATTCCGCATAATTCTTACATGGATGATTCTGTGTGCAGGCTCGCTGCGTCGAACGGTGAGATAACGATCACTACGTCACACAATTCGAACGCTGGCCCAGCGAGCAGCGCTGGCAGCGCTGGCTCGGGGCCGATTCCTTCGCCGCACGCGCCTGTCAAAATGTCGCCTGGATCTGTAAAGTCACCGAGCCAAGACGACGGAGATTTGCTAGCTGATTCGCCAAGTAAGTTCTTTGGATAGCTTTTTTAGTTGGTAGTAAGTGATTTATAAAAATGGATTTTAATTATGTGTCAGACTTATTATGATATTTTTAGTTCATTTAATGACAAATTATTTTAGGATGTTAAAGAAAAAAAAAATTTTAAACTATTCATAAAACTGGCCATTTGCAATAAATTATAAAGAGCACAACAAGGTAATTTCAGAAATGTATTGTCTTTCCAATATTTTTCACATGTCAAAAACCGTAAATTTGTTTATACTTCAAAACAATCCTTATTGAATATTTAGACAAACTCCAGTTCACTCAAACAACGCAAAACTAACGAACAACTTAAACGCTATTTTCGACACAACTGTAACTCAATTCAACTTATCTATAAAAGTTGTACTTTCTAAGCATAGAGGCGATCCATTAGGTTGGAAGTCTGGCGGTGTCCTAGGAGTTATTTCGCGTAATACTATAAAGAGTTGTTGTACGGTGGCTGCATGTTCGGTTTAGAAGTTCGGAGTGCGTTCGTAAGTTGATTACGTAGGCTCGCCGCTCGGCGCTCGCCGCAGCGTGGCTTCCCCCACAGATCTTATCAAAACATTTGTAAAGTTAATTTACTTGAGTTTCTGAATGGGCTTTTTTGTTTAATTTGATTTTTAATTTCAGTGGGTGTTTACAATTCGATACTAATGTTACTCATTTCTCATTTGTTTTGGTAAATTAGATTTTATATGAGATTTTTATCTGACATGTGTTTGTCTAGCTGGCCGACGTAATAACTCTTCATTACAATTTGTTAAGTTGGATTTATTGTGGTTTTAAATATTTGAGTTTAATAAGCCATGGAACTTACAAAGTAGGAAGCTCTTCGGTTTTTACGTTATGGTGAACAAGTCTTAGGTTAAAAACTTTTTAAACGTTTCAATGTTTGAATAAAATTGTACTTAAAATATTGATCTAGTTTAAGATAACAAAAACACCTGTACCTATAAGTACAAATATAATACGTACTTGTCTTAATATACATAAGTAGGCCGTGAAATACCACTGGAGACGAAATACTGTCACAGCGATTTCATTCAAAAATAAGTCCTCACTCTCTAGCCTGTTTATGCAACACAAGCAGCGCCCCGCGGTTTTACCCAGGTTGACCCCGTTCCCAAGATAATTTCTGAATGAAAAATAGCCAATATCCTTCCCGTTGAATGTGGTTTATCGAAATCGTACTAGTTATACCCGAGATTATCTCGAACACACAAACAAACAAAGCGAGTTAAAACCTGTTTATTCTACATTAAAAATACAACAGCCAACTCAACAGCTAATCTCAACAATTAAAACGGCACTCTTTGCTGAAATACAGAAGTAACTAATCGAAACTAATTTAGCCATCTGCCCAGACGGAGTCAATTTAAGACAAAGTTATTTCCATTGGCCCATTTCATTCACTTTTAGAGCCAATATCGTGTTTTTATTCAGCTTCGTAAGGTTACAACACTTAATTGCTAGATGGAAGAGTTTGACCTAAATTGGGCCTATGATTATTAGTGGATACAGACTTAGACTATACTGAACCGAACTATGATTAGAAACATGGGTGTACCATGGGTGGAATGGAAAGAAAGAGGAGCTAATGTTATTTACTCAATGTACCAGTTAATGTTATGTTATGTCCTGTACTGATATCTTCAGTGAGATGAGAGGCCTTTGTCCAGCAATGGGACATTAGAGGCTACTTTACATACTTATTTTACAAGTCCATTGGCATAGTTGCTTGTGAGAGCGCTTACCTGGTCGGCGGTTGCCTGAAATCCTGAAATTTTCATGGGATCTTGCAAAACGCGGGAAAACCCGCAGGGCGCTGGTAGTATTGTCATAAATATGTAGTAGGTTAATGTTAAAGTTTCATATGGTCAGTTAAGTCAAACATTTCAAAATAATACTCAGTTAGTTATACTCCGACTCACATTTTCTTTCTTCGGCTACATATGTTATTCAATTTTATTCTCAAAATCAATAAAACGAACCCAAGAAAATAATTAAAAGCGTATTAAAAATGCAAGAGCGATGGTTATTAGCGGTAATGTGTTGTTCCCGCGAATGCATTACAGCGAGGTGCGACCTACAACGCTAATTGTTTCATAATTAGTTCATCGATTCCATAGCTATTTCTGCACATTAACTGATCGCCAATATACTGTTAAGTGGTATTAACTTACTAGAGTTTCACGGAATGTTCGTGGAAATTCCAGGGAAAATGTTCAGTTACATTAAGACTTATGTAAGTAGCACGTATTCTTGAATGTATATTATACTAGCTGCCCCCGCGGCTGCGCCCCCGTTTCCGAGGATTTAAAAACATTAAAAATATACTGACCAAGATAAATAAAATAGAAAAATAATCAATGAAATTCTCGAGTTAGAAATTGTGTAAAACTAACACGTAATAAACTAACACGGCTTTATTTTATACAATTTTTTCTTACAATCCTTAGTGCTTGCTTCTAATTTTTATGACAACGGTACCTTGAGGTGTCCTGTTTGTGCTCGCACATTTAGTTCAAAAATTGGGTACCTTAATCATAGAAGGGCAAAACATCCTAACTAACAAAAATATCAGAGCCAAGTCACTGCAGCCGAAAATGGCTAGGTGGATATACTCGTATATATAGTATCATTAAATTTAGGAAAAAAAGCTCTCTATGATTATGAAATCTCAAGTATTTATTAACAATGATGCCAGGAAATAAATCACTTTCGCAAATGAAAAAAAAACTATGATACTGACACCTCTAAAACATTCCTTAACTTACATTCAATTCAGAGCAAAATAAATACTCAGTTTTGAGTAAAATTGACTTCGAGTCCATTTCTTAACAATAAATAATTACGTCCAATTCTCCTAAATACCAACCTTTTAATTTATCGAATAATAGCAATAAAATAGTTTGCTGAAGCAGTTCATTATTGAACTTACTTTAGTTTAAACTTTCAAAAGGATGTTTTGAAGACAACATAAACTTAAACACGCGAAATTAGGCCCCGAACTTTAAGCTTAAGTACCCACTTAAAACAATAGCTTAGCGAAAACGTCGAGAGACTATTTACATCTAACGATTGTGCCTACATCAAAATGGATGTAAATAAATACTACTAGGAGCGCCTCTCGGTTTTACCCGCATTGTCCCGTTTCCGTAAAAATGTCGGGATGAAATATAGCTTTTAACCTTTCTGTTGAATGTGGCTATCCATTACAAAAAGAATTATATGAATCGGATTGGTAGTTTCTGAGATTAGCGCGTTCAAACAAACAAACTCTTCAGCTTTATTATATTAGTACTGATATTAAAGCGGAGGAGTGTATTTGTTTCAACTGGCTTATGTCTGGAACTAACATTTTGAAACACATATTTATGTATGTGAAGTGGAAAAGGGCTGGATATTAAATATCTCCATGGAACAAGATATTAAATATCTCCATGTTTATTAAGTCTTTTAACTTCTTCTTGAAACGAAAATTATTAGGAGCAATAGTAAAATAGTAAAATTTCATGGAAGAACATAAGTACTTACTCTCTATTTCGTGCCATCGTCAACATGGTACGATTTTTAATTCACTCCATTTTGCATCGTATGGGAATCGTATCGTAGAGTCTAAACCGCGGTTTCCATTGGTGCCGGGAGCCCTAGTTCTATTGATTACTGTTTAATTCGTTAGTTGATACAATTACTAAATTACTCTTTTCCTCTTCTGCTTGCCATTACTTGTGCCTGATTCTAAATATAGATAAGAATTAAAATTTATTTCGTTTTATTAGCGCTGCCAGTTGTTTTGGGGTCGATATTTGTTCAGTAGACTTTGGGTATAGGAAGTGGTTGCGTTGTGTGGGTTTTATATGATGAAATTTTTATATGAAGTCTTGATTAAGAGGTATTTGTATATATAGATTCAGGAGACTTAGAGAAACGACCTATATTTGTAGTTAAAATCTAGATATTGTATTTGAATGTAGGTTCCTAATAATAAATATTTGGTTAGTGGTCTACCTGGGTATTGCACTATTTGTACTTTCAGAATTTTAATGTAATATATATAGGTATACGAGTATAACTATATCTTATGCTAGCAAGGCCCCGTGGTTTTGCCCGCAGTGTGCCAGTTCTAGTGGGAATTTCGGGATGAAAATGGCTATCCATTATAAAAAGAAATATTCAAATCACATCGGTAGTTTCTGAGATCGCGCGCTCAAATAAACGAAAAATCAAACATTTCCCCTTTGACTAGCTTTAAAACAGGTATTCAGTACATAGATAGGTAATTAAACAGTCCTTACTAAAACATTAAACAATCAAATGCAAGACAAGTAGAATACAGTAACCATTTTAATATCAAAGAACCAGCCAGTATCGGAGTTTGTACTAAAATAATTAACTAATTAGACCATTTACAATTAATTTGACTTTCACTAAATTGTATCGAAGACAAAGACGAAATAGATTAAACAGAATTAGTTTATGTTTGTACGTTTCGTTTTAATTAAAACAATTATCGGGATTAAGTAAACAATTTAATTATTGCTTTATTTTGTACATTGATGATAATTGCTTATGTACAGTTCGTTTTGTAGTATTTTTTGGGAAACATAAGTACAGATAAACTAGCAGTTTGGTTTTACCCGCGTAGTGCCTGTTCCCGTGGGAATTTCGGGAATTTTTATACATATAAACCTTCCTCTTGACTTGAATCACTCTATCTATTTTTAAAAACCGCGTCAAAATCCGTGCAGTAGTATTTGAGTTTATCGCGAACAGACAGACAGACAGATGCGGCCGGGGACTTTGTTTTATAATATGTAGTGATGAGTAAAGAAGGAATAATCATAATTATCAATTATAATTATAACGATAATTTTCAGAGCTTCTAAGAAACTTTAGAAAAACTTCAACAGTTTAAAATAATGCTTGAACTTAATTATAATTGGAAAATTGGTAAAGCTTTCCCAAATATTATATTAAAGTCAAAGTTATTGGTTTTAATTGTTAGATACTCGATAATTTATTGGTTCTTTAACTAAATAGGATTTTAATAACAGACGAAGACAAGCAAAGAGCCCTTGACGTATTAAAGAAATTGTTAACTCATCTAACAACAGTTTTAAAAGAAAACTCGTTCAAAGTATTTGAAGCAGTTACTTTAATAACAGCTGTTCATTATAATTGATAATCGATACTTTATTAAGGTATGTAATGTTTGCCAGTTTGTGTGTGAGGTGCGACTGCGCGGCCGCAAGCTGACCGGACTAATAGAAGTGTTGTACAGTTGATAATATGGATCTGGGAGTGTTCTGGATTTGACTATATTGATTTGGCTATATATGTTTCTGAATCAATTTAAAAAAAAGAACCAGCGATGTTATCTTTACTTCTATACTAATATTATAAAGAGGTTCAATTTGTAAGTTTATTTGTTTGTATGTTCGAGCTTATCTCGGAAATTACCAGTCCGAATTGAATAATTCTTTTTGCAATGGATAGCCACATTCAACGGGAAGGTTATGGGCTATTTTTCATCCCGAAATTCTTACGGGTACGACCACTACGGGGGTAAAATCGCGGGGTGCTGTTGGTTATTATAGGATCCGGTTTGTTTCTGATACCGAACTCAAAACTATCGCAATTCAAACGTTTGGTGCCGCGAATCTGAGTCGTTTTTAGTTTCAATTTTTACAATGAATTGATCCGATCTCGAATTGGTTTGAATTATATCATCTTAAATGGTAATCCAAACTGTGTTTTTTCGATAGTTACAAACTAAAATTTTGCCAATTAATCCATTTATCCTCAACATAAGTTTCAAAACGTCATAAAACCGAATACATTAGTGTAATCCATTATCATGATAGACACGGGAAAGTTTGAGGTATTTTCCTTTCTTTACGGAATATCTTTTGATTACCCAAAACGATGTGAAACAAACTCGCCAGTTAATTATAATCGATGAAGCATTCGATTCTAATTCGACAAACGCATGTCGATTCAGCGCGTGCGTTATTTTACCCATTACCCGTATGTTACGTTACCCCCTAAAATGTTTGACCACTCGAAAAGAGTTCATAAAACAATAGCGGTAAGATACATTTTTATTATGAAATTAAATTTCATATAAAATACATGATACGGCTAATCATTTGAAAAGTTTAATTAAGAATAATGATCCATTGAATTTTAATAGCGTTGTTCCGACCTGTCCGATATTAGCTATGTCGAATTATTCAGTTTTCAGATAATATTTTAATAGTTAATAGAACGTGTACGTTAATTACTATTTTTATTACAAGTTTTGTAATTTATTGTAGGTACCTATCAGTAGATACCTATGCTTTTAATATCTATTATTAGACCCAGCTAAATAATGATGCATTAAGTAAAGAAGGTTTCCACAAGACGAACACTTTTAGAAAATAACGGTTGTTACCCAAAATCGCATCTTTAGTTCCCAAATATAAGTAGGGCCTCTTATGCTTAGACTAAAAATCCGTGAAAAACGGCGCAAGTTTTTCAAACAATCTTCACACAGCACATTGATGTTTGTGGATTTTGACATTTCTCCTCATACAGTGACAAATTGACATTCCTAATTTCATACGCAGAATAACTAAAATCAGTTTTATTAGTAAGACTGTATAAGAATGAATTAACGGTTGCAAATTGAACATACTAATCTCAGTATCTGTTGCGCAATAATATCTCAACCGCCCAATAAAACACTCATAAAAATTAGCCACTATTGACATTACGCATGCAAAAACCTCCTTTCGAATAAATTCAAAATGTCATTAGGTATCAAATATCGCACACACTTTCTCTATTTAAACTTTAGCCAAATGTCTCGGTGCCCAATACGATGTAGAAAGTCGGATCCGACACTAAAATAATCGCCGTAACGAAGTGGACAATATCTTAGGAACACGTAACTGTGAGCTCAGACTTAAAAAGTCCCCTCAGAGACATCAACAGTCAAGTAGTGAGTACTATGTTTTATTGAAGTTTTAAGGCGAACTAACCAAATTTAGGTGTAATTTGGTTGTAAAAGAGTGAGTGTACATGCATAGGGCGTAAGGCGTAATTTTATCTTGTTTTTATGCTTCATTGTACAGTTCGTAGCACTCACTTTTGGTTTTTTATTCTGTCCAAGACTGTGGGGTCAAAAAAACGTTCATACACACACGCGAACTTTAATTGTATCTAATTAATTTATTACGTGTATTAAACAATTAACCAGTCGGTATCTCGATGTATTATTGTTATTGAATTCGGTCGTAGTTACGACTCTTTACCCAATTGACTTATCTTTGGAGTCTAATTAATGGGTGCGCTCTCATCACGCGATGTAGGTACTAATTGGACGTCGAAAGCAGAACCATTTTCGATATTGTTTTTTTTAATTTTTACCATATCGTTATGGTTAGTGACAGTCGATCGGTTGATAGTTAGTCGGTAGTAGGTGATACAATACTTGAAATAGTTCTACAAATGATACAGTCTTTTAAGTAGGTACGTACTTTTTCATTGTTGGTCTATCCCTAAAATTTCTTACAGAATAGTTCCTTAGTGTGTCCACGTCTCACAACGCATTATCGCAAGCAATCACAATTCCGGATATTATTTAAAATCACATTAGAGGGCGAATATTCCCATATTCCCCTAAAAGTAATCTCATAACCTAATAACAGTTCTGATAAACATTGAACTCGCTAAACAAACGCACTACCGGCCTGCACCCGGCAAGCAACAACGGAATTAGAAATCGTCTGGGCTTCGAACAGCAGTAAATGGCAAAACGATTGCCAATTTACCACCCCTACCTTGTCTTAATTGATGCAGTACTCCTTAAACTAGCGTAGATAGGGAAAGTAATTTGTCATCGGTTAGCTAAACAGGGGGTGAGGGGAGGGGGCGCGAGACCGCCGCGGAGGTAACGTCTCCACATTAATGACATCCCCCATAATTAGGATCCGCTGCCATCTACTAATTACATAAATTGCCCACTAAACTCGACTATAATTTTCACGCTAACCCCGCACTTGGTTCGAGAGCTAAGGAAATTATCCGTTTTGCCTTAATGTGAAATAAACTACTTAGAAAACTGTGCTTAATGAGTGGATTGTCTTGTGGCGTCAGAGCTATTTCTGATGAGGCGAGCCTCGAAAATGAATGGCGTAATGTTGTTTATAGATGTTCGGCCTTGTGTGTTTTCTGTTTTGCAGCAATAATCATGCTGCTTTTTACACAGGTGTTTAATTTCTCTATGGTATACCTAGACCCATAGACTAGCTTTTCTTAAGAGAGTTAAAATTCAATGATTTTTCAACCAAAAACAACTTCTTCTATTAAAGAAAATGGTTCAGTATTCGGGTTAGAATGGAATCACTAAATTTTTTTCCTCTTTAGAAGGAATGGTCATCGGCTGAAAATTCCACCATTACTTCAACTTACTCTCGAAAGAAATCATAGAGTACGAGCATAACATCGATTTTCTCAGCTATCCATTTTTTCCGTACGAAGAGTTCTCAATTACATCCCTCTATCCAATCCTCTGTCCAAGCTCTATCCAATGTACCAATATCGTAACATGTCCCTCTAATCTGAAGTTATCTCCGCAGACCAACCGACGATCAGTCAGACGTCAAGCAACGTGGTGGACGGCATCAACCTCGAGGACATCAAGGAGTTCGCCAAAGCCTTCAAACTGAGGCGGCTGGGCCTCGGCTTGACCCAGACACAAGTAGGCCAGGCTCTGTCCGTCACAGAAGGCCCGGCCTACAGTCAAAGCGCGATTTGCAGGTACCTACTCACTTACATGCACCTTAGTTTGTCCGCTTCTAATTAAGCCGCAACTTACATTCTTTATCAACAGAATGTATCAAAATTAATTCACACATTTTATGAATATAATTACCAAAGTGGTGAAAACGATAAAACATCGTGTGGAAAAAAGTGTGGTGAAAACCTAGAATATCTCAATTTGTAATCAAGAGATAAAGTCGCACGCTTGTCAAAATAATGTGTAGGTTCGCGGTAAGTGTAGGGTTGGGAAGGCGGCCATATTTTTTAGTCACGCAGTCCTGAGCTTCCGTTATCATACCTTTTTAATATCATTAATTGAAGTGATTTGTAAAACAGCATGACTCCTTTCAATGCTCACAATTTGTTTAATTAATTACAAACTGAGTCCGCTTCCGTTTAGGTGCTATCGCCGCTTACATCATTTTTTATTTGGACTCGACAAGGAGTTCTTAACGAACAATTAAATTAAAACAGACATTCTAGATTTGAACATTTGGAATCGTTTATAGACGCGCCTCGGGGTATTGAACTCTGGAACAATATAGCTATTATATCGAACGTTAATAAACTATTTAAAATCAGTATTTTTTGTCATAAAATTAAGCACATCAATTCGAAACGTATTAAGCATTTTACGGTCAATTTTGTTTGAAATCAAAGTTATCGGGGTTTTATTTATTTTCATTGTCTATGGAATGTTCAAATTAATCACGGTCCGGCTTCAGTTCCATAATGTTTAATTGATTGAAGTGATTCGGAACGTTTTCTTTAAACCGTGTTCCGATGTTACGCGCCCCGTACAACTCTAAGGAAATTTCAATCCGCGCCCGACGACCTCCTTCGTATAATAAAATCATTAATCGTTACTTCTGTTTCCAGTTAATTAATTATCTTGGCGTAATTACTTTTTTCGTGTAATTAAAAAGAGTAGAATTCCCCTGTCTTTGTTCCGTCGTGATTTCATTTTTCATTAATTTTTCTTTCGTCTCCCTACAATTTGGCTCGGTGACGTTCGGTACATGGTAGTTACCCCTTCCATTATGCTGGACTTAATTAATTTGCATTTTAATTAAAACATATTATTGTTTTTGAGAAAAGAGTTCGTTTAACTCTTCACTTATAAACGACACTGTTTCTTTTGTTTGATATTTAATAGGAATTCTTTCAAGTGTTTCTTTGTACACTACCCCGAAGTAATTAAAATATCATTTTCATAGATTTATAATTATGGTATTTGTTGGTTGTAATTAAGTAATTTATAATTTTACGGTGATATTGAGTCGTGAAGGCCAGAACATAATGTCCGTATTAAAACTCGTTTGTAAATAAATCAATTAATACTATTATCGAGTTTTAATGCTTGTTGTTGGTCACACACGTAACATACAACAATACAATATAATCGTTTTAACTATTTATTCAGTTATCCTTATACAAAACAACAATATAATCTTGAATACTATTATTATGTTAGCATATTTACTTTCCAGTCTTAAATCTGAAGGGGTAGTCCAAAATTTTCAAACTAAAAAGTTCAAATCGCTGAAACTCAGATGTTTTTTTGTTGTCTATTATAACCACAAACTGAAACAACGCAATCTATTAAAATATAACGTACGTTACTCTAAGTAAATCCAAAGTTACTATAATACGAAACTTCAGCCGAAATCAGCACCTTCCTTTTACCAGTCACAGTCGGTGAAACTTTCAAGACACATCAAGAAGGCATATCTAATATTACAGAAATTGTTAATGTCTGACATTTCCAGGGTCAATAATACTTTAAGGGCACACATTATGCCGGATCCAAGTCATTGAATTATCCATGGCGCAGTTTGATATTGTAATTCCATTTAAAGTGCGTCATTCTAATACTTTGCATAACGCATTATGTAGTTCTATTTGGTTATTGTTTTTCACATTTGTGTTACGCAATTGGTGTTCTAAAATCTATAGATTTGACTATCTTATTTAGAGCCGAAACACATAACCGCGTTGCGGCGCCGCGACGCGAGAATCGGCAGTAGCGGCACTGCCGATTGTAGCGGCGCGGCACCGCAGCGTGGCGCTAGTTTCAGCGTTATGATGTCATACTTGGTGACAATGATTTAGTTTGCTTGTTCTTGAACATTGTATTTTTGAAAGACTAATTAAAGTATTCTTCAAGTAAGTAATTAATCAATAAAAACTAACGTATTTGTTTTACTTTACCTTACAGCCAAGCCCAACATTTCTAAAACTGTCCTTCCTTTAATATTTTTTTTATTTATATATTTTGATAACCCGCGTAGTAGCTCTTCAAATGATGATATACTCATTCTAAAGTAGGCGAAAAAATTATTTTCGTCTATTTTTAATGCTTTGTATTTTCGAGAAAAGTACTCGCCATCGGGATTCATAGCCTTATTAAATGGATGTATCCAGTATCTTCTTTGTCGTTTATTTAAAACAGAGTAATGTCTTTTTAATAACTAATAAGCAATAAGTTTCTTACGATTGTCCATGGCAAAGACACGTCTATCCACAATAAAAAATCACGAGGAACTGGTTAGTGGTTACCCTACTAGACCTAGAGCCCGTGAACCCCAGACTTTCGTCATTTTATAAAAGCTGAAAGTTTGTCAGCGCATGCTCCCACACACAGGTAAGAACGATGGACTATTATGAAGTTTGGGTTATGGTGGCTTTGGCAGGTATACGGTACTAAAGGTGTGTAAAATACCGATCTAAATTCATCAAATAATTAAGTGTCATTTGTGACATGACATATGTCATTTGAAAGCTCTTGAAGAGTTGTACAAGTCACCCTTTGACGGTGATATCGAAATCGACGGCCAACTTGGTGTTTTCGACCATTGAAGATTGGAGTTGACCTATGCTATGGACGCTGATCCTAATGCTCAACAGTGACGTGACCTATATCATTTGAAAGCTCTTGACAAGTTGTATAAGTCACCCTTTGACGGTGATATCGAAATCGACGGCCAACTTGGTGTTTTCGACCATTGAAGATTGGAGTTGACCTATGCTATGGACGCTGATCCTAAGTGACATGACCTATGTCATTTGAAAGCTCTTGACAAGTTGTACAAGTCACCCTTTGACGGTGACATCGAAATCGACGGCCAACTTGGTGTTTTCGACCACCGAAGATTGGAGTTGGCCTATGCCATGGACGCTGATCCTAATGCTCAACAGTGACATGACCTATGTCATTTGAAAGCTCTTGAGGAGTTGTACAAGTCACCCTTTGACGGTGATATCGAAATCGATGGCCAACTTGGTGTTTTCGACCATTGACATTTAGTACCGTATACCTGCCAAAGCCACCATAACCCAAACTTCATAATAGTCCATCGTTCTTACCTGTGTGTGGGAGCATGCGCTGACAAACTTTCAGCTTTTATAAAATAACGAAGGTCTGGGGTTCGCGGGCTCTTGGTCCATACCGTAATGCTCTTTTTCGCGGCGCCGCAACGCCGCAACGCAAACCGCCGATTTTAGCGACGCGGCGCCGCAACGCGGTTATGTGTTTCGGCCCTTATGCAATTCTCGTGTCACTAGTTAGTTACCATACTCCTCTGAAATGGCTCTACCGACTTTCGTAAAATTTGTGTGCATATCGGGTAGGTCTGAGTATCGTCCAACATTTATTTTTCACTCCGTAAATGTTAAGGGTGATCCACCCCTGAATTTTTATATGTGAAATTAACGTTTGCTGGGTCAGCTAGTACATATATAGTAAAACTAAAAAGGTATTTTTATTTTTAATTTGAATGCGTTAATCTTTAAAGCTACCTACCTAACTAATATGATAGCAACATTATAAAAGGTAATAGACTACGTTTTATCTAGAAATTCCCGGTACGGGTATAACGTAGGAAAACCATGGGCGTATTACTAGTTCATTTATATAATTGAACTAAAACACTAAGACAAAGTTCATTATTATTAAGTCGAAGCCAAAGTTCACTTAATTAACAGAAATGACTAATGTTGACGTAATATTCTAGAATATTATTAGGTATGTAGAAACCAATGCATTAACACCCAACACGTATTTCCCAAAAGCATATTCGTAACGGAAAGAAACAGAATATAACTATAAATATTGTTAAATCAAATTAATAAAAGTGAGTATTAAAAGCATTGAAAGGAGTAAAAGCTTTCAATTACAATCGAGCGTGCAACTTTATAAAGGCGTCGAGTCAACGTAGCATCGCGGTAGCATAAAGAAAATTGACCTTAAATTAAAATGCCCAACAGTAGCATACACAAAACACCTGTTTGACTATCGCAAATTATTTATTAGCAACTAAATTGCTACGTGCACTCGCCGCCTTAACTCTTCGATTCAATATGGAAGTTTATTTGTGATCTAACATATTATTTGTTACCGTCCCCAGTGCCCTGGCTTCGCAGATGCTAGCAGCTCAGCTGTCTTCACAACAACAAAACATGTATGTGTTTTGTTTTATTCCCTTACTGTATCTATGAACTCATTATCATCTTATTTCATCAATTTATTTCAAGTCTAGATGCATAATGATTTCAAAGATACTTCCATTACATTTGTTAAGTACCACACGCTGGCCCATGCCACCGAGTCCACACCTAGATTGTCTTTAAATCAAAATGTTTCAACACTGTTTAATATAATCTAATCTCGATCGGCGATCCGTGCATACCTTTTCAATGTATGCCGTGTATAATTATTTGTAATTACCGGTTCTTTCTTTTCCTTTTCACACGTATACGGTATTTGCATTCGTGTAATTATAGCGGAGGCGCCATACATCATAAGGCCGTGTACACTCGTTGTAAGACCACCGCTGGCCTAATGTGCGCTACCAAAGCGTGTCGTTTGATACCGCCGCCACGGCGCGGCGTACACTGACAAACTGTATCACCTATTAAAACGTAGCATCACGTTGATTAATTTCTAACTTTCCATCTAATATAGCATGATGTATTATTTTCATTATTCTTATTTTTATTTTAATATTCATTTTGCGCTATTCAAAGCCAGGGCATTGGCATACGTTACCTTTCGTTTCTAATTGAATTCGTTGTTTTATTGTTACCCGGTTCGGCATTAATCAAACTGATTACCCCGGCAGCCTAAATTGCCTATTGTTTTTTTCTCTGTGTAAAATCGTGAACGCAATGTCAATGTCCTGTGTGTAATGCCTGTTACTTTGGATCGGTGGATGCCGTGCGTCGCGGCCGCGGAGTAGCCTCGCCGAACCGCCCCGTCTTAGAGACAATCTAACATTCAAATTTATGTTCGATACAGATTTGAGAAATTGGATATAACACCAAAAAGTGCGCAGAAAATCAAACCGGTTCTCGAACGCTGGATGAAGGAAGCTGAAGAGAGGTAAATATTATGTTTGAGTGAGTTATGTTCGTGTTTTACGTCGTGTCCGTGAACATTTGGCCTTAACGCTTCGACAACAAAATACACTACAATATTTCTCAAATCTGGACTAACTAACGCTTTCCGGTTAAGCTTCATTCAATAGTACCGCCCGCCCTCTCACTAACATCTCGTTTACAGGAAGCAGCTGAAATCAGAATTGTAACAATTCTCATTTCACTTCTTCTTTGACAATTTACGTGTGGATTCGCGAGCTATTACACTAATGCATGGTAGTTTTATATTAGAATTAGATTATAAAGTAGTTTAGAAATATGTTTAAGCTTATCTACGTGTATCTCATATAAACTCAGTATACCTACTGAAACTACATATGGTACCATGGTATATCAGTACCCTGAACCATGGTATATCAGTATATGAACCAACGGATTTCCATAAATCAGGAACAAGTTTCCGCACCTGCTTTGTCAACAAAAGATAAAAATCTGCGTAAAACAAAACGTTTGAACGCACCAATCAGCATCGTTCTTAATCTTATTAAACTTTCAAATCGTTCAGGTGTCACTTAAATCTTGTGGAGCTCTTAATGACGTCGCAAGATGTCCAAACGGATCTATTGGTACAACATTTTGCATCATTAAAATGCATTATCTGAATGCAATGTAGATTTTAACATTGCAAATTTCGTTGAATTTGCAATCTCTGGTCCCTCGTTGTGGTAATTTTTAACGAGCGCCTCCCAGACTGCGATAGTGCTTGAATTAAACAGCGATAGATGTTGTCTCGCCCCCATTAATTCTTTGTTAACTCATTTATTAAGCTACTTGTCACATTTTAAAAAAATATCTTTGGATACAATTTATAGGGATTGTTATGACGTTTTCGTACAAACTTACGTACGACAGTTAGTTGGGATAAACATTGCGTGGGTCCTGAAAAGCTCCGAAAACAGAAGCTTCATTTTCTTTTATATTAAGCAATTAATAGAGTTACGGTCCTTGTAGGTTTAGTATTTATGAACTTGCCTTTAGTTATTACCTTCTCTTTTGTAAACACTTTTGTGTAATTAATAAAAACATAATTCCAAAAGCATGATGATCACACAAAATCCTCCACAGTTCCTTCACTATTACTCACTGATATGCTCAGTAGACATAAGTGAACTTTAGTGAACTGCAATTTCTTACTGACTACAGTCACTATATTCAAAAGTGAGTCTGTTATGTACATCTTCATAGTTGAACCGATTATGATGTTGTTTTAAAACTACGATAAATATGGTCGTCTTCATCCCGAGAGAATTCTTTGATTAAATATCCTACGTTCGTTAAAAAGTTTACGATTTTTTACGCTGTTAAATACAAAGCATTGTGTCATAACATAGATGACTGTTAAAGTTATTCGGATAGCTTGATTTTTCATTTTCTTACATCTGTCGAGAATGATATTTGTGTTTACGTTTAATAGTGCGTTAGCGTAAACTGAAGCGACCCGTCCTTAATGTGACGGTCGTAAAAATCTAAACTATTCAACTATCTCCACAGACGACAAGACATAATATGTCTTGTTATTATCATCGGACATCATTTGTCGTCTTCTCCTGTATAACACAATTCCTTGACCCTTTATCGCATCGACAATAATAACATTACAATAAAATCGGAATAACCTATTCATTTATGTACGAGATTCAAATCCACGCATTATGAAACTAGAGCAAGACTCATCACGGCTCTTGTGCATTTTGTTTTTCAATGTGAACTTGGACACAATTCTTGGGATAAAGTGATGAAACATACTTACATAATCTGGATCTAAATGTTGGCTACCAAACCATATTGTTTTTAATACGATTAACTCTGTTTTTTTGTTCATTTTTCGCAACACTTTCGCCACTTTTGATGCATTTGGCATGAGATCGAACATCGGTAACTCTGAAGCGCGTCGAACCTCTAAGCGATATCTTTCGTGGTTCCAGTCAAACTTAAGGAAACATATTTACTAGTATGCTCGTTAAATCTATGTTCTATAAGTTGTTTGAATAAGTAGGTACTTGTTCGGCTAAAGTGAATAAGTAAATATACTACGAAAGAAATTTCTTCTTTTTGGGGAATCAACGCTGAATTGCATGGCTTTGTATGGGTAATTCATCATGGATTTGTATGGATAACTAAAACAGTGGCATGAAACTAGCTTAATACTGATCTAAGATAACAGGCAGATAAGACTTAATTTACTTGGGACCAATTTTTTTATCTCCAGTTTGCGTTTTATATGAAAAAAATATTAAAGAAAAATATCATTTTGTTTCTTTACTGTTGGTGGTGATGTCGTCAATATTACTGTTTTCATTTCATTGAAGTAGTTTTCTGTACTTAACAATAAAACAGAATCGCAAAATGATCGCAATATGTCTGGGGGCAAAATCAGCAAGCGAGATTAAATGTGTAATGTTACGTTTCCATGCAAGCGGTGCTGAGGTCAATTAACCAATCACAGCGCATTAAAATTTACCTAATCTCATCGTAATGCATGTGATTGGTCAATTGAGTTAAGCTCCGCTATACTCCGCTTCTATGAAAACGTACCCGCGCGTAAAGGACTTAAGCGTTTGCCAAATTATATCTACTGATAACTTTTCCTTTGACTTGTAATTTTCTAAGACATTCAGAATAATAGTGACCTCACATCCTCAACATAGGTCGATGTTTGACTCCAGGTACGCGTCAGGTCAGAACCACTTGACGGACTTCATCGGCATGGAGCCCAGCAAGAAGCGCAAGCGGCGGACATCCTTCACCCCGCAGGCTTTGGAACTACTCAATGCGCACTTTGAGAGGAACACCCATCCTTCTGGTATGTACTGGGAACTCATTCATCTATACTAATATTATAAAGCTGAAGAGTTTGTTTTGTTTGTTTGTGTGTTTGTTTAAACGCGCTAATCTCAGAAACTACTGAACCGATTTGAATAATTCTTTCACTGTTAGATAGTCTATTTATCGAGGAAGGCTATAAGCTACATTTTATCCCGAAATTCCCACGGGAACGGGCACAACGCGGGTAAAACCGCGGGGCGCTGCTAGTCTTTAAATATAACTACTTAATTGGTTTCTTAAGTTTAAGCAAACACTACTCAGATAGCGAAAAGCGACTTTGTTTTATACTAACTATGTAGTGATGATCTTTTAGCGGGGCTTATTCTAATGTATGCCGTGTTTCGTTTTCCAGGTACAGAAATAACCGGTCTAGCCCACCAGCTCGGGTACGAGCGCGAAGTCATCAGAATATGGTTCTGTAACAAACGCCAGGCTCTCAAGAACACCGTCAGAATGATGTCCAAAGGCATGGTCTAATCTCAACAATCGCAAATATTGACAGCTAACTCACTCCTCATTAGGGAAGGGACACATATCGACATTTTTATCGATATGTTTAATTATCGATATGTCGCCAACATCAGCACGTAGTCGTGATTAAATGTTCACCGTTAATTTAATTTGCATTATTTTGTAATATTATTTTTTACACATGACAAAATAATCGGGCCTTAAAACGTTTATAAAAGCGCCAACGCGCAATTCCAGCCAATTTATGTGGGTTTAGATGCATTAACTGCATAGTATTAAGAGTAATGTAATATAAAAACAATTTCGACTGAAATATTCGTCTCGTCGTAGTTTACAAAGATATGAATGGAATGTCGTAGAGTTAACGTAGGTGTTTAATTAGTACAAAACAATTTGACGATGCACGTCATCGGCTTTTGGAAAACTTTGTTTTTGTTTATTTAGAACAAAAGTCATCAATAAGGCCTATGACTTACGCCCATCACAAAAATAATGATTAAGAAATCTTTAAAACGACTTATAAAATAATGAAAACTGTTTTCCTTTCATTTAATTTACGGTTTGAAGGATCCAAAGTGGGTAAAGCATTATAATTTAATTTGTATAAAATAATGCATTTGTAAATAAGTACAATACCTACTACGCGAGCTCAGAACGTTGTTTGTTGACAACAGGTTACATTATAATTTATTGAAATACTCTCAGCCTCAGTTGTTTGGTTCTAATAGGAAATGTTGCACTTTCTAATTTTAAGGATAATCATGATAATATGATGTAGTTAAAATGTGTTGTCACTTTAAGACCTACTAAAAGTTCTTTTGATCTGTAGTAGATTTTTCTGTTGATAGTTAGGTATTTAAACAGTAATGTATAGCGTAATATTAATTAACGATACCTTTGTGACTTGTACATATTGTTTCCGTAATTTTATTTCTATAACATTATTGTTAGTTTAAATAAGAAGCTTTTTAAAAAAGTTTTATTCATTCATAAGTAACTAGTTTACAAAAATAAAATGAAAATAGGAACAAGTTGGATTTTGTGGCTGTATTACATTCTGTTTACACATTAATACATTGTTTTGATTCAATTCTATTGGTATTAGAATTAAATAGACAGTAAATACATTGTAACAGGGGGTCTTGTTATATTATATTGTATCAAAATTATGTGCATACGTTTGCGGGTTTACTATTAACTAAAAATTGCCTCGCATTTGGAAAGTTAGATTTTGAAATTTAGATTTCGAAGATATATTAGGATATTCCAAAAAAATAAATTTTTGACATTATTTATAGTACTTGTTTTAAGTGTTATATTGCCCAAAAATGTATGCACAGATTAAAATATTTATATTGAATAGTGTTGTAATAAATCGATGTTTATCGATAATTTATGCCGTTAGTCTTGCCCATCACTAGTGTTTATTTTTTTTTCTAATTATTTTCAGGACAGGTGCCTTAATTATTAGACCTTTTTTTAAAATTCCGAAGTTTAATTTTTTACTTGTCATTTATTTGAAATAGTTATAATGTTTGGACAATGTTATGCTTAGATTAAGTGAAGACCTGCTGTTAAGTGTATTATCAATAGTTAAGAATGTAATTTAATATTGTATGTTAATGACCAATGAAAACCAACTTGTGATCATTAATATTTGTACTGTTACCTACTACTTAACAAGAGTCGTTAAAAAATAATAATTATAAAAAAAATTGAACATATTTTTCGGCTGTTGAAAAAATTGTAAATACAATATTAAGGATAATAAAAAAACTATTTGGATTAATATTTAGGAACAAAGGAAAAAATATTATCAAAATTTATATTTTCAAAAATTATTACAAATGCAAAAAAATGTGGTATTTAAAAGGAATGTTTGGCCATAAACAAAATTTATATTCATGGGAAGGGTTTTTTATCGACTAGTGCACAATACAACCCCAGACAAGCAAGCAGTACGGTAAACAGTCACTCTGGCGGTGCGATCATACACACTCTTACTCGGAATCAGTTTATTCATACATAGTCATACAACTCTACTTAACATTAATTTCCCTACCATTAAAACCAATATTGTACCATACTTTAATTTCATATCCATAAAAAACATAGTTTCCTATGAAAAACTGATTCCTAACAAACATTTAGCGTAATAGAAAGAAATAGATTAACTAAGTACAAATGATATTTTAATGGTAAAACTGCTAGTCCCGTATATAAATAAAACTGTATCTAATAGATATTATGTTAGGGTGTATTTTCGCATCGCACTCTGGTTTTCATGATCCATGTATCTATAATAGCGTAATAGATATATAACTACACATACTTCATCTGTAATACATATTCAAACCAAACTGTAACAGTAAATAGTGTATTAATTTTTTTCTTCCTATACCTAATGGTACCGAATGGATGATTATGGCTGCTGGTATGTGAAAAGAAGCAGAATAAAGGCAGATAACTGTTTGATTGGTTGTTTCATTTTATATTACTCCGCGAGGTGGTTACACCAGCCATCCAACAGATGGCGTTAGTGTGAACATTTTGATAGCGCTTATATTATTTTTCCCAAATTTGGAGGGTCGCGCCCATACAAATTATAAGAGTAGGAAAAAGTCATCTTTCAAAAAAACTTCAGTTTTAACTATTTATAATTATTAGTACCTACTTACCAAATTACTAGATATTTTCTGAGATTTCATCCGTAAATACATGGCCTAAAATGGGATAAAAAGTTAGGTAGGTAACCCAAAATGGGCCTAAGGATCTTAGAGGTTTGGTTGGTTGAAAGCTTAAAGCTAAGGGTGTATTACCACCAGGCCATTAACTATTAGTCTTATTAGTGGATAGCAAAAGTAGCAAAGCTTGGGTGGAAAGGCACCCACCCTCATAATGGTGCAATGAATATACGGCTTCCTTATCGGTACTGTTTACTACTGGTTGTTACTACTAAAATAATGACTGGCACAAGACATAGTAACAACCATACATATCTGTGGCGAAGGTGTTAAATAATCTGCTTTTATGAACTGAAATGTTTTTATGGTTCCTGAAAGAAGTAAATATTTTTCATAACTTTTTATGTACTTACCTTCTTATACTGTTTGTAAACCAGCGTACTATTTTATTATTATTATTTTAAAACATTTTATTCACACTGTTTACGGCACAGCTCACTTAAATAAGCGACATCTATTGGTTTAATTACAGACTAATTGTAGTTAAGTTTATTTAGTCTATGGTTTTCGTTATGACATTGACATTAAATTTGATGAGACGCAAGAGTCATAAGTTCAACTGACAGTAACGTAAACGTGACATTTCCTTGTAATATAGTGATGTGCGTCATTCGAAATTAAACCGGTGTCCGGTATCGTACAAAATATATACACCTTCATAATTTTATTGTATTTACGAAAAACATTTTGTGATAAAAACTTCCTTAAAATAAGAACAGCTCAATTTTGGACGAGTATAGCAGTAATTTGTGATTCGGATAAGTTATTAGATTAATCGTCTTTGCAGCTGAGGGAGGAGTATAGACTTCGCAACTGAAAGATGGTTTTTTTTAGATTGATTATTTTCTTCAACTTTGTATGATTTTAAAAGGTATCTCGTATTTGAAAACTGAATCGTTAGACAAATTAAGTTTTCAAACAAATCAGCTTATCTACAAATAAAAAAAAATATAAAAAATCATTTTCAACCAAGCTAAAACGTAAACTTACTAAACGCGCACTTCGTGTTTGTTCGATTATTAATATTAATTTTTATTTTATTATAGATATTACATTAATACGATTAATAATAAGTAGTACTTATCAATAATCTGCCACAATTAAATGGTATTATCGTATCTATACGGCAAACGATGAATTCCGCGATTTACCACTGCTCTTTACAACAAACGTAATGATTTTTTTTGTAAATAAATTAAAATATGGCGACGAAACTTCACAATTCACATTACATTACAAGAATACCTAAAGTCGACGAGACTGTTAATATATAAATTTCCTTCGAATACTGTGTCATAATACCTGAGTACAGAGCTACTAAGTATAACAATAGAATAAAAGCAAAGGCAACAGTTATTTATTTCATTTCAAATAGCTGTCCGCGAGTGAGAGCAGTGAAACTAGTCTTACTTCCTTCCTACTACAAAATAACAAGAATAAAACGACAAACAAATATCCGACAAAGCAAATAAACAAGAAGATGCGCGTAAAGGAAATATAAATTACGTCACAGTGCGTTGGAATTTCATTTATGAACTGTTTTTAGTGTAAAACGGTTGCGAGATGATTCATGAGGTTAATTAGATCGATTTGTGTCTGTGTAGTGTTGTGAAGTGGGTTTGGCCTTGCGGGGCGTTGACTTGTGATAAAAATTGATCACCGAGATGATCGAGAGCGTGTCAAAGCGCGCGTTTAGCAGTACCAGTGGCACTTACAACGTGCGGGCTTCCGAGCTCGCTAGGGACAGGAAGCTTAACATATTCAATGTCACCGTACAGTTCTTGGACGAAACCCAGCATGTCTTTCAAATTGAGGTGAGTAATTATATATTTATGACTGAAATTCTGATTATACAACTACATGACAACTCACACAAATGATACAAGATGCCTCCTTTGTATTGTAAACATTTCAACAATTTACGTTTTTGTAATACATTGTGCTTCAACATCTGTTTTTGTTATCAATTCATTTATAAGACAAAGTTGTTTATTAGTTGTTTATTGTTGATAATAATGAGTGAGTTTACACTCAGCAGAATAATGTTGTTCCCTATGGTTACATACCCATGAATTTAAATAATTTAATGACAAGTATTGTTCCTGAAATCCTTGTAGCAAGGACTCAACAGGGAAAATCATAGGACATTAGTGATAAGGTAAATTCTCAGTTTAAAATAAGTGCCTACCTTACCTTATCACTTCAAAACCATCAATAAACTATACTAAGTAGCTCAAAAAATAATTTATTGTAGACTTTATGTATCAGAAAAGTTTATCTCATTCTTATCATAGATTGTAGCACTTGTGGCGTAGCTAGACTAAGCCATGTTAGTTCATAGCAATCTTCTTTTTCATCGAGTGGAGCGTCAACCTGACCAATCCTGGTGTCAGAGTTATTGAGCCGCCAAAGGCTTCTGACATGGCTCATGTAACTACTAGGTATCCGTAGAAAGTAACCGAGACCAATGGCAATTATTAAGCAACATGCAGCTCTGTACTTAGATGGGTCATTGATAGTGGCATTTATATCTGAGCACTACCATGCTTTGGAGGGAATGTTACCACAGTTGGTCCTGGTTGTTTCAAGTGTTAGACCATGTCGGAGGCCTTTAGGCGGTCTAAAAACTCCAACACCAGGGTTGACCACTAACCTACATGAACTTACCTACTTTATCATGGACTAACTATTTTCCTTTGCTAATTGGTTAATCAATATTTCCTGTTAGAAATTTGGCATTAATAAGAATCCAAAGATCACAGAGTTATTATACAAAAGTCTGCTGGTAAAAACTGCATGAAAAACTATCTATTAAGAAAAGAATAAACATATATATACAAACGGAATGGGAGACTTACACTAGACTATGTAAAATTGTATATATAGTATTGAGTATGTATGTACATTAGTGTAGTATAAAATTGCTGTTATCCAATTAGTATTTTATGGTCATTGCCATTGTGTATTGAAGCATTATCAATATCCTTTTGATTTCATAGGAAACAGATAAATACATGTTAACATTGTTAAAGTTTGTAGATATTGTTTAATGAAGGTATTACATTATATTAATTTGTTATAACTTTTAAAAATAGATAAAGTATGACGCCTCGGTGGTCTAGTGGTATGTGCGGTCGCCTGCCAAGACTGAGGTCTCAGGTTCAATTCCCGGGTCGAGCGAAAACATGTTTCCTACTTTTCAAACATGGCTCGAGTTTGAGATCACCAACCCGCATTTGGCAAGCGTGGTGATTATGCCTAATCCTCCTCACTGTACTGATAACTTCAGTGAGATGAGAGGCCTTTGCCCAGCAGTGGGACATTACAGGCTAACACACTCACACACAAAGTATGAATGTCATATTTATAGGCTGTTCCCTTGGAAATATTTTAAAAGATTTATCCTGCTATTCCAACTAAAAATAAAATTAGAAAGCCATGGAATATTGAAAATCTGTTCAGAATTCCATAATAGCTTAATTTTCAAAGCTTTAGTTGTAACTACTTAATGGATAACACAAAATTATAAAGATCCCTTTCCACCAACCTATGCTATGTCACTATGTTACATTAAACTTTTTAAATTTTATTTTTTCTTTACTTTTATTGTTACAGAAAAAAGGAAAAGGCATTGTTTTACTAGAACAAGTCTACCAACACATTGAATTGGTTGAGAAGGATTATTTTGGACTACAGTTCACCGAGAATGGGACAACGCCGAGTGCCACAAACACAGAGATTACGGTAGGTCCTTTCAAAATATGTAGCTGTTAACACTCTCACTGCCAAACAAATTAATTTATGATCCATTTAGTATAGTACTTAGTATTCATCACTATCACTACATAGTATAAAATAAAGTCGTCTCTGTTTGTCTGTTTGTCTGTATGCTTAAATCTTTAAAATTACGCAACGGATTTTGATGCGGTTTTTTGTAATAGGTAGAGTGATTCAAGAGGAAGGTTTTTATGTAAAATAATTCCCGAAATTCCCACGGGAACGGGCACAACGCGGGTAAAACTGCGGGGCGCTGTTAGTTTAATATAATGAGTGCAAATTGTGTGAGTTTAAAAAGTAAATTAATTTATGTTCAATGTGTATCACATATGGTATACTAGTCATTCCTCGCAGTATTACCGGCATAGTACCCGTTTCTGCGAAAATTTGGGTATAAAATGTATCCCATGTGTTATTCTGATGTACTGTGAAGTTTCATCCATATTGGTTCTGTAGTTTTTGTGTGAATGAATACTAAACAAATATCACATTATCACAATATTTCGCGTTTATTATATTGTATGATGCTGCACTTGCCAATAAGAGGGTGAACACTAAGTGCTTATGTTACTAACTAGCAGCGCCCCGCGGTTTTACCCGCGTTGTGTCCATTCCTGTGGGAATTTCGGGATGAAAAATAGCCTATGTTACTCGTGGATAATGTAGCTTTCGAATAGTGAAAGAATTTTTAAAAACGGTCCAGTAGTTTTTGAGCCTATTCATTACAACCAAACAAACAAAGTTTTCCTCTTTACAATATTAGTGTAGATTTATACACTAACAGCCATGTATCATGACCAGTTGTAAATTGCACTTTTTTCACCTTGGCATGGCAGCTAAAGTGTTGCTCCCACTGTCATAGCATAGCTTCATAGATGTATATCAGTCATCACTTGAATAGTAGGCCTGCATGCAGTATTAATACTTACAAAACTATGAAATTCTTGATGAGGCACAACAATGTATGTGTTGAATTTCAGGAATTCCATAACAAGTAATTTTTTGTTTTGTAGTATATTATCCTAACTATGTATGTATAAAGTAAATAACTTCAAAATGTAACTTAATATATTTTATCCTCTGTATGTGTTTGTTTCTAAATTAATGTAGGTTATATTTTATAAGGAAAGTACCTAAATAATTATTTCATTACTAGCAGCGTTGTACCCGTTCCCGTGGGAATTTCAGGATAAAAATTAGCCTATAGGAATGTGGCAATCCATTACAAAAATAATTATGATCAAATCATAATTGCTACCTACTTTTTGAGATTAGAACATTCAAACCAACAAAAAATCAAACTCTTCAGGTTTATTATCTTCTCTAATATATATAAAATACTCGTGTCACCGGGTGCGTAATTGAACTCCTCTGAAACGGCTCGACCGATTCTCATGAAATTTTGTGTACATATCAGATAGGTCTGAATCGGACAACATCTATTTTTCATCCCGAAATTCCCGCGGGAACGGGTACAACGCGGGTGAAACCGCGGGGCGCAGCTAGTATTAGTATACAAATAAACAATCGAATTTGTAGCAAATATTATTTATTTGCTACATGATTTATTAAGTCACAAAGTTTAAACAGTAATTTATTAGTAATTGGTAATTTGAAAGCAACATAATTATGTTAAATCATTACTTTCCTTCCTCAACAATCGTAAAGAGTAATTAAAATGACATATTGGACTGAAATTGTCATTCTGTGATTCATAAAATGTATTGTTATTATTTTTTGTTAATATAATTAAAATGTTCGACTATTTTGATGTATCATCCATACACACCTATAATAAGTACTAATTTTATACATGGGAAGATTTTTACCTGCATAAATGAGTACGACCCCACTAATTCTGGTAGTATAACCCCTCAACCGTGGCAGCCATTTTGCGCGAATACGCGCATCTGTGGAGCTACTTCTAGCAAGTAGTAGAAAGTCGTTGAGCGTGAGAATAAAATGACAATATCTTTAAAGTTTTGTATGGAAGCTATATATATAACGTATGTCGTTAGAATCGTTACGAAACAAGCTTACATAATTAAATAGATTTATTAAGTCTAGCAATGTAATGCATTAAGAAAACTAATTGGAATTCGGGATAAACTTTTTTTTTCCGCTTTTTGTACAAAATTAGCTAAAATACAAATAAAAATACAATTTTATAAAAAAATATATATTTATTATCCTTAAATAAACATTAACTCACAATAATCTAAAAAAAAATACACACCATGCCATACATTTTTTTATCACAGAAGCTTTATAAAAAACGAATGAACACAACAGGCACACTAATTCACACTACGGAACGAAATTTGAAACCTCTAGACACGGTCACTGGCTTGTTTTAAAGACTTGATGTGTGATTGTATGTTGTCCTTGTTCTTTCCGCTACACTTTGTGCAAGTTAGAGTAGAATAGATACAGTTATTTATGTTTTATACGGTAAAACAAGTGACGTTGTAATGACGTTGTCATTTAATGCTTTTAAAGCAGTGACCACAGATTCATACAATTTTAAATTCGGCTTTAAAAGCAGTTTCCACGGCGGAGGGGATAACATAAACACGATCCTCAACATTTTCACAGTAACGCCATTAACAGCTAGTATTAACTATAAGTAATTCTGTGGTACGCAAACGCGCCTAAACTGAACTGATTTAAATGAAATTTGGTGCAGAGATAGCCTAGATTTCGGGAAAGGCTAATTTTTATTTCGAAATTCCCACGAGAACGAGTACACTGCAGGTGGTACCACGTGGAAAAGTATAAACGAATCCAGCTTAATTCATCGCTATTTTTCTCTAGTTTTCATACTAATACTTAAACCGAACTAACAATCTTATGGTGAAATAACATTAGGATATTTGCCTGGTGCAGTCGTCAAACTTGCTTCAATGTAGGTAGGTTCAGTCATCGCACACAATATATATTATGTGCGATTTATATACGAGTATGTAGCTAAACTACATTTATATATTATTATTATGTGCGTATTAGTATCGAATGCTCACCAAATGCAGCTGAATACCGTATTTTTTACTATAAATATATTTATTACTATATTTATATATTAATTTACCATATTTATATATTTAATATGTATATAATTATGTGCGTATTAGAATCGAATGCTAACCAAATGCAGCTGAATACCGTATTTATTTACTCTGTTGCGGTCACAGCATGTTGCATGTGGAGGGAGACTTATTGTAATTAACTACCGGTTAGTGTCTACGTCATCATAAAATGTGACTCATATCTGTGACGTCAATTGTAAGTAGACATCTACATCTTTCATGGATTCTTTACAATCCCACGACACAAAAGGATCAAATGATTCACACATGTTGCTAAAGAGTTAGTACTTAGCTTGTTTTGTTTTAGTAATGGTTTTTAATTCTAACTAGCTGTTCCGTGCGGTTATGCCAGTAACATACGCGTTCCCGTAGGAATTGCAGGATGAAAAGTTTATCTTGGGCCTTTGATTTCTTATTACGTCCATGGTTTTTAGGGTTCCGTACTCAAAGGGTAAAAACGGGACCTATTACTGAGACTTCGCTGTCCGTCCGTCCGTCTGTCTGTCACCAGGCTGTATCTCAAGTTGAAATTTTCACAGATAATGTATTTCTATTGCCGCTATAACAACAAATACTAAAAATAAAATAAAACAAATATTCAAGGGGCGTTTTTTAAAGTACGGAACTCTCCGTGCGCGAGTCTGACTCGCACTTGACCGGTTTTGTAACCCCCGATGCAAAATAGGGGTGTTATAAGTTTGACATCGATGTCTGTGTGTGTATCTGTCTGTAGCACTGTAGTTTTTAAACGGATGGACCGATTTCGATGCTGTTTTTTCATTTGTGTTTTTTGCAGTTTCCTTGCGGTTTGTTTTTTCGCAGCTATACCTAAATCTAATACCTATTAGTTTGTTACAAGAGGTTTTCTACCCAAAATTCTCATGAGAACGGGTGGGTACATACAACAAGAGTCAAACCGAGGTTGTTGCTAGTTTATAATTAATAGTCATCACATCATGTGTTTGTTTGTTGTTAGTTAACACAAACAATGCGATAAGAATACAATTAATTATTTACCTATATTATATTTTTTTTTATAACATTTCGCAATAATGTTATTGTTATTGTTTGTTAGACGTTAACTAAAAGGTTGTTACCTTACAGTCATTCATTTTGATTACATTCGGTTGATCAGTACCTTAGTTAGTTAATCAATCAGTATTACTACAAGTAAAGAATTAATTAAAGTAAGTAGGTAAGTAAAGACAAGGTATGTCGTATTGGTTGAAGTTAGTACTTTTTGTCAACCTTTTGTGAACTTTCTTTGGTAGAATTCCTTCTCATTCCATTCACGCTGAATCATTTAAGTCTTGAAGCTGTTATTTTTTATACTGAATGAAACGGGTCTGTATCGCGTTAGATAATTTAACGTATTTTACTAAAATACGTACCCGACGTTTCGAGCGAATTACACCCTTCGTGATCACGGTATTTTTCCGTTTCATTCAGTATAATGAGTGCAAATCGTGTGAGTTTAAAAAGTATGCTGTTATTTTTATTATTAGCCTTAGTTGTGTCTTCGTTCCTTTGCCCAAAGGTCTATCGTTTCCATTTCTCTATCGAGGGCTTCATGATGCCAACCAAGCTGAATCCGTCAAGCTCATTTCACCATCCCCTTTGTGGTATTCCTTGGCGCTCCCTTATGGTGCGTTTCCACTGAAGGGAAGAGAGCTGTGAGGAACTCAACAGACCAATTACAATGCATTGCGAAAACATTTTGACAATGTCATTGCGTTGTTTGACAATCCCAATGCCCTGTGATTGGTATATCGGGCTCCGCACCGCTCACCTCAACGTCAATGTCCGTGTGTAACGTGTCCGTGTGAAAGGCACCCTTATTTTTACCAAAGACTCATTAATTCTGCTACAGACAGGTCACTACACGATTAAAAAATCTTACGGTGTTTGTAGGTAATTGATCTTTACAGAATTGGTCCCATTGTTAACCAATTTAAAAAACAAGTTTTTCTAACAAATTCTTAGTTTTAAATGTGTATATACATATATACAATATCATTGAACTATCCACAGCGCTGGCTAGATAGCTCCAAGTCAGTCAAGAAACAGGTCGGAGTCAACGCTCAGTTCTGGCTTGCGGTCCGATTCTACCCGCCCGAGCCGTCGCGATTGGCTGAAGAGTTCACCAGATACCTGCTGTGTCTTCAACTGAGGAAGCTACTGTTCGACGGACGAATGACAGCGCCTAAGAATACGGCGCTTTTGTTAGCGAGTTTTACTGTGCAAGGTGAGTTTTATACAAATTCTGAGTTTTGTTTGAGAGTGAAAGCGTTAGACGATATTCTGATTCTATTTCGATATTCTATTTGAAACGTACGTAGTTAGGAGATTAACATTCGAGATATGTAAACTTGTCTAAACAATTTAATCTTTAACTTATCAGATTTGATTCCAAACACTCATTAAAATTGTGTGATCGATTCTCAATTGCATCTCATCAGAAACATTTAGCACTATGGTAATCTCCTAGAAATAACATTTTGAAAATTGACAAAATCCTAATTGACACTGTCAGAGTGTCTGCGTAATGCGTTGTGTGACTAATCACTACGCATTAAGCCCCTGGATTAACATCCAGGGGGTATATAACATAGCACATCCAGAGGGTCAATGCAACGTACGCTATAAACGGTTTTCTCAGTCATAAATGTACAAATTATTAACAAAAGTACCTCAATTCCCCAGCGGAGCTAGGCGACTACAACGTCTCCGAACACCCCCCGAACTACCTCTCCGAGCTGTGTCTGGTCCCCAAGCAGAGCCCTGAAGACGAGCGTAAGGTCCGCGAGCTGCACCGCCTGCACGCGGGCCAGTCGCCGGCGGACGCAGAAGCTAATTTCCTCGAGCACGCCAAGAGGTTGGATTGCTACGGGGTGGAGTCTCATCCCGCTAAGGTGAGACACACGTCGTGATGCAGATGGTGTTTTAATTTGATAATTTATTACTTATAGTTATCACTACTATAAAACAAAGTCCCCGCGTCTGTCTGTCTATCTGTTCGCGATAAACTTAAATACTACTGTACGGTTTTGAGGCGGTTTTTTAAATAGTGATTCAAGAGGAAGATTTATATGTATGCCGAAATTCCCACGGGATCGGGCACAACGAGGGTAAAACCGCGTAGTGCTGCTAGTAGATAATAAATTCGAATTTAAAAAGTTAAATAATTTGAAAAACCCCCTTTGGTAGTTTGGTAGTTTTTGTTAGAACTTTGGTAGTTTTTCAAATATAGTATGTACAAAACATTTAAGACGTGAGTGACATAATATGACATTGTAGGTATTGTCATTATGGCATGGTTATGTCAATTATGCTCAAACATTTTTAAGTCGACTGTACATTAATACATAAAAATTGAGCAATTTCTCAATAATTCTAAAAGTTTCATCTCCATTTTCAGGATTACAGCGGCAAAGACATATTTATTGGCGTGACGTCAATAGGTATAGTGGTATTCCAGAACAACATCAGAATAAACACCTTCTCTTGGAGCAAAATCGTCAAGATTTCATTCAAGAAGAAACGATTCTTCATACAACTCAAGAAGGAGGCGGTAAGTTGTCATTATCATTATATAATCCTTATTTGTAATACTTTAGAGAACTTGTTTGCACATTGACGATCTTAACTTATGTTTTACTAGCAGCGCCCCGCGGTTTTACCCGCGTTGTGCCCGTTCCCGTGGGAATTTCGGGATAAAATGTAGCCTATAGCCTTCCTCGATAAATAGACTATCTAACAGTGAAAGAATTATTCAAATCGGTTCAGTAGTTTCTGAGATTAGCGCGTTTAAACAAACAAACAAACAAACAAACAAACAAACAAACAAACAAACAAACAAACAAAACAAACTCTTCAGCTTTATAATATTAGTATAGATAGTTAAATATAATAATAAGTATTCATTTTTCTGGAGTTGCCGTATAGCGCAAATACAATATTTAAAAAAAATAAAACTTCATTATTTTTAGTGTGGAACTATTGCATAGTTCAATTTTGATTTATAGCCAGATTTCGATCAACATTTTATCCCCTATCATACTTATTACATCTTCTAAATACCTATGAAATTGTTTGTATTATGGTTTGGTTCAATATTGACTTATGACCGCATTTTAATAGTAAAAAATTCATCTCCAAAGTATTTAATCATCATACTAACTCATCAATCATCTTCTAAATTCCAGTGCGAAAGCTACGATACAGTGCTGGGCTTCAACATGCGTTCGAGCCGCGCCGCGAAAGCGCTGTGGCGCTGCAGTGTCGAGCGGCACTGTTTCTTCCGGCTGCGCGGGCCGCGGCGCCGCCCGCTGCTCGCCGCATTAAGCGCTTTAGCCGGCTTGCCGCCGCAACCCGCACGGACCGAGGCGCAAGCGATTAGTGATGCGCAACGAGCTAGGACTGTTAATAGGAGCTTTGTTAGGTATGTTTGTGAAGTTTCAGGGCGATGACACATTGATAAATTTGAATTTGAATTTTTGATGGTCAGGCCGCTCAAACAATTGATACAGCGCATTTTTGGACAAGTGTGAATAAATTCTGAAAAAAAGTAATTTTGGTCGCCAATTAATAAAAAAAAAATTACGTGAAACGATTCGGAATATCAAATATGCTGCAGAGTATAATAAATGATTTCTCACGATACAATTATGTACATACATTTCTATTACAATTTGTATGAAAATATTTATTAGGCAACTTGTCGCCTCTAGTATCATTCGCTCACTCTTATTTTGCCACTCCGCTACAATTTACCAATGACAGCGCATTGATATTGTCTAAATGTTTTCGTAATATGTTGTGATAGTGAGTTAGCCGCACCGGTCCACAATGTGTGAGTGTGCCCCCAGACGCAGCAGGTCGCGGCAGCGCTCCGTGTCGGCGGAGGGCGGCGCGGGCGGCGCGCGCGGCGCGCGGGTCACGGCGCACTGCGAGCCCGCGCCGCGCGCCGCCTGGGCCGAGCGCGCCGCGGACCACTGCGCCGACCACCCGCACCTCGAGTCAGTACACACACTTATACAGGGTGTAATCGTTAAGTGTGCACAGGCGATTATTCCGTAACTATTGCAGATATCAAAAAACTTTAAACTGATATCGAAAGTACTTTACATAATGAGTAAAATGACATTAATAACTTTTTAAAAATAAAACGAGAAATATAAAAAAAAATACATTAATCACTCCCATACATTTTATTTCTAAGTAAGTACAAAATGTTGTATTCAAAGCATATGTTCGAAGTGACGTCCTCCTTGTGCAATACAATGACGAGCTCTATTTACAGTTTCTAAATGAACTTTCCTTAACATTTGCGGAGTAATTAAAGCAATTGCACGACGTACACGATTCTGTAACTCTTCTAGGCTGTGTACTCTCTCAGCGTACACGTGGTCTTTGACAAATCCCCATAGGAAGAAATCACAAGGCGTGAGATCCGGGGATCTGGCAGGCCAAGGGGTTGCACTATTATTGGCTATTAAGCCATTATAATTGTTTCGTAAGAAATTCATTACAACATTTGTATTATGTGCAGGTGCTCCATCTTGTTGAAAAATTATCGACCTTCTTTCATCGTCTGGAATTGGTTCTAAGAGACTTAGCATATCGTTTTGTACAAAGGAGAGAGAGTACACAGCCTAGAAGAGTTACAGAATCGTGTACGTCGTGCAATTGCTTTAATTACTCCGCAAATGTTAAGGAAAGTTCATTTAGAAACTGTAAAGAAGCACGGTAGCGCTCAGACAAAAATGCTACTATCGTCGGCAACTCATCCAAGTATAATCTATTTTTTTTGGATTGGCACAAAATGTGGTTAAATGTCGTAAATTTTCTTGCCTAATACGAGTTGGTGATATTAAACCTTTAAACCTATGTTTGAAAATTGGAAACATGCTTCGCTCGACTCCGGATTGTCATTGTATTGCACAAGGAGGACGTCACTTCGAACATATGCTTTGAATACAAAATTTTGTACTTACTAAGAAATAAAATGTATGGGAGTGATTAATGTATTTTTTTTGGATATTTCTCGTTTTATTTTTAAAAAGTTATTAATGTCAATTTACTCATTAGGTAAAGTACTTTCGATATCAGTTTAAAGTTTTTTGATATCTGCAATAGTTACGGAATAATCGCCTGTGCACACTTAACGATTACACCCTGTATAAACCAGAACACTCTTTTTGTTTCCTTGAATCTGGGGAACTACCAATCCAATTTAACAAAGTCGCTTTCCTCTGTCTGTCTGTCCCTATGTATGATAGATAGATATGATAGATCTTTAAAACTACGCAACGGGTTTTGATGCGGTTTTTTAAATAGATAGAGTGATTCTGGAAGAAGGTTTATTTTTAAACCTAAAAATTCCCAAAATTCCCTCGGGAACGGGCACAACGCGGGTAAAACCGCGGGGCGCTGCTAGTACATTTGTATTTTAAGTCCAACATTTCAAGTGCGTCCGCGCGGTAAGAACATTCACATGACGCGCGCGCGAGACACAGCGCGGCGTGCGGTGTCGCGCGGTACCGCGCGTTCATGTAGACGACACTAGCACAGTTTACTGCGATCTAACACCGCGCGGCTCCGCACGGTCATCTGAACTGTGCCTTATATTCGTGTAACTCCAGCGGCAGCGGGCTGGAGCGCGTGCTGCGCGTGCCGCTGCAGTACGTGGACTCGTCGTGCTCCGAGGAGGAGGGCGTGCGCGTGCAGCTGCGGCCCGACGGAGCCGGCGTGTTCGGGTTCAACGTGCGCGGCGGCGCCGGCCACCCCGTGCTCGTGTCGCGGGTCGCCGCGCGCGCGCGACACGCGCTGCAGGAGGGAGACCAGGTCAGTGAGGAGGGTGTATACATACGTTCAACGTGCGCGGCGGCGCCGGACACCCCGTGCTCGTGTCGCGGGTCGCCGCGCGCGCGCGACACGCGCTGCAGGAGGGAGACCAGGTCAGTGAGGAGGGTGTATACATACGTTCAACGTGCGCGGCGGCGCCGGACACCCCGTGCTCGTGTCGCGGGTCGCCGCGCGCGCGTGACACGCGCTGCAGGAGGGAGACCAGGTCAGTGAGGAGGGTGTATACATACGTTCAACGTGCGCGGCGGCGCCGGACACCCCGTGCTCGTGTCGCGGGTCGCCGCGCGCGCGCGACACGCGCTGCAGGAGGGAGACCAGGTCAGTGAGGAGGGTGTATACATACGTTCAACGTGCGCGGCGGCGCCGGACACCCCGTGCTCGTGTCGCGGGTCGCCGCGCGCGCGCGACACGCGCTGCAGGAGGGAGACCAGGTCAGTGAGGAGGGTGTATACATACGTTCAACGTGCGCGGCGGCGCCGGACACCCCGTGCTCGTGTCGCGGGTCGCCGCGCGCGCGCGACACGCGCTGCAGGAGGGAGACCAGGTCAGTGAGGAGGGTGTATACATACGTTCAACGTGCGCGGCGGCGCCGGACACCCCGTGCTCGTGTCGCGGGTCGCCGCGCGCGCGCGACACGCGCTGCAGGAGGGAGACCAGGTCAGTGAGGAGGGTGTATACATACGTTCAACGTGCGCGGCGGCGCCGGACACCCCGTGCTCGTGTCGCGGGTCGCCGCGCGCGCGCGACACGCGCTGCAGGAGGGAGACCAGGTCAGTGAGGAGGGTGTATACATACGTTCAACGTGCGCGGCGGCGCCGGCCACCCCGTGCTCGTGTCGCGGGTCGCCGCGCGCGCGTGACACGCGCTGCAGGAGGGAGACCAGGTCAGTGAGGAGGGTGTATACATACGTTCAACGTGCGCGGCGGCGCCGGACACCCCGTGCTCGTGTCGCGGGTCGCCGCGCGCGCGCGACACGCGCTGCAGGAGGGAGACCAGGTCAGTGAGGAGGGTGTATACATACGTTCAACGTGCGCGGCGGCGCCGGACACCCCGTGCTCGTGTCGCGGGTCGCCGCGCGCGCGCGACACGCGCTGCAGGAGGGAGACCAGGTCAGTGAGGAGGGTGTATACATACGTTCAACGTGCGCGGCGGCGCCGGACACCCCGTGCTCGTGTCGCGGGTCGCCGCGCGCGCGCGACACGCGCTGCAGGAGGGAGACCAGGTCAGTGAGGAGGGTGTATACATACGTTCAACGTGCGCGGCGGCGCCGGACACCCCGTGCTCGTGTCGCGGGTCGCCGCGCGCGCGCGACACGCGCTGCAGGAGGGAGACCAGGTCAGTGAGGAGGGTGTATACATACGTTCAACGTGCGCGGCGGCGCCGGACACCCCGTGCTCGTGTCGCGGGTCGCCGCGCGCGCGCGACACGCGCTGCAGGAGGGAGACCAGGTCAGTGAGGAGGGTGTATACATACGTTCAACGTGCGCGGCGGCGCCGGACACCCCGTGCTCGTGTCGCGGGTCGCCGCGCGCGCGCGACACGCGCTGCAGGAGGGAGACCAGGTCAGTGAGGAGGGTGTATACATACGTTCAACGTGCGCGGCGGCGCCGGACACCCCGTGCTCGTGTCGCGGGTCGCCGCGCGCGCGCGACACGCGCTGCAGGAGGGAGACCAGGTCAGTGAGGAGGGTGTATACATACGTTCAACGTGCGCGGCGGCGCCGGACACCCCGTGCTCGTGTCGCGGGTCGCCGCGCGCGCGCGACACGCGCTGCAGGAGGGAGACCAGGTCAGTGAGGAGGGTGTATACATACGTTCAACGTGCGCGGCGGCGCCGGACACCCCGTGCTCGTGTCGCGGGTCGCCGCGCGCGCGCGACACGCGCTGCAGGAGGGAGACCAGGTCAGTGAGGAGGGTGTATACATACGTTCAACGTGCGCGGCGGCGCCGGACACCCCGTGCTCGTGTCGCGGGTCGCCGCGCGCGCGCGACACGCGCTGCAGGAGGGAGACCAGGTCAGTGAGGAGGGTGTATACATACGTTCAACGTGCGCGGCGGCGCCGGACACCCCGTGCTCGTGTCGCGGGTCGCCGCGCGCGCGCGACACGCGCTGCAGGAGGGAGACCAGGTCAGTGAGGAGGGTGTATACATACGTTCAACGTGCGCGGCGGCGCCGGGCACCCCGTGCTCGTGTCGCGGGTCGCCGCGCGCGCGCGACACGCGCTGCAGGAGGGAGACCAGGTCAGTGGTCGATGCTCGACTACACTTCACTGGTCGACTAGTGATCGAAAGTCGACCATAAGTAGTTCATTGATGAATGAACCTAGTAGTTCCGGTCGACCGTTCTTCATTGGTCGACTTATGGCTGAATGTCGACCATTCATTGGTCAACTGGTAATGGAAAGTCGACTATTCCTCGTTGGTCGACTGTTATCGAAAGTTGATTGATCGACTAGGTGTTGAAAGTCGACTATACTTCAATGGTTGTCTAGAGACCAGATATTTATACCTTAGTCGACTAGTGGTCGAATTTGGACCATAATATGTTGACGCATCCTGGATGCCATCCGCGTAAAAGATCCTACTAATATTATAAATGCGAAAGTTTGTGACGATGTAAAACTACTAGGCGGATTTGGACGAAACTTTGCAGTTATATAGATTATATATCAGAAAAACACATGGGATACATTTTATCCCGAAATTCCCGCGGGAACGGGCACAGCGCTGGTAATACCGCGGGGCATGGCTTGTTATTCATGTACATTGATACCTGAAAGAACTTCTGTCAGTCCGTCTGTTTTGCTTACAACGGTTGTCTTATTTAGGTGTCCTAAGACTAATCTAGAATGATTTGTCGCAGGTTTTATCAATAAACGGCAACGACGTAGAGGACCTAAAGTACGAACAAATCGTACAACTCATTAGGAACACTAAAGGAATTCTAACATTGATGGTTAAACCTAACGGTAAGTTAAAGTGAACAAAAGTAATATACAGTAGTCTTTCTTTTACATACAAGCAAACAATAAACTAGAAACTATGTCAAAATATCAAGTAATGTCTTTTACATAACTTTATTTTTTCACTTTAAAAAAATCCAAATTCAATAGTATTTTTTAAACGTACACGATTTGAACATATAGTTTAAACGTAATCACACGGGTTTTTTCTCTAGTAAAAAGTAAGTTATTACTTGCTTTATTAAATTTCTAACGCGAAAAAACCCGTGTGAGTACGTATAAACTATGAATCCAAATTCAATTGCATATCTTATAGGTAGTTTTTATGAAATGCCTTATACAATGCGTCAGGTCACGGGTGTAAAAAATAAAATCTATAAAATGACTTAAGGGGGGTAAAATATGGTGATTTTTATCAACAAATCACATTTCAAAAATTCTGTACCCCCCTCCATAGTAAAATGTCAGCCATTCTGTTTTTCTTATCTTGGTGTGATATCTTGATTTTTCGATAAAAATCACCATATTTTACCCCCCTTGAGTCTCCGACACCGGTGACCGGTCGCATTGTATACAATTTAACCAACCATTTACATAGGTTTTTATTTGTTTGAAAAGTGCCTTCATAATGTCCTTAGCTATGATTGAATAAAAAATTCGGAAGCTTCATATTTCAATTTTAGTTTTCAATTTATGTATCTTAAACATCTATACTATACCTATACTAGTATTATAAAGTGTAGAGTTTGTTTGTTTGAACGCGCTTATCACAGAAACTACCTATTCGATTTTAATAATTCTTTTTGTAATGGATAGCCATAATTAATGGGAAGGTTAAAGATTATTTTTCATCCCGAAATTCCCATGGGAACGGGCACAACGCGGGTCAAACTGCGGGGTGCTGCAAGTACTTTAATATGCTTAATTATATTCTACAGCCGTGTACGATGGCGACGAAGACAACGTAATAGAAGAACCGACAGTCTGCTTCGTGCCTCTTGGGGAGAGTAAATTCGAAGGGGATGTTCTGGAACAGTCCATGTTCCTGTTAGGAGATAGCTTGGCGAGCGGCGCCGCCTTGAAACAATACGAGTCGCTGCTGAGGAGGATCCCGGAGGAGTCCACCTCGATATCCAAACTGCCCAGGAATATCAACAAGAATAGATACAGGGACATTGCGCCGTGTAAGTTTTATGAACTCGTTACTGCAGGTTGAACAGTTTTTGTAGCCAGTAAAAACTTATATTATTTGTTGTTTAATGTTTTATTTATGTCGACTATAATATGTAAGTGTAGGGAAAATTACACGAATAGAGATACAGCTTAGCGGTTTAAGCGCTTTATTTGAGAACATTAAATTAGACTCGACGAGCTTTCTCGATTGGTCGTCCGGGCTAAGTAGTTGAAAATTACACGAATAGACATACAACTTAGCGGTTTAAGCGCTTTATTTGAAAACATTTAGAGCCTGTCCAGATGAAGCGTTTTACGCGCGAGTGGACTCGCGCGTATCAATTTTACACTGCGTCCAGATACCGCGTTTTACGCGCGTTCTACTCTGGGAGGTATTGAAGTTGTCACGCTCCATCATCGCAATAAATACGTCCATACGCCACGCACTCGCGCGTAATACTAGACGCAGCAATGGCGCCCGAGTATCTCGACTCGCGCGCCGCTCGCGCGTACGACGCGCGAGTCGAGAGTCGCGGTTATTGCACGCGTTTTACGCGCGTGTGAGGTAACGCGCGAGAGCATCTGGACGGAATGTATGTAGCTCTAGTATCTCGAGTACGCGCGAGTGTATACGCGCGAGTGGACTCGCGCGTAAAACGCTTCATCTGGACAGGCTCTTAGTTAGACTCTACGAGCTTTCTCGATTAGTCGTCCGAGCTAAGTAGTTGAATCGACCAAATAAGCAAGACATATCATTGTCTTGAAGTTTTCACTTCTCTTGTATGGTTTTAACGCAATTTTTACACAGGAATAGAATTTGTGTGAGTTCTTTAAATTATGGTTTTTCTTCACAGACGACTCAACGATAGTTGTCTTAAAAAACGGCCCGAATGGAGATTACATCAATGCTTCCTACATCAACATGGAGATTCCTAACTCGGACGAAGTATTGACGTATATTGCTACTCAAGGTAAATATATAACTTAAAATACTATTTGCTAATTTTTTATTTATTACATTATGAAAAACTTTGTATTTTCTAAGATATAGTGATAGGCATTGATCTTGTTTGTGACGATGAATGTAACGATGTTTGTTCCTCTGTCAGGCAAAAACTACTAAATGAATTTTGGTAAAACTTTCCTTCAGATATACACTACATTTATCCCGGAATTTATACAATACGCATAAAATCGTAACAGACCGCTAGAAATAGCAAACAATTATGTTAGTAAATCTAGATTTTCATTCCTTTAATGGCATTTCTTTCTGAGCGCTACCGTGCTTAGTTAGCACGTTAAGCAGTCGGTCCCGGTTGTTTCAATCGTATGACCAAGGCCGAAGCCTTTGGGCGGTCTAAAATCTCCGACACCAGGGTTGACCACTAACCTACTCGATAATAAAAATTAATAATATTCCTTTACCCGCATTACGCAAGCGTGGTGATTACGCGTAATCCTCCTCACTGTACTGATATCTTCAGTGAAATGAGAAGCCTTCGCCCAGCAATAGGACATTACAGGCTAATACTTTACTTTTATATTTCCAGGACCGCTAGCAAGTACAGTGGGTGACTTTTGGCAAATGGTGTGGGAGAACGAAACCAGTCTAGTTGTGATGCTGACGGTACTGACAGAGACTGGTCGCGCTAAGTGTCACCAGTATTGGCCTAAAGTGGGCTCTACGCCGCTCAAAGCGAACTGCAACTTGACGGTGATCACCAATAGTGAACAGAACTGCGGGTATTATGTTCAGAGGGAGATGGTGTTGAAGGTAAGCAAGTTCATGAGTTGACTTTCGTTTATTTAAACGCTAACCGTCGTTAATAATCTATATATATAAAAATGAAACCCGTTTTCCTTGGTCAAGGCATCACGCGTGAATGGCTGGACCGATTTCCACGGTTTTGCATTCGTTGGAAAGGTCTCGGGCTCCGTGAGGTTTATAGGGAATAAAAATCTCAAAATTCCCACGGGAACGGGGGCGCTGCGGGTGAAACCGCGGGGCACAGCTAGTAATTAATAAAATAATTAGTAATTTTCGAGAGCAATTAGATTTTTTATTGAGTTGAATAATTGAAATATGAGTAGTGTCTGTGTTTTACTTTATACATATATGCGATAGAACTTTAAAATAATTCCTTCTAAACTAAAATGAAACTAAGAAGCTAGCAATTTAGGATCCGTTAACGGAAGAATTAAGAATGGAATTATTGTATTCATTCTTTCCGATCCTCATTCATTCCAATCTCCATTCATTCCAATCTCCATTCTTTCCAATCTTCATTCATTCCAATCTCCATTCTTTCCAATCTCCATTCATTCCAATCTCTATTCTTTCCAATCTCCATTCATTCCAATCTCCATTCTTTCCAATCTTCATTCATTCCAATCTCCATTCTTTCCAATCTTCATTCATTCCAATCTCCATTCATTCCAATCTCCATTCTTTCCAATCTCCATTCATTCCAATCTTCATTCATTCGAATCTCCATTCTTTCCAATCTTCATTCATTCCAATCTCCATTCTTTCCAATCTTCATTCATTCCAATCTCCATTCTTTCGAATCTTCATTCATTCCAATCTTCATTCACCAACATGCCAATGTTTCAGGAGTCGACAACAGGCGGCAGTCGCTCCATCACCCAGCTGCAGTACATCTCGTGGCCCGACCACGGCGTGCCCTCGGATTCGGATGCCTTCATCGCATTCACACAACTCTGCGCACATCTCAGGAATAAAGACGGTTAGTGTCTGATCTATGTTATGTATTAACAAGCTGTGCCCCGCGTTGTATCCGTTCCCGCGGGAATTTAGGTATAAAATGTATCCCATGTGTTATTCTGATGTATAACCTATATTACTGTAAAGTTTCATCCAAATCCGTTCAGTAGTTTTTGCGTGAAAGAGTAACAAACATACATCCATACATCAATCCTCACAAACTTTCGCATTTATAATATTAGTTGGATTAAATTTGATCTATGATAAAACAACCCAAAGGGTAATCTAACCTGAATTTTTTGATCTTTTAAAAGTAATAGAAGGGTAATGAAAGGTTTATGTTTGATGTTCCCCCCAGACGCTTGCCGCGGGCCGGCGGTGGTGCACTGCTCGGCGGGCGTGGGGCGCACGGGCGTGCTGGTGGTGGCGGAGACGGCGCTGCGGCTGCTGGCGCGCGCGCAGCCCGTCTACCCGCTCGACCTGGTGCGGGCCATGCGCGCGCAGCGCCCCATGTGCATACAGAACGCGGTGCGGCACACTACTTCTACTTTTTCAGTCTTCACTGTATTAGTGAAGACTGCATTAAGACAAAAAATAATAATGATTTTCGTTGATTTCCTTCAATGGTCCCTCCTTCTGCAAGTTTACACATCCGGACTTATTTAATGGTTATACAGTTGACAAAAATATATTATATTTTAAACTACATTTTGTATTCATTTTTACAGAGTCAATACAAATTCGTCTGCGAGAGCATACAGACTGCGTACGCGCAAATGAAAGCGCAAAACTCGACCAACAGTTCCACTGACAGCGGATCAACCAACTGACATTAAAGTATGTATGTCACTTGCCAATTACAATTCGCCTTTAAAAAGTATTAAACTTTCAGTACGAAGTTGATAGGGATGCAATGTGCCTAAACTTTTACTAGGTTTTAGATTGTAAGGCACCCGAACAAAGTAACGATTACTATGGATACATAAAGTAGATATTTGTACTATTAATGTGGTATATAGAATAACATACAACTGTAAATATGAAGCCTCGGTCCAAATAAAAACGCAAGACATAGCGTTGGCAACAGTGTAGTGAAGCTGATTTTATAATTTTGCCTCAATGACTTTCGAACTCGAATAACCAGTAACACACAGGGGAGGTGTAATTTTGACATGCTTCACTGTCTGTGCATTCTTCAGTATACTTCGAGCAAATCTTTATGAGCTCTCTGAACATCGTCCTTGCGCATGGTACAGTCAGGCGGACAAAAATTATGAAAAAAGTGAAGAGTAATATTATTCAAATAATTACCTACCTATCATTGTTTTATACATTATAGCATTGATTGTTGGTAGATATAATTACGTTTTGAAAAGAACATGGACTTCAATGATTCGTGGTAGGTGTTTCATTTTTTTTTATTTTGCCTAAAACTAAACTACTGACCGATTTTTAAGAATTTACTATAGGACCACTTATAAAGTTTACGTTTTCAAACAAATAAGTAAGTATAAAATTTCGAAATCGGTCTAGGTATCTTCGAGTAACCGCGTAACAGATTCGGTTAAAATATAAATGGTTTACGTAAAGTAGGTAGTAAAAAACGAAAATATTGCACAATGTAGGTACACATTTATTTAAAACATTGAATAAGTATAGTTTAAACTTTATATAGAAATAAAACTTTAACAATAATAACAAAACAAAACAAAAACGGTAACAAGAAATTCTAACAAACAAATCCTACTCGACTGTACTTTCTAGTCGAAACGCGCATGTGTGTTGTGTCGAGACGGAGCACTCACACTGACCTACAACGTCGCAGGACGTGAGCGGGTGCGCAGAGGGGCGCGAGCGGGGCGGTCACCTTCCCGACCCGCGCCACCCGTCCCGTCGACACCTAAAAATCGCGTACTGCGCAGGCTCTCGCGTCAACTTCAGAGAGCTCATAAAGATTTGCTCGAAGTATACTTAGCAGTCATCGCTCTTGCCTTTCTATTTAGTCTGAGCTTAGCATACGAGTTTTGTTCAAAACTGTTGACAATATTTGTATTGTAAGCCTCCTTGAGTAGGAATTGAGAATGTAAGGTTCATTTTTATATATCACTTCTATTAGAAAGCTATCCGTCTCTTAATTTTATTAAAAGAGATGTATAATATAGTCTCCTATTATAATTGGGGTTCATTCTTAACATCAGAGACTGAAATTTAGAACTAAATAATAATTTATAAAATAATAATCGTAGATTTTGATGTGTTTTGTTATAAATATTAACTCTAAAATTATCACAACCAGTGTTTGTAGTCAGTTGTTTTTAAATTTAGAATGTCACTGTCATTGTGACAGATGAAAAAATCGAAACGCGAAGGATTTTCGCGAACATTTGTATAATTCGACTTTTTGAACGTGTTCTTCGACTTGATTTTAAGCGTCAATGTCAGATTTGACATTAGTGACATAAGTGTAATGCTGTAGGGTTAATTTTCTTAATACTTCTATTTTTAAAATGTATCGAACTCGAATACACGTAAACAATCGAACCCACATATCAATTTGTTGATATATTAAATAAGAAAGCAATTTTATTTTCTGTTCTATTAATTTATTTTAGCTATTAGTCTCTTCTTTGAAGTACTAACGTGTATGGGAATTATTAGAAATCTCGTTGCGGAATTGCGATATTTTAAGTTTTAGAACATAACCAAGATAAACCTAGGTTATGATAACCAGTTATACATATTAAGTCGAATGAATTCCAAGTGACTTCAAGTGCTTAAATTATAAAACAGCAGTACTATTACTCTAGGGGTGGATTGCACAGCGCGTCGATTTAACTTATGTTCTATTTGGTACAAAATAAAATACAATTTCGAACGAACTTTTGTTTCTATAACATTTTTATTTACTAATTAGATTTAAAAGTTGCAATCCGTCCTTAGTCTTAACATATCTTACAAGTTGTGATTATGTGACATTTGTAATGATAACTATAAAACAGATCTTATCATACAAAGAACTTATTTCAACTCTCTTACTGGTTTTTAACCCAGTTCAAAAAATGGGTCCCAATTCGTATATTTTTCATAATAATTCCCATTCTCGTTATTACAGTGTTAAAGTATCTAAGTTATATGTCAAAGTTTATTCTTATTACGTTTACTGTAGAAGAAATAGGTCTAAAGGTCTTGCCTTAACGAATTTAACAATATGTAAAAACTGTATTTATATTTATGTAATTTCTGTGCCATTTATTTTGAGTAGGTTTAAGTTATTTAACTATTTGAATATTAAAAGCGAATTGAGGTTCACCCTAGTTCGTGCTATCTTATATTTTAACATTACAACGTAATATTTGACGTTTGATTGTCAGTGTGGACTTCTGTCAATATGACTTTGACAGTTATCAATGTCAAAGTGAATGTAAAAATAACTTGCTTTAATTCGCTTTACCTATTCAAATAATATTATTTAATAAGTACTTTATATGCTTGTAAGATTACTAACTACATATTAATAAACCTAGTTATTTGACGTATTATCTGAATTCCATACCGATTATTTAAATTATTTTTGACATATTAAAAGTTAGCGACACTTTACGGCTAAGCAATATTTTAGGAATATCCCACTGCAGAGCGTTCGCCTCAGAATAACAGTGGGTATAATGTAATTTACATTTAAATGAAATAATATAAACACAATTAAATATGGGTCCTAAGAACTATATCGTCTTCCCAAATATCTAATAATATTTATATTCGGAACTTTACAAAAACAGTTTAACATACTTTCTCAACAATTTTTTTTAAAATTGGATTTTCTAAAAGGCTGAAATACCGATCAAAACTTTTTATAATTTTCTATGAATCTATTGACCCGTAAACAGCATTTTAGCGAAATAAGTTCCAAGTACATATCACTGTAATTTAATAAATAGATAAAATAATTCAGTCAATAAACATTTTTAAATTTTAAACTCTATTACCCCTTACTTTTAAACTGCGATTTACTTATCAATGTGTCCAATGTTTTATGCTAAGATTGACAGCAGAAGCCATTAAAAAAATTGAATTGATTGAATGCTAAGATTGATATGAAAGATGGATATCACCACCGCTTTGTTTCCATGTTACGTAGCACAGCAACATAGCTTCGCAAAGCTATTGTGCTAAGGTTACCGACTGTCGACACTGAATGACACTACCGTAAGTATAAGTACTGTATAGTTTTTGACAGTTGGTTAAACGTCACTTGTAAGACCAATCAAGTTATCAGTCGTTTAAAACTAAGGGGTTACCTTAAGTCATATGTCACAATTAAAAAATATAAGCTTACTAACCTAACTTATTTATTATTTTCAAAATGACATCTTCTGTCTTTGCACAATTTTTATATTGTATTTATGTTGCATTTTGACTTTTAACTGCTGATTTCTGTAAACCGAAATGCACAAAATTTTGACCAAGAATCAACTAAAATATTTTAGGGAATGCAAGTGTCAGAATGTTTTGTTGAATGATGAACTTGACAACGTTGCATTGTTAGCATGGGCGTAAAATACTGAACGTTGATGGGTGGAATATATTTAATTACAAATCAATTTTGCGTACTTTGTAATGTAATTATATTGTTAATTAATTCAATATTAATTAACTTATCCAGTTTTATCGCACTGGTATCAGTACGAAATGTCACGGACACTCAATTATATGTTTTATAACTTCGTAATATAATTGAACATTTTCCTATTTATTCTCTCCTTCATTTCGTAACGTATCTTGTTTTTGAAAACTACTCGAAATGCAATATTAAATACGCCTTGTCTAAATATATCGTGTTAATTACAAATTATCATTACATTAATTATCTATCTTGAATAATATTAATTAATTAGTTAATTTAATTGTATCCCTTTTTTTAATTTTGCACTTGGTTTTACTAAATAGGTTCTAAGTAAAAGACGAAATCTGCTAAACAACCATGGATAAGTGTTTGATACAACATATTTGTCATATGTGGTAAACATATAATTTGCGTCCTTGATCTGACGATGTCATTTTGTGACACGTTTTTCTCTTTTTTCACACACACACACATAAGAGCACACGCAAAATTCCCACTTCATAAAATATTTTGATCTTTATTATTTTTTCACTTCGTGTGACATAGTAAAACTAAAAGATAGCAACAATTTTTTGCCGAAGCGAACTAATCGATTTTTTAAATTATTTTTATTTAATTCTGTCCTTTGTTTTTATTATTTTTTATTTTCTAAGTGTATGATCAAAAAAATTGGATTATTAATTCCAAGTATTATTTTATTATAAACGATTGTACGACGAAATATGTTTTATCGAATGATATAGAAATGTAATGTGTATAGAATGGAGTTTGTAGTTGTGTAGTTTATAGATTGATGTCTATTGGAAATGTATTTATTTGTTCTGATGACTATTTTCTGAATCTTAGAATTTTTACTTAAGATGTGACATTGACGAAGGTTCGGATAAATACTGTAAATGATTATACCTACTTTGAAAAATCACACTAGCCAATGTAAAGTATCCCTGAAATTGATAGTGTTTAACATCAAGGTTGTAGATGCAGATGGACTATGTCCTAACAGCCCTAACTATTCACTTCGTTGAGTCATGTCTAGTTCTTTATTTCTAGCTATATAATAAAAAATATATATGCTCTTTGGTATGTTGGATTGACCAAAACCTAACGGCGCGGCGGTACAAACACAGTGGTACCAAATGTAGCATATATTATAGTAAGGATTAACAAATAGATACATTTTCAATGACAACTGCATTGACTTGTGACACATATGTTATGTCACATCAATGAATAGTGTGAATGACTGATACGATAAGTGTTTCAATTATTATTCGTAGATTTATTGTACGAATTTATTCTGTACCCCAAATTAGTTTTCTACATTGTGATGTCTGTTGAAAGTGCTGTGCATTATTTTCTGTGAGATGAATAAAAATATTAATTTAATTTATTTGTTTTTATTCATTATTCCCTGTTAATACGTGGATATGCCTTAAGTTTCCTAATAAAAATACAATTTCTTAATAACAAACTAGGGTTAGTAGCAAACATTATCTGCTTCTTTATTTATACGTGATTTTTTTTATACACTATTAAAATTTATACACTAGGTGACCAGGCAAACGTTGTTTGGCCATATAAAAATTAAGGGGTGGACCACCCTTATCACTTAGTTAGGGGTATGAAAAATATATAGAAGCCGATTCTCAGACCTACTGAATATGCATTATAAGATTTCATAAAAATCGGTCTGGCCGTTTCGGGGGAGTATGCTAACTAACTACGAGTATGTGACACTCAAATACTACCGAACAGATTTACAAGCGGTTTTACACAAAGTAATTAAGAGTAAAGTTTTAAGTTATTTTTTATTCCAAAATTCCCTTGATGCACAATTCCCACTTTACACAACGAAGCGAAGCAAGGGTAAGTCACTAGTAAGAAAAAAGAATAATAATTACATTTAATCAGCCAATGTTTCTATCCTACTAAATTATAATTGCGAAAGTTTGTGAGGATGTATGTATGTTTGTTACTCTTTCACGAAAAAAATACTGACGGATTTGGATGAAACTACAGTAATATAATATAGGTTAAATACATCAGATTAACACATGGGATACATTTTATCCCGAAATTCCTGCGGGAACGGATACAACGCGGGTAACACCGCGGGGCTGTTAGTAATAACATAATGTTTACAATTCCTCGGTAAGTACCTACTTAAGTTATTCAAAACATCACTAACAAATAGGCATTAGAGTCGGGCTCACTATGTTTTATTAATGAGCTTACTTGTTGCGCTGTACCTTTGAAAATATGTACGTTATTTTAACCACGGGTGTTTCTCGGGTGTTCTCAGTTAACCGACTGTGAGAAGGAGGTTGATTCTTTGTCAAGTAAACTAACTACCTGTGAATAGATACAACTGTAGGGAATTGTATTCATTCATCTGTAGTATATAAGCAGTATACTAAGGGCTTGAGTAAAAGAAAATATATTAACAGTTAAAGCGTGCGTAATCAAAGGACTTTTTACCCGCGAAAGACAAAAGTTCTCGAATTTTCATGTTGTACGGAGATTAAGGACGCACCAATAAACGTTAGGACGAAATATAATTCTCAATGGACGTAAGAAAATGAAAAATCGTGGCTTTCCATTAACAGCGTACGTAATCCAACCGTTTTCAATAACCCACGGGGACTAGGGGCTTTACTCATAAACGCTTATTTAACAGCACTTTAGCTATCAAATGGTTTGTCCCTCTCCGACATACACTATTTACCAAAGAGCGAAAGAGACAATACACTTTAAAACACTGTTTAAGTTAAATATGCGGTAAGTACTAATACTTGCTTTAACAATAGCAATGAGCTTACATCGCTTAATCAAGCTACAACGAGCCCTACAGTCGTATAACTGAAATAGGTACGTCAAAACGAGCCATAACTGAAGTTTTATGCGTATAATAAAGTCATTAGCCGTTAAACGGTTAGCTCAGTACCCTAAAACCCGTTAAGTGCTGTAACTACGCGATACAAAATCAATTTGTCACGATAAAAAAGATAAAACTGAAGTGAAATATCAATAGGGGTTAGCGCAAAGCCCGTGTAATAAGGCAGTTAACCGATATTAGATACTAGCAGTGCCCCGAAGTTTTACCCGCGTTGTCCTGTACAAATTTCGGGGTGAAAAATAGCCGTTGAATCTGGCTATATAATACAAAAATAATTATTCAAATCGGATTGGTAGTTTCTGAGATTAGTGCGTTTAAACAAACAAAAAACTCTTCTATAGATGCACATAACACAAGCTTCTACTTTCATAAAGACATCAGGACAAGTGTAAGTTGTGTAAATCTTGTGGCTCCTGATAATATCCTAGTATTCTAGTTCGCAGTATTTTATCGTATATTTCAGGATTTTTATTACATTACAATTGTCAAAATACGATCTTCTTTTTCACCGAGTGGATGGCCAACCTGACCAATCCTGGTGTCAGAGTTATTGAGCCGCCAAAGGCCTCTGACATGGCTCAAGTAACGACTACTATCCGTAGAAAGTAACCGGGACCGACGGCTTAACGTGCCCTCCGAAGCACGGAATCATCTTACTTACTTATCGGGCAATCAGGTGATTCAGCCTGTACCTAATGCCCTTACCAAACTGAGGACAGTCTCACAAAGAGATTTTTGTGAGATATCCCCAGCGGGAAAGTACGATTAATTCAATGAAAGCTGGTTTTTAGTAAACATTAATTAATGTTAGCCTGTCCACTAGGCAATTTTATTTAGATGGAAATTTAAGATTTTAAAGAAAGCCTTAACAAAACCACCCAGACAAACATGTACACCCAAGTAACATTTTAAATTGTATAAAAGCTGTATTATGGACTATTTGTTTACTACAGACTGTTAAACGTGCTGTATAAAAACTGTATAGCAAGCTATACAGCCCTTATAACTCCGAAATGGGCCCCAAAATTATACAGCTTTAAGTGTAGATTTAGCTGTATAACAGCTTCATAATAGCTGTACTATTTGGCTGGCTAAGATACTATTTAGATACTTTTATACAGCTTCCATTCCCTAATTTTCCTTTTTATTCTTTTATACCGACTCAGGCTTGTGAAAATCTTAATAGAAGAATAAATATATTATAATTGTGTTCGTGGTTGAATTCATAATAAATTGAATTCAGAGACCATAATTATGTGAATTATAAGTATAAAAAAATATATTAATAGGTAACTAAGTGGTAGTACTCTTTCATGTTTATCGTTGTTGTTATGCTTGCGGCTGATATTTTTATGTGAATATGTATACTAGTTTTAAGCTCAAAACTCACGCCCCTTCGTTATAAGGAATATACATACATTTTTTCTGTAACAACAAATATGTGATCAAATTTAAAAACAGTTTTAAGAGTAACCCAGACTGATCTATTGATAGTAAACGTAATTGTGTGTACTATACAGTAAAAATCCTTTGTAAATTTGTACTGAAATTCCAAAAATAAACAAAAAATTATCTTGTAAATTTGGAATGCAATTAATAGGTTATGATAAAATGGCGTCCTTAGTTTATACAGCTCTTGCTCTTCTAGTACCCCTTTTTGCATAACAGAGTCGTTATTTGAGAACGTATCTCAGCCTAAAGAGTAATATTGTCTGTACATTAGTATTTAAGTACTGTAGAAGCTGTCTTAAAGTCATTCATATTCATTAATACATTTAATTAGGGTTCAGTTGAAAATATAGAAAACCTCATTATGACCCAAACCAAGGCCCGTAAGGCGGTGAGCAAGGAATCGGATTGTTTTATCAAAAGTGTTCCAAATATTTTCAATAAAACAATCCGATTCCTTGTTCATGGTATTTTTATCTTTTTTCTAGTTTTAATGTTTTTTTTTTGATAAGTATAATAACTATTAGTTCTCTAAAAAAGTAGAAATACTAAAAATAAAAGTCTATTTTTATATTTTTGTATCCAATAAATATACTGATTTTAAGCTATATTAGTTTCAAAATAATCGATAAGCTGGATAATTGCGTATGCCAACACTATAATAATAACTTTAATCTTCTAAAACGCGAATAACTGTAAAAAGGGAAAAATGTACGCCAATCGCATAAGGCTTTAAAAAGGAGTAAATCTAAACTCTTCTCCATGAGATAGAATTGTATTACACTATTATAGAGGGAATCGCTTGCTAAGAGTATCCTAGATTTCCGTTGTACAGCTATTATCAAGCTTAACTTGAAGGCTGAACAATATAGTAATTTTACACCAATACTCAGGCTATAACAATATTTAATGCTCTTGTACAGAAGTAGGTTATACAAAAGTATAATTTGAGAGCAATATACAGTTATTTTCGTATAAAGTTGCTGAACGCAGTTCTTTACGCCGCTGTCTGTATTTTAGCGTTTTCTAATGCTATTTAAAAGCTAAAGGTACAAATTTTGGCGCTATACAGCCGTTAGTCAGCTATACTGTATACAGTTGTACAGTTATACTTTAGAACAGTCCTAAACATATTATTACACTATTGTACATCATTTATTAAGCTTATAGCTGGTAATGCGCTCGTATATATAATATTTTTCCGCTTAAATGTTACTTGGGCAATAAATAGCTTTGCATAGGTAATTGAAAGTCCCACGCATGACAATCAATACATCGACAAACGTTCTTAAACACATTACAATTCTTCACTTGTACTCAATTATCAAGTTGATTTTTTCCTAATAAACCGGGAAAGTGGGCGTCAATATGATTTTCGATCGAGATTCATTCACCACGTGCCCATGGTAACCGTCCGGGAACGAATTGTTAGTACCTTCTTGGCATTCGTTTGGGCGGACGCTTCGCCGCTCCCCGCCCGCCCAAACACGCAGCGCGCTATGAAACATAATTAAAGTGATGTTTCTTTCCCGTTATCAGTGAATGGAATTATGTAATTGTTACGTCGTCAAAAAAAGTATGTTTGATTCATTTCGAAATTGGAATTCGTCGTTGATTAGCAGATTGGGAATATTTATTCAATTGTTTGTTTAGGTATGTTTTTCGTATTTTTTTCGTCTTGTTTCAGGTGCTAGGTAAGCTAGGATTATTCTTTTATTTTCTTGTTACATATTATGACGAGCAGTTCGGCGTTATCTGATTACACGTCTTTCAAGGTGTCATTTCTGGTAACCAAATTACAAAAGAGGAAGGCTCTACTAGTTTATTTTTAGCTATTTTCGGATATAATGTAGCTAATAATTTTTCGAAGCTCGTGTAAAAGTGAGGCGTAGAAAATATGTACTGAGGAACCGAAGTAAATTTTCTTATCTAAATGTTTTCAATTAAATGTTATTTTAATACAAGTAGGTACCCCCTAACGTTTATTTTTCATATTTACATACATATTCTAGTTGTTTGAAACACTTAACACCTTTACAGGGATTTTTTCGGGAAATATTTGGATTTTCTAACATCCTGACGTAGGTAGATACTAAATCGTAAGACCCATCTTAAAGCTGAGCATATTTAGAACTTTGTCATATTCAAACTCATACAATAATCACTTAAATATCAATGACAAAGTGCCAAGCATTTTCAAAGTATTTTAATTTGCCGCCTGTACAATAGGGTAGGTAGGTATTTTAGCGATTGATATCCCATTTGCAAAAGGTAGGTAGTTCGTAAACATTCTGTATAGAAGTTTTCGCTGGAGTTATTTATTAATTACATATTATGTTAACGTAAGTAAGTAGGTACATGAAGATGGATGAGTACGTTTTGGATTAAATACAGCCTTGATTATTAATTGACGAGATAATTACGAGCTCCATTACTGGTTATACATAATTTAAAGGTAGTTTATTAATCAGTGGAATTTGTGGTGATATTTAAAAACATAATAAAAATAAACGACCATTTTGACCACATTGACAATAACTAAATATGTAATGAAAATATATACGAAACAACAAAAAAACAATGACAAAAACTAAAATTTCGTAGTTTTAAAAATTAGATAGAAGATAAAAAATGTTAGTTAGATTAATAAATATACCCAAATAGCATGTAAATAAAGTTAAACATCGTCAATCGGAAGAAAAGTTTTATAGTGAAGTGTTAAAATAAAATATGTGTAACGAAAATCATCGAAAAATTGTCAAAAAATGACTATGTAATTACAAAAATGTATTACGTTATTACGGTCATCACTCTAATATTGTCGATACAAGTGGTAGCCAGAAGTGAAGTTTGGAATTCCCTACTTCCGGGAAAAAGTGTTATAAACATTATCCCGGAGCTGTTACGATATACCGGGACTGCGGTGCCCGTGACGAGGACTTTGGAAGCTTCTAAGCCGGGATCAGTGACGTCACTGGATCTCGAAGTTTCGACGTCCGAGCAAACTCAAACAGATTTACCTTACGAGCAATATGTGAGTATATTTCGTGTGTGTTTTTGTAAACTGTATTTTTTACGAAGGTTTATCTTCAGTTTGTTTTTTTGAGCAGTATAGAAGAGTTTGGTACCTATTGTACTGATAATTTGGACACTTTTTCTACTAGTTATGTAGTATACCTTAGTACTAATAAGTAGATATCTACGCACAATACTGAGAAGATCGCAATAATGAGAATGATAGAGATTAATTATTTTGATTTCAATTAAAAAGATTCCTTTTAATTTAACTAAGTTAACTGTTAAATGTCGCAGCGTTAAAATAACGCAGCTCAAACTCGATTTATGTAATAAGCTCATTAATTTCCTAATGATTATAATCAAATTATTGACGTTAGAATGTAATTAATTTATTTCAAAACTGAACAAGGTTTGTTTTCTGATAAATTTCCCTCGCTTCATAATTAACCAAAACGATATCATTCCTGTTAAATCTGCTCCTGGTTGTACTTTAAGTCTTAAATAAAGGGTCGTTTCGAAATTCAAAATTGCCACATTTTAACTCAGTAGGTTGTCAGTAAGTAAATAAGTAAAGCCTGGTTCGCACTACGCTATTATTTTAGCCGAACAGTACGAACTAAGCTTTAAAGGTTGTTTTAGTAAAACTGCACTTAATAAGCCCACCCACATTGTATGAATAACTAGCTGTGCCCCGCGGTTTCACCCGCAGCGCCCCCGTTCCCGTGGGAATTTTGAGATTTTTATTCCTTATTTTTCTTATATAAAAACCTTGTCCTGACAATAAGGAACACATTAAAAAAAGAATCATCCAATTTGGTGCAGTCGTTCTGAAGTTATGCGCTTACCAACACATTTTGCGATTCATTTTTATATTATAGATAATGAGTAGTCTACTATTTACTATAACATTTTTACTATTACAATAGCTTAAACACGGGCTAACGAAGATAATGTGTTTTGATTTCTGCCACTGCCAATAAGCCCCGCCCAATAATGTATGATTAATATTTGAGCTGAATGGCGTCATTTACAAACAGCGGATGTAATCACTCTACAACTTCAATCATTGAAAATGGAATATCTTTCCCGATTTATAATGATACGTTAGAGAAATTACTTCTTGTAGCTTAATCTATTACATATTTTCCATATAAGTACCTTGAATTTTTCATTTAATTTATGCGTTGCTAAAATGCATACCTACCTGCCTACAATTTTCTAATAAACACTTCCAAATTACTAAATCTAAATTATAATTGAATTGAGGAGAATTAATTTTAATATCAGATATTTAAATTAATTTTCCTAGTATTATATAGTAGCATCTAGTATTATGATAAAAAAAAGATGAAGAGTTTGTTTGAACGCATTGATGCTTGTAATTCTCAGTCTCATTTGGAAAAATCTTTACTCTATGGTAGTCACTTCTTTCAAAACTTTTCTATTGAATGTGGCTATCAAATAGAGACTATAGACTTTTGATTCCAAAATGTCTATGGAAACAACAAACAGTGCAAGTAAAACCGCGGTGCTGTTAGTGTATATTAAAGTATGTAGAACGCTCGAGTGGAAAGATATAATTTATCAATAGATTACCGTATAGGTATTGATAACAATATCATTATTTGATGATGGAAAAAGAATAGTAACATTATTTGTTATACTCAGTTCTGTAAACAAGGTCAATTTAATGCAAAAAATAAAAACAAAGTTAAAACATGTGAATCCCATTAGTTTATAAGACATTTTTCAAATCAAACAAATTTTAAATAAAGAACATTGTGAATAATGAACCTCTTTTGTGTTTAAAAAGTGATTTAAAAGAAAAAACGACCATTAGTTATGAATTTTTAAACCTATTCCAAAACTGTGTTCGAAATTTAATTCAGTGTCATTTCGTAACGTGGAATTAAATTGTGTGCGTAAAACAATGGAGATTACAGTGAAAGTAGTATTGCTTATAATGTGTTTGTGTGAGTGCGGTGTTTCCCAAAAATTCTTGGATTCCGGTTACAATTTTCCCGAAAACGATCGTAGGTTCCCAGCTGAAGGCTACGGGCATCGACCAATGGCACATCGACCTTTTTATGTACGTTACTTAATGAGATTTTGAAATAAGGAAAAGTAATTGAAACTCCGTTTACGGATACGCTTCGCTTTTATCTAAAGTTTGGAAGAGAAACCAGTAAGGAAAACTAATTTACCATCTATTTCCTATCCGGTGTGTCTTCTATCTATAGTGTCTAGTTTAGTGTCTTTTAACGTATAATATAAGTTCAGGTATCGCGACACAACTGCGACTATAAGGGGTGCGATCCAGCCGAAACGTCGCAAAATCAAAATAAGTGTTTCTTAAAGAAACTATTGTGCCCAGTACCTAATCTTCTTCTTCATCGAGTGGATGGTCAACCTGACCAATCCTGGTGTCAGAGTTATTGAGCCGCCAAAGGCCTCTGGCATGGCTCATGTAACGACTACTATCAGTTGAAAGCAGCCGTGACCGACGGCTTAAGGTGCCCTCCGAAGCACGGAATCATTTTACGTTCTTTTCATCTTTTCAGTAATGTGACGTAATAATGAGAGCAATTCGCGAAAATTGAACAGAGACAAAATATTTCAAAGTCGATTATTTTTATTAATTTATTTATTAACTAGCAGCGCCCCGCGGTTTTAACCGCGTTGTGCCCGTTCCCGTGGGAATATCGGGAATTTTTATACATAAAAACCTTCCTCTTGAATCTCTCTCCCTATTACAAAAAACCGCATCAAAATCCGTTGCGTAATTTTAAAGATTTAAGCATACAGACAAACAGACAAACAAACAGACAAAAATAGCGACTTTGTTTTATACTATGTAGTGATTTATTTATTTCGCAATAATTCATATTTTATTGGATAAAGTCAAGTCCCTTCAACCAAGTGAATAACGAAAGTGTAGATTTAATTTCGCTTAACAAGATTAGATCGTCGCTTTCATGTTTAAATTTAATTTGGAGTCGCGTCAAATTAAATATACCTATGTTTGTAATGGTTTAAATCGTTTAAGTTGACGCAAAATTCCGGTAAAATTTGTTACTATCATCTATACTAATATAGACTGAAGAGTTTGTTTGTTTGAATGCTTGTTTGAAGTCAAAAGGAAGGTTATCTTTCATCTTAAATTTCCGGAATTGAACGGATAAACCGCCGGGAAAAACCGCCGGTTGATAGTAATTATTTTACACTAGCAGCGCCCCGTGGTTTTACCCGCGTTGTGTCCATTCCTGTGGGAATTTCGGGATGAAATATAGCCTATGTTACTCGTGGATAATGTAGCTTTCGAATGGTGAAAGATTTTTTAAAAACGGTCCAGTAGTTTTTGAGTCTATTCATTTCAACCAAACAAACAAAGTTTTCCTCTTTATAATATTAGTGTAGACTAGCATTGGCTTTCGGTATTACCCGCATTGTGCCCGTTCTCGTGGAAATTTTGCTATAAAAAGTACCCTATTACTATGCACTTAAGTGTGGCTTTCGAATAAAAACAATTATTCAAATCAGACAAGTAGGTAGTTCTAGAGATTACAGTGCTCAACAAACAAAAAGCCCAAAAACTTTTAAGCTGTTTTGGACTAAAAAGTACTCTTTTATCTTTTAATGAGGTTATCTAATACATAAATAACTCAGACTGGTAGCTCTAGAGCTACGCAGTATCTCTACTGCTATAGTACTTATAGTAAGCTAAAGAGCTTCTTTATAAGTCCTAGCAGCGCCCCGCGGTTTTACCCGCGTTGTGCCCGTTCCCGTGCAAAATTCGGGAATGTTTATACTTTTAAACCTTCCTCTTGAATCACTCTTTCTTTATAAAAAAACTGCATCAAAATCCTTTTTATAGTTTTAATGATCTAAGCATACATAGGGACAGACAGACAGCGGAAAGCGAGTTTGTTTTATACTATGTAGTGATTATGTTTACCACCTCCATCCTTACACCAATTTTTTACCGTCAGACGTTAAAATGATGCAAAAATCCAACAAGACGTTTGTTTATGACGCACTAGATGATTACAATTACTCACAGCTGAGTAACCGCCGCTTTGGAAACTGTTTTCGTTCATCCTTGACTGGGAAAACATTCTCTTGTTTATTTACACTATTTAGAATGAGTATAAGAAGTATCGTAGACCTAATAAAAGTCAAGCTTGTGCGCTGGATGAAGTGAAGTATGCTACAATTGCTTAATTACGTCGTTACCACTACATATTATGAAACAAAGTCCCCGACCGCGTCTGTCTGTATTTAATAATTTTTTTTTTTGGTTTGGCACAAAATGTGGTTAAGGGCGCTTTCAAATTATGCGTTTCGTGCGTGATAAAATTATTTCGCGGTACCGACGCCGCACTGTTGCCGAGCTGCTCGATTTGTATGAAAACACACGGTCGTACGTACACAATACGACAAACGCACCGCTTCGGCACCGCAGCGGTCCGACACAAAACGCATAATTTGAAAGCGCCCTATTAATTCATAGACCATCTTTAATCAGCGCATTCTCGTATTTTAATAGATAAAAACCAGAACCTCCTATTTTCTTCACTGATTTGTACCAGTAACGTAAAAAAAAAATAACCCTAACATACCGAATAGTAAGAAAATTGTTTTTACGTTACTGGTTACAAATCAGTGAAGAAAATTGTTTTTACGGTGTGCAAATGTAATTTTAAAATTGGTTCAATAGTTTAGGAGTCCATCGCGGCCAAACAACGTGCCACGTAGTTTTTATATAGTAATAAAGGTTCTATATAGGTTGCTTGTATGTTCGGGCTAATCTTTATCCAGAGTTTACATCATATGACCGCACCCTCACATTTAGTTAGCAAACTACACCTCACGTTGAGTATGGTGCATTGTTTACAAAACTGGCTTCAATTCCTTGCACTCTGTTCCGAGTTTTTATATGCCTGAGGTTACTTGTTTCGTAAGATCAAACTCAGTTATCGACGAGTGAGCTAATCTTTCTTAGATAAGCTTTCGTTACAGTTGTTATTTAAAACTTTATTTTGGATACATAGCGAGTTGGAATAGGTTAGGTATGTATACCGGGAAAACGGTTACACACACACACACACACGCACACATATGTAACACTATAAATACTTATAAATCATAGGTGGTAGTGTTAAGTTATCAAATGCTTAGTCATTATTGTGTCGCCATTTGTAAAGTACCTAAGTATAAAATTTGAGGCAAACGTTGATAGTAATTAGTGTATCTATTTCATGTTAGTGCTTAAAATAATTGTATCAAAGGTTACATCTAACCTCAAACAAAACCCCTTCATTATATCTTCATATTGGAATACATTATACTATCTATCTATACTAGTAAAGAGGTAAAATTTGTTAGTTAGTTTGTTTGTAAATAAGTAAATCTATACTTCAATACATCTACGAGTATACTCTTACAACAAATACTTACATACATACATACATACATACATACATACATACATACATACATACATACATACTACATACATACATACTACATACATACATACTACATACAAATAAATAAAATCGAAGTGACTATTTGTAATATTAAAATAACCGCTTTTTACTAAGTGCATATACATACATACACATGACCCCATAACATTTTTGGAACGAAGTTTCTTATCGCGCGTTGCGAAAGGGGGCTAGACGAAAAAAATGTAGCGACACTTTTTACGTCAGAGAGAGACAGACAGAGAAATACGCGCACGCCAGAGAGAGACAGACAGGGAAACATGCGCGATGAAACCTTATTACAATTAATCGAAAGGAATTTCGGTCCAACCGGGTGTACCTTGGCAACTCTCTAGTTTAAAAAAAAAATTGTCTGTCTGTCTGTTTGTTCCGGCTAATCTTTGAAATGATTGGACCGAGTTTTACAGGACTTTCACTGGCAGATAACCGATGTAACAAGGAGTAACTTAGGCTACTGTTATCCCCAAATTCCCACGGGAATGGGTACACGGGTAACACCGCGGGCGCGGCTAGTTAAAGATTAAAAATCGAACACATGTTTATTCGACGATAATAAAAATATGTACTTACTATCTTGTCGGACAAACTGATTTCAGCCAATTAGCTTACGAGATTACGTCATATAAACAAGAAATGTGCTAACAACATATTTGTATGAGTATTATAATTGTGTGTTTACTCAAGAGTCGTTATAGCCGATGCATTCAGTGTAATATCGCATATTTCATCGATGTTGTTAATGGATTAGGGCTTGGGCAGACGTGATACTTTTTGGATCGCAGTCGCAGGAGATAAAAGTCCCTTGAAAAAAGTCACGTAATTTCCAGAGCAACTACGCTTGCTTAATATAATCAGCACAGTGAGAATTCAGCGTAGTCATCTCAATTTGCTTATACAAAAACTTTTGTTTGTTTTACTACCGAACGACTTGAAGTCTTGTACTCATCACGCTGTACAGTTTATACAAATTCTATTTAGAATTTTAGACGTAAACCGCTATCCAACAGCACCTACTAGTACATTTACGGCGTCGTTACCTACTGCAGCTACTCCAGAACTTTGTTAAAATTGGCTACATCATGTGAGGGCGCACCAAACCGAATGTTTACCAAATTGAAAACGGTCATCGTGGAAATCATCATCATCATCATCAGAATTATAGACGAACAAATGTCTTCTGCTGATGCACTACAATCCTTTATTAAGACTTTTATTCGGAAGACAAAAAGTTCCCTTGTCAAGTCAACTAAAGTAACTCGTCTACGCAATATTTCTGAGATAAAATGATTCTACAATAGTCATTGTTTAGTTCAAACAAATGGTGGGAACGGAAGATGGTTGTCGGTACGATTTACTACGTCTCCTGATCTTTGATGTTTTCCTAACTGATGCCCAATAAATGAGCATTTGAGATTATTTGTTCCTTTTTGTCTGTATTCTTCGTGTTCAATGGCAGTTTGACATTGCTTACGTACACTACTGTCATTGAAGGTGTTAATGTCGATGTTGAATTTTTTGATGAAAATTGGTAGATTATGTGGTAAGAATTAGTAGGTACCTAGAAAGTTCAGAAATATTTGGTTAATTGGTCTCTGGTTTTGGACAAATTTTGCAGATTTCAAACGGAAAGGTGGTAGCTATCATTTGGTAGATTTCTGTATGAAAATCGGTAGACTTTTGAGAAACAGGGTAATTTTTAAAATTAAGATTGGTAGATTATAAGGACATTAGGCATTTTGGACATTTTGTTTCCAGATACATTTTGCTTTTATTTAAAATCTTGTTTACAGATACACTTCCCGTTTTTTTTACTTCTTTTATTTTACACTTTTACCTGACATTTCGGCTCCTATACAGGAAACCTTGATCACAAAATACACTATACTCTTCAGGCACCATTTAGTAAGTACAAGTAGGAACTTAAACTAACCTAATAACTTAACACGTTCATCTCCTCACCAGGAGCCGGACCCGCCCGACCCCTACGCCGCACGGCACGCCGGACTGCCGCGGGACCTGACGGTATACCCGCTGCCGCTGCTGCATTCAGACCACGAGCTGCAGTTCAACGTCACTTGGAGACCACCGTTCGGTAAGTTAAGGGTTAACTTTACAATTTCGACTGATTTTTTAATCGATATTAACAGTCTAGGTGCGGGCCGGTTCCGGGTCGCGTGATGTTGTTTTACTTGTATTTGTATGAGGTGTTGCAGTGGCCCGTCCAGGTCCGCAGCGGGCCCGTTTCGATGAGTGTCTTGCGATTTAGGAGCATACTCTGGTTCCAAATCGTAAAGAACAAAACCCACTACCTAGTATGTTAATTTTGTCACTATAGTAAATAAATAAATATACCAGGACAAATTCACACACGGTAAATTAGACACAAACTAAGCTCTAAGCTTGTAATATGGAATCTAACTAACTGATACTATTACATATACGTCATACACAAATACCTTATAAGAATATATAATTGACAACCAGACGTCGTCGCCAACAACTATGTCTTCACATATTGTTGTCTCCGGGCGGGAATCGAACCCGCAACCCCCGACACAGTAAGCGCTCTCACTGCCACTTTGCCAACGGGCTTGTCAAATAGTAACCAACACATCTCATTAAAATTCATATTTTTTTCTCATCTTTGACCTTAACCCACAGAAATTAGAGTATTCATGAACTACAGAAATTGTTTATTCTGTGAAATTCATCAAGTTACTAAGAAGTTGGGTGTAAAATTACTATTATTTCGTCAAAAGTACGAGAGTGTTCGGATCTTGTTTAGTTATTACAAAGGGAATACGACACGGGACGGATAGTATAGGTATAAGGAAAGTGTGCAGGGTGAAGGCCTTTTCTCTACTCAAAAATGACAGGTTAAACGATATGACGTCATAATGAAGTCAATATGAGCAACAGTGTTACTTAAATGTGCTAGTTGACCGCAATCGGCGAGTGACAGCAGCTGTCAACTGTCACCTAATTAGGTGTTCGCAAAGAGTTCGTAATTGGCAGATAGTGGAATATAAAGTTCTTGAGTGGAACAGAGGAGCATCATTATACAAGTATAATATATTATATTTTTTTAATTAAGACTGTTTAAACCATATAACACCAAACTATCATGACTGATTTTCCAACCACAGACAACTTCTTCCATTGAGAAAAAGGTTTAGTGATGGGGCTTACCCCCTCATGGGGCTTATCGTTCCACACGGAAAAGGTATGGAATGAAATCATTAAACCTTTCCCTGTTCAGAAGGAATTGTCTACATTAGTCAACATTTGAAGTAACGTAAAAAAAAAATAGAGTGTATGATCTACTATATAAAAATAAGTCGGGTTTTCCTCCCTGACGCTATAACTCCAGAACGCACGAACCGATTTCCACGGTTTTGCATTCGTTGGAAAGGTCTCCACCTCCGTGAGGTTTATAGCAAAAAAAATTCAGGAAAATCTCAAAATTCCCACGGGAACGGGGGCGCTGCGGGTGAAACCGCGGGGCACACCTAGTTGTTTATGAAATTATAAACAAGCAGTAGGTATACGTTATGGTGACATGATAAAATGAATTTTAACTTTCAGTAAAAAACTAATTCTACTCGTAATAAGACATAGGTTATAATTAGTTTCGTAGGAAGCACAACTAGTACCGAAATAACTCGGAAAAACAATCCCAATATATCGCAGTAACCTCACTGTCATAACAATAAAAGTTTACAATTCTCGATAAAAGTTGTTTGATTAACATTTTACACTAAACTAGCAACACGCCCTCGCTTCGCATCTGATACTTTTGTATCAATATTATTAAGACTCACTCTGAGCATTATTGTTATAACTTATTGTATACAACATTTAAAAAGCCCCAATAAACGGCTGTATTTCCAAACATAGCCAAGAATTACCGCAAATACCGCAACTGGCATCTTTAATATCAAAATGAATCGCTGAATGTGTTGGCTAAGATAACTTCAGAACGACTGCACCAAATTAGATGATTCTTTATTTTATGTGTTCCTTATTGTCAGGACAATGTTTTTATATCTATACTAATATCATAAAGAAGTAAAATTTGTAAGTTTGTTTGTTTGTATGTTCGAGCTAATCTCGGGAATTAGTAGTCCGTTTGAATAATTATTTTTGTAATTTAGTCACATTCAACGGGAAGGTTATAGGTTATAGCCTTATAGGCTTTTCATCCCGATATTCCCATGGGGACGGGTACGACGCAGGTAAAACCGCGGGGCGCTGCTAGTAAGAAAATAAGTAATAAAAATCTCAAAATTCCCACGGGAACGGGGGCCCTGCGGGTGAAACCAGAATTAAAATAGTTCCATCCGTTTCAGAGCTAAAATGCCACAGATAGAGACAGATACACAGACAGATACACAGACATTGACGTGAATGAAACCTATATCATTCCTCTTTCATTGGGGTTAAAAATGATGATATACCTATGTATACGGACAGTGGATCTTAGCTTGACTTTTGTTAATTGAATTCCACAATGTAAGATTCTCTATTTTATTTCTCATTTCGAGATAAATTTATTTGCTAATCGGTTTGTTGAACTAAGCCTATCGTATAAACACAGAAAGGCAATCAAATAGGATTTAATTACTGAACAAATACCTCATGACATCACTGTGGTTTTTTCTAATGGATTGGACACGAGATATTTGGGGTAAGGTTTTTCCAGTCCAAGGTTTTTTATCACTTCCTTATTGATATTAAACGAGAACATAAAAAGGGTATTGATATTTGATGTCGGGGTAAGAAGATAGTGATAAACCGATATTGGTTTAGTTTTTGTTGTTTGAAAGAGGAATTGAATGAGAGTGAAGCTTTCTTTATGAGAAAACTTTAAGTGGGTACTACTTACCTATTATTTTATTACTTACAGTCACGAGCGTAAATTTGGGACCCATTTCCATCAAATGTTGTTAGAACATTCATAATGCAATAAGGTCGAAACTTTAGTTTGATATAAACGTAAAGTTATCGATGGTAAACAATATGACATTGATATTACGATAAAATATTAGCTCTAAATAGCGTAAGTTTGCTACACGATATTCAACCTTAGGTGGGTCCCAAATTATACACGATATTCAACCTTAGGTGCGTCCCAAATTAATGCTCGTGACTGTACTTTCGGTAAACATGACATTTTTGCACTGTTGCCAAGCCGTAAATGGTAAGTTTAAATACACAAAAGAATCGTGATAACGTTGACCTAACTTATTTATGTTTATTTATTTACTAGCAGCGCCCCGCGGTTTTACCCGCGTTGTACCCGTTCCCGTGGGAATTTCGGGATGAAAAATAGCCTATGTTACTCGTGGATAATGTAGCTTTCGAATGGTGAAAGAATTTTTAAAAACGGTCCAGTAGTTTTTGAGCCTATTCATTACAAACAAACAAAGTTTTCGTCTTTATAATATTAGTGTAGATTCTCGATACTCCTATGTATTTATCTCCATCATCTATTATTATAACATTTGTAGCGCTCGTGGCGTAGTTTGACTGAGCAGTGTTAACTCATTGCAATTGTTAAGCTACGTGCTGCTCGGCCCCTACTTGAATGGGTGGCCGATAGTGTCATTTTCTTTCTCAGCGCTACCGTGCTTCGGAGGGCACGTTAAACTGTCGGTCCCAGTTGTATCAATCGTCAGACCATGTCGGAGGCATTAATGCGGTCTTAAAACTTCGAAACCAGAGTTGGGAACTAACCTATTACTTTACTTAATTTCTTTCTTTTGTTCCAGGTCCCCCAGCAAAAGACTATTCTATAGAAATAACTAGTTACACGCAGACAGTCGACTGTATGACACCTATGTGTTATGAGTACAACATTCCTGGGGTAAGCTCATTCGCATCTAGTCTAGTTGTCTTTGAAACGGAGCCTAATTGGCCAAGAACAAGCATACTTTATAGGTACCATAAAAAACAAGCATTGTTTAAAGTAAAAAGTAGAGTATTAACGTATAATGTCCCATCGGGGAAACGCCTCTTATCTTCCTGAAGATGTCACTACAGTGAGGAGGATTAGGCATAATCACCACGCGGGGTGGTGATTTCAAACTCGACCCACCATGTTTGAAAAGGAAACATGTTTTCACTCGACCCGGAAATTGAACCCGGGACGCACTAGACCGGAGCGCACATACCACTAGACCACCGAGGCGTTCACTTAAATTCACTAAATCACTAAAAGTAATGATGAAAAATCATCTCTGTCTAAAATCTAAAAATCATCATACAACGATGAGTACAGAGAATTTTCATTACCGGGTAGTCTACAAGGTTTAATGAATAATTATTTAACACATTATGTTTATTTTATTTTAAGACTATTAATAAATTATAACAACAAAGATAAAAATAGGCAGTTTAATATTCCATAAAATTAATTTACAACGTCCGTTTTGAATTTAACTGTTCACAAAACAAATAAACTATTTGAGATTGATTCCTGAATTGCCCATGAATTCATTCCTATTGGATTAATCTAATCACGTGTTCTTTAAATATCTATAAAGGTGTGTGCAGATATCGAGCCAAAGTTTGCGAAACATTAAGATCCTGAAAAAATATAAGTTTTACATGGATAACTCTATTGCGGTGTAACGCGATGGAATAGAATATATAAATAATCTAACATACGTAACGTATTTATTAAAATACACACCCTAACGTTTCGAGCGGATTACACCAATACAGTATAAATATACCAATAATTTAGTATAATGAGTGCAAATCGTGTGAGTTTAAAAAATATATACGTTACGATATTTCTCTAAAAGCAGACGAAACGCATCACACAATATCATATTCCCACATGCACACGGTCTACGCCAGTATTAGTTGTTCATAACCAGTGGAAACGCACCCTACATACGTTACCGCATTCTCTTTTAATTTAGTGGATACGCCCCATACATTGTAAATTATAACTGTCCTACAGTCGAACTCATGGCGGGTGATCCCGGAATTCCCTAATCCCGTGGCGGAGACGTGTGCGGTGCGTCCCGGGTGCGCGTACCGGGTGCGGTTGATCGCACATCCCTGGGACGGTCATACTGCGGCCAATCTGAACGTGGAACTTGACGGTAAATTCATTCACTCATTCACTCATTCATTCACATTCATTCACTCATTTCGAATAGGTTAGTGGCCAACACTGGTTTCCGAGTTTGACATGGTCAAACAACTGAGACCGACAATTTTACGTACCCTCTGAAGCACGGTAGTGCTCGGATAGAGATGCCACTATCGGCCACCCATTTATTACCCAAACAACGCCACGAGCGGTACAGATTTTTGGTGTGTATGGGGATACGTCGATGAAAAGCGTTATTCTTTAATTATTTTTGAAATAGATGGTTTTATACTGTGGACTACACAAAAGATTGAAGTAAAACTTATCTAAGTATTCTGTGGTAGTACATAAAGTTGTGTTGTTAGATCTAAACAAATCTCTAAAGTAGGTACTCTACTGTCAGTCGACATGCCGAACAGACAGTAATGCATCGCTTTTTATTGCCACTTCATTTATATAGCAGCTATATTTACAACAGTTTTACTAAAAGAAAGATAAACATAGTGAAACAAGCAAAGATATTAAAAATAGAATAAAGTATGCACTCCTCGGTTTGCGCATTTTTTGTGTACTTACTATACATTACTGCACATCAAAGTGAGCTTGGTTAGGTCTCGGTAAAAATACTGTTGATTTAAATATACTAACACGGATACACTTCGCTTTTATTAACCGACTTCAAAGTGTAAAATGAGTATAGTTCGCTTAGACCTAAGGAACCAGAAGTATGTATTTGTGTAGATACTAATTAAAATAAAACTACGAAATTTGTTTGTTTATTTGGATGTACATATCGATGGCCGTAGGTTCAATTGGTGTAACTGACAAAAGTCGTGAAATGACTTGAGTATATAGGTTTTCTTAGTTTTTTCCGCTCTTTCGAATGGTATAGTCAAAATAAATCTAGCTTTAAAAAAAATACAGATACATCACATTTTTTGGGTGTGCACTTTTCAGATTTTCTACAAAGTTATGGTGCAAGTGACATGTTACTTATATATACAAATCAAATTGGTGTAAAGTTAGAGTAAAACTCGAAAAAAATTAACCTACACTTACACCAAAATGACTTATCCATACAATCATAGGGCATTTCTCTCTAAATAACAGCGATGAATAATGCCCACAATGCTCTTTACATCAGAATGAATTAGTTAATTTTATTTTTTAACGTCTGCCGCATGCCAGAAGAGCTCTGGGCCAGAACAGCCACTGAGTGGCAGCCAGATCCGGCGAGCAGGCGACGCGGCAGACCGAGGCGCAGGTGGCGGGACGATCTCGACGCATACCAGACCAACTGGAGAAAAGTGGCCCAGAACAGGGATACATGGAAGGAATGGGGAGAGGCCTTTGCCCAGCATTGGGACACAAACGGCTGATAATAATAATATTTTTTAACAAGTCTTACACCACTTTGACTATTTATTTCTTTTAAAAATGTTCATCAAATTGATGTAACCAACAACCAAATAAACTAAGGTAAAATAGGTGGGTGTAACAAACAAGAGGACAGAAACACATTGGTGTTACTGACATTAATTTATAAAAATATGGTATATAGCGTCTTTATTCTTATATAAGCCGAAAGCCCGCAGAATTCTAAGCATTTTTGTCAAACCAGATCATAAAAAAGATTCATACATCAAAAGTTATGTAAGATTTAGTACTAAAAAAAACTTTAAATGCTTCTCCTGAACAATCGTTCATTGTCAATTACACCAATTGAACCTACGGCCATCGATATATGTATGTTTGTTACTCTTTCACGAAAAAACTACTGAACGGATTTGGATTAAATTTTACAGTAATATAAGTTATACATCAGAATAACACATGGGATACATTTTACCGCAAAATTCCCGCGGGAGCGGGTACAACGCGGGTAACACCGCGGGTCGCGGCTAGTATACCTATAATTTCTACGATTGTTTTCGAAGTCTCCGAATAAGTATGATGAGTTAGTTATGATAAACAATATTTCATAACTAACTCATCGGATATATCATAGCCCACGCCGAAACAATGCTATTTCTATCACGATACATGTAGGGCTGACGTACATTATCACCGGAAATAGCACCAGTCATTATAAACAGACATTGAATTGAATACAAAATATTTTTTTTGAAAGATCATTTCTTGTTTTTAATACTACTACTACTATTACTACGATAAAAAGCGCTAGTTTGAAGCTACCATAGATAACATTTGATAATTATCATTGACATGTTAATATGAATAATATGTATTTTACATATAAGAAAACTAGCAGCGCCCCGCGGTTTTACCCGCGTTGTGCCCGTTCCCGTGGGAATTTCGGGATTTTTTTTACATAAAAACCTTCCTCTTGAATCACTCTACCTATTACAAAAAAACGCATCAAAATCCGTTGCGTAATTTTAAAGATTTAAGCATACAGACAGACAAACAGAAGACAAACAGACGCGACTTTGTTTTATACTATGTAGTGATAAGTAATTTCAGATAAGGCTACCGGCCAACTCTTGTGTAGTAGGTTTAGATTCTAAACCTACTAAACGATCTAAACTTTAGATCGCTAGAAAGGTTAATTCGTGTTCTGGAACTAAGGGCGGTTTGCACACTTGATTTTATGTAGTGACTAAATAATAATATGTTAATGAAACAAATGACGTTCGTTTTGAATAGTGTTCAATTTCGTATCATAAAAAATATAAAAATTTAAATTAAATATACCCGGACAAATTCACTCACAGTTAATAGACCCAAACTAAGCTCTAAGCTTGTAATATGGAATCTAACTAACTGCATGTACCTATAATATTCAATGAACAGATTTTGTTTCTTATATAGAGGAACTTTGAAGACGTTTTTTATTGATGGACTTAAGGCGGTTATTAAGCTATTTCTCATCTATTTCTTAAACATATTTAGGAACTTAATAGGTTTAAGGGTTCTTGTGCAAACCGCCCTAAGTCCACCAGTAAATCATCTTCAAAGTTCTCCATTCCCCATCCAGAATGCGTCGCCGGCGTATGCTCCTGCGCCCACGCACCGCGCCTGCCGACCCCCTCAGTACAAGCGCACACCGTCTCCATCCAGGGGGAGATATATGTCAACGTCACCTGGACTACTCCACCGCCGGACAACCCTCAAAGACTACCGCCGGGGTTGAGGAAACAGCGGTATGCTGTTAGGTAAGCTTGGATAGATGTAAGTTCGAGTATTTTAGTTAACCCAGGTATATAAGTATTTACACTGACTGTATATTTGACAAGCACTTGCACAGTGGCAGTGATAGCGCTAACTCTGTGTCGGGGATTGCGGGTACGCCCTTCCGCCCGGAGTCAACAATATGTGAAGACATCTTCTTCTTCATCGAGTGGATGGTCAACCTAACCAATCCTGGTGTCAGAGTTATTGAGCCGCCAAAGGCCTCTGACGTGGCTCATGTAACGACTACTATCCGTAGAAAGTAACCGGGACCGACGGCTTCACGTGCCCTCCGAAGCACGGATCAATGAGTTACATGCCCTAATACTAGCTTAGAGCTTACTTTGGGTCTAATGAACCGTGTCAATTTGCCCGGGTTTGTCCACAGTATCGGCAAACAAATGGTAACCAACGCACATCCCACTCCTTGGTTCGCGAACACCGTAACACGTTACGTTGACGCTGACGGACCCGTCATAGACGCAGACACACTACGCTGGCTGCTAGTGCCTGTTAACGAGCGCAGCGGCAAGCGGAACGACAAACGAGAGCGGGCGAAGCCGCGCCTAGTGTTAGACGTGCGGTTGTTGGCGCGAGTCAATTTGATAGATGACAGAGAATGTGTTGGTCCGGCGGGAAATGCTACTGCTTTTGGTAAGCTGTTTTTTTTTCTTACCAGTAGTGGTTTTACCCGCGTTGTACCCGTTCTAGATGCATTATTTGGCGTTAAATCTATACTATTTTAAAAAAGCCGAAGAATTTGGTTTTTTTGGTTTGAAGCCTCAAATCTGGGTGACAACCCATCCGATTTAAATAATTCTTTACGTAATTGATAGGCACATTCAGCGGGAAGGTTATATGCTGTTAGGCTATTTTTATCCCGAAATTCCCACGGGAACAGGCAAAACCGCGGGGCGCTGCTAGTAGCCTGTACAAGTAATGGGTATACAAGTGGGATATAGGCACTAACAGATGAAGCTATGGCATAATCCAAGATGTTTGTCAAACAAATTAACACGGTGTTTTCTTTCACAGATCCTACCGATGCTGTGCATTCGTCTTATGCTTCTTATGTAAGTTGATATAAGAGTTAATTTTAAACACAGTAGGTAGTTGTAGTAGTATATGTATAGTAGGTTACTTGTATGTAACGAGTTCAAGTATAAACCAATAAAATATTCCATGGAGTTTATTTCAGAAATATCGTGACTAATAAAATAAAATAACAACTTAGTTTCTGAAGTATATTTTACTAAAAGAAAACTTTTATTCCCAAGTGTTTTAAAACTGAAACTAAGTAAATTTTAATTAACCTTCATTTGTTATTCTCTAGATAATGGAGTTTCTTTCCTAATAACTAATATTTGACCTAAAATTGTCTTTGGTTGTGTTTACGTAAGGCTAGACTTAATAAACAGCTAGAAGAAGACGCATGTCAAATGTTTCAGTGGAATCAATAACAAGTAAATAAAATATGAAGATATCAATATTAAAAATTGCTAGTTACCGTCGCTCGTCGCGGTTGCCCCCTTAGACTGTACTACTATTTACCTCCACTAAGAACAGTATTCACCTGTAATGTCCCATTTCAGAGATTAAAACCTCTACTGCAGCTAAGAGTCAACCCATGAAAGAGTTAAGCATATATCTTTCTCATAATCCTGAGAATTTTCAAACCTCATGTATTAAAGCGCTTTACAATTTCTTAGGATGTTCCTCAGTTTTAAGGGCAGTGAACTTACTCCTAATATATTTCCAGATACTATGGATAGCATTCGGCGTCGTATGTCTAATGTTGATGTGCGCTCTGCTAGCTGTCAGCGCGCGGGTCGTTAAGAAAGTGTTAAACGCTTTCCGCCCCGCTCCGGTTTCCGCACCGCTTGAGCCAACATGCTATCGCCCTGCTTGGTTCCCGTTACAGTTGCGGACGTAAGTACTTTGTAATAAGGTATATTTTTCAATGTTTATTTTCAGCGACTTCAAGAAGAAGATTCTCAATTCGTCGGAATCTTATTTATTCTTGAGTTAATCATTAGCCGACTACAAAGAGGAACTAGGAATAAGGGTGTATGTGTTTCCAGCAAAGCTTCAAGATACGAGCGTTATAAGCTACGAAATAAGGGTGCGTTTCCACTAGTGATATGTTAAGCGTAGCCTACGTTTGATTGATATGATTGGTGGATACTACATTCATTCTAGAGAACTATTAACATTATTGAACGTATCGGTTAGCGCTCTCAAGGCCTAACAAGCCTTGTTTCTTATCGTTACTAACCTATAAACAGCCGATTACTGCTAGCAAAATATGTTAACGGATTTTAGAAATACATAATTATACTGAATATTTTAATCTGTAGGTTTCTACTACTGAGAGTTTTCTCATACTAGACTTAGCAGTTGTTTAAAAGCTCGGGCTGTTTATGTTGTACGTGTACTCCTAGGAACAATAACATTACCAAAGTACATGGCATGTTATTCTACATTCTAAACATTTTACCGGCTTCTGTTTTCTTCTTTTCTCGCTAATTGTCTTTCGTAACACAATAATTTGTATTCCACCAGTGGTTACAGAGGGTATTTTCCTCAAAGGTAACTTAGTTAACATTCATTTATTATCTGTTCACATTTAAAAAGTGAAAATTCATTTAGCGAGCGTAAATTCATTATCAATTTTAATTATTTCCTTAACGCCTAAATACTTAGTTACGCACATTGCTCTTGTAAAATCTGCAGGCGTTAAGCGCTAAGAACATTCTCGATTTGAAAAAAAGTATCAGTATAATAGTTCAACTTACAAGCTAAAACAAAGCTACAACACCGAAACTAATTTGCAAGTTGGAAGTTGTATCTGTCAAAATTCATAATAGAACTTGGAACAATGTAACAAGTTGGGATTATAATGAATGGACTGAATAATAACTAGGTATCAACCTCACTTTAAAGGTCGGTCCAAATAATCAACCTAGTTTTACTATAGCGGATCAAGTTATGACACCTTCTATACTTATAATAGAAATAGTAGTTGTTTGTATGTTCGGGCTAATTTCAGGCACTACCTGTGCGATTCGAAGAATTATCTATAAATATACAAATCAATGCCACTTTTCGTTGTAATTGTATAACTCAAGAACGGTCCACCTATCCGAACCAAATGTTTAGGCTTTGTTCGGACTAATTAGTAGATGGTTTATGTGAAGTTTGCACAAAATCGGTCTAGGAACGGGCACAACGCTGGTAAAACCGCGGGTTGCAGCTAGTATTATAAATATGCGAAAGTTTGACTTTGTAGGTATGTTTGTAAGTCTTTAACACAAATACTCATAGGATCTAAATGAAAATTGGCGAGATATGTAGATATGTAGAGAGATATGTAGATTAGAAACTAGAATAACACCGAGGTTGCTTTGTATTCCCAAATTCCCTCCGGCAAAATGCGGGTGAATAAACAAACGTCAAATTTATTATTTTTCTGTTCCATTACCACTACCGTTCTGCTTGTGAGAGTACGTTAAATCTGTCTTGATAAATTGAGCCAGTAAGACCACGTTGGAAACCATTGGGCGGTCCAAAAAGTTCTACACCAGGGTTGGCCGCCTACTCGAACTTACCGCGTGCGCACGCGGCGGTTCACTTTTGTATGATACCGCACGCGACGGTTCACTTTTGTATAGAACCGCGGCCAGTGTCGGCCATTGCTGACTATTTAGATTTAACTTAATGTTCTTACAAGCTGACCTGCCAAACTTCATATTATGTATTTTTATTAATATTTTTTCAAACACACCTTCTCCTGACAATAACGAAGACATAAGAGAAAGATTTTCAAAATCACTCATTTCAAATCTAAGGGAGCATTCCACGACTCGGCTTACAAAAAAAACCGGGCGTTAAAAACCTTATTTATATGCAGGTACGTACAACCTATTGCATAACAAAAGAATGCAAACCGTTTATAGAACTTCAAAAATTTGTTAAAATCCGTAAAACTTGCTTTTTATTAGGCCACATTCGATAATTCCGCTTTCTCATGTCTGTATGTCCATTTCGATTCCGGACATTCGGCTCTGACTCATTTGTTACGTAACAAACGCTCGTGATTTCTAAACTATCATCCTTTTCTAATTGAATACAAAACGACTTAGTCTAGTCTGTAAACGTATTCTAGAACACTAGGCTTCTTTGCATAGCATTGTGCTAGTTTTGACAGCTTTAAATAGAGATGACAGAGGAAGAAAGTGAGAAATACCAACGAAAGACCATATTAATTATTTATTTATCTATTTTGGTACTCATTCTGGTACTCATTATGGTATTAATTATTTATCTATTTTGGTACTCATTCTTTCATTCTGTCTGTAGGGAGTTTTTAGACCGCCTAAAGGCCTCCTATGGTGTAACGATTAGAACAACCGTGACCGTCTGCTTAACGAGACCTCCGAAGCACGGTAGCGTTCACATAGAAATGTCACTTTCGGCCACCCATCCAAGTATTGATAAGCAACGTGGAGCTCGGCCTCTACTTGGATGAGTGGACTATAGTGGCATTTTAACAGCCCCCGTGGTCTTGTGGTTTGAGCGCTCGGCTCACAATCCGGAGGTTCCGGGTTCGATTCCCGGTGGGGATATCTCATAAAAATCACTTTGTGAGACTGTCATCAGTTTGGTTAGTGCATTGCAGGCTGAATCACCTGATTGCCCGAAAAGTAAGATGATTCATGCTTCGGAGGGCACGTTAAGCCGTCGGTCCCGGTTACTTTCTACGGATAGTAGTCGTTACATGAGCCATGTCAGAGGCCTTTGGCGGCTCAATAACTCTGACACCAGGATTGGTCAGGTTGACCATCCACTCGATGAAGAAGAAGAAAAAAAAAGTGGCATTTCTATCGGAGCGCTACCTATGCTTCAGAGAGCACGTTGTTGCTGCTGGTTGTTTCAATCGTTAGGCCATGTCGGCACCTAGAAGCGGTCTAAAAACTCCGACAACAGTTTGCCTAACCTTCTTCTTCTTTTTCGAGTGGATGGTCAACCTGACCAATCCTGGTGTCAGAGTTATTGAGCCGCCAAAGGCCTCTGACATGGCTCATGTAACGACTACTATCCGTAGAAAGTAACCGGGACCGACGGTTTAACGTGCACACCTATTCAAACTTACTTTTAGAACTTAACCGAAATTCAGAGCTTTTGTGGTTCATCTATAGTTGAAGTCAAAAATAGTTGAAATATGTTCCTTCCGCTCTATAACTCAACTGAACCGTTAAACTCTATGAGCCATTGAGTAATTATGCCGGTTAAAGTAAACACACATAATTTAATCATATCATATCATAATATCTACATACCAAACGCCAGTATTCGCAAACACTACTTTGATGATATGATAGTAAAAAAATATTAGCCTGTAATACCCTACTGCTGGGTAATGACCTCGTACTTCACTGAAGATATCAGTACAGTGAGAAGAATTAGGGTTAATCACCACGGTTTCCTAAGGCGGATTGGTGACTTCAAACTTGAGTCATGTTCGATAAATTAGTAAACATGTTTCGCACGACTTGGGAATGGAACCCAAGACACTTGCACATTTGCACATTGGACATTTGATTTGGTCACATGTTTCGGTTAGTTTCGCTATGCTCGATTCCCGCTATGCACTGATCTTTAAATATCTACCAAAAAGTGCCGCTTTGCTCTGAATTTCTCAGTGCTACCTTTAACAATGGAAGGTACAATTCGATAGAAAAGTGTTTTTAAAGTATAATCTAATATTTATAAGTAATATTTCTCTTAAAGCTAGCCTAGGACTGCATAGTTTGAGAAAAATTGTTTTGGTGAATAAAAATCTAATTTATTTTAATTATATTTATTTAATAATGGTCGCCGACAACATAAAAAAATGGTTACAAACTTAGAGCTACTTATTGCTAAAGTAGGAACTCGGCCACAAAATTTTACGTAAAAAATCTACACAAAGTTTGGATTACCAATATCTTTGTTATTGTATTTAACATAACGTTCAGTAGACGCCTAGTGGTGTTTGTGAATACGCGGTTTAGATTTGTTAATTTATTCACCAGCCAATCATTAACATATTTTGACTTGAAAATGAAAATTCAACCCTCAGAGTATGATAGATAACGTTTATGTAACGTCCTTAGGTAAATATTTCACATAAGTTAGTGACTTAATGAAACCATACACCCTATAGTATACATAGTACAAAATTTAAGCCGTCGGTCCCGGTTACTTTCTACGGATAGTAGGTAGTCGTTACATGAACCATGTCAGAGGCCTTTGGCGGCTCTATAACTCCGACACCAGGATTGGTCAGGTTGACCATCCACTCGATGACGATGAAGTACATAATTATTCGTAAAAATATGCTAAGGTACTGTCGGAGTCCTAAATATGTTTACACTTTTCACCTCATGCCATTGTAATAATATGTTAAAGTGTAGACATATAAAATTCCTCGACTGTACATCACAAACGCTGTTTAATGCGACTTCGTACAACGCATAACCTGCCCTAATGTTGCCAAAACAAATATTTATTACTTATTTAATGTCAAATATTTTTTGTATACGTTCATAAATTATAACGTGTTTATATGAACATATGATCGAGTGATTTTATGTGTAAATATTGACTCGCAATGGATTGGATAAATACAACGAAGCTTGGCCTTAGACTTGGTAAAATATTATGAGTTGTACACACTGGAGATACTTAATACATTTAGTTTTGGTCGATGCGAATAAGATTCGAATATGTCTAGACAAACAACTATACAATAAAACATAAATAAGTCAATTTCAAAATTTTTCGTAGTAGCGACATTGATGGCTTTTTAAAATTTAATTTGTAAGTCATCTCACAATAAAAACAACAGCCGTGCGCACAGACAACTGTGCACGAGCAATTACGTACGTTAAAAAGTTCACACATTTTACACTGTTGAATTTCCGTTAAATTTATACAAGGTATTGGTTCATAAATTGTAATTTTCTTACGTCCGCGCGTCCGTTGAATTAACTGACATTTTGTGTTAACGATTACTGGCACGTGACCGTAAGCTGAAGCAATTCTCGCTTACTCTGCTCTATCTATGCTAATATTATAAAGAGGTAAAATTTGTAGTTTATTTGTTTATTTGTATGTTCGAGCTAATCTCGGGAATTACCCGTCCGATTTGAATAATTATTTTTGTGATAGATAGCCACATTCAACGGGAACGCTAAATAGGCTATTTTTCATCCTGAAATTCCTACGGGAACCAACACAATGCAGGTAAAACCGTGGGGCAACATATATCTGTTATAAACAACAATCTACACATAACTTTAACTCCGTCGTGATTGTCAAATGAAAACGAAAGTAAAACAACGACCAGGTTTATACTTTATCTTATCAAACAAGTTAACTGACACAGATTACTCGTTAATGGAACCTATTGCTAATAGCTTGTTAGTTATTGAATAATTAAATTGTGCAATCGATTTTAACAATAACTATGTTGCCAATTTAGTTATAACTGGTTTTTTAAAGCCAGGAAGGCGTTTTCAATTTCTATGTGGTCTTCTTCTTCATCGAGTGGATGGTCAACCTGACCAATCCAGGTGTCAGAGTTATAGAGCCGCCAAAGGCCTCTGACATGGCTTATGGAACGACTACTATCCGTAGAAAGTAACCGGGACCGAACGGCTTACGGCTATGTGGTATTTGATCCATTTTCTATAACATACGTAATTAATGCCCAGACTATTCACACACGGTTAATTAGACCCAAAGTAAGCTCTGAACTTGTGGGTATTATTGAATCTAACTCACTGATACTACTACATATACATACACAAATACTTTATAAGAATATATAATTGGCACCCAGACGTCGCGTCGTCGCCAACAACTATGTCTTCACATATTGTTGACTCCGGGCGGGAATTGAACCCGCAACCCCCGACACAGTTAGCGCTCTCAATGCAACAGTTCCAATCCAACGGGCTTATCAATTTGATCATTTGCTATGTAGTTTTGGTTGTGTAGGTTTTTGTTCACTGTACTGATATACTTTGTGCGATGAGAATCCTTTGCACAGCAGTGAGACATTATAGGCTAATACTTTTCCTTTTTATATCATACTAGCAGCGCCCCGCGGTTTCACCCGCGTTGTGCCCATTCCTGTGGGAATTTCGGGGTGAAAAATAGCCTATGTCACTCAGGGATAGTGTAGTTTTCGAATGGTGAAAGATTTTTTTAATTCGGTGCAGTAGTTTCAGAGCCTATTCGAGACAAACAAACAAACAAAAAATCAAACCTTTCCTCTTTATAATATTAGTATAGACTGTGGGAATTTCGGGGTGAAAAATAGCCTATGTCACTCAGGGATAGTGTAGCTTTCGAATGGTGAAAGATTTTTTTAATTCGGTGCAGTAGTTTCAGAGCCTATTCGAGACAAACAAACAAACAAAAAATCAAACCTTTCCTCTTTATAATATTAGTATAGATATAGACTAAGGATGGATCCAAGTAGCCTAGCAGCTTACCGCAAATAAAGGCGCTTGCCGCCTTACTCAATATTTATAGCCAATTTTCATTTTGTTTTAGTGCTTACGTAGTTCAAAGAAAACAGCGTATTAAGAAAAACATTGAATAATTGTTCCGAATAAGACGATTTGTCGTGCGCAGTAGCGCGTTCAAACAAAACAACGAAAGTATCAAACTCTTCTGCTTTATTACTATGAGTATAGTAGTAGATGAGAAATAAACATCATTGAGTTGTTATTGTAATATACTAGTCGCGCCCCGCGTAGCACCCGCGTCGTACCCGTTCCCGCGATAATTCCGGGATAAAATGTATCCTATGTGTTACTTTGAAGTATATAATTTACTGTAAGGGTCAACACTACGTTAAGCGATCGCACGCCGCGGTTCCATACAAAAGTGGACCGTCGCGGGCGCACGCGGCGTGCGCACGCGGCGGGCGCACGCGTCGTTTCACTTTTGTATGACACCGCACGCGACGGGCATACGCGACGTTTTACTTTTTATATGGAACCGCGGCGTTCGCACGCTTAAAGCAGTATCGGCCCTTAAGTTTCATCCAAATCTCCCCTCAAAAGTTTTTGAGTGAAAGAATAACAAACATACATACAGTATGGATGTATGTATATCCATACTCACAAATTTTCGCATTTATAATATTAGTAGGATTAGCGTCCTAATTCAATGATCATTGTTTGAGGAACAACAGTCCTAACATTTACAGGTAATTTTCAATTTGACAAGGGCAATGGAAGACTCGTGTACTAAATTTAGAACTTTTTAATGTACTTGTTTTAACAACAGGCACTCGGCACGCACTTTTAATTGAATTCGTCTAATTCGATAACATTATGAACTTATGTTTAATTATGTTCCAAGTTTGGGACACGTGTATGGGAATCAGGAAACAAGTAATAATTAGTCGTTTGATGCATGCTTCATGCAGTAACTGCAGTGTACAAGAGTACGATAGTTGGCCGCATTGGCCAACTGCAGCTGTCGAATAATTAGGTGTCTGCTGCAGCCGACTGCCTATCGGCGGAAAATCTAGTGCGAATATTACGTTGAGTAATAGACGTCGACTTGCTTACATCATTATTCTTTGTTTTTTTATATTAAAAGTATATCGTTAGTCACCGTCGCCTGCGTGGCACGCCGAGACTACATCTGCCACTTATCTCACACCAACCATTAATTAAAGTAACAAAATCAACAATCGCTGAGAAAGAAAGTGAACTATAAAGTCTGAATCTAGAATAGTTGCGTCATCTGATAACCATCAGTTATCTCAACGGAAGCTATCGACCATTGTGTGGAGATCCCAGCATCATTTGAATACGTTCAGAAGATACAGATTTTTATTACTGTGTTTATTTGAAGATTGTTCGTCTGTAGGAGACTGATATGGAAATCATTTTGTTTAGACTTTGTATTGCAGCTGGTCTGTGACATAATGAGTCATTACCTACTCATTATACTAAGTCATTCGTCTGATGCGGTCGCTGCACTTATTTCAATCTATTTCGGTCACCGAATGTCGTCTTCACACTAGCTAGAAAATTTGTCGAAAAATCACAAAATTACCATTTTTGACAGTCTTAAAACTCCGACATCATATTAGGGCACTAAGTTAATTTAACTTACTTACTTGCTATCACCATAAGAGTGATAATTGTTTGACAATTACAATGCGTTGTGATTTTCGATTGAGCTCTGCACAGCGCCGCTCTGTTTCAATAGAAACGCAAAGAAATAGCAAGTCACGTGAAAATCAAAGAAATACATACCTACAATCCAAGAAAATAATCAGATTAAACTCGAGGAAGCAATACGAGATGACTTGAATATAACTTTATGTAACAGTTAACGATTGACGGTACTGGCGTGATGACAACTACATAAATAAACTAGCAGTGCCCCGCGGTTTTACCCGTTTTGCGCCCGTTCTCATTGGAATTTCGGGATGAAAAATAGCCTATAAGCTTCCTGTTGAATGTGGCTGTCCATTGAAGAATAATTATTCAGTAGGATTAGTAGTTTATGAGATTAGCGCGTTCAAACAAACAAAAAAAAACTTCTTTATTACGGTATAGGATAATAGAAAACGTTATTAATGAAATCAAGCTAACATTATGCTTGACCCTGCGCCATTTATAGATCATAGACAACAATCTTAAGACTGAGTTGTTTTAAGAGAACGGGATTGTCTTTTGTCAGTATTAAAATTACAGGACAAATTCACACACGGTTTATTACACTAGAATGAGTGTGTTCAGGTTCGAGGATAAACTTCTGTAATTTCAGCAACCAAGTAGCTGTATATTCTATCTTTCACTATATCCCTTACATACTAATATTCGTAATGTAAAAGTTGTTATCTGTTTTATTGTTCACGCATCTAGATGAAAGATAAATATTGCAAATCATAAGATATGTTGTCCCTGACTGTACTTCGCGTCTCTATTATTTTGAAATGTATTGCAAAAATGCTATGTAACTATTACTATAACTGTTTATCAGGATTTGCGATCAATGTTACTCGAATTGTTTGTAAACTATTTGACTTGCACTTTGAACTTACGAGTATACGATGGAGTCGATAATTGTTCTAGCTATTTTAAGTAAATACATCTATACTAAGCTGAGGAGTTTGTTTGTTTGAACGCGTACCAATGATTCGAATAATTATTTTTGTAATGGATAGCCACATTCAATTAGAAGATTATAGGTTATTTTTCATCCCGAAATTCCTACGGAAACGGGCACAACGCGGGTAAAACCGCGTGGCGCAGGTAGTGTATTATAAGCTTCATTTCTCCTTCACCTGTCCCGTTCGGTTTATGTTTGTCTGTCGTAAATCAAATCTTCTAAGTAAATTTTGATCCACTTCCCGGTTCCTGATTGAGTTGATATTTTGCATACTATTCGGTTGGTTTGGTTGGTAAAGCTTGATCATGACAAGACACTTGTAAAAGTAAATAAAACAAAAGTAAGTCTGTAATGTCCCACTGCGGGGCAACAACCTCTCATCCCACTGGAGGAAGATATCAATACAGCAAAGAGGATTAGGCGTAATCACCACGCCAAGACCACACGTAAGACACCTGTTAAAACATTTTTTATAAAACCTACATGCAAGTATTTGTTTGAAATGAACACTACATACCCATCAAAAACAAAAACATTAACATCGGACTAATAACTTTATAACTAAAACCGATCAAATAATAAACCGACTTACATTATGAATGATGTAAGCACAGCCTGAAGCCAGCTATAATAGTTCGAGTAAAACGCCATTAAAACCCCGCCCAGTACACAAACAGAGAGCTCAAACTAATGACCTATAATAAACCATTAGCGAGCCCGGTAAATATGATCGTCCAGTTAATCTGAATTGGACAGTTATTAGTGTATTTGAGTTAATTTATTAACCCTCAATAAAGATTGAGGGTGGAACTGGGTATACGTTTGAAGTTCCTGAGGGCGCAGTGAGACTAGGTCGAACGCCGCATGCTTTATTCGTTGTCACTGTCTTCGCTATTTTCGCTATTCGCTTTTGCTATCTTCGCTATTCGCTATCGCTTGCGGAAGAGCGAAGTTCTTACTACACTTATCTATTTCGTGCATCGCTATCTTCGCTATTCGCTATCGCTCGCGGAAGAGCGAAGTTCTTACTACGCTTATCTATTTCGTGTATCGCTATCTTCGCTATTCGCTATCGCTCGAGGTAGAATAGCGAAGTTCTTACTACACTCATCTATACTAATATTATCTATTATATTTCGTGGTCGCTTCGGCCCCTGTGAGTGAAGCACTCATATAATGAAGGTATTGATGACAATATTGATCAACCGATATTAAAACCAGTTATATGAAAGTACACAATACGAGTAATATTACTTGATGTCGAACTGGTATTCACACGAGTATTATGTAACGTAATCAGATATATCGCTACCGGTATTTCAAATCCTTACTAAGTAATGTCCATCCCTAATCTTAACAGTACAATGTATAAATGTGAAAGTTTGGTACACCATTAAATAAATGATTCTATTCGATTCTATTCTAATAACAGGATATTGGATTTGGTATTTCATATCATTGAATATCATAGTTATTGTTAACCTCATTGTACTGATATCTTCAGTGAACTGGGACGCTTTTGCCCTGCAGCGAGGCATATCAGGCTTTTACTATGAATACTACAACTACTTCTCCTCCATGTTGGAGGCGGTCTTGATGCGGTCTATAAACCAGCCTAGGCCACTGACCTATTCGAAATTAATGATGACTATTTGAGTTTGACCGAGCAATGTTAGTTCATTGTGATTGTTAATCAACGTGTAGTTCGATCCCTACTTGGATGGGTGACCGACAGTGGCATTTCTATCTGAGCGCTACCGTGCTTCGGAAGGCACGTTAAATTGTCGGTCCCGGTTGTTGCAATCGTTAGACCATGTCGGAGGTCTATGGGCGTTCTAAAAACTACGATACCTGGGTTAGCCGCACTACTCGAACGAACTTGTACTACGAAATATACGTTTCAAAAGATGATTAAATTAAACTCTTAAATACTGAACTCAGTAATATTTACCAAGCAGCCGTTATTACACTCAACCTTAAGTATATAGAGGTTCAACCTATATCTTAAAGTGTATTTCATACATTGAGAGTAGAGACACTATCAAAACAAGCCTCAAACAAAATAGTAACTATGTAGTTAACACTTGTCATAGAAATGAAGCCGATTTTGTAAACTGCTTCGTTATTATTGAGGTGTAATTTGGTTATTTAGTTAGAGCAATATTTTTCATTGCTCTTTATTTGATATCATTACGTGTTTTGGAATAAAAAAAGCAGTGTACTTGCCTTTTCAACCCCCCGAATTTTCCCTATAAAAATCTCGTGGTATGTTAATGCATGCTAATGGATAGTTTGATTTGAGTACAAGCCACAGGGTGTAATTTAAAACGCTTTACTGTATTGTTCTCAGTAATAAGTGTCTATTATCTAATTTTATTTGGTCCATGAAACACGCACTCAACGTGACACGGTAAACGCAATATTTCAATCAAGATGACACAAAAACAACTGACAATCTTAGACGCATCTTAAGATAAGTTGTACTAAATTTTGTTGTTTAACGTTTTACGAGTACTTGCAATAACCGTCAAGGGAACTTACTAGAAACTTACTTTAGACCATGTCGAAGGTCTTTAGGTGGTCTAAAAGTCTATTGGTTGGTCACTAACCTACACTAACTTATTTACTCTAGATTACGTTGTTGAAACGTTGCGAACTAACTTTAACTTAATTTTAAGCTGACGATTATCAATGACTAGCTGCTCCCCGCGGTGTTACCCGTGTTCTACCCGTTCCCGCTGGTATTTCGGGATAAAATGTATCTCATGTGTTACTCAGATGTATAACCTATATAATATTACTGTAAAGTTTCATCCAAATCCGTCTAGCAGTTTTTTATAAAACTTTTCTGATCAAACAAGCTAAAAGAAAATTCAATTACAATTGCTTAAGCCTTCCATTAAATCCAGTTATCGGTCTCCCATCTTAATTTCAACCTCACTGACCGTTGCTTAACTTCCTGCTATTATCCTGTCAAATTTCGGCACGAGGGCAATCATGTAACAATAAAAATCTAACATAAATGTCTCAATCTCACTGTTTCATGCTTGAGACCATAATAACAGTGATCAGGCTTTAAAATAGATGTTAATAAAGTTCAAATTACAATGCATTTCGTCGGCTAAGTGCTATATGACGTATTCACAAAGAAATTGGTAAATTGCCTTACAAATTGCAATATTTAGATTCGAACGGTAATCGTGGCTAGACGGTTTAATCACCTGTTTATAGTTATGTAAAGATTCTTTAGTAACGTACAAGTAACTTTACTTCCTATTACTAACAAGCTTATAAAATTAATCCTTTTTGATAGTTTCATGTCTTCAAAAAACCCTTATCCGTACTATTAATTTGACTAAATTACATTCGTTATTAGAGTATTAGACTATTAGATGGAGCTCCGATTGCTTCGAAGGATAGCGTTAAATCCTAGTTGCTTTGATCGTTAGACCATGTCAGAGACATTTTTTCTTCTATCTCTTTTTTTTCTAGAAGTTGACAGAAGGAGAAGATAATCCATTATTTTTAATTTTCATCTTAACCTTGCTAGCGTTGGTCAATTACCTACTCGCACTTAGTTCAAACTCTCAACTGTTAGTACATCTTTTATCTCTTTTCATTTTACTAGAACCATAGAGAGAAAGAGAGATGAACCATTATATTTGATGTTCATCTCACCCTGCTCTCATATAAGTAACAAATGCAGAGTTAACCAACGTTATTACGGTACAATATGAGTCATTATGTTGCATAATATTTGTAAAGTAGTACAATCCTTAATTCACCTTCGCATTGCACTTGACTGCGAATGGTGCAATTTGTCAAAGCAACTCGTTTGTAAGCGAATGTGGAAGATTATGTAAGACTTAATTGGAGTTATTGGGTGACATTACGTGTTATTATTTCCTTTAAAGGCTCGAAAGAATGTGTCATTTGAAAGTTATGCTAGTTTCTGTTTAACGAGTCAATATGGTTGATATGCGTCCGAACAGAATTTGGTCACATCTATCGCACTGTTACTGGCTTTCCATACATCCTTCATAGCAGGACACAGGTTCATCATCACAGTATTAGTATAAGTTGCGTTAAACTATTAGAAAGCTGTAGGTATAATAACTATAAGTATAAAAGCGCCCCGCGGTTTTACCCGCGTTGTGCCCTTTCCCGTGGGAATTTCGGCAATTTTTATACATAAAACCTCGTCAAAATCCGTGCAGTAGTATTTAAGTTTATCGCGATTAGACAGAAAGACGCGACCGGGGACTTTGTTTTATAATACGAAGTGATTATAGTAGAATACAGTAACATATATAAATAACCTTTTATTATTATACACAGCAGTGGGACATTATTACTACTTACTACTACACAACAAAAAAACAAAAGCAGATCACACGAACATTGTACACGAATCATACAAAACTTTAGCACCTGTTTCGAAAACTTAACAAACCTCATTTGAAATGGTGCTACTTAAAGTCAAACTTACGAAATGACGACAAAGTTATTAAGTTAACGTACTTATTACGCAAGTTAATCAGGTGTTTTGTACGTGAAAACATAATTAAGTTTAGTTCACATCTTGTAAATTTTCAATTAAACTGCGCAATTAATTCGACTGCTATCTGACAAGCGTTAATAATAAATTAAAGGTAAAAAGCGATAGAATTAACATTGTGTGAACTTTTTAGTGGAATTGAAGTTCTGTTGATTTTAACTTTCAAACGCTGACCTTATGTTTTTATGAACAACCAGCAGCGCCCCGCGGCTTTACCCACGTTGTGTCCGTTCCCGTAGGAATTTCGGGAATTTTTATACATACAAACCTTCCTCTTGAATCACTCTATCTATTCAAAAAACCGCGTCAAAATCCGTTGCGTAGTTTTAAAGATCTAATACATAGGGACAGACAGACAGACAGCGGAAAGCGACTTTGTTTTATACTATGTAGTGAAGTGGTAAAAGGTATGTGAGAATGTAAAGTGCAGTAGCAGGTAAATTAATCAGCAAATAGGCTTAAGGTGACGTGAGTCCAGCTCTTACCTACTACAGAGGGGGTAAGGTGCGGGGCCTGCGGTCCGACCGCGGGCGATCTCCCGCTCGCGCGTAGTTTGCGCGCTAAGTTTGAATATGTCACTCATTGAGATGCCACAGTGTAGTGACTACAGTAAAAAAAGCCTATCAAGCAAAACTAATCGTAGATATTACGAAGGTTGGTATTATATTGTAGGTAGCCTTGGGAAAAATAACTAAAAAGAGATAAAAGGTTTTTAAAAAAATAACGGTCTTAACCCTGGGTGAAATCATTTTTATTGTCTAATATTACGAGCAGAAATATTTTAAAGTGGCGGTGTTCATACACGTTTTAACAAACAACAGTAAAGTACACATAACTGAAAAATATGAATATCTACGTATTGTTAGGTTTCAGTGGCGCCACCTTCAAAAGTAAAAACAAATAAATATATTGTATCATACCTCTTATTTCACTCCTTTTATTTAGGACTAGGCAGATAATATAAATTTCCACCGGCCGGTTTGTGATAATATACTTAATAATTATAATAATACTAGCTTTTGCCCGCGGCTTCGCTCGCGTGGAATTTAGTTTGCCGCTTTAAGTTTCGTTATAGATCGTTTAAAACATTTGTTTATCGTAGCAATCTCTGCATCGTTGCAAACTCCCACCTCCGCATCGACAAGAGGAGACAAGTCTTGTCCTAGGTATCCCCACTACCAACATTGCAGCTGTATAGTTGATCTGCTGATATTCTTATACTGTGACACAACATATTTTTTTGTTTTTTTTTTCAAAGCAATAATCTACTAAATCTATAATACTCCGGTCAATTTAGACATTCGAGGTTACATAAAGTCCAAACAAGCTGAAAATCAGGAAAATTGTTCAAAATATAATTATAAACAATGTCTAAAAGTTCCCCATCATTCCCGTGTATGGAATTTTTTTTATTCAAGGTCAAAGGTAAAAAAAAAGTGTTTTTCGCAATTTTCAGCAAAACGGTAAGATTTATCATAAAAGTACCTGAGAAAATAAAAAAGCTTATAAAATTCTCTATAACTTTAATTCTATCCACTTTTTCCATATTCCAAACCATTACCGTACAACTCTTTAATACCTTTCAAATGACATAGGTCATGTCACTGTTGAGCATTGGGGCAGGCTCCATAGTTACCTGCCCGAGGTCCTTAATTTTTACATTTCTGGAGCGTGTAGTTCAATAACGGTTGGAATATGGAAAAAGTGGATAGAATTAAAGTTATAGAGAATTTTATAAGCTTTTTTATTTTCTCTGGTACTTTTATGATCAAACTTACCGTTTTGCTGAAAATCGCGAAAAACTCATTTTTTTTACCTTTGACCTTGAATAAAAAAAATTCCATACACGGGAATGATGGGGAACTTTTAGACATTGTTTATAATTATGTTTTGAATTTTTTTTCTGATTTTCAGCTTGTTGGGCTTTATGTAACATCACTCTAAATTTTTGGTTAAAATTGACCGGATTATTATTCAGACAGTTCTTATTTATATTAAAACCTTATTTTCACGCAACCGTCATAGTTCAAATTTATTACCGCGAAAAAAGTTTTAAATTTTGCATCTCCGCGCTCCAGCAATATTTGGCATAGGTCCGTCCTCCACAAGCGCTTGAGCGCGACTGATCACGCCCCGCGTCACCCGCAACACGGCAAATTCTCGAAATTTATTAGGTATTTTGAAATTGTGTTTAAGAATGTAATGAAAGGTTACAAAAAAATACCTAATGCCCTAGCTCATGCTACGACCTATATTATAGTTGTTTTTCTTTGGGAAAAATCTGTTTATTTTAGCCAAATAATTATTTTTAAATTAATAAAAGAGGCAACTTTGTGATTTTTTTCTATCGAGGGAAATTAATCTAATCGTGTACTGAAATACCTTTGCCACTAGAATATATCCTCAACTTTAATATTATAGTTTTTTAGAATCAAAATTGTGACAATTTATATGAAAATAGTTGGATGGAAAAACCGCGTTTTGCGAGTTGCTGGACTCACGTCACCTTAATCGTTGAGCATTATTAGTTACATGATTTCACAATTGTAGTGTTTATTTTGTACTCATTAGGATTAATTAAGTGGAAAGCGGATACGTTTTGCAAATCAGAAACAAAAAGCTTGAAATATCCGAAATTTACGTAAGTATATTTGATACCTACATGATTTCTGAGGTCATCCAATTATAATGTCTTCTACTGTATTTGTAAATATAAGGTCTGTTTTTCACACCATTCAGTGGTCAGTTAGAATAATTAATACCTTCGTGAAAGGAAGGTTGCGTTTTAATGGACCTTGACTTTTTGAATAACCTAATTTAAATATAATATTTTTTTAAAACCTTTGTTCATCATATGTGTAAGATTAAGATAAGATGTTTGAATTCTGATTTCGAAATGTTTTTAAAATTATATAGCACGTTTGAAATAACAGTCTTTATACCAATTTAATATTTTCATAATATGTTCTATGAATAACTACATAGATAAGGAAAGGTGTATTCAACATTAAGGTGGATACATACATTACAAGGCATGCGCAGAAAATGGTTCATCACTTTCATCAGGCATGCGGCATGCCTCAGGCTGCGCAGACGAATGAGATCACAGTGAGCGAGATCGAGATAGCCGCATACGTGCGTAGCTTGCACCTCCTCAGTGTAATGCATTACATTTACTGTTGCATGCATAAATATTCCTCCGTATGCAGGTTGAGGCATGTGTGCTGAGGTAATCGACGCGTGTCGTTGGCTGCTATCTACGAGTATTTGCTTATATCTACTATAGTACTTTTCCAAAGAATCGTGGTCACAGAAGACTTCTGTTGCCACGGTTCCTGTTAAGAGGCTGAAAAGACCGATAAAAATTTTAAAAAAGCGAAGTGTATCCGTAAACGTAGGTCCTATTCAAAATGTTCAATTCAAAGTGTTCGTTTAAACGTAAGAAACCAGTACTATGGTACTGTCAATGGGGAATAAGGTTATATATTATATTTTGCGCTCGACTTACACGAAAGGTATCTTGCCCTTTCAAATTCCATAGAATCTTTCATAAACCACCAAGAATTGAACCCTTATCCCTTTGAGCACCTAATTTATTTTCTCGCACATTTATGACGTATTGATAGTGATACGCACAGAATATAAACAACCACAGACTGTTTATTATTTCGTTCATATTTTTACATGTTCACTCACTCCGTGGTTTGAATAAATATTTGTATAATGAGAAATTAATCATGACTCGGGACTATGTGTGAATTTTTATTCATTGCGAGTGGGCGGTGGTAATAAATCAAATAAATCTCCATTTACATGTCAAATAATGTCTACTTAATGCCTAGAGTTAGTGCTGTAGTGGAAGCAAAAAAAGAGGCTATTGCTTTATTTGTCAGTGGCCATTTTTGTTTTGGAAAGTGGAGATATTATTTGTTTCTCATTAAACATATTCTCTTAACATACGCTACATGTATGTACATTCCATCTATACTTCTAGATATAGAGGTAACTTTGTAACTTTTCAATGTATTCTCGGACTGATCTCGGGAAATACCTGTCCAATTCGAATAATTATTTTTGTAGTAGTTAGTTACATTCAAGACAAAAGTTATAGGCTATTTTTATCCTAAAACTCTAACAGGAACGAAAAGATCGCGGGTAAATCCGGAGGGCGCGCCTAGTCATCTAATATAGATTGAATAGACGCCAGTTTACTTTATTTACTTGCATTATCCTAATTTATTAAAAGCAAATCTTGATCGAGTCTCTCTACTGCTTGCTACATAGTTCGTATAAAGCCTCCTTACTGTGAATGCAAACAGAATTTCCACTAATTAAAGTTATTAAGAAAACCTGTCATAATTGACGTCTGCCACTTACACTGACAGATGTCAATTATGATTGGCCAATCGCAGCTCGAGTACGAACTTCATCAATAGAACCTTTTCAAATTGGAATCTTTTCATGTTTAGAACATGTTCGATATTAATTTTGAATGTCTTCATTTAAAGTTTGATTGAATGATTTGTAATTCTGTGGTTTTATTAGTACTATTGAGTCACCCTGAGTCCCTTATTACTTTGGAAATTAGTTTTAGTCAGTAAGTTCTTGAAACTTACTCAATAGGGATTAGAGCTTATTATAAGGCTCAGACGTAATTTAAGCAATGAAATAAACTGATTAGAAAGGAATATTGAAAAATCGTTATTTATAATAAAAGCGCTTGTTTCCGTTTATAATGTCATCTGTCACTGTCAACATTCATTTATTATAAAAATTAATGGGCAAAATAATGATGGAATACGGAAGAGACGAATAATCTTACTGATTTTCTTTTTCCTGGTTTTTATTTAGATCTGTATGGGGCTATAATGGAGCGACAAATGGTCTTTAAAGAGCATGGAATTATTTGTTCTTACACCATAATATTTTTTTAGTCACCCTCCAGATACATTGGGTATCTGTTAACATTACCTTTGGATGTGGATCATCGTGGATCCCTAAGGATATTGCACACCTTTATTTAGTTAGGTAATATTAGCTGTTTTTTAAGGAACTAGCAGTGCCCCTCTGCTTTAGCCGCGTTGTACCCGATCCCATGAAAACTTCAGGATACAAAATAGCATATAACCTTTCCGTTGAATGTGGCTATCTAAACAAAATATTCAAATCAGACTGGCAATTCCTGAGATTATCCCGCACATACAAACAAACAAACAAAGAAACGTAAACTTAATTTTAAGCTGACGATTATAAATGATTGTATATTATGATCTGATTTATTAAAGACATTTGAATTTGAATTTACAAACACATCTTTAAAATAGGTATTAGTATAGATGTCCAAAGTTAACATTTCCACCATATTTTTTAGATATTTTCTCTTTGTTCCTTATTTTAAAATGCTAAAAACTAAAGGAGTAAAGTGTCATATCACGTTTCATACGTAAATGTTACTCAATACTATAATTCGAGTACGCGGTAGATAAGTATGAAAATAGTTGAAATAAAAACTAGATAGATAACTGAATAACATGAAAATTAGTGATTAGATTGATAATGTCTATCTTCTGTCTTCCAAATTAACAGAAAATCTGAATGAGAAAATGGTTTGCTGCCTCTGTCTGTTTACATAAAGAACTAGCTGTGCCCCGCGGTTTCACCCGCAGCGCCCCCGTTCCCGTGGGAATTTTGAGATTTTTATTCCCTATAAACCTCACGAAGCCCGAGACCTTTCCAACGAATGCAAAACCGTAGAAATCCGTTCGTGCGTTCTGGAGTTATAGCGTCAGGGAGGAAAACCCGACTTATTTTTATATAGTAGAAGATAAACCTCACGGAACCCGAGACCTTTCCAACAAATGCAAAACCGTGGATATCGGTTCGTGCGTTCTGGAGTTATAGCGTCAGGGAGGAAAACCCGACTTATTTTTATATAGTAGATTATAGATACCGATACGCTTAAATTTCTATAAAAAAATTAACGATAAAATAAATTGAACAAATGCACGAAATAATATACGAATATATGATTGATGATGATGTTTTATTTTAGTTTGAACGCGCTTATCTCAGAAACGATCAATCCGATTTTAATTTTTGTGATGGAGAGCCACATTCAACGAGACTCCTAAAGGCCTCCACCCATTACACCGTATTATACCATGACCGTGCTATGAACGTGGCAGGCAAAAAAGTATTCTTTGTATTGAAAAGTATGCTCACTAGACCGTTCCGTCACCAACCAACAACGTCGACTATTCTCACCTAATATTTTGCCGGTGCTGACACGTTCATAGCACGGTCATGGTATGATACGGTGTAATGGGTAGAGACCTTAAAGGTTATTATTTATCCTGAAGTTTCCACGAAAATAAGCACGGCGCGGGAATAATCGCGAGTCATTTTACTTAACTTCGTTGATAAATATTTTTTATACTCCTATCAATGAAGCTGCAAGCGTACCGACCGAAAGCATAATTGTAAACTTTTGTAAGGTTTTTGATTGTTATTTCTCATCAAATCATACTGCAGCGCCCCCATTCGCTAGCACAGTTGTTGGCGTATTCAAAAGTTCTGTGCTAATTGAACGGTTTTCAATAAATTATTCTGCCTAATTTGATTAGTGGATGGTACGTGACGTGAGGTATCCTTTCACATTTATTTGAACATGTTAATGTTATGACCTTTGCTTTGTAAGATGTATTTGTTACAAAATTCAGTGTGAAATTGAAAGTTAAGCAACGTTGCGATAAGAGAAGTGATGGGAGACCGTTCTGGAGGATTTTTCATTAATCGGCGAAATCTATAAATCTTCTTCTTCATCGAGTGGTAGTCAACCAATCCTGGTGTCAGAGTTATTGAGCCGCCAAAGGCCTCTGACGTGGCTCATGTAACGACTACTATGCGTAGAAAGTAGCCGGGACCGACGGCTTAACGTGCCCTCCGAAGCACGGAATCGTCTTACTTAATATATCTTTAGATTGCAGGTTTAAAATTAGTGTGTATAGAGACAAATGTTTAGGTTGAGAACCCAAACTTATATTTTGAAATTGAAAACAAAATCCAACCACAACTTTTGAAGTGAAATCGTATGAGTCATTCAAGCTTAAATGATAGTTAATATGTACAAGTAATCATTAGGGGTAACTGTCGTCTAACGGTTACTAAACAAGGCTAGGAAACCCAAAAGTAGCCGTTGAATTGAATACACAAAAATAGTTTTTTGAATAGCTAAGAACTTAGTCAAAATAAGTTAGATGGTCAAACATGATGAAGATGTCGCGTCGGACACACCGTTTCTCCTTTTGCATCGAGTCAATGCTTCGCAAATCGTATGCCTTTGTGGAACCGTGACCTTAGGAAACAAAACGTACACATTTTATCTACTTAAAAGTACTCATCAATGCCATATCACAATATATTACAGAAATATGCAAATCATACGTACATATTGAATAAATTTCTAACGAATTAAAAGTATTAAAATTAATTATTAATAACGTATTTAACCTTTACAAAAGATAAAAATGAATGGTTACATTTCATTAAACTATGGCCCAATGAATGAATATTGTAATTGCGTTGATTGGTACAACGCCGGCTACCGTTCTTACGCCAATTATTTTAATGATTTGTAATTGGTTTTAATATTGTTCAATAGGCAATTGCATTTTTATGATTGGTTAATTATCTTATTGTGAAAACTAACGGGTTGTAATGATGACAAATGCATTATCTTAAATTCTTTAATTCATCAAATAGAAGTACTTAAATAGTAATGGTAGGCGACGGATTTCCTATGAGAGCCAGTGACACCAAACTCTCTCATTCAAACATTATCTATGAAACAGTTGCTGTGTTAGCGATATGATCCCTGGGGTAAACGCAAGGCATACTTAAAAGTAAGTAAGTCCGAGAAGGTCGGTGACCAATCCTGGTGTCGACGTTTTTAGACCTTCTAAATGCCTCCAACATGGTCTAACGATTGAATGAACCGGGACCGACAATTTTACGTGCCCTTCGAAGCACGTAGAGAGAGAGAGACATAGATATGCCACTATCGGTCTAACGGGCCAAGCTGCACGAACACAACGTAACGTTCCCAATGAACTAACATCGCTTAGCCAAGCTATGCTACGAGTGCTATACACATAGGCGGGCTCGTGGACCAGTCTAGTGTGTGTGACATCTTACATACAAATACAAGGAATACAACGTCACGCGACCCGCACCCGGCCTCCACCCGCACTATGTGTGTCTATGTCAATTAAGTGTGTCTAGATGTTACTATGTGTGTCTTGAGCTTTATCAATGCTACTGAAATTTCATTCAATCACTAAATATTTTTTACGTACATCAAATAGTACGGCAGAACCTACTTTATCTACAACTAGCAGCGCCCCGGCGGTTCAACCCGCGTTGTGCCCGTTTCCATAGGAATTTCGAGATGAAAAATAACCTATTGCCTATTGCCTTCCTCGATAAGTGGACTATCCAACACTGAAATAATTTTCCAAATCGGACCAGTAGTTCCTGAGATTAGCGCGTTCAAACAAACAAACAAACTCTGCAGCTTTATATTAAAATATAGATAACATGTTACATACTACGTTTACCATTTTTACGTAGAAAGTACTTCAGTGTTTCGAGCCTTAATTATTGTTGTTATTATGAGCAAAAATGGCCGTAATACGTTTTGGTTACCTTCCCTTCTTGAAAAGTAATTATAACAACGATTCCCCAGGGTATGAGATACATCACGCAACACACAACTTTATGTCTATAGTAGTAGGGTAGTAATTCGTAAGTACGTCACAGGCTTCATGAGATCTTTTCAGCCGTTAAGTAAACATGTATATTTTTTTAAATTGTGTTAAACTAAGAAACCACGCTTTATGTATTTATTTTCATAATTACATAATAAAGAAAGTAGAATTCGTAATTTTGTTTGTATGTTAGGGCTAATTTCGGGTATTACCAGTCCGATTCAAATAATTATTTTTGTATTGCGTAGCTATGTTCAAAAAGACGGTTAAGTATAGGACTTATAGGGTATGTTTTGCGGATGTTATACGAAATTGTATTACCCTATATTCAAAAGTCCGGTTAAAGGGGTATGTTTTATCCCGAAATTCCCACGGGAACGGGCACAACGCTGGTAAAACTGCGGGCGCGGCCATTTACTATATAGGTAACTCGAAATTTTGCACCTTTCAAACCATTAGACCACTGTCTCAATACTCTTATTGACCCATAATTTACGAGTAATGCATCTCACACACACGTACAGACCATATTACATAAGTATAGTCATTGACCTATACGAGCGTTAATTCATACAGTTTTCACCAGATAAGTATGCTCGGAATTGAGGGCGCCACTACGCCAATAAGTTAGTAAATAAGTTCGATTAGGTTAGAAGAAGAAGAAGAAGAAGAAGAAGTGGCCAACCCTTGTGTCGGAGTTTTTAGACCGTGTAAAGGCCTCCGACATGGCCTAACGATTCTAACAACCGTAACCAACAATTTAACGTGCCCTCCGAAGCGCTCAGATTTAATGTCACTATCGGCCACCCATCCAAGTAGGAGTCGAGCTGCATGTTGCTTAACAATAGCAATAAACTAACATTGCTAACTACGCCAATACCTTTCGTTAAACAATGAAATTATACAACTGATTTTTTTTTATTAAAACCACGGGGTTACTACTAGTCCGTATTTAAAGTTTAACGATAGTACTAATCAAATGATTTGACAAGCACATTGGCATTAGTGGAAGTGAGAGCGCTTACTGTGTCGGGGGTTGCGGGTTCGATTCCCGCCCGGAGTCAACAATATGTAAAGACATAGTTGTTGGCGACGACGTCTGAGTAACAATTATGTATATATTCTTATTAAGTATTTGTGTATGTATATGTAGTAGTATCAGTGCGTTAAATTCCATAATAAAAGCTTAGAGCTTACTTTGGATCTAATTAACCATGTGTGAATTTGTCCGGGTTTATATTATTATTATATTATTCATACTTTGGCCGCAAGCAAAGTTACTTGGCAAGTGATTTAAACTGGACATGTTAACCTTATAAGTGAAAGTAATGATTATCGATCAAATTGAGACAATACGTGTTACTTATTATCGGAACAATATCGATGTACAAAAATCACCTGCAGAAAATACTTTTGGAACTTTGTCGCTTTCAAATTGCTTAGAAACTATAAAGAATAAGCTAACGTTGGTGGTTTTGTTTAGTATGATAAAGTTCTAAACGGTTAATGTACTTGCAAGTGAATGTGAATATTGTAACGATGAGAACACCGATAGGTGTCTATTGAAGTGTCAGTTTTGACAGTGACAGATCTATAAAGTTTATGGTTAGGTTATGTAATAAGTGGACATTTTTATAGTGGTGTTAGAAACCTAAGTTTGCCGTAGAAAACTAGGTTTGCGATAGAAACCTATCTTTGCAAAATACCTAAACAAATTCACAAACGGTTTATTAGACCCAAAGTAAGCTCTGAGCTTGTATTATCGAATCTAACTCACTGATACGTATACATATACATACACAAATACTTTATAAGAACATATAATTGACACCCAGACGTCGTCGCCGGCAACTTGTTTTCACATATTGTTAACTACGGGCGGGAATCGAACCCGCAACCCCGACACAGTAAACGCTCACACTGCCACTATGCCAACGGGCTTGTCTAACTGAATATTTTGAAAATACTCTTTCCGCCGTACTCGGGATGTCAATGGCTTCTTTGGTCGAGATTAATTAATTGATTTCTGATTAATAGCCGATAAATGGACGTATCTGAGTGCAGCAGGTAGACACCTGTAATGACAGATGTCATACAATACAATACAATTTAAATCATATTATTAAAAAAAATGCATTTACTCCAAATTACTCAACTGCCATTTGACTTTTAAATAAAAGTGTCAGTCACTTTTGGAGAACAATTCAAACCGTCTCCAGTCAAAAGGTTATCAACAAGAAAATGTTTCACGGAAAAGGTTATAGTTATGCAAAAACTAGCGGTATAAAGGTTTAATGTGATGTTTAACCTTTCAATGTCATGAATATAAAAGTTATCTACAGGCCTTTGAAATCTAGATCAGTTTTACAATAACGCGCTTTGTAAGAATTATTACAGACTTTTTGAATTGAACTTTCGATTACGGATACACTTCGCTTTTATTTGACACTAGCAGCTCCCCGCGGTTTTACCCGCGTTGTACCCGTTCCCGTAGGAATTTCGGGATGAAAAATAGCCTATAGCCTTCCCGTTGAATGTGGCTATCTATTACAAAAAGAATTATTCAAATCGGTTCAGTAGTTTCTGAGATTAGCGCGTTTAAACAAACAAACTCTTCAGCTTTATAATATTAGTATAGATATGTATTACAGACTTTGTAAATTGAACTTTCGTTTACGGATACACTTCGCTTTTATTAGACATTCCTATCTGACGTTTCGATCTCTTCACTTACACCACTTAAACCATGGTTCATGTAAAATTGTTAAATGTTAATCAATTTACTATTTTGATTTATAAATGCATATTGTAGTGTCTGTACCAATTAGTATACAGGAGCAACATTTTAGACTAGGTCAGAGCAATTCGTTCGTACTTTTTGGGATCTATGGTTTAATCTTGGTGTATAACAATTCGTACAAATTGTTCGTAAACTAATTCAAAAAAGTATTGGCCTGTAATGTATCACAGCTGGGTAAATCATCGCCGTACAAGGAGGAAGGTTAGGTTAGGTTAGGTTAATTATTATCAATTATTGGCCTTACAAGAACTGTTTCCTTTGTATTCAAACTAATTTGTTTACGACACAACGATTCCAACGATTAATCATTAAAATCAGATACCTAGTTCATATTCATAATCGCCACGCTTGCCAAAAGCGGGTTGATCTCAAACCCGAATCTAGTTTTCGCTCGACCCGGCACCTCAGTCTTGGTAGGCGAGTGCACATACCACTAGACCACCGAGGCGTAACTAACAATAAGCAAATTAATGATAATTGAAATAGTTATTTTTGCATTTTGAGTTCAATATTGTAACGTAAGAAAATGTGCTCTACTATTAGACATGGACAACCCACATTAATGATTAAACATACTTATTACTAGCCTGCCACGCGGTTTTACCCGTATTGTTCCCATACCCGTGGGAATATCGGGATAAAAAATAGCTTACAACCTTCCTATTGAATGTGGCTATCCAATAAAAAAAGAATTATTCAAATCGGATTGGTAATTTCTAAACTTAGCCGTTACAAACAAACTAACAGAGTTAGAAACTTTACCTCTTTATAATCTAACTAGCTGCGCCCCGCGGTTTCACCCGCATTGTACCCGTTCCCGCGGGAATTTCGGGATGAAAAATAGATGTTGTCCGACTCTCAGGCCTACCCGATATGTACACAAAATTTCAAGAATTTCTAGAATTTTATTCTCGTGTCACGGGGTGCGTAAACTCCTCTGAAACGGCTCGACCGATTCTCATGAAATTTTGTGTGCATATCGGGTAGGTCTGAGAATCGGACAACATCTATTTTTCATCCCGAAATTCCCGCGGGAACGGGTACAACGCGGGTGAAACCGCGGGGCGCAGCTAGTATGAGTATAGCTTTTTTACCATAGTATTTCAGTTACATAAAATATACACTTTCATAGTTACGCTTCACCGTTAACTAAAACTATAAGTTAACTCTAAAACGTGCTTTAACAATAAGTCAGAGCCGCAAGCATAGAACACGTTAGGCAGATAGCGATATTAATTAAACCTGACTTAGACATACAGTAAATCTAGATTTGAAACAAGTTCTAGTCAACGGTTATTACTATTATATAATAACAAGAAAATACACTCTCTATCTAGGTATGTGAACAGGATTTTAAGAATGGAATATTTTTAAAGCTTTTAGGAGATTGAGAGGCGAAATTTCAATTCTCTTTTTTGTAGATAAAACAATAATGGAGCATATACTTATTAGTTATCTATACCTATATATAAAATTCAAAGTCCTGACTGACTGATAATCAACGCACAGCCTCAACCGCTATACCTAGAAACATGAAATTTGGCAGGAAGGTTCTTCAAGTGACGTAAGTGAACACTAAGAAAGGATTTTCGAAAATTCCTACGGGAACGGGCTCAAGGCGGGCAAAGCCGCGGGCTGCTGCTAGTTACAATATATGTCCCGGATTATTATTTGTACTAATATTATGAAACTGCAGAGTTTGTTTGTTTGTTTGAACGCGCTAATCTCAGAAACTACCGAACCGATTTGAAAAAATCTTTTTGTTATAGATAGCCACATTCAACGGGAAGGTTATACGCTATTTTTCACCCTGGAATTCCCACGGGAACGGATGCAACGCGGGTAAAACCCCGAACTAGTATTGAATAATATATTACCCATAGGAACACGTCTCATTATACTTTTAGTACTTCAAAATGGTCTAGTCTAGACTAAAATATCGAACAAAATCAGTCCTTATTTTACAATTTATTTAAATAAACTCGCGGTTTCACCCGCAGGGCAGGTCCAGTAGGAATTTCGGGATTTTTATTTTAATTATCCTTTCCCTGACCATGATAAATAAAACAAAGAATTATTAAAATCAGTCAAGCCGTTCTCGAGTTATAAATGGTGTAACTAACACTTCTTTCTTATATACTATATACAGATTTTATACTTTGGTAATGCAATTATGTCTGTTATTTTGTTGTACCTAAATCTAATTGCCCTACGAGACATTCTGTATGTATATTCCTTTTGACTTCACCCACCTTTTTGATTAGAGGTCAAAGGCAAACGCTAATTTATATTTAAATCAGCCTATGAAAAAGTATCTCACGGTGAATTTATTCTTGACCTCAACCTAATCTGTAAATGGATGTGGCATCTGAACCGCTCTAAGTAATGCTTTGACATTAATGTAAAGTGTAGAGTAACTACGTATGATTACCTCGTCCATTGAAAATAATTATTCGATCCCAATATCGGTATACTTTTTGAGTTAACAAATGAAGTTCTGACTTTGTTTCTAAGTTGTTGGTAACTGGAAAAATCTATTGAGGCTAATTAATTTGATTATACAATCACTTGCAAACAAAATTAATTCTTTAAGAACATATTAAATCGCTTTTTACTAACAATACGAAGATTTCTACGTTTAAAATGTATAAATTACTAGCAGCGCCCCGCGGCTTTGCCCGCCTTGAGCCCGTTCCCGTAGGAATTTTCGAAAATCCTTTCTTAGTGTGCACTTACGTCACTTGAAGAACCTTCCTGACAAATTTCATGTTTCTAGGTGTAGCGGTTGAGGCTGTGCGTTGATTATCAGTCAGTCAGTCAGGACTTTGAATTTTATATATATAGATTATTCCGTTTAGTGTCTACTAGTAGCGCCCCGCGGTGTTACCCGCGTTGTACCCGTTCTTGAGGCGAATTTAGGGATAAAATGTGTCCCATATGTTATTCTGATGTACAACCTATATTTTTTTTTCAACCAAATCCGTTCCTCTAGTAGTTTTTCGTGAAAGAGTAACAAACGTATATCCATCCTCACAAACTTTCATGCAGCAAAAATATCTACTAAATCAAAATAAACTAATTTTTGATGTCATCTCTGACTAATTTAATAAAAATACATAAATCTTACAATTCAATATAAGTCTAGAATATTCATAAATCAGGCATTACGAAACACATAAACACTAAATGGAATAATCCATTAAAAATGCGAAAGTTTGTGAGGATATACATAATATGTATGTATGTTAGTTTGTTACTCTTTCACGCAAAAACTACAGAGCTGATTTGGATGAAACTTTACAGTAATATAGGTTATACATCAGAATAACACATGAGATACATTTTATCCCGAAGTTCCTGCGGGAACGGGGTCAACGCGGGTAACACCGCGGGGCGCGGCTAGTCGGTTATCCATCAGAATAATACATGGGATACATTTTATCCCGAAATTCCCGTGGGAACGGGTACAATGCGGGTAACACCGAGGGACGCGACTAGTAGACACTAAACGGAATAATAATTTATACATTTTAAACGTAGAAATCTTCGTATTGTTAGTAAAAGCGATTTAATATATTCTTAAAGAATTAATTTTGTTTGCAACTGATTGTATGTTAAGTCTTAGTTTCAACATCTGATTTGCGTTTTGTGTTAAAATTACAATATTTGTAATATTAAGATAAAGCTTTATATAATTGTTTTATTTATAGTTTTTATATTAACAGCGTGAATTTAGTCATACATAATTAGTGTGATATCTTCTTATTTATAAAATTCTCGTGTTACGGGGTGCGTGGTTGAACTCCTCTGAAACGGCTCGACCGATTCTCATGAAATTTTGTGTGCATATCGGTTAGGTCTGAGAATCGGACAACATCTATTTTTCATCCCGAAATTCCCGCGGGAACGGGTACAACGCGGGTGAAACCGCGGGGCGCAGCTAGTATTAATATATTATATACAATATAGTATTAAAAATATACAAATCACTGTCATAAAGTGTTTTGTCTCTTTTTCGCTTTGGAAAATATCGTAGGTTGGAAAGGGACAAACCAATTGATAGCTAAAATGTTTACGATTAAGGCCGTGACACATTAACTCTAAGAGCAAAACATAGTCAAGAAAACCGGCCATACTTGTTCTTATTTTAAAATCATACTTGAAAACTCAAGTTCTAGTCTAGTCATAGACAAGAGTCTACCGACTCTATAGACGCAACGTTGCAAACTTTACCAACATTATAAATGCGAAAGTAACTGTCCGTCTGTGTGTTACGCAATCACGCATAAACTATTAAACCCATTAAATGAAATTTGGTACAGAGATAGTCTAAAACCTAAGAAAGGACATAAGCTTCTTTTAATACCGACATTCCTATTGGAACGGGTACGATGCGAGTGAAACCGCGGAGAATAGCTAGTTACCAATAAGCCTCTATTCTATATGTTATTCCCCTAGCTTTATCAATAAGTGTAGACTTATCGTTAAAGTTATATGAATAGTCTAGCTCGTACATTATTAATTCGCCTCAAATCCCTGATTTCGCTTGAAAAGCAAAAGTTAAAAGTTATTTGATTGAAAGTAAATTCTAGAGCCCAACCTTTAGCTCGCATATTTCAGTTTGTTTAGGTTCAATATTATGATTTATCTACTGGCAAAACTATGTTGGTAGAAAATTTATAAAATATTGGCAACATATAATATCGTATATCATCCATCAGTCATCACTATCACTACATAGTATAAAACAATGTCGATTTCCGCTGTCTATCCCTATGTATGTAAACTATGCAACCGATTTTGATGCGATTTTTTAAAAATAAATAGAGTGATTCAAAACGAAGGTTTATATGTATAAAAAATCCCGAAATTCCCACAAGAACGGGCACAACGCGGGTAAAACCGCAGGGCGCTGCTAGTTATTTATAAAGGATCGATCGGTTACTCGTATGTTTGTTGTGAATTGTGGTCAAACTTTGATGAATAGACTTGGATATAATTAATTTCAAACTGGCAACAATCCTAAAACCTCCGCTAAGTGTCCTTGACAGTAAGGGTGTGTTTAAATTGAAGCGGAGAGGAGCTGTGCGGACCTCAATCAACCAATCACAGGCTTTGAAATAGTCATAATCTTTTCGCAATGCGTTGTCATTGGTTATTAGCTCAGCTCCGCTATACGAGTATAAGCTGGGAGTCAGCAAGTTAAATAGATAGCACTGGCTTCTAGTATGATAACTCGCTTATAGTGAAGAATGCTTTAACAAAAGTGAGCTTGGTTATGGACTTACTGACTTAATAATCTCAAGTAAAAATATTAGCCTGTATGTCCCACCACTGGGCAAAGGCCTCTCATCTCACTGAAGATATCAGTATTAGGCGTTATCACTACGCTTGTAACGCAGGTTGGTGATCTGAATCCCGAGCCATGTTTGAATAGAAAGAAACATGTTTTTTCGCTCGACCCGGGAATTGAACCCCAGATCTCAGTCTTAGCAGGCGAGTACGCATACCACTAGACCACCGAGGCGTCTTATTATTAGATTAATAACAAAATAGAGATCTACAGTTGATGAATTTAGAAAGTAATGTTCCACTAAGACTTACAGTTCTTCCTTGGATCATCCAATTTACTTCTGAAATTATCGAATTATAATCGATGATTGCTTGCAACGGAAATCGATATTGATTTGTAATTCGAATCGGTAATAAGAAAATGTCTGTTGCATAAGTATTTTGAATCTTAAAACTGGTTTTTGGAAAATAAATGTTTGGTAAAAATTAAAGTTCTGTAGGTTGTGAAATGCTTTAATTATTAATTGAATGATGTATAATATTAATTAATTAATGGTGGTTTTGTGTGGGTTCCGTACAAAATAAAATATTTTCTTTTAAATATTTTCATGGAAAGATTTTTAGTTTAAGGTATTATTATTATACCTATTACTAAAAATGTTATTCGCATTTTCACTATTTTTTTTTTGTTTGGTTAAGTGAATTCTGGGAAACTGTTAAATCTCTAGTAAATAGAGTATTCTACTTTTCTCAGCTGTAACTTCAACGAAAAAGGTATTTATATCGTAGTCAGAATTTTTAGACCAGCTAAAGGGCCAGACCTCCGACACTAGAGTTCACCACAAACCTACACGAATTTACTTGCTCAATGACATTAGTAACCGCATATAACATGCGGTGACTGCACCATAAACATTGAGAAGATAACAGTGGTCGACCGCATTAGGCAAGCGACAGCAGTCGACAACCGTCGCCTACTTAGGAGTTCGATGCGAACGCTAGAATAAGAATAACTCTCTTAGAATAAGAATGAGGATAACATAAAATTGCCAAAAAAAGAAAATACATAAACAATAAAACAAAGCACTAGGTAAAAAGCTGCAACTCTGCTGTTGCTGTGAAGTACGGAGTTTTCAGTTGCCGTCTACGTTTGGTAACAGAACTATACATAGATAGAAATAACTTCAGAGCACGTATAAGGCATTAAAATACCCATTCAACCTAACCATACCGAACTTATCACATCCCAGCGTTTGACTCAGAGCGTTTTACTTTAGTATACTCGTATGGCGAAAGGTTTTTAAATTCGGAACCCCAAAATCGATGCTAGTAAAAACGTACAATCGCTTCACATTTCACGGTCAAACCGATTATAATTTTGAACTTTAAACTCGATCGTTTTCGAACTTGACCAAATCATTAACCTGAATATTTTAAGTATTATTCTTTTTGTACTTAAAATAAATCTGAATCATATTGTTTTTTTAACGAGAGTCAACTTTCAGTTAGGACGCTTCAGCTTACGATTACGCACCAGTAAACGTTAATATAAAATGTCAGTCTCAAAAGTCGTAAGAAAATGAAAATTCGTGGCTTTCTACTGACCGTCTGAATAACTTTTAAAGACTCTCATTTAACTTATGAAAAAACGCTTTGAATTTCACGGACCAGCCTATTTAATCGTGAACTTTTAACGAACGTATATTTATTTATATTATTTTATTTCTTAATTCTATGCTACGTACAATAACCAACTGTTTTGAACCCTTAATCTGTGTACGCAATCTGCGCTTCACAGGTCTCGTTGTGCTGGTCTATCAGTACATTTACAATCAAACTTATATAGCCTTATGGGTCTTGATTAATTAAGGGCATTTTTCATATACGCTTATGAACAGCGTTTTAGCTATCATATGCTTTGTCCCTTTCCAACATACGCTATATTCCTAAGAGTAAAAAAGACAAAACATTTTATAATAGTGTTTTAGTTAAAGATCATTTATGAATAAAGTGGTTATAGAGACACATCACGACATGTAATGTTAAAGTTATAGCGATATCAGTTTGATCTTGAATTTGTATTTAGGCATCGTGGTCCATTTCTGAAAAGAAAGATGAAACAGTTTCTCAGTAGGATTAACCTGAGAATCTAAAAAAGAATACTTTCAGAACGGTTCTCAGAAAGATGTTAAATCTTTGTTCGAAAGTACGAAAAAGATACACTACGATTTTCCTTATACTGCCCTGTAACTGGAAAATCGTAGTGGAAACTTTTTAAGAGACAAGCAACTTAATCGATCAAGTTTATTAGGATCAAACGGCCTTTGGCGGCTCAATAACTCTGACACCAGGATTGGTCAGGTTGATCATTCACTCGATGGGATGGTTATATGCTATTTTTTACCCCGTAATTCCCACGGGAATGGGCCCATCGCGGGTAAAACCGCGGGGCGCCGCTAGTCTATTACATTCTTTTTAAGTGTGTAGGTATATGTAGTGGTATCAGTAAGTTAGATTCCATAATACAAGCTTAGATCTTACTTTGGGTCTGATTAACTGTGTGTAAATTTGTCCGGGTATATATATATTTTTTTTTTTTAACTTTTCTTGGCTATTCGTGGAGGGGAACTCTTACCGAGCCTGCCAGGGCAGACTATAGTTGTTTTAACCTTAAATTTAACAGCACTTGAAAATTGATAAAGCAATACATTTCATCACGAAAAATAAATGTAAATGTAACCGCAGACACTTACAATTCAAATAGTTTGTTAACCTTATTAAAAGTATCACTTATTGGGAGAAGGTTACACCAAAAATGCACACTAAGTGTTTGTGAATTTCGACATAGCGTATCGTATTAGCATTTTATGTTTACCATATTCTGTTTTATTTATAAATAAATATTGTTTTAATAATTTGAGAAATATTCATAGCATCGCAGTCAGGTACACATGCTTGCCAAATTCAAGGACTCAGGTTGAATTCCCGAATCGAACAGTTGATAAATTACTTGTATTAGCCTGTAATGTCCCATTGCTGGGCAAAGGCCTCTCATCTCACTGAAGATATCAGTACAGTAGCGAGGATTAGGCGTAATCACCACGCTTGCCTAATGCGGGTTGGTTATTTCAAACCCAAGCCATGTTTGAAAAGTAAGAAACATGTTTTCGCTCATACGTACTCATACATACATACCATCCATACAAACTGTCGATTTATAATATTAGTAGGATTAGAAGGCTTGTTATTGTAAACGTTCTATTGATCTTTATGGCACGAACATATAAACTGTGTCAATCTAAAAGATGTCCAACGCAAATAAGAAAACATTAGGCGCCAAGGTTAGCCAACTAGCCCGGGCGCCTAAATGCCTAATGCCTAAAGCCGCCGTTTATAGTCACAACTATGCATGTACTGCTACTTAATATAACTGTTAGAGGGTTTGTTAGAAAAGAAAGCGTGAAATATTACGGGTCATTATCATACACAGTTTGTATACGATAATGATCCGTGACTAAACATATTGTGAGTACCACTTTTGTGTGTTAATAGCCGAAATATTAGCAGCTGTTTAAGGAATAATCTTATACTTACGGTTAACTGTACTGATATCTTGTACTTTCTACGGATAGTAGTCGTTACTTGAGAGGCCTTTGGCGGCTCAATAACTCTGACACCAGGATTGGTCAGGTTGACCATCCACTCGATGAAGAAGATCTTCAGTGAGATGAGAAGCCTTTGCCCAGTAGAGTGACATTACAGGCTATAACTTTACTTTTACTTTACGGTTAACTGTGTGAAACGTTTTTGGCTAGTTGCCACGGTGCAACGACGACTATTCAAAAATCGGGGTGATAAAATCAGCAAAGTCTTTTGCCTTGCACTGGGTAATATTTCCTCCCATTACAAACATCCATCCATCGTAAAGATATTGTTAAACTTATAGTGAAAATCACAGTACTATTTCCTTTAGTAGCCGACAATATGTAAGTACAACTATATCTCCATTCTCTCCTACCCAAGAACCAAAGTAAATACACCGAACAAACATTTCAGACTTTCAGTCGATGACGCAAAAGAAAGAGAAAGCCATATATTTAAACGTGAATTATTTAATAAACACTTGAGACAGACGTATACGAGATGTGTACGAGTGAAATTACGCAATGCTGCGTTTCATATTATATTCTTTGACATCTAATAATGCTAATTGAAGACTACGTATTGTTGGATTTAAAGTACATCCGTATTCTGATATAAGCATATTCAATGGACGTTTGGAATCGTTATTAAGCCTATTGCTCGCGGAATAGTGTATGGGGCGACCGTGAGTCGGATGCGGGTCGGGTGCGAGACGGGTGCGGGTCGGATGCGGCTTGGGTGAGGGTTGTAATACAAGGCTGGTTTAATAGGCGTGTCGATTTTTACATATTTGTATGACATTCCTTATTGTACTAACAACTTGCTTGAATGTTATGATACGCCTTTTCCCAGCAGTGGTAAGTAAGTACCTAAGTTCGTGTAGGTTAGTGGCCTGTCGGAGTTTTTAGACCGCCTTAAGACCCCGACATGGTCTAACGATTGAAACAATTGGGACCGACAATTTAATATACCCAAACACGGTAGCACTCAGATCGAAATGCCTTAGTCAGCCAGCAGTGTTACATACATGCTAATACAGTCGACTCTCGTTAATTCGAAACTTGAGGGACTCTTAAAAAATTACGAATTATCGAATGTTTGAAATATCAAATGGTTCGTGTATGTTGATTGTCTCTGCAACTTTGAATTGTCGAGTGTTGGACGCCGATGAGTTCGAATTAACGCGTCGTTTTATTATATAGCAATGATGTTTTCGTTCGAATTACCAATTGCATAAAAATGTATTGATTTAGTTCGAAATATAAAGAGATTTTGTAGGGAACTCGTGATAACTTTGAATTATAGAGAGGTTCTAATTATCGCAGGTTGGAATTAACGAGAGTCGACTGTACTTACTTTTATTCCTCGCATTTGTATGGTAATTTTTATATTTGTATGATAGGTACTAGTCACGGGCGCATATTGACCAAATACAAGAAATATAACGCCCGGCTCGAAAATGAGCGGTCTCTGTGTGAAAGGAGCTTTAGTCATCTCTGCTCATTGCTTGGTTTAATGACTTTATTCAAATGACGGTAAATTTATTTACATCATAACTGCGTCTTCATCTTTATAACCGTTTACCCTTTAAGCTGAGTGCAGACTATAGTGAAATCAGTATTTCTATTGCTCTAATGAAAGTGTACACTAGAGACTAAATATTCTGAGATTTTTCATTGATTTTCATTGAGCAAAAGTCTGACACGAATACATTTTACAGCCTTGAAGTCCTGTTTTGTATGAATTTGATTGTACTGTCATTGTACATTCGTCTAATCACCTTTCAATCTATTTCGATGGCGAAACATCATCTTCACTAAGTTAACCTCTGACTTCCAATTTCAATATATTTGACACCTACCATATCCAATATATTATAATCATCGTCACATTTACATGCGACGACCGAATTAGAGTAATAACCCAATTGTTACGTTATCTTCGAATCAACTTAGTTTTCTAACCAATAAAACGTTCCACGCCAAAATAGGCTTCGTATGACGCATACTATTGCGCCACTATAATAAAATCTAGTAGATAAACCGTAAAACAACAGTTTCGCTATCACCTCACGTCTGTGTGACAGAAGCGCGGACAAGGAATAGATTGCTCTTGGTTGTATAATCTTTAGACATCAATCTTGTTGGCGATGAATTTGCGAAAAGCTTTATGAAACCGTTACATTTTAGGGGTGTCACGGTGCACGAACAAGTGTGTTCCTATTTTGAAAACTAACATAATATTGTAAGATTCAATGTTCAATGTTCTTATTTTAAAAAAAGTCGCCAGTGCTACATGAAATAGTTTTCAAACTCATATTTTTCTCCATATAATTATGAGTCCTAGAGTGAGTAATGTCTAATGTTAAGGCCTCTTATCTACCTTGCTTAGAGATAGCAGAACAGTGAGGAGATTACGTATACCACTTGCATACCGCAGGGTGGTGATTTCAAACCCGAGCCATGTTTTAGAAGGAAATCTGAAATATGCTTCAGATTTACTTTTCAAACATAATGTTGTAAGTTTTGTAACTTAATAGTTTTATTATATCTTTATCTTAGTAAAGCATTAGAATTTGTTTTGTTTATAACGGGTGGGCCAAAAGAAGTCATCCGATGTTGTTTGGCTCTCTTTTTTTTTCTAAAAGAAAAACTTCGATTCTCTTTTTTGATTATGTTTATTTGAACCTTTAGAATTGTATTGGTCAAGTCGAGAAGATGATATCGGCTAAATGGGCGCCGTCACAATTGATTATCATATCAGCGAGAACTTCGGGCGACAGATTCTCGCACTCGTGTCGAATGTTGTCCTTGAGGGCTTCCAGAGTCTCGGGCGTGTTCACGTAAACACGGGACTTCAAAAAACCCCACAAAAAAAAGTCTAAAACGGTTAAATCGGGCGATCTTGCAGGCCAGTGCAAATCGCCAAAACGAGAGATGAGGCGGCCCGGGAACGCCGCCTTCAGAATATCGGTTGTGGGTCGCGCAGTGTGTGCTGTTGCTCCGTCCTGTTGGAACCGCAGTCCTAATTCATCCAATTGCGGCAGCAAAAACTCGGTCAACATGGCTCTATAGCGCGCACCGTCCACTGTTGTCGTTTGACCAGCGGCGTTCTTGGGGAGTATATCGCTCCATGGCGTGTTCACTGGTATTCTGCATCTGTCTAGTCCACAAATGTCAAAACAGATTTGAAATTGGTGGCCATTTGCAAAAATGAGAGCATCTTCTAGTAGGGTGATTTCTTTTGGCCCACCTAGTATTAACAGTTTGTTTACAATATAACAAAGTATTTCGTAATTAATTCCAGTTTTGTGTTAACCGACCGACTCATGTCGAAACTTTTGATTTTAACTGACCCATTGTTTCAATTGTTTGAATTTACATATAATTTAAAGTTGTTAGGTAACGGAGAAATTATGTTTTTACTCAGCTTCGGTACTTAACGTGCATTCTTTGTTTGAGCACTTTTGACATAAATACGTGATCTCAATGCTGGATCGCTTTTGATTTTTGATTACTATTTACAAAGTCGTTCACATTTATTATATAACGTCGTGTCCTTTTTTGTATAACGAAATTATGAATAAAGTTTTCTTTGACATGTTTTTGACTATTTTCATGATAGGAAATAATACGTTTGTATTAGCATAGCATATGTGGCAAAAATTACATCGAAATTTTTGAAAAAAGAGATTGAACATAGTTCAAACTATAATTTTATTTTATTTTTTTTTTCCAAAAAAAATTGCTTATCTCTGTCATCTGCCTACCCATGACAGCTCTCAACTAAACCTACTTAAATTGTTTAGACAACTTGTGGTTTATGCCAATCACGATTTAAAAAGCTATGCAAATAATTTCTGATATTCATCCATTATATTGATCTCTCCCCTCTCTAAGATCTGAAAGATCGGGCCTTTCTCTAGAAACATATAATTATTAATTAATATCCGTTTAGATTGTTGTAACAATAAACAATGAATGACCTAGGTGGTAAGTTAGATGAGGATCAATGGGTGTGGAATAAAGAGTAGTCTTATGTATACATATATATATTTTCTTATTTTTTTATTCTTTTATTTCTTCCTCCTCTCTGTACTGATCTTTAGAGAGAGAGGTCTTTGCCCAGCAGTGGAACATTAGATGCTAATATTTTTTTCTGTCTGATATTCGAAATCCGAATGTGAGGGTGAAACTTCTTTCACGGTAACAAAATCGAATCTTTTAGGTAAAAAGTGATACCTACTCCTTGTTAAGTTTCTTCTGACTATCGATTTTGAACTGGTTTGTGTAAGATTTTGAACTAAGATACATGTGAATAGGTATTAATAATTATGACTTATTTATTTATTTCATTCAACTTCAATTTAAATATTCAATCTTTGATCTGAGTAAAAGGTTTCAGTTTAAGCTGAATCATTTAACTTTACTTGTAATGCTTACTAACTAGCAACTAAACATTCACTCGGACTAAGTGTTTACTACCCGCGGTTTTACCTGCGTTGTGCCCGTTCCCGTGGGAATTGCGGGAATTTTTATACATATAAACCTTCCTCTTGAATCACTCTATCTATTAAAAAATCGCGTTAAATACGTGCAGTAGGTAGTATTTGAATTAAGCGTGAACAGCCAGACAGACGCGGCCGGGGACTTTGTTTTATTATATGTAGTGATAAGTAAGGTGTAGCACATTTATATTCTAGACTTCTAGCTTCCTGGCTCTAAATATCTAATAGAAAATTACACTACAAACTAACATGCACGCGAAGACAAAACTTCTAATCATACCACATTTACACCGTAATCCACACGTCCTCTGGAAAGTAAAGCAGTCGAAATCAGTAATGCTATTCATGTTTTACGAAGGATCAAAGGCGGTGTGAGTGAGTGACGTGTGCTTTGCTCTTTGGCTATTCGTCTTGAGAAGGGTCTTGAAGTCAATCGGATTTAGTTTGAATTGGGTCGATGTGGTAGTTTTTATATATGTATGGTAATAGATTTTATTGTATTTAAAGAAGTTTGCGTACATTATGGCTACATTAAGACCAGCGGCGTGGTAAAACTAGTAACTTTGCTGATTATGTAAGATTAAGTTACTTTTACTCTAGAAAGATGTCAAGTCCTGGATGGGTTTCCAAGATTTTTGATAATTCCGCCATTATCTACCTGTACCTAGGTGATGATTTTGAAGTGATGATTTCTAAATACCGAACAACTCAAAATCTAATGGCCGTCATAGAATATGAAATTCTATATTCGGGATCACTTTGGATTCCTACTAGTAATATTTATATATGCGAAAGTTTGTATGTATGTTTGTTACTCTTTCACGAATAAACTACTGGACGGATTTGGATGAAACTTAACAGTAATATAGGCTATACATCAGAACAATACATGGGCTACATTTTATCCCGAAATACTTGCGGGAACGGGTACAACGTGGCAAAACCGCGGCTAATCTATACTAATATTATAAAGCTGAAGAGTTTGTTTTGTTTGTTTGTTTGTTTGTTTGTTTAAACGCGCTAATCTCAGAAACTACTGAACCGATTTGAATAATTCTTTCACTGTTAGATAGTCTATTTATCGAGGAAGGCTATAGGCTACATTTTATCCCGGATTTCCTACGGGAACGGGCACAACGCGGGTAAAACCGCGGGGCACTGCTAGTCTTGTATATGTCTATGCTTAGTTATTTTATTACTGGACGACTTCTATAAGTATCCTTTAAAATATGATCTATTTTAAATTAAGTTACGACAAAGTTTGTTGAATGAGTCAAAATATATGCACAAGCATTTCATAACAACTGAATCATTTGGTAAAACTGAAACGCCTTATTCGGGTAGTCATTTGAACAATCGTAAAAACACTCAGTGTAATGGTGCATACATAAAAATACAACTTTTTAGGAATTAAGCAGTTGTTAACCTATATTCAGATTATAAAGAGGCGTACTTTTAAAACGTGACCTTGGCGGTTACTTTGAATCTTTTCAGTTCGAAGTAAATGATTGTCAAAGTGTTTAGTTTAGGTTGTATTACGAATACCCATCTAGGTATGCTAGGTTAGGTACGGTCGGCCAAGAAAGTGGTCTACCACTTTTGACAAAAGTTTCTGCGAGATGTAACGATCGCTAAGGTTGACTTTTCTATGCACAATTATGTTATGACGTTTTGTCTGTTATCTGAGATGCCTGACATTTGACATCATTGGGTGACTTAGTTGGACCTCTATTATTAAATGAAATTGACCTTGTTGTTTCATGGCGTTCAAATGAATCTCAACCGTAGGGTGGTAGACCACATTTTTGGCTGACTGTACTATGTTGTTGAATACAACGTTTTAATGTATTAGAGATCATTAATATAACGCTTCTTTAATTACCTGTAACACTACAATGTAAATTAATTAACTGGCGTTTTTTTTCCCAACCTTTATCATCCCACTACTGGGCAAATGTCTTTCCCAATTGCTTCCAGCCTCCCTCTCCTGTTTGATTGGCGTTAAAATTCAAATATGTATTACAAAAATCCGCTTATTCTTCATCATTATTTGAAGACAAACTTTGAGAACTCTTGCCAAAATATAATGTGAAACAACTCATTATTACTCAAATTCACTTAATGATTTAACTTGACACTTAACGACTTAATAATAATTAATTTTGTCAACTTAACTGACATTTCATGGTCTTCTTTTGTTTATACTGTTAGAATCATTGGTTAAGTTAGTACCCGCCCCGTGGCTTTGCTCGCGTTGTTCCTGTGTGAATTTTGGCATGAAAAGTAATTACAAATCTTCCCCGTAAATCACTCTGCAAGTTCGTGAAATCCCTATGAAAATCCATTCAGTAGTTTTTGAGAAAATGAAATACATACAGACAGACAGCTTTTGGGGACTTTGTTGTTATAATATGAAGATTGCAAACGAGATAATTCGTAGATTACGACATACTGTACGTAGAAACCATTAAAGTTTTAAACTGTGCGTGACTAGCTATTTAATTGGTAATTTCTTTAACCTTGGTTTGAAGCCATGAATGACGTTAACGTGTGGGTCAAGTAATGTATGAAAAAAAAGTCTTGTGACTTGACTTTGTATTATTACAAGCAGCGACCCGCGGTTTTACCCACGTTGTGCCCGTTCCCGTGGAAATTTCGAGAATTTGTATACATAAAAACCTTCCTCTTGAATCACTCTATCTATTTAAAAAAACCGCGTCAAAATCCGTTGCGTAGTTTTCAAGATCTAAGCATATAATTATAATGACAGACAGACAGCGGAAAGCGACTTTGTTTTATACTATGCACTGATTTTAGACCCCACAGTAAGGACCTTAAATCTGAACCACCGACTCACCTGGCGAGTCCTTGTAAATTTCCTTCAGATTTCGACAACACTACAGGCGTGATGGGTCCAGTGCTGCGCCAAAGCAATATGTTCGTCTGCATAGATTTAATTATATTTGTATGCCAGTAAATCATATTTCAACAAAAACAACCCGTAAAAACTAGCCAAGTCTCGATAAAGATGTTTGTTTCTCTATAAACCGTATAATTAAATTTCTAGGTAAAGCCAAGCCAAATCTATGGTTCTGTCATTTCTTAATCCATACTAATTTAATAAAGCTGAAGAGTTTGTTTGAACGCGCTAATCTCAGACACTACCAGTTCGATTCGAATAATTGTTTTTGTAATCGATAGCCACTTTCATCGGGAAGGTTATATGCTATTTTTCATCCCGAAATTCCTACGGGAATACTTAATATAGGTGCAGTTATATTTCATACTAGCAGCGCCCCGCGGTTTTACCCGCGTTGTGCCCGTTCCCGTGGGAATTTCGGGAAGTTTTTTACATAAAAACCTTCCTCTTGAATCACTCTACCTATTACAAAAAACCACATCAAAATCCGTTGCGTAATTTTAAAGATTTAAGCATACAGACAAACAGACAAACAAACAGACAAAAATAGCGACTTTGTTTTATACTATGTAGTGATGAACAATCGTTAAACATTATTTAATCATAATTACAGATAAGTGTTGATAGATACAAGTCTCAAGTGATTATTAAAGTACTTAAACAGACTTTAGAAGCAATTAAATGGTACCTACTATTTCATTTTACATGATATCTTTAATTTACATCATCAATATAGAGTTCAGTTCACATTAAATTCCGTTAATCCATAATTTTGTTACAACTCATTTCGTAATACCAAGTGAATGCTTGTGTTAGATTTTCTATGCCAAATTAAAAACACATTCGCTTTTTATACACAATCGGAAAGTTGCGAGGTCATCCGTGGTGCGGTCAAATGTTGAGAATTACATTTATAAATAAAAACATATATAAGTGTGTATATAAGTATTCTATACTAATATTATAAAGAGGTAAAAAATTTAAGTTTGTATTTTACAGCATCGCAGGAACCACCAGTCCGATCTGAATAATTATTTTTTATAGGGTAGTTACATTCAATAGGAAAGTTTATAGGCTATTTTTATCCCAAAATTGCTACAGGAACGCCCACAACGCGGGTAAAACCGCGGAGCACGGCCAGTAGTATATACACATTGCACATGACTCTATAATCTTTGAGTGAACACTTTCATGGCTGACTAGATTTAATAGCTATACTTAAATATTAGTAAATGAAAGTAAGAATTGATAAAAATGATTGATAATTTCTGCAAACGTTTCGACACAGAGTCAGGTTTGATCTGTATTTGTAAGAGTTTGTAAATACGTTAAATTATCTAACGCGATACAGACCCGTTTCATCTATACTACTTATCTATACTAATATTATAAAGCTGAAGAGTTTGTTTTGTTTGTTTGTTTGTTTGTTTGTTTAAACGCGCTAATCTCAGAAACTACTGAACCGATTTGAATAATTCTTTCACTGTTAGATAGTCTATTTATCGAGGAAGGCTATAGGCTACATTTTATCCCGAAATTCCCACGGGAACGGGCACAACGCGGGTAAAACCGCGGGGCGCTGCTAGTAATATTATAAAGCTGAAGAGTTTGTTTTGTTTGTTTGTTTGTTTAAACGCGCTAATCTCAGAAACTACTGAACCGATTTGAATAATTCTTTCACTGTTAGATAGTCTATTTATCGAGGAAGGCTATAGGCTACATTTTATCCCGAAATTCCCACGGGAACGGGCACAACGCGGGTAAAACCGCGGGGCGCTGCTAGTTTAGTATAATGAGTGCAAATCGTGTGAGTTTAAAAAGTGTAATACACATAGTTTATGATCTAGCTAAAATTAACACATACATTATACTTTTAGGGCCTTACTTATTAAGAACAAGAACATTTTACCTATCAAATGGTTTGTCACTTTCTGACATACGCAATATTCCGAAGAGCAAAAGAGACAAAACATTATTATATTATGTGTTTTAGTAAAGCGTTTATAAAGCGGTTACAGTCTTACTAAAACTGTTGGATTAGTATTAGTAATAGTAATAGATATCCTTGGTATAGTTGAAATGGGTTAATGTTTAGTGAGAAATGACAAAAATTATACTAAAGATAGTTATACTATAGATAACTTTTTATTAAGTAACGATATAATGTAATATATGATATGCCCGTTGGCACATTGGCATATGGGAGCGCTTACTGTATCGAGGTTCGCGAATCCCGCCCGGAGTCAACAATATGTGCAGACATAGTTGTTGGCAACGACGTCTGGGTGTCAATTACATTCCCATATGAAACATGTGTGTATGTATATTTGTATTAGTATCAGTTGATTGTATTTATATTACGAGTTTGGGTATTTAACCGTGTTTTAATTCGTTCGAGTGTATGTATTTACTTATAACATACAATTCTCATGTCACAATGTTAGTAACCATACTCCTCCGAAATGTCTCGACCGATTTTCATAAAATTTATTTAATTATATACATATATATTATTTTATTTTTCATACACCTAAGTGGTCCACCACTTATTATCTATACTAATATTATAAAGAGGAAAGGTTTGATTTTTTGTTTGTTTGTTTGTTTGTTTGTTTGTTTTGAATAGGCTCTGAAACTACTGCACCGAATTATAAAATTCTTTCACCATTCGAAAGCTACACTATCCCTGAGTGACATAGGCTATATTTATTCCCGAAATTCCCACGGGAACGGGCACAACGCGGGTATATGTAACCCAAGGTATGAAAAACATGCCTAAAAAAATTGGTTATTGGCGTGCGCTACTAAATCTATTGATGATACACAAAAACAATGTTCTACACAATCAAAGTACATAATATCATTGCGAACAAATAAGTTCGCGAGGGCATATGTCTAACTATTATAGTTAAGACACAATAACCGTTTTAAGTTAAAATTAATTAGTTAAAAAAGGAGTGTAATTTTAAGTTGATGATATTCATATGATGATATGAATCTACATCAAAATAAATGGCTCTACAATCAAGGTTAATTATGTTTCTTTGTACACCTCTTTAAATTATTAAAATCGGACAGTTAGTTTCAGAGTTATGATGAGAAATATCACTACATAGGTAGTATAAATAAAATAAAGTCTCTGTTTCGTGTCTGTTTGTCTGTATGCTTAAATCTTTAAAATTACGCAACGGATTTTGATGCGGTTTTTTTGTAATAGGTAGAGTGATTCAAGAGGAAGGTTTTTATGTAAAAAAATTCCCGAAATTCCCACGGGAACGGCCACAACGCGGGTAAAACCGCGGGGCGCTGCTTACAAAATAGTAATGCTCGATGGCGGGTCTCTTATGGCTACTTACTGTTTCGTGCGGTCAAAGCGCGCGGGGATATACCTACCTACGAACTACGAACGACGAAGACGTGCTATGTAGGTATTATCCCGAATTCTTCCTCACATGAAATCTTGATTGTGTATACATATATACTTGCGCGAGACATGTAATATTTTATCCCCAATTTCCCACTTGAAATTTTGATTGTGTATATTCCTGCGGGAGACACGCAATGTTTTATCCCGATTTTCCTACATGAAATCTTGATTACCCGAAGCGAAGCGAGGGCGGGTCGCTATATAAAATAAAGTCGTCTCTGTTTCGTGTCTGTTTGTCTGTATGCTTAAATCTTTAAAATTACGCAACGGATTTTGATGCTGTTTTTTTGTAATAGGTAGAGTGATTCAAGAGGAAGGTTTTAAGCTATTGCATAGCTTCTATCGCGGGCCTTGAGCGCGGGGACCGAATCCAAAAATTCCGTAACGAAAAAACCTCACGCTCCCCACTCCGACGGGCAAGGAGGTGTGGCTTGAAGGCCGTGCATCGTCTAACGTCGTTTCAGTTCGGCAGTCTTCGACACGGCGTTGTGTGCGATTATGCGTTGGGTGTGAGAGAGAGAGATGAGAGGGGGGGTGAGAGAGGGGCGTGAGAGAGAGGGGTAAGAGAGAGGGGTGAGAGAGAGAGAGTAGGCGGTAGGGGTGAGAGAGAGAGGAGGCGGGAGGGTTGAGTGAGAGAGAGGAGGCGGGAGGGGTGAGAGAGAAGAGGCGGGAGCGGTGAGAGAGAAGAGGCGGGAGCGGGGAGAGAGGAGGCGGGAGGGGTGAGAGAGAGAGGAGGCGGGAGGGGTGAGAGAGAGAGAGAGGAGTCGGGAGGGGTGAGAGAGAGAGGAGGCGGGAGGGGTGAGAGAGAGAGAGGAGTCGGGAGGGGTGAGAGAGAGGAGGCGGGTGGGGTGAGAGAGAAGAGATATCAAATATATCAAATATAATTGCATAAGTTGATACAAAATGCTATGCAATAGCTTCACCGCGGCAGTCCCCGAGGGCCACACGTCTTTTTATTTATGTAAAAATATTCCCGAAATTCCCACGGGAACGGCCACAACGCGGGTAAAACCGCGGGGCGCTGCTTACAAAATAGTAATGCTCGATGGCAGGTCTCTTATGGCTACTTACTGTTTCGTGCGGTCAAAGCGCGCGGGGATATACCTACCTACGAACTACGAACGACGAAGACGTGCTATGTAGGTATTATCCCGAATTCTTCCTCACATGAAATCTTGATTGTGTATACATATATACTCGCGCGAGACATGTAATATTTTATCCCCAATTTCCCACTTGAAATTTTGATTGTGTATATTCCTGCGGGAGACACGAAATGTTTTATCCCGATTTTCCTACATGAAATCTTGATTACCCGAAGCGAAGCGAGGGCGGGTCGCTAGTTTTTAAATATTTTATATGGCATAACAACGTTTGCTGGGCCTGATAGTTTTAATATGTGTTAAAACAGTGTGTCAAGAATTTCCTGCGTTGCTTACCTGATGATTATTAGAGGAATGTATCTAACTAAATGTAGTAATCAGACGATCTCCATAATTTCTCTATTACGTAAAAGTCAAATACAAAACTATAATCGTGTGGGAGTAGAAATAATTGTCCTCATAGTAACAACAAAAGAGACGTGTCTGTGGGTGTGACGGACGATAATTATCGGATTATTGATCCGGTTTTCATATCGGAACATCGACTGTTTAATAGTAAAGTAAAGTAAGTAAAGGCTTCTCATCTCACTGAAGATATCAGTACAGTCAGGAGGATTAGGCGTAATCACCACGCTTGCCTAATGCGGGTTGGTGATCTCAACCCGAGCCATGTTTGAAAAGTAGGAAACATGTTTTCGCTCGACCCGGGAATTGAACCCGGGACCTCAGTCTTGGCAGGAGTGCACATACCACAAGACCAACGAGACTTCCTTTTCAATAAATTTTCGAAAATGAATGGATAATTTCGATAATTAACTCTTACATCCAAAAATACTAACTATAATATTTAAGAGGTATTGTTCGTTTGAGGTAAATTGTCGAACTACCTCGGATTAAAAGTAAAAGTAAAGTATTCGTCTGTAATGTCCACTACTGCGCAAAGACCAGTACAGTCACTGAAGATATAGTACAGAGAGGAGGATGAAAACAAACTTTTTTTATATTCATATATTCAAGAGAAAGGTTATAGGTATATACATATAGGCTACAAATAATTCCGAAATTCTCCCTAAGCTAGCTTGATCAATATAGTTTAAACGTACTCACACGGGTTTTTTCGTGTTAGAAAGTTAATAAAGCAAGTAAACCCGTGTGAGTACGTTTAAACTATGTGTTCAAATCGTGTAAGTTTAAAAAAGACTATAGCTTGATCAATGTTGCCTGCAATCCATATTCCTAATTGCTAGCATTATTGGAGACACTTAAAGAAATTCCTAATCAAAAACATCATGACCTTATTTCTGCAGTGAATTAAATGATATTCACAAATCACTAAAAACAATAACAAAACTTGCAATATTACGATATTATGTCATACACAAATGGACTCTGAAGCTCCGCCATCGCTTATCGTTACAAAAGTCGTAATAACCCGCGTATGAATATTTATGAACGTTTTTTGTTAAGAAACCTATTACTAATAACGCTATATTAATTTGTCTATAATTCACGTGTTGCAAATATCTATAATTTTGTATTGTTTTGTAATGGGGATTTGAAAGTTTGTTTGGAAAAATTGATATTTTGAAAGTGTTTAATATTTTAAACTTGCACGCAGGTTGACAAATTGTGAAGTTCGTATATAACTTACTGATTTGTAAGATTCTCGTTGATTTAATTTTAGAGGTAGTATTGTTTGATTAAATAATAGAGGGTGGTTAAATAATAGAGAGGGTAACCGTAGGGCTCTAGTAGTGCCCTAAGGTTACCCGGGTTATTCAAATTCTCTTGGGTAATTCGTGATGAAAAAATAGCCTAAGTCCTTTCTCAATATCGAATCCAAGTCTATGCCAAATAAGTAGAAAAATTGTTTAGAAGTTTAGACATGAAAGCGTAACAGACAGACAAAGTTCCTTTAGCATATACAATATTAATATTATAAATTTTGTAAAGAAAAATGGGTAATAAGTATATGAGAATTATAGAGACTTAAGGATACATCGTGAATGAATATGACCTTAACATACTTGTATGTGAAGTAGTACCTAGTTGCTAGTTTTTCGTTGAACCTACAAGATTTTTAGGCTTAATTTCACAAAACCCTTTGTAGTCTCAAGGGCTGCCGATATTTAAGGTCAGACTCGAATATATTTAATACATCTAAAAATTTTATTTGAATATTAAGGGTTAAACATCAAATTCAACGGCTTACCTTTACTGACCATGAGGCATAATCCTTTTATATCGATCGGTTAGTATGATAGAAATAGCAAAAGGATTGTAAATAAATGGTCTTTGAAATCTCAACTTTTCCAGTAAAAGCGAAAATTAAACACACAAAAATGTTTTATATTTTAGACTTATTTGACGTCAACATTTTTCTTATAAAATTTCCTACGCACCCTATTTTCATTACTTGAACAAAGAATAACAGACTTAACCAACTTGAACACAAAGTACATTATCCTATGTTTGTTTAGTACACGAGAAGTTACTTAAAGAGTCATAATTTATTTAGCGGAAACCCCAACCTCTTGAGGGTTTTGCACACGAAAGACATCCAGGGACGAAAAAAGTCCTTGAGAATACTGACTTTAAGGGTTACTTTTGGTACAGTTTAAAATGTAGGTCGTATGTTACCCACGCACAAACGGACAAAAGTCTCTCGTCTGCCCAAGCCTCTAACAATGTGTACAAAGACGTATGTATGTGAATGTTTGTTAGAGTTAGTTTGTTTTATTACCGTTTTCAGGAAAATCAATTATTTATTAACTTTATGTTGGTATGTGGTATGTATGGGGTGACGTTTGTATGACACATATTATGGGACTCATAAGTTAGTGATAAATTATCGATGATAACATGAATGTGCCATGAAGTACCGACAGCGGTGGCGATTAGCTAATTTTGTGTTTTTTTCAAATCGAATAGTAGATTTGTTATCGCTTAATTTGAATATTGCAAAATATGTTTATTGAAACAAAAGTCGATATGAGGTCGAAAAGGATTTTTATTTTAAATCGTGGCACTAGAAATTCTACAAGTTAGTAAAGTCAATAAACCAAAACTTAATTACTTTATATTAGTTTTATTATTATACCTTTCAAGTCATGTGTCATTCTTTGAACGTGGTAATTGTAGAAGTAAATTGAAGGAATTCACAATTACAGTTAAAACTTGTAGGCGTGGTTTACGTTTAATATTTTTATATATTTTACAAAGAAAGCTAAACAAACTGCGTTACACAATACGTAATGTGTGCTGTAATTAAGCTCATTTCCGTGAACACTCTACAAATGAGTAATTCGTGACGCGACCCATCTTAACGTGTTTACAAATGCACTCGCAAGATGCATCGCTCCCGATAGAGAACATTAACAAAACCACAAGGAAATACTTTACAACCAACGCTCGTTTCAGTGAACATCGCTCGTACTCTCATCCTATTAGATAATTATATGCCAATACGAGTGTCAAATGAAACAATACTTCAATACACTGTCAATTACCGAGCACACAGCGTGAAAGTGTCCAATGGCTATTCAAGATCCACATTGTTTTCACCGTAGAAGAATCGGGCGGGTGTCATTAAAATCATAATTCTCGTATGGCCCGAAGGCCGAATCTTAGGAAGAGCCCGGGAGAGAGGCGCCGACGATCCACCAGTATAAAAAGCAACGGAGGCCGGTACAGAGCATCACACAACCACGAGACCTCCGTGAGACAACATGAAAGCATTCTTGGTAGGTATCGTGTGCAGTGAAAGTGACATGTGACCCGCGCCCCGAACCGCGCTCGACCCGCGCCTTCCTGCTCGGATTGTTCAGTGCTCATTCATATCTGTGTTTATCGATCGCCGATCGGTGTTTTGTAATCGTGTGTTTTATAAGTTGTTTTTGCCGTAGGTATTGGCTGCCGTTGCGGCACTCGGCTCGGCGAGACCCGAGGCGGGATACAGCTATAACGCGCCTGGAGGCGGCCACGGAGGCATCGGTGGCGGCCATGGCGGCATCGGCGGAGGCCAGGGCGGCATCGGCGGCGGCTTCGGCGGCGGCCACGGGGGCTTCTCCTCCGGCGGGCTGAGCTCCAGCAGCTTCGGTCTCGGCGGCGGCGGCGGCGGCGGCTTCTCCTCTGGAGGAATCTCCTCCGGCGGATTCTCCTCCGGTGGCATCTCCTCCGGTGGATTCTCGTCCGGCGGTTTCTCGTCCGGAGGCTTCTCCTCCGGCGGCGGCATCGGCGGCGGCTTCAGCGGCGCCCCCATCGTGCAGAAGCACATCTACGTCCACGTTCCTCCCCCAGAACCCGAAGAACAGCGTCCCCAGATCATCGGAGGCGGCGGTGTCCCCCAGAAGCACTACAAGATCATCTTCATTAAGGCGCCCGCTCCCCCCGCGCCCGTCGCGCCCATCATCCCCGCCCAGGCCCAGAACGAAGAGAAGACCCTGGTCTACGTGCTGGTCAAGAAACCCGACGAGCAGCCCGACATCCAAATCCCGACCGCCGCCCCCACCCAACCCTCAAAGCCCGAGGTTTACTTCATCAAGTACAAGACCCAGAAGGAGGGTGGCTCTATCGGCGGTGGTGCTATTGGCGGTGGTCTCGGTGGTATCGGTGGCGGTTCCCTGGGCGGCATCTCTGGCGGTTCTCTGGGCGGCATCTCTGGCGGTGGCCTCAGCGGCGGCATCTCTAGCGGTATCTCTAGCGGCAGCATCAGCAGCGGTATCTCCGGCGGCTCCATCTCCGGCGGCCACGGCTCCATCTCGGGCGGCCACGGCTCCGCGGGCGTCAGCTCCTCGTACGGGCCCCCCGGACACTCCGCCGGCCCCTACTAACCGCGCCTCCACCCGCGCAACATTGTGATACCTGCTTCGTCGCGAGATACCTAGTTATAAGTAGAGAAAAAATTACGGTGCCTAAATGTATTTATGTAAATAGTAATTTTAATGTATGATAATTTCTAGTTGTATTATAAAATTCTTATTTTTGCATAAAACTGATAAACTAAAACAACAAACTTTTTATTTCTCTATAGTCGTATTTGTTGATCACTGGCGTTCTCAGAAGCTTTCTAGGCCAAAACAAACAATAGATAGAGATGAGAGTTTAATAACAACATCGATACGATAGTGATGTTTTAGCACATTCCTGTGATGACATTAACATATGTCAGCTAAACAGGTGTTTGGTAGAAAGTAGTATTTTCTCTCTGGTGATTGCGCAACTGGGACTGACCCCGGTTGCATAATGCATTCAGAAGATTCTGTTGCAACACATCTTTAAATAATAAAGAGAGAGATTTTGCTAAATATATCATTGCACAAGGCGCACCTATTGCGATTCTGAACAATGCCAGTTGCGTAAACCTTGACTCTGGTGGTTTTCCTTTAGCGGAACGGTCATTAAGTCCATATCGATGGAATAAGTACTTCATAAAACCCACATCGTATAACGATGAGAACTCCGAAAGAAAAGTGGTATACGTTGTAATTTTGTATTCGATAACGTTACATAACCGTGATGACACAGAACGAATGTAGTTTTTATGCTGAATATTTACGAGTATTGGTGAAACCAACCGACTTCCGAGAGACGTGTTTGGGCTCATAAATAGTGGAACTACCAGCGCCCTGCGGTTTTACCCACGTTGTGCCCGTTCCCGTGGGAATTTCGGGCATTTTTTATACATATAAACCTGCCTCTTGAATAAAAAAACCGCGTCAAAATCCGTTGCGTAGTTTTAAAGATCTAAGCATACAGAGGGACAAACAGACAGACAGCGGAAAGCGACTTTGTTTTATACTATGTAGTGACTATGGAGAGATGCTTATTCAAAACGCACCTACTTTAATTCGTTCGTTTTATTATATAAATTTAAATGATAAGTGGTAAGAGTTAATTTTCTATTATAATAAAATTATTTATGCGTATTTTATATTCTAATGCGTTTAGATTACGAGATATTTTCGTGTGATAATGTTTATTGTTTATTTATTCTTTTAATATTTACTTAGTTTAGGCACATATTGTCTGTTGACTAATATTAACTGTGGTACTTAACACCTCTTAAATCAAACAATATGTTAGATGCGTTAACATTTGACAGCTACCTAAATCGCGTATTGTTTACGATACTATGTAGTAACTATTATACTAAATGAAACGGGTCTGTATTACGTTAAAAAGTATATAGTAACTATTCTGTTATCTACGACGTTAGGTAGCATAGAGCTAGGCACTAAGTATCTAATGAATGAATATGACCTAGGTTATATGGCTCTAGGTCAATGATTATAGAAAAGTAAGTAATTCATAGTAGCAATTACACGATGCATGATTGAGGCTGTTGAAATAATAAAAGTCTACTTAAATATTTCTTGAATTAGCAATTGAGTCTCCTTCGTAGACCTATGTGTTCTATTTTTAAAAGAATCGTGAATCGCCATCATCGCTCTAATATATTTTGTTAATTAAGTTTGATGGTACATCTCTAATTCTTCGCGTCTACTAATTCAAACAGTCAATACATTCTAAAAGCTCCCAAAAGCTCTCGGTTCAATAGTGCATCGGTTGAAGTCAGTGAACTTCACTCGAGTGCCAAGTTTGACGAGTCGAACCAACCGGTCCTACATAACTACTTCATTTGTGTTGCAACACTTTCCTATAACTTTCTTAAACATCATATTTGAGTATTTTTTATTTGTATACTAGCAGCGCCCCGCGGTTTTACCCGCGTTGTGCCCGTTCCCGTGGGAATTTCGGGATAAAATGTAGCCTATAGCCTTCCTCGATAAATAGACTATCTAACAGTGAAAGAATTATTCAAATCGGTTCAGTAGTTTCTGAGATTAGCGCGTTTAAACAAACAAACAAGCAAACAAACAAACAAACAAACAAACAAACAAACAAACAAACAAAACAAACAAACTCTTCAGCTTTATAATATTAGTATAGATTTGATGTAGTATTGTATTTCAACTCGCAGTTGGGCCAGGCAGTGTGGTGATGTTTAATTCCCTCACTGGATCATGTTTGAGGTCTTTAGGCGGTCTAAAAACTCCAATAATAAAAAACGCCAACCAGGGTCGGCCACTGACCTACACGAAATAAATGAACTGGATAGAACACACAATTTCAGGTTACATTATTTTGTTTATTTCGTATTGTTAAAATATTAATCCACTAATAAATTATGAAACGGAATGAGAAATAAAACAGTGGAATAAACCCAACTACTGTTAACCAACTTTTTCTTCATATCTAGAACAGTTGACTTACGTTTTTGCTACAATCTTAATACCAGTTACTGCGGTTACCGTCAAATTTCAATATCCGTTCTTAACCAACTTAAGTGACAAACCGTTAAAACATTATCACTTGTTTACTTCTTATGTTCTTACGTAAACATTTGTGCAATCAACCTTATGACGTGTAAAGTACATAAATAACTGAATAAATAGGTATTTATTGACATTTCGCTTCACGCATTGATGTTGTTTATTTACTGTTAAGCAACGTCGTAGGGTCGGTATGGAGATTGGTGGCCGGTGTAAAGATCTAAATACTAATTTGGTGGTTATATTAAAATCCTATAAAGAGATGAGTCGATGTTGAAATGATCGCCGGAGTACCTATTTATTACCTTAACTAAAGTAAATAATTATACCCCAGATAATTTCACACACGATTAATTAGACCCAAACTAAGCTCTAAGCTTGTATTATGGAATCTAACTAACTGATACTAGAACATATATATTAAATAATACTTTTATAAAAAAATATATTAACACCCAGACGTTATCTACAACAACTATGTCTTCACATATTGTTGACGCGAGCGGGAATTGAACCCGCAACCCCCGACATAGTAAGTGTTCTCACATGCCACTGTACCAACTGTCTAGTACAATATGAATACTGAACTCTGACCCACTTTTTAAGTATTTTCCATCTTATCGTATCCTATTAGCCAAGAAGTTTTCACTAATTGAATCAACTTGAGCTTAAAAACATTACTTATTTTCTAAACTTAATATTTTTATATCCAATAACGTTTTTGTTAAAAAGTTATTATTAGGCGAGGTCGATCGAATTAGTTAATTCCATTCGATACTTTATGAATTTTAATGTTGTTTCGAGTTGTTAGGAGAAAATATTTTAATAACAACATTAAAATATTTTATATAAACTTATAATAATGGGCGGTATCATCTACTAATATGCGAAAGTAACTTGGCGTATAATTTGCATTATTTTACCTGCTTTCGGCTTGGCCAGTTATGAAAGTCACTGCTCATCTAACATTTTATTATTATACGCAACATAGCTATTTCATCTGCGAGTATAATCAGAATCTGCAGATAAGTACCTGAGCTAGCTATTCACTGATATCTCAATTTATCACTAAATTGATTCTGAACTTAATATGTAGCCTAATCTAGAACTAAACCATCAAATCAGAATTCTAACGACTTCTTACAACGTTAGCATTAATATATGTATAATCAATATGATTAATTAGGTAAGGTAGTAATTAGTAAAACTAGGTAACCATCTTCAAAGATGAAAGCTAGCTCTAACTTCAAGTTGAGACATTGCTTAGTAGCCTAGTTCGAGTAGATATAGTGCTTAATAACTAAACTTTCCTTGTCTTGAAAAATGAGTTGTAACTGCCGCCTCAGGGACCTTCTTTCAATGGACTTACTTATTCGACGTGATTTTTCATACATAAAATGTCAAAATCACCCATTAAATCTCTAGTAAGGAAACATTTGACCTCTCTGTGTAAGGGCGTAAGATGCTACGGTTCACCTAAATATAATCAGTTGGTTACACTTTACACCTACAACATTTTCTAAAGGGCCCGTTCACATTGCTCTTCATTTCAACGACCCAAAATAATTGAGAAATATAACTCTCTTAAATGCGAGCCTCTTATTTGTTCTCCGATCCGAGCAGGTCTGAATGGGCCTTAAAAATCCGTGGTAATGTAATACGCACCTGGGATATTCATCAATTTTTATTACAAACTCGTGGCTTGACATCGGATTGGATAGACAAGTTCCAAGTTACGGCTGTCAAGTAATAGCTTTACATGAAGTTATTCGGGCGTTATGAGCTTGTGGGGCACTTTACGAACTTCACACTTTTTGTCTTTGTTGAAAGAAATTCAAAGAGGAAGGTTTTTCAAATAAGAATCTAGCAAATAAGTTAATTTAAGCTTTTCTATTCGCATTTTGTCTATTTACTGAAAAGGAAAAGGTAGCATAAAAAGCGAAATTCGTGCTTTTAATGTCACGTACATTCAAACGCTACCGAAGTAATCACCTGCTGGGCTACTATTTAAAAAATCCCTAATTGTAATATGTACTACACATGCTAATATAAAACTAAACCTGTCAGTGTGTCTATTGTCTGTTTCTGACTGGCAATCTATCAGTCTGTGATCAGCACTCAGACTTTCTGAGTGCCTGTTTGTCGATTAGTTTTCACGCTTAAACCGCTGAATTGATTTTGATATTATTTTGGCATAGACGTAGAAAGACATAGGCATATTCTATATCCCCAAGGGAATCAGTACGTTGCGGTTGAAACCGAAAGTAAAATCCATTTAAAAAACAACTGAATTTATTGGAGTGACAGTAACTTTACCTGAAGTGATACAATATTCATCTCAACTTTTCACTCGTGTATCGATCCCTTTTTATTTGTGAAGCTGAAGGAAATTGGCTCTCAAATAACTTTTAAAATTCCGTCAATGGATGTCAGGCACACTGAACAAATTAAATTGGTACAGTTTCGTACTTTGTCAAATTATAAATTCGATAATTTTTCAATGACATGTAAGTAGTAATTGTAGACGTTTGAAAATGACATGGTTCTAAGTATGCTCAGCAAGTCAAATCATCTAAAAAGCTGAGCAAACTGAAAACCTTGTCAAATTCCAATTTCTTCAATAACTACTTATTTATACTCGTTAATATTTCAATAAGAATTTTCGAAGTTATACTTAATTGGACAAAATACATAGTGCGTAGCATTTTGATTTGCCAATTGAACGTTAATTAGGAATGAAATTTATTCTAACTCAAGTATTTTTGAGATTATCGATCGCACAGATACACGTGTAAAAGACAAATAAATTCTTGTCCTTAAAAGAAATATCGAGGCTTTTCTGAGCTTTTCTGTAACGAAGCTTTTTGAAACAAAACACTACTAGGTCTTTGAAAAAGCTCACTGGATCGGAAAATTAAACTCAGTAACTCTGAAGTAAATACAGTATATAAATACGATGTATCAATAATAATGTTCGTTAAATTAATCTCTATAAAATAAACACATATTTAACAAAACTCATTTGATACTTCATTTAAAACAATATTGCAAAATCGGAAAAGATCAACATACTTCATCACTCGTTAATTCGAATCCGATTTTGGCCGAAAAAAGAATCGTCCAAAAAGGATTGAGTGCGAAAGTTTTGTCGAGCAAAAATAAGCTTTGTTCCAAGCTTTTTAAGAGCGGTGATAAAGTTTAATGTTTATTGGTGATTCGCGGATGTCTGTAATGGTCGCGGCCTCTTTCAATAGTGAGAGTGACTCGAGTGCACTTTCGCTGTTCATCTCTGCAGTCGGTTGACATTGCGAATACGTAACCGTTGTGCTTTATGGCTACTGGGAAATAAAGCTGGGTTTGCACGATACGAGTGAAGAGCACATAGATAGATATATAATATAATAAAGAGGTAAAATTTATAAATTTGTTTGTTTGGTTGTTTGTATGTTCGAGGTAATCTCAGGAATTATAAGTCCGATTTGAATAATTCTTTTTGTAATAGATAGCCACATTCAACAGGAAGGTTTAGGCTATTTTTCATCCCGAAATTCCCACGGGAACGGATACAACGCGGGTAAAACCGCGGGGCGCTGCTAGTAGATAGATAAATTAGGAGTTCAAGGACCCAATGTTTTTGGATGTGTCAATCAACCAATAAAACCATATCCGTTTTGTATACTCGTAGTGTAAGACCTAACTTGTACCGTGTTAATAGGTAATAAAGCACATTCGGACGCGGGCATGTAATTTAAGGACTACTCCCGTACTCAGAGTAGTCAAATGCTTCCTAGAGATTTAGTGAGTGATTTTGACATGATGAAATTATGTCAATTAGTCAAGTATCGATTTAATAGTTTGACAATACTTCGACTTTCAACCTAGCTGGTCGGGTGATTAAATATCCTCCTTTCTCCGTTCCCTCCAGATATCTTGAGGTCTGTGATGTGCAGTAGTTCTGTAAGCCTAGGCCAAAGTCCTGACATCTTCATTAAAAAATTAGATTTTATAATCTTAGGTTTTACCAAATTGTATGCTCAATTTGTAATAACACAAGATTATTTTATAAACACGAAAACAAAATGACGTACAATTATATTTAGCAACTATGTCCATTGTAAATGATTAAATAGTTCACTTGATGTGTGAAATCAAGGCATTATGATGAAATTGCAGTCTCACTGTATGTATGTTTGAAGATGTTACTTCATTCAACTTTAGACTACCTATTATTACAAGCTTAGAGCTTAGTTTTGGGTGTAGTTAAGCGAGAGTGAATTTTTTCGGGAATTTAATTTAATTATTTATTATTGTAATTTTGTGTGTTTTGTTGTTAGATATGAACACAACCTATATTGTTTAAGATTAAAGCGTTGTTGATTTTTGAACGAGATTATAGCAAATTTCAACGGAAATTTGACATGTGTTCAATTCTCAATTTTTATGGATCTGTCAACATTTAAGTCAATGTACATACTAACATACTATAACTCAAAAGCAAATCTATCTATATAACGTAAATTCGTGTTAGTTAGACCACTCGAGAACGGCTGGACTGATTTTAATGTGAAATCGCGGGGTTCTGAGCTACCATATACCAGTCACTATTCAAACAAATACTTCTCTTAAAACACCTCTCTCCGTAAACGCACATACCACTCTCCATTCCAACATGAATAAAAATAACAAATCTAAATCACAAAATTTTCTTACTAACAGCGCCTCAGGATTTTACCCTCGTTGTGTCCGTTCCCAAGGGAATTTCGGGATGAAAAATAGACTATAACCTTCCCGTTGAATGTGGCTATCTATAACAAAAATAATTATTCAAATCGGACTGGTAATTCCCGAGATTAGCTCGAACATACAAACAAACAAAGTTACAAACTTTAACTCTTTATAATATTAAGTATAGATTAAAATGTCAAAGTCAATGCAAACCTAGTTTACGTAACATATGAAATGTTAACCTAGAAACCTGAATATCGTGTGAAAACCTATTGTACTGCGACGGATGATCCATCAGATGTCATAAATAATAACATTATCCTCGGTCATTACATAACAGTCCATTTGTACCAAACAAATGACGACCGTATTCTAAGACTAAATGAAATTATAATTACTTGTATTGCGTCACGATAAACAAAAGAATTAAAAGAGCTTTGATTTGACTAATTGATTTCACTTTAAGTGATGTTAAGTAACGGTCTCTATGTTCCCGAAGCCAACAGAAAAAGCCCCTACCACGGAACTCTACTAGCCTATATAAATAAACTACCAGCGCCCCGCAGTTTTACCCGCGTTGTGCCTGTTCCCGTAGGAATGAATTTCGGGATAAAAAATAGCTTATTACCTTCCTGTTGAATGTGGCTATCCATTACAAAATTAATCGAATCGGATTGGTAGTTTTTTGGACTAACTGCTCATTCATATCTATACTAATATTATAAAGATGAAGAGTTTGTTTTGTTTGTTTGTTTGTTTGTTTGTTTGTTTGTTTGTTTAAACGCGCTAATCTCAGAAACTACTGAACCGATTTGAATAATTATTTCACTGTTAGATAGTCTATTTATCGAGGAAGGCTATAGGCTACATTTTATCCCGAAATTCCCACGGGAACGGGCACAACGCGGGTAAAACCGCGGGGCGCTGCTAGTACAATTATAAAATGCATGTATTCTATATACAAATACTTTTTATGAATATATAAATGAAACCCAGACGTTGTCGCCAATAACCATGTCTGCGGTTATTGTTGACTTCGGGCGGGAATGGAACCCGCAACCCCCGACACAGCACTCTTGCTTGCCATCCTACTAAACTACACTAAATCTATACCGTAAACCTCTCGCTAAGTGACATGAACAATCCAGTGTAGTGTCGATAATCGTGTAATTGCCGTACTTCCGTTGTCTCGTTCGACAGTACACAGATCAAAACTTTACTTTCGAATTCCCGGGAATTTATATCCCGAATTCCAGATTGATAAATAGTTTGTATCGTCAAGCATATATCCATGAAAATAAAACATTCCAATTTAATATATTTACTAGCAGCGCCCCGCGGTTTTACCCGCGTTGTGCCCGTTCCCGTGGGAATTTGGAGATCTTTTTTACATAAAAACCTTCCTCTTGAATCACTCTACCTATTACAAAAAACCGCATCAAAATCCCCGTTGCGTAATTTTAAAGATTTAAGCATACAGACAAACAGACAAACAGAAGACAAACAGACGAGACTTTGTTTTATACTATGTAGTGTTTTGGTAAACATAGTGGTTAAACAATTCACTATAACATCGAGATATTGTATTATGTAGGCACACATCACATCACCAGCAGCAGTAAACTCGTCTGTCCGTTTTTAATGTTTTTCAAAACCAGTAAGTCTTGCATCAGACGTACCTTTCCCTTGCAGTTAATTGCATTTACTATTAACTGTGGTTTTAACTTGCAACCGGGAAGTGGCCTCTCTTGCGCAGGGGTCCTGAACTTTACTCGTTTATGTAATTCATGTTATAACTTATAATACTGCTTATCCTTGTGTAGAAATAGTTGCTATAGGTTCCGTGTTCGGAGCTGGGACGAGGCACGTTTGGTTACGTCGTTAGAATATGGGTTTGATCGATCAGAAATGTTTAAGTACTTAATATACAACATGAGATAACCTTAAAATTAGAATTATATGCATTTCTATTGTTTTTTGAGAAAGCTAACTCTAAAAATAGTGTTGGTAATTTAAGTTCAAAGAAATAAACCTTAATTCAATATCCGTATAAAAAACCCACAGGATCCCTCATAAATCTACTCAGACAAACAAACATTATAATTTATAGTATAAATATAAAATATGGGATAAATATGAACTACTAGCAGCGCCCCGCGGTTTCACCCGCGTTGTTCCCGTTCCCGCAGGAATTTCGCGATAAAAATGTCTAGCCGTCTAGCCTATGTCCTTTCTCAGGCTCTGGACTAACTGTGTACCAAATTTCATTCAAATCGGTTCAGTAGTTTTGGCATGAAAGCGTAACAGACAGACAGACAGACAGACAAACAGACAGACAGATAGACATACAGACAGACAGTCAGACAGACAGATAGACAGACAGAATTACTTTCGTATTTATAATATTAGTTAGGATTGTACTTTAATTAACTACACAGCTCACGAATAACGAAACAATGAATGATCAAAGTAATAAACTTGAATAAGTAAGAGACGGATATCCTGTAGAGATCCTTTAATGAAAACTTTCTCAACAGCCTACAAACTTGAGGTAAAAGGCAATAAGTCTGACAGACTTTATCTCTTAAGAATACCTCTGAATGTTAAGTAAATAACTTTAGATTCCATTGCAGTCTGGTCATTGACCTTAGGTGTCGTTCGAGTTGCAAGCGAAACGACAATGCAAGTACTCTTCCGGAAAAGTTATGCACACATACATACATTTCTACGACAATTTCATGTAAGTATTCCTATTCTTACAAACACACAAACACGCACACGTGCATGTGTGATAATCGTGGGTGAACTGAGGTTAATTATAGCCTATTCTTGCTGTTTAAAGCTATTAAAAGTTAATTAGGCTTGCGACTATATCCACGTGGTTACATAGTATTAAAAGTATTCATAGCTGGTTACAAAGTATTCGTTATTATTCTATCTTTCTTTTGATCGTAGTATAAGAAATAGTAGTAATGCTGGGAGAAAATTATTGCACACTGGGAGAAAATTCTTGCATTTCAAAGTGTGCCAAGTAAAAGTAAGGTTCCTCTACGGTCAACCAAAAATGTGGTCTACCACCCTACGGTTGAGATTCATTTGAACGTCATGAAACAACAAGGTCAATTTTCCCTGGCAATAAGATTGTCATAACATAATTGTGCATAGAAAAGTCAACCTTAGCGATCGTTACATCTCGCAGAAACTTTTGTCAAAAGTGGTAGACCACTTTCTTGGTCGACCGTACATGTAGGCTAAACTTGTCGAAGTTTTTAGACCGGCTAAAGGCCTCCAACATGGTCTATCGATGGAAAGATCTAGGACCGTCAATTTTACGTACCCTTCGAAGATAGAAACGTCACTATCAGTCACCTATTCAATTAGAGCTGAGTTACATGTTGCAACAATCGCAATGAACTAACATTGCTTAGCCAAACATCGCCAAGGGCGCTACTAAGGGGTGCTAATAATGTTGCGTTGATGTTGACGGAGAAAGGATCGTGATGCAATCAGTTTTTAGGACAGTGGGTAACTTTATGAGTTAGTACATCCATCGTTCAAGTTTTTGTTTCGGTAGAGGTTATTAATCAATCAGACTTAACTTCAGACAGTTTGCAAACATCGCTATTATAGGTCTGCGTAAACTGCAAAATGACTGCGACGCTTCTACGCTACAGATATGGCGTAGGTACAATCTATAGAAGTGAGGTCTGGAAGACATGTCTATGGAATGAATGGTACCCATACATCTTTTTATCAAGAACTAGTTGTTTCGCGCGGTGGTTCTGTTCGCAATAATAGATGGAGCTGGTGTGTTTTTTTTTTTAGATTTTTGTAGAATTTATCAACTGATTATAAAACTATGTAACTAACATAGTTTTATCATTTTACTTTGTAATCAAAATGCAGCTTCAACTATCTACGAATACTACGTGAAATATTACTAATATATTGCACACAGCGTAATGACTATAATGCGTATTTCGAAACGGGTAATAAATCAAACAGTTTATAATATTACATTGTCAATAGATGAAAGGATTGAAAGTCAGTATTGGAAGTGTTTTACATAATATATGGCCGGCTATTGTTCGGGGCTTGTTTGAAATCTATTTTGGTAAACAATATGTAGTATTAAATATATTTTAAGAGAGACGGTGTGAAAATAAGTATATTAACTCTTGCCCTCGGTTTACCCGCAGTGCATAAAACGCAGGTTTAAAAAGTAGCCTATGTCCGTCTGCAAAACTTATCTATATCTATCCCATAGTTATTAAAAATCAGTTCGGTATTTTTAGGAGTTTAATATTAACAAGTAGTCAAACAGAGATCACTTTATCAAATTGTTTCCAAATGATAAACATAAGAAACCATATTTCTAGATTAAAATCTATGTTCAATCATTTCTTCCTACCTACAGTGCTAAGTAAAATACGAGTAATATTCTCTTGGTTCACACCTCATCGCGTGTGGTTACGCGCATTGTATTCAATGTACGTTGACATTTGATTTTCCGGTATTTGAAGTAAGCGTCCAACTGTTGCTGGATTTTATTGCATTGTTTACCAAACGGCTACCGTGGATACAGATCTTAGTAATATTTGTGGGTTTATTGTGTAGTGATGTGTTTTTGATTTGCGACGGTTTTTTGGCATGACGAAGATGGTCTAGCCATCAAAGAAAGATCAGATTACTAGCTTAGATGAAATACTATAGAAATGCATGCTAGGTTTACACTGAATGAACCATTACTCTTACTTACGATCCATTACTTTACTCTCTACCACATACTACCACAAAGTATATACACCCACGAATTATTGTAATAAGAACCGTATTCTCTTGCAATATTCATCAGTCAACCACAAAATCTGCTTCATGTACTACTACCTTCATGCAGTATGTAGAACCATTCTAATACTCATTAGTCAAATAGACTCTTCTTTATGTACTGACCTGGCTTCGTACCATCACTGCCGACTGTACCCGTTAGTATTCCGTTCGCATGTAATGTCAACGAGACACTCGTGAGACCCATTCGAACTAATTTACATTCAAAAGAATACTTACCTAATGTTGTCGGTGATTTTAATTACATAACCTTTTGTTTTGTTTATGCAAAATTTTTAGCACAAAGTACTTAGTTTATATAACACGTTATTATTTAATATTCTAAACATACTTTTGGTGGTGGAAGTAATGAAATGTTGCCTCTTTTGTCTAATTTTCTTTTTCGAGTTTGACATTTGACTGTTGACCTTTTTGTTATAAAACTTATGTTAGTTTGGAACATTTAATACAAATATTGTGAAAGTGAACTTGTGCCTTTAACTAGGACCATATAATACCTTTCTATGGACATTCCTTCAGGTTTTTGGTAGCAACTAAAAGTGCCCTCAATTTTTTTCTCAGTTCATTTAATCAAGTAACATCTTGTTTTACGCAAAGTTGCATAAGGTACTCGTAGAATACATTTCAAAATGAGCGTCATTTGTTTTTAAACATATTACGCACCCAATAAGGAGATATGTACTCAACGAACAAAATCAAACGTTTTCTACCGCTTAATTGCCCTCATAAATTACAAGACCATTACAATACTTAACGTAATTTAAAACTAGATAATTAAAGAGATCTCAAATTAGTAGATCCAAATAAGGGAAAATTCAATGTTAGATGGCAAAAAACTATTTAACATCATCGAGTATATATGAAGTCCAAATACAGTGACATCTGGTGGTCATGGTCGGAACTAATCGGGTCATTTCGGAAAAGGCAAAGAAGCTGCGGTTGCGCATCTGTCTAGCCTCTCGCATTCACTTTACTAGTTATCTGGAACTAGTTTTTGTGTGGGTTAGGTCTTAGGCTTTAAGTTATAATGTATAGATTCTATACTGAATAAAGCTACACTGAGAATAACCGTTTTTTATAACTTTGTTATGTAGTCAGATTTAGTTAGTGACAGCAACAAAATAACAAACATATCTGACAAAAATAGTTATTATCTGATCTGATCCTAGTTTATAATACTTACTTTTACAATATCCTGTGAGAATTTTGAAATGAAAAGTGGTCACAAACCTTATTCTTAAATCACTCTCTATGGCATGAAATGTGTTCAGTAGTTTTTGAGAAAAACGATAACATAAGTATAGAGTACTTACTAAGTTCTTATATCAACTTTTCACATTCGGTTACTAAGAGACTACCACGTTGTTGAAACATCGCGTCGTGTTGAATCCCATGAGACACCCAACAGCTTCACAGTAACGTATAATACGAGTACATATTCCCAAAACCCTTTGCAGAGCTTGTCAGTCAGTTGCGTACACGGATTGAATCGTATCCTGTAAAACCTACCTACGTTTCAGTACCACATTACGTGATGTATTAATGTAGAACTGATTACCAAGTACAAATGCAATGCTAAAGGAAATATAAAGCATATAGTAGTTTGTCAAATTAGATGTAGTCATTTATGACGTACATAATATGACAAAACTTTTTATTGATAAGTATGATATGATACTTAAAAAGGTATGATCAAATCAGATATTTTTTTTGTATGCGGACATTTATGTACACAGAAACATTTTAATTTGATCTGCTATCAAAAATAATCTTATATAAGTCACTAGCTGTGCCCTGCGGTTTTACCCGCAGCGCCCCCGTTCCCGTGGGAATTTTGAGATTTTTATTCCCTATAAACCTCACGGAGCCCGAGACCTTTCCAACGAATGCAAAACCGTGGAAATCGGTCCAGCCATTCACGCGTGATGCCTTGACCAAGGAAAACGGGTTTCATTTTTATATATATAGACTAGTACCCATCTCAAGTTGTGTCCTAGCTGGCACCAGCTTAAACTAGTATCCAAGTGTTATTGGTACCTACTTTAACTCCATAGTATTCAAGCTGAACCACCAACTAAACCTTACGCTTAAACCTCACAACTTAATCCTTCCAGTCAAAGGGCAAGTAAGCGCAACAGATCTAGATGAATACTTGTCGACTGGCTCCTCAACCGGTGTACGAGTAAATGCCGTGACTTGACCAATTACATACCGCTGACCAACTCTTAAGCTTAACCGTTTAATGGTAGGCTTGTGAAATACGGCTATGGGAAAGATGGGTTGCTTTAGGTTTGAGTCAGATGGTGGATTTGTATATAAGTAAAGTTAATGATAGACTCGGTTAGGTTTACTTAAATGACATGTTGGCAATCACATTTCACACGCAAATATTATATTAGTTTATTTTACTTATGTTCTTTTGGATAGAAGATGGTCATGATCTCCATTATCTCTCATAGACGTCCATTAAATCAACACTTAAGTAATTGACGGATTTTTATTTATAAATTACATGTTACAATCGTTTATTAAAACTCTGCTTATGTACTTGGTCCTATAATGTCTTTGAATGTAGACTGTAACTTAATTTATTAAAGTCTGCAATGCATCAGTGAAAAAGACATCAACGCGCTCTCAGTGCATTTCAGACTACTCGGTTTTAGTTTTGTTATACCATAATATTTCCTATTTACTAGTAGAAATTATGACTTTTAATGATTCTCCTACAATTTTTACGTCTTAGTGTAAAAAGTAAATTAAAATGTTAGCCTGTAATGTCCCACTGCTGGCTGAGCAGAGGCCTCACATCTCACCAAAGATAGTACAGTGAGGAGAATGAGGCGTATTCAGCACTCCTACCTACTGCGGGTTGGTGATTTCAAAGTCGAGCCATGTTTGAAAAGTAAGAAACATTGTTTTCGCTCCTAGGAATTCAACCTGGGACCTCAGTCTTGGCAGGCGAGTGCACATACCATTAGACCATCGGGATGTCTTATAGTAATACTGATATTTATGAAAAGGGAACGTGTAAACACGCATACACTATTTTGTGTTATTTTTGCTTCTTGTGTTAATCGCCGTGTCGCTGCACAGTGGCGCTATCTATAAGGTGACAATTGTCACTGTGTCGGTCAAAGGCCCGATCGCTGAAGATATCAGTGAGAGGGACTCAGCGTAACTTGCAATCGCTTTATCCCTTTCACTGTACATATATAAGAAGAATTTTCTCTTATCTTCATCTCAAGACAATAAGGAAAACCCGTAACCACATTATTTCCAAAAGATTCAACCGAAGCACATCGAAATTTAGACATAAATAACAAACATAGATATTAAAATGAGTATAATTACGTATGTAACAAGTTTTGTTACAAATTCTACTCTATAGAGAGTAAAATAAGTTCGAAAGTTGTTTGTGTTAACCGTTGGATAGTTCGGAAGGCAATGAGTAAGATTTACGTAAACGTTACGTCATCAACTAGATAGACGGTTAACTTATACGTCTGCGCAAGAATTGACCTGCGACATACGACCCCGTAGGGATGGGAAAAACTATCGATAACTGACACTTATCGATACAAGCACTTGATATGACATAAAAATATAACTTCAACGTTTAAAATAACAATCAACCAATAACATTTAACAATAAACTTTGACACAGAAAAATAATTTTGAAAAGAGAAAAGAGCATAAGTTACGGAATTATAAACGAACATTCTAACTATGTCCATGTAAATGAAAAATATGTCGAACACAACGATGGTGAGATTTGAGATCCTTCTGTTATTTGAAGTCAGTTAAAAGCTTTTATCATTGCTTGTCATCTGTTCGTCTAATCTGGTTATAAGTTTTTGTCCGCAGTGATACGTTAAAATTATACCTCTGGTTACACAATCTGATACCATTTATCGTATATAATTTTTCCATCAGCTAACGTGTCCCAACACTAGCGACGCACGGTTGCGTACAGCGGCCGGTACGGTACCACGCTCCATTATGGCGCAACACTATAATCTCCAATAGTATCCCAATGAGATTTTTAGATTTTCGTAACCAGTTCACACAACTTATAATTTACGATTCGCTTAATAAGTACTTTCACGATGTGTTAATGTTGGTTTACTTGCTTAATAATTAGTTGGAAATGTGGTTTGATTTGACAGATTTATGTTATACGTGATTTAAAGAATAATTAAGAAACGGCCTTTAAATATAATGGTCAGGGAAAAGATGTATACAAATAATTCATAATTAATTATTTATTACCCGATTCAAATGGCTTGAGATTAAATAATTAGTAATTTTTAATACTTACATTATATGTCAAAATTACCCACTGAATCTGGAAGTTTCTGAGTACGGCGGTAAGGATCTACGTTGGAGTATAATCTGTGCTAAACTTCAACCCCCATAAAATTGTATACGCCATAAAATTAGGTATGTTAATATGCAAATTGTTTATTAGTTAGACTGTACTAATAGAACTAATAGAAGGTGGTTTTACACCAAATCTATATTAGGCTACATTGGATTTGTACCAATTAAATCGCACGGAACGCACCCTTATTACACAAAAAATATAGCATAATATCCTTTGTATCTCTAGTACTCGAAACCAAATCCCAACGAAAAAAAATTAAAATCGGAAAGCGAACCGCGATCCAAATATAATTTGATATATTAAAAACACCTTGTCCACAGAAATGCTGAAATTCCAGTCCGGGGTCAGATGGAAAACAGCCCTTTGTATGTACATAAAGAATTTGAGGTAAGACCGATCGGGTGTCGCTCTGAATAATTTTTAAATCAACAGGTCCCTTTCAACCTTCCAAGGGTAGCTTTGCGTAAAACGAGATACCGATTTAAGTGTAATTTTGTTACAATATTTTTTTACTTCGTTTGAATATAGAATATTATTTCAGTTCACCTTTCAAGGACACGTCTGTTTTTTGGTTCCAAAACGTGAACCTATATCGAATTAGTTTTTTACTTGATAGATGATTTTATCGATAGCGTTTTTAGCTTGCATGTACTTTTCATGCCAAAAGTCCTAGGGTAACGCAAGCCACTGAAGGCAACCACACTCAGATAAATAATAACGACACTTAACTTACGTTATTTTTCATAAATTACGAGATCAAAATCACTCATTGAAATAAGGAAGCATTTGACGTCTCTGAGTACAGTGAACGTAAGAAAACGTCAGATTTTTCAAAGAATATTTTATAAGTCGATTCTTTTTATTACACTTTAAGAATATTATAGTTGAGAAGTTTTTTAGTTGAATGGAGACTGGCAAAATCTCATTCAGTTCTATTTCCAAAGGTGGATTACGATGATGCGGATGAGTGGGAAGTCTCCAGGTCGAGGGTGCACCTCGGGCTGCTGATCGGCAGCGGCGCCTTCGGGAGAGTTCATGCGGCACACCTGGTCATGCCTGGAGGGGAGACTGTCACTGTAGCTGCTAAAATGCTGTCAGGTATATATTTTTTTAAATAATATATAATATACCCGGACAAATTTACACACGGCTCTTCACCTACTTAAGCTAAAGTGTTGTCTTCAAGTACAATCGTGGGTTAAAATAAATATGATCTTATAAGATTTTTTTCTTATTATAGAAGTATACGTAGCTTCTCTATCGATACTTCGTATTACTCACATAAAAATAATATTATTTGAAGAAGATTGCCTTTACTTTATAACATTATATATCCTAAATAAAATATTCATAATTCGTCTCAAATAATATTGATAGAGTTTTTATCAATGCTATGTTAGGATTGACTACTGTAGTAGCGGTTCGAGTACTGACTTCAACTTACTTTTTTATCAGACTAAAAGTATACTTATTCTCCAACTAATTCTAGTTATTCTATCTTTACCTTTTCCTACAGAAGACGCTACAGAAGACGAGATGCTAGACTTCCTCCGTGAAATAGAAATGCTGAAACACGTCGGGTCCCACCCTCACGTCATACGCCTGGTCGCCTGTTGTACTAAAAGGGCTCCGCTTATAGCCCTGCTAGAGCACGCGCCCAGAGGGGACCTGCTGTCTCTACTGAGGGCTGCGAGAGGCCGAAGGAAAGAGACTCAAGACTCCAATGTGACTAGGAGGATGGATAGTGACGTAAGACCATCGGAGGGCGATTGTGAGTTCAATTGTTTTTTGTAATATTTATACCCGGACAAATTCACACACAGTTAATTAGACCCAAACTAAGCTCTTAGCTTGATTAACACCCAGACGTCGTTGCCAACAACTATGTCTCCACATATTGTTGACTCCGTTGAATCGAACCCGCAACCCCCGACACAGTAAGCGCTCTCACTGCCACTTCTTGTAGAAAGCAAAGTGCTATTAGCCTCCAATGTCTTGATGCTATTCAATGGTACCATTTTTCTGGTAAAAAGAAATAGTGGTTAGTTCTTCTTGTAGAATTACACACTATTTCTATATCTTAACTTAGCGTTCCAATTTCCAGCGCAATACACGAATCTGAGCGACTCTGATCCAGCTCTCTCTGAGATGAAGCTGTACATAGACTATGGTAGAAGCAGCGACCATTACGTGGCGGAGCCAGCGCTGCAGCTGGACAGCGGCACCATGAGGGAGTATGCGCTGCAGGTGGCGCTAGGCATGAGGCACCTGGAGCAGAGAGGAATCACTCATCGGTGAGTCTATACTCTATATTCTCTACGATCTTTAGAATAGACTAGTCTATCTATCTATGGTAAAGTTTATCAGCCCTATTAATATTGATCACCAACCCGCATTAGGCAAGCGTGGTGATTGCGGCTAATCCTTCTTACTGTACTGATATCTTCAGTGAGTCGAGAGGCCTTTGCCCAGCAGTGGAACATTACAGGCTACTACTATACTCTACTTTTTATTGATAACGAATTATCTTTGGTTAATTTATGTATATTAATAACAAGAGTACTTCTTGGTGTTTGATCTATATCATAACAACGCTAACTAACTTTATGGAAATGCTTAGAAACTCGGAAAACTTACTAACCGTACCCGAAGCTTTGAAGCGTAATAAACTAATAACGCCTGACATTTATTACAGAGCAATCTACTTGTTGCTTAAAGCAACAGGTCCCAAACGGGCTCTGTTTTTAAGGTCAACAAACATCTCCTAAATATTTAACTAAAATACATCGTCGTTTAAAAAGCGATAAATAATTCTATAGCAGATTACACACCTCTTATCCGCCACTCCTTAATAGACCTTATGTATATAGACATAAAGGTTAATACCAGTGAAAATCCCTCGATTTCCCTCAAGGACGCCCTTGGTGTACCTAGATACGGTTGCCTAGCAACGCGCACAGGCGTAACCAAGCATTGGTAATGTGCCGGAATTTTTGTGGTTATATTAAAAGTTAAATCTTCGCACATTTTCCCGTTGAGTTGCTTTTAATTGTGTTGTTATTGAAATGTTAAACGAAGTTAAAGAGGCAAGAAAGTGGAAATCTGGGGCGGAATATTTTGGTTATGAACGAAAGGGTTTGTTATCATCCAGTTTGCGATGTTTACTGATTGGTTTGGCTTTTGGGTATACTATGTATCTTTAACGGTAAGTAATCTACATATTCAATGGACTGTATTATACTGTATCGAATTGATTGTATTTTTAGCAGGTTTTCACTTTATGCCATATCTACACTAATTTTATAAAACTGCAGAGTTTGTTTGTTTGAACGCGCTAATCTCAGGAACTACTGGTCCGATTTGAAAAAATATTTTTGTAATGGATAGCCACATTCAACGGGAAGGTTATACGCTATTTTTCATCCCGGAATTCGGAACGGGCACAACGCGGAACGTTGCTTTATTTTAAAAAGCATTTTGATTCGAAAGAATTACGGTGGAAGCAATTAAACTATCATAACTTACTTCCAAAAACTCGGTTAATTAAAACCATTGCCAAAACTATCATCATTAGCTTACCAAATCGAAAACTAGTTTTCCCTTTGATCTCACAGATAAACCAACACCTCAAATATCCTAAACAAAATACCGTAAAGAAATACAAAGTTAAAACATTTCAAACAATTCTTATTCATATTATTTAACTTACGTCGGGACAATGATAACAAGGGCTGGCAGATGCTCAGTCTCGAACCGTGAAAGGTAAGCCGGGATCTATAAATAGGTATCTAAAGCTCGTGGCCCGGGGAAAATACGTTCCGGGAAAATGGGCGGAATTTCCGCGAAGCCCCGGAAATCCCAGAAAACGGGAACTCGACCGGAAAGAGGTTAACGCCTTATTTGACATATAGGAATGTTTGACATAGCCAATTTGATTTGGATTGAGTTTGGTTTTGATTGTTGGTAGATGTGTGAAGTATTTGTAGATAGGATGAAATTAGATAGGGTAGGGTTGCATCCCTATACAGTCCTACTAATATTATAAATGCGAAAGTTTGTGAGGATATACTCATATATATGTTTGTTACTCTTTCACGAAAAAATTAATGGACGGATTTGGATGTAAAATGTATTCCATGTGTTATTCTGATGTATAATCTATATTACTGTAAAGTTTCATCCGAATCCGTCCAGTAGTTTTTACGCGAAAGAGTAATAAACATACATCCCCATATCCATTCATACATCCATCCTCACAAACTTTCGCATTTATAATATGAGTAGGATAGTTGGTTGTTAGTCTCGCTTTAGAATCTTTGGTGATTTGGTTGATTTTGATATAAAGTTACCGAGGCATTAAACAAGTATTGTAAGATTCATTACGAGTGAAATTGGGCACAGATAGTGTGTGATTCTGATTACGTTTCTGCTCAAACCAACAACAATTTAAAACTACTTTGACGCTAATTAGTTTTACTTTTATAAAATGTAAACATTATATATTCCTATTTTTAGTATTTACTTGAAGTTATATTAAATTACGGACCCAAATTGAAACAAAAAAAATTGTAAAAGAAAAATGTTATGTTTTTAATGTTTACAGAGCTTTTAGTTATGAAGTAGGTGCTTCACTAATTAATTAATTAATAAATACCTTATACTTAAGTGTATTTTATTGAATAAAGAATTAAGTTATTCACTGGAATAAAAATAAGTTATCGGCTTGTTGTTTTTTAATGATTGTTTCATAGTCTAACCATGTCGAAGACCTATAGGCGGTCTAAAATTTCCGACACCAGGGTTGGCCTAACCTAGTCGAACTGTCTAACTTACTTACTTTTGTCTTGAACCTGTACATTAACTTAATTTGAGTGTAGACCAGTACCTATAGCCACAAATTGTATTTTGCAATTTATAAATGACTAGCAGTCGCCCTCGCTTGGATAAAAGGGCCACCCCTATTAGGGGTTGACTTTCGCAAAATCCTTTCTTTTTTCCTCACTTACATCATGAAAAGAACCCCTGTACCAAATTTATTTTTTTTAAGTACAGTAGTTTCGGCTGTGCGTTAATATATTATGTTAGTGAGTCAGTCTTTCAAGCTTGCCTTTTATAAATATAAAAATTACCTCGTGCTTCGAAGAGCAGGTTAACTTGTCGGTCCCAGTTGTTTCTCTCATTAGACCATGTCATCGCCTCTTGGCGGTCTAAAGACTCCCGACACCAGGATTGGCCATTAACCTACACGTGTCTGCTTCTCTCGAATCCAGAGCTTAATATTACATAATATTTATTTACTAATTTATTTGAACCCGATTTCTTGTTTCACTTAAGTTCTATAAATAATAAATATATTATACGGTTAATATAAAATTATTTAGTTACCAAAATTGTACTGTCCATTTTACAGAGACCTCGCAGCTCGCAACATTTTAGTTGACGGCGCGGGTGTGCTTAAAGTGGCTGACTTTGGCCTTTCACGGTCCGGAGTATACGTCCACACCCGATCCCGACCGGTACCTTTGCGGTGGCTGGCTCCGGAAGCTATCTTACACTCGCAATACTGCAGTGCAAGCGATGTGTGGGCTTTTGCAGTGTTGTTATGGGAAATTGCTACATTAGGTAAGAAATAAAATGTTTTTTTGTTGTTTATATCATATTCTCTTTAGTATGATATGTCATGAGGAAAGTGATTTAGAAGTACATATATACGGGATATATATATACGGGATACATGTACAAGTACATGTATCCCGCCTACCCGGACAACGCCTTACAATATTATAATAGCAAAGCACTAGAAAAGTCTCTGAAGTATTTTGCTAACATAATATAAGTAGGCGTTTTTGTAAGGGGTATAAATGAAATCATAATATTATTTTTGTTCTAATTATACGTTCATATACAGCTCTAAAACATTCAGATTATTTCCGTATTAATTAAGAGATTTAGATTGAGGGCGTAGCGTAGGTAAAATGAAGTGAATTCTAATTAACTTATTATATTACATTCATAGGGTATTTAAGATTATACGCATTATTATTTTACATTACATATTACGCAAGTAGTTAATACTTATAGACTTCACATCTTATAAATATTAATTTGATGTAATTGTCGATAAGGGTGAATTTTTTCGTTACTTGTTTACATTTGAATCAGATTAAAGACTCACAATTTTCATACAAAACTACGTACTTCCTTTTTAAATCGGTTAAAAATAGGACTATTCCGTAAACTCCATATTAAAGCTGGTGGATTATTAGGTAATATGGTGTCTACAGTGTAACGGCCCGTTCACACATGGGAGTCCATTTTACTAGAACGTTTTTTACGGATACGTCATAAATTTATACTCTGTTCACACATAGGCACCGTATAACGTTCAACGGATCCGTCATTACTGGATGCGATGTGTGAACAGAAAACTCGCAGTATACCGCCGCTATTCTACTACAAGGATGGACGCTGTCAAAACCTGACGCACACAGTATCTATCCGTTAAAATTCTACGTATCCGTATATTTTTAATAATCCGTCGTCCAGTATTCGATGATAAAACGGAATGTAATTTTTTTACGGAACGACATTTTTTACTGTATACAGAATACTGTGCCATGTGTGAAGTCGCTCATACAACTACATACGCCATCGACGAAAAAAATACGTACACGATAAAACGGAACAGTAAAACGGAGACATGTGTGAACCGGCCGTAAGGATGTCTCGCCTTGCGGCGCCATTTTGTACCGAGTTTAATATTCCCTCTTATAATTCCAGGTGGATTTCCCTACGCTGAACTCAGCAATTACCAAGTACCACCCTTCTTAGCTGGTGGCGGTCGACTTCCAAAGCCGGCTCGAGCATCCCCAAGACTGTACTCCTTAATGGAAGAATGCTGGTCGGAGGTCCCCGACGATCGGCCAACGTTTGCCCAAATAGTCGACAAGTTAACTGCTCAAAAGCAGCTGTATGTCGACCTCGACTGCATCCTACTGCCTTCAGAAGAAGATGTGTTGTCAGATTACTTGTTCCACCCTGGCTCCCCGGAACAGATCCTCGATCAATGATTTTTAAGACTGAATATTTTTAATGTTGTTATTTCTTGCACAGTAAAATGTCTCAAACTATCACTTTGTATGATTGTTGAGACTTACCTTTTTTAAACTTACACGATTTGAACACATAGTTTAAACGTACTCACACGGGTTTTTTCTTGTTCCGCGACCACGAGAGGTGCAATCCCCTCGAAACGTCGGGAAATAAAAAGTAAGTTATTACTTGCTTTATTAACTTTCTAACACGAAAAAAACCCGTGTGAGTACGTTTAAACTATGAGACTCCTTGTCATTGGTATTAATAATCTACCTATTAGTATGTAGAGCTCGTGGCATAGTTTGACTAAGCGATCTTAGTTAATTGCGATTGTTAAGGGCCTATGAGTTCCTAAAACGGGCTACTTTAAACAATTTTTTAGCCAAAAGTTTTTAATTTTTGTTTGTTTTTAATCTTGATCATATGTTTAATGAGACTACTGTTTCCGAAACACGTTGACTATTAATTTCCTCGATAGAAAATAATCACAAAGTTGGGTCTTTTATACCTTACTTTGTGAATTTTAAACACTTAGTTTGTTAAACAATTTCAAACGCATATTTCTAAAATTAATTTGAGTGATGTAAAATAAACTATGACGCAGGACTGTTGGAGTAAAATTTTTGTTTCAATATTATATTTGTAATTAAAATAAATTTCCAACGAAAGGTGGTAGATTCTTGCGAATGAGTCGCCATTACAATTTCCGCGCCGTAGTGTTTCTCGCTCTTTTGTACCCAGAGTGACAGTATGCGCTGAGGCGCCGTGCTAGTCGGACGTGTGTCGCTTTTTTCATTCCAGTGCTACGAAACTTCATAGTGTTTTCTCATTGAGATCTTATTGTTTTTTTCTATATTTTAAGCTATTGCATAGCTTCTATCGCGGGCCTTGAGCGCGGGGACCGAATCCAGAAATTCCGTAACGAAAAAACCTCGCGCAAAAAACCTAAGGCTCCCCACTAACGCCATCTAATGATAGAAAAAAAAACCTATCGCTCCCCACTAACGCCATCTAGTGATAGAAAAAATAACTATGCAATAGCTTTACCGCGGCAGTCCCCGAGTGCCACACGTCTTTTTTTTCTATATTTTATTAAGGCGGCCCCTAAACGATCAATTATATTGAATATTGTGCAATATAATTGATCGTCTTGGGCTAATATTGAAGACTGCGCAATGATTGAACGAAAGTTTGAGCGAGTTTAATTTTTATTGCATCATATTTTTTATTGCTTCGTGTAGGGTCAGTATTGCGCAATATTTGATATGTTGCTCGGGATCAAACTATCCTTCGACTGAACAAGAAAACATTGCACGATTTTCTTATTGTGCAATATAATTGACCGTTTGGATCCAAACGCAATTCAATCTTATTGCACAATTAAATATATTGTACAATGTTATTGTAGGTCTAGGGGCCGCCTAAAATGTGATTATTGTGACATTATAATAAAAATAAACTTTTTTCAAAATAGGTTATTATAAAACACTAGCTTTTGCCCGCGGCTTCGCTCGCATGGAATTTAGTCTGCCACATTAAGTTTGGTGATATGTTTATGGTTTAAAACATTTTTTTATTAAACCGAAGCAAAAAGAGGCGCCTTTTGCTTTCAAATGACATGGGTCATGTTACTGTTGAGCAACACGGTTATGGTCCATAACATAGCCCAACTCTATTCTTCGGTAGCCATAACACCGAGTTGGCCGTCGATTTCGATATGACCGTCAAAGAGTGACTTGTAAATAAGTCATGCCACTGTTGTGCATTGGGCCAGGGTCCATAGTATCCCAAGTTCCTTTAATTTACTATTCTATTTTAGTTACTACTTGCTCGCCCGCACGTACACGTCACTTGTGGCCGTCACTTGTGGCAATATAAAAATATCTTAAAGAAGTAAACATAGTAGGTAGAACCACCATTAGCAACAAACTATCATTTGGCCAACGACATTATGTGTCTAATATTCTTCACACTTCCGCCTCCACAACGTAGCGCACTCCTACCTCCGCATCGTAGCTACCTCCGCGTCGTAGCACACTCCCACCTGCGTATTGTAGCACTCTCTTGGTTCCGCATATACCCCTATGTCACAAAAGCGGCCCGTCTTACTTTATTTGGCTACTTTGTGGCCCTTGCCTGTCAAAAGGTTGCCGACCACTGACTTAATGCGAAAGACAAACGAGTACATCATCTTTGTGTAACTCCAATAGTTTAGGCAGCGCACGCCAAGATAGCTCTTAGAGGGCAGATTTTTTTCCATCCATACATCCATCCTCACAAACATTCGCATTTATAATATTAGTAGGAAGTAGGAAGTAGGATTAGTAGGTTAGTAGGATAAAATTTTATAAGACGGTTTATTTCCAAAAGTAGTCAATAGATAAAGTGGTAAATTAATTAAACGAAAAATACCTATAATAGGTGTTTCGATTTTGATAATTTATTTTATACAGCATATTTTTTAAGATTTTTTCTAAAATATTAAGGTACTTTACACAACCTCAAATGAAAAAGAGTTTTGATAAACTAATGTGAGAAAATAAAAATGAATCGTAATGTTCGGATTCGAACCCGCGGCCTTCGAGATAAGCAAAATGATTCTTCCTGTACTTAGGTTTCATTCACTAATTGCAATGTTATGCTATCGTAACGACACGTCACACGTTGAAATTAACGACTAAAATATAAGTCATACGTATATCGGAACTACTCGGCGATGCTTCGTGCTCATACGGAGGCCGTCGCATGGCGACCATGTCACATGTGTCAAACCAGTACGGTGGTGATTTTTCTCCGACTTGCTTTACAAATACTTATTTATTACGACCAAAATTACACAAATTCATTATAAATTGTAGCTTATATAACCTGTTCAGTAGTTTTTGCGTGAAAGAGCAACAAACAAACATACATCCATACATCCATCCATACATACATCCATCCTCACAAACTTTCGCATTTATAATATTAGTAGGATAGGATATGTACGTAATTTAGATAAATACAAAATGCGATAAAATTTTGATTGTTAGAATCTATTTTATCAATGTGATGACTATTCTACCCAATTCAATATCTACTACTGATTTTTATTATGTGAATTAGATAATTAAGCGCTTCGCAATCTTCTGTTACAAAACGACCGCACGCGGGCCCCGTATCTCATAGAGTGACGTCAGCGCCGCGCCGCCGCGACGGCCGCTGCGCGTACTATTCCTCCCCGGCTTCACCGCCTGCTTCACCCCCTCAAATGTCGAAATGGCTGGGGTATCCAAGCCTTAAGCAACGTGCAACTCGACTTCTACTTAGATGGGTGGCAACTAGTGTCATTTATATCAGAACGCTACTGTAATTCGGAGGGTAGGTACGTTAAATTGTCGGTCGCGGTTGTTTCATTCGTTAAACCATGTCGGAGGTCTTTAGGCGGTCTAAAATCTCTGACACCAGGGTTGACCACAAACCTAGTCGAACTTATTTACTAACCTAAGTAGTAGTATTATTTCAAGATACATCGTAATTGAACAAACAATTTTTAGTTGGTGATAGCACAGCACACTTAGGGGGGTTGGAGCGGGTCACTGGCGGGCGGGAGAGTGCCCTCTGAATGAAAGCCGGGAGAGTGGCGTTATAACTACTTTATTTACACTGCACTTATCACTATTTTCTACACTAGCTTAGTCACTACTTGCTGCAGTCCACCTACTCTCAACTTCAGTGTTCTACACTAATTTCACTATTATTGCACTACTGATTCTTTCTTCTTGTTCGCTTGACCGCTGCTGGAGACTGACTGCGTACGACTGCATCCTCCGTTCAAAATGCCACCGCTTTATATGTGATTTTATCGCTAGCTTGGCGGTCGGGCGGCGCGTGAGCAATGTTTCACGTCCGGCCAATCACAATTAAGGGGGCGTGGCCACACGTTTGCAGTCTTTCCTTCGCAAGCGTGTGGGTGTATTCGAACACGTGTTTCGCACCACTGTGTGCGTTATTTTACTTGAACAAGTTCAGACTTGTCTGAACTTGTCGGTGACATGAGCCCTTGGCTGTACAACTAACTTGTATACATCTCTAAGTTGTATCCTTAATACAATAACAATAACGAATAACAAATAACGTTGAGTTGCGCTACTAAAATCATCTTAACTTTACAATAATATGGAGACTAGTGTCGTTGTACATATTTAAATAAACATATTCCAAAACTTATAATCTAGCCATTATTCGTCGCTAACATTCTCCCCCACGGTGCGTAGCACTGCTTCCTCTGGATGCGACGAAGACGCTGGAACCAGCACGACGACTCGACGCGTTGCTCGGCGGAGTATTCCTCCCGAAGTCCGCACGTCCAGTACTCGGACTTTTCCGTCTGGTCCAGGATAAGTTTTAACTACTTCTCCACGGGGCCATGAGTTTCGTGGCAGCGTGTGATCAGTTATTAACACGATGTCTCCCTCCTTGGGGTCGTTTGTTCCTTTCCCCTGTATTCTTCTTGGCATCAAGAGTGGTAGGTATTCTTTCACCCACCTCTGCCAGAAGTGATCGGCCAGCCGCTGCGAAGTTCTCCAGTTGGCTTTACCGATCAGGTCCTTATCGTTGAATTCCCCTGGCGCCATGGCTCCGCATGATCTTCCCAGCAGGAAGTGATTCGGCGTCAGGCTTTCCTCGTCGGTGGGGTCGGTGCTTACTGGTGTGAGCGGTCTTGAATTTACAATGTGCTCAACTTCGACCAGCAACGTCTGTAGAACCTCTTCTGGGGGGTTTCTCTCGTTGAGAACTGCCGTCAGCGCTGTCTTGACTGATCTCACCAGTCTTTCCCAGGCGCCTCCCATGTTTGGACACCCAGGGGGAATGAACTTCCACTTTATTCCTTTTTCTTGCGCGGCTTCCTGCAGCTCCCGGTTGGCTCCGACGAAGTTCGTGCCGTTGTCACTAAATATGACCTTCGGGGTTCCTCTTCTGGCGGCTAGGCGACGCAATGCCATAATCATGGAGCTGGTACTTAGAGAGGGTACCAGCTCTAGGTGCACTGCTCTAGTGGTGAGGCAAGTGAACAGCGCTCCCCAGCGTTTCTCCACTCTCCTACCGACGGCGACTTGCATTGGACCGAAGAAGTCCACGGCTGCGTGAGAGAATGGAAACTGGTGGTGTTTCAGTCTCTCGTCTGGTAGATCGCCTGTCGGAGGCACTTCTGGCGCGCTCTTCCTCATTCTGCACCATTGACAGTTGCGCGCGATTGCCTTGATTGTTGCCCGTAGACCCAGTATCCAATATTTCTGTTGGATCTCGTTCATCACTGTGGCCGTGTTTGCGTGCAGGAACTTCTTATGATAGTGTTCCACGATGAGCCTCGTAATTCGTTGTTTTCCATGCAGAACGATCGGATTCATCTTCCTTCCAGTGTCGTCGTGGAATTTCATCGTTCTGCTTCTTAATTTTATGAGCCCGTCGTTTCCCACGTAAACGTCGATCTTTCTAAGTCGACTCGAATTCTCCAGGGGTTTTCCTTCTGCCAGAAGTTTCGCGTCGGCTGGAAAACTCTCCTTTTGACTTGAGGTAACCAGCACCTCTTCGGCCCTCCGGAGATACTCCTCCTCCAGTGGAACGTACGGATATTCTCTCTTTTCCTTGTTGGCCGGTCGAGACGGGACTTGACTCATCTTCCTGGCCTTCTTCTGGGGCCTCCATGCTTCGTCTTTGGGACGAGCGACGACGTTGACCACCTTCCGAACCTTTCTCAGTAGCTTGTGGGCGAAGGCGATCACGCGAGCTGTGACTCGTAGCAGGCGCTCCCAGCTCGAGAACCTGCCTGGGTCGATCAAGTTTTCTTTGGTCGTCGTCGTCATCAACACTCTTGAGTTGATTCTTTCTTCGGGCGAAGTCGTAGGTGCTTTCTCTGCATACCCCTTCTCAACCAAGTTCTGCATATGCTTCTCATAGCACGTCTTAAGTTCTTCATTTCGATCTAACTTCTTTTCTATGCTGAGCAGGCGTCGAAATGCTTGGTTGTAGTTGTTGGGCAGCGCTTCGCCTTCTGTCTTCCGTAAGAGTCCAGTTTCGTATTTTCCAGTTGGTAGCCTTTTCGTAGTGCTCTCCAGGATCTCCAATGCTCGTCTGTCACTGTCGTTCGTAGGCAGTTGATTCTGGACCCCGAGAGATTCCAACTGGAAATAATCTCTGATGACCTCTTCTATATCTTCTTTGTCGTTCGCTGATCTGCTATAGTGAGTGAAGTTCACGACGGAGTGCGATCCGCTTTCACACCCATGCAGCACCCAACCCAGGCCTGTGAGGGAGGCTACGGGTTCGGATGGTTTACCTTTCTTGAGTCTTCTCGTTACTATGAGACCCCAATTGTCTTGACCTATTAACAGCTTCGGCCTCTCGGAGGCGTATAGTAGCTGATCTTGAATCTTCTTTAGGTGTCGACAGTTTATTATAGTTTTCTTGCTTATCTCTTGCTCGGACAGTCTCAAGTCGTCGATGGTTCTCGCGGTGATGGACCTTTTAAATCTTCCATGAGCTCCTTTGATCTTCAGGTTGATCTTTTGAGAGCCTTCTTTCTTCATCACCTTTCCGCCGACTGTCTCGATTGTCAGTGTTGTTCTATCGCCTTTGGCGCCAATTTCTTCGGCTACGGATGAGTCCAGGAGCGTCACTGTTGACCCCTCATCCAGTAGTGCCAGTACTCGTACTTGACCCTTTGGACCGAACAGGTCCACCGGCATAATCTTGAGGTATGCTCTCTCTTCTCCCCTGGCGTCATGAATGGACGCGACCTTTTCTTCTCGGCCTAATTCTTTCTCGGGGGGTACCGATGATTTGTCGGAGTGTAGAATGGTGTGATGCCATCTTCCACACTTCTTGCAGACTGGTGCTCTGCAATTCACTCTCGAGTGCTTGAACCGAAGACACTTGAAACAAAATCTTGACTTCTTGATCATGTTCCACTTCTCGTCCAATTCTGCTTCCTTGAACTTGCTGCATTCCAATGGGAAATGCTCTTCTTCGCAGAACGGACACGATTTCTTATTTCTTTCTCGAGGTACTTCTTGAACCGAGTGAACTGGTTTCCTTGGCGCTTTTCTTTGCTCTGAAAGCACTTCAGGGGGAGCGTAGTTTCCGCACATCTTGGCCTCTTTTTCGAGAAAGTCCTTGACAAGTACCAATTCTTGTACTCCTTCATATTTTCTGCTTTCGTGGTATGAGAACCATCTGTACTTCATAACCGGCGGCATTTTTTCCACGACAACTGTCAGCGTTTCAGGAGAGGAGAGATATTGCGGCATTCCTAGCGCTTTGATGGTTCCTACGGCGTTCCTTATTATGTTTGCGAACACACAAACATCACCCGGGTTCTCGCTGACCTTGGCTAGGCTTTTCAACTTCCCAAGCTCTATCAGCGCTATGGCTCCAGGTCTCCCGAATCTTGCTTCCAGGCTCTCGATGACTTCGCGTGGGTCATCGGCGGTGAACAGCAGACTTCGGACGGCTTCTTGGGCTCTCCCTTGTATAGCTTTTCTTAGGCGCGCCAGGTTATGAGCGTCGCTAAGGGAAGTAGCTGTATCTTCATATGACCTTTTGAAGGCCAACCATTCTTCGCTGTTCCCATTGAAATAAGGAAGCTCGAGATATTGCGACGGGATGATGTCTCGGGGTTTCTCGGAGAGCTTGAGCTTCGCTCGGGTTAGTTCCGGGATATCACTTTTATCCCCTTTCTTGACTGGCCTGCTCTCTTCTTTCGGTTGCTCGTCTGTTTGAACGAACCACCTTTCCACTTCTTCCGATTGTTCGAAGACCTCTTCTTCAAAGCCATCTTCCCCGTCAGAATCTTTTGCAATCAAGAGTTCCAATTCAGCTTCAGCCAATATTGTCCTGGCTTCTGCTTCCTGCAGTCTCCGTAAGGCTATATCCCTTCTGGCTTGAGCTTCTGCCCTCTTAAGGTGTGACGAGCGCGTGGATGCTACGTCTTCGTCACGGGCTTGCCTCGTGGGGAGTTGTAGCAAACTGTCATCCGTAGATGGAGGAACATTTCTTCGCTGCATTATCAATGCCAAGCGTTTATCTTGATTCTGCAGTGCGGGGTGGCCACTTTCTTGACGAGTCGTTCTCCTTTTTCCTGCCGCGCGGCTTTGAACGGCGCGCGTCGAGGCGGCGAGCGCGGGGGTAGCGGGCGCCGGGGACGCGTGCGTCGATGCGGCGTGTGCCGACGCGGCGGGTGCCGTTGCGGCAGGTGCCGGTGCGGCGGGTACCGATGCGGCGGGTACCGATGCGGCGGGCAGCGATTCCATGGCAGTAGTAGCCCTCGGTAGTGTCTGGCGACCGTGTGCGCCAGGTGGCGGTGACCTCCTTGTGAGCGTCGATCTACTTGCAATCGACGCGTTCGTTTCGGTAGAGCTCGTAGAGTCGTGCGGTGTATTCACACTCCAATCTGAAGATGCGATACTTTCTTCTGTAGTCTTCGAACGCGCTGAGCCCGACCTCGTAGAGGGCATTGTTCCCGGTTCTTGAAACCCGATCCGGCTCGAAGGACCAGCTGATAGCACAGCACACTTAGGGGGGTTGGAGCGGGTCACTGGCGGGCGGGAGAGTGCCCTCTGAATGAAAGCCGGGAGAGTGGCGTTATAACTACTTTATTTACACTGCACTTATCACTATTTTCTACACTAGCTTAGTCACTACTTGCTGCAGTCCACCTACTCTCAACTTCAGTGTTCTACACTAATTTCACTATTATTGCACTACTGATTCTTTCTTCTTGTTCGCTTGACCGCTGCTGGAGACTGACTGCGTACGACTGCATCCTCCGTTCAAAATGCCACCGCTTTATATGTGATTTTATCGCTAGCTTGGCGGTCGGGCGGCGCGTGAGCAATGTTTCACGTCCGGCCAATCACAATTAAGGGGGCGTGGCCACACGTTTGCAGTCTTTCCTTCGCAAGCGTGTGGGTGTATTCGAACACGTGTTTCGCACCACTGTGTGCGTTATTTTACTTGAACAAGTTCAGACTTGTCTGAACTTGTCGGTGACATGAGCCCTTGGCTGTACAACTAACTTGTATACATCTCTAAGTTGTATCCTTAATACAATAACAATAACGAATAACAAATAACGTTGAGTTGCGCTACTAAAATCATCTTAACTTTACAATAATATGGAGACTAGTGTCGTTGTACATATTTAAATAAACATATTCCAAAACTTATAATCTAGCCATTATTCGTCGCTAACAGTTGGTGATGTGATGAATTTAGATATTTGATGTATGGATTTTATTTTACGGAAAAAAGTTCGTTACAGACCTTCCTTGTCTAACCAGGTATTTATTTAGGGTTTTCTATACTTTTGTTCTAAAGCAGAACAGAATACGATATATTTTATTGTACAGTGCCTCTCAGTGTGGCGATTGCGTCTGATCCTCCTCACTGTACTGTTCCTCAGCTTCTGTGAGAATAGAAGCATTTACCCTGCGTGAAACACATCTAGTACACTATATTGTACTTACTGTGATAAGGCAATAACAAAATATATTATATATTTTTCAAAAGAAATCTTTGGCGAAGAAGCCTTTGGCGGCTCTATAACTCTGACACCAGGATTGGTCAAGTTGACCATCCACTCGATAAGAAGAAGAAAAGAGGCTAAATACTGTTTTTTGAAGTACCTAAACAGTATTTAGGCTCTTTCGACAACCTAGATTTCTAGATTTACTAACAAGTTTGTATGAGAATCTCAACAACGGCAAGAGCAAAGTACAACAATCCAAAACATTCGATTTACAACCATCTAAAGATATGCTCAATTTGATTTCAATCAAGACTCGAACTTGATAAGAAATACAACGAAATAAATTAATATATTTTGAAGCTAAAGTCATGTTGGGAACATTATAAACATGAATTTATTAACATTTATAAAATTGTAACTTCGTTCGAAAAGTAAGTTGGTTTTTTATAATAACAAGTACTTTCTAAATGAGGCGATGCAAATAGGGTCTTTTCAACTTCAATTTTCTATCTTTCTACTTCAACATGAATTTTGGCTACCTTGAAAATAGTTAAACATCAGAGAATGGCTTTAGATACTTCGATGAATCTTTTTCGGTGAAATGAGCTTTGGTCAAATATACTTCGGTAAATCAAGGGTTAAGGTGTGAGTTGGTAAAGCGACTGCAGCAGTCGACTGCAGACTGCAGGCAGCAGGGCGTTGCAGTCGTCCGCAGTGCAGTCTGCAGTCGCTAATTCACTGCCGACTGCACACCACATAATCAACGTTGCCAATGTGTGAAAATTTCCCCAAAATGCGGGGAATTACAATTAATTAGAGATTCAATAAAACTATTTAAACGTAATGTAATGGTCAACTCGCACATACCGGAAGAATTTACAATTTACGTAAATAGATTGATATCGTAAAAAGCCTCGAAAAGGACAACTGGAATTCGAATGCTTTTAATTTTTATGAATTCGAAACTATTATTCCGATCTGATCCATATGCAAATCCAATTGTTATTACATATTATTATTTAATCCCAGTCTGATACCCTAAACTCCCTAGAAATGGTCTAAATAGTTAACTTATTCCATCTTATACAAAATAAATTAGTTCGGTTAAAGATTACCTGTGCCTTAGAAAAGGAGTACAGCTCACCTATGATGGTATTAATACAATTTTAAGTTTTTGACCTCAATGGATGTGAGTGTTAGCCACCATATTTAATCGAGGTGCCAAATATTAGATTTTTAAAATAAATTTTTAACTGTTGAAAGGGTGATAAAAGTATACGAAAAAGTCCCAAATTTAAAATTAATAGTTATTTTGTATTAGGTATAAAATTATTTATAAGTGTACCATGAAATCAAACGACTAATTATGATCTCAATACAAGAAATTATTCTTTTTAATAAATAAATTGAGGAGTAATTATTTTGAAAAATGGTAACCCATATTCATTTTTCAAATTTTGACATAATACAATTTATGGTCGGAGAGCCGACCGCCACATTTGCTGCCTACCGTTGCAGATACAAATATGATAATAAATAATCGAACGTTTTCAACACAATTTGAAGAAACAAAACAACGTCGGTAACAAAAATAACGTGGCTTCGATTAAATTAATGTCAATTGATAGTTATTAAAATACTGGTTTAAAAATTTCGGTTTTATAATGCATTATGTATTTATTCAAATGTTTATGTACTTCGATCAATAATACTGTTAGCGACGATAGCGGATAGGTCTCTCATAGTGTGTATGTAGTTTAAGACTGATTAGGATATTTAAGATAAGTAATGTTTAGTAATGTACATAATTAAGATGAATAACAGCGCACTTGAAAGTGCTCTTATTTTATTCATAAGATTTGCTACTTTATTTCTAGGTGTCATGGTAGTAATTAGGTTGAAATTAGAAATGATTTCAAACTATTGTCTCAGTTCGGTAGTAAACAAATAAAGATGTCCCCACGTCATCCACGCGGACAGCATTTAGCTTTGATTTTGAACGTGACTCGTTATCTAGTTGTGTGTTGATCGAAGTGTAATTCATCAAATTCTACTTATTCAAAAAACTAAATTTGTTTTTGTTTTTATTTTATGTCTGTCACGTCGTTGGAACTAAATTTATATTTAAACCTCAATATTTCATTGAACTGATTTTATATTTTTTGGGGTATACAGTCAAAATGGTCTTTTAAAAAAATGGTGGTGGCTGTCAAAAAAGTGAATTTATATTATACTTTTCAAGTTTTTATTATACTACGTAGCAGAGATAAAAACCACGAGACCTTGATCTATGCCACATTTGTCAATCTCAACATAATGATTTTCTATTGAGTAAAATGATTAATCATTACTAAGCAACCTAAATTGTATTAAAAAAATAACATTAGCTCCTACACTATTAATTTTGTTCGTTTTTCAAAATATTTTTCTCTTATCTGCTGTTGCTCTACGTCACGACTGCAGGACAGCACTCCGCGACCGCAGCAGAAATGTCACCGCGCGCTCGAAATTTCATAGAAACTAGTAGTGAAGCTGTGTCTGCAGTTGCAGTCGACTGCTGCAGTCGCTTTACCAACTCACACCTTAATCCTTCGGTAATAAGGGGTAATATGAAATGATCTCCACGATTCAAAGACATTTTCCATGATATTTATTATTAACAGAAAACAAAATTTAGTACGATCGTAAGTTTGGCTGATTTTGGTATAAAAGTACTAAATAGACTCAGAAAAAAATGCAATAACTAACGTATTCTTTCTTTGCCACTTGCAGTGATAACTCTAATATTATGGGTTACGATAATAGCGATGGCGGGTACAACGGTATCGCGTACCCAATGGCCCGACCCGAACAAGGACCCGCTGGTGTTTGTCGCCAACCCTGTAGAGGCAGTGATGCCGGGCCACTGGGTGCCGCTCAGCATCATCAAGGTCATCCTCGAAGGGACCTCCACCATGCCACCAACGGTAACTAGTATGAAACAGGTGATGAGTTTTCCTGAACCAAAGCCCGTGCCAGCACCGCCTGCCGACCCGCCTCCCGCTCCAGAAGATCCCCCACCCCCACCTCCGCCGCCAGAGGAGCCCGCGGCAGACCCACCGGCCGAACCCGAGCCCGAGCCCGAAACAGAAGCCCCCGCGGAACCTACCGAGGCCCCCGCAGAAGAAACCGAAGCTCCAGAGGAAGAAACTGAAGCCCCTGCACCTGAGGAAGACCCCCCTCCACCGGCCAAGAAGAAGAAACCCAAAAAGGTCGTGGATGACCACGCTAATGTCAACTTCAAGCTTAAAAAATAACTTACAGTTTATTTTATATTTAGGATTAAAGTTTTATAAAAGACGGTTTAAATGTAATTGGACAATTTTTCTTCATTCATATTTTAACTTCGAGCTCAAATCAAACAAAGAGCAGAGATCAAACCGTAACCGCAGGCGGTTGCGGATCCCCGACACTGCGGCCCAACTCATTTGAACCGCATAGCGCATTTCTGTTAAAGAAATAAGAACCTAACAATCAAAATCGGTCCAGTAATTAAAGATCGGCTCAAAATTACGATCCTTTATAAACAGGAGGCTATTATGCGAACGAAACGAATCAAAATGAACGGGGCGTTTTGAGTTATTTTTGAAAAAAGATATGTTTGTTTTGTGCCTGTTTTTCGTATCGGGCGGCCATTCGGTGGTGTACTCAACATTTGGTTCGTAAAATATTCTTCTTAAACTTCTCAGGCTTCTCAGTCTTGGACGAGTGTTTAATGTTTATCGGAGCGTTACCACGCTTCGGAAACACGTCACATTGTCGGCCCCGTTTGTTTTTGCGTTTGTTTCCATCATTAGACGAGGAAAGAGATCTTTAGATGACGTTTTCGTCACCAAGGTAAGTCACTGAACTGAACTTATGATACAGCCCAAAATGAAAAATTAAAAGAAAGTCCTTACATTTTTCTCTTGAATACAATTACGGTAAAACATTTAGTAAATGCAGAAAGAAAAATGTTTTCAAGCCCTACCTCATTCAAATCAATGGCTTACATAGCTCGGGGCTTATGAAAATTACCCTTTTTGTTTATCGTCGGCGACCAGTGATGGAGAATATTGAATCGTTAGGCTAATCCTAACTAATATTATAAATGCGAAAGTAACTCTGTCTGTCTGTCTGTTACGCTTTCACGCTAAAACTACTGAACTGATTCGAATGAAATTTGGTACGCAGTTAGTCCAGAGCCTGAGAAAGGACATAGGCTACTTTTTATCGCGAAATTCCTGCGGGAACGGGTACAACGCGGGTGAAACCGCGGGGCACTGCTAGTTAATAATAAGGGGAATAAATATAGGAAACTAGCAGCGCTCCGCGGTTTCACCCGCGTTTGTACCCGTTCCCGCAGAAATTTCGCGATAAAAGTAGCCTATGACATTTCTCAGGCTCTGGACTAATTGTGTACCAAATTTCATTCAAATCAGTTCAGTAGTTTTGGCGTGAAAGCGTAACAGACAGACAGAGTTACTTTGGCATTTGTAATATTAAGTTAGGATGACAGATACATAAACAATTTACAGATATGTAAACAATTTATTAACCTGTTAATGACACGAAACAATCTAGGTAAGTACCTAAGAACGTAGATTGTCGGTTTGTTAAAGTTTTGTATAGTAATGACTGTCATTGCTTGGGCTTAGATCATTTTGGGAGATACCATGGGTGACCAATTGACGGCGCCATCGCCATCGCAATCGAATCGAACGCATTTGGTATCATGCGAAGTATGCCAATGGAACCAAATAGGTCGATATAACAAAAATCTAAAATATGTATCGAGACACCTCGGTGGTCTAGTGCTATGTACACTCGTCTGCCAAGACTGAGGTCCCCGGTTAGATTCCCGGGTCGAACGAAAACAGTTCGGTATCATAACATCTATCGCTAATATTCTAGTCTCTAATACTAAAGAAATTGACTTTTGTTTTTTTTGTCTGTTTGAACGCAATAATCACAGGAACTACCAATCCGATTTGAATAATTCTTTTTCTGATGGATACCCAGATTCAAGAGGAAGCTATGTTTATCCCAAAATTCCTACAGGAACGGGCACAACTCGGGAAAAACTACGGGACGCTGCTAATGGCTTACTTATAGAAAAACGGAGGAGCATAACTTAAGCACTTTAGCATAACAGTAACTTTGATCCTATTTACTTAATGCCACTTCAAATACATTCTAAAAAGTCCTTATTACAACTTAAATACACCTGGAAGCTATAATTACCCGAACCAAACAATGCAACCATCCTTTTTGAAGCAAACAATAGGAACATGTCGGGACAGGCATCAAACTGTTATAGAGTGACTCAGACGTGTTTTACAACGATAAGCTATCCTACTGTCCTCATAATGTACTGCACTAAGACAACAGGGTTCGGTAGACGAGAGACTGGACTGATTATTGCGACGGACATTTTGTCCGTGATATAAAATACCTCTTTCTAATATTGCATGGATAGATGTATAGATGCATGTTGTGGCACCTATAGAAAGTGCATCTAATCATTAATTTAGTGGTAAGTTTTTTTTTGTAAGTTCCATGTTTTTTATTCTTTAAATAAATATATAAGTTATTACAACGGACTAACCTCAAGTAAGGCTATACAAAGTATGAAACCTACCTATCATTTTATATTCTCCACGGACTCACATCCCCGGTCTGTCCAGGCCCTAAGTTCTCAGGTAAACAGAGGGAAATATAAAAGGTAATATTGTTTGTGTAGCGGTGTTCCGGTTATCTCGAGGGATAACAGAGATGTGTCGGGCGCCACTTGATTGGGGCTGTGGAGTTAGCGGGAATGGGAATGGAGCTGGTTTAGAAACTGTGTTTCAGGTTATCTTTAAACTTACCACCATTGTTTATATAGGTATCTCTACTTTAAAGTAAGTAATATTGACATTTATAAAAAAATATATTACATTACTTTGCAATTTATAGGTGAAATGTAATTGTGTCTTATGAGGTGTTCAGGTAGGTTTCATACTTTGTATAGCCTTACTTGAGGTTGGCCTGTTGTAATAACTTAGTTTTTATATAAGGAAAAAAAACATGGAACTTACAAATAAAACTTACCTACCTACGACTACATTAATGAATTAGATGCACTTTCTATAGGTGCCACAACATGCATCTATACTAATAATAAAAAGAGGTAAAATTTGTAAGTTTGTTCGTTTGTTTGTATGTTCGAGGTAATCTCAGGAATTATCAGTCCGATTTGAATAATTATTTTTGTGATAGATAGCCACATTCAACGGGAAGGTTATGGCTACTTTTCATTCCGAAATTCCCACGGGAACGGGTACAACGCGGGTGAAACCGCGAGGCGCGGCTAGTATCTTATAATAATAATACTTTAAGCAAGATACCTGAAATATAGACAGACAGTTCCATAAGAGGGATTACTACTAGAAACAGTACATTATGAGGAATTTACTTGAACAGACGGCCGGGTTAGCCCGCCAACCCCTCCGCTGCCCGCTAATCCCATGGCCTCCTGTCAAAGTCCTTCCAAGAACCTCCCGGCAGGTAAGTAATTAATGTACAGCGCGTCTTCAAATACTTTTGTTTTTAATTGTTAAGTGGGGTTACAGCTCCGTGGCTTCCATTGTCTTGGAATTACTCGATTTAATTATTTTACAGGAGTTTAGGAGATTTTTAGGAAATACTTTGGTACTTCTGATGTGGTAAGTCTCTACTCATATTTTAAGTTTTAACCGCATGTCCAGACTGAGGTCCCGGTTTAAATTCCCGGGTCGAGCAACTACATGTTTCCTACTTTTCAAACATGCCTAATTATGCCTAATCCTCCTCACTGTACTGATATCTTCAGTGAGATGAGAGGCATTTGCACGTACGTTTGTCTGGATGTACTCATAATATAAGGGACTTTGACATCGCGTGTCTTGTAGTGTAGATTGGTTTACAAGCTGTGATAAGTTTGCAAGCAAATGCTATACTTGCAAACTCAAATGATATACTTGCAAACTTATCACTTATGACATGCCTGGCGAGAGTCACACAATGTTACACTATTCGCTCGCTCGCTCGCGATCTAACCAACTTAAAAACTAGCTCAAAAACACACGTTTAATGCGAAGTAAACGCATTCGCTAGCGTAAGCAAACCACTGAAAACAAGTGTCCCTCAATGAACAGTTGTAGAAAGGGAAGTGCTATGGTACAGTAATGGCTATGCCTTTATTCGGATGCGAATCTGTGTACTAGGGACGTCATACGTCTTAGGTATAAAACCCGCGCCGCGGGTACCGCAATTAGTTCAAAATAAAATCATTTAATAGTCCCTTAGGAAACTATAAGTGGATACGTTCATGTTCCTTCCAGAATACCGAAGGCAATATAAAATAAAATATATTTCTCATTGACAATCGGTATTAGCGAACTAGCAAAAGGTGGGGACTGGAGATGTTAATCATAATAAGGGACCAGCCTACTGATGTAACTTCTTACCTAGGTACAATTATTATAGTTAGGTAGTTTCAGAAATTCCCAGCCAACTAGCTACGTAGAATTTACCCAAAAGACTACCTACCTAACCTATCGAGCCATTTTAATAAACACATAATTATGAAGAACAGTTTAGCTATCAAGTGGTTTGTCACTTACTGATATACGCAATTTTCCGAAGAGCAAAAGGGACAAAACACAGTAGTGTTTTAGTTACGCCGCTTTTATTAATAAGACCCATTTAGTTTAACTAACGAAGATTATAACAGCTGTTAGCTTTCAGCGAACTGTTAATAAAGAAATATTTTTAATGAATCGAACTTGTTAAATCAAGCTTCAGTCATGTAGACTGATCGTTTTTGCAGAGGTAAGGAGTAGGAGTTGTTGAATTTATAAGAAAAGATATAAAATTTAGTTGTTTTGAATGCAGCGAGGTGTGGGCCGTTAGTAAAATTGTACCTACATAGGTACCTACTTATAAAATTGACTCTTGTGACGTTGCCGGCGAGTTCTATATCTATATAACTTATAAATCCGCTGAAACAACAAATTAAAAATAATTACACTTTACATTACAGTATTTATGCAGGAACAAAGTTCCCTCTAGTCCTACTAAGTACTATTCAATACAAAACAATCAATAAATCTAATAATACAATTCTTTTAATTACACTACATTACCATAGGTACACAAAGGTAATAATAATTTAGTAAAGTAAGTACAAGAAAGGGTCATTAAAAGTTATTAATATACGCGTCCGCGGGCGCATTCCAGCCAAAGGCTTTAGGCCCTTTGTGATTCTTTTGTTTTTTTGTCCTTCGATCGCACTGGCTTTGTTTCTTGGAGTTCGGTGAAAAGAGTCCTTCATTTAGTTCGCAATTTTAAAATAACTTAGTACTTTTACTACTTGGAGAAGTTAAATTTAAGTCAGTGCTTAGAAGTCAGACCATATTATTTACTTAAGTATTACCTTTAAGTTTATTTTAGGTAAAAGGTTTAAATCTACATTTAATATAACTTTTGAGAACGGAAATATTACCTACTATGTACCTAAGTATATTATTTGAAAAATTGTGAAAAATTCCTGGACACGCCTAGCGGGCCGTCAGGTAACAGAAAAATTACAATGACACACCTGGTGAGTCGTTGGTATTGAATGTGTTTTAAATGTGTAAATGTGCTTCTAAATAAGTACTTAAGTCGGTAATTACTTAACTAATTAAGTACCTACCTAATTAACTGGTATTTACTATTTACAACCCCTGTTATTACACTATTAAATTATTAGCTTGCATAAGTACTTAATGTGGGTGTAGGTATTTACTTTAGAAACTATACAGAAATTAACTAAGCTAGGTAGGATCTAATAGGCTAATTAAAGGTAGGTTACAATTATGTAGGTACCTATCTAAACTACCTGATAGGTACCTGTGCACCTTATTAGGTAGTAGTAAATACCTACCCAGGCACTGATTTCATTCTAATTACTTACTTAGTAATAAGTGGTAAGAAGATAGGTAGGTACCTAGATACCTACCTATATGCATTATGTTTCAAACTACAAATACAATTAGGGTAGGTATAGGTAGGGTGTTTTTTCACTAGAGCAGAGCCATGCTATAGGTATAGGTACTAAATATTAGGGTGGTAGCTATCGAACGTAGCATAGCATAGCCCGCTGATAGAAGGCACTCTTTCTCTTAGTAAGTAATAGTAATGAATTAATCTAATGCAATTCGTACTAATCGATTCGTATACTTCCCCTACCTACCCTACATACCTACATATTTCCTTATTTGATGAAACAAAATTATCAAAGGAATTACTAAGTATATTGATATTATCTCTATCTGAAAGTTAATAATTTAGAAAGCCTGCTGCAGGTTGCAACTTCTAAACTGCACAAAAAACAACCATGGCAACAGGCATCTTGGAAGAATGCGTACCACGTGGTTTGCCTAGCGCCGGCCGGCTAACGAAGAAACGACCAAGCTACTTTGAACCATATCGACTATCAAAGCGTTATCAAATTGTGAAACTTAGAGAGTGCTGATAGGGTTTAATTTAGTTTGAACGAAAATATCAGCTACCACGTGTGTTTCAACCAAGAAATACGGGAATAGTGCGTGACAAAGTTTATTGTCGTCTAATCGTTATCGACCGTTCTATAATTTGCGCTTGTTAACAAATTAGTACCTACTTACTTATTTTATACATACATTGTCATTATGGGTAATTTAAAAATAGTTTAAAATGAATAGATATTTGACCGCATCACTACATAGTATAAAATAAAGTCGTCTCTTTTTCGTGTCTGTCTGTTTGTCTGTCTGTATGCTTAAATCTTTAAAATTACGCAACGGATTTTGATGCGGTTTTTTGTAATAGGTAGAGTGATGCAAGAGGAAGGTTTTTATGTAAAAAAATTCCCGAAATTCCCACGGGAACGGGCACAACGCGGGTAAAACCGCGGGGCGCTGCTAGTGTTCTATAAATTAATAATTGTGTCGTGGAATTCTTAATAACTTAAGTTTTGTGCAAAATAATATAAACAAAATGCGGAAATTAGATAGCTTAAACTCTTTTACCTACAAAACACAGCTTGAATCTATAAAAAACATAATTATTTTGTCACTTAAACAATACCATTAATTCTAAACATGAAACTGTAGAGTAGAGGTTCGTATTCGATCATGGAAATGTGTAACTTATCGATAATAACAATATGATAAGAACAAAAAGCACAACACTACGCTTCTATTTGTTGACTCTGTCCCACCCCGAACATAGTCCGTCTCGTTCGTTCACTAACTCAACCAACTCAACTCACTCACTCAGTCGTGTTTTGACAGCGGGAGGTAGTAGTCGCGCGTTCTGTTCGCAAAACAACGCGTGTAAAGTTTAATACTTACAAATAATAAACTATTTTTTGTCTATAAATGAATAAAAGTATAAACAGTATTTACTGAGTGTTATCGTGATTATAAGTGGTTTTTTTTGTGATGACAGGAGAGGATGATAATAATATTTTGGACTGAAGTGTTGTGTTCATTAGTCGAAATAAGTTAATTGACAGTATGGCGATGTATAATTTGAGCGTTTGTTTGGTGCTGGTGCTGTACCAACTGTCCGCAGCCTACAGCGACGAGGCCTCCTCGGAGTCTACCGATATTGGAATCAGTGGTGAGTTTCTATTCAAAAGAGTTATTACTTTTAAAAACATAACGACGGTTGAACGAAAAAAGTTACCAAGCGACACTAAGGGCCAAAATGAGTTTTTTATATATTCGGAATCAGCGAATTTTTCTCTATCGATTAGTCTTAGTCCCATGTCTCTACGAGCACTTTTGATGTCGCTTAGGAACTCCGTAACAACGGGTATTTTTCTTGTTTTCGGTGACCAAGCGACAACATTTTGACACGTTTTAAATTAGCAGGTATTTGGTAAAATCTACTTGTTTTTTTTTTTCACTTAGTAATATTAGCCTTTACACGATTTTAATTCACACTTAAGTAAGTAATTTCTGCCTTTCCACTGTTGGAATCAAATTAGTACTTGGGAAGTTTCACCTAAAATACATTTATTTATTTATGGTATTTCTGACTCTTTTACAAATCTTTAAGATATTTTTTCTGTCGTTAAGTAATTTTTCACAAACCGCAATCATACCAAAGATTCGATATAGTAACTTTTACTTACCGAAAATAAAATAATATTATGGCGCTTAGTAACTTTTTACCTGCCGTTTTATTTAATAATTGTGTACTTTGGATACTTATTACTGAATAATTATTTAATTTAAATGTGGTTATCCCAAACAAACACTTGACGCGTTGTCGCTTATCCCAGCTGTGAATCATATCTAGTTCGGTGGATGGTAACGGTTTTATCGATCAGTCGTCGTTCCACTGTCGCTAAGGTAACCCTCGTGCGCGCTCTCGCGCATTTCCTTAGGACTGTTTTGTGTGATACGACACTTGGTATGTATTGAAACTATTATTTTCAAGCTAATTTGTTTTATGTTTTTTTAAGTGATATATTTTTAAAACATAATTAAATCTTTTAGTTCAACATGAATCGCAGTCGGCGAATAAATGACATAATTGGACGAGCTTTATTAATTTCGGGTGTGGAAAGAGTTTTATAAGTCACTCTTTGATAGTTATATCGAAATCGACGGCTAACTCGGTGTTTTTTAACCAAAAAAAAAAAAAAAATGTACACATTAGTTAATAAAGGACCTTGAGAAAATTCCATTCTTCGGTGGTCGAAAACACCAAGTTGGCGGTCGATTTCGATAGACATGTCAAGGAGTGACTTGGACAACTCTTCAAGGGCTTTCAAATGACATAAGTTATGTCACTGTTGAGCAATACCATCAGGGTCAACTGCACATACACCCAGTGTCGATATTTCGATGGTCGAAAACACCGCGTTGGCGGTCGATTTCGATATAAGTGTCAAAGAGTGACTTGTACAACTCTTCAAGAGCTTTCAAATGACATAGGTCATGTCACTTTTGAGCATTAGGATCAGCGTCGATACTTCGGTATGGCATAGCCCAACTCCATTCTTCGGTGGTCGAAAACACTAAGTTGGACGGCGATTTCGATATAACTATCAAAGAGTGACTTATAAAACTCTTTATGAGCTTTCAAATGATATGTGTCATGTCACTGTTGAGCAATACGATCAGTGTCGATACTTCGGTGGTCGAAAACACCGAGTTGGTCGTCGATTTCGATATAATTGTCAAGGAGTGACTTGTAAGAGCTTTCAAATGACATTAGTCATGTCACTGTTGAGCAATACGATCAGGGTCAACTGCACATTATTGCACATACACCTAGTGTTTTTTCTTCGGTGGTCGAAAACACCGAGTTTGGCGTCGATTTCGACATAACTATCAAAAAGTGACTTGTAAGAGCTTTCAAATGCGTAAGTCATGTCACTGTTGAGCATTCCGTCCAGGCTCCACAGCACCTCCAGTGGTAATTCTTCGGTGGTCGAAAACACCGAGTTGGCTATCGAATTCGATATAACTGTCTAGGAGTAACTTGTACAACTCTTCAAGACCTTTCAAATGACATGGGTCATGTCACTGTTGAGCATTGGGGCAGGCTCCATAGTTACCTGCCCGAGGTCCTTAATTTTGACATTTCTGGAGCGTGTAGTTCAATAACGGTTTGGAATATGGAAAAAGTGGATAGAATTACAGTTATAGAGAATTTTATAAGCTTTCATTTCATCATACACTTTTTTTTGCTACATTGCACTGTTTTTCAGATATTCGCGAAAAACACTCTTTTTTGACATTTGACCTTGAATAAAAAAAATTCCATACACGGGAATGATGGGGAACTTTTACACATTGTTTATAATTATGTTTTCAACAATTTTCCTGATTTTCAGCTTGTTGGGACTTTATGCAAACTTACCCTCATTTTTTGGTTTAATTTGACCGGATTATTAGTCTATTTAAAAATTCACGATAAAGATATACCAAATGCTGTGAAACTCATACCAAATTGGTTATTTTTATATTTGACTAATTCTGTAGCATAAGTTGATTATAAAATAAACGAATCTAGAAAACAAATGAACACGGTCTTTTTAATTTTCAAATGCATATTTCAAATTTATACTTAATCCCCCTTATTAGCGTCAAATTAATAAATTTACTTACTGAATCTAAAAACTTTCAGTTCTACGTTTATTTTATTTGGTGGCAAGTAAATTATTACTAGCACTAACATAATTTAATTTGTTGTACAGTTAACATTACTTGTTATAATAATACAATTTTATGAAAAGTAGACCTCTTTGCTTGTTAATTTAAACAAATAATTCTCTGTTTGTCCCTTTTTGCTTCGAACCTATTGAAGATGAATAAATATTTAGACATCTTTACCAGCTTGAAAGATAAATTATTTTGTCGGTTGGTAACTTTTACCTGCTTCTAATTTCAGGTAAATTGTAACCAAACGCCACTTCCTTACAAAATATTACAAAAATATATTTTTTAATAAAGCCAATTTATAAAGGCATTAAAATATTTTAAAAATCTGTTGGATTTTTTCAAATACCTTTAATAGCTAATTTTCTACGATTTTTTTAAGAAAAAATAAATCTTTATTCTGCTCTGTTGTAAAATTAACAATATGGCGCTTGGTAACTTTTTTCATTCCAGCGTCGATAAGAGGTTCATTTATATCACGGTAACTTTTTTTATTACCTAGTCATTGTTTATTGTAGTTACCTACCTAATTATTATTTACATTTTAAAGTTTTGTTTTGTTTCCACACCTAGTTTTAAAATATTTTAATTTAATGAATTGTTATTCCTAAATCCTACCTAACCTAGGTAGGATTTAGGTCCTGAGATGTTACCAAGGTCCTGAGATGTTTGTTTATTATTATTTATTGAATGTTAGGTATTTTTTTATGTTATGAAATGCAAACGACCTTTCTTCCAATTAACTTTCACTTATACTTACTTATGTACCTAGTTAAGTACTCTAGATATCTAAGTCTAGGTATTTCCGGGTTAACCAATACCATTATACCTATATATATTATATTATACCTATGTTAACATTATAGGTATTTACTTTCGCTACCTAACTAATTTGTTTACTTAGATACTTAGTTACCTTCTGTTCTGTCCTACTGAATATTTCGGTAGGGTGGTAGGTACCTACCAATTGTTCATCGACATTTAGGTATTTGGAGCTTACCTACCTAAATAGTAAGTAGGGAAAAACATAGGTCCAAATCGATGTTGGTTAAATCTTTCCTTTCTCGTTGATCCGATCTCTGTTCACTTTTCTTACCAGCAGGACTGTAGATATGTAAACACTACGTTAGAGTTAAATACCTAGGTACCCACTAAACTTACCAGCTTACTGTATCATCACCATCAGCTTACTGACAGGAGTCGCGGGGCTAACTTGCCACACTCCGCCATCTACCTATCATATCTAGGTAATCTAGATATTAACGAATTTGTGAATTATGTAAATAGTCGACTCTAGTGTTAACTATGATCTTATCACTAACTTACGAATGTTTACAAGACTTGGTAAATTGCATTCTAAACTCAAATAATGACAGTAGGCACTTACATAATCGAATTAAAATGGAATAGCTTATCGTGATAAATCGATACCACTATCAGTTGCTATGGTGACACTTGGCGCCGGCCCTCAAGGCCTGCCGACTGTGTGAAATAGGTATTTACTTGTTACTAGGTTACTGTATCAATACCTGATACCTAGGCTCTAGGATTCTAGTCTAGGTTATTACGGACAGGGCATTGGGTTACACCTTGATTTCACTTAAGATAATTTCAACTAGATTACCTACCCAGATCTGTCTACTTCCAAAGTAAGACCACCTATAAAGTTTGTGCCTACTCGCTTAGATTGGGTATTAAACTATATTTACTAGCCTACACGCTACTGATTGTCTACCTACTTGTAAGGATAGTTTAGGTCTAGACTACAAAACAAATATAGGTAGGTACCTACCTACTTAAAACAGCAAATAATGTAAGACGCTAACTTTTACAGAACACGATAAGATCCCACCAAAACTGGACTAATCATAAATCACCTTCAAATAACACTAATCGCCGAATGTGGAATTCCTCGAATCATTCCAAATTCGTATTAATGACGTCACAGATCGATACGCTATCACTGGATATGATAACGGCCAGACTTGGCGCCCTGGCTGCTTATTGAACCTAGATATCGAGGAATAGGTACCTAGGCTTTATGCTATCCAAGTAAGTTTGCATGGTAGTTTCGTTGTATGTATTGCAGATGCTAGTGTAGGATGGTTAGAGAAGTCCTTACTTTGTTCGGTTTACTTAATAAATTAGTTGTCTTAATTGTTTAGTTGACTAGTTCAGTTCTTATATTGACAAGGCTAAGCTAGAGCCGAACATCATCGCCTTCTTCATAGTAATTTGGACATATTTCTTAGAGTTCTTCATACAAACTTATTAGATTATCCAGCTAGCTAGAGAAAGTGAAGGCGATTTATTTAATTACCTTATTCAAGATGTTTGTTCTTCAGAATGTTAGTATCAATGTTGTGATGAAGGTAAAGTCTGGTAGGCCATGGATGGCAGATGGAACATGATTGTGAAATGTTCAAACAAAATATTTATTAGTACAATAAAACCTTCATAATACCTATAGACCTTTATGATTGACAATCATCAATCAGCTGAAAACGTTAAGCTGCGATAACACTCGTTCAATGTAATTTAGGAAATAAATACCTTGTTTGATAAATTAAAGTCAGGGTTATTGAACTATTATCGTTTCGAAAGCGAAGAAAGTATTGATTAGATTGTGTTTTATCTCTTGATTAGTAAATACCTTTGGCATTTGTTTTTAAATATGAGTAATTGGAAGCACTTGTGTGATAAGAATCTAATCTGGAGTCAAGAATCAGTAATCGTACTTTGTCACTGGATATTTCTTGGGTTTTCCTTTTTAATGATCTGCGTAATATAAAGGGGTGGCCACCCTGCAACAATGACGAGGCGTTTATGATGTAGGAGTTTTTATGAAAGTATAATAAAAAGAAGCATTACTTACCTCTTACACTATGATTGTCCTTTCCTCTAAATGCCTTCCCAATGTAACACACTAGTTCGTCTTCATACCATATCTGGTAGTTATTTGATCTTCCTTCAGAACGAAATCAAAATGACGCCCTCCTATTGGTCAAACCATTACGTTTGAACATCGCGTGGTGAACATAATACTTTCCTTAGGCTAGACTGCAAACAAGGACAATTACTTTAAAATTTGCCGTGTTCAGAAATCTCTTCACTCACGCACGCATACGGCGCATACCATGTCTGTCATAGATTAAATTATAGTTATTATGACGTTTAGATATGGACGCGTAGTCATACCTATAAGGATACGGAAGGTTTTAGCACACGTTCGCTAAGCGGAGCGGAGCTATACGGAGTTCAAATCACCAATCACAGCGCATTAATATTGCCTAATAACGCATTGGCTGTGCCAAAATCTTTTCGTAATGCGTTATGATTGGTCAGTTGAGCTCCTCTCCGCTTCGAACCTTTTCGAACCTAGTGTGCAATTTGAACTAACTCGCGAACCAAAAATATTCTTGGGTATTTAAAAAAAGAACAGTGGAAGCTTCTACCTTCGAAATTAAGTATTGGTTAACCATTTCGTAGCCCACCATTGAAATACATGGCCAAAAACCCCTCAAAACTTTCAAAGACAAGTCCTCAACGTAACGCATAGCAACATGTGCTAGTAAAACCATAATTACCTACTTGATTAGTAACCCAGGGTGGAATCCCGTGACGTCACCGGCGCCGTCTATCGGCCGGCTGCCATGTGTTGTACCTACAGTTGATGGTTGGATTTTATGTGCTGTGCATTTGTTTTGCAGACAAATAGCTTTGAGATTCGATCACTGGCCTATATAGAACCAGACGGGTAAAGATTTTTCAGAAATAATTAGGTTTTGACGTGGCAATGTTAAGATTTAGGAAGTAGAATAGCCCTGTTTGTTTTTTAATTATTTTAGTAGGTACCTACGTTGTTTACAATATCCTGTAGCAGACAGAACATAGGTACCTACAGAAATACTAAGTTTTTAAAAAGTTACTATTGGTCTTCAAAATCTCTCAAAAATCAACATTTTGAAGCATCTCTGCAACAAGCACAGAAGATGTTAATTATTTTTCTTTCTTCTTACAGGTAAGTTGAAACCTTCTAGCTATCACAAATGTTGCAGTAAGCTTGCAAACAGTAAGTGACCCTCAATAACTACTACCCTCCGAACCTTTACCTACGATAATTCATCAAACCACCAGCCCATGACGTCATAGACAAGCCCTACCCTATAATTAGATCGCATGTTGAAACACAATCGTCTGTCACAAAAATGGGGTACTCTTTAACCGATGTCTGGCGCCTAAATTGTGGACTCTACTGTTATGGTAAAATAGTTCTTAAAGATAGTTGGAAAGGGATTGGATTCCTTTGAAGTTATTACGAAGGGTCGGCGTTTAAAAAGCGATGGCTGTGTCCCTATTATGTAAGTGAGGACACTAAGGGACAGATGTCGGTCCCGTTCGTTTGACAGGTGGTTTTTATTAACACGTTTTTGAATCGTTGTAGTACTTACTTGTATTTACATGGATTAGCAGATGTCAACTTATACCGGTTTCATTTTACTTAATAGGGAATTTGGTTTATTATTAGAGTTCTTCAGACCTTTTTTTTGAGCCCAATTGATTTTAAACCTTATGATACCTTATTAGATGTAAAAACAAAAATATACCAACGGCATTATAATCTGCTTTCGAATACGAAAACCGCGGCCTCTTTTGAAATAAAATGGAAATTCATATAAATAGAGTACTTAATATAAATAACAAAAATACTGTAATCAGTAAAATGGAGGAGATCTCAACAAATCAAAACATTAGCAACGCTCGTTAGATACCCAAATAGTTTGCGTCCAACCTCATTTGACACGGTCTCATTACTTCGTTGTTAACTTTTTTACAATGATTCGGGTAATTATTTTATAAATTATCGTTATTTTATACTACATGCATTCACTATGTTTACATACCTCGAAAAATACCCAGGAAAAAAAAATACATTTGAACCCTAACATCGCGTTTGAGTCTTAAAATTCCGGAAATTATGCAAAGGATATTATATTTAAAAACTACCGGTCTATCGGTCAAACAAAGGAATTATAATATAGTCTCATGAGTGACGCTTAATCAAAGACAAACACGTCGTGTGAATCACAGTTTTCAGAAATTAAATCTGGGCCAGATCCATTCCAAGAATTCTCTGAACAGGAGATTACAGTTTTTATCGACTATTTCGCTGAAAAATACACTCTTCAGCATCCATAATGGTCTGTTTTATATAATTAATACTCTTATTTATTACGTGTTGAATATTCTCTAAGTAATCACCATAATAATGCGTAAATCGCTCCACACTTGCAATTAAATGAATGTTGAGCTACACATACTTATCCATTTCTAAAAGCATGCAATTATTTATGTACACAGGAAAACGCTATAAATAAAGAGTATTATTTGTATTGTTTGACAATGTAACACGTGTTTAAGTACATTGTATGCATTTAGGACAATCCCCTTCCTCACATCCGAACAAAACCGACGGTATCATATTTCTCGCAGATAATGTAACCAGTAGCAATTTATACAGGTAAGTTGATACTTGTTAAATTACATCGAGGCTAGTAGTGCATAACGAACGGCATGACATGTTGCATTTGACTTCCGCCGGGGCCGGAAGCGCGGCGCCACCGATGGCGCTTGCGCCTACCATCCGCGGTTTTCAGCCATTCTCAACACAACCACCAACCAGACCGGACGTCATGCGTCGCTGCGTACGCGATTAATTAACTTCACGCTTTCCAAATCTGACTGGAAAGCTTTAACGTATTTTTAAAATTAAACATCATTTTTCGAAATTGTATAAAAGAAATGAGCCAACAAGAAATCAATGAACCCCAAAGTATGCGTAAACGCTGGAAACGGCTTGATGACCAACATCTTTATCGTTCAGTTTCCTAGAACACTGCGGTATAAAATTGACATTCAAGTATATGGCGTGCATAAGAATTAGCATCGGTTAGGCTTGTCAGAGCTTGCAAATAGAGCATTAATCCGGCATGTCACGGTTGCAATGCAGTGTGCGATCGAGCAATGTGTATGCGGGACATGTACCGGCATTGCTGTTTGAAGGTGATTGTGGCATTCTGATGCGGCCTTACGAGACGACCGCCGCGCCGCTTATAATGTCGATATGTGTTTCATAATGACGATTTCTTAATGATCGGTTTATTTACGCTGACTGCCAATTAGCGCTTATGAATAAAATGTTTGTGTGAAGCAAGTTCTTGAAATTTAGTACTGGAATAATGTAAAATCATTTTAATTATACCAATTGGTATACATATTTGGTAAATCGTAGTAGTGAAATTGGATATTGAAATGCAATGACCCTACGCATTCAATTTCCTGGCTTCAGAATTTTCTTAATATGTTGACCTCTCGACATACAGTCAATCAAGTATTGGCAATGCAAAGTAGTTAAACTCGACAAGCGACCTGCGTTTTCCTTGACAAGTGATTTATCGGAGGCTCGACTGAGGTCTGTTATAGAATCGAGGGACCGTATCTTAAGGCAATAAAGTTTATATTTGCCTAGCTGTTGTAAATTAAAAAGTGTAATTAAAAGTACATGAGGCTCTACCGACGTCCGACCCTTTGCGAGAAGTTCGAATATTAAAACTTGTTTGACTTGAATGGGCCGTGGTTTAATGAACATTGGAGTTGATGGTGCGACTGTAGTTAACTGAAAACCCTTGTCTAAAGGAATCGCTTTTAGAACCTTCCTTAATACTCGTAGCTTTGGCAATTTTACAGATTACATTTCTATGAATTTAAAGTAAGTATGTTAGAGCAGTAGCCAACACTGTTGTCATAGTTTTAAGATCTCTTTTCTCTCCCATATGATAAAACTGGGAACGACAATTAAACTTACTAGTTATAGGTTACTGACTATAGATTCATACGTTTTCTTGCATACCACTTCTTCTGATCTTGTTCCTCAATTCAAAATGCTAACACGGCTGTTCATAATGTTTTCATCATCCTAAATATGCGATTACATTGGAAAATGTTCTGGCTCAATCGCGCGGAAGTATTTGTTTCTAAGAAAAGTTGATGTAAATATATTGCTCCATCTCCGGTGGGTGGCCAATCATTCAATGAAAGTATCTTCGGTACTTTAAATTGACTGCAAATTGATTTGTGTGGAGATGTGTTTGCTATTCTGTTGGTGGTCTGCGATTGGAAACTAATAGACGTTTATAGCCTTTCTAGAATATGGTGGTATTAAGTATCATGTTTTGTTTATGGATTAAGGCTAAGTTGACTAACACCCGTGCACAAGAGACGTCAAATGCTTCCTAAGTCCTTCTAATACATAATTATAAATGCGAAAGTTTGTGAGGATGGATGTCTGTATGGATGTACGGATGTTTGTTGCTATTTCACGAAAAAATTGCTAGACGGATTTGGATGAAACTTTACAGTAATATAGATTATACATCAGAATAACACATGGGATATATTTTATCCCGAAATTCCCGCGGGAACCGGTACAACGCGGGTAACACCGCGGGGCGCGGCTAGTTGACTATAAAGTCTTTGTCCTTAGTAAAGATTTAGTATTGTATGGAAATAACGTCAATTTGGTTAGTGTCGATGTGATGTACACTCTGAATGCGGCCCTGAACTAATTTAATTAAGAATCCAATAGTAATCTGGATGTTGTTATTCATTAAGGTTCGGAAATGTGATGTGATAAATAAATATAGTTGCTATAAAACATTATAAACCTTATAACATTTCCTACATCATGTAAACATTCGAATTATTGTTCACACCTTAAGTCGCACTTTCCACTCGAGTGGGTTGACTTGTCCATTACAGTTATTGGCTACCAATCAAAATTCTAGTCCGCTACATTTTTGTTATCTGTCAAAATCACACCTACTATAGAAAAAATATCTAATAAACTAGTAAGCTCTAGTTTTATCCCTTATGGCTATGGTAATAAGACATTTTAATTGATGTTGACATGATTTTAAAATTATAATCCTATCGATCTTGTATTGGCGCCGACTTTACAACAGTCCATATAGAGGACAGAGGTATAACATGACCAGTTTGCGATGGCATCTGGAAGTCGAGTGGTGTAACCAGTTGGTGGGTCAATTTTAATTGGTTCGTGTTTAAAAATGTGTCATATTTGGTAGCACTTGACGCTTGATAATCTTATATATAAAATTCTCGTGTCACAGTGTTCGTTCGCGTACTCCTCCGAAACGGCTTGACCGATTCTCATGAAATTTTGTGAGCATAATGAGTAGGTCTGAGAATCGGCAACATCTATTTTTCATCCCGAAATTCCCGCGGGAACGGGTACAACGCGGGTGAAACCACGGGGCGCAGCTAGTTATTAGTATAATTGTGTACGTGTTTGATACTATAATTACTGTTATAAGAGACTTGGACGACATTTTAGTTATCACACACATATTTCTACGATTTTATCACCTATTACACTAGATACTCACGGGTTTTAGGGTCAACTCTGCGTAAAACTACGCCCGTTGCGGGCGCACGCGGCGGTTCACTTTTGTATGACACCGCACGCGACGGGCGCACGCGGCGGTTCACTTTTGTATGACACAGCACGCGACGGGCGCACGCGACGGTTCACATTTGTATGAAACCGCGGCGTGCGCACGCTTAACGCAGTGTCGGCCCTTACTGTTAGTACTCTCTATATTATCGTAGCTGTTAACATTATATTTACGATCGCGTAGCATGTTAGTAAAAGCTGTGTATTAATCAAAACCACCGATGAAACAACGTTAATAAAAGTTTAAAACAAAACGACTAAGTCCAGCAATTAAAACTGGCGAGTTTTCCAAAGAATGCTGAAGCTATAAAGTTGGTTAGAGGCAATTTATCTTGGGAGGTCACCGCGGCCGTACGGATATTATTTATACGTTAATCAACTTCGTTAACTCGAGATTGCTACGGCCGTTCTGCGTATGAGTTTTTTGTATACATTTATTTATTTAAATGTACCTATTTATTTATAGCACTTAATGTTCTAAAGTAAATACAGGACGCTTGTAATTGGCCTGTTACTCAATGTCAATGGTAGTTGGTTTTATTATTGTTTTGTTCGTTATTTAGCTTCATATTACGCAATAACTAAAAGTAATTCCGTAGTGTATATACTCGTATACTACAGATAATTGCTGGTTTTCAAATAGGTTTTTTATGTGTAAAATAAGTAGATTTTATTCCATTCTTACTCTTACACTAAACCTTTATCATTCATAGAAGTAATTGTCTTTGGTTGGCAAATCGGCCATATTTGTTTACATAGTCTCTTAATAGATAAAAAAATCACAAAAAAATCTAACCTAATTCAAAATCTCGTTACTAAAAGTCGACTTCCTAAGTCGATCTCCATAAGAGAATCTCCTTTTTTTTGAGTCGGCTAAAAATACACTGTAGGTAGATGATTCTCGTATAAGTACTGTAGAAGGTAGAAGAAGTAGGTAGTCTAAGTTCGCTGTCTGAAGTATATAAATTACAAATTGAATTGAATAATATGTCAAATATAAATGCTAAATACATAAAAACATTGTCACCGGCCCGCCTCTTTGTATGTTTTACATATTGTTGTAATACAAAGCATTTTATAATATATATTGAAACACGTTTTGTCAAAATATTTTATACCAAAAATACTTATGTTAAGTTTATTGTTTTATTCTATTGTTTTTCTTATTTTGTGTGAATATTTTAGTGGTGAAATCATATCTTCGTAATCTATTGGAAACCTTGAAGTTCGGTAAAGATAATGGGCAATATTTTTTCTTAATATTTCCCGTTTTCTTCTTATTTTTTACTTAAGAAAACTAGGTACTAGAAGTTGGTACCTAGTTTACAATATCAGAAAGAGTAAGCTTATTTTGAATTCATTATTTAGTTACAACATACTAGGCTAACAGTCAAAAGGTTATTACATACTTTAAATTCATCAACGAAATTATTTTACATTTTTCATGAAAAACATTCTCTTAATATTGCCTCTGACTAATATTCTCTTCAATCCACATCCACACTCAAATGGAAACTTTAATCAACTCAATTTAAACAGAAACAAAACAAAACCCAAGTGAACCGAGAGCATGATGAAATAGCAACCAGTTGGTACTAAAAGGAGGTATTCCTGTAAGCGCCCACACTTACTTGTTTGTAGGGACAAACACACAGCTAGGGAGCTGTTGTGCTAGTAGCTAGCAGTGGGCGAAGCGCCATCAACATCTGTTCTGTTTAGCAAATTGTAAGATAACGTACTTTACTGACGGAGAATGTAATTATATTACGTATAGCCTGCAATGTCCTTCCCTAATAATTCGATCAATGAAATCTAATACTGTTGGAAAGTTTACATAACTATCAACTGTCCCGTGATTTTATCCACTTAGTAATCGTACCCGTAAAGGATTTCGGTATGAAAAATAGTATATTACCTTTCTGTTGAATATGGTTATCTATTAGAAGAAGAATTGAACAAATCGCAGTAGTTCCTGATATAACCGCTTTCAAACAAAGAAAAAAATCAGCTTTATATAATAGCACTAGCAGCGCCCCGCGGTTTTACCCGCGTTGTGCCCGTTCCCGTGGTAATTTCGGTATAAAATGTAGCCTATAGCCTTCCTTGATAAATAGACTATCTAACAGTGAAAGAATTATTCAAATCGGTTCAGTAGTTTCTGAGATTAGCGCGTTTAAACAAACAAACAAACAAAACAAACTCTTCAGCTTTATAATATTAGTATAGATAGATTAAAGTAAGTAAGTTCGAGTAGGTTAGTGGCCAACCCTATTGTCAGTTTTTAGACCGCCTAAGGGCCTCCGACATGGTCTAACGATTGTAACAATCGGGACCGACAATTTAACGTGCCTTCCGAAGCACGGTAGCGCTCAGATAGAAAAGCCATTATCGGTCACCCATCCAAGTAGGCGTCGAGCTACACGTTGCTTAACAATCGCAATGAGTTAACATCGCTTAGTCAAACTACGCCACGAGCGCGAGTAGATAGATGATAGATAAGCGATAGTTAAAGGAAAAGCCAGCTACAATTTGCTCCACCCAAATGTATATCAAAAGGTATTAGGTAGTATAAGCAGAACCTAAGTCCAAATTATGAAACTTAAGTCTAGACAGTGTCTTTACATTAGTGCCAGTCATTTGATATCAATTTTATTGGAATACGAACTTACACAGTCGTATAAGTTGCTTAAATTTGACCAGGGCATTAAAATCAACCAACGTTTATAGCCTTAGGATTGAAAATTAAACATTCATTATATTCACTTGGGCTTTTAATATTTTATTTACGCGACATTAAACGAAGGGAATTAGTTAAGGAGCATAAATGTTTACTTAGAAAAGCTTAGTATGTCTTTTAATGTTTATCAAATAATTTCTTTATTTATGAAGTTTATAGATTTCTGTTTTGTATTTATTACCGATGTTATTGCACTGGGTTCAGGTTGAAGGCTTACTTTAAAAAGGTATTTTTTATTATGATGCCAATAAAATAAAGAAAGCACCAGCAGATTTGTACAAGTGTGTACAAATCATTTAGCAAAGATGTAAGTAGTTTCATGATTTTGTATCATACACTGATCTCCCATACAAAAGTTTTAGCCCTGACTGGTCCATTCTAAAGAACTCTAGTATTGTATCTATCATGCTTGTAAACAATCGCATCTGATTAAACCAGTAACTACTAACCAAAAACCAATTTTCAATCAAGAGAGTCATGGCTCAATTCAAATTGCGGACGTGAAGGTACCGTAAAATTTGTAATGGCTTAAACGTTTAGAAATCTATGAACCGACGCATTTGGAAGTAAGCAATGTTCGTTATGTCCTGTCAGTATGTTTTCACGTTAAATTAAATTAAATGGAAATGAAAGGAAATACGTAGAAACGTTATTAATCGCATATCCCCCATTTTTGCTGCCGTTTTGACTAGCAAATTGGATTCAAATGTTTGATTTAAATGCTTGCTAATTGGCTCTGCGATTATGAAGTGACTGTATAATAACATTTATTTAGACGGTCAAGCGGTCTACCATGGAAGTCTACCTGTACAGGTAGGCTCGACGGGTATACCGGATCCTGAGTTTTGTACCGTGTTTCTGTAAGCGATCCCTTTAAGTAAAGTATGAATCTCATGAATAAAGTTCTTATATCAAACAAAAAACTAAGCTTGTATAGCTGAATGAAACACTTAATTCATTGAGTATCAATCAACTTGTAACCATATCCATAAGAGGCATATCATCATACACCTAGCATCTCAACTTTCCTCAAACTAACCTAGATTGAGTCATAAAAAACTACCTAATCATTATTCAATGCACATGTTGACATGAGCCAAACCACTTGATGATGTGCCATATGCCTTATGTTAACTGAGTTAGAGTGGCAGATGCCACTTGGGCAAATAGACAACTCCGTATATGCTTCGTTATGTGTCATGTGTCTATATAGGGCCTTATTGCAGGGTTGGCACTCACTATTTTAAATAGTAATCGGAAACTGTCATTCATTATAAATGGAGTTGAATGAAAGTAAATAGATAAGGTTCAGTTGAAAGGGACAGTGTGATACTATTATAAGTGACATGGTTTGCCTTTAACAGAATGACAGCTTCTAATTGCAATTATGAGGATCCACACCAGGCGATCCAAGACGCACTCTGATCGCTTTCAAAAATACTGTACTTCTTACTGCCACGAGCGATCGAAAAGGCTGGATCGTCTGGATCCTCCTAATAACGTAGCCTTCAAAATGTTTAATTTAAAAAGCTTACCTACACCATACATCCATTTCAATAAATTATGATTTTATAATTGTTGTTTATGGTACTGACAACCCTGCATCGGTTTATCATTTATGCGCCGGCGTCTCTACCCGTCAATACCGTCCGGTATGCAAATGTTACCAGCTTAGCAAACTTTAACCAATGAATATTATTTCGCTCGTACCCAAAGTGTTGGTACTGAACTTTCTCTTACTGTACCACCTTGAATTGAAAGATGCCTTAAATTCCTTCAATTTTAAAATGTTGAAGAATAATAACTGGTTAATTATGAACTCAATACATAATCTCAAAAAAATTAAAAGCGTCTTCTGCTTAACTCACAGAAATAAGTAGCTCCTTATATGTAAGTAAGGATACAGAAGTACAATAGTATGACTTGTTAATACTTTTACGAAGTCTAATTTGAAGACGGCCAGTACTATAAGTAACTAGAACAAGCAATAGTATGTACTTTAACGTTAAAATATGGTATTCAGTTATTTAAACTGTAGTCTGACAAAAAAAAATCGGTAATGTGAAATCATGTCATGTTCAGAAACCATTATGAACAGCGGCATAGGCTCATAAATATTTTAATTTGAAGCCACTGACTCAGCAAGAACACGCCTCTTCAGAATTATCTAAACAATAAAATACAAACAAGGCAGCGGAACTAATGGGAAAGCGAAGTTATTAAAATTTTTATGTTTAAAAAACCATTTACGATGCACCTAATTGCATGAATTTTGCTCCATACAACTTGAATTCGCTTTGAAAGATACTTCATAATATTTGAATAATTGCAGTAATTTGAATTTCTAATGTAACTGTAGATGACATGTTAATATTCTTTATAAATACTTTATTTATTTGAAAGGAACTTCAATAATTAAACGTCTAAGATATTCTCAAAAGCTTATCGTGATTGCTGCTTGGTTTTCATAATAGCGTTCATTAGTAAATAATATTATCTGGTAATACACCGTTAAATTATCAATTACGCAGCGTGCAGAATGCACAGAGAAACCTCAGGAATAAATTAACATCTAAATTTTCTCAATAGCTTGGGGTCAAGTGGCGGCGGAGCCCCGAGATTGCATCTAGCCTCGCAACAATACAGAGGTTTAACTACTAACTCTAGCGGTTCCACGGCCTCTATAATTACCTCCAGGAATTCCAACACTCCGTATAACAATTACAAAATCACACCAAAACCCACTTATTCATTAGCACCAACAATTATTATTGTACAATCGAAGACCGAATTAAAAATAATGCTGATCTTGAATGTGAGCCAAAAACATCAATGATTTCAGTTCCAAAACAAATTCGTACTGTGAGTCTACATTGGTATCTGGAAAATCAGAATCAAAAAGAATAACGGAAACGGCGCGATGTGCCTACCGACTGGGGGTGTGATTCAGAGAGCAAAAGCACTCCTGCGCCAGTGACTCACAATGTTATCTTACTTTTACGGTCAGTGCGCGTTCCTCGACCAAAGTCAATGTTAAAACATAATTTTATGTTCCATTAATATCAATTTTACAGCGGATGTTCGACCATCAGCAATTTCTGTTTTCCCTAATTGCATACACATGACCTTTGTTTTAGCTTCGTGCACATGACACACACCGAAGTGATACCCATAAAATTCTCGATCTCGAACGACAAAGCATTTAACGCTCGGCAGTAAATAATTTTGCGATAACAAAAATACCAATACCCTACAATATTAACATAAAAATAAAATGTTATCGCCATGTAAGTCATTTGACGTGAATAAAATACGAATTTGTGGCACGAGATTACGCGAATAGCTGTTAATTACGCCGATAATTTTGACTGCCCCATGTCAAGACCCTAATGCGATTTGGAGATAAAGAGTCACCAAACACCGAACTTCAATTAAGAAAAGGTAACGTTATCAGAAACGGCAAAGGGATGACAAAAAGGGGCAAGGAAGGATCAGTGTTTGGCCTCGTCTCTGCTTATCTCTGCCACTCATTTGTTCGAGACACATTCCGGGAATGGAGCCGACGGATGGCCTAATTGACTTAGTCGCCCACACTGCATCATAGTGCCATTAACTGGCGTCGCTTCTACGACCCTTTTGTTCTCAACTCGCAACAGGTACAAATACCTGTAGTTTGCGAAACATTTTTTTTACATTTCTTTCGCTACCTGCCCTATTTTTTGTCTTTCTCAAGAGCATCTTTTAAATATCGTTTTTGAATCAGCGCCGCAATGCTCCGAAGCTAATTACAGAGTACTCGCCATTAGTTTGTCGGTATAAGTGATTAATGGCCTCCTACTCTTGAAAGCTTAGAGCTAGATCTAGTAAATTATCTACGTTTACCGTTGCCATCAATTTTAACGCAATAGGTACTTAACGAATACCCTGTTTCAGTCCACGTGCTAATTACTAATACTACCTACACGTATTGATAGTTGTCTCTCCGGTAACTATTTTCCTAAGTTATTCGGTTTTGTTCTTACAATAGTTATGTAGACAATAAATGTGGACGATTGTTTGTTAAGTGGTATTTGTCGTCCCGGTTGGTCGCTCGCTGGTGGATGACTCACCGACTACCTGTCGGCGACACTTCTGACGCCACTCCATCACTTGAAATGCTTCGAGCACTCATTACATTACAAGTTAATGGAACATCAAGTATTGGACCCATTATCTTCAATCATTGCTAGGGCGCCCAAAGACGATCGTAAATTACTAAAATACATTTAGTGCTAACTAACAACATTACAAAAGATACAACTAAAAGGCTTTCAGTACTGTGTCTAATTAATTTTCCCTTTATTTAAACACACTTAGCGCTCGCGCCCTCCACTTGAGTAATATCGGAAAGATCCTTGATTGTGATGTCCCTTCGCTTTTATGGTCTAAAATTACCGATCCGGAGCACTCACAGGTTTCCGTTACCTAATGTAGACTTCCGTCGACCTGCAAGTAAGTGGTCCAGACGGTTATAAATCTCATCGGGGTTGAGAGAGCCGATACGGCTAAAAGCTTCGGGGAACGAACAAAAATAGGGACCGGCTAAGTTGAGGTTCGTGTACATTGATAAGGTTTTGTAGTTTTTGTGGCGTTCGGGACGACTTCCACAGATAGCGGGCCCCGAGATAATAATGCGCGCCAGGACGGGACCGCGGCACTTAAGAGCCGCCGCCAGCGTGGGCTCCGCTCAGATAACACCGTTGCTTATTTGTTATTTGTCTTAAAACTCGATTGTGAACTGGATTTTTTATCTCTGATATAAATATTACATCGGCTAGGTTCCTGTATGTTACCAAACACTGGATTATTTCTGGTTACATAAGTGTTATGCTCTAAATAATGTTGAACGTTACTCAAGTATGGTCGACGGCTGGCAAACATCTGTTATCGAATCGGAATTTATGTTTTTCGTCTTTCAACCACACCTGCTCCCAAATTTAAATTTAACTTTACAATGTTACATTGCAAGTCCGTTTACGCAACACGTAAAACTTTCCCAGGAACACGTTAATCTATTTGCTTAGTTGATTGATGTAGAAGTATGGTTCAGTAGCTATTGTCCACCCGCAGCAAGTTTCTCGAGTGGTTTGTCCACAAGATTTAGAATACTTGAATCACCGCACTCACTGTTGTTTTATGAGAGTGTAAATAATATCGGCGGGGACGAGTGTTCCGTGTTGTCTCCACAACTTGCTTGCAACTGAATTTACGTGTATTCTTGAGAATCTGTCCCATAAGATATATTTATCGCTTCTTTCACGATGTAACGTGTCAAAACGTACAGTATCATTACGGATATAGTTTTTGCTACATTCATCTCATTCTAACTAGTAAATTATAACAAAGATGGAACTTAATTCGACTGCGGATAAAACTGCGGACTCTATAACTTGGGAATAAGGTATAAATTAGTATGTTTTATATGGTAGTTTGAAAGTATCGTAATGTCTCGATACGGTCGCATGAGCGCATTCAGAATCTGTGGTGTCTGTTAGAACGGCTTATGCTGGTTGGTAAGCGTTGTGTATTGGATTCAACTGCATTGTGTTAAGGTCGATATCCGGTTGGCGGCCGCGGCGGGCTCGGCGGTGTGCATGAAGGCTTATCCTTGTGGCGCCGGCGCCGACTCGAGCTATTTTTTCCCGCGGTACACCACGTTGTTCTCATAATTTATTCATTAAACTCGTAATTTATTCCGCGATTTATTTGTACGTCCTGCGTAATCCTCTATTTTGCGACTATTGTTGTGTATTTTATTGTTTTTCTATTCGTGTTTGGAGGCGCGTGGGCGAGGCCGGGCGTCAGTATGCCGCATTTCAACCAAATTAAAATATCGCGTGACAATTTATTGTGGGAATCATTGGAAGCAGAAATCCTATGAGTATAAACATTCTCTTCGTAGTTCGTGCCTAGTAACCTACTTAAATAATTAATTTATTGATATCGTTTATAGAAACTATTTCATAGGGATTTAACTGGATTTATTTTAGAACTAGCGACCCGCCCTCGCTTCGCTTCGGGTAATCAAGATTTCATGTAGGAAAATCGGGATAAAACATTGCGTGTCTCCCGCAGGAATATACACAATCAAAATTTCAAGTGGGAAATTGGGGATAAAATATTACATGTCTCGCGCGAGTATATATGTATACACAATCAAGATTTCATGTGAGGAAGAATTCGGGATAATACCTACATAGCACGTCTTCGTCGTTCGTAGTTCGTAGGTAGGTATATCCCCGCGCGCTTTGACCGCACGAAACAGTAAGTAGCCATAAGAGACCCGCCATCGAGCATTACTATTTTGTAAGCAGCGCCCCGCGGTTTTACCCCCGTTGTGGCCGTTCCCGTGGGAATTTCGGGAATTTTTTTACATAAAAAAAGACGTGTGGCACTCGGGGACTGCCGCGGTGAAGCTATTGCATAGCATTTTGTATCAACTTATGCAATTATATTTGATATATTTGATATCTCTTCTCTCTCACCCCACCCGCCTCCTCTCTCTCACCCCTCCCGCCTCCTCTCTCTCACCCCTCCCGCCTCCTCTCTTTCTCACCCCTCCCGACTCCTCTCTCTCTTACTCACCCCTCCCGACTCCTCTCTCTCTCTCTCACCCCTCCCGCCTCCTCTCTCTCTCACCCCTCCCGCCTCTTCTCTCCCCTCCCGCCTCCTCTCTCACCGCTACCGCCTCTTCTCTCTCACCGCTTCCGCCTCTTCCCTCTCACCCCTCCCGCCTCCTCTCTCTCTCACCTCTCCCGCCTCCTCTCTCTCTCTCACCCCTCCCGCCTCCTCCCTCTCTCTCTCTCACCCCACTCTCTCACCCCTCTCTCTCACCCCCCTCTCTCAACCCTCTCTCTCCCCTCTCTCTCACCCCTCTCACTTACCCCTCTCTCTCACCCCCCTCTCTCACCCCCTCTCTCTCCCCCCGTCTCATCTCTCACCCCTCTCCCTCACCCCTCTTTCACCCCTCTCTCTCACCCCTCTCTCTCCCCCTCTCTCACCCCTCTCTCTCACACCTCTCTCTCACCCCTCTCTCTCACCCCTCTCTCTCACACCTCTCTCTAACACCTCTCTCTCAACCCTCTCCCTCAACTCTCTCCCTCACCCCCCTCTCTCACCCCCCGTCTCATCCCTCACCCCCCGTCTCATCTCTCACCCCCCGTCTCATCTCTCTCTCTCTCCCCTCTCTCACCCCCCTCTCTCTCCCCGCTCTCTCACCCCCCTCTCTCACCCCGCTCTCTCACCCCTCTCTCTCACCCCTCTCTCTCACCCCTCTCTCTCACCCCTCTCTCTCACCCCTCTCTCTCACCCCTCTCTCTCACCCCTCTCTCTCACCCCTCTCTCCCACCATTCTCTCCCACCCCTCTCTCTCACCCCTCTCTCTCACCCCTCTCTCTCACCCCCCTCTCTCACCCCCCGTCTCATCTCTCTCTCTCACCCCCAACGCACAATCGCACACAACGCCGTGTCGAAGACTGCCGAACTGAAACGACGTTAGACGATGCACGGCCTTCAAGCCACACCTCCTTGCCCGTCGGTTTGGGGAGCGTGAGGTTTTTTCGTTACGGAATTTTTGGATTCGGTGCCCGCGCTCAAGGCCCGCGATAGAAGCTATGCAATAGCTTAAAACCTTCCTCTTGAATCACTCTACCTATTACAAAAAAACCGCATCAAAATCCGTTGCGTAATTTTAAAGATTTAAGCATACAGACAAACAGACACGAAACAGAGACGACTTTATTTTATACTATGTAGTGATATTTCTCATCATAACTCTGAAACTAACTGTCCGATTTTAATAATTTAAAGAGGTACACAAAGAAACATAATTAACCTTGATTGTAGAGCCATTTATTTTGATGTAGATTCATATCATCATATGAATATCATCAACTTAAAATTACACTCCTTTTTTAACTAATTAATTTTAACTTAAAACGGTTATTGTGTCTTAACTATAATAGTTAGACATAATTATGCCCTCTTTGATTGTGTAGAACATTGTTTTTATGTATCATCAATAGATTTAGTAGCGCACGCCAATAACCAATTTTTTTAGGCATGTTTTTCATACCTTGGGTTACATATACCCGCGTTGTGCCCGTTCCCGTGGGAATTTCGGGAATAAATATAGCCTATGTCACTCAGGGATAGTGTATCTTTCGAATGGTGAAAGAATTTTTTAATTCGGTGCAGTAGTTTCAGAGCCTATTCGAAACAAACAAACAAAAAATCAAACCTTTCCTCTTTATAATATTAGTATAGATAAAAAATCTCGTGCTTGCACAATTTTAGTGGACAATATTTTTATCTAAATCGTCAGCTAGTCAAGAGACTGTTTCTGAATTATTTTCCTGGGTACGTCAACTCGAAATTTCCTAAATTCCTGGCTTCCCTTGTCTAAAACCACATTTGCCAGAGGTTCCAAACAATTGGCTCCGTCTTAATTTATTAACTGCAGCATTACCTCAATGTTCTCCACGTGATGACGTGTTGTAGACCACATAAACCACATCGGCTACCGACGGCCTCGACCCACCGCGCCCATACGAGCCCAGCCTTGTAACCTAAATTAATAACGAGAATGTTTCGCACACCTAACTTTACGTACTGCGTCTACAGCTAATTGCTAATTGCTAGTACTAAGTTCAGATTCATTGTTTAATTGTGGACTACTCGGTAAGCCGTGGAGTTTTCCAATGGTATCATTTTGTTTCTTGTTTGGGCTATTGAAACTTTTTTATTCGATGATATAAGTTCTTAACTTTCCGGTTTTTTTAAGTTCAATGTGAACTTGATACTTATGTTTTTTCAACGATTCAATATAACCTGTCTTAATTACTTGGTTTATCATCTGGTTTCCTAATTTTAACGATTATTGTTTTCCGTTTTTCTTTCAGTTCCCAGGGTTTAGATTACAAATTATTTATTTTCGTTTAAGTATTTTCATTCTAAAAATCTTGGATACAAAGTTAGGTACCTACCTACTGTGGAAGTTTATATGAAGAATGTCAACGTTAGTTTTATAGTTTTTTCAATAGATGACGCTAGTGTTAAAATAGAACACGCTAACGTTTTGTTCTCGGTTTACATAGGTGTAAAGCTCAGAATACAGAAAGTTCTGTATTCTGAGGTGTAAAGATCAAAGAATTAAAGTTCGGATATTTAAGGCACAGTTCATATTCTGTGGTTTCAAATGAACCCTATCCTGCTCTGTTACCTAAAGTCCTTTTGAATTAAGAATTAAGAAGCATAAAGACCAAGTCCCTGTTTCTTTCCCCACTTATTATTTTATCATTATTTTTTCATCGTATTCAAGTGTCCCATCTCTACCTAATACTCTATGCTCTCTAAATTCGAAAACTACCTTACTAACCTGAGTCACAAAGCGTGTAAATGTCGCATTGCACCAGTTACTGTGATTATAAGTGTCGTAATGATAATGGGATGAAGCTCTTGTAATGGGAGTAATGATATACGTAACGAGTAAAGAGCGGAATTATGAAAGAGCTGAAGGTAGCAGTTGTCATTTTACTACTAGTTCTGATGGCCAATCATTATAATGGATTGAAGCTTTAGTTTTATTGTACGTAGTCATTTCAAATATCTTAATGTAAATTAGTAGTTATTCAATCGGATTTTCTGCTAGATTTTGAAGATTACTCGTTGGATCTATTAAGATGTTATGGTGAAGATATTTGTTGGTTTAAAGACGAAAATAATCCCTAGGACTATGCCATTATCAGATCTAATAACCTATTAATAATCTAAATGTTATATAAAATAAGATGGAGAAACAACTTACCTATAGAGCTCTACAAATAGATCACCATTATTCCTCAACATCAATAACCTTTTAATATAAAGATGCGTTGGTTTGAAACATAACTCCAAAATCGGCCCAAAATATCACCAACATCAGTTATAATCTAACAGAGTATCTAATATATACAAGAAATATTTATAGACGCTCTATGGGAGTCCTTCAAATAGAACAAACCACAGGATCCACACTGCAACCAGATTACTTCGACCTCTCAACCTTTATAAGTAATGCGTAGAAACTGATTTATAATCTGTGTCGTTAGTAGGACAATTTAGTAGAATTCTAATGAGAGAGGGCAGCGGGAGGTCTTGAGAAAATGGTCTCTGTTCGTAAGCGGCAAGCGGCGACAGATGAGCTTACTGAAAAAGTTTTGTACGGTTAGCAAGTTAGGCAGGTGATTGTGGATATGATTCATGTATATTTTCTGTTTTATTATAAGAATATGTTGAGATTTTTTGCAATAATATTCTTCAGAGAAAAAGGAATATAAATTCAGTATTCGTTTCTAAAAGGTATAGTTTACCTTAACCATAATTTCCAAAATAAAACTTTTACACTCTCAAAGTTATTTTTTACTTCGACGACTTCTCTGCCATCAGTACTCGGTAGCATGTTTATTTACGGCGGACAGGATCGGGGCAGATTGTTTATAAGTTTCATATAATGCCGGCTGCGATAATAAACAATACCACTTGCGTACGCGCATCCCCTTTGTGTACATTACGCTGTTTACCTATTGATGGGCGTTTGATTAATTAAAAATGACGGATTTTTCGACATAGAGAAGCGTGTATATTTGTAGCCGCTTCGATATTAAAGCCTTATTTATGTACCGGTCGTAAATTACAGACTCTGATTTACATTCTAAAGGTCATTTCTGATTTAGTTGTCTAATTTAAAATGTATCAAAAATGTTGCTAAATGGTCTCTTTATTTTTTGTTCCAGGTAAGTTCCGGAGAGAACCATTAAAAATGGAAAAGCTATTGTACGTTCGGTAAACAAAGGTAAAAGCTTCGTGACAGATTTCACATCGGAATACAAGACTAATAACATTGCTCCATCGTATCATAAACATTCACTTGTCCAAAAAGACAAAACAATCTTCAATCACATAATAAAACCCACATTAGCATAACAATTAGACGCCGGCGTTTTTCCAAAGGCACACGCGAAAAGGCCACAGTGCATTGTTTGCGAAGTGTCGGCGCCATATCTAGTACTAACTGTTATTATATACTGTGCCCCCGGCGCCGATCGCATCCGCTAGTGTTGTCTCATGTTGTGTCGATATTACACGCAAGACATAATAATCGATTTCGACACAATGACTTTGTCATGTTTTGATTTATGTTTCGAGTGTCTTGTTTGAGATCGTTAAATTTCTTGTTAGACGTCACAGCTCGAGTAGTTATGTGTTATTTTAAGCACGACTATGTTATGACTTCAAATAATATGATTTGACTCTTATCATGTATGTTAAGAACTGTTAATTTCTCAATTGTCGATTGCCAGCCAGTACATCCGAAATTTTACAAAGCGTTGAATTATGCTTTGTTCACGGTTTCTGTATTTTCATTATACCTACACGCGAAGCCGACCGTTTAGCGGATAAAGCTGTATGTGATCGAGGATTACGAGTAATCCCGCTGGCGTCACATCAAAGCGTTGTAGTTAGATTGTCCGTTTATCGATACGAGAAAGTAATATAAATACATTCTCAGTGAACATGTCACCGGCGACATGAGCCGCGCCGACCCCATTCCGCGGTTGCGACGCGGGCGGCGCCTGTTACGATGGACGATTAACGAGACTTCACGCCCATCACTATTGTCTTTTTCACCCACTTTCGTAATTGTTTCCCTCCATTACTCACAAGTTTTTCGACTGCGGCATTTCGTGCACATTGCGACCCGATTTTATGCTAGCGATGACAAACGGCCACTTACAACATTTTATTCACACGATTAATAAATTGTCACGATGTTTGTAGTCTGATGAACTTTATGACGGCTGTCGTATGTGTCAGTGCAGTGGCGTCGCATTAATCATTACAGTTTTATTTCGCGGCTCGTGTTACATAGCTCCTATATCTGTAATTGTCCGCAACGTTGGCGCCACGTCTTCTTGGCCGTCTGCCACTGCAATATCTTGTACTTCAACCGATTAATTTCTAAATTCAAATCACACCGCAATTGCAATAAACTCTACTTTCTAATACTTCAATTCTTCATAAATTGAACGCGTAAAGGTGAAAATAATTCACGGCGCTAAAACATTTGGCTCCAGAATTGTTTTGGAATCGAGCCATTACGCGCGCATGAATTATTTTTATGTATTTAAATATTTAAGAAATGTTTACAATAATTTCCCGAACACGTTTAAATCACTAAACAGTGAAGTGAGTTATTTCGCGTGTGCACTGTTTGTTGAACGGTGCAATTTATTTTCTGATTTTAATGGCGCTTATTAAAGTATCGATAAAAAGTGAATTGATTGCGTCTCTGTGCGACGGATCGTGACTCGTTTATATGCACTTGGCTCTGCGCCACCGGTGACCTCATTGCGCGCCCGTTTTTGGCGCCACTGTCGCATATAATGATAGCTATCGCATCGATGACATGCCAAAATGCAATTTCTAAGATCTTTATCGACATCTATTCGCGATGCGCGGCGCATCACTATCACACCGATGATATTTATGATAATTAATTTCCATTTCGATCTTGATATTCATTTGTACATTAAATATAAATATTTTTGTATAATATTTTATGGAAGCTCAGTACTTGGAAACTTGGACTTAAATATTCAAATTGCGATACGAAAGTGTTATTATTCAGTACATGTTTAGGCATAATTACGTCATTGAACATGTCTGGACGGTGCGAATTCATTTTGTTCTATAGTTGTGTTTGTACGCGGTAAATGAGTCATTCCCAGAGGTTCTCTTTATGCACATATTGTTGCTAATTTACATTGTTTGCACATAACACAAAGGCAAAAAGTGTTTGACCAAAGACAAGTTCTTAAACGAGTAGAAAGTATGAAGTCCGCGTTCTATGTTCTTACTTATTAGCTAACATTGTTGTACTGATAGTTTGAAACGCGTTTTCACACGTAACTAGAAAACTGTCGAAGCTTTTGTTTTATTATGGAATGGTCATCTTCGGAGATGGCGTTTACTTGTAATGTGTATGTTTATTCCCAGTGCCTATAGACTTAATGGCTTTTGACTAGTTAGTAGCGGGCGCTTTAAACATCAGGAGAAAAACGTTGAATCCCATGAAGTAGTGAATTCTTCCAAAACAATTGAAAGTCAATAGGATCTCAGTAGAATAGTTGGACAAATATACCCAGCAGTATATCAAATGAGTCAAACTGTTCTATAATTAATTCAAAATTGAGACTAAAGCTGAATTAACTCCTCGATGAGATGGATTTCTCGAATAGGACATAGCCCAACTAGCAAAAAGTGGTTTCATTACTATCTCCAGGAGCACTATTCCGTAGGATTATAAGAGACTTATATCCGCTAATAAGTCCGGGAAAGGGCCCATTTTATAAGTAAACTTTTACTTATATCGTGTTTATAATAGACCGCTTCAATGCCGTTTACGCCTATATTGCTCCTATATTAGAATTACGTCAATCCAATTAGTCCTGCAAATGCCAATATAAGTAAATTATAGGATAATTTGAGATGAATACGCGCCTCGCAATGCTCGAATTCTGTTCAGGAATTGTTTTAACTATTTGATTAAGGGTATAGTTTGTGTAAATATAACTAAGTTTAATTTAATATTAATGAATGTCAACCATAGTAGGAAATCAAAAGCTTATTATTGTTAGTCTGGTGTATATTCGTAGGGGAATGTGAATTTTCCGAAAATTCTATCATGGTTTTAATTAAAATTTTAAAGCGCCTCTTGTAATTAACTTATTTACATTTTAATATTTAATATTTTATTATGAAAATATCATGAAAAGTTACCATTTTTTTTGTGAGCATTGCCAAGTGTGACTTAGAACCAATATAAGTAATATTGGTTCTATATTGGCCAGTGTTAAAACCGAAGAATTCGCCATATTGTAACCAATTAGGGTTCCACATTGTCAGATAAAAACAAACTCTATTGATGTTCATAGCTTAGCATGTTATAGGAATATTGTAAGGGTTTGTTGTGCGTGCTAGGTTAAACATTATTTTAAACATTGTTTTTATTTAATATCTAATTATTTTATTCAGGTTCCCAACGATCGAAATAAAAGTATGATGATATTCCTGGATACCCTGGAGCCCTGGGGGTGAAATAGTAATGAATAGTAATGTGTAGCTTTTCTTTATTTGTATCTAGTAGTGTTCGTGCAACTTAAGGCAAAACATCGTTTATTCTTACATTTATAACTTCAAATAAAGAGATTAATGCAGCGTGAGAAATATTGAAGTTTAGGGCCCAGTTTTTAATAGAATAACGCAGTTCTAAATCTTTGTTGTAATCTGAAAGTTCTGCCTCATTATCGCTTTCAGAATCGCTCAATGATTTTTCACTATAACTTTCGTAGTCTGAACCTCCTCCATCTAAAGTACTACAGTTATCTTATCCGGAACCCTCATCAGAATTCGCGATGCGCTCTTCACCAATTAAATTTAATACATCAGTGCTCACTGTGGCTGATGTCAAATCCTATAATAGAATTTGCGAAACTATATAAAGCGTGTTTTAGCCTATATTGGTCGTTTCAAGCAAAAGTGATCTTATAAGAGTTTTGACCAGGATTGTTTGAGATTACTTAGACTATAACACTATTATGGAAAGCCTTTATAAGTGTATCTAAGCTTATAATGGCATGCGATAAATCAATATAGAAAACATTTTATCCTACTGCGAGCTGTTATAATATTAGTGATTTAATTATACATATTTGAAACGCGGATATAAAATACACTTCTAGGGTAATGTAAAACCAGATAAGAAGTTTAAATGCTTTTCAGTAGTTTAACTTAAATTTACTTATATTGGCCATAAAAAAATAGCCTAGATGAGGTTATAAGTATAAATAACAAGAGTGATTGCGCCTCAGTGTATATATTCCTGGTAGATGCTCCTCGAGGAGTCTTAAGCTTTAAATGCTCCTAAGATGTTATCTTAAAGGCGCATATAAGTCTGAGTTTCCAGACTGATTACTCCTGAGTGCAATTAGTTTTGTTACTAGCTTTTATAGGAGTCTTAACCCAGAAGTGGCCACGAAATATGATCCTATATACCGATATAAGTTCAAATTATAGGATTAATCGTACTGAAGTAAAAACGGTATTCATTAATGCTGTTAAAAGCGCAATAGCAAATACCAAAACCTTTAACGGAGCTATATAAGTCCAAATAGCATTATAAAATCGTATTCCAGGACAATTTTGCTAGTTGGGAGGGCAGGGAATAACCTACAACAGACTGCTACAGATCTCTGTAATACCAACAGTTGTCACAATAAAATGCACATTTTATTACTGTTTACGGTTATATGTTAAAAAATAGAGTTGTCATCGATAAATCGTTGGGAATGTTGAGTGTCGTATCTATTTGAGCGTGAGCCGTGGCTATAAATCCGGCAGATTGTCGCTCAGTCGGCTGCAGCTAATGCGTTTTCGTTGCGACTGGTTGCGACATACCTTATCTTGATACTTAGAGCTTTCTCGGGTATTATAGTAGCTTGCAGCTTTAATGTGGCGTGGTATTTTATACTTAAACTAGCTGTCCCCCGCGTGGTTCCAATTGCGATCAAATAGATGGCGCTGGTGTGAATTTTGCGTTTACGTTTTATTCCCAGATTTGGTGGGGTCGCGCACATTCATTTTATTGAGCATGAAAAATCTTCCTTTGTACAAAATTAGTACCGGTTTTAGAACTTTTCCAACACTTTTAAACGGTCTTAAACCTTATTATAATAGTTAGTTAACTGAAATATTGTACTCAAACATCAAACAAAGAAGAAGTTCTTCTATAGTAAAAGCTAACATTATCAAAGTATAGTACGGATCACCTTAATAATTACAAGTTCATTTTAAAACAAACCGAAGATCTCAATTAAAAGCTTGATGAATCGTGTTTATGGACCATTCGTTTATGGCTTTTAATTGTTTCAAGAGTTAAATTACTTGGTATCAACATCGTATGAGTATCTCGCTACTCTTCTAGTCGAAAAGAGTATTTCGGATTTTTTTAAAGAACTTATTGTACATATATTATTAATTTATCGATGGAGTTTACTTACTTTTTATCGTTCATATTTTGGATTCCGTTTTCCTTTGTTTTCTGTTATTTTATGTCAAAAATTCAAAATGTGAAAAAGAAACAAATATTGTCTTCAATATTTAAGGTTCTTTTTCTTCATGTTATTTATTTATCTACCTATTTATGTTGCAAATCCACCACCAATGGACCACCCTGTCTGTTTTCTTGGATAGAATATAAATCTTTATAATGATCTCATAATATTTAGCGCCGCTGTGACTGCTAATATTGTTTTGCAATTCAAAAGCACTTAATGATATTTTTATGATAACTTGTATATCGCATGGATACTACCAAACTTAGCTATATTATTTAAATGATTATAGCCGATCTAATTGTGAATTTTCTCATCATTTTCATAAAATGTATAGATAGATAGAAATCGGATGGAATACTTGTTTATAACTTGAATATTTTTATTTTATTTTTTGGCTCGTATGACATTTATTTTGGCGCCATTTAATATGTAAAATATGTCGACATTAATAACTAGATCATATCAATTTCTTAATTAACATTATACAGTTTTTTCTTCTATTGGCGGAGACACTAGTAGCTATAAATTAAGATGAATTTAAGAAATACTATACTTGACTTTAATAGCGAATTAATCACTAATTAAACTAATTATTGCTTGATACCAATTAGTACTGATTAAAAAATCAAATATAAGATACTAGGATTAATTAAATGTGCTTTAATTTGGAATAAATTTAGATCAATACATTTTGATTTTAATTTGATCATATAAAACGTATGTACGAAGTCGTGAAATCGCTAGCAACAGCTAGTAGCATACAAAGTCTTAATTTTAAAATTTTACTCCAAAAAAATTCCTTCACAGCAAAACCCTAAAAAGTAACTTCGTGAAGGTTAGTGGCTAACCCTGGTGTCGATGTTTTTAGACCGCGAAAAGGCCTACACGGTCTATGAATTGAAACTATCGGGACCGACAAATAAAAAAACAAACAAATAAAAAAAATGCTGCCCTAGTTTACTCAAACATTTCTTTTTCCCGCTCTGCTATTAAAATAATTGTCACAAAGATAACTATGCCACTTAACCATATTTTTTCCAAAAAATAATTCGTAGGCACCTGCCTATTAAATACCAATTTGTATCTAACATTCGGGTACTTTTGTGAGCCGAAGTCACGAACCTAATAAGGGCAGGTAAAAAATGTTTAAGAATAGTGTTTGTGCCGTGTCTATCTGATTTTTGTATCTTTGTGGGTTAGATTGTTTTTTACGACAAACAACAATACGGAAATACTTAAGTAAATCATCATTTTATGTGTATCAATGAAGGTTTAACCATAGATAAACCCTAATCATCAACAAAGATATGAATCGTTATCTTAAAATTTCGTATATAATTAAAACTTAGCCTTTTAATTCTGAAGTCCAACGATTCTCTACTTCATCAATTATCGACCATTCGCATGCCAACCGGTGTAAGTCGCAAATGAGACAAATTCCATCTCCACTAATTTATCCCCCTTATTTAATTCCTAGTTACGTGACGATTCGAAGCGAGAACACGAATGACGAATGGCCGGCATTTAATGTCAATTAGCTAAGCGTTCTGCAGGAATTGCATGTTACCTATAAATAATGCCTAATTAAATAATGCCAATAAGAAACCAACTTTACTCCACCGCAATAAGACTCGCGCACTAACTCAACTTTTTAAGCCAAGTTTCCAACAAACATATAATTTTAAATCACACTTCTTGAAATTAACTGCATTGTTTGTTTATAAAAACACTTCATAATAATAAATTGCACACGAAAGTTAATTCACAGACAATGAGAAGCCTTAAAAAACGGTAATCACGCGATCGTTGCACGCAATCGTTGAAATATTTGAAGAGAATAGGGTCGAGAGCGAAATCGTGGCTCGGGTTCGATAATTTAGAAATGAACTATCACAACTATTATTTCCCCGAAATGGAACTTAGAGACAGCTGGGTCGGGGTAAGGGGGTCGGACATTGTTTTTAGTTTGATGATGTCGGCGGTTCCCGCGCCGCGGCGGCCGGGCGGTGGGCGGCCAACCTGCAATCAGCTCCCCTCCCGCGCGCGCTCCTTGGCGGCCCGATGATTATAGGAAGAATTTTACGGCTCCTTCGTTAGTTCATCAAATCATAGGCCCATATAGTTAATGGTCCGACGGGTATGTGAAACGATTTTGTGTCATTTCCGAGTTCTTAAAAATTATAACTCGAGGCGAACCGTCGCGTTTTAAAGGTAATTGTCTGTGAACTAAACAAAGGAATAGTTTTGATGACAGTTGGTATAAATAAAAGTAATGATAGTAACTGTAATTTGCATCAGCTGGCGGATGGCGCCACCGGTCTAGACGTTAAATATCCACCTGCCTTTATTTTAAAGTTAATTCAGTGAAACGGTGCGTAATTGAGTTTAGACTACATCAACAAGCTGTTTAACTGCATTACCGACATCTACTGAATATATTCACGCGGTTATTGAGCGCCATAAAATCAGATTTACTATAAATTTAGTAGAAGAATCCGAAATGTAGTAATTGAGCGGCGACACGCACATTCCGATACGGCGCTTTTACTGTCCGAAGTAATATTATTCGAAAGACTATCGAATGAATGCGGTGCATGAATAATTTTACTAAGAAAATTGCCATTACAGCGGCCATATGTCGTAAAACGTTCGCTTGATTAAAGTGATAAACCTATTATACCGTGACAGTTAACCACTGGTATGGAATTTTAAACACGATAAATTTTCAATGAAACTACGCCAGACCGTGTAGGGTAATAGTGTTTGCTCTGTTTGTATTGCCAGTATTTATGAGGTCATGTGTCAAAAGACCCGGTTATTATAATCGTAGCACGTACTCAAAATACAAAGCGTGGCGAATGGACAATAATCTGAAAATAAGTGCCAGTTACGAGACATACAATTTTCATTTACATAGTTATTGCAGTTTGCTCGGCTGTGATCGAATTTTGTGTTAAAGGTGTAAACACAATAAAAAACACAGAATTACTTTTTTATGAATTCAGGTTTTTAATAAATCAAATAACAATAACTATAAATGCCAAACATATTTCACAATCATAATAAAAAATAAACGTAGGATTTGATCGACATAAAACGGTACAAAAAACCGTCTATTTGCTATAATGACTCGATAATCATACTATAATCGCGAATATCGTATCCTTAGACTTGAAATTGGTTTAGCCTATCGCTTCGGGCGGTACGGCCAGACTATAAAATACGGTTGATATTCTTGATAATAGTCCGTAAAGGCAGAAATAAAGGGTCTCTATACCATACGATTTTCCGTACGATTTCCGTCACGCCCATAGTCCAAGCCACACATACCAAGGCGTTTCTACCTGACCCTTGTTGCAACAAATCGTACGCTACATCGTATAGTCTGAAACCCCTACTATGTGATTAAATATCGTCTCGAAGATCAGCAAATCAAGTCGATAATTGGAGATCAGTCTGCCGCCAAAGGTCCGGTGATTGCATCAAATTGCAACCACAATTTACTCCGGCCAAACAGTTGCCGAGACTCGACGCTGGTTTGTTTAACTTGTCAAACAATTTGCGAATCGTGCGATTCGTGTGCTTGCAGTAAGGGCACTTAGTCGATTTGTTTGAGGTTTTATTATTTATTGCATAATTTGTTTTGTAATTAGACTTACATTTTATTACGAAAAGCCAATAAAGCGCTGTGAGGCATAATAATCGATTTGCGATACGATAACGAATGACAATGAAACATGATACAAAAAATAAAAAAGCAATACTCTACCAAATACCTTTACAAAATAGTCTTGAAGAATTCAAATGTGGAATTTATTTTATTTGTCAAACTAGAATACAAGAGACTTAATCCGTTCATTTCTAAATTCAAAAGTTACATTTCAATATTAGAACAACATTCGGATGGAATACTTTTAAAAATAATAAAATGTTGCTTATGGTTCCCCGGAAGCGTTACGGCCTCGTAATCATTATTTTAAACATTTGTTCAACGTTTGTTTAACGTACATTCGTGTTTAAACATGGGTTAGGGTAGAGGAGTTAGTTGCAGGCAACTTTTAGAGGTAACAGTTCATTAAATTCCTAGATTTACAGAACCTAAATTAATAATAGGTACTAGCAAAGTAACATCGTATGTTTTTACCTAATGTTTCACCAGTTTACATTGGAATGACCTTTCTAATAAGGATTGAAAATATATGCGTTGTTTTACATTTATTCGTGTGAATTTAAGGGTTACGTATAAGTTTCTGGTTCTATTCCAAAATTCAATAAAATCTGTTCAGTCTAAAAATGGTCGACCCGGTAACTCTGATGGTACCTACATACTTTGTTTAAATATTTGTTTGTTTTTCGCTCCCTGGGGCGCTACGTCCGGCCAGGGTTACCCTCCTTTCAATAATTTAGTAATTTGATATTTAATGACAGACGTAAAGGATATTTTAATATTTAATGCTTTTATTTGATGTTTTCGCAAGATGCATTTAAAATGTGGGTTTAATTTTTAATGACCATAGTTTGTTATGGTACCTAATTAATAATTATGAATATTAAGTAGGTGCTTAAATTAATAAAATATGTTTATTTCAGATTTGTATCTCAGTGTACCTTTTCTTAAAGTAGGTATTTATACCAATAACACTAGTATCACCGAAATAACAACATTAATATCAGTCCAAATCGGTACTACTTAATTGTTTGACTTTAATTTTAATAAAATTATACGAATGACAGATATAATTTCAATGATAAACCAATAATTTTGATGTATGTGGATGGAAACTAAAATATTGTTAATTATTAGATGTACACTAGTTACCCTAGTTCGAAGTGGTAAGTAGCAACCCTATTTTGATGCATTTTGGACCACACATCGGCAGTTATCGGTTTCTCTTTGAAAATATGATTTCTCGTTATTGGTTTAGTCTACGTCATAAACTTGAGCGATTAACATCGTGAGTAATTAATATTTTTATTTTTATTACAAGTATTATTACGTTTTCAACGAAGCAAGAATCTTATTTAATTTTCAAACTTGGGTCACATTTTAGATTTAAGATCACCATCTTCAGTGAGATGAGTGATAGGCTTTTGCCCAAAGGTGGGAGAATACATACTAATAATTAATAGGACATTCTGGGTGGACGATCGGTATCAATATTTCTAGCAAAGAATTATGATTTTAACATACATCTTTTGGTTTAAGTTCCTGTCTATCAGATATATATTTTTAAAATAATTAAACCTTTTTTTATTCATAGGTCTATGATCGAGATTTTCTCTCACATTCTCAAAATCGCGTCCGCCCAAACCAAGTAACCTTAAGTTCAAAACTTAACTTCCCACTTAAACCACAAACAAACGTAGAAGTTCAAATATTGATTGTACATAACGTACAAGAGTTGTTTGTTTCTGCTCCACGTTATCTTGTTTGAGAGACTACTTACTGCGCGTTCGGACTTGTTAACACGAGGTACGTGCGGCCGCCGCCTTATCACTTAGTTCGACGGTATTGGAATAATAATACCCTGATACCTACCCTTACTGATAATCTTCTATAGTATAAAAAATAATCGCTGAATCTGTTGCTAACTGCATAACTCAGAACTTTTTTATGTGTTCCTTATTGTCAGGACAAGGTTTTTATATAAATAAGGAATAAAAATCTCAAAATTCCCACGGGAACGCGGGCGCTGCGGGTGAAACCGCGGAGCACAGTGTTAGATAATAATAGTAAATTAAGGTCAGTTTCAATGGAAACGGTGAGTTCTTAAAAGCGGAGCTGGGAGCTCAACTGACCAATCACAATGCATGACGACAAAATTTTGACAGTGTCAATGCGTTGTTTGACAATCCCAATGCGCAGTGATTGGTGAATCGGGCCGCCACATCGCTCCGCTCAAATTAAATGGAAACGCACCTTTAGATTGTGAATAAAAAAGTTATTTCAATAAAACAATTTTAATAATAAACTTTCTTACTTGTAGATTATTATATTAAATCGTTTGCCGCACGCAACATGCTGCGACTGCATCAATATAGAGAATAGGGTCAGTTCAGTAGTCGGCTGCATTCGACTAGTGACTGCAGCTATCAAGTAATTAAATCAAATTGTCTAGTGTCAAAATGTATGAGAATTAGTTGTGACCACGTGACTAGAATAGAATTCGAAACGATTTTCGTGGGAATGTTAAAAATTATTTTCTACTACCTATATGACTACATGTTTGTTGTTAAATCCATAAAGCCATAATACAAAACCACAGAAAACTGTTAATAAAGCCATTATCATAATTATCACCTATTAGTTTCATTAAAAACATACAAAAAATACTAATAACTGGCAAAAAATAAGTCAAATATGGATTGCAATTAGCACTCGCCATAAAGGTATTGTAATCTTGTTAATGAATTTAACAAATGGAAGAGTCTGTTCATTATTTTATAGTTATCTATACTAATATTATAAAGCTGAAGAGTTTGTTTTGTTTGTTTGTTTGTTTGTTTAAACGCGCTAATCTCAGAAACTACTGAACCGATTTGAATAATTCTTTCACTGTTAGATAGTCTATTTATCGAGGAAGGCTATAGGCTACATTTTATCCCGGATTTCCTACGGGAACGGGCACAACGCGGGTAAAACCGCGGGGCACTGCTAGTTGATAATAATGTTTGGTCAAAGTAAAAACCACAAAATTGGGAACGAGCATTTTTGATATCAAGCTAGTTTAGAAGCGACACGCCGACGGATTGTAACGACAAAGTTTGTATTGCTTTTACTCGGGGTATTAACTTGAAAAAGTTTGTGATGTATGTATGTATGTTTATTACTCTTTCACGCAAAAATTACTGAACAGATTTAGATGAAACTTTACAGTAATATAGGTTATACATCAGGTTATACATGGGATAAAATTTATCCCGTAATTCCCGCGGGAACGGGTACAACGCGGGTAACTCCACGGGGCGCGGCTAGTACTTAATACATACATACGTCGTTTTCTAGGCAAAAACCTCAGTAAACTTATTCAAAGTCATACCATACTGTTTCTAACTAATGTGAACACACAAAGAAATCATGGAAAGTAGCTATAAAAATTTCCATATAAACATTTTATTAGTGTGGGAATATTCTCTTGTATCTAATAATATTTATTAGCAATAATATTTTATTACAAACAAACGATGATGAGTTTGTGTAATTTTTTGAAGATTTTATGTACTTATAAGTCGTTGTTTGAAATAGGTTTACGATTGTTAAAGATTTATTCGCTATTACGTGTGTGAGTAACTATGTTTTAAGACTTTTAAGTGTGGATAGAATTGCTAGTAAACCTGCTTGTTTTATAGTGTCTATCGTATCCGGGTCTTTTTCAGGTGAATAAGTATAAGCCTTCGGGAAAATTCAGTAAAAATATATACAGTTAACTAACAGAGACTAACGGCCACGCGCGGTGGAACATTGAACAAAAGAAAAAGTAGAAGTATTAGCCCGCAAAGTAGGAACCATGTTTAAAGTTCGACCCGGGAATTGAACCCGGTATATCAGTCTACAAATCGAACATCAACTGAAACGTTTGTGCGATGAAACACACTAGTGTTTATTATGTAAAAAATAGGACTAATTTATTTTGTACTAGCAGCGCCCCGCGGTTTTACCCGCGTTGTGCCCGTTCCCGTGGGAATTACGGGAATAAAAAAAAAAACCTTCCTCTTGAATCACTCTACCTATTACAAAAAACCGCATCAAAATCCGTTGCGTAATTTTAAAGATTTAAGCATACAGACAAACAGACAAACAAACAGACAAAAATAGCGACTTTGTTTTATACTATGTAATGATTTAACAGTTCGGCAGCCGCTCGCTTGCGATGTATCATGGTCCAAAAAGTATCTTCTTTCCACCTTTCAAAATACCAGTGTACTTAAGTGAAATTCAAAAGTTTGAAGCATCACTACTATAGTACATAAACTCACGATCATAAACTCACATATTCAAAACGATTCCGGCTTTTAATTACTACTTTCCAATTCTAATACAAAGTCGCATAATTCTTAGTTTTATCTATAAATAACTCAATATTAATACGATTGTAAATCACGAACATTATGCGCCGCAAGCAGTATTAATTTAATTAGCTGTCGATTGTCAACTGTTACCAAAAACCTATAGTTTATTATTCGTAAATAGCGTGAGAAGTTCTCAATAGGGTTTTCAAAGTATTAATGGAAAGCTTGCATTATATTACTATTAATTGAAACGTACGTTGATGTCATTATTATTTGTTAAAACGGGAACTTACGTACGCGGAGGTTACTGTGGAGTTGTCCCTCAACACGTTTCGGTCACATACGGCGACCTTCATCAGGAGGTGGGTGAAGCGCTCGCGACAGCGTCTCTCCCCGCACTCTCTCCTTGCACTATGTTTGTATAACATGGCTCAGGTTTGAGATCACCAACCCGCATTAAGCTAGCTTGGTGATTACGCCTAATGCTCCTCACTGCACTGTTATCTGAGAGCCCTTTGCCCAGCAATGGGACATTACAGGCTAATACTTGATTTACTTTTTTATGTTTGTCCCTAGCTTAATCTATCTAATCCAGTACACTTTTCATACCGAAGTACTACATTAGTTTAGTATTAATGTATACATGGTTATGGCATCGTCAATGTTGGTTTTACTACATTTAGCTACCCTAGATTTAAAAGCTTGGGTGGGACTTAGTCTAACTGCGATGTTCACTCGTGTTTTTAATCGATAGACCATGACGAAGGCCTTTCGGTGAGCATAAACTTTATCTGGTTCTTTACCTATTCATTGATACCGTGGAATTGAGGACTTCATCCCAATTGAAGTTGGTTCAAAATTTTAACGGTGGTTGTTACGAAATATCTTTTAAATACTGTTCCGTAAGTCTAAGTAAAGGTAAAAGCTACTCAAATTAATAAAGTTTGTCCACCTCTGCACGTCATTCGCCCAACGACCTTCAACCTCAACCGTTTTACATAATATATTATGAAACCCATCAAAATAACTTAAACTCCATAATATGATACTCGAAACAATGTTCCGCTTTTCAAGAGTTAAGTTTTAATCGCTTCGTTCCCATGGAACTTGGAGAAGTCAAGCTTTTCAATTGATCTATCAATCTGTCTTTCCAGTTTTGTATTAGAATAATGTCTAGATAAAAATGTTTGTTTATTTGTTAACTTCGACCTATGACCGGGAGTTTGACCGTAACTTTGAACTTACTTAACATAAATAAACGTACGTTTGTAACTATCGTTAATATGTTATCTAAATTCAATTAACTAATATACTTTTTGGATACATCTTCAGAATTCGTCGATTGACTTATGTTTAGTTAAGTTAACAGATGGATAAACGAATTAATTTTGAATCTTATCTGACGAAGGCATTTAAAACTGTATGTCGGTATGTAATTGATTTTCTCAAAAATTACTGAACGGATTTTCATGCGATTCACCGACAACGTACAGAGTGATTCAAGAGGAAGGTTTGTGACTACTTTTCATGACACAATTTGCAAGGAACGGGTACGGCGCGGGTTATACCGCGGGGCACTGCTAATAACTACTTGAAATATAAAAGGGCAACAGTTTAATTAAACATTAAGTTAATGTTGCATTTTCTCTTAATGCCGCAAATTTTTTTGGTAAGTAAATTGTTTTGAAGTTTTATAATAAGGTTTTATACATCGTGGTTAAATTACTTTTATAACTTTTTACTGATTGATTGAAAGCTTTTCATCTAAACCTGTTTACAATAAATTGAAAAAAGAATCATTATCTCCATCTACTTTTAATTATCTATCATTACTGCTTCTAATCTTGAGATAAGTTAAAGATTAACTTGTTTGAAGCTTTTCAACTTCCTACACCAATTTGTGTGTAATTTCAAAAAACCAATCTCATTAAAGTCCAAAGCTAATGAACTTGTATAATAGTAGTTTATCATTAACTGCACAGTTATAAGACGAATGTTTACAGCGTCTTATAAAATTAATGCTATCCAAAGTTGTGTTTAATCAGGTCTTAATGAACCGAGTTTGATCTTGCCGGGCGGTTAAAGTTACCCGATTTACGACCTAACTGTTGAAGTTATAAGATAGAGAATGGTATAAACAAAGTTTATTATTATGAGTAATTATTGTGAAATTATAGTCGGGTGTGTTTATTGTTTTATTGGAAAATTTTGTTTAATTAAACTTAAGATTTGGTCGTTTAACTTCTTCGGTAGTTGAGCGTCGAGTCCGTTGACTGACTTAACAAGTTGCTGGTGAGTTTAATAGATCCTCACACGGATCCTTAGTACCTATATAATATCAGGCATGAAGCTTGAAAACCTGCTCAAAGTCTTCAAGTGTACAGACTATTGATAAATGAAAAGATTTTGGTAAGACCACGTCTAAGTGAAACCACAATCGATTCGCTTAGACGAAGAAGAAGAATAAAGATAGTTTTAAACTAGCTGTTCCACTAAAATCTATATTGATAATAAGTACTTAAGTTAGTTCGACTAGGTCAGTGGCCATCTCTGCTGTCGGAATTGTTAAACTATCTTAAGGTCTCCGACATCATTTATCGATTAAAAACAACCGCGACCGACAATTGTAGAAGTCTTGGGTTTTTAAGAAACACGAGTAGAGCTACTCCACAAACGCTATCAAATCAAATGGGCGATCTCAAACTTAGATTATGGTTCTAAATCACCTCACACATATCTAACGCAAAGAAAACATTAAAATAATATATTGTATAGAAACTAAACACCAAATAAAAAGTGGCAATAAACAGTTAACTCGCTCTAATGTTACATTGCGTATCTGAGACAAATGAAACTACCGCAACGGGAGTCTACCATTACTATTGGAACTCGATAAATAAGGTTTCATTATTAGAAGCTTAGATCGAAGTGAGAAATATACTACTTCGAGATTGAGCGTTCGAATTTAGTTTAAATTCGACGTAGTAACTATTTAGTAATCTGTGGTCTAGCTAGGTACTTAAAAAGAGGATTAGAGGTTTAAAATTTATAATTTTAGTTCATGGAGTAACTAGCAGCACCTCGCGGTTATAGCTACGTTTTATCCGTTCCCGTAGGAATTTCGGAGCCTATAACCTTCCCGTTGAATGTGGCTATCCATTACAAAAAGATTTTTTCAAATCGGACCAGTAGTTCCTGAGATTAACGCGTTCAAACAAACAAACAAACTCTGCAGCTTTATAATATTAGTATAGATTGTGAGTATTGTATTTGACAATGTACGCAAAAGTTTAGTATACGTATCCTTTTCGTATAAACTTAAATAAACAGATTTTTCCACAAAATATCATAAAACACAAAAAATGCTATTACACCTACAAATGGTTGTTTAACAAAATAACTATTCAGTAACGCATAGATAAGCTATTTAAATGCGTGCTTCGAGTCCTGTCTCGTTTGATTGATGTTGTGAAGCGACATTAACATACGGGCTCCGCTAAAATACGATGTCACTCCGTACTCACATGTTTTGAATAACAATACCTATAGGCTTACTGATAGTTGCTAAGTTGGGCGAGGCCTTGTGTTAGACGAGGAATAGGTAATGGTTCATCTACCTGCTACTACATATTTATTGTATCCCTTGGATGTGGCCATAGTTTGAGTAGGTATTTAAATCAAAAATGTCAAACTTGTCTATCGATCTAAAGATCATTGAGAGCGGCAAGTTAGCAGTATTTTTAAATATAAAGTAACTTTCTGAAACCTCTACTAATGATTCCATTCAATTCGATATTTGGTAATGTACATCAAAATATAAAAGCGCTATTGTAAACCTCGTATTTATGAAATCTTCTAGCTCGTGAAAGTCGAGTTTCAAACAGTAATTGAAATAAGTGGTAGGGGCAACGATTCAGCGGGCATGCGTCTTCGTCGACCGCATTCTTTCATCCACTTCTTTGGCCTACCAACGGACGCGAGGTAGCCAATAAGTGCATTCCATAACAATAACAAAAACTATAATAATATCATAAGATATGAAACTATTTATGCGACGAGTTATGGGACTTGTTCTAAACTTATACTTGTTGATGCTTTCTAGTTTGTCTAACAGTAAAGCAATCAAATGTACAAAATTCTTGAGCTCAAATCAATTGACATGAAATGTTCTTTCTTGAAGCATATTAAGTTACGTAAAACTTTTGATAAAAACTTTCAAGTATTTTTTAAATCTTGGATTAGAATTGCTACGTGAACGTGATGCTAACTAACTTCTACCCCCTACGCAAGTAGAATTTGGCTTGCATTCTATTTGTTTGTCTTTTATCAAAATATATATGAATGTCATGTAGTCAATACATAACACAATCATCCCTATACATTTTGAAAGTAGACAACCGAATATGATAGAATTCGAAGCGACATCCTAATGCACTTTGAAAGACGATAACCGAATAGAATTCGAAGCGATTGCTATTTGTCTACAAGAGCTGATTCTGTCTATTCTAAACTGAAATAAATAATCACCTTAAAATATTAGACAGACCCACAAATCATGACGTAACTAATCCTTGTTGATATTCAATTGATTTGTCTCTTGTTAACATTAGGTAACCTAAGTTTGTGTCCATTTGAATATGTCATTGGATTGTGTCGGTTACATAAGTGGCTTGGCTAGGACTTTTTAGGCTCACAATGGATTCTTCTATAGTTAGATGTTCAGACTAGTCGGAACTTACGGGTCTAGAATACTTAAAAATGATAGTTGTATTTTGTGGATATTTTAGTTAGGTATGTATTTTAAAATATAAAATGCTATTGGTCACATCCGGGTGGATAAAAACATCTAATTCTTATATAATTAGAGTTATGGTCCGAAATCCTCTCACAATATCCATTTTGCAAGCTCATACTTTCGACAATCGCCGCACGAAGACACAGCCTAATCACAATTTGATCTCCACTAATGTATCCACCTGTTGCTATTCAATTGCTCCGAAACCATTGAAAGAACATAAAAGAATGCGACCTCATTCGTTCATTAGACTTTTTGTTACGTCCACTCGAGTCGACGACCCGGGCCCATCATGCACTGGACGTTCAAACATTTAACATACTCTTTCGAACAACGTTGCAACACTTAAACACAACTCGCTAAACACTGTTTATTTACTCAAAGCGACACTCGAATGTTTACATTACAAATTGAACTCCCAAACGATAAAGGGCCTTAAATTGTTTACGCAACGAATCGATTGATCGTTCAAAGCAACAATCGAGTAATATCACAGTGTATTGTGGTTCTGACATAAACGGGCGTCGACAAAGGGCGCGGGCTCGATACAATCGAGAGGATCCGATTATTTTTTCTCAGGTAGCCGAACCGGCTCGCGGCTCCTCGCTCCATTGTGCCCTAACGAGCCTATAAACAGCTTCGAACAGGTGGCTTTGTGCCTTTAAATACAGACGTATTATGTTTGTGTCGTTTTGCACTATTCAACGCACATTATTCAAATTATATTCCGAATGCCGTGAAAGCTCGATAACCTCTGTGTGTACGCGTATTGACTGATAATATGTTATTAGAATAATAGTTCTTATTCCGTAGAGATAGGGGTTAGGAACTTGAAACAATGCGGACCTTTGGAGCTGTTGATCAAAATGATTCCTAGTTGCATCACTGAGAGCTGTTATTGAAAGAGCTGGTATTAACAGACGCGGTTTTATGTTTGAATAAGCGATTTTCCAAGGAAGTTATCTTGGAACAGGCGCTCTTTGGTGCCGTCCGATACGTGTAATAATATTTGCATTCACCAGCCGTGTACTACAACACATGCATAACTAATTCACTCATATATCCTATTGTTTCTTATCCTATTAATAATACCAGTTGCTTCGCTAATAATAACAGATAATATTCATGGAAACAATCTCGACATTATCTGACATTAGTTTCGTATTGACGCTGCTACAACAGCAAACTAGACTTTCAAGATAAATTAAATACACATTTGAATATTTGAAAGGATTTAATGAGTTTTTTCTATACATGGACTTGATTTATAGATAACATTCCACAGCATACGCTTAAAATACATTTTATTATTTCTATGGACGCTGTAAAAATAAACTTTGATTCTAGTTAGATGGTAAACCGTTAAACACTTGATTCGTCGAATGGTTTATAGATGTAGGACGAACAGAGATTCGCTAAAGTACGTTAACTAGGACAACAGAAATTGCAATTCGAACTATTTGCACTCAACTTTAAGTTTAGCATTTAAAGACGGCTTCATTGCGTGACGTCAAACAATCTAAACAATAACCGCCTTTTTCATAAGCAGTTTTGAACTAAAAAACTGTTAAGTAGGTATTTGTCTCTTTTTCTCTTAGAAAAATACCGCATGACGAAAAGGGACAAACAATAAATGGCATAGCTTAAATGTTGTTAAAGAGTGTTTATGAATTAGGGTCTAAGTATTAACCTATAATGTCCAAATTCAAAGTAAAAGGCATTCGTCTCACTGAAGATATAATAAGTACAGTAAATGAAAAAGAAAATGGTAAAGAAATTGCCGATTTTTAGTGAAAATGTTTTTAGTTGCTCTAATATAATTGATCCATGGAGTATAACGTTTTGTAGAGGTATCCCAGATACAACTTTCATCTGGTTTTATATCTAAGTGAATTGAAAAGTTTAGTCTTGGAATGAAAGTGACCAGAAAATCAAGAAAACCTAAAGGTATTTTAATCTAACTACATTTGCTTAATTCTCCATCTGAACAGCAGTTATAAATGAGTCAATTAATAAACATACGCCAACCCGTTCCGAATCTCAGTAGTGGGTAAAACTAACGTGTGAAAACAACAGTAAACAGAGTTTAGAAAACACAACAGAGCCAATTTAATATTATAATTCGTGATTATAAATTCAAGATGCCGAAGATGCTATAAAGTTTTATTAGCGCGGTGATACGCATGCGGCCGCGGCGGGCGGCGCGCGCGCAAATACGATGCACTCGCATTTAGTCTCAGTCTCTCGCATACCTTCAGTAATTGCTAGCAGTCAAGATTACTGGCGCCGCTTATAATTACGCACCACCGAGGACATCCATTACGGAAGATAATTCCGCCGCAATCTGAGGATTTGATCGGAGGCGATAAACCGGGGAAATTAGCCGCTGCTCCCGCGCCGCATTACCATATCCAATAATCGGAGTGAGCACGAACCTACCAGTTATCTAGCCACCGAACATCTCCGCGGCATGTTTGTCGGCGTCATCATTTCATGTAACACAGAAATTTTCACCTTAATTAAATCTTATCGTCGAATTTCCAATTCAAACCGATTAACAAGCAACACATCAAGCTGTCCGATACCGAATTGACAGCCAATAAATAGTCCCAAATAGCGGTTGTCGTATCGGAATGTGGCAACAAGGCCGCGGAGCAGCCTTGCTTTCCGCGTCATCCAATCAGCATAAGTCGGTGTTCTCCATCTGAATAGCGGAGAAACCGGCCGCAAGCCGCGCTCGCGCCGTCATTATTAACGTAATAAAGTACCTACTAGATACAATCCGATCGGACAGCGTGTGAACGCGAAGAGAAAGCCGTCCTCGCAACATTAGTTACCGCTTAACAATCTCCACCACTCACGTGTTTTCGTCAGACGCCGCGCCACTGACTCCACGACTCGCCGACTCGTGAACATCAACTATTAATGCCTACTAATTATTATAATCGACCCACGAAAACACAGAATATAGCATAAACACACTTCTTTAATTGGTTCCGTGATTTGTGAATGCCGTTTCTCGGGTATCTTTTACACAACATTTGACACAGGTACACAAACACATTACGAAAGCGATCGCGTATTTCACAAGTATAAATTTAGAGCTATCAAGACAGTAATCTAAATTGAATCTACTATTTGAAATGAGCAAACGTTCTGAAGGAATTAGTTCGAAACGTGATATCCCGAGAGTGGGCTCATTGCGATCTATAATGAAATTGCAGATTTAAACGAAGCTTAACTCTATAGAGATCTTGTTAGAGATCGGCTTCCCCTCGCTTCAATAATTCAATCGCGATTGCTCAAAACCGGCTTCTGCGTCCCGATCCGATCGAACGTTTAAATATTTACTCTTTTTAAATGTTCTCTTTACTGTTCACGTCTTCAGCTCGCTGCATTGTTTTTGTAGCTTTAAAAAAAGAATAGAATACAATCGTGAAGTCATCGTTAGCAAAATAATGTAGAGTATTAACCATACTGTTTTTTAAATAAGACCAGTCATTAAGGTGTTCATTCCTAATGACATGATCATCCTTTCATCTTGTTACGCGCGGGCAAATGGAACAAAACGGGAGTCCGTAAATAAACACCTCGTTTAACATGGCACGTGACACTGGGTGACTGATCGGGGCGAACCCTTTAAATTGAAGCTCGAGTGTCCAAACAGATAAATTACATCCATGAAGGCGAGTTAATTCACCATGAACATTGGCGCCGCGTCCATAACACGAGATGTTCATAAATCTGGGGGTCTCGGGAAGAAAACTGACGATAAGAAGCACTTTCCTTTATCTTAGTGGTCTTAGCGTCGGTCCACTCATTAGACTCGCCGTCTCTCTCTCGCCTCGCTCCATACTCTTCTCTCACCACTCTGTAGGGTCATTTATCAATTCCAAATAACATGCCGGGACCTTTTCTCTTTTGTTTGTTTATTTTTTATTTACCTTTATCCTTCGGTGTTCCGTTCTTGTCTTCGTTTTTGATTCGAAATTGATTGTAAAGCCGAGCTAATGGCATCCATCTATCGAAACATAATGTACGATGAATCGATAACTCTAATTGTACGGCTAATGAGGGTATAATAAGATATTTTTAGAACGCCGTGTAAACTCTTGATGGGCTTCGTGTAATCAACTGTTAAATCAGTCTCATGGCGAAATAAGATAAACACACAAACTTAACGATCGTATTTAGTTTCACAATCAACTCCTAGTGCCAGGAAATTAATGAAAGCAATTTCGCTTGCAAAAGGCTATTAAAATAAAATGTGATGTACAATTTTATCCACAATTGCTAGTGGACTGGGGGTTAATTATGAAGCTTTTGTTTCAATCTTTTACCCGTCTGCCGCAGCTTTACTACTCTTAATTATTTATTTATTGCCTGTCTGACCTCCCTTTCTGCTGAGCGTCTTCATTTTATTCGGTCCTTTAAAAAACTTTACGTTTGTATTCCGAAAGCTATCAAGTTTGAGTTTCTTGTTCGTCATTTTGTAACAACAAATTCTTTATTAATCCTTTAAAATTTAATTACAAGTTGAATCGTGTTTTTATCGGAATTCTCGATCGGTGTCCCGCCGGAGTCCCACCGTCAGCATTAAAACACTAATCATCCAAAAATGTCGATTCCGTGAACAAACAAGATAGTCTAAAGATGCCTCGGGTCGGAGGGGGGTCCCAGTTTCCCGAGCGAGCGGAGCGGCGGTCTGCGCTCGTCTCAAATTAATTTTGTTTTGTTTCATCGTCTGGAGTCGGCATTTACATTGAATGTGCTCGGAGGCTGGCCGTTGTCGGGATATTTATGTAGGGGCCCGTTGCGTATGACGCGGCCATTATTCATACACGGAGCCCGGAGCCCGCGCCGCGCCGGCCCGCTCCCACCAGCTGCATGTTATTTTTACCGGTTCATCGGCTTGTTGGAGCCGAACGACTTGAAAGGGCTCTGTTGACTTGTTATGACGGCTCCTACCTTTATCAAATAATACTTCTGGTACACGAACAATAACTAGAAATAAACTTCTGATATTATCGACTGCGTTGCGATCGTTAAATCCGTGAAATTGCTGCAATAGGCGACTCGGGGGTGCTATGAATATTGAGCGTTCACCTTTGGGCAGTGGAATAGGCACGGCAAATTGAATGCTATCAAATTTAACGATACCGGCAGGCGCCAGGCGCCTTTTAATCGATTCCCAGATTGGATATACACATCGTTTCCTTTTGCAATTCCCATTTCCTGCGGTGCTGTATCCGCACATACACCTTTTTTCAAAACAAGTAATACATGTCCATTCATATTTATTGCAGCACCACCTAGGCGATCTGCAGGGACCTACGTGACGGGGTTTTTATCGGCCGCCTCATGTCTCTATTCCGTCTTAACATAGTTTCTTTGATTCGGATCGCATTTCCAATTCTTGTGTTACGACATTTCGATTGATATCGATTCTAGAACATGTATCATTAGCATTCGATTAGCATGTTTGCATACAAAAGTCAGTTCACTTACGGATCTGTGGTGGACTCTTTCTTGACTATTTGAATGTTGTTTATGGATATTTGAGTTTGAAAGTCATATCTGTGCATTATGAATAATTTAATAAAATAACGTTTTCTTTTTATATGTTTAACATATATTGTACTTAATGTCTTTAAAATTAAAACGTTATAGTAGCTACTGCTATACTTTTATGCTTGCTATAGTTAAAGTATCGTTTGTGACTTTTCGATGTAACATTGTCCATTCTTTACCGAATGCGGCGATGTGGTCTAAACGACAAAGTCCTTTTTCGTATGTGTTGGAACTCAAAATTTGTCCATAAAAAATGGGCGGTCGAAACAATACAGCCACCAGGGTTGACTGCCAACCTACTCGAAATCACTATTTACTTATAATACTTTTTCGATCTTCAGGTCTAAACCGAATCATTCTCTTGCAGAATCCAAATGGGACGAGACGGGGGTGCGATGCTACTGCAACACCGCGCAGTGCGTGAGCACGGGGTACATGTGTCGGTCGCGGGGCCGTGGTGGCTGCTACAGCGAGCTGCCGGCGCCACGGCGCGCGCACCTGGCCCGCCACGGCTGCGTGCATCACTTGGCGGACTCGTAAGTATCATATTATACACTTATATACATACTGGCTTTGCCCGCGACTTCGACCGCGTGGAATTTCGGAATTTTTCAAAAATTTCAGTAGCCTAAGTTACTCGTCATATCAGTTATCTGCTATATAAAACTCTCGTCAAAATCGGCCCAGCCATTTCAGAGACTGACAGGAGTCGCGGTTCTACCGCGCGAAATTCCTCCGCTTACCAGTCGCGCCGACATCTCGCTAAGGCGACACATTATTTGTAATAATGTTTTAAATTAATAAATTCTGCCCGTTTGTCACGTATTTCCAAAACCAAACCATTTATGTTTTACATTCAACGTTTATTGAAAGGCGTGACATTAATTCTGATGTTCAATTAAAATGCTGCAGTTGTTGCTTCCTTTGACCAGTAGCGAGACAAGATTTATCTATAAACTTGAGTATTCTCACACAATACTGAGATATATTAATAAATACCTATGGAAACTACATACGAGTACATATTACCTCTGAAATCTCACGGTAAAAAAATGATAGCAATTTCGCACCGGAAAAGTTTAAAAAGTAAGTTACAGCCCGCATTACTTTTGCGAGTGATCGCTAGTTCTTCGTAAAAGTTAATTCGTAATATAAAGTCCGTACTCAGAGACGTCAAATGCATCCTTAGTAAAGATTTAATGAGTGATGTATGAAAAATAACACTAATTAGTTAAGTGACGATTTAATGGACATATCTGAGCACGGCATTAAACTCATCAGTTTGTAACATACAAAGCAGAATTAGAATCATATTTTTAAGGTTCCGTACCCAAAGGGTAAAAACGAGACACTATTACTAGGACTTCACTGTCCGTCCGTTCGTCCGTCCGTCCGTCTGTCACCAGGCTGTATCTTAAGAACGGTGATAGCTAGACAGTTGAAATTTTCACAGAAGATAAAATAAATATTCAAGGGGTGCTCCCATACAACAAACGTGATTTTTTGCCGTTTTTATAGCTCGGAACCCTCCATGCGCAAGTCGGACTCGCACTTGGTCGGTTTTTTTGTAAATTTCGTGCACGATCGCCTTTACTTCATCGTATAAATTACCTAATCCAAAGTGATTCTAAAGTCACTTAACACGAATTTAATTTGTAAACATGCAAAGGGTTGACATTAAAACCTTGTCCCGAATTAATTATACTTGCAATTAGATGTGATACAATCTTAACGATTGAGGAATCTTTTCTGCTTCGTCCCTCATTATTTTTTACTTAATTTGGTAATCAGAATGTTTGCTGTAAATTAATGACCCGTTAAAATAAATTAGTTAAATGAATAGAGATTGTAAATAGTCTAATGCGTTGGTGGTCGATTTTATGGTATGATAAGTGCGCCTATAACCGGACTATAGGAGTCATGGTGCATCTAATAAGTATAGTATAGTGCTTCGGTGGGCACGTTAAATTGTCAGTCCCGTTTGTATCAGTCGTCGGACCATGTCGGAGGTCTTTAGGCGGTCTAAAAAGCCCGTTGCGTTTACATACAAAAGTGAAACGTCGCGGGCGCACGTTTAACGCAGTTTCGGTCTTAAAATATACAGACTTATTTTCCTATACTATACATGTAAATTCAGTTAGCAACTTACTTTATTTTCCCATCAAAACAAGTATAATTAGGGCCACAGATGGCACAAAATATACATATCAAGTAAACTAATCTCGATCGCCGTCGTTAAGATTAACATGATAGTTTTAATTTCTTACGATTTTTATCTGGAAAGCTGTTTATGGTCGATTAAAATGCATTAAAACAAAATTAGCTTTATCTATGGTTGACCTTTCAGGAACTTGTCTGTGGCCTTGTTATTGACTGTCAAACTCACATTAAGATAGCGTTCGATTTATTTATTACTTTTTTAAATAAATAAAGTTTTCGTAGAACTTGTGCTTATCGAGTGTTACATAATCATTAACTTAAATAATATGTAAAATAATACTATAAATGTTCCAATCACACTACAGTTTCTAACTAAGTTCGTAAAAGAGTGCCACGACAGCGAGACGGGCGACTAACGATTTTTTTAAAACAAAGCTTTCATCATTTATTTCATCATCACTTAGATGGACGGAATTGGGGGAGACTTTTGCCCAGTCGTGGGAAACAACAGGTTAAATAAAAAAAAGCTTTCATCGCTGTCTTATCCAACTAATGTATGAAAATCTAAGTGATTTGCCATAGGTACCAACTTCTCATTTATATTCAACCATTAGGTAGGTACTCTTACATCACAATAAGCACGACCAAGACCGCATAGACTATACTCATAGACAAGCTACTCTATACTATAGGTAGATAGAGGTTACCATACCATACCTTGTCTATAGAACCTCCTCCATCATACGAGATTTAATTAAAACCACTTTTGTATGCGCCATCAATTCTGCTTATCATGCCCGGACCACATCTAATAATACCAACTCGACAATTTGTCTTCAAACGTTACGAAATGGAATGGCTCTTTCATCATCGAGATTATGATGATTGAATAGTTAAAACAGATTAGGTTAGATGCCCACCAAAGAAGGGGATTATTGGTATGGAACATTCGCTTTTAAAAAACCAATCTGATGAGGCTATTTATACATCACCTTTATACGGTTTTGTAGAAGAGATTAATATACCTATTACCTTTCGGTAGAATCCAGGCTTTTAAATAAGGTGTTCCTGAAGATTGAGCGAGTTTATAAGCTACGAGCTGGTTAGATCTTCGCGAACAACATAATTATGATGTTAAATTACTGGCTCGGTAGCGTGCTTGCCATTTGTTAACACAATCTAAACGACCACCCAAAAGACAGATTGCTAACCTAATGACGCTATTTCTTTAACTCGTTTTGTTAGAATCCGCTAAATGAACGAATTTCAATTAACTCAAAGGAATTTTTCATTACAAAATTGTTTGTTTTCTATACATTTTCGTGTTCATTATTTAATTATTCCGTCCGCGTGGAGACGGCCCGCGTTTTTGTCCGGTGAAATTACTCCGGTTGATTATCTTATTCGGTTGGACCGAACCGGTTCCCGTCGGACGCATGCCCGCTTTTATTTGCTTTATAAAATGCATTTTTGCTCGTTTTTGGCAATACGAGTACGGCTATTATCTCCGCTAACGATCTGAGTGCATGCTTCGTTAAGATTTCCATCGAATCCAAATTGATATAAAAATGTTCGTGTTTAAATGATTGCGAGTTATTTATTGTAGTGTAGATACAATGAGAGAGCGGTGTCCTCGTTCGCTGATAAGGGTAGGGGTTGTAGGTCAGGAGAATAGATAGTGCAGCTGTAAGGCCACCGACCCGCCGCAATCACCACTCCAAAATCACCACAATATCTCACCAATAAGGTCTAAATCCCCTTTACAATCTCGCGCAATATTTTTCACTACGTATTTGATGTGTTTCACCTCATATCTCCATCCTTTGTTCGAGCTTTGTCTAGGTTTTATTGTTATCATCATTTGCGAGATTTCTCCATTGTTTTCATTAGATTTGTTAACGTCCTTTGTTTTCAAACAAATCTTTAGTTATGGGTGAAATCATGGGATGCTTATCGTATTACACATGATGTTACTGGAGCCAGCCGTTTGTTAAAACAACTAATACATTTTACATAGTTGAGCAATCATATGTATGTTAGGTACTCCAAACCCTAGACTTCTATGAAATTTAACAATATTTCACCTTTCCATAATAGCATGTAAAATACGTTTTAATAGGCTGTTTTCTTTCTCATAAATAAGTACCTATATAAATTTTAATTGGCATTGTACTTATTAACGTTCCTTGTTTCTGTTTACATAAAATATCTTATCTGTCTTTTTGTTAACCGTTGCTATCTGCTTAATGAGCCACTTATTTTGCCTGTACAAATAAGATTAACTCTTGTTTAAATAACAGATGCTTAATATCGAGGCCTCATTTGCTGGATTATTTGGCCTAGGGGTTTAGGCTATGGCTTAGATACTCAAGGTCGTGATTCAAATCCTAGCGCAGGTTGTTTTTCATTTATCCCTTAAGACCCCATCTTAAGTCAAAGATAACTTGAGGTGTTTTGAGGGGGGATTAGATTAATGACCACTTAATATCGCATTAACTTTAAACTGAAGATTTGTTTAATAGTTTAATGAATGGTGGAACATTTAATTTATCCGTTAAAGCTTAAACTTTAGGTAGTAACATCTTCAGTGGGTAATTTCAAATTGTTATAATAATTGTTATCTCAAAGAATTAGGTAACTTATGTCAACCAGTAGAGATAATACTCGTAAAAGAGTAGGTTCTTCCATTAATATTAACTGCTGTACTAATTAAATTTAATGACAACATTCAATTTGATCGCTACTGTCTATCTTAAAAATCTCACCAGACTAATGTTTAAAACAATTAAAACAAATTCCTTTAAACAAATAATAGTAAACAAAGTAATAATTATGATTATAATATAATGTTATTATTATTACAGTAGCGATATAATGTAATGTTTGTAATAAATAATAACATTAATAACGTTTGTTGTAGTTTATTGCGCCTACTTTTGTTTATGTTGCATTTAAATTTAATTACTCTATCTTGTGTTTAGCTTCGGGATAACGAGCTTTGGACTTTGAGATTTATTTTATAAATGATAAACGTGTAAAATAATAAATTGCTATGTTTGGTTCGTTTCCCATGTCAAAAAATTGAGATTAATGAATTAAACAAGATAGGTAGAATCTAAAGCGCTTACAATTTTTAAATAGTTTTTACGCAGTATTTTTAGCTGTTTCTATTTAAGTTAAAATAATTCCCGCTGAAGTTTTCGGAACAAATTCGAATTTCCAAAGCATTCCGAACGGTCAAAATTCGTTCTTAACCAATTCCTGGCGCATCCATTATCTAATTGGTCAATAAAACAAAGGCCGGCTACAAAATTCCCCAAAAAACAAAACACAAATCCCGCATTATTCGCCCAACATTCGAATACTTGAAAATCTCGAAACGATTGAAATTGCGTCCATCTATCTCGATTCCCGTGAGAAAATCGAATAGAATATGCTAATTGAAACTTTGTAACCGATAAATCGAATAGATCACTCTTTCCGTGATTGAGTTTATCGATATTTTGTAAATAATAAAACAGCGACATACGAAACTGTTTTCCAAATTTAACTGCTTGAGAGAATCGTAAAATCTTAGTACATAATTTTGGTTTTGACATTTTTAGACGTTGGCACTTAAATCGTACGAGTCGATACTATTAATCGTATATATATACGATTACCCGAATATATTCGATTTAATCGTAGATTAGGTTACTAAAATTAACTTGTTGCAATATAAAATTTATGATGCTTTTAACATTGATTTACGTGGTAGAGTTTCATTTGGTTAGTATAAAACTCTACTGTTATTAAAACTTATAGGGAGATAAGATAAATTAATGGAAGATTAATTTATTTGTATGTTGGGACGCAGCTGTGGGAATACGGTGTAATCGTAATTCGTATATATCTCGTGGATGTTTGTTGGACCTTCACCCGTGACACCCGGACTTTAAACATTGATATATTCTCAAATACATTTAACTGTATTTAAAACGATTTTTAAAGTTCTGACGTCAAAATAAAAGTGTTACGGGGTTGTCATTGTACAAGCGTCGGCGATTAGCGATTATTTAGGAATAAAAGTTACTTATTATTTATGTATAAGTTACAACGTATGTTTTGGCACATATAGAGAGAGCATTTAGGTGTTAGTTTAGCTAAGTTTTCATATTTTAAATGAAGTGTTAAAGTTATTCGGGCAGCCAGTAGAATGCCACGTTGTTTCATTGAGACTGTCAATTTTTGTTCATCAACGTTTACTAGTACGTAAGCGTAAGCTGAAGTAACCATTCCTAAGTGCCTATCGTCAAATTTTCCAACTGATCTTTTTAAAACTTCCACCCACAAATGCGCCACCAGCATTTCTCTGTACCTAGATGTACAAACTACATTTGATTTATCTCACTCCTCACAACTCCGAATACTTGATCTAATGCCAACACACAACACACAACACAACACTGTCCTAGATTAGTGAATAGTCACTTCGCGCCGGCATGCATTGTTACCAAAACCTTGTTAAATCGACCTTCGGATCAGAACTGCTTGGTTTATATGTCACTTGATCGTTTGGCTGATGGCTGATGATGATTAACGTCTTAGTGTTCTTTATATGTCCTAAGTTAGTTACTACATATGTTGCTAGTTGTAACTACCTTAATACATTTAGGGGTGCCACGTTGCAGGTTACGACAGTGATAATTTAAATTTTAAAAAGAGAAACACAATTGTAGTTTATGAGGTAATTTTCAATGTTCTTTTTACAAAAAAAACCGCTACGTCGGTTGCCACGCGCGTGCCGTAACGTGTATGCACAGTGGAACCGTAAAAAATAAAAATACACACACACAAGTGAAATCCTATTGTAGTTTTTGTAAACCGACCTACAGTATCAATATAAACAGTTACCAACTTGTTACATAATATCGTAAAATTAACGATAATACTACCGTTTAAAAACCCTTAAATATCAACGAGTGTAATCCTATTTGTGTAATAAATATCATTTTAAATACTCATACCGAACCCCGAATTCATAGTAACTCTACTCTAAACTGTGACACTATCCCTATAGTAACTCGATTGTAATCTGTGAAATGTCATAGTTACTCTACTTTAATCTGTGTAAGGTTTTCTTGTTACATATTAAAACGAGATGTTATAAAATAGCGGCTCTCAACAGTTGTTATAATGAGGTTTACTTTACATTAATTTTATGATAATAGGTTCGTTTTTTCTTCATTTTTTTTAGGTATTTTTACTCGTACTATGGTAAAATGTGTACCTTCAAATCTCCATATTTATTAGAAGCTAAAGCTCCAGGGTTCTTCTACGGTATTGAGTACACTATACATACATATAACATTGGTAAAATCACACATAGTATAAAAAAAAGACCCCGGCCGCGTCTGTCTGTCTGTTCGCGATTAACTCAAATACTATTGCACAGATTTTGACGTAGTTTTTTAAATAGATAGAGTGATTCAAGAGGAAGGTTTATATGTATAAAAAATTCCACGGGAACGAGCACAACGCGGGTAAAACCGAGGGGCGATGCTAGTTACGTTATAAAAATGTACTCATTGCTGTATTTGCATAAAAACAAATAATTATCTCTATATATGTATTTTGGCAATCGAATTCTATTCCCAGGCTCATAAAATTCAACAATTTTTTCGTATTAATTGAACTGTTAGCAAAATATCTTTCAAATAATTAATTTTATGAGCTTTAAAAACTTTAAATCGACGAATTAAGTTGTTAAATAGAACTGGATTTGTAAGTTTTGTGTAGTACATGCGAGTTATTAGGAAATTAAATCTACTTTATGTTTGTATCATATTTTTCCCCTATAATACTTTTAAATAATGTTACTTACGGCAGCTTTAAAATGTTACTTCGTAATACGTAGTATGATATTTTAAATACTCAACCTCACTGTACTGATATCTTCATTGAGACTCATCTCATTTAAAATATCAATATATACAACAGGCTAATAGGAGTTAGATTCCATAACACAAGCTTAGAGCTTACTTTGGGTCTAATTAACCGTGCGTGAATTACTAAATTAATACTTACTTTACTAACCCTAATCCTAACCCTCTTTCCTAATTTCCAGGGAGGAGATAGCCCTCTCAAGATGCCAAAACTCCCCCTCCGGGGTGCCTGTTGGCTCCAGCCACTCCCTGCTGCTGTGCTGCTTCAAGGACCTGTGCAACCACGAGGACAGCCCCCTGGCCAGAGCACGGCTGAATCTCACTTTGAATGATGGAGGTATGTAGTGTTATAAATTATAATCTAGTGTTTCATCTTACAACCTGTTTGAAAAGCATGCAAGGTGATACCATGTCTTAGAGAACTTTATACCTGCTGCGATGCCGTAACTGCCTCATATCCTACCATGGAGGGTTTGTCAAAGGCTAGTGACAGCGCAAACGAACTGGCAGAATTCTGGTCCAAACATTTAAGCGATATATATAAAAAAGTCTATATATAATATACATAGAACCATCTCGACTCGAGAAGAAGAAGTGAACTTTATCAGAAAAAATCAGGACAATCATATGTTATAGTTGCTATAGTTGTGCATCGGAGATTATTTTCTTATACCCGGAAAGCGTAATATTAGTGGATTTATCGAAGTTTCAAAGACAAAGAAGATCCTCTATATCTAAACTTTAACTTAAAACTAAATCACAATAGAAACAAAGGATTTCGTATTGGCGTGCTTCATAAACAAGTGCGCATCGGCAGGGCTCGCAGAACCCAAGGTGAAATAGATTTCAAATGGATTCATAACTTAGCCTTGGGTGTTTAGTGTATTCAAGTTATCTTTGTAACTGTTATGCGGAGTTTCACAGGCAAAGATTAACCGTCTTATTCAAATTGATATTTAACTTAAACAGTGTTTTATCTCTTTCGCTCTTTGGCAAATAGCGTATGTCGGAAAGGGACAAACCATTTAATGGCTAAAGTGCTGTTAATAAGCATTTAAGGCCCTAACTGTTTTATAATTTAACTCATACTATGCCTCTAAAAATGATAAGTTTTACTGCCGCACTGAGAGACGTTCATTAAATCGACACTAAACACTAATTAACGTTACTTTTCTTAGGTACCTTTCTTGTCAAAATATCTAATTAAATCTCTACTAAGCAAACATTTGACGTCTTTGAATACGGGAATTAGTTCTACTTCACAAAAACACAGTAATGATGCTCTTATAGGTAGTCGTTATGATGACATGGCAATGAAATTTAAAGCAAAACGAGTCAGGCTTTCGACTCAACATAATTTTCAATGGAATCCTGAACTTTTGCTCAATCTCAACTTCTTCTTCATCAAGTGGATGGTCACCCTGACCAATCCTGGTGTCAGAGTTATTGAGCCACCAAAGGCCTCCGACATGGCTCATGTAACGACTACTATCCTACTACTACTACTAATTTCAACTTGGTTCATATAATCATCGATATTAGTTTCCGAAAAGAAGAAAACACTTTCCGAAATTCTTATAAGCTTTTGCAAATCGTCAGAAACTAACTTTAACAATATGTATTAAATTGTTAGCTCGAAACAGTAGTTCATAGAACTAATATTAAATATCTAATCGACGTTTCTAACTAAAACAAATTTAATTATGATTCATAGCTTTCAATCAAACGTGAACTAGATTCTGCAGGACTTATATTTATTATTAATAGACCAATATTACGATAACCTATTAATAAAATGGCCGTTATTGATTTGAAGGCGTTTCGTTTGGTAACAAGATGTTACTCATTTACTTTATATACTTACTTAAATTACCTATTTATCTGTACTCGAGTTCAAGAAGTTTGCATTTCTATATTTTGGCTACCGAGCTTCAGACCCCGTTAGATCTTATCATATAAATCTTTGATACCAGCCCTGATACTAATTCCAAATCTTCTCTCGAATATTCTTAATGAGATTTTGTATTTTTGTTTCATCTAGGTCATCAAGAGTAAGGACCTCAGTCCCCGTAGTAAAGTGGCAATCCCTTCACATTCCATGTGACGTCTGTCCGGTCCAAATAACCATTGCTGTCGATCAAAGAATTAAATCTGGAGTATAGAATTAATCATACAAATATATTTCTAGCGATTATTAGTTTCTTATGTAAACAACTGGCGCTATCTGTGACTCACTACTGCACAGAGTAAATAAAATATAATAATATAATTGTCGTAATCTTAAGAATGTTGTGCAATTTATTCAATTCATATGCAATTATAAATAAACACTTATTTTACAAGTTTATTTTAATTGATAGTGTTTTTGTAGTTGGGACCGTGTCGATTTAATTCCTAAAGATTTATGACTTGTGAATTGGATTAATCGTTTTAGATACATCTATAATCTAAGGTCTCCTACCATATAATCTCTTTACAATATTAACAAAATTTTCGTGACCCTACAATATTATAAATGCGAAAGTTTGTGAGGATGGATGTATATGTATGTATGTTTGTTGCTCTTTCACGTAACAACTACGGGACGGATTTGGATGCAACTTTACAGTAATATAACTTACACATCAGAATAACACATGGGATACATTTTATCCCGAAATTCCTGCGGGAACCGATACAACGCGGGTAACACCGCGGGTAACACCGCGGGGCGCGGCTAGTGGGTTATATTCCTGTACAGGTCATGCAGATATACCTCCATTGTATCAGATTCTTTGGGAATTTCGGGATAAAAATATCCAGTAACCTTCGTCGTGAATTCGCCTATTATACAACAAAATAACTTTTACAAACTGATGGATACTTCCGAAGAATCTTATGAATTAACCCATACATACAAATTTAACCTCTTTACAATAAAAGTATGCATAAACTAGTAATAGATACCGACTTAAGTAAGGTTGGAGTAAATAAATACATACTTCACGCAACTTAAAAGACATACCGCATCCTCACAACATACTTAAGAACATTTAACATAATAAAAACAAAAAACATTCATTCACCCTACTATGTAATTTGAAAACAGTTTATCAGTTATTTCTTTCAATTTTACGCATACTATGTCGAGTAGATTGTATGCGTACAATTACACACTATGGCATACAATTACACCAGTCTTCACTCGTATTATACCGTAAATACACGTCTAGGGTGAACAATTAATATGTCTATGGTATGTAACAAAGTATCATAGTATGCAAAGGCGATTCATAATTGTCTGTGGTTTGATGCAATTACATACAGAAATAGCAATTAAAACTGAATTGTGTAGCGAAATCTGTAAGAATGTAGAAGGGTTACTTCGCTAGTAATCCATGATTTCATTAGGTCGTTATACATGTAATGTTTTACAAATGAATTGAAATAAGATTTGCTAAAATATCTGCTAAATGGAACTTATATTTTTGTCTGTCTGTTCAGACTTAAAACGCGTTTACGTTACTTCGGTCACCGCTTTCGCTACAACCGGATCGGTTAACCGAATACTATACACTAGCTAGCCGGAGCGTCCACCACACACCACAGTCTTGGGCTTAACCGGATCGGTTAACCGAATATGTTATAATATAATATGAATACAGTAGTCTGTGGCCGACGTATCGAGGTCTGCAGCCGCATCTAGTCTAACCAAATTATGTAACTGAGCCGTCGGTCCCGGTTACTTTCTACGTATAGTAGTCGTTACATGAGCCATGTCAGAGGCCTTTGGCGGCTCAATAACTCTGACACCAGGATTGGTCAGGTTGACCTTCCACTCGATGAAGAAGATGTAACTGAGTTTGTCTCTTTCGAAACCATATGACATCAGTTTAAAAGTTTCTCGGCTCTCATTGGCAGATATGTTTTACCAATGTTTATAAGGTCTTCCTTAGGCTGATGAAAATCGCATGACGCCGTTTACTCACCAATAAAACAGAAGTAAAAACAATAAAAGTTATATTATACTATCCATTGTCCTCGACTAATATCAAATTGCGTACTATGAAAATAATTGCAAGACTAATGAAACGAAGTTGCTATCCGCTTATGAGTTCCTAGTACTTCAAAACATTAAATGGTGCATTTTCTAAGAAGTTGAATTTGCACTTGTATTGTACGTGGAGTGATAAAATACTGCCACTGTATATCCTTTCGAAGACTTGATAAGGAATTTCGTGAGAGATTACCTGTTGAAGTTCTGTGAATATAATTTGAGTAGGCGCTAGCAGGACGTAACTTTGCCAATCAGAAAATACGCATTATAAGCTATGAAATATGATAATACTAGCCGTGCCCCGCGGTTTCACCCACGTTGTACCCGTTCCCGCGGGAATTTCGGGATAAAATGTATCCCATGTGTTATTCTTATGTATAACCTATATTACTGTAAAGTTTCATCCAAATCCGTTATGTCGTTTTTGCGTGAAAGAGCAACAAACATACATTCATACATCCATCCATACATACATACAACCATCCTCACAAACTTTCGCATTTATAATATTAGTAGGACTAATTCCACAGTCGTTTCCTAGATATCCGAAGCTAATTGCCGCACTCCTTATTTAATTAGCAAACAAATGCCGAATCGTAGCACGTCTCCTATAACATATCATATTACAATCGCTCTTTATATATTTCAGTGTCAAACCCAGACGAGTCTATATAAACGAATAGAGTTGTTCTTGTTATGTCTGGAGTGATAATAACTTGATCCTTGATATAGGTCAGCGTTTAGTTCATATTAAGTGCGTTTACAATAATTAGTTCTCTGTACTGAAATAAGATGTTAGTGATGTCTCTCACTTAACAAAGATCAACTTGATCCGTTTGCTTCGTACGCATATGCTTATGATAATACATAATGGTGTCTTTATAGGTACGTGTATTAGCACGCAATGATACAAGTGGAAAATAAATACGACTGGGAATGAAATATTGTTTATTCCATTGTTTATCGGCATTATCTCCAACCAAGAAACATTAAAATCCTTTCATCTATTTATCAGCCCTGCCATGAAAGAACATATACGTACTTATGATCAGTTATGTATCAGCCATATGAATATGAAAGTAATGACAACACTATTTAAACTCCTGTGCCATGAAAACCCGTAAATACGAATCTTATATTCACATACCACCTTTCTATATTTACGGTCCATTAAATTTCTTATACTGATCCAAAACTCTATCTCTTATTCCAGAAAGCAACGCCGTCGCCAGCGAGCGGGGAGCCAACTACAACGGCGAGGTGTGGTTCAAAGCCGCTACCATAGCGGTGCCGGTGTGTGGCGCGCTGATCCTGTTCCTGCTGGTGGCGGTGGCCGTGCGTCTGCTGAAGGCCGACGCGCTGCTCCACGCTGACAGGAAACTAAGGTACTAGACAATACTTTGAACAACGAACAGTGAATTGGGGGCAACAGTTTGAATAGCGAACAGTTATGTAACGAGTACAATAGTGGTACCAGTGACGTTGACGACTTTGAATTGAGAGCAAAGACTTTCGTAGACTATTGGCGGGACAGTCTTTAAGTTGACTTATTACGCAGTCATGTCGGACAGACAAAAAGTTTGGGCCCAACATAAAGTCTGATAAACGCATTGAGTTATATGTACTACGTACTAGAGAAGCCACTTCAAACAAGCTTCGTGAGAGATTCGCACCGGACAGGTGTCCAGTGTTCACTTAGTCGATGGCCAGCTCTTGCCAGAACTACATGTGTTACAGCTATTGTTTTTTCAAATAAAATATGCCCTCATGTGCATTGCGTTATTGCAAAAATACTTTAAGAAACACAAATAGAAGTAAAGAAGTGACCTTTCACTCGTAGGTATAATTTTCTACTCCGAAAACAATTTTAAATAAATATTTAAAAATAAATATTTTTACATCAACAAACGGTCATATTACAAAGAGTAGAGATATGAGATACAGAGTGGACACTATCGACGAGCATTGATAAATTCCTAATTCCGATTGATATTATATATCAACCATCTTTTTATATTAACCGACTTCAAAAAGAAGGTTTGTTCGACCCTAAGTTTTAAAAACATATATCTATTTTTTGTCTGCCATTTCTCGGAAACTATTGATCCGATTTGGGCGGGATTTTTTTAAAATGGGTTTTTTATATAAATATCTTCAAAAAAAAAACATGAAAATCGGTTCATATAGTTACAACGGATTATACATCCGCGAGCGCACAAAAAAAAACTCATGTATATACGGACAAATTGAGAAACTTCCTCCTTTTTTAAGTCGGTTAAAAAACCTTTTGCTATTATTCTTCATATACTTTTTATAAAAATAAAAATTAACTTCTGAGATTATTGAAAAAAAGACTAGGTACATATTTCTACTAAGAGTCCGGTCTACGATGATTTTTATAATCTCTATTGTTAAATTCCGAGTAATGTCATTCAACTAGACCTATCCGTCAATGTCATTAGAAAAATCTCTTCACGATTTTTGTTCGACGTAGCCTCTCTAGTACGTAGTACATATAACTCAATGGATAAACGTACTTTCTCTGGTATGGTAGGTCCCTAGTGTGCTTACACAGGTTTTCATCAACGAAAACACAGTGTAAATTTTAGAACATACCTATTTATACTGGACCTCAGGCTTCTTCTTCAAGTCGATGGTCAACCTGACCTCAGGCTAAAATCAGATGTCAGTTACCTCATCCTACTTCTAAACACCGCTCTAACAACCTTTGTCCTTATTCCAGAGGTGGGTACATGTCACCGCTGGCGCCGGCTGAGGACGTGAAGAAGGTGTGGGTGGGGCCGGCGGCGCCGCTGCTCGTGACACCCGGAGGCTGCCTGGTGGTGGAGCGCGCGCAGCTCGTCGACTGCACCCCCTGTGATATACAACGGTAGGACCACACTACTCGTACGCACTGTGCCGTTTAGTACTGCTGTTTTTATTGACATTAGTATCTCATTAGTAATAAATTGGTCTCTATTCCTAGCTTTTGCCTATAAAATGACTGACGCGCCCCGTGGATTAGCCCGCGTTACGCCAGTACCCGTGAGAATTTTGGGATAAAAAACAACCTATTACCTTCCTCTTGAATGAAGCTTTCTGATGTAAAAAGAATTATTCAAATCGGAAGGGTAGTTCCATAGATAAGCCACCTTAAACTAGGAAGGCAAGTAAATAATCAAAATTAAGTTACATGAATAAATCTATCATCTATAAAATCTATATAGACGGAACAAAGGCCAATTTATTTACTTATTGCACTGAAATTGTGACATTTATGTCACATCGGTACATACCGTACCTACCATTTTTTGGTTTCTTTTTTGTCAATAAAAATGGCAATTATATTTACCTTTTAACGTAAAAAACCTATTAAAAATGAATTTGTATCAATGCACATATCAAATTATATTAGGTAAAATTGCAAAATTATATAGTCTACTATCGATTTGTATACTGTTAAATAATGTACACAAGAAATGTCAACTATGTAGAAAAAATATTATACTTTGTAAAAGAAATAATTTTAAAAAACTAAGGCTGCATCACGAATCTTAAATGAAATTGATCTCAAAAATTAACAATCTTAAAAACGGCACAGTTGATTATACCAAATCTACCATTTTTGTAATTATATTTTTAAGTGTAATAAAATATTGATAATTTTGTAAACGCTTGTGTTCCTCTACGTCGATTATGTACAATAATAAACCTTATCTGTTACCATATTTAAATTCGTAAAAGTCGTAAAAAAATGGCCTCAATCTAATTCGACCAATCACAGCACTCTATACCTTTTCACCAATCAGAGCACCGCTCGTAGCGACATCTATCATTCAAACAAGTACACAGAACTCTCATACGTACAAACAACCAATGTACTGGAAAATCATGCATTTTCTTATTTCAATGCTTATTGTAAATATACTTTTTAAATATAGTTTAATTAATGATAAGTCTGTTACCTGTTGTTAATATATAAATAAAATAATTACTTTATATAATCGAATATAGCGATGTCTGTTAGATCCGTAGAGAAAACTAGTCTTTTTAAATCTGATTTACTGCATATTTTTAATTAATGAGGTGCCCTCTTTGGCCACAAATGGTATCATAGGAAGTAAGGCTATTACACACTCTATATTGTTGACAATTCTCTCATCACTGGCAATAATTTTGGGTGTATCTATGGCCTTATAATTTCTATTTTTATTCGTGTATTCGATCTGGATTATGGTCATCACACGAAAAAAGAATACCACTCTCTGGTTATACAGGGCAGTCTTATTTCTATTTAATGAATAATAAACTCTCATGGATTTAACATATGGTCGAATTTTAGTTAATTTATTATCAAATTACAACAAATGAATTACTTGAATCAAAATGTAAATACCTTTTTTTAATTTTGCTTGTAAATAATTGAAATATCAATTCTTTTTTGTAATTATGGTTTTATTTTTGGGCGTAAAACAGACGGTACAATGTTATGAAATAGTTGGTTATATAACGTGTGCATTGTTTTGTAACCTACGTTTGTAACACATTGTAACGTCCTTTCATACAATGTGAATTAGATCGACTTTTTAAACGCTTTTGTTATTTAATCTCTACGCACCTAATTGACACTTCTTTGAGCAAGCTATGGATTAAATATATTCTTTTGAAAATATTTTGTATTGGTAAGGATCATACAAAGTTTTGAAAATGTCATTAGAAATACATTGTACCTTTAAGACTATCATGATATGAATAACTAATGTATCCATATTTCTTAGTTAATATTAAAAATTGTAATAAAACTACGTATTCACAAACATTACTTGCCTAAGAGAATAAAAAAAAAGAATAATAACCCAGTTTGATTCTACATTATCTATGATTTTTTAATAAATTACACCTCGATGGTCTAGTGCGGTCGCCTAGCAAGACTGAAGTCTCGGGTTCAATTCCCGGGTCAAGCGAAAACATGTTTCCTATTTTTATCTTTGCAATAAGGCAATCGTGGTGATTACGCCTAACCCTCTTCACTCTACTGATATCATCAGTGCAATGAGAGGCCAAGCAGTGCGACATTAAAGGTTCATACTTTTCACTTTTCTTTCCGTAGAACGTATTCTTCGACTGTTTGCCTTCGATTGACTATATGTTTAAGTACGGTAGTTTGTGAATATGTGGTTACTATACCAAACCTCTTATTGTATACCTACATTGTCCTCAGAAGCTTCCACAAGGGTGCCTTATCTTAGTAATATAGACTTGTAACAATAAAATAGGTGCAAATGAAATACTCCTAATTGTAAAACTTTATTGTAAATATATTGTAATTGTGTAAAATAAACATGAAATTATTTTATTATTGGATTCTTTTTGTTTTATTATATAAACATCAATTTTTACCCTACCTCTGATACTACCCTACCTTGGTATATTTTGGTATGCCTACACGAAATAGTCCTTACGCTGTATGTACTTCGCTCTTCCATGTTAATATTACACTAGCAGCGCCCCGCGGTTTTACCCGCGTTGTGCCCGTTCCCGTAGGAATTTCGAGATGAAAAATAGCCTATAACCTTCCCGTTAAATGTAACTATCTATTACAAAAATAATTATTCAAATTGGACAGATAATTCCCGAGATTACCTCGAACATTCAAATAAACATACCAATTTAACCTCTTTATAATATTAGTATAAATAAGTAAAGATGGGTATTAATAGGCTGAAAGCCCAAGCAATGCTGGACTAAAGTACATATCCATTACCTCAGCTATCAAATTCTCTACTTATAGCTTCATGATATTATTAGTGACAGTTAGAGCGTTTGTCCACCGCCGCCGGCACCGGACCGTCACCGGGAACGAGATGACGGCGCCGAAGTAGCGGTAGATACATTTAGAGCGTTTTGCTTTAGCCGCGTGTCCACCGCACATCCGTCACGTCATAATAAACTCGGGCCGAAATAATCTCGTTCCCGGTGACGGTCCGGTGCCGGCGGCGGTGGACAAACGCTCTTAGGTACATTAATTATGTCTTATCCAAAAAAAAACTAAGTACTGTGATAAGATGACTGGCGAATAAAGCTCATTTAAATTAAGAACTTTATATAGCTTTGATATAATAGATACTGCATTTAACCTTTAGAATGCCAGTATTTTACAATACTCACCTAGGACTTGTTTACTGTAGCATGACTTTTACAAATATATACAAGTATACACACAAATACCTATATAGTACCTGTCTTACATTAGCATAATGCTTATCATGGACTGTGGGCCTCTATCGACTGTGTTGGGACATAAAATATCAATATGCGACGAAGTTTATTAGATTGGATGTAAGAATCTTGGTAAGTATACGCTTTTAAACAGGATTTGATAGCTCTTAACTCGATTTATAATTCATTCAAAAGACAAAGCAGTAGCTCAAACTAAATTTAGTTTTTTTTTGTCTCACTGAACTGTGTATTTAAAACCACTGTGTTTTGGAGGCTTGGCGAGCAGCTTGCGTCTTAATATTGTCATCATAGATACAAACATTACGACGTATTCATAATGGAGGCTACATGGAAGTCAACAACTAATAAACAAGCGAAACTTTTTGCTAAGTCATCTTGTGAGCGTAGTGTGTGGAGTGTAAGTGAATATAGAAATAAATAAAAATACGTTTATTGCCATACTATTAATAAAACGGTATAAAATGGTAGGTAGTTATCAAAAAAGAAATAAAAAATAAAAGAAAACTTACGAATGAGGTAGTGCAAAAAGAAAAGCTAACTTAGCTTGAGTTGCGTGGACACTGAGTCCACACAACGCTGGTTTTCAGAATAGATGATAGATAGAATAGTAGATATAGAATAAAGCATTCATATGTTTTGAAAGAAAGTCTATGTTTCTAGCTAAAGTCTGGCTGCGTTCATAACTTTATAAGGATCCGCTTTTACACGCACGAAAGTTAATACTTACCTAGTACTAGAATTATACTTGTTATTAAGTACCTACATATATTGTTCTGTTAGGCAGTAATACGTCGTTTCACAACTGAAGTAGGTATCTAGAGATATTTTTCTACGTATGGAAGTATCGCGCATCACACCTGCAATGGAAGTTCGGTTAGGACGGAAACCTTTTTAGTGGTTCTACCGTACCAGTACCGATGCCATACAAATAATATGTACATATTTACAACCCCTTTCTCCTTTCTGTAAAAAATAAACTTAAATCCCGGTTACCAAAGTACCTACTTCAAAGTCAGTCTGACCGCGCGTGTGTTCGCGTCCTAAGTTTTAAACTTGTTTTGCTTATAGAATTCTTTAATAATTCTGTTTTCTGGTTCCAATATAAACCCGATACATATCTGAATGCGTTTCAGTCGATGTTGTCTAGTCGTCGTTAGAACGTTCTCGGTGAACACGGAAAATGGTAAGATGAACAATTTGCATGCCTTAAAAAAGTTAAATTACTTTACAAACGTAATGTGGGAACTTTTTATACAAAATGAAATAACTATTCGGTATCCATTTCGGAGATATAGAATGTCCTAACACTTACATTACATTACCCATTTGGAATGTATGTAACTACCAGTGTAACTACTTAATGCACTTAATTTATATTTTTTCTGGAATAATACTTAGATTGAAATCTTTGTACTTATATACCAATAGGTAAATGAAATATTCTCCTTAAACGTAACATTAAAAAAGAAAATAAGTCAAGAAATAATGCTTTACCTAACTTTATTTTATTCTAGACGTCATACACGGATAAAGGGAGGAAACCAGACAGTGGAAGATTTCTGGCTTTCGACCATCTCACCTTTTGGGTGTCAAATGCGAAACAGGTATGATTCAATATAAAATAAAAACTTTTCTATAAATTAAAAGATCAATATTACTAGTCCGTACTATTAAAATAAAATAAATTCATATATATTGTAGAATGTAGAGCACGAGATCGGTCAGTAAGTATAGGATAGGTAATTCTGAAAATACAAGAGATACTTACGAGAATCTTTTCTTGAGAAGTGAGACACAGATTTTGGTACCCACAGTGTAGCCACTTTGATAGTTTTAAAATACTAATTTTACTGTTTTTGATGTGTAAGTATTTGCTTTTGTTTAGGCTGCAAGTTATTACGTAACGCGGTTCGGATTTGAACCTCTAGCCTTCAGCGGACTGGAGACAGGTTCGAGGAAGATCGCGGCGCATGTCGTCAGGATGAATAAGGTAAATAAAAGCTGCAGGAGTTGAGTGGAACGGACATCAGTTTATATACCTACCTTCTCGTATTTACTTACATTATTTAGTACCTAGATACTAACTGGTACTTACTTCGGTAGCTGGTTGCTCAATGATAGCACTGTCAATAAGAACTAATTTAAACTAGGTTTACAATAGACAAACTTAAATTAAAGTTACCTAGTTATTTAGAAAAACCTTCCAATAGATTAGATTAAAAAGTATTTTTAATTAAATTTGATATAATAGTATTAGTGGGTAGACATAATTATATGAAAACTATGAGTGGACACATTCGACTTTCAATATCCTACAAAACCTCTCCACCAACAGATAATCTTCGTCTTCCAATCCCAATACGAGCCCGAGGAGACCGACTTCACGAGCGAGGTGGCTCTCCACGGAGACTTCGTGAAGGATGTGGCCTTCCACGTGGAGAACCTGGACTTCATCTTGGAGTACGCGAGGAAGCAAGGAGCACAGGTCATCAGAGACTTATGGGAAGAGACCGATGAGTATGGAGTCGTGAGGATGGCTACTGTGAAGACTGTGAGTAAAGATCATTATTGAGTCCTTCTTCTTCTTCGTCTTCATCGAGTGGATGGTCAACCTGACCAATCCTGGTGTCAGAGTTATTGAGCCTCCAAAGACAAAATTGAGTCCTTAGAGCTTCTTGTGGCAATGAGCATCAGGCTTGGAAAGGGAATAGTTTGGGAGGCCTTTGCCCTGCAATTGGCAAATGACTATCTACTTTTTAACAGGCTTAGGTATAGTTTTTAAGTGTAGGACTTGACGTGACGACTTTGGTCATTTGATCGGTATAGTTTTGTATAAGTTCGTTTCCAACTGAAGCTTTTAATTTTTTAACTTTCCAACGAATCTTGTATGTAACGAGATACCTAGTAACGTAACTAGGTTATTTTAAATTGGTAGAACAATACTTATAACGTAATTTTTGCAGTATGGGGACACCACACACACATTGGTTGACCGTACAAAATACAAGGGACCCTTTTTACCTGGATATCAACTTTTGGGCAAGGATCCTATCAACCAGTTCTTGTGAGTACTTAACTTTAATGCGATAAGTATAATCAATTAGACTAGGTCGCCCTCTAAATTCGACATACGCTGATTTTCAAATTGTACCAGTCTAGTATATTGCACCTTAAGATCTAATTTTACCGTTGCACTGAACTCGATCAATTGACCTCGATTTTAGTGAATAAACTTCATAATGTATTCACTAAAACCGATTTCAGTTGATCGTGGTTCGAGATGTGTGAGAAACAGTGTATTTGGACCTAGAAGTTTTACTATTGAAAAATAGATAAAATAAAGTTGATTGTTCGCAGACCGAAAATAGAGATAAACTTCATTGATCACGTCGTTGGAAACCAGCCTGATGGAGGAATGGAAGAAGCGGCCTCTTGGTACGAGCGATGCCTGCAGTTCCACAGGTATCGTGTTATTTTTTTTAGTTATCTATCTCTCTTTATTACCTTCATTTGTTTGTTCTCTCTCTTTTAGTTGGTATAATTTGATTGGGCGATGCTACCATGAGTTTCGCAGCTTTCTTAAATGGTATTTTATCCACTATAGCACTCGAGGTATAATTTGATTGAGGATCCGACTTTTGCTTAAATGAATGGCCAATCGTGTTTTCTGCAGAGCGCTACCTTGCTTAGCCAGTTAAATTAACGGTCTAGGTTGTTGCAATTGATAAACCATTTATGTAGCCTTAAAGCTCCAGCATCAGGCTAAACCATAGATTTCTTTTTACCTTTCTAATTACCTGAGGATTTTTTCTATTGCCGTCATTACCCATCATCCGATATATTTTCCCCTATTACCTTCTTTACTAAATTAAGGTACCTGCGTAATTTTTTCCTTTTACCTTCCTAATTACCTGATATTTCCCCTAGATTCTGGTCAGTAGACGACAAGCAAGTATGCACAGAGTACTCCGCACTGCGTTCTATAGTGATGGCCAATTGGGAGGAAACCGTTAAGATGCCCATCAACGAACCGGCTCCTGGCAAGAAGAAGAGTCAGATCCAAGAGTACGTGGAGTACCACGGAGGAGCGGGAGTGCAGCACATCGCTATTAACACCGAGGATATTATTACTACGGTGCGTATGTTTAACTACGTGTTTGCATAACCAAGTAAGTAAGCCTGTAATGTCCCACTGCCGGGCAAAGGCCTCACATCTCACTGTAGATATCAGTACAGTGAGGAGGATTAGGTGTAATCACCACACTTGCCTAATGCGGGTTGGTGATCTCAACCCCGAGCCATGTTTGAAAAGTTTAACTTTTTGCCTTTCGCATGTTGTGTGATTAAGTTCAAACAAGAAAAGGCCGGTATTTGTTCAATCATTTTCTTTAAATTCTTTCACTACCAGATCGAAAACCTTCGGGCTCGAGGCCTCGAATTCCTGTCCATACCTTCAAAATACTACACGCTGATCAGAGAACAACTGAAACACAGTAAAGTGAAGGTAGCTGAGAGCATAGACATGCTCGAACGTCTGAACATACTCATAGACTATGATGACGATGGATATCTACTGCAGATCTTCACAAAGAATACCCAGGATAGACCAACACTGTTCTTGGAAGTGATACAGAGAAGAAATCATAATGTGAGTAAACGTTTTGTATTATTGACTGTTGGGGCAATGTGTGACTGTTTGGGCAATGTGGGGCTTTTTGGGCAACGTGTGACTGTTTGGGCAATGTGTGACTGTTTGGACATTGTGACTGTTTGGACATTGTGACTGTTTGGGCAATGTGTGACTGTTTAGGCAATTTGACTATTTTTCAAATAACTAATGTTTTTTTCCTCCAGGGATTCGGCGCTGGTAATTTTAAGACACTGTTCGAATCAATCGAGTTGGAACAAGAGAAACGTGGTAACTTATAATCCAGAACACCGAACAATTATTAAAATAACAAAGAACTACTGTTAAATTGTAAGAAAATCTCTAATAAATATTACCACCTTAGGCTGCCTGGCTACCGGAGTGGAGAGACAAATATAGCGGCAATTGTATACAATTCTATTAGCGGATTTTTACACGCTCTCCGCACCGCTCAAGTGAACAGTCAGTCTCAATTTTACTGTAAATAATGACACTCAAAGCCATTTATTCCTAGTTGTTAAGTACATACCTACTGAAGTATAATTGAAATAATTTTCAATAAAACACAAAACTGTTTTCCATTTTATTTATTCATCGTTGATTAACATTTCATGACCATAGATTGTCGTGTGCGAATTTATTTACAAAACAAAAAATAAATTGAGATAATAAACTTTTTGGAACACAAAACCTCTTCCAAGTATATAAAAAACAAGATTCGTAGACAGCACCAAATTATTACATAATTAAAACGAGAGGTGACCCATGTTGTGTTTGATTGATTTAACTGTGACAAAGTTCCATGATTGAGAAAATACCTTAGACAAATTATTTATTGAAGGATAGTCTTCAGATCACTTTTAAAATACATAACTTTAGTGAATACTCAATCCTTTACACTTGGTAAAACCTTTTCGTCTATTTCGGTACAGTAAGGAAGATTCTAAGTATATTATTCTCAAAGACTATATTTATAACAAGATGTTATTTACAAAATGAGTCTGCAAAATAAAATCCTGTTCATTTAATTAAATTCACTTTATAAATATATAGCGGTTGATCTTGGAACGATAACACGTTTTCAAATTTACATATCAATAAATTATGTATACATAATAACTAGCTTTTCCAGAAGGTTAAGTACCATCCACCAGAGCCTTGCTATACTACGTTTGATATGATATTAGTGGATACTTAGCATAGCGTAGCTCTAGTGGTAAGGCATTCTAAAATAAGGACTGTATCCAATGTTTTTAGTGAGAAATATTCGATAAAACATCTTCTACAATCATTTCCCAGGCTTTACTTCTTGGCCCGAAGAAGGGCGAACATACATTGTGCAAGAAAATTAGATGAGAACTGAAGATACTATGGATTTTATACCGAAAGATAAGTCCAGTCACCTCTCGATTGAATAATGGACAAAACATATAAATAAACAACAAAAACATATTTTTACAGCGTTTTATAATTAATTTTCGACGTTGACACATCGTGTCGAACAATTGTGAATCTATAAAGGGTTAGAAGTCACAATTGTTCAACAAGATATTGAACTGTAAATTGAAACTACATACGTAGTAAAGGTGGTGTTACATTTGTGAATGTTATTTTGCAATAAAATGTTTAATCTATGCTAATTTACGAAGCTGAATAGTTTTAATTTTGCTTTTTGGTTTGAACGCGCTAATCTCAGAAACTACCCATACGATTTGGATAGTTCTTTTCATAATAGCCACATTCAGAGGAATGGTATTTTTCTATCCCGAAATTCTCACGGGAACGGGCACAAAGCGGGAAAAAAACTAGATTTCAAGTGTCACTTAAGTTGACAAATGACAAGTTTAACTTGCTAGATTTGACAACATAAAAAAAGAAAAAGCAAGTAATATATCAGTAGAAATAAAATAAGAACTTATCAATAAATACTGAAATGTTACGAAATATATATTTATATATCGATACAAAAACATTTACTTATGTACCCAAATCGATTTATTAATTATTCAGGTCAAAATTGCATAACACAATTATAACACCACCCGTATGTCAAATTTGGCTAAACACCTAACACATCTCGTGTATCATTATTGATTAAACGTTGGATAATATTTTACCCACGATTGAAATATATATTAAAAATTACCCTATAATTTAATACATCTACCTCCCTACAGTCTCAGTTATTGTGAAAAAATTGAGGGCAAAATGTCGGGTATACTCGGTTAGATACGATCACTATTAGTATTCAATTTTATTTATTTATAAATAAAATTATAACACTTTATTTTTTTTCAAGATCTTGTGTCTTATTTTAAAAAAATTTAATGCAATATTAAAATGTATATGGCAACACTACAGTTTTTTGTTTTCGTTTACATATCAAAATTGTAAAAGTGTGTCCAAATATAGAGCGGCATTCGCGGCTAGCAGCGCTATGATTGCGCGGCTGCCGCGCGGCATCTTGCACGCAGTATGGACACACCTTTATCAACACTATTTTGGTATCATATAAATGCATTTTAAATTAAAATGCAATCAAATGCAATTTTGTACATTTTTTATTTTGTTGCGTTCAAGTTAAATTAATTTTAAGTCATAAGAGTCACACAAACACAAGTCTCTAAAAATAATATTAATTTAAATGAAATAAGTTTAAGTTTTTTTTGACCGAGTACGCAACACCACGCTGCGTTCCACCACCGGTATTGCAGACGTCGGCGACAAGACCGCCCGGCTAAAGTGGGAGTGGGCGGGCCACGTGAGTCGGATGAACCCGGAAAAGTGGGCCCACATCACATCTCAGTGGGTCCCCGAAGGCGGGCGACGTCGAGGTCGACCGAGGAAGCGTTGGCGGGACGATCTCATCGCCTTTAACAGCGATTGGTGGGTGCTCGCAAAGGACAGGGAGGGTTGGCGATGTTTGGGGGAGACCTTTGCCCAGCAGTGGGACAATATAGGTTAATAAAAAAAAAAAAAAAAAAGTTTAAGTTTAAAAACTCATCGTAAGACGAAACGGTAAAAATATAAAGAATAGTAGTTTAATAAAATAAGAACAAAATTAATAGTTCCAAATTGGTAGATAAAGTCGAGTCTAAAGATATATTTGTTAATTTTATTTCCGTACGCTGCGCACCAAATAAAATTAACTGTAACATTTAAGTCATACTTATTTAAACACTCATCAGTAAAAGACCTAACACAATATCAGTAAAATTAAGTAGTCATAGTGAAAACAATTGAATAAGTTGTTATATAGTATAAAACGAGATTTTATCGCGATTCCAACACACCACTTAGTTTGCGATCAATTCCCATACCAAATACATATAAAAAATACATCAAGATGATAGTCAAAATACGTTAAGTCACGACATAATCCAAAATAGTCACTAACTCAATATAATTGTAATACAAAATTAGTCATCGTCCAATATAAAGTGTAATACAGTGTAATACGTCATACGATACAACGCAAGTATACCCGTCTCTGTCCCTCGGCTAGTCTAAGTGGTGTTGTCCTTGTCGGGCTCGAGGTCCCCGGGGTCGACCATCTCGAAGTCCCGGTCGGTGGACGAGCGCTGGCTGTTCTCCGACTCGGATTCAGACACCTTCTCTTGAAGGTCGGGGTTTGATCTGTTGGTATTTTTCAATTGTTAGGTATAGTATAACAAACTACTCTTTCCTGCGGGAATTTCGGGATGAAATGTATCCCATGTGTTATTCTGATGTTTAACCTATGTTACTGTAAAGTTAATCCACATCCGTTCAGTAGTTTTTGCGTGAAAGAGTAACACACTTACATATCTCCTCACAAACTTTCGCATTTATAATATTAGTAGGATAGGATATATGTCCGACTCACTTAGCCTCGCTCTCCGCGCTGCGCTCCTCCTTCTCCTTCTCTCCCTGCTCCCTCTCCCTCTCCCTCTCCTCCGTCTGTACGAGCGGTTTCTCCGCCTCGTCGTCCGACACTTTGTCTTTCTTGCGCTTCTTCTTGTTTTTGGATTTGTCCGCGTCGGAGCCGGGCCCGCGGTACTCGTACTGTAAGGGAAGATATTGATAGTGATATCAAAGGATAGAATACACAAAAAAAGGTAAACATGTTTTTCGCTCGACCCGGGAATTGAACCATAGACCTCACTAGACCATCGAGTAAAAGTTATTATTCTTATGTCAAAAATATATGTATTTTTTATAAAAATACATCTTCTTCTATTGAATACACTTATATTATTAAATACACATTATTACACTTATATACAAAGTTAAAGTTATGCCTTTAATACCGTCTACGAGTAAAACGTACCTTATAGAGCGGCCAGAAGGAGGCGAAGAAGCCTACATCCTCCGTCAAGTTGGGCAACAGCCAGAGGTGGTGTCGCGACAGCGTCAGCATCCACACGGCGCAGAACACCACCACGCGCAGCACCGTCAGCGCGATGATCAGCACCAGGAACGCGGCCGCCGCTATACTCAGGTAGTATACACCTTTTCTGTAAATGTATGGAGAAATAAGTAAGTGGATAATTAATAATTATGTATTATTGAATTTGTGTAAAAGATAGAAGAAATTATTTACTAAGAAAATTCCGGAAAAATGTAATTTAAGTCTATCTGGAGACGCAGATTGATTCGGTGAGCAGGTGACGCGGTCGACGAAGGCGCGGGGGCGGGGCTGCGGCCCCCCGCGTCTTCACGCGACGCTATCACACCAACTTGGGAGTTGCCCAGGACTTAATGCAAGGAAGGAGGGGGAAAGGGGCTTTTGCCCATCATTGTAACACAAATCGCTGATAATAAGATTCTGTAACTAGGTCCCGGTTTTTCGCAGCAAGTATAAGCACTGATTGATTTCCCGACGTATCGACTGGATTGAACCAGTCGTAGGCACAGCAGACTTAAACAAAGTCGCGACGGTGCCGGAAACTTGTGATAAGTGAGCGAGTGGTTGCTCACCGCACGGTGGCGGGCCACAGCGGGAACATGCAGACGCCGATGGTGCCGGCCAGCAGCAGCGCGCCGCAGACCCAGTAGTACCAGGGCATGGGGTCGTAGAGCCACACGAACGCGTCGCCCGAGTCCAGGAACACCTGCTCCATGTGCATCTCCAGACGGATCTTGCGCTTCTTCTTCTCCTTGTCCGCGTTTTTAGGGTCCTGAGAGAAAGCATTGTGTTATAGATAGATTGATATTAATGCGTGCCTCTACGTTTGTGTTAAACCTTTGACAGGATGAGAGAAAGGTCCCCCTATCATCATAGTAGAACCACGGGCACTCTATGTTGGACCACGAGGACACTTTTTGGACTACGGGCATACTATGTTGGACGACGGGCACACTAAGTAGATCTGTGCCCGTGTTACCATGTATTGTCATTCAAACCTAACGTGTATGAACCGGGAAGTAGGCACAGTTGTAGTATTTGTTAGAATGTGGATTATTTTCGAGTGATTTGATGAAATTTTAGTCCAGATAGAAAAAAATACTGTTTGGCCCACCTTCCCCTCGGTAGCGCTGGCCTGGCTCTTCTCCTCTCTCTCGTCACTGCTCTTGCTCTTCTCTGCATCCTTCTTCTTTGATTTGCCTTTCAACTCCTGCTCGGTTACTGGCACCTGAAACGTTCGGATTACGAGTACATTATAAGAAAGTGATAAAGGCTTTTTTATTTAAAGGTTATAGTTACAAGTGCTTTTCTTTTCCTTTCTTACTCTTTAAGAGTATTCCTACTTGCGGAAAATATCTTTCAATAATTCCTTTAGAGAGATGAGAGGTCATTGTAAGCATTGCAACATTATACCCTAATACAAGGATATTAGGATTTTTTTTCTATAACATCCCATAGCATACCTTCTTAGCTCTATGGAAGAGTTTGTGCAAGAGCATCTGGTGCAAGAAGTCGGTGACCTCCATCCTGGTGGTGAACAGTGGACTCTTGCCCGTCGCCCATTTGGACGTCAGCAGGGCATCCACTGCTTTAACACCTGGAATGAAACAGAGTTTATTGGAACAAATAAAAACCGATCAAGTGCGAGTCGGATTTGCGCACGGAGGGTTCCGTTCTATAAAAAACGTCGAATAATAACGTTTGTTGTATGACAGCCCACTTGAGTATTTGTTTTATTTAAAAAAAAAATATTTTCGGCAATAGAAATACATCATCTGTGAAAATTTCAACTGTCTAGCTATCGCCGTTCTTGAGATACAGCCTGGTGACAGACGGGTGGACGGACGGACGGACGGACAGCGAAGTCTCTGTAATAGAGTCCCGTTTTTACCCTTTGGGTACGGAACCCTAATAATGAGATTTTTGCCCTACCAAGGGAGATATTCATTGAATATAATTTTGACTATTAGTAAAAAAAATGGAGTGTGATTCGAAAACTTTCTTTTGTTAAGGAAAACGTTTTGTACCAAAATTTACTCGGTACAATGGGTAGTAATTGAGTATTCTAGGGTCAGTTTGTTATAGCTTCGGACATTCACTTCTGACACCAGGAAAACATTATTTTTCCTATAAAATTAAATAATTATAAGAATACCGTTTAATGGTTTAGAATTTTCTATCATTCGCTACATATGGACTAATAAAATCAATTACGCCATTTTGTCAACAATAACATCACAATCATAAACGAGAAGTGGGTCGATTCAACTAAGAAAAATAAGTGCGATTGATAAATTAGTCGCGGATAGACCGATTGGACGCGTGGCTGATAAAAAGATTGTTCGGCAAACATGGGACCGAAGTTTATTAGACCTATTTAGATTAAATTTTGATCTTATTCATTTATTTCATTAGTACGTTAATGGCTAACTCTGGTTTCTGAGTTTTTAGACCGACTAAAGGCCTCCGATATGGTTTGACGATTGAGTCAACCGGGACCGACTGCTTAACGTGCCCGCTGAAGCACGGTAGCGCTCAGATAGAAATGCCATTGTACATTGACAGAAATATTATCGACTATTTTTTCTACAAATACAACATATTTTAAAAATTACATGCAAAAATATTTTTAAAATATGTACATATATGAAAATTGGTTCATAATTTTCGTAACTAATTCGTCAAACTTGAATGGCGAACCATCTTATTGTAGTAGCATGATTTACACACAAAAAAAATCAGTCGTATCGAGAACATCCTTTCGATATCGTTTAAAGATTTTAAGGTATTTAAAAGTATACAATGGCGACTGTGCTTTGCCCAACAGTGACAATGCGGGCTAACAGTAACAGTAATTATGTAAAGACGTTACCTGTGAAGTACTCCACATGATGGTTCAGGAACTTGGTCTTCTTTGTCGGCACGTTAGCCTTCAGCCACTTGGCGACGGCATACTCGTCGCTGGTCGGCTTCTCCGACTCGGCTGGCTCGCCGAACTCCTGGAATGATTCATAATATGTATCAGAAAGAGAAAGATGATAATGAGTGGTTCAAGAAGTTAGCTCTTTTAGGATAGGCAAGAAGTTGTTCATTGGTTTAAGAAGATTTCGTTCTTTTTTCAAACAGTCAAGTAGACATGTAGAGAGAGAGTATTTTATCTGTAGTAGGAGTTTAATGAAATCTAGGTTTCTGTCATAGTGCTATTCAGACTGGCCTAGAGATGGCTAGAGCAGAGTGGCATTTGGCAAATAGTGGGACTTCTTTCTCGTGTCCAAGAGAAGACTGTAGGTAGGTATATTATGATTATGTTATAGTGGGAAAAATCAGGTTACAATAATGATAAGAATGTTTACGTGATTACAATGGAGTACGTCAAAAGTAAACACACCGGTCAAATTCACACACAGTTAATTAGACCCAAACTAAGCTCTATACTTGTATTATGAAATCTAACCAACTAATACTGCTACATAAACATACACACAAATTTTATAAGAATTATAATTGAAACCCAGACGTCATCGCCAACAACTATGTCTGCACATATTGTTGACTCCGATCGGGAATAGAACCCGCAGCCCCGGACACAGTAAGCGCTTTCACATGCCACTGTGCCAAAGGACGACAGTGTTGGTCAACACATGCAGATATGTTTTTTAATGCTAAAGGAACTCAGAGTAAGTGAAAAATAAAATGAAGGTTCCAAAGGAACAGAGCTTTCATCAATGGCGTTGCATTGCAATTACTGTTGCAATTACTCTTTTCAATGCAGTTGGACAATTGAGCATCGCTTAGCTCTGTTCCCTCAATGTAACCGTACCCTTAGCTATCTATACCTACTAAAATTTATAACAAGGAAACGTTTTATGTAAATTCGAGTAGGTTAGTAGCCAACCCTGGTGTCGTAGTTTTTAGACCGCTTAAAGGCCTCCGACATGGTCTAACGATTGATACAACCAGGACAGACCATTTGATATGCCCTTTGAAGCAAGGTAGTGCTCAGGAAGAGTTTTGAACGAAAATGTCTAAACCAAAACATTAATTACCAATTACTAAGAACGCTCGTCAAATTGTGCTATCTATTGTCCTAGATATAAATACTACAAGTGCCTACAGTAATAACATTTTACTACCGAAACTTAGTCCAACGTTAGAACAAATAGGAATGACGTATTAATATGGACTGACGCAATCTAGTTGGTCTGTAAAATTATTATTGCACCAGCTACAAAGGATTTTCATCATTTGTAGAGCTTGAGGTGTAATTTAGTTAACGTTAACTCTTTTTAACATAATGAGTATTATTTAAACTTTGATACTTAATACTTTAAAGAGGTTGTTACTTTTTAATTTTATTTTCTTAATTCAAAATAATTATCCACAATAGACAAGGCCTCTCTATAATCTTTTATTCTATCCACGATCGCAAAGAGGATGTAACAAGTTTTACACATCAGTCCGTGGTCGTAGTTCCTGAACGAATGGACCGATTTCCATCTTCTTTTTTGTTCGAAAGGTATTTTGAGCGTACTTTTACGGGGAGTGTTCGCAAACTTTTTTAAAATGTATTTTTCATTTAACGAAGCAAAGAGGATTGGGGTTCGCATACGTTATTAAAAAAATGTTAATGACAACTATCCTAATTCTTCCATTAGTTAAAGGTACTTTTTACAACTTTCGTGAGTCAGAACCTACTCAAAAGTGTCACACATTCAAAGTTCAAAACTATGAGTCATGAACATTTTCATTAAACACGTATAAAATATAGGCCAAACCACGATATGGTCAAAATCAGAATTTACATCGCATTCCTTGCAAATATTTGACCTACAAAACAAAGCTGTGTATTGTTAAATTATCAGTTTAATTATAATATTAATACTAAATAGACTTTAAGCAGTTATTTATATTAGAAATTCGATCACTAGATTATTCTAGAACAAATTAAAAATAAACCAAACAAATGACTGTCTTAACTTTCCACAAAGAACGTTCCTTTTATGAAATAAATATGTTAACTTATCACAGAATGAGCATATCATACTTCATACATTTTTGAATTCAGAATAGGAAAATAAATATTATACTAAAGAGTTTTAATATAAAATAGTATTTACTCACAAACTCTCGCATATTAGCGAAACACGACCGCACTTTTACACAGTCAGGCACAGTTATGTTAAAACGAGTAGGTTCGTTCGGTGAAAGTAGGCCGGTATCGGTGCGCGGAACTCAATCACGATCTATGTGCCTCTTCGATATTAGAAAAAAAACGCAATGTCAATGTCACATTTAGAATACGCATTTCGCATTCATTTTTTTTTGTTATTTGTGAAGTTCATTTGTTTATTTTTTTAATATTTTTTACAACTTTCGTATATGTACTATGTCCACACTGTTAACTTGCTGTAATGGATAATTTGATATCTACTAATCGTATCCAACATTGGTGGTATCCAGCAATTATATCATAGCATAGCAACATAGTTTAACTGTGGTTCAGCACCCACCCTTATCGCAAGGTCTACCAGCCCTTTACCTGCCAAGGTAGGTCAGAATAACAGATAATTTCAAAATTGGAATTATTTAAGTTTTATTTTCAGTTGGTCATTGGCAAAAAAAAAAAAAAAAAAATAAACGAGCTGATGTCGCCAATTCTTTAAAGGTTATTAAAAATGTCGTAGATAAATAAACGTAAATAAATAAAAATAACATAAAATAGTCACTGAATGTTAAAGTCTTCTCTAGGATGGTTATTTATTAGGTGTTTGTGATCGATGCTTATTATTCTCTAATAGATGGTCAACCCTGGTGTCAGACTTTTTAGACCGCCTAAAGGCCTCCAACATGGTCATGATCTATAGGTACTAACATAAAGAAGCTGAAGAGTTATGCTTGTTTGAACTTGTTTGAATTTCAGAAACTGCCAATCCGTTTCCAATAATTATTTTTGTTATTTCCACCATATTGATTCGGAAGGTTATGGGCTATTTTTATCCCGAATTTGCCATGGGAACGGGCACAACGTCGGTTAACAGCGTGGCGCTGTTAGTATAATAAGTATTAACTACCTACCTATGTACGTATTTATTACTGTACGTGTATATGAATACATATGTGTCACATTGTCATGTCACGATAGAGGCAACTGCAATTGTCGGGACATCTGCGTCTCAGCCAAAACTACAATCGACGATTGAAGTAAGTTTGAGCAGGTTAGTGGTTAGTAGCCAACCCTAACAGCCTCCGTGGTCTAGTGGTTTGAGCGCTCGGCTCACGATCCGGAGGTTCCGGGTTCGATTCCCGGTGGGGATATCTCACAAAAATCACTGTGTGAGACTGTCCTCAGTTTGGTTAGGGCATTGCAGGCTGAATCACCTGATTGCCCGAAAAGTAAGATGATTCCGTGCTTCGGAGGGCACGTTAAGCCGTCGGTCCCGGTTACTTTCTACGGATAGTAGTCGTTACATGAGCCATGTCAGAGGCCTTTGGCGGCTCTATAACTCTGACACCAGGATTGGTCAAGTTGACCATCCACTCGATAAGAAGAAGAAGTGGCCAACCCTGGTGTTGGAGTTTCGAGAGGGCCTAAAGGCCTCCGACATGGTCTGACGATTGAACAACCGGGACCGACTGTTTAACGTGCCTTCCGAAGCAAAGCGCTCAGATAGAAATGCCACTATCAGCCACTCATCGAGCTGCACGTTGCTTAACAATCGCAATGAGTTAACACTGCTCAAACTACGCCGTGAGCGCTACAACGATTGAAGTAATTATTAACTACCTATATGAGCAGCCGCCTGCGGGTTTTACGTTTACCCGCATTTTACCTGTTTTTCCGGTGATTTCGGGATGGAAAGTAACACAAAACCATCCTAGTGAATCGCTCGGTTTATCGATGAAACCTACATGCCAATCCGTGAGTTAGTTTTTGAGTCTATCGCGAACATAGAAGCGATGGGGATTTTATTTTATAATCACTATTTTATCCCCGTTGTGTCCATTCCTGTGGGAATTTGGGGATGAATAATAGCCTATAACCTTCCCGTTGAAGTTGGCTATCCATTACAAAAATAATTATTCTAATAGGATTGGTAGTTTCCGAGATTATCGCGCTCAAACAAAAAATAAAACTCTTCAGCTTTATTATATTAGTACATATATAGGTAGATAGTATAGAAACGGATGTAAGGAAGGTAGACAATTCAGATTGCATCTACCGTTGACAAAATGCCACTCTTGTGACTTCCTTACATAAAAGAAAAAAACATATTGCATAAATCTCCATTGTTTCATAATTCATAATGTTCAAACACAAGCTCATCTGACATCATTTGAGATCAACTTTGTATGAAATTAGGACTAAATACCGTGATTTTGGATTCAATGATTCTATTTCTTTTAAATGAATTTCGTTGATCTAAAGTAACTTAATTCTAAACTAGGCTATAACCTTTCCGTTGAAAGTGGCTATACATTACAAAAAGAATTGTTTGAATCGGATTGGTATTTTCCGAGATAAGCGCATACAAACAAACTCTTTAGTTTTATTCTATTAGTATAGATTTGATCAGTAATTGAAAATTTCCTTAAAAGTGCGAGGTTCTCAATTTGTCGAAATATTTCTTTCGATTCAAGTATAATTTGGTCTCTTAGTAAAATACCTTTAATTTAGGTAGAACCCTTTCTAGTTCTTACATAATAACTTTTTATTATTCCTGAAACAGTGTTGGTTTAGGTACTTGAAGTGTCTTTTAACTTCAACTGTTTTTTTAAATAAGATATGGAACCTTCATGAACCAGTCGGAGTTACTTTCAACACACAATCTGTTACAATTAATTACACAGGAGCAGTATTCGAAACTCTTTTTGCAATACTTTAATTAGTTTGAATTTGGATCACCTGTTTGTACACTAGTATCAATTTAAAATGCCAAATTATTCAGAGAAGAGGATTCTGATTTTGTTTAAAATCGATTACACACAATTGAAGGACAGTGGTATTATTAAAGTATATTTGTAGGAACAAGTTTGGATAGACTAAATACTTTTGAAGAGTAAACCTAACTAGTTACGTCATGACAATTAGAAAACCCAAATTTTTTAAACTGGTGACAGTGAATGTAAAGGAAAAAATCAAGTGCTAAAACAGTGCATCAAATAAAAACTCAAACCTTTTTACGCTGTAAAAACAAAACAAAACATAATTAATTCATGCTTAAAATATTAAAAAAGTAAAAAATAACTCTGAATTTTATGGACAATTAAGTGAGTCTAAATGTAAATTTTCAGGGACCTTTTTATTCAAACAAGAAAACCCTATCCATATTATAATATAATGTACCTAATAGTATTGTAAGGACGAGTTAAGTGAGTCGAAAAACTGGTTCAATATTTGTATTGTCAACAACAAGTGGAATTAATTAAAGGCGACGAGACAGATGGATGAAATAAATTTTACTGCACAAAGGATACCCAAAATAGCTGACAGGACAGTGGCAATGACTCTGAACTCGAAGAACTACGCATAAAACATGTACGCTTTCGTGCAGAATGCCATTTCAAGTCGAAAATCTGCGTCATAGAACTTACAATGCTCAAAATGCCACGGGCGGCGTATGATTTTAAAAAACACTCCAAATAAAGAAGTCAATAAACACAGCTGAAAGGAAACATTCAGCAGAAGAAACACATTCCACGCGGCATTTTATTACAGGGCAAAAACGTGTGAATTTATTTATTTTCCAGATAAGTATCAATGAACGAACAAAAATAATGTCTAAAGGTGGATCGGGTTGGCAATAATTAACTCACCTCCTTGCGTTTTTTTGTCTTCCTCTTATCAGCCATAATAATTAATTAACCGAACACACTGGATAGTTTTCTATGCAATTTTGTCTGCTATTTTCCTTTTCCAGTTCCCTTCTTTCTTTCTTCGATGATGTGTGCTGTGCGGTGTGAAATGATTTGTTTGATTGATTTGACGTAAATAAATTTTGCTTGCTTGCTGAATTATATGATACTGACTGACATTGACGGACAAATAAAAGTACTTTGATTTTGGCAGTCAAAAATAATGATGGAGCTGTTGGCTGTCAAAGTCAGTGAGTCAAATAAAATGACAATTCAATTGTTAAGTCAAATCAAATTGTTTGTCATTTTCATTTGTCATTGTCATTCATTTCAAAACTGAACATCTGTGAATCGTGTTGTGTGGTGTGCATGAAAATTTATAAATAATCCGCAATCCGCCAGAGTTTAGCAATCAATAAAACTAGGATCCTTTCGTAATACTGCGGAGTTTCATGCGATTGATAAGTTTCTGTTGCACGCATAGCTATAGCGTGTGTTTAGCTAGCGGTCACCTTTATCAATACGGACCTCTTTTCTCAAAATTAATAAAATAGAAGTCATATCGAGTGCAGCAAATATTTTATTAGTGTTTTTCTTATCTACGTGAATATAATAACACGATAACTTATTTGGAAAATGGCTAATACATCCAATATGAATGGACATCAAGTTGAAGATAGTAAGTGCCAAGTTTATTAAAATAATTATATAATTTCTTAAGGTATGTATGACTAATATTTATGAAATATTTTGCTAGCAGCCGTGTATCACTTTATCATATAGTGCTGTATTATCTGAGTGCACAGTATGCCTCGAATTTATTAAAAATTGTAGTTCCGTCCAGTTCCATCCAGTACATTATGTCACCACAATTAGGAAAATGTAAGTCCTAATTTTATTCTAATTTACATTGTTACTGTGGTGGTTTCCGTCTACTTACCGTAAATTATGCATCAGGTCTGTTTTAATTTACAATACCTATTTAGTGAGTCTGATAGATGTTCTAGTGAATTAATTTGTGTTATAAATTACTTGTTGGCTATGTTTTTCATTTCAGTGTTTACTTATTTAATCAGCCACTTACTTAGTTTAGCTTTTAAAATTCACTTGTGAAAAAAGGTGAAGCTTTGTTATTAAAAAAAGTCACAAAGTATATTTTTGAATACTACTTTTTAGTACTTTTTTTACTTATTTTTCAATACTACTAAAAAGTACTTACTTTAAAGAAAAAATTAAATAAAGCAAAAGCATAAATTACTTGAAAATAATGCCTATTCCAACAAATGTTTCTGCAATACACTACCACTATTTCCTTAGTGCAGAACAATAGACAAAAAAAATGTTTTGGTTGGAATAATATTTAACACAGGTTGAAATTATACTTGCTTTTTAAATTTAGAAAACTATACTTAGTTTGCTTCTCTGAAACTCCAGAAACCCTGGACCGATTTAGCTGATTTTGTTTTTGATATTTTTTTAATGATCCAGGGAAGGTTTAAAAGGTAGGCAATGATGGAATAAATGCAGGTCAAACCGCAGGGAACAGCTAGCAGTAAATAAAAAAGAAAAAGCTGTATTTTTTTTCACAGTTCATCTAGAGTAATATTATCAAAAGGTAAAGTTTCTAACTTTGCTTGTTTGTAACGGCTTATCTCAGAAACGAACTATACATCCGATTTTAAATAATTGTTCTTGTAATAGATAGCCTCATTCAACGGGAAGGTGATAGGGTATTTTTCATTCTGAAATTACCATGGGAATGAGCAAAAGCATGTAAAACTGCGGGGCGCTGAAGTAAAGTAATAAAGGGGACATTGTTGACCTTAACCTACACACTATTACTCACAGGTCTTGTGGTATTTTATTGCAGAGTGTCTTTATTGAAATATACTTACTGCAATTACTTGTTACTACTCCTTTTACTATTTTTTTATATGTATATATTGAATAGAGATCCAGTGTTTTTTGAGGATTTTAGGATGAAAAATAGCCGATATTCTTCCCGTTGAAAGTGTTACAATTATTCAAATCTGATTGGTAGTTTCTGAGATTTCCAAACAAACAAACAAAGTTAGAATATTTCCTTTTAGTATTATAGGTTTTAGATTTAAATCTAGATTAAATCCCATATTATTTTGATGTCCATAGGTTTTTCAAAATCTGATTTTTTACATGTTAGCTTAGTTGTTTCAGTGATGAGAAGTTTTGGAAAATGACGATGCCATTATCTTTGGTTTCTGTAAATAATAATTCTACAATCTTAAAAAAATAGGTATTTGTTTGTGGAAAATACCTATTTTCCTTTTGGATGGAACCTTAAAAACTTTTTCAATTACTTAACTATAAATAGATACTGGCGTCGTTTCGCCTTATAGGTTTGCATCATATCACACCTAATTTTCGTATCTTCTCTTGTAGAGTTTTAGAAACTACCTACCTACGCTACGACAATTACAGCTGATTAATATGTAGGAAATTACTCAGAATGATGACTTTCTGAATCAATAATCTGTTTCAATATTTGTTAGTCAATGGTAAAAAAATATGACCTTTGAATGTTCAAAGTCCATTCAATTACTTATCAAACACGTTATGTCTAAGTGCAAATTGATAGCGATTATAAAAGCGTCGTGTTGTGATGTACGTATTATAGGTGGTCCTACGTATTAAATTAGTACTATTCATTCACACCATTGTCGAAGTAACTAACCAATTTGATATACAATATTTTTGCTTCTTTAAAGATGCAAGATACTTTTATTGTATGTGTAAGGAACTTAGGATGTTTTTCGACGAGAGTTATGTTTGGTACTCACCAATAATATCATACGCACGCAGCATAGCATGACATGACTCTAGTGTGAGGCACCCTAAGGCACTTCACAGCTGTGCACATATCTAATGTGCTACGTTGCTATGGTTGCGTTTGATATCCACCTATCATATTCATTGATTCACATAGCATTGCACTATTGGCGGAAACGGAGATTTATCTAAGAGTTATGTTTGTATATGGAAGGATGCGTGCTGTGCATACGTGCTAATCGTGATATAGCGCGCACTATTCATGCAAACTATATGTAACTTCATCCCTCTATACTCTATACTATTCCTACAGTTATTGAACTGGCTTCGCATATTCCTCTCACTACTAGCTCGATGCGGAGCATATTCATAGCACAACCTTAATATTTATTCTGAAATTCTATTCTATAAGTTTTGTTGACATAACTTTTTTTTATTTTTACACATCGATTTATGAATGACTGGTCAGTATAGTTTTTTATATAAATTAAAAACAATATCTTAAAGACTCGATACCAATACAGATGTTTTAATATCAGATAATTTATTTTATCTTTTCTACCGAGTACCTTATGTACCTTATTGTAAATTAATAATCTGATTATAAGTCTACTTAAGTTATGTTTATTGAAGAAAATTAACGCAATTGTGAAGGTGCTTAGTCATCACTACATATTATAAAACAAAGTCCCCGGCCGCGTCTGTCTGTCTGTTCGCGATAAACTCAAATACCTACTACTGCACCGATTTCGCGGTTTTTTAAATTGATAGAGTGGTTCAAGAGGAAGGTTTATATGTATAAAAATTCCCGATATTCCCACGGGAACGGGCACATTGCGGGTAAAACCGCGGGCCGCTGCTAGTTTAATTTAATTCAAATCAAATTAGTTTTAGTCATTCAATCAAAGGTTGACGAAGATTGTCGTAAGTATTGCCACCATGAACAATGTTCTTTGGACCTATTAATTACGTCACACCTATAACCTTCCTACCGATAAAATATTGTCATAATAAATTGTGGTTACAATATTCAATCGAATGGTGTTGAACATTAGGTATATAATGACAAATATTTCCGTGAAATGATGATACCTGCTATGAACAAAGCTACGTTATATTATAATAAGTATATTCAAAACATTTGACTTGACTATATTTTTCGTTAACATATTTACATAATTCCAGGAGGCTCTTATTGATAGAGCTGGGTGGGAAGCATTTGGCCAACAATGAGACATTTAGTGTTTATATAATTATTTACCATAATAAATAGCACTTACAGCTTCACAACATTAAACATTTCAACAAATAATAATAAATCCGTTTATCTCCATTTCAGATTTGCCGCCGGGATATACAGTTGAAGAAATCGAAATACCTGTACCTTGGGGTCATATAGCTGGTCGGTGGTGGGGTCCAAGGACCAAACAGCCAATCATAGCGATCCACGGTTGGCAGGACAACGCAGGAACATGGGACAACCTCATCCCACTGCTACCAGTTAACACATCAGTACTATGCATAGATTTACCAGGGCATGGACTCTCCTCCTTCTACCCTAAAGGCATGCTCTACTACATTTTCTGGGATGGCATCGTCTTACTTCGACGAATAGTCAAACGATTCAATTGGAGCAAAATCACTCTCATGGGACATTCTCTAGGAGGTGCATTAAGTTTTATGTATGCCGCCTCCTTCCCAGATGACGTTGAGAAAATCATCTGCGTCGATATAGCCAGTCCCGCAGTCAGAGAACCGGCTAACATGGTGAAACATACAGGGGGAAGCATAGACAAGTTGCTCAGCTACGAACATTTGACGGAAGATCAAATACCATGCTATGAGTACGAAGAAATGATTGACATAGTCCATGATGCGTACAAAGGCTCAGTTTCCAGGGAAAATTGCAAAATCCTAATGAAAAGAGGCATGAGTCCAAACCCAGCTCATATGAAGAAGAAAGGGTACCATTTCAAAAGAGATCCGAGGCTCAAAGTGTCTGGCTTGGCAATGATGTCGATAGAAACCGCTTTGGAGTACGCGAGTAAAGTTAAATGTCGGGTGTTGAATTTGCGAGCGCTACCTGGACAAAGATGGGAGAAGTTGGACTATTACTTAAGTGTCATAGAAAAGCTAAAGGAAACCGCCGATGTACAATATGTTGAAGTTGAAGGAACACATCATGTCCATTTAGACGCGCCACAGAATATACTACAGTATGTAGAGGACTTTTTAGAGTTAAATAGTTAGGTTAGAATTTAGGAGGCTTAATTCTTCACTTCGCAGAGCATTCTTAGCACTAACTCACACAGATATACTTTTAAGATAATTTCCACTGATTCCTGATATCTTAACCTCTAACCTTTTTTTATAGCACCTATAATTGTCCTTTTGCGAAGCTCAGTTTGCATAAAACCTCTTATTTTATTAATTGGCCAAAAAGTGAATGTAATTTGTTTCTTTAAGTGTAAAATGACTTTCGTTTTTTTATAATGTTCTGTTTAGTGCATGTTAACCATATTTAGGGAGCTTAATATAGGTGTAGCTAACCTATCATCTTTTACCCGACCGCCAGAAGGGTTATTTGTGTTTATAGTCAAATTCCTGTATAAATAGGTTATTTTAAAGTGGGGTTTTTAGTTTCGGGGATAACTAAATCTAATTAGAAAGCTTGTAAATACGTAAATTGTATTTGATAGATAGGACAGATTTCACAATATACTTACGTTATAGTTACTTTTAGTGTTGTAATTATGTTCTCTTTATGAAAGGTATATTTTATCCCACGAGCCACTTAACTTTGAGCTATACTTGTGTTGTGAAGGTTGTACGTACATTTTATCTTGTGCATATGGTCCGCGTCAAAATCCTGTCTTTGTAGTAGAGACAGCATGGTAGGTTTGAGTGGTCATTCGATAGTTATTAACAGTGAAATATGTCAAATGAATATAAGCAATGATCTTGCTGAATCGTCTGATGGTACGCACACAAAGACGCGTGTCTATACTCATTACAACTACAAATATGGTGCAGGGGGGCTCGTGAAATAAATCTACTAATTATACTTTATACCTATAATGTTTAAAAAAATTGGGTTTATTGAAAAAAATATTGTTATTTATTATTGTTTGTTGTTAATGGTGTAAAGGTCATCGCTCAGGTTAGCGAGTGACCAAAAGGTCTTTGACCTTGAGTTGAACCTTGAAGAAATATTTTTTGTAGGTATTGCTCTTATTTATCGAATTTGTTGATTGGTCGAATTAGTATTGGTATTAATTAGACGAATACTTAAATTAGGACGGATTGCACACACATTCTTAAATTTGTGAAGCGCCTAAATATTTTAATAAACAAATGACGTTCGTTTTAGAGTTCTATTTCGTGCAAAAAAAAATACAATTTTGAGCTTTTGTTTCTTAAACATATTTGGGTACTAAATAGATGTAAGAGGTCTTGTGCAAACCGCCCATATTAATTTATTATTTACTAGCTGCGCCCCGCGGTGTTACCCGCGTTGTACCCGTTCCCGTTGGAATTTCGGGATAAAATGTATCCCATATATTATTCTGATGTATATTACTGTAAAGTAATGTTTGTTATACATCAGAAATTTTATTTTTGCGTGAAAGAGCAACAAACATACATCCATGTATCATCCATCCTCACAAACTTTCGCATTTCTAATATTAGTAGGATTGACCAGTAAGAAATTTCACATTGATAATAAAAATAGGATAATATTCACACTGTTTCAATTATTATTTTCATTCTGATTCCAATTCTAAGCTGGAATATAGATGACATGAATGACTAATTTTACGTTATTACAATTAATATATTTTTATATTATTGGATGAAAGGTGTGAAATCACAGTGAAAACAATTGAATGACGTTAGTTTCGGATAGACTATTGTATTATGAGAGTTACAAAGATAAATTAACTGATAAGATTTGGCTAAAATAGAAGATTTGAACTATGTAAGGTAAATGTTACACAAGCGACACCACATCACTCTAAAATGAAATCCTTGTACGTAGAACATTCTGAATAAAACATGTTTTATGTACAGTCAGCCAAAAATGTGGTCTACCACCCTACGGTTGAGATTCATTTGAACGCCATGAAACAACAAGGTCAATTTTCATTTAATAATAGAGGTCCAACTAAGTCACCCAATGATGTCAAATGTCAGGCATCTCAGATAACAGACAAAACGTCATAACATAATTGTGCATAGAAAAGTCAACCTTAGCGATCGTTACATCTCGCAGAAACTTTTGTCAAAAGCGGTAGACCACTTTCTTGGCCGACCGTACCATGAAATGAAGTTCTCTTTTATGTAATCGTGCAGTCTTGATAACAGCCATTATATTGTGATAAAATAACTTTTAAGGTTTTGTTGTATTTATTTCCAACATATTTTTAATTTTATTAAGAGGGTAATCATAATGTGATGTTATGGTGTGATTTATATGTTTTCCACATTGATTTTAAGTTCATATGTTGTAATATTATGAAGTTGTGAAGCTTTGGATTGTTGCGATTGGTGGGAGAAGACGGAAGATAGGGAAGGCTGTTTGGGAGACTTTAGCCCAGTATTGGGATACCATAGGTTATAAAATACGAAACTACCTAAGTTTATGTTAGTAGAGTACTGTGACGTAGCTTGAATAAGCACATTGAGTTAAGTCATTGCTATTCTCAAGCAACGTCCAGCACGGCCCCTACTTGGATGGGTGGCCTATAGTTTCATTTTGAGCGCTACCTTGCCTCGATGGGTACAGTTGTTTCAATCGATAGACCATGTCGGAGGCCTTTAAGCGGTCTAAAAACTCCGAAACAAGGGTTGGCAACTAATCTAAACTTACTAACTTCGAGTCGAGTCGAACTCTGGCATTTATGCCTTGTTTAAAATACCATTTATTTAACCGAATTGGCCGACTATCCAAATTGGTTGGGTGACCAACTGGAATAACATTGTTTGGTAACTCGATTCCCTTAGTCGGTAAAGAGTTCGGTCATTAGCCGTATTTATAACCGAAAATGTGAACGCACTACTCATGAAAACTTCTAATGTGTCATTGTAAAAAATATTACAAGGTATTTTTCACTTAGGCCTCATTCGCACGAGCGCTTTATTAACGCGCGTTAAAAAACTTTGACATAAAATTTTTGGGCGTTGGGAATAGAGCATGAAACGTCTTATTCTATTGCAACTTCTATTTCAGCAGATTAATTTGACGTTTCATGCTCTATTCCCAACGCCCAGCGTTCAAAATTGTATGTGAAAGTTTTTTAACGCGCGTTAATAAGCGCTCGTACGAATGAGGCCTTACTGTATCAATACAGCAGTTTCAAAACTGCTTTTGTTATGTTTCGTAAAATGTACGTTAAATATTTAATTTATTAACCAAAACTATCATAGATGGTTCAATGTGATGGCTATGTTAACTATAATAATAATGTGCACAATTATTTTAATATAATATTTATTTTAAATAAAAAATGTTGAAACATCTGATTGTTTTATTTTGTTGGACAAATTTTTAAACAGTCACCGGAGAGGCACGTTTCGAAGTCTTCAGGATATTTTATCTGAAAAAGAATAGCAGAATTACTTTTATTTTTATTCAAAAGCAAATAATGAATCTATACTTATATGAAACTGAAGATTTTGATTTTATAATGCGCTTATCTCAGAAAATGCCTATCCGATTCGAATAACTATTTTTGTATTGGATAGTCATATTCAAGTGGAGTGTTATAAGCTATTTTTTATGCCGAAACTTCAACGGGAACGGGCACAAACCGGGTAAAACCGCGGGGTGCTGCTAGTTTTCATATAATTTGGTACATAAGTATTTCTTACCTAGAATGACATTCAATAATTTTTATACCACTTTCCGACAATGGGATTAGGGAAACGTAGATAAAAACTTGAAAAAGTTAATATAATTCAAAAAATATGTGAACTACAACATTAACAAGTTTCACATTATATTATCTTACTATCTTGCATATAGCCAAAATAAGAATAAAACGAAGGAAACGAAAAAAGATAATATGAAAAAAACAATTAAGGAACCATCTAATGAGTTCTCATTTCCTCATTAACATGTGTTTTGATGAAAAAACAAGTTTACATTTGGTACATACATTTTTTAACATTAATAACATTTAATGATAATTGATTGTTATTGTAAAGAAAATTAAAATTATTTAATGCTTTTCATGCAATTTTTCAGAGATGCAAATCATTTTAGATCTATGTAAACCTAACAAAAAGATTTCACTTTGGTTATTGCACTTGATCTATACTAATATCATAAAGAGGTAAAATTTGTAAGTTTGTTTTTATGTTCGAGCTAATCTCGGGAAATATCAGACTGATTTAAATGATTCTTTTTGTAATAGATAGCTACATTCAATGGGAAGGTCATAGGCTACTTTAAATCGTGAAATTCCCATGGGAACGGGCATAACGCGAGTCAAACCGCGGGGCGCTGTTAGTCTACACTAATATTATAAAGAGGAAAACTTTGTTTGGTTGTAATGAATAGGCTCAAAAACTACTGGACCGTTTTTAAAAATTCTTTCACCATTCGAAAGTTACATTATCCACGAGTAACATAGGCTATTTTTATCCCGAAATTCCCACAGGAATGGACACAACGCGGGTAAAACAGCGGGGCGCTGCTACTTACAGATAATAAAGAACACTGCATAATATGTTAGCTACATTCAAGAAGGCCGAGATCCCGCGAGAGCGGATACAATGCGGGTAAAATTGCGGGAAAGTTCAAACTAAATACCAGAACAGTTTAGCTAACTTACATCCATAACATGTTTATGTAAATCACATTGTACTTGTAATGTATTCCCAATAGCGTTTTGAACGACTACCTTATCATTTATAGACTTCCATAGATTAGAGGCCGTTTGTAACATTCTCATGTTGCCAAATATGTAGAAACCTGAAAACACAAAATATATATCATCATATAGCAAGTAATCGCTTCGTGTTAAGGGGGTAGCCCTTTGACCCTGTTAGGGGGTTATTTCGCAAAATCATCTACGTCCTAAAAGAAACCTCCATGCTAAATTTGAGGCTCCTGGCCTGTCCTCAGTTTCTGAGATTTCGTGATATGTGACCTATCGATTTTATATACAGCGTGGCTTTTTCAAATCGGTCAGTATGGGTAAGGTTGAAACTATAAGTGATATGATTTTTTCTTAGAAACCATGTTATACAGTAGCATTTGGGTTCCTTATTCTATTGGTATTGACTTTAATGTTAATATAACATTACCTTCCTTAGCTCTAGAAAGAGCAACGCATATCCTGTTAGCAGCCGAAAGGAAACCAATCTTTCCGTCTCTGTTACTCCTCACGAGAGACAATATAACTATCCTGCTCTCTTCTCCTTGGTAATTATCTACGGCTGTTATCTTTATATTGCGAAGTAATTCGTGCTTTTGACTCATCTGTAAAGCAAAATTAGAACAGTTGAACTCAAAATGGTTAAGAAATATTATTTTAGTAGATTTACTTTAGGTTAAAATCTCTCTCTTCGATATTTGAAAAGAGATAGTAGTAACTAACTTGCAAATAAGCAAACTAACTCTAGAGGCCGAGGAAACAAAGTCGCCTGTACAGTAGATAAATGTTGTAAGTGTCGTCAAATGTCACGAGTGTCGGATCAAGTGTCACGAGTGTATGGTATAGTTTTGAGTGTCATGTCTGTCGACTAGTGTCACGTAACAAGTGTCGAGACGAGTGTCCTTACCTTCTTCAAAATCCCAACCTGAGCCACATACGTAGCCAGAATAGTAACTTCATCAGCTTCATACTTTTTCAGCCTCAAGTAATTTGCTAAAGCGATGCACCATTTAGCTTCAAATGTGTTCTTATGACTCCAGCTATCTTCCAAACCCTATTAAAAAAAGGAAAACATTTTTAGTATTTTATTATTACGTCTTTTTTTAGAACTTACAAGAAATGTGTCATGTATAGAAATTAATTGGGAATAAAATCGATATTATATGACCTTTCGCTTCATTTCAGTTTATAGGAATATAGGTTAAAAAGTATTCTAAGTTAAGGGTTCCTTTTCCATAGCAAAAATCATTAAAATCGAATCAATGCTTTACTTTAACATTCCTCATTCAATTATCAGTGTGGACTATATAGATTTTTTTACAACGAAACTCAAGTTATAGCAGCCTCACCTCAGAATCTTCCAACTCCTGATGATCATAGAAGTACAAATTATCCTTCATTCCTCTAACATCTTCGTACTTATAAACAGACGGATGGCTATCCAATCTCTCATATATAGTAGGCACTAACAACTCTACGTAATTCGGACGCATACGTCGTTGGGTCGTCAAAGTGCGGGCGTGTACGCTATTACGGATCATACGTTCGAATAGAGAAATTTCGAAATTGTAGTGTTTAGCAAGTTTGTAGTGGGCTGCCGTTGGACGGAGTTGTTTGTGGTCACCTGGAATCAATTAAAAATAATGTAGGTTGGAGTGGGCCAACTCTGGTGACAGCAGGGATTGACAATTGCAAGTGCCTTCCGAAGCAAGGTAGCGCCAATAGGTAACACTTTGATAGAAACGCCAGTATCGGACACCCATCCAAATAGTAGCCGAGCTGCTCGTTGCTTAACACGTGCAATGAGTTAGTAGACCTAGTCAAACTACGGGAGCGCTACTAAAAAGGTTTATAGATAGATGATGACAGAAGTAAAAAGGTCTGTCTAGCCAGCTAACTCTAAGGAGTCGAAGTTCATTGTTTTAAGATCATCTAACTAAAGTGTCAAAGCTGAAATATAGCTTATCCAGAATATGGCTAATCTTACCTATGAGAACAAGATGTTTACAATGATGAGTGAGTGATGCAACGATATGGGCTTCCAATACTTCGGCCGCCTCTTCAACTATCACTGAAAATATAAAACATTAATTTACATACATTCTGACACTCTGGCTTATTTATTCAAAGCTTGGAGACGTATGTCGAACTCTCACGGGTAGGATACAACGCGGGTAAAGTCACGGGACACTGATAGTCCATAAAATATTAAAATATACTGGTTATATTAGCGCCTCGGTTTTACCCGCGTCATAGGAATAAAATGAGTTAACCTGATGACGTATTACTTGTATTGACATACTCGTAGGTCAAACAGAGTATTATTAAATTTACCTATAGGCGAGTTCAATTTCTTGATCAACTGATGCCTTCTAGCGGCTGCCGTGGTGGTCACCCCCACTACTCTGACAGTCCTCATCACCTCGCTGTCAATCTGATTTGACACTTCTTCTAATTCTTCGTTGGCTGTGTTGTGTTTCTCCTGTAATTGTTTTGTTTATTGTGTTATTAGTTTTTGTAGTCCTCACTGTTCTAATATCATCAGTGAGATGGGAGGCCTTTGCCCAGCAGAAGATATAACAGTTTAACACTTTTCTTTTAGTGTTTGTATTGCAGCATAGAACATGAAACGAATGAAAGCGATTTTAATAGAATAAGTAAAATTGTCTGCTGGGAACAGTAATGATTGGGAACTAGCGCCGTTATACGGTGCAATGACTATATCAGTTGTACTTTGTTATTTTGTTGTAGAAAAGATTTCCATGGATTTACTTAGTTTAACAATGTGGGTATATTATGTAACCACCCATTTTGATTTTATATCACGAATTTACTTCTAAATATTTACGTACCAACAAGGTGTCCATTTTGTCCAACAATTCATTTTGAATTGATCTCACTGTGTTGAAGTACAGCTGCCATCTTTGATCAGAAGTCAACTGATACAAATCAGAAACTTCCGTTATTTTAAACTCTGCTTTATTGTTTTTCAAAGTCGTTAAATATTTCTGAAAATAAAAGAAAATACACAGAATTCAATATGAAAGACTTGCTTGTTCGCGTTTTTCTATCATATTAACTCGATGAATGTAATTGTAATGACAAAGCTTGGTTCACATCAAATCTCAATGTTTGAAAATGTTTTAATTCAAGACTGGAATTACCTTAAAACAATCCAACCGCTTCTTAATCTTATCTATTTGACTGTTAAACTTCTGCACTGACTCTTGACTATTCGTGGCATCCTGATTCACTTCTGTTACATACTTGATTAAATTCTTAACTGATTCAATTTCATTCAGTGCCCATTTCTCAGAGAAACATGTTACAATTTTATCTGTTTCTGGTTTTGTATTAGATTTTTCAATGTTGGCAACCTTTTTGGGGTCTAAATGTTCAAAAAGCCAATTTATTATAGGATCTTCATTAGTCGTTTTTAATTCTTGTCTATTATTTACTAATAAATACTTCTTAACACTATCATAGCTTAAAATATTATCATCACACTTTTCTATTTCAGTTTGTAGCTCCATCATTTGCTTATAAATGTATTCCAATTCGCCTCTTTTCTTAGCATACAAATATGAATATTGGCACTTGATTTTCGACCTTAAACTGTTAAGGTTATAAGGCTCAAGTTTCTTGCTCTTACTTTGACTGCCCAACCTTACAATACTGTCAGTCGTATTCAGTATTCCTTCTAGAAATTGATCTAGGGCGTGGTTCGTGTAGCAAATTATCAACATTGGAGTTCCAATTAGGGACAAATTAGTTAGTAATGTTGATGCTATTTTGACCCCTATGAACGTTTTTCCTGTACCAGGAGGTCCTTGGATGACTGCAAATTCTCTTGTGAGTGCGAATTTGAATGCGTCGAGTTGCGATTGGTCAAGGTTGTAAAGGGGGTGTGGCCATTGGTCTGTGTCCAATACTGGGAATGGAATCTCTTCATTGTTTGAAGTGACGGAGTATACTGTGTCGTTGTTTAAGTAGCTAGGTGGTGTTGTTTCGGGCTGCATAATGAGAAGATAATGTAAAATAGTACTTACACTGGACAAGTTCAATGTCTAATGATGGAAAATATATTAAAAACGTTTACCAGGTTAGGTTATTAAGGTGTAATTTTCAATTAAATATATACATATTTCACACCTCTGTGATAAGAATAGCAACTTTTTTTAAAATTGGTTGATCAATATTATGTGGTACTTGCTATTATTGCCACTTACACAATAGCAAAATAACACGTACATAAAAATACTTTAAACAAACTATACCTTAACATCAACAATATACTTCTTCATAGGCAAGTCATCAAGCCTTGCATTCTGCAGCACTTTCAACACTTGATGGTACGGCTCAAAGAATACCTCACTCTCCACCATCAGATACGGTTCAGAGAATATCTTCTTTGATATCGGGTTTTGGAAGGATACCGCAAGCTGAAAATTGTAAAATGTTCGGAATGACTTTTTGATTTGCACATTCGTTCATTCTTTAATCTATACTAATATTATAAAGAGGTAAAATTTGTAAGTTTGTTTATTTGTTTGTATGTTCGGGGTAAACTCAGGAATTAACAGTCCGATTTGAATAATTCTTTTTGTGATAGATAGCCACATTCAACGGGAAGGTTATAGGCTACTTTTCATCCCGAAATTCCCACGGGAACGGGTACAACGCGGGTGAAACCGCGAGGTGCGGCTAGTTTAGTAATATGATGTTAATAGAAAAAGGTTTAGGCAGTCTAAAAACTCCACACCAGATTTTTCTACTAACTTATACAAACTTACTTTGTAGAAAAGCTTTGGAATTAGTGTTTCTTGATTCTTTCATAGTAAGTAAATTACAAACCTGTAATGGCTTGCTGGGCAAAGGCCTCTCATCTCACTGAAGATATCAGTACATTGAGGAGGATGGGGCGTAATCACCACGCTTGCCTAATGCGGGTTAGTGACTCTTTCATAATTTTCCAAAATAAAAGGACAAATCCTTGATTTTAATTTAAAAAAGAAAGTAATATAACAGCAAACAGAAGACTAAGTCCTGTCATGTACTATCGATATTTTTAAGTGTCATTAAGGGTATCCCAAAATTACCTTGAAAAGCAATAAATGCAAGTAAAATCTCAGGATATACAATACTTACATAACCTTCTCTAAGCAACTCATAATTAGAATCCAGTACAGTTGCACACAATATAGTTTTAAAGTTGTCACAAGTAAACAAGAGTAGAGAACCGAACATGAGTTGTTTGTTATAACTTTTCGGTACAAATGTACCATTTCTTCTTTCATTGTAAGCTATGTCTATGAGATGTCCGACTTTATTGTTGCTTACATATGTACGAAGAACTATGACTTTTGGGTACACTCTGCAATTAAAATGATTTTGGATTAAGTGTAGATAAGTTTGATATTGATCAAGCTGTGTTTTTAATAGTTACCTAATATTTTCATGCCTTCTTTTAGAAGGGTTTTCCATATATTTACCTGAAATTTTAAGTCATCATTAATAAATATGTATGTAAAGGGTAAGTGTTGAATTAGCTAATTTTTACTTGAGATATATGAACAATGCAGTCTCTCTTTATGTATAAATATTTGGATAGTGTTTGGCCATACATTAATTCATTTTGAGTAGGTTAGTGGCTAACTCTAGTGTCAGAGTCTTTAGACCGCCTATCGGCCTCCGACATGGTCTGATGATTGAAAGAACCCATAACATGCCCTCCGAAGTATGGTAGAGCTCATATAGAAAGGCTACTATCAGCCACCCATTGAACCATATATAAAACACATTGAACACAGAAGGTTCTCTGTATACCAAAATTGTCTTGGGAACCTATCAAATTTCTGGAGTTATTGCAAGTCACAGCTGCTTTATATTATTCCATTATCTAATTGAATGTCAAGAGAAAGCAAAATTTGAATATTTTTACCAACATATTCCTTCTCGTAAAGGTCCAAAGCAGTCTTCTCTCAACAACTTGAACTGTATGTCTAAGTATTCTTCAATACTGACGTATGCTCCATTGATTATGTTAGGTTGTATCAAAATGTTGGTGGTTCCGAGCAGATCAGCTTGTGAAGGAAATATGGAGAGGTTCTTGAAGTAGTTGGGGTCAGTTTTAGGTGATGTTTCAAATGATTCCTGCGAAAATTAAATAGGGAATTATAACATGAATGTAACCAATAACGACTGAGCACAATGATTTCATTGAAGGGCTCTTGGACTGAATGTTGACTTGTTAAGTCAAGATGACAAATGGAATTAATAAAATGAGTATTCTTTAATTATTTAGGCAATAATGAGCTTTCTCAAAGTCAACATGTAATACTTGACAAGTTTTCATACCCAATCATCTTTCTCTTCACCAGTTTCAGACTTTAACTTATTTATCTGAATGAATAGTTCTTCTGGGAGTCTCTCTGTATGTTCTTCATTCACTCCTATAGCACTGATTTCTAAAGCTTCTAACAAATCATGTAAAATAGGATTGAATTCTTTACTTTTCCCGCCAATACGAATCACACCTCTGCATAGTTCTAATATTTGAAAAAAGAACCCTTCTACATCATCCCATAGTTGCATGTTAACTTTTTTTTCAGATATCCTTACAGCTGGCAAACTTGTTACATATTTTTGTAGTTTCTCTAAAAAGTTTGATTTCAAAAACCTTGTTTGTAACAATTTTGAAATCTTTGATTTCTCGCCGGGTTCTAAGTCTTTGTAAACATTCGCCAGTATTCTTACAATTAGAACTATGAAATCTCCTTTCAAATCATCTTGCTCGAAAAGGTTCCAAAATCCGGGTCTGTTTGAGACTTCTAGTGTTAAAATTGGGGGTTGTAATAGAGATATATCCATTAACCTCTTGAATCCTATTGGTTTTCTTTCAATACTTTGTGCTTTTGGTGGTTCAGGCTCCGGTAGGTCTTCATCGTCGAAAGCCGTTGAAGTAGGCCTTGTATCTTCAATGATACTACCGTCGAACCAGTCTATACGCATCGTTGGCTTACTCATTGTGAGGACTCAAAGGATATTATACTATATAGAGTAAAAAAATAACGACTGCAGCAACAAGATAGAATAAGTTAACTGCACTTTCGTTCGTTTCTTATAGGTTTGTTTGTTGACGTTAACGTTATTGTTGCTAACTTGCTAATGAATAATGACAGATACTGTCAGATAATGAATGATGACTGACATCTAACATTTGTAACGTGACGTTGACACGAGACACTCGCTCGACATATTGTGCAGATGCCAGCCTATGGAAAATAATTACCCTAGTTTTAGCTTATAAACAGATGGGTAAGAATGAATTTTAATAATTGTTGATTTGGTAAATATAAATTTAGGACTTCGGACAATATATGTCACTTTAACAAGTTGTTAACGTTGTAGAGGTAAAAAGTATAATAATTATCGTGTTTTTGGGTTTTTGCTCAATATAATCTATGATTGATATGATATATGAATAACGCAGGGGTACATTTAAAAAGTGTCCACTGGATTAAAAAACCCTACTTCCTTAATTACATATTTAATTCCCTATTTTTAATATTATGCGACACTTATAACTTATTTTGTCTGTCTGTCTGTATGTCCGTCGGTGGAATAGGACTAGGTAGGTGGAAAAGGACCATTACCCACCTATGTTTTTTTTAGTTTAAGTCACGGAAGACCGAAGTACCTACTACGAGTACTTTATTTTGTAGTTGGGTCTGCAGTTTTTAAAATAGTCATAACTTAATAGACGTCGGTTGATAAATATTATAGTTATGTAATAGTACTCACCTAGCATAGTACCTACATAGACAGGGAAGGCTTCACATTAAATTATAAAACCATTTCCCCGCTCACTATTTTTGTAAGCAAGTTTATTTTACTTATTTATCTTAAACAACCTAACAAGTGTTACACAACAAGCCACTCTATTTTATTTCCCAAAAGTTATTTCTGATATTGGACAACAATCACAATAAATACAGCAAAATAAATAAAGGGAATGAATGAATGAATGGGTGGCACGGGGTGAATCGGTTGTAAAGAGTGGCAGCCGGTCACTGGCGTTAAGCCAAACGATTTCAGCAAGAATTCAGATTTCATAGGTCATTTGTAGGTAGTTGAAAAAAATAGGTTATTCGTTTCTGGAATTATAAGTACAACGTGAAACACTTATAACTGCGTGTTCTATCTACTAACATTGTGCCCAGTGCACAGTATCGAATTTGAACTATCAATAAATTGTACTTAACTACCGTTTTTACGGCCAAAATTGCTTATTATCTCAAATATAGTATTATAGTAAACTAGCTGTGCCCCGCGGTTTCACCCGCAGCGCCCCCGTTCCCGTGGGAATTTTGAGATTTTTATTCCCTATAAACCTCACGGTACCCGAGACCTTTCCAACGAATGCAAAACCGTGGAAATCGGTCCAGCCATTCACGCGTGATGCCTTGACCAAGGAAAACGGGTTTCATTTATATATATATTTAAATAGGTATAGATATAGTAATACCTCCCTAAAAATAAAGATTTTATGGTTAATATAATTATGTACAGGTGAAAGTACACTAAATTTTCTTTATAACAATTTCTTTATTCAAAATGCGTTGGTATACTTAAGTATTTATTTACCTAACTCTACAAGGCTTGTACATACCTAGAGCACAACTCTAGGTATGTACACTCATAAAATGGGAGTTCTTATAAGTCTAGGTTTATGACCTACCTAGGTCACCTACAAGAGCTCACTTTTCAAACTCTAAATTTTCCTTTCAAATACGCAAATAGGGTAACTATCATTAAAACAAGTCGGTTCATAAATAAATAGGAGCCGTCAAGATAGTGCCACATTTACTTAGGTAACAGCAGGTAACAGCCGGATTAGAAAGAAAGAAAGAAAGAAAGAAAGAAAAACATTTATTCAGACGATCACACAACAAGAAACGAAAAAACAAAGCAAAGACAGAAAGAGAACAACAGATATTACATATAAAACAATTACACGGACAGAACTACTGTGTGAGGTCTGAATAGGCCTCGTCTCAGCGTAATGCCGCCAAGATCGTGTGACCCTGGCAGCGCTGATTTTCAGACGAGGCCTAGACTCCCAGAGGCACGCCACTATTAAAATCAATAAATATACCTACATATAAATACATAAAAATAAATACATCAATATACTACATACAAATACCCCAAATTAATCCCATCACATATACATACATACATAAATAGTATTTATAAATATACAATGTAAACTAAACATTTAAACCTTACAATCGTCATTCATTCATTCACCGTATCAAGCACCTGACAGCTATCTGTCATCTGTCATCTGTCACGCCATTCACCAATCACTCAGGTCGGTCACTCACTCGAATCGAATCATTTATCTGTGGTTCATACCATCCATCCATACATAATAAAACAAGCACGCACGCAGCCATCCACCGATCACCATCCACCTAACAAGAAACAAAGGAAAAATACCACGTGAAAGGTTATACTACTAAGAAGAAACGACATACATTAAGAATAGACATTCAGAATCTACGAACATTAAGAATCAACAACGTTGAGATTCTGCAAATATATAAGAGTGTTTCAAGTGGATTAAACGTCCCTCAGGGATGTAAGCTCCAATTTGAGTTGATTTACAGCAACAAAGTGTGTTAACACCTGTAATACTGTTTGTGTGTTACAGGAATTTGTGTTGAACTATAATTTATGAAATTATTAGGGCACATATACACTGTGATATAGGGTATCAGCTGATGTACAAACTTAAGCCTTACGAACTTATTTAAAGAGCAATAAACGAATGTCGCCATAGGTGTCGGCTTACACACTTTGTTCATCGCGAGCGCTATATTGAACAATATTGTATTTAGCCTCAACTTAGTACACTTCTTAGTAAGTAAATCTCTTTCGTAAGTGACTAAGGAGGTTTGGACTTCTACACGTACCTCCTTCGTAAATACTGAGGAGGTTTGACTAAACTCATACCTCCTTCGTAAGAAACATAAGAGGTTTAGGTCGACACATACCTACCTCCTTTATAACTAATATTAAGGAATTGAGTCTAGTCTCTACAGTTAACACTGACACCTCCTTCGTAATCAACTTAAACTTAAAACCGTAATCTACGAGTAGGTATATACTTACTTAGGTACACTAAACCAATACCTTTTGCAGACTTTCAAAATTGACCTTCCAGTTAGAGATTAAACGTTACGGCTTCTGCCCTGAAAATAAAACGGGTCCAAAGCATTCCTGGAACCTTCCGAATAGTTTGCAAAGCTGTTTCATGTTCGGCACCGTTTAAATACCTGAATGAAATTCTCATTATGAACTTTGAATTTAAAATAACTAATACTTACTAGTACTCGGTACTTTATCTGGATATTAAATAGAAACCCTGTCTAGCCCTTTGGAAGGAGATAGTTGACTATTTATTGTTTTATTTGTACTTATTTGTGTTTTGTTTAGGAGTTATCTACCCCAGATAACACATAGTCAAGTAAACATAGAATACATAATCTATAAAAACACCCCTGTTTATGCACTTTTGGAGGGTTTTGACGTTTTTTTCAAATAGAGGAGATATACTACGAAATAGAGAGAGAGACTACGAAATATAGGGACCCTAAACCAATATTTTTCCAGCTCAGCAAAATTATTCATCAACCTGTCTTAATTAATGTTTTGGCTCAGCTTTCCATTTTTACATTAGAAAGACATTAATTAAATGTCATTCATGAAAGTTTCCGTATATTTGTCATTTGTTTGTAGGTTAGAAAATTACCTACACCTACATCTGAGACTTATTTGTTAAATTTTTAAAAAAAGATTTAATTTTAAAGTACGTCGAAATTACTTAATCTTTTTCATCTACACGACTTAAGGAATCAGTTTTTGCTAAAAATAGAAAATAGGTCAAACAAGTTTTCATTTTTGAAATTTTTAGGAAATATTAAATGCGTGTTGAATAAAGAACCTCGGTTTTTTAACTTGGCTAATAAAGGAAATAATTTCATAAACGTGTCCCAAAACACGTGCTACCGAAATCAAGTCCATTGTCCAATAATATAATTGTCCGTCTATATTTAGTTTAGAATAAGGGTGGATTCAGGATTTAAGGGAGGGGGGGGGGGGGTAAGCGCTTGACCCTGTTCGATTGGAAACTTTTTTAAACTTAGTTAAGCTCATAGCCCCCTGAATTCGCTCCTAGACTTTAAGAGTAGAGGCAATCTAGTGTGCGATGATTGTGACTTTAGCCAACAATAGCTTGAACCTGTTAAGAGCAGAGGATTTTGTTTTTGCATGACTCTCATGATCTCTGAGACTTAAATCCCAAAGTCTCTCCTCCTGGATACACTTCTGACTTTTAAGAGCAAAGTCAACAGTCCGCACTAGATCATCACCAATCTCTGTTAACAATCTGATGCGGGCTGATTGTTACGTTATACTACAATGAGTCTTCTGTTAAGAAATAGAGACTTTTAGTTTGGGGCATAACTTTAAAGAAACTTTTTTGTAGAACGTAGATTACTGGTGGGGCGGGGGAGACTAAGCCCCCTAACTCCACCCCTGGACTTTAAAAGTAGAATCAATTGGTATCTCTATTAGAGATCTGGTGCGGGCGGATTGTCACGTTAGCCGACAATAGAGCTTGTGGTTTGTCATTATCAGACGCCATTCAACGGATTTGTGGATAATATTGAGCTTTAATTATAATACTAATTTTGTATTTGTCTAATAATGTCAGTGGATATTTAAGCCTTATATACTATAGCTAGGTAAACTTTCGCTGCATCTATTATCATACACTGTTGGATAACTTCAACATGAAGGGCTTTTAGGGTAGGGCCGTTAATAATGAAGAGTGCAGGAGGCAGGGAGCACATTGAGGTAAATATGGCTATGGGGCACAAAAAGATGTTTTTAAATCCGTCTGATAGTTCTAGAGTTTAGCGCGTAGTACACTGAACGCCAAAAGATAGTGGAAAGCTTTTGAACCTGTAAAAAACAATTGATAGTGTACTATGTAGTATGACGATATATTTTGACGTGTAGTTACAACACTCGCTTCCAATAAGCTCACTGGCACGCCGCATATTACTCGCCTCGCCTAACATCAACTACGGTTAAGTATCTGCTTCAATACATAAGGCAGAACAGTATTATCTACACTCACAGTTCCCAACAAATGTAAACGAAGCGATACAGACCTTATTTGACATGGTAATTTATACAATCCTGTACAAAATCGGCTCGATGTTCTGTCAAGCATTTACTATAGATATTAACCCTTTACTACAATTATCGGTTAGACTGACTTGATTAAAACACATAAAGCCGGGTCTCCTAGGGCCACGGCGTTCTGTATATGAACGGTGAAACCAAGTTATCTAATAACTAGGAACCTCTCGGGAAATAAGGGCGGGAAGTCGGCTTGTGATAAAATTGCTATCTATTGGCTTTTTGTTATAGGATGGACACGTATGCAATTAACAATGTAATGCCTGATTCACCTAGTTCGTTAAGTTAATATTGTTATGATGCCTATAAGTTTCTGTTAACATTATACGTTTTTACTCCAATACAAGGAAACCGTATATTAACTTAAGTAATTTTGGCACATACCATAAACAATAAGTATGTTTGTCTTTTCTATTTATGAATCAAACAAGTCTTCACCTCATTGTATTCTCCGTCCATTATTATTCCAAATTCGACCATAAAGCATCTCTGAAACGGAAAGCTCTACAAAAGTTGTACAAAGAACGAATTTATGAACTTCTATTTTTAATGGCACAATTTCATTGTTGCCTCCGAGATGGACATTATTTACTTGTTGAATTGTGAGTGAATTGATATTCTTGTTTTGAAATGGAACTACGTTTTAAAATACACTTAGCTTTTATTTTACATTTTTATGTGACTTTCCGGCTCCTTTACAGGAACCTTGTTCAAAAAAGACTGCGGGGTCGCTTAAACCTATGAAATCAGTATGATATTCGTGTGTTGGACCTGTTACTCAGCTGTGTGTTGAAAAGAACCTCTTTGTGGCCAAAGCTTAGTAAAAATATTTGACTTTGACTTGTACTCAAGCTCTTAGCTTTTCTGCTCATTCGATAAACAAGTGAATTTCCCCATAAAACGGTCTACAACCAAGTTAACTGCTCGTAAAGGTTGCAACCAGATGCAGTAATAAATTAATCGTATTTTCAAATAATACGGTTGCCAGATGTTTGCAGTTGGAGCTGAAACGAGGGTTATTGAATTAAAGGCCTCTCGGAGCCGGCTCTCGCTCAAATTATGTGCTATACTTGTAATAGAGAATGTACTTGTACATAGCTTGAATTTGCTGTGTTCCTTGTTCTTATGGCTTGACATTATTATGTACTTTTTGCAGTTGCATTCTTTGTAAAAGACCACATTAAGATTTATCATTATAGAAAGTAGAATCGTGAAAGAGTAACATACATATACTTTGCTCCTGAAGAGGAAAAAGGTTTAGTAATTTTATTTAATTCTTACCCTATCTCTAAACCTTTTTCCTCTTCAGAAGCAATCGTCTTCGGCTGGAAAATTGACGACATTTAACCACATTCTGTGCCAATCCTAAAAAAATAGATTTTACCTACATACATCGATCCACACAAGCTTTACAAACACACAAGCTTTCGCATTTACAATATTAGTTGGATAGTTTGGTAGAAAAGCAGGTAAGTGAATCCAGTGGAAGTATTCTGTACAATATTTTCATTATGTCGGGCGTCGCGTTGTTCTTGCGCGTCGGAATATTTGCGGTCTCCCGCTTCTATCTTATTATTTGCCTCGAGACTTTTCCGCTGACGGATTCTAATTTATTTCTGCTTTTGATATTAAAATTCATTTAAGATGTACGCATGCTCTTTTCGAAACAAAAGAAAAATGTTTATTAAATTTTTGTTTCGTTTTGTGCATGGCTCTACAGAGTAGTACATTGAGGAAATTGTAATACTGGAAAGTACTTAGGTACACGCCTATCTATTGCTCCACATTAAATAAGTTATTTTTAATGTCTGGCTCACAATGGCCAAGAGCGAGCTAAATGCTTTGCACAGCAAACTATGAATTGTTGTACTTCTCGAATTATTTACAAAAAATACTCAAAATACGTGACACGTATCCTAAGGCACAATTTAGACTGGCAACCGAGCGAGCGAGTTAGAGGGTTCAATAGTACTATCGTCAGAATGAGACATAGCTGATGTCAATATATTCACTCAGTCCATTGTTTTCAATTGTACACGTCAACATTGTAACATTGACTAAACAGGTCCTGTCATTAAAATAGAAAAGAAACCCAAACTTTTCAACGTATAACAAAAAACAACTTCATACGTTTGAAACTTCGTATGTACGAGTATATTATTTCATACGTCATTTTCTTTTCAACCACTTTCACGACTTCAAAAGATCGTTTCGTAGCTATCAATTTACAACATTAAAATTTCAAACAATTCCACGGCCTAGGGTAGCAATGAAGAACCGGAAGGGGTTTGAATAAAATATATGTATATGGTTAAGAAGCAGTGGAAATAATAGCTTCAGACTCGTGGAGATATTTTACACGGAATTATGAATGGAAACCGAAATATTTGGAGAAGTGTTCAGTAAGGTATGATTTATGTGACATTAGATATAGAATAAGTGAGTTTAAACGTGACGCAGCAATGTAATCTATGTCTATTAATCCTATCCTACTAAATGGGAAAGTTTGTGAGGATGGATGTATGTATGGAGGGATGGATGTATGGATGTATGTTTGTTGCTCTTTCACGCAAAAACTACTGAATGGATTTGGATGAAACTTTACAGTATATATAGGTTACACAGCAGAATAACACTGGTATACATTTTATCCCGAAATACCCGCAGGAACGGGTACAACGTGAGTGAAACCGCGGGGCGCGGCTAGTATACTCATAAGTCGTGTCGTTCAGGTTAACTACCACACTCAGAGACGCCCATGAAATCTAATTAATTGACGTAATTTATCATGTCAAAATCACTCATTAACTCTACATCTACACTAATATTATAAAGAGGAAAACTTTGTTTGGTTGTAATGAACAGGCTCAAAAACTACTGGACCGTTTTTAAAAATTCTTTCACCATTCGAAAGCTACATTATCCACGAGTAACGTAGGCTATTTTTCATCCCGAAATTCCCACAGGAATGGAAACAACGCGGGTAAAACCGCGGGGCGCTGCTATCTTTACTAAAGAAGCATTTGAAATATCTGAGTACGGGTGTAAGAGAGTTCATTCATCGTCGTCATCATTATCGGCGCATTCAATGTCACGTATGATAGGCTCTCATACACAAGGATTCGCAAATCTTCGTTACTTGACTTTAGCCTCTTAGCGATTTCCGTCAGACAAATCCATTTAGGTCCATACACGAGTCACCTCGCCGACATTTGTTGCGCGACTGGCGTCGCTACCTACCGGACGAGATACATAGGTACCTAAGTCGCCATAATTACCAAGAAGCAGAAGCAATTTTTAATATTTGTTTCCGAGTGTAGTGAGGCTGAATAGGCTAATCGCATCTTCAATGTCGTGTGTCGCAGTCGCAAGTCCATGCTCGCAACGCAACTAGATACTAATGAGGTATAACATTCGTGTTGAACATTTGCGTAGCCTTGTGTACGAGAGGCCTGATTTCAGCATTTTTCATAGAATTCTAAAACAGGCATCTTGCAATCGCGCCTGACCTTAAAGCAAGTAAGTAAGACCTTTAAAGTGCTAATAGAATCAAAAGGGTGAACACTTCTGGTTACATTTCATTAATCGAATTGATCCGTATTTAGTTGATCCGTAGTCAATAACAATCAAATTACTTTTTACTAACAAGTGGAGAATTTGTACTACTTAGTATACGATAGGAAATGTATGTACCTACATAAGTACATACCAAGATACCCTTTCTAACAATAATCACATTCGGATATACAAATCATTACTTTCCTCCATATAAGAGTTGAGAATGCAATAAAATTATTTATGAATATCTTTACGATGCTATAAAAAGGACGTTATTCTTCTACGAACAAAAGCTAATCGTATCTAACGTAATATTCTGGTTGAATCCTCGATCCTGTAACTCGCACAATGAGAAATTCATCTAATGTTACACCGGCTATTAATTACACGAAGCACAATCGAATCGAGATATGATATCGGTATTCGATCGGGGTATTTAGAATTTGGACATTACATTTGGTAGCGGTATTTAGAATTGGAACATAACTTCAGTAGATATAATCTTTGTGTTGGTTACGTTATTGAGTTTATAGTAATTTTATTATAAGGTTGGTACTGGCAGTCCCTCGTATCGCGTAGGGTTATTAAATTATCCCACGAATGGAATGGCTTAGGTACGCTAGTATGGTTGACTGAATCTCACTGTACTGAGCTTCGGAGGGCACGTTGAGCAGTCGGTTCCTGTTGTTTCAATCGTTAGACCACGTCGGAGGCCTTTAGGCAGTCTAAGAACTCCGACACTAGGGTTGGCCATTAACCTACTCGAAATTAATGAATGAATATTGACTCTACCAATCACGTTTCATTGAAGTATCAAATGACCGATGCTTTTTGGCCGATGTGATATTTATTTGATTATTTTAATACTTCTTTAAGGTATCATATTACAGTATTATCGGTACAGTATCAGTTGAGATACCTCCTGTTGCCACAATATTTTAGTTTTAATTTTGTATTTTTGTATTCTATTTGTGGCAATAAATGACAATTTTATTTTAATTATTTAAAATAGTGTTAAATAATCACAAAATTGTATAAAATATAAGAAACAACCAACCTAGCCAAAATGAAGGTTCGAAAATAATAAAATGGTGCAAGGGATTCTTTGATAATGGTTTTACGAGTATGGGCCGATCGTGTCCAGTCATGCTTTCTTGGCGATATCCTTGGACGGGTTCCGAAACATTTACCCGGGAATATTCAGGATCTTCGCTTCATTAATGGTCGGAGCACACTTTGATGCTAAAGTTTGTATATCGTTCTTGCAGTTTTCTTGGCCAATAAGTATTTAAGAGGTGTCTAAACGGTAATTGTTTGTTTCCCCAAGGGATATTACATATTATGCTTCTTTTGATAAGATTGGTCAAGCGCAGCGTAGCAGAGATCTAGGGCAAAAGCACTTTAAGACTACAACAGAAAAATAACTGCATTAGACAGAGTCTTATCGGTCTCTAGAGGGATAGTCGTCTATTTTTAGTACCACTGAAGGACATTTCTCTGCACATGCTATACAGACAATATCCTTTATTCCAATACGAAGAAGTTAATATCAAGTTTGTTGCTAGGTAACATCTTATATACAACAGAGAGTAAGGTATAAATCTGTGGGTATAAATAATGATCATGATGATTCACACGCCAATTTTGGTGACGAAGACGATAACCTTTTCAATTTGGTAAAAATCCGTTATGGTACGGTCACATGACTGATAAAGCTAATTTGGCAGTAAAAGTCTTGAAGCTCGCGGATTACCGGTGGCAAGTCAGAACGCCGTGTACGTAGTCGTAGGTGATTGGATGGCGGTTTAATTTTGTGGTGTTGTCTTTTGGTGTCAAGATCACGCCTCCGTTGTTCTTTAAACTCTTGGACATGTTTGTGAACTTCTTCGAATCTATTCGTGGGAATCTGTAATTAGCTGACTGTTTTTATTCTGTATGTATATAATGTTATGTATAGCTGTTGGTTCTCCTAAAATAAATAAATAAACTTTATGTCGACATTCTTAACGGTTGACTGGTAGCTGCTACTACGTATTGGGCTCTACCCCACATTATTTCATATGCCTTTTAAGCACATCTTTATGCCTCAGAAAGTGACCTCCACGTTGATGTTTACCATTTTTGAGTTCTAAGGCATAATAGAGCATCATCGTCATCATGGAACGTACGCATTCAAAGTAAATGGGCGGTGAATTGAATAAATTAAGTTACACACTTATTGCAAAATTGTGCGACAGTATTTCTGGTTTCACAATAACGTCACGTTCCAAGCAAAGTAACTTTCAGGGGTTTCGAGACTCCCGAGTAATGCAAATTGTTCAGTAAATATTTCCAAGTTTCTGTTTGGTACAAGTTTTCTGTCAGGTATGGTTTACTATGGGAAATGGAAGTTGTCGTTACCTTTTGGGGTTTCACTTGGCAAAGCGATGAGCGGCGGTGACTAGCGATTTTTGTAAAAAAAAAAACACATAGTATAACTTGGATGGGTCGCCGATAGTGGCATTTCAGAGCGCTACAGTGTTTTGGAGGGCACGTTAAGCAGTCGGTCCCGGTTGTTTCAATCGTTAGACCATGTCGGAGACCTTAAGGTAGTCTAAAAACTCCGACAGGGTTGGCCACCAACCTACTTGTAAATCTTGTAATGAATGAATGAGTGTTACTCCATGCTATCGCCGGTTAAGTTTATACTAAATACTAAAGTATACTGTGTATAAACAAGAATAGTGAATAAAACAAAACACGTTTACTTCCTAACAGGATTGAGCAGAGCTAAGGGAATCTTGTTAAAGTTTTCTCTAAGTACATGATTTGCACTTTAATTATTAATTTGGAAGTCTTTTCAGGACGTTTCGAAACCCTAAAGCTATATTACAGGTTTCGGAACTGTCTCCGCTCTTGGTTGTGTTGGCCCTTTCCTAAACAAACTAATGAGTTTGTTTGTTGTTATAACTTTAAGTTACCTGGGGCCTCCGTCTTTATGTATACCGTTTTGTGTGCCTACTATTAACTGAGATACTGAAATTCCATAGTTACATTTATATATGTTAGTGAAAGGTCATTGACATCACGAAATCTCAGAAATATAAGAGAGAGCTAAGAAATGTTGTATGGGGGTTTCTTTTAAGATGCGTTAAGACGTGTTAGCTTTCCCCATTATTTCTATGCTTTCTAATCATTTCCTACTTAGCACAGCGTAGTAGAAAAAATCGCCTATAATGGTTGACCGCCAATTTTTTTCTGATTACACCCAACCTAATATGATCCATGAACGATTTATATCTTTTTAATCTTTCGCGTTTTCTACACCTTATTAACGTATAACTTTGGATTTTTTGGCAGCGCAGCAAGATTGTTTGAACACTGACTCGTAACGTCGGGAATTCAAACTAAGTTACTTTACTTGCTAAAACAGTCTTTTGTGTCGCAAAAAATCCCGTAGTAATTCGTTATTAATGATTGACATTGTGACCAACCCTTTTGGCTCATCAATCATCGACCGAACCATCCCGATTTGACCCCAAGATAATGCACCGAAAGGAATCCATAATACAAAATGACCCATGCGATATGAACACCATTATTCACCGCATCAAATTTATGAACCGACAAACTTTTCTTATCTTACCCGTTTACCGAAATTATATTAAATTTTTCGTATTAAGTAGGAATAAATCGTTTGTAAAGCACATAAAGTAACCTTTTTTTATCTCGTTTATGATAATATTACTCGAAGTTCGGGCTCAGGTGAAATGATATTAACAAAGTTTTTCAAATGTGTTTTTCAAACTTTAATTGTTATTTATAGACCAGTGCCGATAACTTTTAAAACAAAAAATAAGAATAGTAGGATGAAACCCATTAGAAAAGGAGGGGAATATTATAAAAATGAAAGGAAAAATAAATTACGGGCGATCTGAGGTCGGGAAGGGGGAAGGGGGTGGGTTTTTAGGGGTAAAAATTGTTTATCTCGATTTCCGGAAAAACCACAAGTCCTACGGAAACAAGTCAAATGGCAAAGTTGTAGGTAATAAAATGATCTACAACTCTTGTATTGACAATTTGTTCACATAACCTCAAAATATATGTGAAAAATTCAAAAAACCACGTTTTTGGTTTTTTACGTTTATCTTCCTCAAAAATATTTTTTTTTCTACGAAATTTGGTGAAAACTTTCCTTATTATGTCCCTAATACACTGTAATTTATTTGATTAAAAATATTTATTTTTTCACCTTATTTTGAATTAATATCGAAAAAACACCCTTATTTTCAATCGAAAATTCATCCGTCAAAATATCAGCTTTTTAAAAAAAATTGGTATGTTTTCTGTTCCTTGAAATCTCTACTTTCCGATGGTGAAAAAATATATAATGTTACTATAGTAAATCTTCTCAGAAAATGCAAAAAACTCGAATACGATAATTTTTTTTAAAAGTTGATTTATTTAATGCTAATTACATTTATGTCACAGAAAATCTCCTTATATATAAATATAAATGTAAATCGTACTATTAAATGTAGATATAGTCCAGTCATTATAGTAAGTTCACCTCGGAATTCGAGATACCCAGCTGTAATCTGTAAATACTTGTATATTGACACCCTAAAAGTTGTATCATAACCTACATAATATGGTAGGGTGTACGCAACTATTAAATTTCAAGGTCAAAGGTCACAAAAATCGGTTTTTGCTTTTTTGTAAATATCTCAATGGTTCACCGTATGAAAAATAAAATTTTAACAAAATTTGTAGAGAATTTTGTATTCTACAATATTGACAATAAGTACAAATAGCAAAAAACCCATAGGAAATGAGATATTTACAAAATAGCGCAAAAACTGATTTTTGTGACCTTTGACCTTGAAATTAAATAGTTGCGTACACCCTACCATTATGTAGGTTATGAGACAACTTTTAGTGTGTCAATATACAAGTATTTACAGACTTACAGCTGGGTATTTCGAATTCCGAGGTGAACTTACTATAATGACTGGACTATATCTACATTTAATAGAACGATTTACATTTATATTCATATATAATGAGATTTTCTATGACATAAATGTAATTAGCATTAAATAAATCAACTTTAAAAAAAAATTATCGTATTCGAGTTTTTTGCATTTTCTGGGAAGATTTACTATAGTAACATATTTATTTATTTTTACCATCGGAAAGTAGAGATTTCAAGGAACAGAAAACATACCAACTTTTTGAAAAAAGCTGATATTTTGACGGGTGAATTTTCGATTGAAAATTAGGGTGCTTTTTCGATATTAATTCAAAATAAGGTGAAAAAATAAATATTTTTAATCAAATAAATTACACTGTATTTGGGACATAATAAGGAAAGTTTTCACCAAATTTTGTAGAAAAAAATATATTTTTGAGTAAGATAAACGTTAAAAACCAAAAACGTGGTTTTTTGGATTTTTCACATATATTTTGGGGTTATGCGAACAAATTGTCAATACAAGAGTTGTAGATCATTTTATTACCTACCACTTTGCCATTTGACTTGTTTCTGTAGGACTTGTGGTTTTTCCGGAAATCGAGATAAACCATTTTTACCCCTAAAAACCCACCCCCTTCCCCCTTCCCGACCTCAGATCGCCCGTAATTTATTTTTCCTTTCATTTTTATAATATTCCCCTCCTTTTCTAATGGGTTTCATCCTACTATTATGATTTTTTGTTTTTAATTATTTTTAAAGGCTTCTACCCCGGTCTATTAGTTCAAGGTTGGGTTAATTGCTTGGTCAAATATTTATTTGGTTCTGTGTTTTATATTGCTTCGTTGTGTTAGGTAATTGCTTAACTTTCTTCTTCTTCTTCACCGAGTGGATGGCTACTTCAACTTTGATCTACTATTATATAACTACTTTGATCTCCAAAGTATTCAATTTGAATCGTCAAATACAAACTCAATTTCGATTTATTTTCTTCTGTTTCTGTCTTTTTTCTGTTGCCTGGAAAATTGTACCGAAGTAAAACATTAGCTTTAAAAGTAATCATCGAATTTTTAAAATACATTCTCCATTTTAGGATTAACTTTTTACGCTTTCTTCTCTCTTCCTTAGTACCAACCTTAAATAAACAAATAAAAAAAAAGACGTGTGGCACTCGGGGACTGCCGCGGTAAAGCTATTGCATAGTTATTTTTTTCTATCACTAGATGGCGTTAGTGGGGAGCGTGAGGTTTTTTCGTTACGGAATTTCTGGATTCGGTCCCCGCGCTCAAGGCCCGCGATAGAAGCTATGCAATAGCTTAATAACTCGCTAGCTCGCTTGCAAACTTACTCAATGTCAACAACGCACATCAATATCGATACATCTATTATTTATAACTGACGTAAAAAATAAAAAGTTTATTTTTTAAATAATTTACCCAACGGGAGTCATGAGTCACATTACTCCCAAAGCTCGTAAGTTCGGAGTTACTCAACATTCGTGGAAATTGAAGTCTCGTGTTGAGGATTAAGTGTGGACTCGTTATGTATTTATTATTAGGTATATTAGGTACATAAATAAATATGCCAAATGCTCATAGCTTTCGAATAAGTGAACCAATTTAAAAAAAGTTAATTGGTATTCGTGATAAAAATAAACTCAACGACAAACTTTGGTGCATGTTTCGTCTTTATAAAGTTATGTAACCTTATGGGCTATTTTTTATCCCGAAATTCCCGCGGGAACGGGCATAATATGGGTAAAACCGCTAAAATATATTAAAGATTGATTAGGTATAGACGAAACATGCACCAGTTTGTTAGTTTTAACGGAAAGGTTTCCGTCAAAATATGGCTATCCATTACAAAAAAATATTCAAATTGGATTGGAAATTTATGAGGTTACCGCGTTCAAACAAACAAGAAGAACTAAAATCAAATCCATCTACTTTCTTATATTAGTTTAGACTTAGGTTTCCTTTAAATTGAACGATTTAATCGATTTGATGTCAAAACTAGCACTTTTAAACACATCACTAGCACATAACCGCAAAGATGTTAAATACATAGAAGAGCGAAGCTCGTTACACTTCTCTATTTCAATCTATATTAATATTATAAAGAGGTAAAATTTGTAAGTTTGTTTGTTTGGTTGTTCGTTTGTTTGTTTTGTATGTTCGAGGTAATCTTAGGAATTATCAGTCCGATTTGAATAAATCTTTTTGTTATAGATAGCAATATTCAACGGGAAGGTTATAAGCTATTTTTCATCCAGAAATTCCCACGGGAACGGGTACAACGCGGGTAAAACCACGGGGCGCTGCTAGTGTTAAATATGGCAGGACGCCGTTTTAAGATCGTACTACGGTTTGATCAAATAAAGACCATTTTGAATTTGTAAATTAAAACAGTGTTTATTCAGCGGTTAACTTACTCACGCGGTTTGTTTTTGAACCCTTTGTATCTAACTTGTAGTAACGTTACAATAATAAGTACATGTTAATGAGCGCTTTGTTATCACATTGTTAGTCTGCTACGCAGTTTGGTAGCTACGAGCGTTTACTCAGAACCAAAATATTCCTTACATATGTAAATACAATTTCATTTAATAACTGCCGGCTTTTCCGTTTACTTCGGGGTATGTATGAGTACCATGAAACACGTGTAACCTAAAAAAATAGGAGACGGAAAATATCTGATTTTAGGACTAGGTCAAGAGTTTCAATAATATGTATTCTTAAGGTAAATAAACACAAAAGTTGCAATGTTGAAGGAGATAAGCTGCGTGGAGCTCAGCTGACCAATAACAATGCATTAAAAAATATAATGATAATGTGAACGCGCTGTGATTGGTGAATCGGGTTCCGCACCTTGAAACAAGAGGTGGTGTGTGAACGTGGATTTTTTTCCACCTTAAGGAGAGCTTACGGACTTAACTTTTATAGACCATTTATTTATCTTTATTGAGAAACGGCCTCACAAGATACGAAAGTCGCAACAAAAAATGTTGATGATTGATACATCGGGCAAAAGTCACATCGGCGAATTCAGAAATCTGTCATTTGACACTTCGGTGAATCATGTTAGGAAAAGTAAGCTATGTTAACGTAAATTTTATATCAAACACATTTTGATTTACTTTACAACTTAGTAACAAACATACATCAACAATGTGAACAACATTTTCGGATCAACGTGTGTTCAAATATATTACTCCGTAAATCCAACATTCCATAATTTATGTAAAACTTGGCACAACATTGATTGATATAGGATTCATGAAAAAAGTTATATAAAGTTCGAATTGTGAATAACTATGAACTGTGACGGAATAATTGACAAATTGAATATTGATATGAATATTTTATTTTTCAATGCTACACACTGCAGGTTTTTAATATTTTTACGTTTTAATATTTCAGTCTCGGTAAGTGCACATACATCACTATTCGCTATATATCACAAAATACGAGTTTTCATTTACCAATGTTAACGCGAGCTTCGTTCAAAATGGTCGTCTGGAATCTTCTCTGATTGTACTCACTGAAAACAATTTATCTCAACTTAGTACAAAGAGATTTATCCTTTGTCGTCTGTGAGGGACAAATTATGAAGGATTTTGAATTAAACGTTTTATTTCTTATATCCTTTTACATTGAAAGCATTTGCTATGTTAAACCAGATTTTCAGGACAGCATTTCTTTGGTTTAAAGTTAAAACTTTTGTCAAACTTATGAAGACTTTTCTTGTATTAATTCAAACGAGCTTTTTTATTATAAAAATCCGCATTATTTCCAAACCATGGTCACCTGAGTGTTGAACTTTCAAGAGGGATTTCCGATGAAAAATGCCAACCAGGTGTTGAGGTAATAAGCTTTCTATAAGCTCTATGTTCTGTACAAATTATGTTCCAACTTATTATCTTTATTACAAAATTTTGTACGAACATTGTGTAAGATTGTTCCTTCGATTCGATGAGTATTATTATACGCTTTTCATGGGATCTTGGGTGGAACCCGGTTCATTTTATAGGCTTCTGAAAGGGTACTGTTTCAGCTTGTAAACGTTTTTTGTAAAAGTAGGTATATACAGCGAGGATTTTTTAATGCCGTTTTGACCGGAGGGGAAACACTACAAATTTGAAGATAGAATGTTTTATTCAAAAGTTAAATAATTGTTATTTTACATAGAAACAGAACAGTAGTCATACGCCCGTACTCAGAGACGTTAAATGCTCACTGCTAATGCCATCTTCCTCATATTTTCATAACAATTCTACCATTTAGTTGCTTTTTGTTGAACTCGTCTTTTGGCATCTTGTAAACACTCAATATCAATGATGCGTTATTACTATTTTGTGTGAACTATAACCGTATGACTGTACACCATTAAAATTTTGATAATTCCTAATTTGTGTAAATTACAACGACCATTTCTGAGTTATTATAACTCTGGGAGTACATTAGTACTCACGTGCATTAACTCAATGTCAGGAACTAAAATAAAAAGCAAATAAAAAATAAAAAAGTTTACGATCTCCTTGTTGATGAGTTCATTAGAACGCGAGCGTTAAACTTATCAAATTACTTGCTTACTCACTCGCATCCTTTTGAATTAGCTTACTCGCTACTCGCTACTGTCTATAAAAAACAATATACTAACAATATATATACAAAAGGAACTAACTGGAAGCACACAAATCAAGTCAATCTATAAATCATGATAGTTCTAGTACAATGCACCTCACACACACTTCTCTATGTAACAATGAATATCCATTGAACAAGAGAATTGATTTTCTGGTGGTGTTATATGATTTATGGACTTCGATAATATTAGAGAAAAATATTATTAATTAACGTTTATGTGGAACTTTGGTTAATATACCCTATACCACACTTTTTGACAGATTCAAACTCGATTCTGTTACAAAAGGTTAAGGCGAAACTATCCAACTAACTCCTCTACGTTTCCTAACTTTTATTCATTTAAATTGATGGAAAAACCGCCTACTTTTAAAATTACGTACAAAAACTATACTATCCCAAAGCCAATTAGCCTTTTCTCATACATGCCCCTATTAAGGCTTTAAATAATTCAGTCCTTATATTCCCTATTCAATATTACCTAATGAAGGTTCGCAGAACCAAATGCTAAATAAAAGGAACACAGATTACAATGTTGGCAATTTGCGTATTAATTGGACTTACAAGGCGTTTAGCTTTCGGCTTTGTATCTGCAACAATTAGTCACGAATGAATAGCAAAGTGCTTTCGTGTGCTTGCTTTATTGTTTAAAGAAATAAGGGAATAAAAGCATCGTTTTGTATGAGCAAGTTTAAAGTTGTGACTTGGCATATTCTTTAGAAAATGTATGGTGATCGCAAGAACTGTATCATGTTAACATGCACAATCTATACGAAACGCCTAATTATTTAATCTAGCACAACTATTTTAAATAAAATAAATAACAAACGATAAAATTCAAGACATTAAAATAAAGTTACTAAAGGAATATTTTATTAGATAGAGCTGAACATTTATTAATTAACTGTTTCCAGTGAACTGTCTCTCACAGATCTCAAACGAAATTGTATTTACTTCTTCAATTAGCTGGTCCCGTTGTTACTTCAAAACAAAAAGTCCTCCAATTACAACTAACCTATAATTATTATGTGCCAAATCGGTTCAGTTGTAATACGCAGTTGCTATGCTACGAATTTTCGTAGGCCTACATAACTTTTCGTAGCAAAGCCTACGTAACTTTTCGCAGCATATGCTAAAAATGTTCGTAGCATAGGCTATGCAGCATTTCGTAGTACATGCTACAAATTTTCGTAGCATAGTTGCGTAGTTCATTACCGTAGCGAGCTGGCTGTGCGAGAAGTATTCATACTACAGTCGTCCTCTACAGTAGGAATATGACGTAGTGGGATATCGAACTACCCAACTTTAATATATCGCATCCTTACATCCGTAGTACGCTTCCGTAGCTCGTAGCAAACATACATAGCACGCATATATCCAAATATAAAAACATAAGATGAGTGCGTTATCACTAGTTCTATGCAATCCAATGGCCGTAATTAGCCTAGCTCTGACGAAAAATCACCTAAGCTTGCCTATCAAAACTTAACTAATTTAAGCATTGATATCAATCAGAGTTAAGTAACTTATACTTAACTGTTATATAACTTTCACATATTAGCAACCGACACTATTAAGTTATTATCTAATAAATTATCAAGCAAGTGGTTTGTTAATGGCTCTCAAACCGTGTTGGACCCGAACTTGTAACAAGAATTAATATAACTTTACAACTACTAATCCCGTTCTAATGTAACGTTACGTTCTGAACCCGCAGTAGTACAATGTCCGACGTTATATTCAATTTATATTGTTTGTTTTAGGCATTATGTACAAGTATGCGGTAGGCCATGTTTAAGCGATATTAGGGTATGTAAAATAACTTTGGTAACTTTAGTGATACTAGGATGGGACTGGTTAGGCGTAGATTACATTAGAAGGTAAGAATTAGTATTCTACCCTTGCTCTACCGATGATAATGCGTGTAGTTTACATTCATATCTACATTGTCTACTAATGAGAACTAAGCTTAACCCTGTCTAGACAAAAACAAAACATTTAATTACCATGACTATATAATCTTTACTTCTGCCTTCTGTCTGTCAGATTTGTTCATGTACCTCTTTTAATATTATTTAACAGTAAATTCACTGTTTAATTAAAAATAATGATCACTTTAAAGTGTAAATTGTTTAAAGTTACATTTAAACCAATTCTGTAATTAAAGTTCGGAGCGATCGGGTAACAAAACTGTACGAATGTTAAATATTTAAATGCTATCAATTACAGTGTCAATTTGTATTCCGCAGCTTCGAATATGTATAGAAGTACGCAGAATTGTTTAAATTGCGAATGGAATGGGACATTTTCTGGTGAATTTCCGTGTAAAACAATGATAAATTGATAGTAGCTGTTTGAACTGCGGCTAGCATCAGTAAGTACTTCGCTCTTCCATGTTTGATATAAATGAAACTATGCATTAATCCGAACTCTAAACATATTCAAAAAGTAGTTCCTAATTTAAAATCATAAAAAGCAAATCTTATACCGCCTTATTCATAAACGATATTTAATTTAAAACAGTGTTTTAAAGTGTTTTGTCTCTTTCGCTCTTTGTTCAATAGCGTATGTCGGAAAGGGACAAACCATTTGATAGCTCAAGTGCTGTTAATAAGCGTTAATGAATAAGACCCATAGAAATCATCGAGTCGTAGATGATGCAAGTCGATGATAGTTAAGACTTTTCGCTTTTTATTGAAATTGCCGACTCAAAGCTTGTAAATTCGCTTAATGTCAACTATATAAAACTGAATGCTTTTTCAAGAGAGCCATATAGTTCGTTAGCTACATTTTTTTATGAGTGGTGAATATCATGCGGTGTATAGCTTATCTCTAGTGTATATAAATTTTAACCTTAGTGTCCGAGTTTTCATCCTAAGGGTGCGTTCCAATTAAAGCAGAGCGGGGCTCAACTTACCAATTACAAAGTATCACGAAAAGATTCTGACAATGACAATGCGTTTTTGACAATCCCAATACCCTGTGATGAGCTCCACACCGCTCCGCTCTGTTTCAATGGAAACTCACCCTAAAAGGCCTTTTCCACTTAGCTCAGTATTGTTTGTGTAAATATTATTCTAGTGTGCTGTGTGCCGCGTTGCAACTGTAGGGTACATGAACAAAATAAACACATCCAGAAGGTTAACGAGGACTTGATACGAAAACAGACGTACATGAGGTTAAGTGATTCCACGAAATAGAGAATTGTAATTCGTTGCGTTTTCGTAGCAAATCTCCACTGGCATTAGTTGGAAACTGTCTCAAACTTCTGTAGCACGCATTTATGTGTGTGTGCATTTATGTTAGTACAAGTATATAATATTCATACTGCAGGGTTATCGGATTAATAGCGGTCAATCGTCAACTATGCTGAGTCGCAAGTGAATGTGCAAACTAATACACACACGGTTGTCATATTAAAGCTCTTAGCTTGTACTATGGACCTTAATTACCTCATTATACAACACCTAATTGGAATATGTGTGATGGCGTCTACGCCAAGCGCGGATCTCAGATTCAAATTATTGGGGGTAATCTTAGCTTCCTTAGTTAGTTTCCATTCTATATTAAAAATAATGTAAATGTGTGTAGGTAAGTGGCACATCCTTTTATCGGAGTTTTAGGCCGTCTGTAGAAAAAAAGTTGTATGAACACGCTACTATATGAAAGCTCTTTAAAAAATTACTATATGTTTGATATAATGCTTAGACGCTACGCTACACGCGCCGCGCCACGCCCCGAGTCTCCCTGAACTAGGCCTAACCACTCTACGCGTATGTCATTTTAACAAAAGTGTCTGGTAACGATCCTTGATGTGACGCCTTAATTTTTACCGAAACTGGGCGAAGATGTTCCATAATAAAAACCATATTAAGTTATTTAGGTTAATGTTACTTACTCGACCTTATTCTCTGAGACAGTGTTGTGAAAAATCTTTGGTAAAATGTGAGAGAGCTGTGCTGTTTGATATCTGTAACGTGAGCCGAGGTTATTAGCGCGATAAGGCTGGAATGCACTCTAAGTAACGCTGACGTGTTCTGAAGCTCAGTTTTTCATGGACACACGATCTTATTGTTTGGGCAATCATTGTGAAGGGGAATAACTTAAAAACATGAGACAGATGTATGTGTATTTAGGAATATACACATACATCTGTCACACTTGCATGCTTACAAGACACCTTCTCGCATTTTCCGCTTGTCATTGTAATGGATTCTCGTATCAATTTATTAAAATTTATACATATTATTGAGATGATCGTTCTGAGTTCATAAGGATGTTTTGCTCGCTTTGATAATGATGTCGCTATGATATCAAACCAATACTCGTAGATGTCTGTCATGTCAAAGAGATATAAAGGAAAATGCTAATAAAAGAAACAAGTGGAAAAGCAAGCATCAGTTTCCCTAAGTGCTTAGCTTATAAGTTTAATAACTATGACTCGTATACCTGTTTATGGCAAGGCATCTCGTCAATTACTAGCAGGACTTTTATGATGCTCCGTTTTACCGGAAATAATGAAAAAATCTTTGAAGATGAAATGAGTCTCAGTTGGCTATGTACGAGTAAAACTCTATTCTACGTAGGTGTACGTGTCTGTGTTTTACCCGACTTCAAAAATGGCGGTTTCTAATTTTGATCGTATATTTTGTTTTTATTTACGTTCTGCTCACCAACCTTTGCACCCGTAAGTCTCAATTGTTTGTCAACACTATGGGTCAAGCGACACGAGAGCCAGAGCCACTGAAACAAACAAAGGGCCTCTTCGGCTTGCTGGCAAAATTTAGACGCCACCTACTACGAGTACTGCGCTTCAAACAACCAGCATTTCTGCAAGCAAGTCGGTTCATGAATGGGGGAGCCACTGAATAAGATTCTCATACAAGATAATAGAAACTATCTTCGTTTGAATAGTTCAGATTTCAGTCGTAACCACAGTTATCTAGCCCCAACTCATACTTCTAACAACCACCATTTATGCAAACAACTCTAACCATGACTGAGAGAGCCACCGAAATAGATAACACGTTACAATATTTAAAACTATCTTCGATGGATTAGTTCATATTTAAGCCGCTAGCACGGTTATCTATCCCTAACTATACGTTAGTTCAACATAGTTTAAACTTTCAATCTAGTTTTTAGTCGCACAGTTGTGAGTAGTTTGATGCGGGTTTTCAAACAATTTTGTTGATATAAATGAACTTTGAAAATTGTCCAGAAGTTAAATAAGCGTATTGTTTGAAGGATTGCTTTGGAGTTCAATTGATCCTCTTATTCTTTGAGACTTTATTTTGCGTCGCAAAGATTGAGCAAGTTTACTAACTACAAACCGGTGTAGTGTTGAACGAACATAGAAGAGCGAAGAACGAACGTTCGGTAACAGATGTAGCTGGAAACAAGTTGGTGAAACAAGTTGCTGAAAACGGCGACTGAATTACACCGCGTTTCACTAAGTGCCCCGGACATATCTGAACTCTTGCTCAACTGTGGGAATGAAATATGAACATTATGTTTATAATTGTTTAGAACGCCAAATAAAAACCTAGCTGTTTGTGAAAGAACTAAGTTTAATAACGCCATTGGTTGTATAATAAAAAAAACATAAAATATGTCTTTATTGCCCATGTCCATTGGACAACGCTATATTTTTCTAGACTATATTAAAACGACGTCTTTAATTTCATTACTTACCCATTTACCCTACACTCCACTTATTATTACCCTTACCCTCAGACCAAATAACAACTAAAGACAGAGGCTGTGAACAGTAAAGTGAAACCGATTTTGTAAAACGTGTGAGGTGTGGTGTATTTAATGAAGAGCAATTTGTATGTGTGTATATCGCGAGCTCCTACAAAATAGAGAACGTATATGTGCTCCACATGAACAGGCACAGGACATTGGGATCTAATTTCAGCATGCTTTTATTTGTTGCTCGCAGAGCTTGATATTTTTATTATCTGAATTCAAAAACCGAAGGCTTGGGTTCTGGAACCAATGGTAGAGATTCTCAACCAGTACGAATGTTGTTTAGTAGTCTTGATATTATTTTTTATTTGGTCTAAGGCCCTTACCCTTGTTACACCCTTACAAAGGACTCAATGAGAGGCTACGCGTCAATCAAACTGTCTCTGACAAGCAAGGGTAAAGCTATTATCAAACATTAGAGTGAATTAAATAATCAGGCAACTTCATTAAGATCCTTAGAAGGGTGATTCGATTTGAGAGGCAGTAAGTACTTAGTTATTGAGTTATAGGGACAGTGAGTGAGGTTAGTGGTTGACACGTTTTAGGTGTTATTGAGAGGCTAGTGTTGTACCTTGATTATTGAGCTTGACATACCTCTGAATAGTTGAACGCAACTCAGATGAGACGGTTCTTAATTTCAGACATTTTTGAAACTAAGTAAATGGCAAAATGTTATAGAATTGATGTCCTGTATGTACTTTATTGGAATAGTAAAAAAATTAGCTTAAGCAACTGAAAAGAAAATATATACCGTCGATTATTTAAGACTAGCTGCCCCCCGCGGTTTAACCCGCTATGTGCCCGTTTCCGTGGAAATTTCAGGATGAAATATAGCCTATAACCTTCCCGTTGGATGTGGCTATCCATTTCAAAAAGAATTATTCAAATCGGACCGGTATTTCCGGAGATAAACTCGAACATACAAACAAACAAACTTAAAAATTATATAGTTCATTAGCAGTTTGCATTGATTTGCAAATTGCAGCTTGTAGACATGGAAGCTTACTTAAAAAGAGTTGTATGAGACAAGAGCCCTAAAACACATTTTCAAGTATTTTAAGTAAATATGTAAAGATAAATAATATCAGTATTTACTTTTGTAAAAGTGATACATTATGTCTGTTAATTGAATTACCCTCATAATAATTCAATTATAATGTACTCAAACGACTTTGTATTACAAAGTGGAAGCAATTAAAAACATCATTGTACTCATATTACATTCGTAGTCGTTAAGATGGAAGCGTTTGCTTTTATTGTGCGTTTAACTGTTGTTTATAACGGTTACGGTAGGTTATATAACATAAGTACTAGTAGCGCCTAGCGGTTTTCCCTGCGTTACATCTTTTCTCATGAAAATTTTAGAATAACCGCTTATAAGCTTTCTGTTAAATGCGACTAATCAACACAAAAAGATTTATTAATTAAAATCCCATTGGTAGTTTCTGAGATAAGTTTAGCCCACAGAGCATAGAATCACCGCCACGCCGGTCGCTACGCTAGGAGTGCGTGGTGATTCTTTGCTCTATGGTTTAGCCCATTCTAACATAGAGTAAAAATGGTAAAAAGTATTAGCCTGTAATGTCCTACTTCTGGGCAAAGATCTCTCGTCTCACCGAAGATATCAGTACAGTGAGGAGGTTGTCGTAATCGCCACGCTTATGCCTAATGCGGGTTGGTGATCTCAAACCCGAGCCATGTTTGAAAGTAGGAAACTACGTGCCAATTTACAAAAATGTGAAAAATCAGCTTCACCATTATTATATAAGTTTAGATAGATTTCAAAATAAGCTTTTTTCTGCGGTTAAATCACGTTGTGTCCATTCCAGTGGATATTATATTGAAGTTCGTGATTAAGTGGCGAAATGTGATGTCCAATACTCCTTAAATTTATGTCAATGCCGCTTCACTAGTTGGATCGTTGACATTTAAGTATTGTAGCTCTTTTGGTGGTTGACGTTAAAGATAGATAGCCTTCAGATGGAGGGGAGATGAATAGTATCTACTTATGTATATGATAATGAAAAAGTTTCTTTTAATTTTCTTAATATTATTTTTCAATAATTTCATTCCAATAAATACAATACTAAATATCAACCCACGGTTTATTACAATAAAAATCGTACGTAAAGAGTGGTTTTTAACCACAGACGCAAAATATGGATGTTATAAGTTTGACTGAGTGTATATGCTGTGGTGCCGCGTCTCTTAAACGGTTGGACCGATTTCGAATCGGTATTGTCAATTTCCTTGCAATGATTAAAAACGGTCCCATCGTTTTTGCGATAGGGGTTTTTTCTAATTTTAAGTTAACTTTTCATCGTCGATTCAACTCTTATCGATTCCTTAAATATCTCTAATAATTTAAAATCTAAAATAGTTTCCATTTTCCAAAGTAAATTGTTGTCAGTGAATTTTAATTTTCTCTTTAATTTCAGCTCTGTGACTGCAAGACCCACATTATGCGGTGTACTAACACATTAACTCAACGAAACGAAAACATTATGCTGTGCAACCGGTTTGTTTTCATTTTGCTACCAAAAAGGTTTCATTCCAGTTTTAATTTTCGTAAAACCTTTTTAAAAACCTAACTTAAATTTAAAATAGCTTCATAGTACAAGTATTTTCACTCAACGACTCCACGATAGCGTAGTTCTAATTACAAAAATAATATAGAACTAGAGGTTCCCCGCCGCGTCTGTATGTTCGCGATTAATTCAAGAACTACTCACTGATTTTTACGCAGTTTATACTATTATTCGAATTTTAAATAGAGAGCTACCTTTGATTCCAGAATTTCGACGGTCTGTATAGTCCATCGAAATGTTACATTTTTTAGGCCTAACCTTGCGTTTTTTAGAGGACGCAATTTTATTTTTTTGATGTGTAGGGGGGGTCAGTGTAAAGCTAAAAAAAAGTTTGTGGGGTCGCCACCCTTGTCCCACGGCCGCAATCTTGAAAATAGGGGTTGAAATGGTTTTTACAATATATCTCTCAAACTATTACTTTTATTTTTAAAAAAATTTAACACTTTTGTTGCAAATTAAATTCTCTACAACTTTGGTCCACCAACTTTTTGTCGTAGAACTATAAATAAAAAGTTATAAGCGAAAATGTTCAGAAATTCGAGAAAAAAAATTATATTTTTCGATGTAACTTTTTTTTTAAGCATTTTACGAAAAAATGATATCAGACTATTTTTGTAGATCGTTTTTTGAGGAACAACTTTTATAAACAACATTTTTTCATTAAGTCAATAGCTAAGATTTTACAGCGCTCCGAAGTGAGTACTATTTTTCAGTACTCTTAACTATACCTACATATATTATACGTGTGTACTAATAATGTGTCATCAGTTATTGTTTTTTGTTATTTATTTTGTGGAGACGGAAGAAGGAACTGGAGAAGGAAGAGGTGTTAATGTCGGCGGTTCATCATCAAAGTCATTTTCATTTATTAATTCTGAGACTTCCATTACGTTGCTGCAAGTCTCTCCAGAACAATGGAAGAACACTGCAGAACATTTCAGCCCTGCTTTTTGACATCCACACATCGCTCCACAGTTTCCTTTGCATTTGCAGAGACTTGCAGCAACGTAATGGAAGTCTCAGAATTAATAAATGAAAATGACTTTGATGATGAACCGCCGACATTAACACCTCTTCCTTCTCCAGTTCTCCCACTGATATTTAATTCAGAAAGCCGATCAGATGCTGAGCCGCAGCCTGGTCCATCGAAAAGACTGAGGACGGAGTAGTTCTAATATAAAAATCACCGTGGATTATGCCTATTGGGGATACCACGTAAAATAAACGCGCCTCCAGACTCTTCCTCGTGGGTGGTGGGGAAAAGAGTATATTATAATTAATTATTAATAATATTGCAAAATTTATAATTAAAACAATTTAAACAACAAAATAAATAACAAAAAACAATAACTGATGACACATTATTAGTACACACGTATAATATATGTAGGTATAGTTAAGAGTACTGAAAAATAGTACTCACTTCGGAGCGCTGTAAAATCTTAGCTATTGACTTAATGAAAAAATGTTGTTTATAAAAGTTGTTCCTCAAAAAACGATCTACAAAAATAGTCTGATATCATTTTTTCGTAAAATGCTTAAAAAAAAAGTTACATCGAAAAATATAATTTTTTTTCTCGAATTTCTGAACATTTTCGCTTATAACTTTTTATTTATAGTTCTACGACAAAAAGTTGGTGGACCAAAGTTGTAGAGAATTTAATTTGCAACAAAAGTGTTAAATTTAAAAAAAAATAAAAGCAATAGTTTAAGAGATATATCGTAAAAACCATTTCAACCCCTATTTTCAAGATTGCGGCCGTGGGACAAGGGTGGCGACCCCACAAACTTTTTTTTAGCTTTACACTGACCCCCCCTACACATCAAAAAAATAAAATTGCGTCCTCTAAAAAACGCAACCCCAAATGTAACTTTTCGATGGACTAGTACGTTATTTTGATAAATAGAAGCGAAATGTATCGTGCGTATGAAGTGTGCTTGTGTAACATTAAACATTGAAACAAAATAATTTATCACTTCTAAGCTTAGTGCACGTTACTGTATGATCTTCTTACAGCATACCCTTAATATATCTACTTTTAAATGGAAACACTAAAGTGAAGCTCGATTCTCCAAAATTGAGCATGAATAATATTCATAAAACTGAAAACTGAAATGCAAAAGTTAACGTATCTGAACATCTCCTTGTTTCTCCACAAACATTTGTTGAGAAATTGAACAAGATAAATTGAGCAAGAGTTTGTAGTTTCAGTGATAAGAGCATTCATTGAAGTACTTCGTCAAATAAGTTGTGTACTTATCTCGGATACATTAAGAGCATCCATCTCTGTGAGTAGACATTTCTATACTGACACATTTCTTCACATTAGTAATACTTTCACATCTCGTCTCAACTGTCATGGACAGATTAATGATCACCCTGAGGAAGCTATTGTCAAGAATATTGAATTAAACCAGAATCACGATAAAATAGTACTTTAGTGCTTGTAGGGTTTTTCCCTTTAGTTTTCGAGATCTGTGGGTTTTTCTCATAACGAAAATAACAATAAGTGTTTTTTTTGTTTTTTTCTTTCATTTGTTTCAGGCAAACTTGCTTGACATACGGAACCACGTAAATTCTTGGTTAGACGTTCGCGTTGTATTAAACTCACTCGCCCAATCTTTATCAAAACAAAACCCATTAGTATCAAATATCTAATTTATTTGATACTATTGGGAGGAGCATCTCCTCCTCACTGTACTGATATCTTCAGTGAGATGAGAGGCCTTTGCCCAGCAGTGGGACATTACAAACTAAAACTTTACTATACTTTAGATAATTAGTAATTATCATTAGTAGAACGGAATACTTAATAATAACTTAAAGTACAAACATATGGAATGCCATCTTAACTAGAGAGTTTTTCTTCATAGTATAAGAGGCAAAATAACAACAAATAGTTTAAAACATGTTTTAATTGAAAACAATCGACCAATAACTTTAATAAGCTATACCTCAATTGTTTTATCGCTTATTTACGACGTTTAATCTCAATTACGGTAAAAGTTATAGCTCTCAGATATGGCCAATATAGAGCCACGCATTTTAATCATAAAGACCGCCATGAAAACTATTTTCATGGCGTCTCCATTCAGTGGGAGCGAGCCCGAATCTAATAACTGAGTTATTGTGACGTGCAAGCTGACATAAATCTTATGGACGGAATTTCTGCGTTTTTATTGCGATTTAATGTCGGCCGCTATACGGCTTTTTCCCCGACTCTAGTGGCTACAGAAAATGTCAGTAAATTCCTATTAAACGACTTTCTTTCGCGCCCTCGTAAAAGTTTTTTTAATGTCTTTATGGTCTATAATCCCTACGGAGATCTTAAAGTGTAGAGCAACTCTGTAGTAGCCCGGAAAGTCTGCCTACGAATGTTTTATTCGTGGAGAAAGCTTACAGAATAAGTAGTATTTCTTTTTTATTTTTCCCTTATATAGCTTAAAACCGCTTAAAACCTCAGTCTTCTTTGACCATGTTTCCAGTAAGGCCGAAACATAAGATAAAATGTGATGCAAAAGCGAAGTTTAGTTGTTACAATTCAAAGTCTTTCTTTCTTTCTCCTTCTGTGAGTTCAAAATGACAAGTGACCTTATAATAGACTAGCAGTGCCCCGCGGTTTTGCCCGCGTTGTGCCCGTTCCCGTAAGAATTTCGAGATGAAAAATATCATAGTCTTCCTCGATAAGTGACAGGACTATGACACACTGAAAGACTTTTCCAAATCGGACCAGTAGTTCCTGAGATTAGCGCGTTCGAACAAACAAACAAACAAACCCTGCAGCTTTATAATAGTATAGACACAACGAATACTGACAACGTCTTTCATAAACTTTACACTAAAAAGTCTCAGTCGAGTTATTAATCACCTCGGTAAACTACTAAACCATGTATCGTAAAACACAATTAACCCCTTACAGTGACGTTTACTTCCCTAAAATCCGTCTTAACCCTTTACCAACTAATGGCCAACAAAGTCCAAATTAACAAGGATGAAAGGCCTAAGTGAGATCAAGTCTGGCTGAAAAGGATCTCAGAACTTAGCGGCCCAACTTGCCAAACAAGTTCGAAACTTATTCAATGGACCGCCATTGTCAAACTGAATATATTGTTGTATCCAATCTTATAAAAACTTGGTAGTGTACTCCGAAAATTCAATTTTGGGCAGGTTTTTTAGGAATATTCAAAAAGAGTTTACAGAGAAGAATTTAGTTAGAAGTTTATGAATAATTTTTAAAAAGAATTTAAACGAAAATTGTTAATTTTACTCAAATGTTCAGCATAATAAACCCGTGTAAACATTTCAAACAAAAAACAACTTAATCAAAATTAATTGTCCGTACTGATAGGTATGATGCCACAGATACAACAAAGTGGTACCGCATTAAAACCATTTATTTTAGTTATGGAAGCTACGGTAGACTAGTGGTATGTGCGCTCGCCTGCTAAAATTGAGGTCTCGGGTTCAATTCCCGGGTCGAAAGAAAACATTTTTCCTACTTTTCAAACATTACTCTGGTTTGATATCACCAAGCCGCATTAGACAAGGATGGTGATTACGACATCCTCCTCACTGTACTGATATCTTCAGAAAGATGAGAGGCCTATGCTCAGCAGTGGAACATTAGAGGCTATACTTTTTTTTCATGGATACCGCGTTTGTATTTACCGCGAAAATGCATAAAGTTGGAGTTAATTCTAACTGACATATCTATTTTACCCAGGCTTTGAACTTGGCGAACGAATGGTTCGGGACGAAGTGAAACTTAGTGATTACTATTTTTAGCCCTCAAGGGATATTAAAGGTTAAACGAGTAACAATATTAGAACGTTCGTGTTAGTGTGGTATATTGTTTATATGTGGAAATTTTTGCGCTTTGAATCGCAACTTCTTGGTATGTAGAGGTCATACATAGCAGTCATAAGTATAGAAAGTGTTTTTTTAATGTAAAGAATGATAGTTTAGTTAATAATGTCAGAGTTTCTGGCCTCCGACATGGTCAAACGATTGAAAAAATCGGGACTGACTGCTTAACGTGGCCTTCGAAGCACGGTAGCGCTCAGTTAAAAATGCCACTATCGGCAAAGCCCCGCGGTTGCACCTATGACGTACCCGTTCCCGCGGGAATTTTGGGATGAAATGTATCCATCCCATTCTGATGTATAACCTACATTATTGTATAGTTTTATCCAGATCCGTTCAGTAGTTTTTGCGTGAAAGAGTAACAAACAAACATACATAGTTTGTGAGGATGTACAAACTTTCACATTTATAATATTAGAAGGATATGATGAGTGTTGTACATTGTTGCAGAAACATACATTTAGACGCTGGTTCATATCATAATATAACAATATACTCGTAGTTATAACATTCGAAAACTTGTCCCATTACTGTACCGATGAAAATGATTTCACTTAGATATAATTCAAATGTCACGTCATATCTTCCTAACAGACAATAAACAATACCCATGACAATACATATACGACAATACCACGAAATAGAGAAGCAGTAAGTCCTTCGAGTTTTCGTATTAAACTCGTATATACATATATACTAAGTTAGTAAGTAAGTTAGTTCGAGTAGGTTTTAAGACCGCCTATAGGCCTCTGACATGGTCTAACGATTAAAACAACCGGGACCGACAATTTAACGTGCCCTCCGAAGCACGGTTAAATATACATAATTGTCACTATCGGCCAAGTAGGGGTCGAGGTGCACGTTGCTTAACAATCGCAATGAACTAATCGCCTAACATTGCTTAATCAAACTACGCCACGGGCGCTATACATACTATAGATACTATACGATACATAAGGATCGGTGCACATTTGAAGAAAATACGCTGCGTGTCGTTGGTTGTGTACGCTGGAACAGACAAATAGGTAGTTAAACGTTCTCCTTTTCACACTCAACTGACTTTCCATTTGTGCGATGACCATACTAACTTGACTGCGCCTGACGCATTTTCCGTTAGATGTGCACCGACCCTAAGGCTGGCTTCTGATTGTCAGTCTGATCCGGATTTTAAGCGCTTATAGTAATTACTTATAGACCGACAAAACATCGGAGTACGAAATACAAAATCGGTACTGTAAGAATAGCTTCGTATATAAATAACCTACTACTGAAACGTTCGATAAAAATCCGGACCCGACATCCGATAAGTGGGAAAGGTCTGTAAGATAACTGAGTGACACGGTCTATCAATTCAGTTTATTGAAACAGAATACTCGGCTGCGAATGTGTTTGTAATGTATTTTGACAAGACATTGTTCTATTTGTGATGTGGAATAAGGAAGTGAGTGTTGTTCTAGCTAAAAGGCACTATTGTTATGAAAGACTAGCAGCGCCCCGCGGTTTAGCTACGTTGTGCCCATTCCTATGGGAATATCGGGATAAAAAATAGTCTAGAAGGTTCTATTATTTCAAAAATAGTAATTAAATTCGGATTGCTATTTAACCCTTACAAACAAACAAACAAACAAAGTTTTGAAAACCCCGATGGCACAGTGGCAATGAGAGCACTTACTGTATCGGGTATTGTGGGTTCGATTTCCACCCGGAGTCAACAATATGTGAAGACATAGTTGTTGGCAATGATGTCTGGGTGTCAATTATAAAGTGTTTGTGTATGTATATGTAGTAGTATCATTATGGATTCAATGTCACAAGCTTAGAGCTTAATTTGGGTCTAATTAACTGTGAGTGAATTTTCCGGGTATATTTATTTTATTAATGTCGATGTTTTATTGTTGGTGTAGTTAGCCTATATCCCTAGTGTTATATATCAAACTATAAAATAACTAGCAGCGCCCCGCGGTTTCACTCGCGTTGTACCTATTCCCGTAGGAATTTCGCGATAATACGTAACCTATGTCCTTTCTCGGGCTCTGGACTAACTGTGTACCAAATTCAAATCGGTTCAGTAGTTTTGGCGTGAAAGCGTAACAGACAGACAGACAGACAGAGTTACTTTCGCATTTATAATATTAGTTAGGATTAGGATGTGTGCCCTCACAACCAGTCATAAGAAGTTATTGTAGCGTGGAATAACAACAAATATACCCCATACAGATGTATTTAATAGATGTGTTCTAAGTATTAGATATTGCTTTCTTTCAATGACACATCCTTACAAACATCCGCAATTAAATATTTAATATACGAAGGAATTATTAGAAGTAGGAGTATTTGATCGTTTCTGAGAAGCCTTTTCTATTGACACGTAATTATACCCATTTTCCTCATCAAAATGTTTTTTCTTTTGGCTCTCGAGCCTCGAGAATACTTGGCAGACTTAGTTTACGCGTGGTAGTAGCTTATATTTGGACTATGTGTTTATTTTTGACTTTGGCCTTCGAGTGCCCTGCCGCATTAATTACTTCACCCCCTTCTGATGTCAAGAATACCTTTCAAGAGATTTACACATTACGTCGCGACACCTGCCCACCCACTGGTTTCGACCCACTCCAACAATTAAAAATACTCTTATAATGAAGGAATATTTTCTTGAGCACAATATGCTACCTTCAGTATTAATTACCTTCCTTCCAGGACCATTAGTTTGACTCACCTGTCTCATTCTATACTACATTGCTTACTCATACGGATTAAGATGCCCAGTACTAGGCATACGTTTACTATTTTCCGGTTTCCCACAAAATACCTCCAATAGGACCTTTACTGACCTTTTTCATGTGAACGAATCTATCCCGAGTAACTACCTCCCTAATCGAATTCCACGTTTGGTTCCATTAAAATCCTATTTCGTTACGGAAGACGTGGAACGAACATGAATAGAGAATATTTATTATTATTGTGTTACTTAGCAGGCGGTGACTGGCATTTGATACTGAATGTCAAGTCTGTGAGGGAATCTCCGCAGCCCCTACCGCAGGTTTGATTTTAGAATGCTAGTAGCTACTTAATGGTATCTATTTATGTCTCCATCCTACTTTAGTACTCGTATCCTACTTAAGTTTACAAGCTGTGAATAGATGAATCCATTCAATTAATTCAAATTACTCCATTTGACATGTTCGATAGTCGCGTTGTTTTCTCGCTTTCTTTTCTGTGATAACTTCATTCAACATAATATTTATTTAAAAACTAGCTTCAACCAACAGAGACTACCTTTTCGTTATTTTATCGTAAAGCAAATTCAATTTCAGTTTAAAATTGACAATAAGGTACTTTTGATTCCGTTGGGCGTATTTCAGTATTAGGTACATTATTTTTGTTTTATTGAACATAATATCCGTAAAGCGACATGCAAAAGACCTATTTGGCGTTACGACCTCATTTTATAGTAAAACTTCAGAAGTTCACACGGAAATCTTTTAATGTTATGTCACGATATGCTGAGTGCAGAGTGCTTCACGGAAATCTTTTTATTGAATATTTTATAGGTCTTTTATAGGAAATAATCAAAATAGTACCAATTCACTGAAACCGACAAAATATTTTACATATATTTAGACTCGTATTTAATTAGATTTGGTTCTTTGGTGTTTCACTTTCAAGACGCTATTTTACATTATCATATCTTTACATTATTAAAAAGTTGTAAAAAGTAATTTTGGTACTTGTTCGACTATGATTTGTATTGAAAATTCAAACTGTATATTAATCCTGAATATCTCACATAAAATAGTTTTCAAATGCAGCTAAAAAACCTCCTATCTCATGTTTTTCTTAATCGGTTTAAACTGAAATATTACCCAAAACTGAAATATTTCTCAATGGAATAGGATCGTATTGTGCGCACATGAGGCGGCCAAGAGGCAGCAAATAATCCCAAAAACATGTTTCTTGAGATTCTGCTACGTCGACTAAACTTCAAAAACGCCAGTATGACTTTAACCTCCAAAAACGCCAGTATGACTTTAACCTCCAAAAACGCCAGTATGCAAGCGACTTTAAAGCAGAAGCAAATTAAAAAAAAATTAAAGCTTTAAAGCAGCTCATTTAAGTGGCATGTCTACTCTCCAAATGTGAAGTAATTTTTTATTCAAAACTCTTTCGTCACCATCAGTTGAGTTGATGTCTGAATTCGTTATTGATGTGCGTTTCACCCCAAACCCCTGGAGATCTTCACCCACATATTTTCACGTCGAAACTTCATCTTATATTCTGACGATTTAACCGGCGTAAATCTCTCTTGTAAGCTAGGTAACGATAAGCTTTAGAAAACTTAACAGTATAAATGTGGACGCCTTTTTGTTTGTCATTTATAGGCGTGACCGATTTTAATGACGTTTGATGTTGAAATAAAACGTAACTTATATTACGAGTATAACACTAGCAACGCCCCACGGTTTCACCCGCGTTGTGCCCGTTCCCGTAAGAATTGTGCCCGTTCCCAGTCGGGATTAAAAATAGTCTATAACCTTTCCATTGAATGTGGCTACCATTACAAAAAGAGTTTTTCGAATCGGATTGGTAGTTTCTGAGATTAGCGTGTTTAGACAAACAAACTCTTCATTATATTAAATATGCAACGTAACATAAGATACCTACTTCAAATTAAAAAAATTAACGGAACGAAACCACCGCGCATTACTAGTGACTGTATTTATAAAGGCAGTGAGCTTTTGTTTAAAAACTTTGAAGAATATCTTCAAACAAGAATATAAGCACCTAATATTTAAACCATTCCAATGGTAGAGTTGATAAGTAAGTCTGTGCTTCTTGGAAAAGAAAGATAAACTCAGTAGAAGGTTCTAGTCGTTTTTGCTTTACTTGTACAGGTAATGTAATGTTAGAAAAACCTGATAACTAACGGTTTTCTAATTACTATTTAATGACTTTTAGATTAAGAATATCCTTTGTATAACCATGTACGAGAAAGCGTTTCTAGTTTAGCTTACTAGTCGTATTACAATATATGTACTTACCAACAAAAATTTGTACTGTGTTTACTTTTTATGAATGCTGTACACATCTGTTATTGGTGTTCATATCAGAATTGTACTCTGTAACTATAGATTTAAGTGTATAATATGCAACACTGTTGATGTGTCATTAAATAAATAAATAAATAAACAAAAAAAAACTTAAGCAAACCCTCATTATCAATTTAATTAGCACTGGATAAGATTTGTGGAAGAAAAGTTCACAATCCCCATTGATTGAAGTCAAAGTAAGGGCCAACACTGCTTTAAGCGTGCGCACGTGGCAGGTGCACGCGGCGGATCACTTTTGTATGAAACCGCACGTTACAGGCGCACGCGACGGTTCCCTTTTGTATGAAACCGCGGCGTGCGCACGCTTAACACATTGTTGGCCCTTAAAGTATTAGCCTGTAATGTCCCACTACTGGGAAAAGATCTCTCGTCCCACCGAAGATATCGGTACAGTGTAGAGGATTAGTAGAAGTACATATTTTTGCCTATAATTTCACACATCATTAGCTTTAAATGTAATGTGATGTGGGCGGTCAAAAAACTCTGAAACCAGGGTTAGCCACTAACCTACTCGAACTATCTAACGAGTTTTTTTTTTTTTTTTTTCGTTGTAGTACAATATTTTTTTTGTTGCATTTTTATTTCTGTGATGTTTATTTGTATGTAGTGTGACTTCTTTTCTTTGCTGTTCACTACCTTTTTCTTTACTTTTTTTTTTTAATTTGTGAAAACTTGTAATAGGCAATAAGAGTTTTAATTTGTTTTCTCTATTTATTTATGTTATTAGTCCGTAAGTTTTCTTTGTAAAATAAAAATAAAAAATAAAAAGTACTTACCGCATCAAGTGTTCAATATCCTCAAGCACGTAATCACCACTCTTGCATCACTATCTAACCGTAATAAATCCAAATCTTCTCTTATCAATAAGATCGATAAAACTCCCCATTGTTCACTATTCAGTGGCGAATCACTTTCCACATTACTTATCGGTGAAACGGTATCCTCCGTTCGGAAAGTATCGTATTACTCGGTAATGGAGCGAAATAAATCTATTTCATCTTTGTAACAATATACTAGATTCAATGTATTGCTTTTCATCGGATAATAACAAAGGAAAGGAATGTTTTGGTACAGATAAAGTAGGTTGATTTGATTTATAGAGTATACTAGCAGCGCCCCGCGGTTTTACCCTCGTTGTGCCCGTTCCCGTGGGAATTTTTATACATATAAACCTTCGTCTTGAATCACTCTATCTATTGCAAAAAACCGCGTCAAAATCCGTGCAGTAGTTATTGAGTTTATCGCGAATAGACAGACAGACAGATGTGACCGGGGGACTTTATTTTATAATATGTAGTGATAAGTAGAAAGTTACGATTTTATAAAGTATCTAAGTACTAGATGTGGTACTAGCTTGAGTCAGCAGTTGGGCATAAATGGGTAACAGTGCTTTGCCCGTATATCATTTTAAATTTACTTACTTTAAACTTAGTTTTTGTATCAGAAAACACAAGAAGTTTCGTTGTAAGTAAATATTCCTTTTAATTAAGTTCTGTGTGAAATTCTACCCGCAGCTTCCAGAATATTTTGTGGCAACATTCAAACTAGCTGTAGTTATAATTCAGATTGCACTTTAAATATTTAATTAGAAGTTGGAACGTTTATCCTCCTGAAGTCTTCGTTTAATTATGACGAAACCCACGTTTTCCTTTGTGAATAAAATATCATATTTAGCTAAGACAATCGTCACGTTTCGAGATAGATAAATATCTACACTAATTAATTACTGAACATTATTATACACATAATATTTATCGTGCGTTCACCAATAAAATTAAAAATGGTTTTATGTCCAATCCAGTTTGCGTAAAATAAAATATAATAAATTTTAACAAAAATAAGGACTTTTTCTTGAAAAATTCTGTCTGCTGATGAAAACTGCATGATAACCCGTTCAGTTTTTGAGATAATACGAATACACAGACAGACATATACACAAACAAACGCGACGGGGAACATTTTATACTAAACTTTACTAATTTTACTTGAACAATATAACAATTAAGTACATTGTTTGTATTTGTAGGCCATATTATTCAACTAGCAGTGCCCCGCGGTTTTACCCGCGTTGTGCCCGTTCCCGTGGGAATTTCGGGAATTTTTTTACATAAAAACCTTCCTCTTGAATCACTCTACCTATTACAAAAACTGCATCAAAATCCGTTGCGTAATTTTAAAGATTTAAGCATACAGACAAACAGACAAACAGAAGACAAACAGACGCGACTTTGTTTTATACTATGTAGTGAAGTAACAAAACCGCAGCCCCGGGTCACAGTACAACATACTCATTTATCTATACTTACTTCGCGCCACAACCTGGGATCCTCGGTGGATCCTCACCACAACACAACACAATGTCGATCTCGCCCAAGTGTTGGGATCCTTATTACAGATAATCTCAGTACGTAAGTACTGTCAGACATATTGGGAATGGACCACTTAAAGAAATATAAAAAGAGAAAATAATAAACATAAGTTTGTTGGTTGTAAAACATGTAGGAAGCCTAAACGTGGTTTTGAAAGATGTTCCTTACATAGTAAAAAGTAACTTTAAAATTTGATTAAAATTAGAAAATGACATACACAAAAATGTACAGTCGGTCCACGAAACACATGTTGAACACACTTCTATTATCAAACTCAGCTGTCAACAACTTCGTATAATTATCTTTTGTCACTGTAATTACATAAAGCTACATTCATACTTACATTTGTATAATGTTATACTTGTTATTATAACTCCCAAAAGTACATAACTTCTAACTTTACTCAAAGTACATCCAATTTAGTTTGTATGAGACAACCACGTTCGCTGATATGCGGTAAGAATTAAATTATCACAAAAATTCAAGTATAAAACCTCCACATTTAGCTGAAAGCATTTTGAGCTTTATATTAACCAGTATAACATTTAAATTGCATTGATGTTTTTTCGTTGTTTCAGTGAAAATTGGAATTGTCTTAATTAGGTTTAGCTTCACAGATTTCGCTTTTATCTTTCACAGATTATGAGAAATTGCTTAATTGCGTTGAGCACGAATTGTGAGAGGGTTTTTGAAAACCGTTTGTGTTTAGTGTTGTTAATTAGGGCCTCTTAACATCGAAATAAATGGTGAGTCATTACGGTTTATAACATACAAAAAACAAGTTAGCCTGCAGTGGGATACAAAATAAATAAATTTCGTAAAAACAGCATTAAAATAAAGGTAACTATTAACTTTGAACCTAAAGGAACTTTAAATTCAAAGTTAAAAGGTCAGACAGTCCACAATAACTTAATAACTTAGAACTTAACTAAAAGATACGAAATTAAAGGAAAACTGCATTTGTGTTTTTGATTGAAAACACGTTAATATTGTTGCAACATGGCGCCCCTCTGATACGTCATCGCGATTGAGTCTACAAATCACAAAACTGCTAAAATGAATACTGCGCATTTATTGGTGGAATATTTTAAAATTCTAATTTTGCCACCAATCAGCACACGGCATCTTATCATGTCTTGTTGCATCAGTCTCGTAAATGTTCGCAGTAGTTACTTAACTCGATTGTCAACAAATGGCTTCATTTAAGCTAGTCAAGCTCAGCACTTCTTGTGCCGAGGCGAATCGATAGTAAGCTACGTAACTTTGGATCCTGTTAAGTAACTTTTAACTCAGTGATTCTTCGATAACTTGACATTCAGGCTAACATATTTAAAATTGACAAGTTATCTGCATTAAGCAATGTTGGCAATCGTCCAAGTTTGGTTTCTTTTGATATAACTATAATAGCAGTGTTCTCTCGATCATTTATTAATATTACACGAAATGGAAATAAGATTGTTATGTCTATTTATGATGTTCGTTAAGGCTCGTTGACGGTGAAACATTGAAGGTGAATATGAAATGAAGGTAAAAGCTATAAATAAATATCTTGGTTCAAACAGTAGACGCATTTTAATTATAAAACTAGACGTCATACATGTTACTCCCACCTGTGCATATTAAACAGACAGCATACTCATTAGGAACTCCTATAAAACCTGCGCCAAACACTTCACGGATCATTGTATCTCATTGTCTCTCCTGACCGCAACATGAAGGTGGCAGCGCTCCTGGTGGTGGTGTGGTGTGCGGGCGCGATGATGTGTACGAGCGCGGCGCAGCCGGCGGGGGGCGAGAGCGGCGCCAGTCACCGGTACTGCGGGCGGATCCTGTCGGACATGTGGGCGCTCGTGTGCGCCGGGGAGGCGGCTAACGCGGTCAAGAGATCCGAAGGGCAGCTGCACTACGGACACGAGCCGAGCTACGGCGGGCTGCAGTGGCTGCTGCCACGCGCAGCGTTCACCGCGGTGCAAGCGAGAGGCAAGCGCCAGATCGTCGACGAGTGCTGCAACAAGCCCTGCTCCATAGATGAACTCATGACCTACTGTTAAACTATGTTAGTCTATGTATAGCACGACTTAAAAACGAAACACTTTTTAATTATATGAGTATAAAAGCTTGAGCACACACATGTTTCACCTTGTAGTATTGTAGATGTAAGTAATATAATGAAAAATTATGTGTAATTGTTATTGCCATGTTGGCCACCCAGTATTAATGAACTGATATGTAGTAGATAGTTTTACGGTATTATTACATTGTAAGTTTTTTCTAGTCGTATATACTTAGTTAAAGTAAATAAATATATCAATATACAAACAACCCCTTTTATTTTAAACTAGCAGCGCCCCGCGGTTTTAACCGCGTTGTGCCCGTTCCCGTGGGAATTTCGGGATAAAATGTAGCCTATAGCCTTCCTCGATAAATAGACTATCTAACAGTGAAAGAATTATTTAAATCGGTTCAGTAGTTTCTGAGATTAGCGCGTTTAAACAAACAAACAAACAAACTCTTCAGCTTTATAATATTACTAGCAGCGCCCCGCGGTTTTACCCGCGTTGTGCCCGTTCCCGTGGGAATTTTGAGATAAAATGTAGCCTATAGCCTTCCTCGATAAATAGACTATCTAACAGTGAAAGAATAATTCAAATCGGTTCAGTAGTTTCTGAGATTAGCGCGTTTAAACAAACAAACAAACAAACAAACAAACAAACAAACAAACAAACAAAACAAACTCTTCAGCTTTATAATATTAGTATAGATAAGAGCAAACCCGAATCTCTGCATGCAAAGTCCTCACATAGACGTCCATTGTGCAGGCAGTCTGCAGACTCGACATGGTCGGTGCCAATGAGACATTGCAATGCCACGTGGCCGAATCTTACGATTAGTAACTTACCAAAAAACACATATTCAACAACTAGCTACACTTAATACAGACCCACGCACACAAAGATGCGCACTTTCACTAGTTTCGAAAAGGGTCAAATGAATGCCAGAAGCGAAGCGCATGTCTATGTATGTATGTGTCTGATTTTGTAGCAGTTGTTTTTATTTTCGGGCTATGGAATTCCACATAGGTTGGCGTCTCATAAAATTCTCACCGGAAGAGGAGTTTCCCCTTTCGGCAGTTTAATTCGGGATTCTGGAACCCTGTCCTTGATATTTGGTTGTAGCTAACTCATAAACAACATTCAGAGACATCAAATGCTTCTATAATAGAGATTAAATGATTGATTCTGACATTTCATGTTTGAAAAATTACTTTAATTAGTTAATTATCTGTTAAATGAACGTTTTTGAGTGCTGCAGTTAGTCTGAGTCTCTTTTTATCATGAATCACTTTAAAAATACTGATAACCATATTTGGAGCCAGGTCATGAGTTTGACAGTGGTAATTTTCATAAGAATGTCATCAAAAACCACACTAATGTTAATCTATACCACTGTATGCGGCACAACCAACCCATAAGCCCAAACACGGTAAACTAGTACAGGTGCTGAAAACATCAACATCTCATGTTTTTATTCAACATTTGGTATTACAATAGTTACTAACTTTTTAGAACGTTCACTTAATGAGTTCACAAAACTTGTTCCAATCTACTTCGGTCACCGATCGTCGTCTGCACAACAGGCTGTCAATCGACATTGACATAATTAATCAGGTGACAGCTACTGTCATCGCGGCTGACCGCCATATTTATTTCACTACTGCAGTCACTGCATGTTATATGCAGCGAATCTATACTAATATTATAAAGCTGAAGAGTTTGTTTTGTTTGTTTGTTTGTTTGTTTGTTTGTTTGTTTGTTTAAACGCGCTAATCTCAGAAACTACTGAACCGATTTGAATAATTCTTTCACTGTTAGATAGTCTATTTATCGAGGAAGGCTATAGGCTACATTTTATCCCGAAATTCCCACGGGAACGGGCACAACGCGGGTAAAACCGCGGGGCGCTGCTAGTCTATAATATAAAAATGAATCGCTGAATCTGTTGCTAAGCGCATAACTTCAGAACGACTGCACCAAATTGGATGATTCTTTTTTTAATGTGTTCCTTATTGTCAGGACAAGGTTTTTATATAAGAAAACTAAGGAATAAAAATCTCAAAATTCCCACGGGAACGGGGGCGCTGCGGGTGAAACCGCGGGGTACAGCTAGTGACTTAATAAATTTGCGTTTTTTAGTTATATCGCCCTTACTCAGAGACGTCAAATGCTTCCTTAGTTAGAAATTTAATGAGTGGTTTTGACACGTACTGTATGAAAAAATACGTAATTTAGATAAGTGTCCATTAAATGGACGTCTCTGAGTGCGGCAGTTACATACATATAGATATTATGTATACCTACATATTATGTTAGGAATTACAATAAACTATTTAAACCATTTATTTCTACACCACATAAAATAGAACATGAAAAGAAGCAATACTTATATACTATGAATTAAATACTAAAATATATGTAATTAAAACTAAGTACAGTAGCAGTGATGTAGAGGACAGACTCAGTGTACGCTATGGGGTTGTTACACCCCACAGCACCGGTTTTCAGTCTGCCCCATTCTCAACAAGGTTTTACACAAATAATTTTACATGGAGGGTAATATTTTAATTAATAAATGAGACCACATGTAACCAAATCTAAACAAGTGTTATAACTAGTACTACAATTTGACTGTCGTGAGTGGGATTCGTAGGTGACATATCCGGATATTGTGACATATTTTGTCACAAGTTCAATGCGGCGGACACGTTGACATGTAAACTTTGAAGTAATGCGTGACCACAGCGAGCGCAGTGAGTGAGGGCTTGTTTGAATCATCGGACTGAAAATTCTAAAGTTCATGTACATTGCAATGCACATGACCAAATACCTTTCCCAGTGTTCAACCGTAACTTTGGCGTGTCTTGAAAGGTCTTAAAAGATAAGACCTAACCATTTCAGGTCTTATAACCATTTATATAGGTTTTAATTTTATCAAACTATTAATTAAACACAATGTGTTAAAAATCAAATTTTATATTCAGCTACAATCTATAAATAACTTGCCATAAATATCAACATGCGCATTATAAATATAAAATTATACGTCACACATGTTACTCCCACCTTAACACATTAAACTGACAGCATACTCATTAAGAAATCCTATAAAACCTGCGGCAAGTTCATTACGGATCATTGTATCTGTTCATCTCTCCTGATCGCAACATGAAGGTTTCAGCGCTCCTGTTGGTGGTATGGTGTGCGGGCGCGCTGGTGTGTGCGAGCGCGGCTCAGTCGGCGGGGGGCGAGGGCGGCGCCAGTCACCGGTACTGCGGGCGGATCTTGTCGGACATGTGGGCGCTCGTGTGCGCCGGGGAGGCGGCTAACGCGGTCAAGAGATCCGAAGGGCAGCTGCACTACGGACACGAGCCGAGCTACGGCGGGCTGCAGTGGCTGCTGCCGCGCGCAGCGTTCACTGCGGTGCGAGCGAGAGGCAAGCGCCAGATCGTCGACGAGTGCTGCAATAAGCCCTGCTCCATAGACGAACTCATGACTTACTGCTAACTCACTGCTTATGGCAGTGTTAGACTAAGGTATGAAGGCAGCGGCATAACCGTAAAAACATCTTAACGGTGTCACAAGCAGAATCGTCAGATGGTTTGTTAGCGGCTATATTCCGCATTGCCATAAATATATTTCTGATTACAACTTATGTTTAAAAAAACGTAACCATGCCAGATATTTAGCACAATATTGTCTGAGTCGGCAACTCACTGTATTAATTTAGTACATCTAGTCATAATTAAACACGTAAATAAATAAGACTATTTGTTTCTAAATCTATTGTTATATTGTATTCTTTTCCTTACCCAATCTTACCGAAACTTATGTTTTTCTTTGTTGGTGTTGTCCTTTCCTTTAAAAAAAGTTAAATTATCCAACCAATTCCTTCGATAGGTTATATAGCAAAAGTTAACTTTTTATGATTCGAATTATGAATTATACTTTGTTCATTCTTACACCTTCACTTATTTATTTGAACATACAGTCTATAATATAGAAGGGAGTGTCTATGGTATATGCTACCTATTATTGTTCGCATCCTCCTATGCATCCTCCACATCAACATAAAGACGTACAATACTATACTACTACACTATTATACTAAATAAATTCAAGTGCAAATACGTGCAAATAAATTGTCCAACAGAATAATCTGACAGAGATTTAAATTGAATTTGGACTAAAGTGGACGAAATTGAAACTCTTTAGAGTATATTCTTCAAACTTTTTAGAAATTCAGAAGCATTGTTAAATTATTTTGTTCCACCTTTCTACGATTTAGAATTAGGTATATATTTTTTAAAATATTTCATATCACTTTTACCTAAACAAGTGGGTTGGTTTAATGATAGCAAAATTTTCAGAAAAACTTTGTAAAGAATTAACAAGTAATCTGATAGAATTTACAACTACTCTTCAATTTTCACCAACTAAAGCACTACAAAAAATATGAAAAATTGAAAACTCATTCATCAATAACCTATTAAATAAAAATGAAAACAAAGCTAAATATAAAGCTTTTATGTGTAATCTTTGGACGTCGATTCATCTTACAATCTTTGACAGCCTTTTATCACTAATGCACTTTGTAAATGTTTGGACGATATTCAATAAATAATCTAGGTATTGGAGGAAAATAAATCAGGTTGAAGAGAGCTTAGGTTTTAATATTCATTGGTTTTTGATTAGGTTTTTTGATTATTTCTTTAACCGCTGGGTTGTCCGTGTCAACTAGGACATGACATGAGCCATACCCTTAAATTGCCCTGTCAACTGAGACATGACATGGTAGCCACGGACGAAGTAGTCTTGTATTTTTGTTAAATACATCGGTCCTTGCTTGCTAATTGTTTGTTCGAACTATTCTAATAAGATCTGTGTAAAATTGTCTATGCAATGAATGCAAAACATTACTCTGTGGCATTTAAATATTGAACGAAAGAATATGTTGAAGTTGTCAATGTCGCGAAGTTTTGTTTGCGTCAGCTGCGGGTGACATTGTGACTTTTCATTTCAATAATTTTAATACTGTCGGTGGTTAGATTTACGTAGTGTTTTGTTATTTAATAAGTTAAATTCAGTGACTAATACATAGAAACAAAGGTTTCAGCGTTAAACACAAAATTTAGCCTTTTCTAAACCATATACATTTTGAAGTACATGTTGGTGTTTACTTTGCTCGGTGACTAATTTTAATCTCATTTTTTTTATATATTTTGGCTGTTTTATGATACCAAGTGCGATTAATATGTTAGATCAATGTAATCTCCAAACGGGATGGTAAAAACATGAAGCCTAACAGTGGTATTTGTGCATCAGTGATATGTTAAAAAAGTTGAGCGACGCCGACGGCTGCCATTTTGGCCCGCGCCGCCCGAGTTTTGCGCCGAATTAAATAGCTGTAAGTACATTATTTTGTATGGGCAGGTGTATGGTTTTATGTTTTATCCTAATCTATTTAAAATAAACATTGTAATTTAAAATAAAAAACCATATGTCATCGATTTAATTTTTGAGATATTATCGTCTAAACACAAGTCGCGCTTGAATTCGAGAGCTATATTTGTGTTCAGCGACTCGTAATTCTACACCGTAGTTGAATACTAATAAACAAAATACATAAATAAACAGCTTCATTCATACTTAATATAAAAAACATAACACTTATAGTGTTTTAGTTACAAATTGAGCCACAATTAATGTTTTTGTGAAACCCGAGCCGCGCGGGGCAACGGGGCGGTAACTACAATTCAAAACGGGACATAGTGATTAGCAACAAAATGGCGGCCGGGGCAACCGAGCGGTTAAAATGCTTTCAGATTTATTTTAATCGTTAGATAGATAAGACCTCGTTAAGCGTGGTATAGAACAAGCGAGCCTAATCCTACTATTATTATAAATGCGAAAGTTTGTGAGGATGGATGTATGGATGTATGTTTGTTGCTCTTTCACGCAAAAACTACTGAACGGATTTGGATGAAACTTTACAGTAATATAGGTTATACATCAGAATAACATATGGGATACATTTTATCCCGAAATCCCTGCGGGAACGGGTACAACGCGGGTAACACCGCGGGGCGCAGCTAGTAGAAATATAACTCGAGAGTCATACATGTCAAACCACTCGCTCACATATGTTCAACTAGCCGCTCCGCGGTTTCAGCCGCTTGTACGGGTACAAGCGTACTTCCCGCGGGAATTTCGGGATAAAATATATAGCTGCACGTTGCTTAACAATCGCAATTAGTTAACACTGCTCAGTCAAACTACGCAAGCGCTGATCATGATGTCTGGTAAAACCCATTACCACATTATCAGTCACGGAACCTAAACACATAAAACTCAGTTAAATGTTGAACTTACATTCATCTTCCCGAGCCCTTGAACGACACTATCCTTTAATGTCTGCCCTGGGGTCCTTCCCTTGAAATAGATTTCGCAAAGGTTGGAAGGCACATTCATATATCAATTTGAAATCTTATCTTTTACCTGGTGTCGTTATCTATAGGATGAGTATAGGATGAGAGGGTATGTCTGTCTGTGCAGACAAAGGTCTGTAGAGGAACAAAATCCGTGAAATGTTTTAAGTTTGGCCAACTTTTGTCTCTCATATGCGTTATTGAAGGTTGTCATTTAATGAATAAAAAGCACACATCGGATTAAAGTCTACGCACGCTGTTGCGGTAAGTAAAATACACATCGTATTAGTCTCCGCACGCTGTTGGGGGTAAGTAAAGTATGTTCATTGAACGAAATGCTGAAAAGTACAGTCAGTTATGAAAAGGTTATTCATACACATGATATTATCATATTGGAACCTTATTATATTGAAAAGATGAGTAATGACAATTTCAATATTTTATTAGTTGACAACTTTGTTCACCAATGTACAGGCGGCTAGTGAAAATGTAAGCACTATATCATAGCTAACAAAAAAATCAAGCACTAATAGTTAGTACGATATTTTGTGTATTGGATCGGTAATTAAATCATGTCAGAGCTAGAGCGTGTTATTATAAAACATTTATTTAAAATCAAAAATAGGTATATTAGAAATAAAAATGAAAATATATTTATGAGACAAACAGCTCTCCTTCAACGAAGAATGAAACCGTTTACCCCTTAATCTATGAGCTAAATCGGGTTCCAGGAATTTAATCTGACTCAAAAGGGACCTTCAAATGACAGGGTCAGATATCCCTGGTTCTATTTGCGTAATTCCTTCGTAAAAATCTAAGAAAGTGTCGCATGCTGGGAGAGATAAGGATATACCGGGAACCGCGTGGTGAATGGCTAATTCTATAAGTTTTAGGTACAATGAGAGGGTTCGGTGTTTGATTTTAGATAGTTTCTGAACATCTCATCAGCATGGTCTTGTAAAAAAAACTCTAACAAAATTGTGGTTGATATTTGTGACAGTTTTTTAGACCACCAAAACAGGGGCCTTTACAAAGTTTTAAGTTTTATTTTTTTATTTTTGATGTTTTTGATATTTTTATTTACTTTTCTTTTACTAAATAGGATACCGGTACAATAAATGTGTGTATTTAAGAGCTGTGCATGGTTGTCATCGATGTACAAGTTTACTAAGATATGTATTGTAAGTGTTATTTTTTTTTGTGTTTTTAACTTGTATGTTGTTACTGTGCCAAATAAATAAATAAATAAATAAATAAATAAGTTTAACTAATACAAAAAGTGAATTAAGTCCTACTTTACTACAAGGTTATTTACCTATTACCTGTTCCACGCAGTTCCCCCCGCAGCGTGGGAATTAATAGATAAAACACAGCCTGTGTTCTTTTGCGAGGTCTAGACTATTTCTGTACCAAATTTAAAGTGGTTCAGTAATTTAGGCGTGATTGCGTAACACATATAAAACGACAAAGGTATTTTCACATTTACTACATAGTTAGTTTTAGTAAATTAACAATCTGTAATTTAGCAAGTTCAGTAGATTTTGGGTCCTACAAAACTAACTCGAGAGAACGGCAGTTATTCTATTTACGAGCTCAGTGTGTTCTCACCACAATAAAACTCATTGGTACTCCACAACTATGTCGCCGGCACCTTTATTCGAATTATGTGTCGCTAACCTATATAAATGTTTTATGCGTGTTTGAAATTAATAAAAGGAACCGAAGAAAAGAAGGGTTCTTTTGCAAAATGTTATTTAGAAGCAGTTACTTGGAAAACGATGGGATACATTAACTATACTTTGTATTTATAACCCCTAGATGCATAAAGTAAGCGTGCCTTGAATTTTACCTGTGTGTATTTATTATTATGACATCGAAAGTATGTACCAACGGTGAAACGATTCGTATGTAGTGTTAATTTATTAAAAATGAAATAAATAAAATTTAAAATTTATGTAATCTATGTTTGTCGTCGTCTTTGTTTAATTCTATTTTTTATTTAACATGTATTTGCATGTTTATTTTTTATATACTCACTGTTACCTAGCTGTAAGTTTTGCTAAAATTAATAAAATAAAAGATGCCAAGAAATAAATAACATAGTATAAGGATACGCAATATTTTTCTTAAAAAAATATTCTCGGCATTTTTTTCGTATCTACAACACCGCGTCAAAATTAAGCCAAACCCTTATAAATATTTCTGTCGCATTTGCACCAAAGCTCGCTTAAAGTTCACGGTCGAAAACGCAATTCTGTCAAATTATTTCCGTATACAATGCGGAGTTTTTTATTTATTACTCTTTACTCGTACATTCTGTTTCTCATGCATTACTCTTGTACATAAATCAGTCGGAGCAATAAAGGTTTTCACACGATTTTTAAACGGGTTTTAAAATAAAGTTAGGTTTTTCGGGTACATAGTGTTTGAATTTCACTGTAAGTAATTAAAGGAGCAGTGCATGTAAAATTTCGAGAAACTATGGTAATATAAAGCTGAAGAGTTTGTTTTTGTTTGTTTGTTTGTTTTTTTATTTGTTTGAACAAGCTAATCTCTAGAGCTACTTACCAGATTTAAAATACATAATATTAAAACCTTAATTCTACTTCAAGATTCCAGCGACAGAAGTCGGTCATGCGCCTCATAATCAAAACCAAAAGTTGTTTATAACATAACTATAAGTACTAAGTATTAGCCTATAATGTTCTATAGCTAAGCAAAGGTTACTAAAGGTGAATTTCTGATGTTTTAGACGCGGTACTAGTAATTGCCACATTCAACGGTAAGGGTAAATGCTCTTTTAATCTTGAAATTTCTTTGGGAAAACGGACACAACGCCGGGCCGTGCTAGTACTGTATAGGACGTGACCTCAACTCAAGACCCTGGTAATGTTAATGCAGGATCATCGACGCGTAGGTGACGAATGATTTGGTTCACTACGTCCAAATCAAATCACATGACATACTCGTAAATAACCAACAGGCTTCCAGACTTTATTACCTTTCTAATACAGACCTTATTTACCCCCAACCCTTACATGCAAAAGATTTTATTTCCAAATATGTATCATAATATGTTGGTCCAAATATGTCACCACGTTTATTTGGGTTCGTATAAGAAACATACTATAAATAAGATCTTCAGCGTGGTTCACTTTTGAAAACGATATTTTTATGGCTTCTTTCATATATAGTCTTGGTATCGGCATTGCAGATATTATGCTTCGTTCTCCTTTCGGATACTCACATGTTGTTTGTATTTCAATACTGTTCGTGCTTCCAATAGCATATTTATATTCAGCAACATTGTGAACCTAGCTAAAGTACTGATTTCAAAAGAAATGTTTTTATAGAAGGAAAAATATTGTACAATAATATTGAATTCAACTAAATAATAAACATACCCGGACAAATTCACTCACGGTAAATTAGACCGAAACCAAGCGCTAGGCTTGTATTATGGAATCTAACTAACTGATACTACTACATATACATACACAAATAAAAAATAATAAGAATATATAATTGACACCCAGACGTTGGCGCCAACAACTATGTCTTCACATGTTGTTGACTCCGGGCGGAAATAGAACCCGCAACCCCCGACACAGTAAGCGCTCTCACTGCCACTGTGCCAACGGGCTTGGCTAACTACAGTAGGAACAAACAATTGCTTATTAAAATAATAACACCAACATTTTTTTATTTTCAATGGAACGGAACTAAGTGACTGTGACAAGGAAAACAAATCTACCCTCTTTTTTATAATTATTAAATTAGAGCACTTCCGTCACTTCCTTTTATCTCATTTGTCCTGATTTCATTTTAACAAGTTTTCTTCATTTAAAAGCTAATTAATAGGGACTTCATTGATTCAGTCATGGTCTGACATCAAAACCGACTTTTAAAAAGTAGGATGTTCTCTATTACCAAAGTTTGTTAGAGGCTAAATTCGCTCAAACATGTCATTCGACATTTATTTTTATATATTATAATGGTAAACTTTGTTAACTACTATGTGTGTTACCCAGGTTGTACTCGTTCCCATAGGAATTTTGAGATAAAATGTATCCCATGTATTATTATGATGTACCCTATAATACTGTAAAGTTTCAGTCAAATCCGTCCAGTAGTTATTTCGTGAAAGAGTAACCAACATACACATACATCCTCACAAACTTTCGCATTTATAATATACTAGCAGCACCCCGTGGTTGTACACTCATTGTTTCCGTTCCTGTGGGAATTTAGGGATGAAAAATAACCTATAACCTTCCCGTTGAGTATGGCTATCTATTACAAAAAGAATTATACAAATCGGACGGGTGATTCCCGAGATTAGTACGAACATAAAAACAAACTTACAAATTTTACTTCTTTATAGTATTAGTACAGAAGTAGGATATTTGACATTTTAATGAGACCGGTCGTATATCCTAGTAAAAAAGTCTACAGTCTAATCAGAGGTACACATTATTGCTCAATTGAGCTCCACACACCTTTGCTCTGTTTCAATGGACCCTCACCCTAAAGTCGACTACATCTCCATGTATATCGAACACAATGACCTGCCAAACGATGACGTAGTCAATTAGTTAAAGGGAACTTGAGAGCCAGACCCTCGAGTCACGTTGCAAAGGCCATCTGTTCCAAGCAAACCGCATCGTCTTGCACAGTTCCTCTTAAGCTCAACAATTTTGCAGATGCAGAGTGTCGGTTTGACTCTCAAAGTAGGTAAATAAATTTGTTAGTGACATTCATACAAAAAGCATTGCAATAAAGATGGCCCACGACTCTATGGAAAACTTACCCATGACATACATAAATCAAATTTGACTGCTAAAATAATAATTTGCTATTATTTTAGCTCTATGTCGCATTATATTTATCTATTTTTACGTAATGTATATCAAATCATAATATGACCACAAAAACGCCGATAGTTTTATCATATTAATGTAGGATATATAACTTAAAACTCGGTATCCAGTCTTTACTTATAGTGAAATTAACAAAAAATATTCAAAACTAGCTTTCACCTGCAGCTTTGCTCGCGTTCTATAAGTTTTTAAGTTTCGATCAGTGTAGACATATAGCAAAAAAGACTAAGAATTTTTAAGGGCATTTTATTGTTTTTTACTAAAATTCTTTTCCGGGCTGATTGTTTTGTAATAATTAGTGCTTTCTAGTTCCCTACATTTGTCTAAGTAATTTCCACCATAAGCTTAATATCATATCAAACACATTTCATAATGACGTTGGCATCTAATCCAATATATTTCTTGTCAAAATAAACAGTAAACAAGTACAACAATAGGTTAAAACCCGCAAAATACTCATTGAAATGTCTTTGATCTCAATTCTGAGATTGAACTCTTAATAGGTTGCGGGAAGCGGAGATTATGTTACGAGAAAGACTAGACTGCTTCTCTGTGATCTCATTATCAACTTGCTGTGTTAGTTAGTCAGCATTCTGATTTTTAGCTTCAATACGGATATAAAAAGTGGATTGTACTTTGTAGATAAAGTTTTGAGTCAAATAATGATTTTCGTAGCAAAGTCATAGCCGTAGTACGAGTAGTAGCAGCGTAGCGGCGTAGCTCGTAGATGTGTTGCGTAGTCGGAATCGACTATATATTTAATTATATTATACTAGTATAACACAATATATGACATATATTTATATCATTACCAATTACTTCAAAATAATTTTGCGCTACAGTGGGACAAATATAAAAGTACATAAAAATGAACAACTACCACCACCTACGTATAATATTCAAACTATTTAAAATTCACACCCAATCAATCACCAATAATGTGGAAAACGATAACTTTTTTATACTTTTTCGTTATTAGAAACGTATAACTCGGTTGCCGATACAGTGTGGTAGCCATTTCATTAAATACCGCGGCAATCACTGGGCTCGTTTTTACTGTCGCAATCACTGTGCGTTTCATTTTATTGTCCCATAAACGTGTCGGGGCCGACTAGATTGTGGTTACATATACTGCTAGGTAGAGTTCATTTATTGTACGAAAAAGTAATACTCTAATTAACTAACAAATGTAGCGTTCGTGGTGTAGTTAGACTGGATTCATCTAGATGATGTTAGACTGATGATGCGATTAAAGTAAAGGAAAATAAAGCTCCCAAATAAGTAAATAAGGAAATGTTCAAAATTATTCTATCTTTTTACTTAGCAATAAGAATTCAACACTGTAAAGTGTTTTTCTTAAAATGCAAGCTTTACAAACACTTTTTTATCAAAAGCTGTTGAATATTTTCCTACAAGATTTTGTAATTTTTGTAGCGACTACGAGATTCGTAGCAATATGCTACGAGCGTAGTCTTCGTAGCCTCGTAGTCATGCTTTGAAAGAAAATTTAGTTTCACATAGTTAAGTATGTTTTACTTAAGTATGTTATGTAGCCCATTTTATTAAATAGAAAACTTACATTTTAGCTGGAATCAGGCAGTATTACATTCAACTGGCAAGATTTCCTTTCATTCGGTAGAAAGTGACTTTACAAGCGATCGCTCCAAAATTTGTACTATTCAGAAATCACACCAAAATAAATTGAAAGCATTAAAAGTAATAGCATAATTTATAGGATCTGGTTCCCACGTTTTATTTATAAGGTTTAACATACAAAACGCAATCTGTTTGAATGATGCATAAAATTAAACCGCTTCTCTTAACAGAACCCGTGAATCTGTTCTTATTCTCAGCTGAGAACAGTAACAGACGGATATAAAGCTGTTTACTGTTTATTTATCAACGTTGTTTATTATATTGTATATGTATACTCGTACAGTGGGTATCGTTGATTACGAACCGTAATGAGTAGCACATTACAGTCGAGTTTTGTAAAGCAGGTACTCGTAATTAGTATTTCAATTGTGTAACTGAAAAGATTCATTCATTCATTCATTTCGAGAAGGTTGGTGGTTAACGTAGTGTTTGAGTTTTTCGACCGCCTGAAGTCGTGTGTAACGTGCCGTCTACGTGTCTAACGTGTAACTATTTTAACATTTTACGAATTGTCAAATTACATGAATAATACAACAGTTACTGATGGTTGGTCTTCAATTTTCAATAATTAATTTAATATTTTAACCTGCTTTGAAGTTTGTTACTGGACTGGATATCCACTCATTACATGACACCCTGTTTATTGCATAGCGTTGAGCGTTGAGTTGAAGAACTAAGGCGACCCTCCGATTAAGACAAACGTATGTTTTTTTACAGTCTAGATTATATTTATTACATACTAAAATACTATCAACGAGAAAATATACACCTCTAAATGTATCTCGAATAACTATGTCCATAAAAACGAATTCACTCAACTCTATTGCAAAGCGAATACATCAAAGCATCTCTCGTCAAACGTACACTTTGTATCTACGAATGCATAATATATAGGATCGCAGCTCGCAGCCATCATCCGATGCATCCAATGAAATAGTCCTCTAGGGAGAAAACAGCTTGCTTTAGCTGTAGAACTCAAGCTATTACTATTATATCTATATAAAGAGCGGTCTCAAGTGGGCTATAACATTTTAAATTGCCGTCAAGCTATAACGCCCCAGTTTACGATTGGACTATAACTCAATGTTGAATGGTAACCCAATGACAGTGAATATAACAAGAGTTGGATGTATGTTAGAGGAAATATTTGAATTATTGTATAACGCTGGTACTCATAGACGTCAAAAGGAAGCATTTGTTGTAGAGATTTGTTGAGTGATTTGACATAATATATATAATGTATGAAAAATGTACGTCATGTATGTACGTCAATTAGTTAGGTGCCGACTTAATGAACGTCCCTGAGTGCGGCAGTAAGGGTCTAGACAGACGGACTGCAATTCAACTGCAATCCGACTGCCAAATGGCAGTTCAGATGCAGTTTGAATGCAGTTGGCTCGACTGCAATCAAACTGCACGTCGACGGGCAGTTGGCGTGCAGTTGGATTGCAGTCTGAGTGCAGTTACACTGCATCTGAACTGCCATTTGGCAGTCGGATTGCAGTTGAATTGCAGTCCGTCTGTCTAGACCCTAAGTCTTTATATCCTTCTTTTAGTTTTATTCCTTTATTTTAGTTTATTCGATTTTAGTAAGACGTTCCCAGCAAACAAGATGCGGTGATTGCTATAGTGTAAAGAATACGGTAGTCGGCTGCATTCAGCTAACGACTGCAGTTGTAAAATAAATTAAGTATTGACAGTTTGTGAACAGCCGACGTGTGGGGATGGTAACCTAAGTAGATTTAAATATTGTGCTTTGTATGTTATAGGCGTAATCGACGCGACGAAAAAAAATTGAAATACTAGTTAAAAATACAGAGACAAAAAACTTTTCTACATCCTTTAAATTAATAAGTTTTATCTTAAATCTCCTTTTTTCCTTCTCAACAAAAGAATATTCCTTAAAATTCCGCTGGAAATTCCACCGCCACTTACTTCCCTTATCACACGAGAACAAAGTAATTGCCATCATTTCCATTTGATGTTTGAACATAACCGTCCTATACATCATGAATAAACGCTGTCAATAAGATGAAACGGGTCAAAAGAGAGTTTGATTATTTTAGAGTTTGGTTCCGTACATATTAATTTAAATGAGCGTCTGTTTAACATGGATTATGCGTAGTCCTCCTGTGCTAATATCTTTAGATGAGAGGCCATGGCCCAGCAGCAAGATATAACAGGTTAATACTTTTTTATATTATAAAACTTGGCCGTAGACGGCAACCGCAGTTGGCGACTGCCGGCAGTTTGCAAATTGGTTTACTTATTAGTGCGATTTTTCGTGAACCCCGCTTGCGGTTACGTTCTGCGGCCCAACGTTCACTGGTGGACTTTTAGACCTCTTCATTGTAGTAAACTAACATAGATGGACGCAAGTGCGGTCTTATGGTCCATCTTCTTTCCTGTACTGACCGAGACATCAGTCTGTAAGTTTACTTTCACTTTTCATGAAACCCTAAAAGAAATCTCATTTTAAAGAGATAAAAACCTTGTTATTTCAACTGAAAAAACGTTTACCGTTACTGTTATTATAGGCGAATTAGACAGGTCTGTGATCCAACCCAGAAATTTGTTGGGTATATTCCACCACGTTTCATTTCCAACAAAACCGAGTCATATCGAGGGTAAAGGGTATTTTTTCCGGTCACGGAACCATAAAAGCATTCAGATCTAGGACGCAAAATAAAAAGTTTTATTTTTATATCGAGATTTGCAATGTACGCTCGCATAGAATGATATGTAAATATTTCTTACATTTCTTCAACAGAAGATTTATATGTATAAAGCAGGTTTATTTTCTGGATGAAATATCATGTGAATTATAATCATACTAGAAATAAATTTACTTCTGTATTGGTAACTTCAAGAATTCTAGATTTTTTTTAATATTTTTTTGTAAATCCAATATAAAGATATCTTTATATAATATTTCGAATAAACGATCCCGGTATCCGGTCATCTTGTGACGTCAGATGAGTGGCTGGGAAACCAAGAGCTAGATCTATAAAACTTGTATTTGTAGTTAGTAATGCTCAAAATATTTTCAGGGAACTATGGCACCCATAGTGCGAATAAAATAAAATAAAATCATTGTGCGGATTGCACGAGAACTCTGAAATATATTAAGATACTAACTAATAAGTAAAATGCATAAAATAAAACACAATTAAAAACGAAAGTTATTTGTTTTTTTTATATATTTAGGCACTAAATCAAATTGACGCCTCGGTGGTCTAGTGGTATGTGCACTCGCCTGCCAAGACTGAGGTCCCGGGTTCAATTCCCAGGTCGAGCGAAAACATGTTTCCTGCTTTTCAAACATGGCTCGGGTTTGAGATCACCAACCCGCATTAGGCAAGCGTGGTGATGATGCCTGAAACCTCCTCACTGTACTGATATCTTCAGTGAGACGAGAGGTCTTTGCCCAACAGTGGGACATTACAGGCTAATATTTATTTTTTATTTTATTTTTAAATCAAATTAAGAACCCTTGTGTTCAAATTTCAATGTCATTTATTTAAATAAAGTACTGATCGATGTCACCGTTGCTTGACTTATAAACAATGTAAAATGAATTTTAAATCAAGAAAACAAACATTTGGAACCCTCCTTTACCAACATAAACCTGTCTACTGAACTGCATTTTACAGACAAATGTTCGTTTCAACTGAATTTATCTGTTTATTTCTCTAGAATGTGTTGAGATGGTACTGTTATTACTGTAACTCCGGTGTAGGTAAATGTGATGTGAGAAACGGACAGAGAGCCATTGTGAAGGAACCTTGGCCTGTTGGAGCGATGTCCATCGAAAGAGGCGTGGCCATACTTACAGCGGTAACTCTTTGAACTCTAGCTCTGAACCGTTTGTTTAGGTTTTGAAGTCTTCAACAGGTTAACATAATGAGGTCATGCATAATGAGGTTATTATACAAGAGGTTATAAGTAGGTGGTATACTACGTAAAACGTTATTGACTTTGAGCGAGTTTACAAGTTGCAAGTTGGCTGCAAGTCAGCAAATTCTAGAAGCGATGTTAGTAATATGATATTCATGACGCTTGCTTTATGAGACCGCAAACTTGTAAAATCGCTCAAAGTCAATAACGTTTTATGTAGTATAGCACCTACTTATAACCACTTGTAATGCTCAAAATATGCTGCATGCTCAAAATATTAATACTAAAGAAAAACAAATGTGATTTGGATAAAAATGTTTTATTTTAAATACTCATAATTACTTTTATCTTGATATTATACAAGCTTAAACCTAATCATAAGAATGAGACAATTATTCTATAATTTATATCGTAATAAGGAATTTCGAGCAAATAATCTTTATAACTGTGCCTATCGTTAGCAGTAGGTCATGAGTTCGTCTATGGAGCAGGGCTTGTTGCAGCACTCGTCGACAATCTGGCGCTTGCCTCTCGCTCGCACCGCCGTGAGCGCTGCGCGCGGCAGCAGCCACTGCAGCCCGCCGTAGCTCGGCTCGTGTCCGTAGTGCAGCTGCCCTTCGGATCTCTTGACTGCGTTAGCCGCCTCCCCGGAGCACACAAGAGCCCACATTTCCGACAGGATCCGCCCGCAGTACCGGCGACTGGCACCGCCCTCGCCCCCCGCCGGCTGCGCCGCGCTCGCACACACCAGCGCACCCGCACACCACACCACCACCAGGAGCGCTGCCACCTTCATGTTGCGATCAAGAGAGACGATGAGATACAATGATCCGTGAAGTATTTGGCGCAGGTTTTATAGGAGTTCCTAATGAGTATGCTGTCTGTTTAATATGCACAAGTAGGAGTTACATGTGTGACGTCTTGTTTTATATTGATAATTGGGGTTTTGGTATTTATGCCAAGTTATTTATAGTTTGTACCTGAATTAAAAATGTGAAGTGGTTATCTTTACAAACATATGCGCTTAAAGATAAAGTCCTACAAATCTACATATAGATGTTTATTAGATCACTTAACTTATATGCCATAGTAAAGCTGTGGTTTAATGCCAGGGCAGTAGCTTTTTGGTAATCGCATTAGATGGTCTATACTTATCAACTACAAAATATCTTTTAAGTCTACCTTTAAGTTGCTATCGCTATCAGACGGACCAAACATTATTTCAAAGGTTACATACCGAAGTGTCCGCTGCATTGGACTTGTGATAATATCTTTAGGTCAGCTCATCTCTTGGTCTCCGGCTGTGCCACCTACAAATCCTACTAGACCAGACAATAACCTTCTGGTACAATGTTTATTGTAATTCGTTACATAATAGGCATATAGTTGGATTATTATTTGTTAAAACGGGAACTTACGTACGACGGAGGTTACTGTTGAGTGTCCCTCAACACGTTTCGGTCACATTCGGTGACCTTCATCAGAAGGTGGGTGAAGCACTCGCGACAGCGTCTCTCCCCACTGTCGCGAGAGCCGTCGTACGTAAGTTCCCGTTTTAACAAATAATAATGACATCAACGTACGTTTCAATTAATAGTAAAATGTAGTTGGATTATTACATCATATATACATAACTTATCAAAAAACGCAATTTGATTCAGTCATTGGCTGCATGTCACATGCAGTGACCGCAACAGAGTACTTTTTAAGATTAGTTGGGAGTTTGTAGCTTTAGTGACAACATCTATTACCTGATTAATTAGTTACCTGAAAGAGAGAAAGCTCTTAGCGACTTTGTTATTTGTTTCTTATTTCTTGTGATGTAAAATAAAGCGTTTACTACGTATAAGTGTATCTATATATGTCTGCAATCGATTGACAGTCTAGTGTGAAGACGATATTCGGTGACCGAAGTGGATACACTCGTTAGGCCGACGAACTCATGAATCTGAATAGCCGCGGAAGAGCGAAGTACTTACTGCGTATCATATTTATTTCGAGTGAACAGTCTACGCTCATATTAACTAAGCGATGCTAACATATTATACCTATGTGATAGTGATGGTGCGTGCAACTTGGCCACTACTCGTTTAGCCGTAGTATTTCTATTTGTGTGTAGTGACGTCTAATTATTCAATAATACAGAATGTGACAGTAGTGCTACAATCCAGGACATTGCCCAACTTTTAACAAAATAGGACCTATTGCATTGTTATATGCTGCCTTATTGCTAGTTGGCGGTCCAGAAAGTATAAAACAAAATCAAATCATTGGACAGCTAAAATGTTCTAATACGCGTGTATTATATGGCCCTGTGTGTAGTGCAGATATGGCCTTCTGGATATTTGTTTTGTGTCTATGGCCTAGTGCTGTCAATGTAAGACCTGTCGAAACGTCATTGCGATGTCTCTATGGAGCCGACCGCCTATGATCAGGTTGCTGTCAAGCCTGCAATATGGAAGACCTATGCGAAGACTAAGGGTGCTTTCAAATTATGCGTTTCGTGTCGGACCGCTGCGGTGCCGAAGCCGTGCGTTTGTCGTACGTTTGTCGTATTGTGAACGTACGATCGTGTGTTTTCATACAAATCCAGTGCGGCGTCGGTACCGCGAAATAATTTTAGTACGCACTGTTGCCGCACTGCTCGATTTGTATGAAAACACACGATCGTACGTTCACAATACGACAAACGTACGACAAACGCACGGCTTCGGCACCGCAGCGGTCCGACACGAAACGCATAATTTGAAAGCACCCTTAGAATGAGCAATGAATGCACCAAAGATATGGCGTGCCTTTATATTTCGTAGTTTGAAATCAACACAAATAAGAAGAATAGTTTGTATACTGATATATTTATTTATTTATTTATTTTAAATACGACTAGATTGAACTTATACATAATAATATCGTAAGACTATCTACTACATTATCAGTGCGTTTATAATTAGGTTGCGAGCACAGACAATAACAATAGTACTAATAAATTCATAATAATAAACACAAATAACTATGCAAGAAGAAGAAGACTATGCAAGATATATTGAATAATGGTATATTTAGTAATGGCCTTTAGAGATCTTGTCTTAGAAGCTCACTGAAGTCAAAATAGTCTGGCTGACTTGAACGACCCAAACAAAACTATTAGAGATAGTCTAACAACAGTCTTGTTTTGGCTATAGTGTGCGTGTATTTATTGTTATACTCATATAATTAAAAAGCGTTTCGTTTTTAAGTCGTGCTATAGACTAACAGAGTTTAACAGTATGTCATGAGTTCGTCTATGGAGCAGGGCTTGTTGCAGCACTCGTCGACGATCTGGCGCTTGCCCCTCGCTCGCACCGCGGTGAGCGCTGCGCGCGGCAGCAGCCACTGCAGCCCACCGTAGCTCGGCTCGTGTCCGTAGTGCAGCTGCCCGGCGGATCTCTTGACCGCGTTAGCCGCCTCCCCGGCGCACACGAGCGCCCACATGTCCGACAGGATCCGCCCGCAGTAGCGGTGACTGGCGCCGCCTTGGGCCCCCGCCGGCTGCGCCGCGCTCGAACACACCAGCGCGCCCGCACACCACACCAACATCAGGAGAGCTGCCACCTTCATGTTGCGGTCAGGAGAGACGATCAGATACAATGATCCGTGAAGTATTTGGCGCAGGTTTTATAGGAGTTCCTAATGAGTATGCTGTCTGTTTAATATGCACAGGTGGGAGTTACATGTGTGACGTCTTGTTTTATATTTATAATTGGGGTTTTGGTATTTATGCCAAGTTATTTATAGATTGTACCTGAATTAAAAATGTGAAGTGGTTATCTTTACAAACATGCGCTTATAGATACAGTCCAACAACCCTACATATAATGATTATTAGATCACTTAACCTATATGACATAGTAAAGCTGTGGTTTAATACCAGGGCAGTAGCTTTTTGGTAATCGCATTAGATGGTCTATACTTATCAACTACAAAATATCTTTTAAGTCAACCTTTAAGTTGCTATCGCTATCAGACGGACCAAACATTATTTCAAAGGTTACATACCGAAGTGTCTGCTGCATTGGACTTGTGATAATATCTTTAGGTCAGCTCATCTCTTGGCCTCCGGCTGTGCCACCTACAAATCCTACTAGACCAGACAATAAGCTTCTGGGACAATGTTTATTGTAATTCGTTACATAATAGGCATATATATAGTTGGATTATTATTTGTTAAAACGGGAACTTACGTACGACGGCGCTCGCGACAGCGGGGAGACACGCTTCAATTAATAGTAAAATGAAGTTGGATTATTACATCATATCTACATTACAAAAACGCAATTTGATTCAGTCATCGGCTGCATGTCACATGCAGTGACCGCAACAGGGTACTTTTTAAGATTAGTTGGTAGTTTGTAGCTTCAATGACAACATCTATTACCTGATTAATTTTTTACCGGGAAGAGATTGGTCTTAGCGAGTTTTTTGTTATTTGTTTCTTATTTCTTGAGTGTTTTATGTTACGTGGTGTAAAATAAAGTGTTTACTACGTATAACGGCCCGTACACACATGGGAGTCCGTTTTACTGGTACGTTTATAACGGATACGTCATAAATTTATGCTCTGTTCAAACATAGGCACCGTATAACGTTCAACGGATCCGTCATTACTGGATGCGATGTGTGAACAGAAAACTCGCAGTATACCGCCGCTATTCTACTACAAGGATGGACGCTGTCAAAACCTGTCGCACACAGTATCTATCCGTTAAAATTCTACGTATCCGTATATTTTTAATAATCCGTCGTCCAGTATTCGAAGACAAAACGGAATGTAATTTTTTACGGAACGATATTTTTTACTGTATACAGAATACTGTGCCATGTGTGAAGTCGCTCATACAACCACATACGCCATCGACGGAAAAAAACGTACACGATAAAACGGAACAGTAAAACGGAGACATGTGTGAACCAGCCGTAAATAAGTGTATCTATATATGTCCGCAATCGATTGACAGTCTAGTGTGAAGACGATATTCGGTGACCGAACTGGATATACTCGTTAGGCCAACGAACTCATAAATGTGAATAGCCGCGGAAGAGCGAAGTACTTACTGCGTATCATCTTTATTTCGAGTGAACAGCCAACGCTCTTATTAACTAAGCAATTCTAACATAATATACCTATGTGATGGTGCGTGTAACTTCGCCACTTCTAGTATTTATTACACTTGTAGTATTTATATTTGTGTATTATAGTGTAGACGTTTAATTATTCAATAATACAGAATATGATAGTAGTACTACAAACCAGGACATTGCCCAACTGTTAGCCTCAGCTGCCATACCATGACCTCTTAGATAGCGTCTCAAGATCCAAGCAGGAGCCATACCATGACCTCTTAGCGCGATACAAATGCGGACCTAAACTGATTCGCTGTCAGTTTTCGTACCATGACATCAATGCGTGACAGAATTCTAGTTGCTTTGCAGATTACCTAAACTGATTCGTTATTTGTCATACTAAAGATGTTTTCGTTCATTCATTTGGTACCATGAGCGTCTATTGCGGCTTTGGTAAAGCGTCTCAGCTGTCAAAATTAGCAATTCAATTAAAGATACATTTTTCTAACATAAATTGAACCATTGTTGATATTTTTAACAACAATAAGTATGTACTTTAGTTAATTATTAATGTTTAATTGTTCCTTACTATAAACAATGCATTTTTGCAAATAACTTAATGATATTCAACTGAAAGAATTGATTAAAATGAGCGATTTTACACTTTAAAAATTAAATTAATCATACTGGGTTTTAGTACTGTATAGTGTGGGTAGAGCGCAGGGATGTACGAGTACCAACTCGTACATACCTTGCGCTCAACCTACCTAGGTATTTATGAGGGTAAACATGACTATCAATATAAATATGTAGGATATGCTTTGTTTTATCCCGAATTTCCCCAATGAAGCGAGAGCGACAAGGCACAAGGCTCTAGAATTCTCAGACTTAACTTATATTCCTGGTAAATCCATTATTATTATTATTTAGTGTTTCTCCTTGGAGTCACGGGACAAGCCCGGTCTTTTTGAGAGGCATGCGAGGGGATATAGATCCAACTCGTAGAGGCCCTTTGGAGATGTTTAATGTAATGTTTGTTTATTATTATTATTATTATCAGCCATTTGTGTCCCAATGCTGGGCAAAGGCCTCTCCCCATTCCTTCCATGTATCCCTGTTCTGGGCCACTTCTCTCCAGTTGGTCTGGTATGCGTCGAGATCGTCCCGCCACCTGCGCCTCGGTCTGCCGCGTCGCCTGCTCGCTGGATCTGGCTGCCACTCAGTGGCTGTTCTGGCCCACAGCTCTTCTGGCATGCGGCAGACGTGGCCGGCCCAGTCCCATTTAAGTTTAGCGGCTTTGTGAGCTACATCAATGATCCGTGTCCTGGAGCGCAGTTCGGTGTTGCGTATCCGGTCCGTACGCTTTACACCCAGGATGCTGCGCTCCATCGCACGTTGACAAACTTGGAGTTTAGACTTTTGAACCTGGGTAAGTGACCAAGTCTGCGCACCATACGTGAGAACGGGGAGGATGCATACGTCCATTAGCTTCCGTTTAAGGGACAAGGGGAGCTTTCCTTTCATAATATCGCCCATGGACCAAAAAGTCTTCCAGGCATTTTCAGATCGTCTTGTGACTTCTTTGTCTTGCCTATCTTTAAAGGAGACTATTTGGCCCAGGTAAACATACTCTCGGACGTATGCAAGATGTTCTCCATCCACCGTTACACTGGTCTCAGCGCGATTGGTCATTAGCTTGGTCTTATCCCTGTTCATGCCAAGTCCAATCTCCAAGCTTGCCATGCTGAGGTCTTGAAGCATTGACTGTAGCTCTTCGGGCGATGAGGCAAAAAGGACGATGTCATCGGCGAAGCGAAGATTTGTCAATCTTCTGCCGCCGATAATAATGCCTTTATTATTCCATTTAGCCGCTAACTTTTTGAAAATATTTTCGAGGGTATAAATCCATAATAGAAATAAATCTTTAACAATCGCAATGTAAATCAAACGAGCTTGAAGGTAATAATTTAAATGCTCAAAAAATATACCTATTATAATATATTTAATCTATGTCTGTATTATAAATTATAATCTATGTCTATTTTTTAATCTATGTCTATTTTATATTCTATGAATTTTATGATCTTTGCCAGTGACATTCCGAACACTTAAATCGTAATTTTATTTTGGATGTCTGTTTAAAATTATAAATAATATTGGTTTCTGGAGCAACAAATACTTTATAGTTCCAACATTTTATGATTACAAATTAGATAAAAATAATTATCGTGTGTCTATACAAACCAATGTTTGTTTTGAATAATACTTATCATTTTTAAGAGGGTCGCTTAAAAACCGTAACTTTCCGTCATTTTAATTATTGAGGTTTTCGAACGCTCCTTAATCACTTCTCTAGGAGAGAGGAAGTGACGAGAGAGGAAGTCTCTAAGAGGAAGTGACGCAATTAGCCAATCAGCAAAATGGTTTGTTCATTCATTCAAAGTGATGGCGATTCAAGTGCGATATTGTTTAAATAATGTCACGGTACGAATTGAAACGCAAACCTAAACTGATCTGCTTGGATCTTGAGACGCTATCTAAGAGGTCATGGTATGGCAGCAGATCAGTTGCAGATTACCTAAACTGATTCGTTATTTGTCATACTAAATTTGTCATACAAATAACGAATCAGTTTAGGTAATCTGCAAAGCAACTAGAATTCTGTCACGCATTGATGTCATGGTACGAAAACTGACAGCGAATCAGTTTAGGTCCGCATTTGTATCGCGCTAAGAGGTCATGGTATGGCTCCAGTTCTGTGTTCTACCAACTGTAAATAGAACCTGTTGCATTTGTTATAATTATGCTGCCTAGCCTTAACTAGCAATAGTTAATTTGCGGTTCAGAAAGTATAAAAATGTTCTAATACGCGTGTACCTATTATATGGCCCTGTGTGTAGTGCAGATATGGCCTTCTGGATATTTGTTTTTGTGTCTATGGCCTAGTGCTGTTAATGTAAGACCTGTCGAAACGTCATTGCGATGTCTCTATGGAGCCGACCGCCTATGATCAGGTTGCTGTCAAGCCTGCAATATGGAAGACCTATGCGAAGACTTAGGATGAGCAATGAATGCACCAAAGATATGGTGTGCCTTTATATTTCGTAGTTTGAAATCAACACAAATAAGAAGAATAGTTTGTTTACTGATATATTTATTTATTTTAAAACGACGAGATTAAACTTATACATGATAATATCGTAAAACTATTTACTACATTATCAGTGCGCTTATAATTAGGTTGCGAGCACAGACAATAACAATAGTACTAATAAATTCATAATAATAAACACAAATAACTATGCAAGATATATTTGCTAATCGTCAGACTGCGGTAATGGCACTGCCTTTAGAGATCTTGCCTTAGATGCTCAGTGAAGTCAAAACAGACGCAAACAAAATTATTAAAGATAGTCTAACAAGTCTTGTTTTGACTATAGTGTGCGTGCATTTATTGTTATACTCATATCATTAAAAAGCTTTCGTTTTTAAGTCGTGCTATAGACTAACAGAGTTTAACAGTAAGTCAGGAGTTCGTCAATGGAGCAGAGCCTGTTGCAGCACTCGTCGACGATCTGGCGCTTGCCTCTCGCTCGCACCGCGATGAGCGCTGCGCGCGGCAACAGCCACTGCAGCCCACCGTAGCTCGGCTCGTGTCCGTAGTGCAGCTGCGCGGCGGATCTCTTGACCGCGTTAGCCGCCTCCCCGGAGCACAAGAGCGCCCACATGTCCGACGGGATCCGCCCGCAGTACCGGTGACTGGCGCCGCCCTCGCCCCCCGCCGGCTGCGCCGCGCTCGTACACCACACCAACATCAGGAGAGCTGCCACCTTCATGTTGCGATCAAAAGAGATGAACAGATACAATGATTCGTGAAGTATTTGGCGCAGGTTTTATAGGAGTTCTTAATGAATATGCTGTCAGTTTAATATGTACAGGTGGGAGTAACATGTGTGACGCATTTATAGTTTAGCCAAGTTATTTATAGTTTTTACCAGCATTAAACATGGAAAGTGTTTATGTTTATAAACATTTCTTAAAAATAGTTTCATATAAAATTTAGATATAAATATTAATCATAAATATTAGACCCATCGCCCGGCACAATAAAGACGTGGTGGAACACAAGTAGTTTTTTGGAAATTACAGACAAGAGTATCCTATCTGTTGTAGCTATCTTCTTATTTTCGTGATATAACATTTATGTAACGTAATGACCATAATAGATAGTTTTGAAACCAAATTGGCATTGACTTCGTATACGCACGAGTCTTTTTTGAAAAAATGAATCAATGAGATGATGATGAGATGTATATATTTTAAATAATCCTTAGCAGTTTGAACACGTGCATTCAGGTAGATAAGATGCAGTCTGGCGTCATAAGCATTCCTTCACATCGCATTACTATCACGTGTTCAACAGGCATTTCTTTGGACTGGTTTTTCCCGTGGGTTTTCATGGATTTCTTATGGAATTATTATATTGAGTAATAAAAAAGTTAAGCATAACATCATCACTGTCCCTACATAGTAAAAAACAAAGTCACTTTCCGCTGTCTGTCTGTCAGTCCCTATGTATGCTTAGATCTTTAAAACTACGCAGATTAAAACCGATTTTGATGCAGTTTTTTTATAGATTGAGTAATTCAAGAGGAACGTTTATAAGTATAAAAATTCCCGAAATTCCCACGGTAACGGGCTCAGCCGCGGGGCACTGCTAGTAGTATATTAAAGTAAGTTCATTATCAAGTTTATGTTACTTAATTTAATTACTCACTCGAACAGTAAGATAGTTCTGTCATGATAGTAAACTGTCATCTAAACAGACGTTCATATTTTCAGTATTAATAGGGACTAACAGTTTTCTATATAAATATGTCTCGAGTCTATCCCTAACCTATTCTGATCTTATCTTTCACAATGCTCGATACAAAGAGTTCTAAACTATTTGTTGTCATTATAAAATTGCTTTATTAGTTGCAATAACAAAACATCAGGTCACCGTTAACCTCGAGGTTTCCACAGGGTACTGCTCTAACCCCTGCTCTGTTTATAATATGAACACAGGACCTTACCAACATGTAAGTAAGCCTTTTGTTTCAGATGTTCTAATAAATACATATTTATTGAATATCTATTGTTTCATAGTTGTGTTTAAGCTTTTGTCGGTTACATTAAATAAATGTATAGCTAGTTGATAATGTTCAGTAAATGTTTAAATGTCCTGTCGAGGAATAATTTACATTTTCGAAGACAACATGTCTACGAAACGGTACAATTATGTCGCTTAAATTGTGAGAATGTACAACAGTTGTTTGCATATTTGATTTAACAGCCCTAGTTTTCTCGGTCCCAATAATCATATATTAAAAATGAATACGTCGATTTTCAACTCCAATGTATAAATAGTGTATTACTTTTTGCAGACCATTCCAGTTTTTAAGACCAGCAATAAAAATACAGTAGGTACTTCCTACGTTGAAAAGTAACAAAAAATGGACACCAATAAGCAAGAAACACAGAAATTGCTACTCATATCATGCCGTTTCACAATAATAAAACAAAGATAGAAAAATATATTTGAAGAAAAAGGTCTGACCCTTGCCTGACCTTACCTCTCGAGGGACTTGATATAAGTGGATGCATAAAAATCCAATCTTAGGGCTGTATATTTCACAAATTGAGTGAAAAATAAGATTCCTAAATTGACTACAATGTCTCTTGACAATTTAGTGTCAGTGATCGAGCAATAACGAAACAATATGTACTAAATATATCGAAAGTTGATGCCTCACTCGACGGCCCGGTACGTCACGACATCTTTAACTAGTATGTGTTATGTCCATACGCAAGCTTCTTTAGTGGGCGTGCGTTGTCAAACCATGAATGTGACATAATGGATGGGTCAACTTAATGTCAAACTAATGCCTACTTATTAGAATTTGTTCTAGGTCTACAGGAACAAGGAGAATAGAGTAATAAGTGTGGAAAGAAACGGTAACGTGTCGGTGCTTGTAAATGTGGCATCAGCATCAGCCAACGACTGGCATGCTTTTTTAGCTTACTTAGTAAAATAATGTACATTGAACAACTAAATGAGGCTTTTCTATACCTTAAATATTTGAGACTAGCAGCGCCCCGCGGTTTTACCCGCGTTGTGCCCGTTCCCGTGGGAATTTCGGGAATTTTTTTACATAAAAACCTTCCTCTTGAATCACTCTACCTATTACAAAAACCGCATCAAAATCCGTTGCGTAATTTTAAAGATTTAAGCATACAGACAAACAGAAGACAAACAGACGCGACTTTGTTTTATACTATGTAGTGATGTACAATATTTAACGACTTTTTGAGTTTTTTCTTATTCTAAATGTATGTTATATGAAATGATAAGTATGAATATAGGATGTTTGGTGCCCAGCCGTAGGACATCATAAAAAAATGATTCTCATACTTCTTATTTTAACCAAATCTAAAATGCCTTGACATTTACAAAACTCAAGCTATACATAGAACGTCACCGAGACCGTCTGGAACGATTTTAGAATGTATTGGGTCAAATAACTAAAGTCTTTTACACACTTGGTGCCGCTCTATTGTGCTTCAACAATTCTTAATGTGTTTTCATTTGATATACATTATCGTTTGACAAAAACACTACCTGTTGTGCGACTAATGTATCCACTTGTGTACTGGACTTTAGTTAATAAAAAACCTTACTATTTTAGTTAGTATATTCATAAAATAAATATGTTTATTATTAGTGCTTATTAAGTAACTAGCAGCACCCCGCGGTTTTACCCGCGTTATGCTCGTTCCCCTCTAATTTCGTGAATTTGTATACATATAAACCTTCCTCTTGAATCAGTCTATCCATTAGAAAAACCAGGTCAAAATCCGTGCAGTAGTATTTGAGTTTATCGCGAACAGACAGACAGATAGACAGACGCGGCCTACACATATTTGTATAATATGTAGTGATAAACTCTAATGTCAATAAGGTATTTTGTACTATAAAAAACATTATGATCACGTTCAAATGTTACTTACACACGTCAATTACATACATATCGACAAGTAACTTCTTGGCGTAATTTTTCATACATACCTGTAATAAAATCAAATACACCTCTCCTAATGAATCATTTAACGTCTCTGAGTATGGCTAGTTGCATAGTAAGTATGTACCTAGCAGAAATTCTACATGCTCTACTATAGATATGTGGTAGCTACATATGTGAATAGGTGCTTATCGTGGTGTACTGCACTAAATGTGTTATGGTAATCCAGATTATTCGATTTATGTGGGGTCGACCTATCTTGTTATTTATTACGCATACCATAATGTTATTAACTCAAGCAGCTTATCCTGATTTATTTGTGTTGAAACTATTTTACTTACCAATTTCAGGAACAAAAGTACCTTATTCGGTAGGTTATGTATGATAGAAAAGCGGTTTCCTCAAAGTGCTTTAGAAATCTATCATTATTTGTGACTTCGTAACGTAGAAGTATTTAAATAATTTATTTTCAAACATGTTTTTGCCAAAGACATTCAGGATCTCGATCTTTTCCGTGGAATTATGGCTGGAACAAAACTTAGGGTGCGTTTTCATTGAAGTGAAGCGGAGTTGTGCGGAGCTCAACTAACCAACTACAATGCATTCCAAAAAGATTTTGACAATGTCGATGCGTTGTTTGAGAATTGCAATGCGCTGTGATTTGTGGTTTGAGCTCTAATACGTTTCTATAGAAATTCACCCTAACACTCTAGCCAGGAAAATAAACAATGTCATTAATAAAATAATTTATTGATCCTTACTTAAATTAGAATAAAGAATATTGATCTGTATTATAATATTAAAATCTAATAGTAATTCTAGTTCAAGGTTCAATTTTTGACTTTGAAATCAGAAGTTCAACTCCTCCACCAAAAAACCTTTTTCAGAGTTACAGTTAAGTATATTATTAAAGCTTATTTCTTTATTAGTTAAGTATTTACATAATTTTAAATCTTTGGCCATTAAAATATGTTACGCCTTAGGAATTCACAAATAAATCGTGACGTTGACCTTTCTTATGAAACATTCTAAGCGTTCACAGTTACTTTCAAATCATTAAACAGTTATTTGAGGCAAGAATTTTTATTAACAAACTTATTTATATTAATAAGTAGATTTAAGGACGTACTTGAAAGGGCAGAAATTATAAAAAAATGTTGGAAAAGTTACAATGTAGTCTTCCCTGGTGATATTAAGGCCAGCTTACACTTACTTAGACCTTGATTACTATTTAGTAATTGAGACATTACAATGAGATTACGACAGTGTGTTTTTAACACAATTTTACTGGGAAGACTTTGGAAAAGAAAACAAATGAACAATAGTACTATACTTAAGTACTAAACGAATCATCGACTGATATTACAAAGGCGCTTAATTTAAACTTACACTTAACAATAAGGGATAAAAGATATGATAGTAGAGATTGAGAAAAAGAGAGGAATTAGAATAGTAACTACAGTACATAATAATGGACATTTCGTATCGTAAACTACCCTATATAAATACAACAATATATTATTTACACACATCAAAATTTAAATTAATAAAGATATACAACACCATTTAATTGCAGCAAAGCAAGCCTCTTCGTTTCTGGAGAAGTCACGAGACCGTCGTCAATGTAAAACTAACTGAATACACCGAAACAATATAAATTGGTCCTTGGAAACCATGAGTATGAAGTCACGATACGTTATTTAAGGCCGAACGTTTACACATTAGTGATAGTCAATCGTCTTGGACTCCGCGGTTTGGTTATGTTGGATGAAGAGCCTCTTACGTGAACCTGGACAGAACCGGGCGGCATATCCATAGTGGAATGTAAACTTGCAGCTCTAGAAGTTCTTGGTGAAGGGACGCAGAGTCTAAGGTCCACAGCGCTATGGAGACTCGCTGCTCTTGAGGATCTAGCGGTGGTATGAGAGACGTCTGAAGGTGGCACCAAGGCTGGAAGATCAGCAGCCGAACGCGACCTCCGAGGTGGACTTTCAGGTATTAGAGCCATCCCGCCCATACTGCCGACGAACACTGAATTCTATAAGTTAAAAATGTTTTTATTACATTCGCCTAAAATAACAAGAGTTCTCAAACTACACATCAATATGATATTCAACCTTTAACACAGTAACACCAACACAACATGTCTCAAGGAAAACAAAATACCCACAAGGATCCACTATTAAGTACAATGAAATTACATTATATAAATTATATAACTTTGTCTAATTACGGTATAGTATCTACTAACATAAACATAACATGAAATACAGAATGGAGGTACAAGGTCTACCTAAAGATAATATAATGTGGTACTACAAGAACATTAATGGACAGTTATTACACAACATCAAATAAGTACTCGTATACTTGAATAATGACTACTAACAGTATAATCATGCTCAACAATTTAATCGCCTTCAAAAAATAATTTCTAGACAAACTGCTGGCTAATATTTGACCTGCTAACTTTTGGTTTAATAAAAACAGTTGAAATATAATATTTTGAATTGAATTTCAACATGGGTTGGCAGTTAGGTTAGGTTATTAAAATGTAAATTAGATGTAAATTCAAAAGTAATTAAAGATATAATGATATATAAATTATTAAATAGAATTCAGTATAAAATTGAAATAAACGAAAGTAACAGTAATTTTCAGTATTGTATTAAATTATTATTGTATTACTAAACAGCAATTACTAGTTATGTTATTAAATATTTCATATTTCCACTTTGAAAGCCGTAGACAATTCTATCATAAAACATGAGTTCCTAACATGCTTGTTAAATAAATACTTGTGTGACAAAAAATGTTATTTAATATAATGGCTTTTTTACAATATTTAAGTGTGAAATTATTTAAAAATGACGTTCAAGAAAACCTTACAAGGCCTCATGGGCTGATAAGTCACTAGAAAGAAGACTGGTCTTCTATATCCAATCACAGATAGATATAAAAACCACCAAATTACATTACCAAGTACATTAGTTGAAGTAGCTGGTAACTTTGAAGGCGATTATAAAGTAACAATACCATGTCCATAATGTTACCTGTCTGGGCCTGTGCGACAGATACCCACACGGCTGATACGACGGAAACGAAGCGCCACAATCATAGGAGACGCATCCCCGTGACAATGACGCTCGATGCTGCACATTAAAATTCAGATTCAAATACCTGTATGCAAGAATCGAAAGGCATAGTATAGAGAGAAGTATAGTACAATCAAAATAAATAAATTGAAACTAGAAGCGATGAAAGAAAATTGTAAATAGACCAAGTGAAAAGCCGTGTTGCGAAAAACACTCTGAAGTATGCAAAATGACGTCGAGCAGGGCTAAGATACAAGCCAAGACAAAGATTTTGTTTTCGTTTTTCTGTTATCTATAGAGATGTGTCCCGCTCTATTTTTAGATAAAGAAAAGAGATAAAAGATTGAAGAGATGTTGTCTTAGGTGTGCATCTTAAGCCTTCAGGTACTACAAAGTCACGCGCACTGATTAAACCTAAATTAGGTCTCAATATATAGTGTTTTATATAATGGTTAATCCGTAATGTTTATAAAACTGACTTCACAGTTAGATTAGACCTCGCTCTGTCTGGACTTTTTACTTGGTCTGAGAGATAAGAGTGTAAGCACTGTGTTGTGAAAGGTTGTGAACAATTATCCAATTTTGAGCAAATATTCATATTATTTTGTAAAGGGATAAACTCATTTACTAAACTATCCATATTTACACTTAGTAATATAAACAATGTACAGTTTTGTATATTTTTCGGAATTAACCGTCTTACTAAAATCGATCCAGTAATTTAATAATTATGCCAACGTTCTCAGAACTCACCAGTTCACAGATTGTAAGCTCGCTAAATGTCAACGACTCTAATAGAAGTATTTTATCCTCTTTCAAATCTTGACTTGAAAAAGTTTCCCTTTAACACGATTTCATTCAGAAATGAGACCAAACAAATGACTTTCATTTTTCAAATGAGGCAACGTCCCCTCGTACGTGTACCTATTTATAGAGTCATTGAACTTGTGAGTTATTTGAAAATGATAACTTACATGAGGTGGGACTGCAACAGAGTTCTCCAAAGCGCAACTCTGTCGATGCTGCTGCTGAAACTTTGGTTGATATGGCTCTAACATTCTGCAACAAAATACGTGTATTTGTGAAATTTTTTATAAATAAATAGTGAAACAAACGAGAGCTTTGATTGTTCAGGATTTTGAGGATAAGTGAATTAGTCCCAACAGTCTAATGGGCCCTCCATCACATGTTTTTATAGATCAGAAATCTGCCCAAATAAACGTCAATAAAACGGGTTGCACTCCCGAAGTGCCGGCAGAAGTGAAAACTTGAATATTAACTTCAAAACGTCTCAAGAATTTTCGATCAGGTCACGTGTCCTGACGCGAGTTTAACATTTACCTATCACAAAAAAGTGCGCAAGGAAGATAAGAAGATTTCACTTTAAAAAAAATTGTTGATTCTTTGTCACCTGAAAAATGTCACAATAAAATAACAATTTAAACTACGTACAGCTTATAGACACACCTTATCTTGCCCCAGCGATTGAAGAACAGCGCGATGGCAGCCACCCACAGCAGCAGCACGAAGGCAACTATCAGCGCTTCTTCAGCTCTCACCACGACGCCACTGCCATCTGTTGAGAAATAAGAGAAAGCTGTGAGAGAGGAAAAATTAAGCTTGAAAAGAGAAATCTTGAAGAGAGAAGGGAGCTTATAATTTTAGTTTCAAACAGAAAATCTTATATATAAAATTATCGTTTAACAATGTTAGTTACCATACTCCTCCGAAATGGTTCGACCGATTTTCATGTGCCTATCGGGTAGATTATTTTGTGTGCCTATCTAAGTAGATCTGAGAATCGGTCAACATCAAAAAAATAACTTATATGGCAAAAAAGCATTATACGCAGATTTTGTGTTTTCAGTTAAATATTTGTTACTTTCACCGTGATAGTGACTCATGACGTATATGGAAATAGTTTTATACACAAAATATGTTTTCATGACTGCTTAAGAGGCCTAAACAATATCTGTATTATATTATTTCAAGAACAGAACACTCGTTTATATCTTCATAAAATCAGTTCACATTTTATGTATCCATTACTTCTAAATTACTATATTACATTTTAAAGCCCGGTTTACAATAACCGTTAAAAATGTCTTAAAATAATCCCAAAAATAACTCGAAATAACAGCTAACAACAAAGTATAATGTAAGAACATAATCTTGTGCTCGTAAAAAGTAATAACGTACATGATTTTACTGGTACTAAATGTAAAATATGGTAGGAACATGGGACATTGTGCCTGACATCCATCACACACGGAACGTATATGGGACGTTAGAAAGTGTAATGCAAAAACGTAATACACTCTGTTGTAGCTACAGCTTTATTTTAAAAATAATGGAAGGGTGATGAAGCTTAATCTGCAGTTCAAATTTTGAAATTATCATTTTGAATATTAGATAAAAATTAACATTAATTTAACCAAAGTGCGACAGACTGCTCAAGTGATTCGGACGGCCAGTAGAAAGTCACGATTTTTCATTTTCTTGCGTACTGGACACTGACATTGAGTTAACTTTTACTGGTGCGTAAGCGTAAGCTGTAGCAACCCTTTAGCAACACTGACATTGAATAACCTTGACAATTCAATCCACCGTTAAAGCAGAAATTACGGAGCTCATTTATTACAATCTACTGTCCCCAGAGACCTAGCAAGCTCTCGAGATAAGCAAGTAGTATTTATTTACATCCTACAGTAAACATTTAGGAGTCATTTTGCTTTCTTGGTTCAGATTACTAAGGATTGTGAAAAGAGAAAGAAATGAGTTGACTAAACGATTTTACTCATAATTACTGCAAAGTTCTTGTTTACTTTTAACGAAAATAACCTCAGAAATATCTCTTGAACATAACTACCGCTTTGAAAGACATCAAAGAATTGCTAAAATATGAATTCTGTTAAAGAAAAGTGTTATTCAATTTATATAATCTCTCTGACATTTAAACACGACCATCTAATTGAAATACCAAAATAAGTCCAAATAATAATAAGACCGGGACTGACGGTTCGTAGGGCTGGTTAAATTAATTGGTTGTATTGTGATCTTTACCCTCTTCTGCTGTCATTCAATGGAAGTCGATACTCAGAGCATTGTCCTTCGTAAATCAAGTTCAGGATAACGCGGTGAAATACCTGAAGCCTCAAAGGATCTTTGAATTTAATGAAGAGTGAATTTTAAGGAATAATAGTTGAAGGGAAATGTCTTTGAGTTATTACTGGTAGGCAGTTGTTTTACAGTAAGTATACCTTTAATAAGAAATTAATAATTAGGAAAAGCAAGCATTCGGAAAAATTGGAATTTGTAAAAAGAATTTATTTACTCCAACAAGAATTCGTCTCAATAATGTTCTGAAAATGGGAAATAAGAATTAGGAAGTAGTGATAAAAAATTTTGTGTGAAGACAATCACAGTCAATCTCGAAAATTTTTAGGCATACAGTAAGGAACTTTTTCATATTCAAAATTTTATATAAGTACTTACACGTCCATGAGAATTTTCAAAGTTGAAAATGTGACAAGGAAGCACTAACTTAACATTTATATAAGTTGAACTCTCCACAACAATAATCCCAATGATTTAGATCGCATGGTGAATAAATAGTGACAAATGTTTTATTGCCACCCTTTGAATATTCGTGTGCATGCAATTGCATAAATGAGCGAGTCAGAATGCGTGAATTACTCGGCCCGTTTCGGTCGGTGTGTAAACATGCATATTTCTCTGACAGGAATATGTAGGAACACTGGAACAGTATTTCATATAAACTCTATATTTCTGGTATCATTAAGCAGTTTTACTAATAAAAACGTTATGCTTGGAAGGGGTAGATTGATGATTCGATGAACATACGTGATTGGTTGACACAACAAAACGTTCAGGATAAATGAATTTTAGCTCATCTGTGCAAGTTTCTCAATGTTTTACCACCAGAGCTATTCTACTACGTAGCTATGCTTCTCTTGATATGATTGGTGGATACCACAATATTCTCGTATAATATATCACAATGCTATACTATGTAGCAATACATTGCCACAAAGTAAATAAATAAAGATCAACTAAGACGTGCTACGAAAACCGAAGCATACAAACATACGTTTATTTTCACGCTTTCGTAGCCGTAGGCGTTTCGTAGGCTTTCGTAGCCGTCGTAGCAAATCTACACTGGCATTAGTTTAACACCTTGTGAGACTCGTGAAGCGCGTGTCTATGTGTGTATCTAATTTTGTAGTTGGATGTATTTATTTTGTTACATAGCTCTGGTGGAAAGGCACCCTTAAAAGTCCCTCATCTTTATAAGCCTTTGTTAGTAAGAAATAAAAGTACCCTCTGAATTGAGAACCTCCTCCTTCGGTGTGAAGTCGGTTAAAAAGTAAGTTCGTGTAGGTTAGTGGTAGTTCGTTAGGAAACAACCGGGACCAACAATTTTACGAACCCTCCGAAGCACGGTATCGCCCACATAGAAATGCCACTATCGGCCACTCATTCAAGTAGGGGTCGATCTGCAAGTTACTAAACACTTGCAATGAACTAACATCTAACATCAAACTACGACACAAGTGCTACAAAAGTCCCTGAAGTTCATGAGTCTTGTTAGTATATCTCACCTATATCAGCTAGCGAGAGGTTCCCTCTGGCGGTCCCGGAGGGGGGATGGAGCCGCAGCACCACTTCCGCGGGCGGGCCGCCCGTCGCGCCGCTCCATTCTTAACAACAATGCAGTAAATACAAGTTAATACACGCTTAATGATGGAACAATTACTACAATTTACAGAATAATAACTGTTAGGTTTAACTACTGTATTCTCATTACGTATAATGGTTCTCAGTATGGTACCACAATGCAGCGATGATGACTAGCTAATTCTTTGAACGAACACGAAATTATACTACGAGAGCTATTATGTGCTATGCTTCATTCACAAATTGTGGCACCCCTGAGACTTGAATTTAATTTTACTGTACAATAACTGTTAAGTTTAAGTACTGTAAATGTGCTCACTATAAGGATACTGTTCTCAGTACTGTACTTATTTTTGTAATGGAGATTACTTTATCCATAACTACTAATATAATAAAGTTGAAGAGTTAGATTGTTTGTTTGTTTGAACGCGCTCACCTCAGAAACTACCAAACGGATTTGAATTATTATTTTTGTAATGGAGAGTCTAGATATTCTACGGAAAGTTCAAGCCTTATTTATTCCGAAATTCCTACGGGAATATGTACAGCGCAGGTAAAACTAGGGGGCACTGCTAGATACAAGATACAGCGAGAGCACTTTCATGTGTACTCGTATTCTTTACAAAGTGGTTACCGCATTTTGCAAGAGGAATATCAAATAAAATTACAATAACGCATTCTATTATAACAGTTAGAGGATGTCGAATAGTCGAGTGATAGCGACTAGCGAATTATTTGTTAACTAGCAGCGCCCCGCGGTTTATGCCTGTTGCCATGTGAATTTTGGGATAATAGCCTTTCCGTTGATTTGGCTATCTATCACAAAAATAATTATTCAAATCTAACTGGTAATTCCCGAGATTGGCCCGAATAGTACTAACAAACAAACAAAATTAAAAAATTTAACACTTTATAATCTAATATATAAAATTCTCGTGTCACAGTTTTCGTTGCCATACTCCTCCGAAACGGCTGGACCGATTCTCATGAAATTTTGTGAGCATATTGAGTAGGTCTGAGAATGGGCCAACATCTATTTTTCATACCGAAATTCCCGCGGGAACGGGTACAACGCGGGTGAAACCGCGGGGCGCAGCTAGTATTAGTATAGAAGAATGTTAAATAATAGTGTAAGGGCTATTTTTCAGTGTTTTTATTAATTCGCCAGTCACTCTGGGGTCGCGTCGTTCCGAATTTTAAAAATAAATAGTATAAAGAATGGAATATACATCTCTAGTATATAATATTTGATTTACCGCGCTCACCAGCGGAGATGCGGGATGGGTTCGAGGATTGCACTCGACGTGTCGAGCCTTCCTCCTCCTGTTCCGTGGGTAACGTCGGGTATTCTGAGGACAATAATGATTCGTTAAAAATATAAATATAACATAGTATCTATCTATACTAATATTATAAAGCTGAAGAGTTTGTTTTGTTTGTTTGTTTAAACGCGCTAATCTCAGAAACTACTGAACCGATTTGAATAATTCTTTCACTGTTAGATAGTCTATTTATCGAGGAAGGCTATAGGCTACATTTTATCCCGAAATTCCCACGGGAACGGGCACAACGCGGGTAAAACCGCGGGGCGCTGCTAGTTTGCTATAAAGCGTCGTTAAAAAAGTAAGTAAGTTCGAGTAGGTTAGTGGCCAACCCTGGTGTTGGAGTGTTTAGACCGCCCAAAGGCCTCCGACATGGTTTAACGATTGCAACAACCGGGGCCGACAATTTAAAGCGTTGTGAAGCGAATTTTACGGACCGGCGAATTCTAAGACTGGTTTTTGATTAGTATTTTATTCGAGGACTAGCGGCGCCCCGCGGTTTTACCCGCGCTGTGCCCGTTCCCGTGGGAATTTCGGGATAAAAAAATAGCCTATAACCTTCCCGTTGAATGTAGTTATCCATTACAAAAAGAATTATTCAAATCGGTTCAGTAGTTTCTGAGATTAGCGCGTTTAAACAAACAAACAAACAAACAAACAAACAAACAAACAAAACAAACTCTTCAGCTTTAGCCTATCAAAACGTATACTAAAGCGATTGCTTGTATAATACGCGTATGATTTTTAAAAGCGGAGCCCCCCCAATCACAGCGCATCGGGATTGTCAAACAACGCATTGACATTGTCAAAATCTTTTCGTTGTGCATTGTGATTGGTCAGTTGAAATCCGAACTGCTCCACTTCATTTCAATGGAAACAAAACCTTATATGTAAGGTGCGTGATATTAAGTATTTGAAAAATACCGTCATCATCATAAATAGAGCTGAAGCAAAAAGACAAACACAAAGTTTGAAAGACATGTGAAACTCGCTTTTTATTAACTCTTGAGCTTGGAAACTTAAAATGAATACTTTGGATGCCAAAACTCTACCATCAAAGCTACATAATGATCTTTTCAAATAAACCTACGTTGAGAGTTTATACAAAGGACTATTAAGAGCAAATTCTTTTTTCACTACCTTGCCTTTATGTAAAAACAAGATCCTGAAGCCATTTTTCTAAACCACGTGATTATTTACACATTTATATTCATGCAGTATCAGAGATTGTGGTTGTTTTAGTTCACTGCTCACGCGTTCGCCGAAGCACGTCTCGTGTCTTGAATTTCCTTCCAAGCCATCACACTCGACTTTCATTCTAATATTACATTTTACAGAATATGATTTTGTTCAGGAAATATGCAAGAGGTTTTTGAATGAAAATTTAGAGTGTGTTGACTCTTGGACTATTAAGTATGCATTACATGATTTTGTGAAGTGCTCTGGGTTACTTTGTATGGAGTGGGCTTTTTGTTTTCAGCGGAATTGAGTGGGTCCTTGTGTTTAATAATGTAGTATGTAGGCACTTCTTGTGCCTTTGAAGTCTATTAGGACATCGATAGTATCTACTTTTAAAGTATATTCGATATCGTGCTTAAACTTAAATCTATACTAATATTATAAAGCTGAAGAGTTTGTTTTGTTTGTTTGTTTGTTTGTTTGTTTGTTTGTTTGTTTAAACGCGCTAATCTCAGAAACTACTGAACCGATTTGAATAATTCTTTCACTGTTAGATAGTCTATTTATCGAGGAAGGCTATAGGCTACATTTTATCCCGAAATTCCCACGGGAACGGGCACAACGCGGGTAAAACCGCGGGGCGCTGCTAGTATTAAAAATAGACTTAGTAAAAAATAATTATTTTGTTCTTACGTTTTAGTTTCAAAAAGTAAACTTATATATAGGTAACTGAACAGACAGAAAAAAACTCAAATGTAATTTTATTTTTTGTAATTTTTAAACAGGTTTTAACCGGCTTGGATTATTTAGGTAGAAAGAATTGTATAGTACTTTTGATATACTGAAAATATTTGACTATTGAACTTGTAGCTCGCAGGAAACTCACTCGTAGTTTGTATATATTAGTTGATACTCGAAGTCAACTGAGTTTAATAACAAAAACAATAAGTACTAAACCCATAGCTCAGCAATATTAAATTATACAGCACCATACCCCATTTGCGTTAGTTCGTGTCTAATGGCATACCTTGCCGTCAACTTGCCGTATTGTGGCATATATTGATTGACCGAAGCCCACACAATTACTTACACTGCCTCTATGAATATTCGGTTACCTAACGCGAAATCGATTTCTTAACTTATATTTTATCGATAAGATAATTGTTATTTAATGTTATTTCAATAATGGGATTGTAATTGTAGGTGTGTTGGTTGGGTCAGTCATCAGTGAATTGATTTTATAAAGCTTGGATATAATAGTAGGTATAATGACCCTTTGTCTGTGCTTATATTAATTATTTGAATGTTACGCTGTTTATGTTATAGGCAATTTAATAACTATAAACATAATAAAAAAACTTTAACTAGTAATGGGTTCTATGTAGTTTTTCACTTCTTATACATAGGGATGCATAGAGGAGAGGGAAGAGGCTTTTGCCCAACAGTGGGACAACAATGGGAAAAATATTAATTTAATTCATTTTATTTCAAAATGTATCAGGATGACATCTATCATAACAGGAAGTGAATAAGCTATTGATACAATTATTTCTACCCGTATTTTTTGTGTAATTTAAATCTAAACTAATATTATAAAGAGGAATACTTTGTTTTTTTGGTTGTAATGAATAGGCTCAAAAACTAATGGACCGTTTTTAAAAATTCTTTCGCCATTCGAAAGCTACATTATCCACGAGTAACATACGCTTATTTTCATCCCGAAATTCCCACAGGAATGGACACAACGCGGGTAAAACCGCGGGGTGCTGCTAGTATTCAAATATAGAGCTCCAGGCTCCATATTCCATGAACACAAACATGTAATAATAGAACAGGTGATATTTATGAAAATACGTTCGTAAAAGCATAAACATGTTATTTAAAATAGCTTGTTTTATATTTTAAATTTAATTATGCACTATACATGGTGTTATAAGGTATATTAACGAGAACTACCCATTCTGTTATCGGAACCATTAATCTGAGCGTGGTATTGTAATAAATAGGGTAATATTACACGAATCTACGTTTTTAATGAGAAAGTATGAAGTTTTTGGAAATAATAGTTCAATTATCATTCATAATCAGTTTTCAACAGTGTTTTCAATGTGCAGTATTTATGTGTATACTAGCTGCGCCCCGCGGTTTCACCCGCGTTGTACCCGTTCCCGTGGGAATTTCGGGATGAAAAATAGATGTTGGCCGATTCTCAGACCTACTCAATATGCTCACAAAATTTCATGAGAATCGGTCAAGCCGTTTCGGAGGAGTACGCGAACGAACACTGTGACACGAGAATTTAATATATAAGATAAGGGCGATTTCACAAGATATCTTAAATCTATTTAGTCCCTAAATATGTTTAAGAAACAAAAGCTACTCCACTTCAATCAAGACAGTCTTAAGACTGACTTGTTGACGCAGTCTAGTCTATCTTTAGTCACTTTAAGACAACTATCGGTACATTTCTTTGGTCGTACAAACAAGGCTGTAACAGACGAATACAGTCCAAAACCACGTTCAAATGAACTCGGTTTTAGTGAATCAATTTTGAAATGTTGATCTCAGTTTAGCTCGTGAACTAGTTTCAGATTGTAACGGAGAAATTGAGGCTAGGTGCTACCGATGAGCTTTAAAATACAGAAAGTTAGATTTTTTACTAAAAATATGCGAATATACCGGTCCGGTCGAATTAAATAATGATTTTATAGGATATCCACTTCCAAGAGGAAGGTTAAAGATTGCCGATTTTAAATGCCGAAATTCCCACGGTAACGGGCATAAAACCGAGGGCACTGCTATGCTTACTTAAATTCTAAGAATTTTAACGATTTGAACCCTATCCCTTTCTCTAAACAGCCTGCGGCCATATTATTGCTTAAACTTTAATCAACTTTGTGTATCAAACAACTTGATTGCGTTACACAATACGTTCGTAAGTGGTATCGTATAGTAACCGTATATGAGACATACCTATTATGTGGTGGCGTATCTGTACAGGCAACACTAGAGTATTGTTATAACTAGGTATTGTAGTCTAGCTTTTGATGTGGCAAAAACTAGAGCCCAATTAATTAATATCTACTCACGGATTAGTGACAGGCACATTTGAAAGATTTGAAAAAAGAACATTAGTTTTATTTTGTTTTGTGTTATTTTTTTAAATATCGTTTTAGCCGGAGGTACCTTCGATCAACAATACACAACTAAATGTCGGGACGGCGCAAAAAATACGTCTCGGTGAATAACGCCTCATTTGAAAAGTGAGGCGTTATTCTCACTTATTTTATACATAAGAATTGCTACTTAATTGCTAGGTGTCATGGTTGTAATTAGGTTGAACTTCGAACTGTTTTAAAACTTTTGTTTCAGTTCGGTAGTAAACAAAATAAGCTGTTCCACGTCATCCACGCGAACAGTATTTAGCTTTTATTTTGTACGTGACCCGATATCTAGTTGTGTATTGTTGATCGAAGGGAGGTACACTTCCTTGTGTCATCCCATGAAATGCGATAGTGATTAAAAAAATAAATTTCAAAGGAATTATGTTAAAGGGGATGAGATGTTTATTGGGATGTGATTAAATGTATTGTATCGTATTCCTTCGCCATCTCTAGTTACGAGTATCCTAATTGTTATTCAATTAAACTCTGATGAGTTACATAAAAGATATTCGTGTAAACAAACTTTGTTTAAGCTTCTATAGGTATGTTGGAAGCCATCTTAAATAATAATTAAAGCTGTCTACGATTCAAACTTGGAAGTTAAACGTAAAGACTGAAAAAAATGTAATTTACTGATATAATCCGAAGGATCCGAATGTTTTGTTATTTTGATTGGATTAAACCCGTGTTAGACTAAGTCAGTGTTCTAGTTTGACAAAGGTCTTCATGTCTGCAATCCTATTGGATATACAGAACGATCTCGTAGGTCATGACCTTCGCATGGAATCCGCAGCTGATAATAAAATATGATAATAAATTATGGATTTTGTAAGTAAGTAGGTTGAACAGGTTAGTGGCCAATCCTAGTTGGAGTTTTAAGACTGCCTCGAGGCATCCGATATCTAACGATTGAAAAAACCGGGACCGATTATTTTACGTGCTAATTCGTTCTAATCAATTTCACCTTTACTGGTAGTAGTACAGGTGTAAATATTTGTATATCATACTTTTTTCTTCTCGAAAATGTCTACATAAAAAGCTCGTATACTTAAGCTTTCGCCTTAAAATTGTCATTTGCCAACTTACTTTCGTAATACGTAAATATATTTAAAATAAAATGAGTTTAATCTTTACCCAGTGTTTATTCATTTTAAATAAAAACTATCGCCTAAAATGTTGGCACTTTAACACTAAACTATAAATCATCATTTTTTGGCAGCCGTTCTTATATGAGAATTTAAAATACAGTCAAAAGACATCTTGATGTTGCCAAAAGTTTTAGAACCAGTATTACAGCTTTGGTCTTTTGAATATTTAGTTTCATGTACATTTTTAAGTAATTACATAAATAACTATCTACAAACTACATAAAACCACAGTGTTGTATACATTCCCGGTCTTCCCTCGGGGTAGATGGCAATAATGAAACTATCCTGTCAATAACAAAGTTAGGCTCGTTGGGAATTAAACTCACTACATGCTATGGCTATTACATAGACTGTGGTTGGTTTTTATTAAAGTTAGTTTGTATAAAACAACGGGGCTACATTTATACCTAGTATGTACACGATCGGGGATCAATCCTGATTTAAGGACCAACACTACGTTAAGCGTGCGCCCGGTTCACTTTTGTATGAAACCGCACGCGACGGGCGCACACGACGGTTCACTTTTGTATGAAGCCACACGCGGCGGGCGTACACGGCGTGCGCACGCCACGGGCGCCCGCGACGGTTCACTTTTGTATGAAATCGTGGCGTCCGCACGCTGAACGCAGTGACGGCCCTAAGAATTTGAAAGTGTGATCGCCCCAGAGTCATAATTGTAGTTGTGATGAGTAAAGAGGTCTTTGTGTGCGTAACTAACTTTGTGTTGACAACCCTCACTTCGATGTTCTTGTACTTTATACCTAAATACCCATCGATTTATGGTAACACCATCATACATACCGCAATCATAAAAACTTGCAACCGAACTAAGTGTGTTTCCATGTATTATTATTTAACGAATAAAAGTTATTTCACTAAAGCGGAAAGCCCGTAAGCCAACAAAATTATTACCACAAACAGCAGACACATTCGGCACAAAAACCACGACAAATACACGATATTTGTCAAATAAACCGATATTTTGATTGTTTATTATGTAATTGTTGTTACGAATTGAATGAAACAAGAGAAATATCGCATATTATGCGGTGTATGTTTATATTGTGCGTGCAGTGCATTTATTGCTCGATCAAACCGCACACTCAAAAATTTGCCGCGATGACACTGCCGGCTAATAATATTGGTGTGCGTTTGTTCCAATAATTATTATTTTATTGTCAGCGAGTTAAGTATTCATTATTTATTGAAGTATTTAAATGTTTATTTGAATAGTTTGGTTGTTGTGGTTTAAACCGTTGACACAAAAAAGGCAATATTAATATAGTTAAAGTTTAGAGGATTTAACTTTGAAGTATGTAATGCGAAAGTGAAAAGGCTTTATTCATAATCGCTTATTAACAGCACTTGAGATGTCAAATTGTTTGTTCCTTTCCCACATACGCTATTTGTCAAAGAGTAAAAGAGACAAACATTTTAAAGCAGTGTTTGAGTTACAGAGAGTTTATGAAAAGGCGGAAAATGTTCAAGCGGGCTAACATAACGTTGCTAGCAACCGTGTGGACGAGGTGCCACACTGGGCGCGTCGGGTCCATACGTTTTGCTACCATCAAATATGAGAAAATAACGTAGATATATTTTTATTTCGCCCTCTATTGAACCGCGGGACTAGTGTACAATAATAACAAAAAAAGTGACAGCCTCCGTGGTCTTGTGGCTTGAGCGCCCGGCTCACGATCCGAAGGTTCCGGGTTCGATTCCCGGTGGGGATATCTCACTAAAATCACTTTGTGAGACTGTCCTCAGTTTGGTTAGGGCATTGCAGGCTGAATCACCTGATTGCACGAAAAGTAAGATGATTCCGTGCTTCGGAGGGCACGGTCCCGGTTACTTTCTACGGATAGTAGTCGTTACATGAGCTATGACAGAGGCCTTTGGCGGCTCAATAAATCTGACACCAGGATTGGTCAGGTTGACCATCCTCGATGAAGAAGAAGACAAAAAAAGTAAATAATAATAGGGAGCTGTATTCTTCGTCTACCAAATAGCAAGATATCATAATGATAAACCAACCAGTAAATACCGCCTAAAATTCTCGCCACCTAAAACTCAACTTCCTAAAAATAACACTAAATCCTCTAAAAATCCGAACGCCGCTCTCCCACAAATCCCACAATTACGCTACTTTCCGTCGAAGTCGAGCTATCTAAATTACTCAAGATTTATCACCAGCTATTTTAAGCTTTAAGCAGACGTGATAAAGACTGTTTTGAATAAAAGCCACATTGTCAGGTGATTACGGGAACTTTACGTTCTAATTTATTTGAGAAAATGCTTGATCACGATTGGTGATTTTGACACTGAACAGGAGGGATGATTTGGCGTAATGGCTGATTTATGAAGCCTCCTGTCTCTCCAAATATCTGTTTACATATTATCACCCTTTCTCGTCGTGTAAGGAGATTTAATTTCGGTGATTGATGGCCTGAATGGATGATACAACATTATTTTGTTTTTTAGTCCATTATTTTACTTTTTCTGTTAACCTTTTGCAATTCGTAGTACGAGCAACGAAGAGGTTTCTATTCTATGGGTAGTACGATTTCATTGGTCGTTTGGTGATTTATGATAGCTTCATCGTTGCGTTAAGGGGATACTTTTTTTTACCGTAAACCGCTTTGTCTTTAGACTTTTGTCTAGTTTTGCAGAGCTTAAAATCAGGATGAAATTTGCCATAACCAATAGAATGCGAAGCGATTGCCACTTGTCTAAAGCAGCTATAAAGACTAACCCATATAACCTCGCCTTTTCTTTAGCAAGATTAACAAAACCAATTTGTTGTTTTAAAAAGTTCTCAATTCAAACTTACCCAGTTGTCGTCTTCTAATCTTATGCCGTCCTGCTCTCGCACGCTTGGCTCGCAATACTTCTTTCCTTTTCACCCAAAAGCCTTCTGTACCTGTTGACAAGATCATTTATTAGATCGTAACGAGTATTACAACCTTGTTTTCTATACGAGTATATTTATCGGTGTTTGATAACAGAGGAAGAACACAAAATTATAACAGAGGAGGAAATACCACAACATAGCAATCACCCTCACTGTAAAATGTGACTATTTCGGGGTCTATTTAGACTCATTAATTTACTAGTTGCGCCCCGCAGTTTGACCCGCGTTGTATTGTACGTTGTACAACATTTTGGGATAAAATGTATCCCATGTGTTATTCTGATGTATAACCTATATTACTGTAAAGTTTCATCCAAATCCGTCCAGTAGTTTTTACGTGAAAGAGTAACAAACATACATACATCCATCCTCACAAAGTTTCGCATTTATAATATTAGAATATTAGTAGTAATAAATCCTTCAAAAAGAACTACTACTTTCAAAATATGTTAGAAAGCCTTTATTGGACAATGGATCCATTATTATTTAACGTGTTTTATTTATTGAACTAGCAGCGTTTTCACCCACGAGGTTTACCCACGTTACGTCTGTTCCCAAGGGAATATGGGGATAAAATCAAATCAAATCAAATCAAATCAAATAGTTTATTCACATAGTAAACAATTTAAAAGTATCCTTATTTCCATAAATCTGAATGCTAGCGTTCAAACAAACCCTTTAGTCTTATTACATTTTTCTAGATTACATTAGGACCCAGACCCAAAGAGGCGACGCCGTGGCAGACCAAAAAGGAGATGGCGAGATGAACTCGACGGATTTTTGCCTGGTTGGCGTCGTGAAGCTCTAAATAGAGAGAAGTGGCAACGATGGGGGGAGGCCTTTGCCCAACAATGGGACACCCAAGGCTAATATAATAATTACCTACATATGCAAAACATAGAGAAAATATTACTTAAACTTTCCAATTACAAGTGATTAAGTACTTGAATGTAAACGCCAAGTTCGTTAAAGTCAAGTTCCATTTGAATCGAGACGCAAAGTTGTACAACCAGGTTAATACTGCAACTAAGTAGAGGGAAACTTTCGGAGAATCGGCGAAGAAAACTCGTAATACTTAGAGGAGTGTTTGAGCTTTTCAATATACATTATTGGCTTTAATCAAGTTAAGACTTAGGATATGTTAAGTATGTGGAAAACTTAATATTGTTTTCAATCGGTTTACAGATTGAAAAGAGAAGAAGAGGGAAGATGATAGGACATCTGATACAACATGACAGATACATAAATAATATCATGGAAGGTAAAGTTGAAGGAAAGCGAGGTAGGGGAAGGCCTACAGTTACATGAGTCAGATTAAAGAAAAAATGTCTGTCATGTCGTATAGAGATGTGAAGGAGCTTGCACTGAATAGGAATAGATGGAAAAATCTGCATCGGACTCACCGACAAGAGCCTTGATGATGACAGATTCATTATAGAAGCGGCTTGCAGTTTCAAAGAGTTTGAATGTATTATATTTTTTACTAGCAGCGCCCCGCGGTTTTACCCGCGTTGTGCCCGTTCCCGTGGGAATTTCGGGATAAAATGTCTATAGCCTTCCTCGATAAATAGACTATCTAACAGTGAAAGAATTATTCAAATCGGTTCAGTAGTTTCTGAGATTAGCGCGTTTAAACAAACAAACAAACAAACAAACAAAACAAACTCTTCAGCTTTATAATATTAGTATAGATAGTAAGTTCGAGTAGGTTCGTGGCCAACGCTGGTGTCGGAATTCAGACATGATCTAACGATTGGTACAACTGAGACCGACAATTTAACGTGCCGTTTAAGCACGGTAGCGCTCAGACAGAAATGCCACTATGGGCCACCCATCCAAGTAGGGGACGAGCTGCAATCGCTATGAGTTCGCTGCTCAGTCAAGCTACGCCACGAGTGCTAGGATATTTTTTATAACTGTCCATCTTATACGAAAACCAATATGGTTGCAGTAAATTGACTGTTAGTAACGAGTTAAATTTAATATTAAAACATCCCGACGCCAGACAGTTACACTGATTTTTACCAAACATAGTTAAAAACCACAGTAAGGAAACTGACTTTCAAATAAAATAAACTATATCGAAATCGGTCCATCCGTTTGAGAGCTAGGATGCCACTACAGGAACACACACACACAGACTTATTGTACCCTTCTTTTGTATCGGGAGTCAAAAAGATTGAAAGAAATTTTGAAATGTAATCATTAAATGGCCGAATATCGTTTTAAAAAAGAGCCTTAAAATAAGAGTAATTTAATTCCTTTTGTGATCATTCATTGAATACAAATTGAAACAAGAAACCTACGTTATTTCATCGAGTTATTTTATCGAAATGAAACTTCATGAAACGGATTAAATTCGTGGTATTTGCTGTTTTACGTTTGTGTTCTTTCGGTTTGGCTGTTGTCACAATTTTGCTTGTTACCATGGACCAATATATACTTTTACTAAAGTAACCAACTAAAATGGCCAACCCTGTTAACAACTTTAATTGAACTTTGTCACACTTTTGATGCTTAAATAGATATTAGCAAATAATTGTTCTATTTAGTATAGTAATCTTTGGCGGCTCAATAACTCTGACACCAGGATTGGTCAGGTTAACCATCCACTCGATGAAGAAGAAGAAGAAGAAGTAATACCAGTAATAAGTACGCAGTAACTACAAAGCGAAGGTGGCAGGAGATATAAGGAGTAACGCAGACTAGTTTTTATTCCAGAATTCCTTAGGAAACATCTTACAAGAATACTGTAAATGGGTTTGGCATTCTTACTGCGATAAGAGTTTGGTGTAAGAGCTTATATGAACGCACTAAAAGCGCCCTAAAGAATACCTAAATTTTGGTAAAATATACCGAAATGCTAAACGTCGGGAGAGGTAGAATTAATCTGCCGCATCGGCGCTCGTGTACCCACTGCCTTTGTTCCCGTTCGTGCCATGAACACGATACATTGGCACACAAAAAGCGTTTTTTACCCCACGTCCTCTGTTCACGGCACACGGCTTTGTAAACGTACAATGTCGTTCGAAAACTTTTGATAAATTAGACTTTGTAGCGTGGTCGTAATGCGCGAACTTTTAACTGAGGCGGAATACTTCGTTTTACTTTCGTAGTGTTGTGGTAAAGTAACTTCGAGTTGGTTAGCGGCCAACCCTAAGTTCAAACACGTTCTACTAAATTGGTCACTTCACAGCTTGTATATTCACTCATCGAATTGTCAAAACAAAGTAGGTAAGTTTATAAAATCGTAATATACAGCAAGTGCCTCTTAATCGCTGCAGATATTTTGTACAGTGAAGAGGATTATAGGCTCTTGCTTGAAACGTGTTGGTAATGTCAAATGAGAGTCATGTTCCAGAAGTAATTTACTAGCATGCTTCGCTCGATCTGCTAAAATCCTAACATTGAATTTGGCAACCGAAGAATTCTATCCAAGCGTATAAACATCTCTAGTAGGTACTTATTATTGGATAGTATAAAAAAGTAGTCTCATCACACTGAAGATATTAGTACAGTGAGGAGGATTAGGCGTAATCACCACGGTTGCCTAATGCGGGTTGGTGATATCAAACCCGAGTCATGTTTGGATAGTATGAAACATATTTTTGGTCGACCCGGGAATTGAACCCAGGACCTCAGTCTTGGCAGGCGAGTGCACACACCGATAAACCACCGAGGAGTTATTATTAGATAAGAACACGTAAAATTTTACCAGAACAAACTCGAAAGTATAACCTGAGAACTGGAACTCATACAGACAGATAGAATATCTTTCGCATTTGTAATATTCGACTGCATTTTCGAAATTTGAAACGTTTACGATATCTGACCGAAGGGTAAGTATGCTTTACTTAAATTTGTTCTACGTTATATCTAAATAACATGCAGCTTCAAGTCCAGACGAAGTAAATACTTTGTTTAAATAAAGTAAGGTTCAGATATTTTCCTTTCTGATTTCGGTCTAACGTTCTATGTCTCGTATTGATTATTTAATTTCATTTGACCTTTTTTTTAGTTATGAGTGTAAAACTGTAACAACTTTAAATTGGCTTTAATTATGTATATGGAGTTTTATTTCGGCTGGACATTCAATTATTTATGGTATGATTGTTGAGTGTCGAACTTAAAGTACTTAGTCAGAGAGGTGATTCACATTATGTTATATCGATTTAGTCGTTATATAATTTACTTGAATTCAGGTATTAGTATAGGTGATAATGTAGTATAGGTGGTACTGTACTCTTGGGTCAACACTGCGTTAAGCCTGCGCACGTCGCGTGCGCCCGTCGCGTGCACCCACATCGGTTCACTTTTGTATGACACCGCACGGGACGGGTCACTTTTGGTATGAAGCCACACGTGGCGGGCGCACGCGACGGGTCACTTTTGGTATGAAGCCACACGCGGCGGGCGCACGCGACGGTTCACTTTTGAATGGAAACGCGGCGTGCGCACGTTTAACGCAGTGTCGGCTCTTAATGTACTTGGCTAGTTTCGGTATTAAAGAGCGTTGAATTTGTCTCACCACCAGTGCAGCTTGTGGCGTAGTTTAACTAAACAATGTCAACTAATTGCGATTGTTAAGCAACATGCAGCTCATTCCTAACTTCCTTCCTCTTACCATTGTATTTTTTTCATCTTTATCTTTTACAAATACCTTTCAAATTGTTCAAGTAACTGCATCACAGTCTCAAATAAATAACTGTAACCGCTTATAAACAAACCGTTACACGGAACTATTATTCAATAGAAATTAACCACTGAATATTAATTAACGTTAAACAAGTACGCTATCGGCCGTTGAAAAGCGAGCCAATATTAACTGTTCAAACGAAGTGGAGAGCTCTTCGCACTCATTCAGGTAATGGATGCAGCGACGGTATCGATACTAAATTGTTTTGTCCTTCGACGGGTTTTTAATTAATGCGAACCATAAATGAGAACCGAAAGTAACTTCTGTTTGAGGCGTAGTTTAATTGAGTAATGTCAACCTCTATCACTAGTTTATAACTAGTGTTGAGACGCAATTTGACTAAGCAATGCCATTTCTTCGTGATTATAATAAGTAATATCCATGGATTTAATAAAGTACATGGTAATATGCTCGAATATAATTTTGATGGGTGACCAATTGGCATATCCATGGAAGCAATACCGTATTTTGAAGAGCATTTTTAGATCGCAATGGGTATTAAATAAATGTATATATATGTATAAAAGAAAGTCATGCTAGTGACACCAATTAGAACGCGAGAACGGCTGGTCCGATTTAAACTACCCTTTTTTATTTTATTTATCTTGGTCAGGAATAGGTAATAAAAATCCCGATTTTTTTACGGGAACGGGTGATTAATAGCTTTATTTGATAAATACAAATCAAATGGAACGGATGTGCTGAGGGGTGAAGCCGCGGGGCACTCTAGTAGCCAATAAATACAAATCAAATGGTGCCTACATTTACATTTTAACAACACATACATTTTAAGACAACACATACATTTTAAGCTAAGCTATAGTCGCTACATATATGTCACTGTGCTACAAGCTTTTAGTAACATCGTGTTCAATAGTAATCTGTTTAGTACAGCCGGCCAATATACATGCCATTCAGTATCCAAGTTTGGGTCCAGAAACAGAGCGGTCTGACATCACATTAATAATGGATCAAAGCTGGCCAGTACGAAGCCTAGCTATCATGCGGATCGGTTTACAGTGCAGCAAAAACAAGCCTTTGGTCATATAATGAAGTTTGCTTTAAAAATCGTGAGCAGTGTTTTTGGAAAAACGTTGCTTAAAAGCTTCATAATTTATTCTCGTCAAGTCATTATCAATCTCCTATCGGTTGATTGTGTTTTGTTTATGATATAGTCGATTAACTCACTGCATAAGGTTTCAATTATATTAACCTTTAGTTGTTTAAGAAACGCTCCGCGGTTTCACCCGCGTTGTGCCCGTGTCCGCAGGAATTTCGGGATGAAAAATAGTCTATAAACTTCCCGTTGAATGAGGCTATCCATTACAAAAGGAATTATTCGGATTTGTAGTATCTGAGATTAACTCTTACAAACAAACAAACAAACAAAGTTTGAAAGTTTACCTCTTTATAATATTAGTATGGATTATGGATAGACAAGTTATGGACTCTGTCACTTTCGTTCACTTTCCAATAGTCTTTAGCTAAGCTAGACTGGTATTTAAACAACACCGCCTTTCTGCAACGAAAAACATTTTCCTCTTCTCCATAAAACATAACATAACGGCCTTATAAGCCCACGATTACAACCTCAAATGGGGAAATATGTTCACCATTATACTAAAACACAAAGAAACAGCGTTAAGCAGGGTCCGAGTAATTTCTGTTTATCATACTTACAAGCAACTTCTTGTAATGGTGGTGAATAAGTAATTTGATGATTATAGCGCAATTTTGCTTGAAACTAAAATGAAAATTGAAATGTCTTCGAACGTAATTTTAAGCCTTATGGCTGTGAAGAAAAAGCACATTTTTATTAATACTTCTTAAGGATTAGACGGAATCACCGCTCTAGCTTTATGCGGGTGATTTTAAATCCGAGTCAATGTGATAATGTATTAGTTAATAGCGTATACAGTTAGCAAGTGATACTAAACTATACTACGTTAAATCGTAACATGTTGAACTCACAATAAAAGATAACATGGAAACCTTATATTATACGAAAGAAGTGGGATTAAAACTATTATTATCACAAACATAACTTTTCCGTTTTAATTTAATACAGATTGTATAAGATGAATAATAATATAGATTGCAGAAGATGAAGCACAGTGGAAAAAACTCCTCCGATGAAAGCCTAGCTCTTATGTTTAAGAAGGAGATTGTATTGGTTATCATAATTTTACCATAGCTAACCCTATCACTACGAGTACATATTATAAACCAAAGTCCCCGGCCGCGTCTATCTTTCTTTCTGTTTGCGATTAACTCAAATACTACTGCACGGATTTTGACGGGGTTTTTAAAAATAGATAGAATTATTCAAGAGGAAGGTTTATATGTATAAAAATTCCCGAAATTCCCACGGGAACGGGTACAACGCGGGTGAAACCGCGGGGCACTGCTAGTGAAAAGTAAATAAATAACATTACAATTCTAAACTGTTAAATACACTATCACATTTGAAATATTAGCAGCACACCGTTTAAACTTTACATTGTTATCTGCAACCAAATGTAACTGCATTCAAAAGAGAACTAGGTGAAGCCATAGTGGTTTAAACTATAAAGTTTAACTAACTATAATTTAGGAACGGTTAGGTAGTACGTTTAGCTATAATTTAGTGTTGTGCGGACGTGTAGTGCAGTGACAGGGAAACAAGCGTTCCGTGCTCGCTGGTCGTTCGTGCGCCTTCCGCCGTGCACTGCCACTCTTATTTATAAAGAAAATTATTTACCATGAATTTGAGGTAAATTGTTGGCGTTTATTGAACTTTTCAAGGATTTAGTTTGGTGTTCTGTGGCTTTTGTGGTTTTTCTATGTCAGTTTTCTAATTTATACCAAATGATATATTTTTTGGTACCATACGCTTTCGCCAGCGGCTCATGTACTACCGCATGCCACCGCAGACTATACCACAAATGCATGCGCGGAAGAGGAAGGCATTCATTTTGGAAAGTCAAAGAAATACATCGACAAGAGCCCACCCTTATGTTTACTCTTACGTAATCATTTACTTTCATGTAGAAAGTTAGAGATTAAACGTTTTAATGAACCATTAGTCGTAATGATAAGCAAAAGCTCAAAGTAACCCCGGAAAGGCTTTCCCTTTCCGGGGCTTGGGTCATTCCCGTCAGAATTATCAAATTTAACATCACAGGAAATATCTGCCTCTAACTTGTAATGTTTATATGTTTTCTTATCAGATTTCAACTGATTAAAACACTACATGATTTCTAGGGGCCTGGCTCTCGGGTCCCAGTTTATTGCGTATAGCGGCACACACACTACCTTTTTCCTGTCAACAGGGGTACAGAAATAGTATAGACATTTCAAGCATCGCTCAACGCAACACGCAGCGCTTTTAATGTCTTGCTGTGCGGTATAAAATAGTATGAAAACGGATCAAATCCAATTAAAAAAAACTTTAAAAAGTTTTACCTTAAACTTAACTAACTAACTAATTTTTAATTGAAACTACGTTTACGGATACATTTCGCTTTTATTTTACATTTTTATCTGATATTTCGGCCCCTTTACAACGGAACCGTGGTCACAGAAGTCCCCTTCAAGATCGTCAAATTGTAGTGTTCGCTTAAACTTAAGAAACTAACTTTAAAAAACTCAAAAGCTTTAACTGTGTAATTGGGTGCCAACTTTGAAATTGGTAAACATACTTTATCAAATGCGCGCGTGTTACCCGCCCAGGAAATTCGCATCGGATGGGATCAGTGCACTTCCTAGAAACCCTTACTATCCGTTTATCAGTGAACCCCTTACGCAAACATCCGCCAGTGCCGCCTCTTCGATGTAAATGTTAATGGTTCATTCATTAATATACAGTTTTCATCTTGTTTGTGTGTGTAACTCATCCTCGGGAACTTGCCTCTAGAATCCTGATAGTAGACACTTTATTAACTACTTCTGGAGGTTCATTTCGGTGAATATCGTAATATATTTGCAAATATTATAAATTCAAAAGCTTGAGGATAGAGTAACGTTCATTGGATTCTCTCTTTGGTGAATTTTCTTGGTTAGTGTCATGTAACTTGTGGATGTTTTCATTCCAAATATTTTTATAATAACAAATTTCATAGTATAAATAACACATAATTTCCAACGGTTAACCCAAAAACTACTGAACAGATTTTCATGAAGCTCTCACAAAACAGACGGAATGATTCAAAAAGGGTTTTTACTACTTTTATGGGAGAATTCAATGTAAGGAAGCTCACAGAGTTAGTTGATAACAAACATATTATCAAACATGCCTTTAATATAAAATCATGTTAACAAATACAATTTGGAAAAATAACAATTTCAGAAATCAGGACCATTATAATAATTTAATGATGTCACAATCGGAAACATCACAAGAATCAAACTGGAAACAAAATACAAAGCTTTGATTGTATTTAATTCATTTCCGAAATCATTATACAGAAATCAGTAACTGATTTATAATTTTATTTAACTTTCTCCGATTTCACCTACTTTCATTATGTTCTTGTGTTGATTTTGCGATAAAAATAACTTCATTAAAATTATATATCTTTTAACATCATCCATCTACCAGTTAAAAGTCCCGTTACAAGACAAAAAGGAATACTTAACTACCACAGAGCATAGAAGCACCGCGCAGGAGAGCGCGGTGCTTCTATGCTCTGTGTTAACTACGAAGAATAAATAAATACACATCCGAACAAATTCACACACCGTTAATTAGACCCAAAGTAAACTCTAAGCTTGTGTTGTAGAATCTAATTAACTGATACTAGGACATAAACGTTGTCGCCAACAGCTATTGCTGCACATAATCTTGACTCCGAATGGGAATCGAAGTAACCGTTCTCACATGCCACTGGGCACTATTACTTAGTTTCCTTTGTAATTATATTTTTCGTTCACCTATTGGAATCGGAATAATATTTTAATATTGTTCGGTCACCGAGCGCCATCTTCACACTTAACACTGCAGTACTTAATAAGTTGACAGCTGCAATCGCTCGCCGAATGCAGCCGACTACCGTAACAAAGTAAAAACAAATACAAAAAGTAAATCCGTTTTAAAACATTCTACACTTTTCCGAACTGGTAAATATTCATAAATGTACGAGTATGTACAATCAAATGACTATAAAAGAAACCCAGCAATATTTGAAACCTCTTCAAAATTGAACTTATCTTGGTTTTTCATATATTTTACTTAAACTTGCTAAAATGTGTTTTCTTGTGAAAGAAATGGCAATCAACGATATTGCAGTTTTAAGTATATTCCCATCGATTACATAACCACATTTTATGAAAACAATTTTAGCTACGCTGAAGGGTATTTTATACATTTTCAACCAAATCGATTCGACCTCTGTCGAACCTCTGTCGATTTCAAAAATGGACAGCGGTTTTTAATTATTATACGGTTCTATTAAATTAATTTGACCCAGAAACTGTCAACGGACAATCTAGTATCAATATGACGTTCGGTGACCGAAATATTTCGAAATTCGGCAACACAATCAGACGAATACAGTTATGAAATTCCTCTGAAAATTTGCTTCCCTCTCCATCATACAGTTTACATACAAAGTTTCGTTGAAATATTCCAAATCGCAAACAATAAAGTATGCGGGACTATATTTGATTTGTGCCCGATAACCTTTATTCACAAACGGCCGTCTGTTTTCTAGGATAATATCTTATATTGTATTTGGTAGTCAACCGAAAGCTACACCTGTCGACAATTGAAAGGATTACAAAGTATTTTCAAATATGAAATGTTTAGTATATTGTATTTTTACATGTTATTTTTATTGTTGTTAGATATATGTTATTAAACAGCATGTTTCTATGCTATTCTAGTTATTTGGTGAAAATGTTTTGGGCAATACTTTGGTTTATTGTTATCATTAATCTGAGTTCTGAAACCGAGTCTAACACAAGAGAAACGGTACGTTGAATTGTCGGAACCTACTCTAACTTACTTTAACGAAAGTTAGTGGAGATGGATTGGGATTAACATATATTTGGTTAAAATACAAAGGCCTCTTTTACAGGAAACCGAAACGAGCGTAACGACAAAAATTATAGCCAAACAACTTGGAATTTGCCACTAAAATGGGTCGTAGTTGATAAAAAAAAAACGTAAACAATCTGATATAGATTATTTTTTCTCAGCGTTGATGGGGAAAATACACCTAGGAAAAATTCCATGTGTTTTTAATAATAATATAATTAACTCATTAATATTACACGCCTTTAAAATAACAAATAAGTTTTTTTATACCAGTCTTCATAAGCAAGACCTAAGGTCACAATCTAATCAAAGTTTCTCAAACAAAATATGAAGAAACAAGATTATTCCTACGAACACTACAGGGAACTTTTTATAAGACAATGTTTTTTCACTCCAAGAAACGTGAACAAAGAAATTAAATAATAATTAAAAGTTTTTTCTTAAAAATAATTTTCTTGTTAATTACGTTAATGAGACAAAGTGAGTTTTAGACGAACTAATATTATCCATTTTAGGTTTTCAAACTTATGAAAAGAGTAATATTGAAACTGACGAACTAAGTGACCTCGATAGAAAACATTATCTTCAGATAGAGAAAGAAGTAAGAACACTCCCGATCGAGTTATCTTTAAAATAAAATTGGTTCACCTTTCTAAGCAAGGGGAGACAATCCTTGCTTCTCGGCCTTTAGCCGAGTAGTTTAACTGTAGTCACACGCTATCTGTATGAATTTTGACACGACCACTGACAGTTGAAATAAATACCATTACATCGGTAGTAGTACGAGTATGATAGTCATGGCTCTACAAAACTGATACTAATAATATTTTGTAAACTTACGCTATTTGAAAAAATATTAAACGCACTACATAGTATTACACGTACTACTATACACATAGTACGTTTACTATAAAACTGATACTACACGACTATCTCCTTCCAAAAGTTCCTTCCCGTATCTATACTAATATTATAAAGCTGAAGAGTTTGTTTTGTTTGTTTGTTTGTTTGTTTAAACGCGCTAATCTCAGAAACTACTGAACCGATTTGAATAATTCTTTTTGTAATAGATAGCCACATTCAACGGGAAGGTTATAGGCTATTTTTCATCCCGAAATTCCTACGGGAACGGGTACAACGCGGGTAAAACCGCGGGGCGCTGCTAGTGTCCTATATGCTGTGTGCGAGATGAACAGTTTCAGGCGGCCGACAATCCCTTTTTAATTTTCTAAAGGCCACATTTAGGATAACTAACTACAACTAGAACTTAACGAAGAAATCGATAAGCTAAGAAAAAGTCGAGGATCCCGTATCCCTTATTGTGACGTAACTTCGGTAATTAAAAGACCGTATTTTTCTAGGTATCAAACCCTAAACCTATCGCTTAGGTAAAAGTCTAATACTTCGTTTCAACCGAGCCACCGACCCGGTCAAATTGGTTAAATTAGCCAATTAGTTCCCTACTCATTTTAGGTTAGATCGATACTTTTTTAACCGTAAGTTCGTGCCAGTAAAGTCTGTCTGCGGTTAAAATTGGAACCGAGGTAAGTTTGTTGGTGCAGTGTGGCTTATGATCGCAACTTTTGCGCTTGGAATGCGGATCTGACTCTTGTACTTGTGAACCTCAGACACATATTTTAATGCGGATGTTATTATGTATTTCGAGTTCAGAATTTATTATTTATCTCTATTAATATAACAAATAGGTGAAAGTTATTATGTTCGATTATATGTTCGGATTAATCTGGGGAATTACCAGTTTGGTTTGAATAATTATTTTTGAAATAAAAGGGGAGGTACAACACGGTTATAACCGCGGGGCGCTGCTAGATCTATAATAAGTTTTCTAAATAAGTTTATTATTATTAACTAGATATGAGAACTAGATAAGTCGCTGTCATTAATAATAAATGTACTAAACCAGAAACAGCTAGCAGTTAAACGAGTAATTTGGTCCCACCTGCATATTAGATATGATATGTTTAGATAGTATATAATAATATACCTGGACAAATTCACACACGGTTAATAGACCCAAAGTAAGCTCTATGCTTGTAGTATGGAATCTATCTCACTGATACTAAAATACTGACACTGATACTGATACTACTACATAAACTAAACGTCGTTGCCAACAACTATGTCTTCACATATTGTTGACTCAGGGCGGGAGTCGAACATGTAACTCCCGACACAGTAAGCGCTCTCACTACCACTGTGCCACCGGGCTTGTCAAATTCATAAAACAAGTCTTGGCGAGTAACAAATCGTGTGTGTAATTAATCCGCCCAAATTAATATATAACACAAAAGAGTCAAACTTTGAAGTTAAATCTCGGTACAAGCGACCTCTATTACGTGCAGACTTGTCTAGGCTCAAGCTTAGGTAAAACTGTTAAGCTCAAAATATATGGTACAATATAAAAATTGTAATAAATGCCTCCCTTGTAACAGGCTTAACGAGTTGTTACGTATTTAGGCCGGTTCAGGGTTAGTTGGTTTCTATTTTTGTTAAGCAGGTGTTGCCTGGTGGGTATAGGGTGAATAAAGTTCTGAAAAGGGCTTACGTTAACTAACTTTAACTCAATCATTCAAATGTGAGTATGTGTAACGTTAATGATAATAACGAATTCTCGAATTTTGGAAACGTTGAACAAATACCGGCCATGATTTTTAATTTTTAGACTTTCAATGCATCAAAGCGAATCTAAAAGCGATTTGAACCTTTTTTTGCCATGAAAGGTTTTTTCATTAATTACTTATTTCACATGAACTATGATTCAGCTAACAGGTTATGTATAAAAACAGCTAATAAAAACAAATAAAAACATAAACACACGATTTAACGAAATAAACCACAAAACACCATCCAGTAGTTTATTGACCAACATATCCGTTCATATATTTTTTAAATTGGCTTTCTTTTCCTGTTAAAGCCATTTAAGTTCTAAATTAAGAGAAAATAGAGTTATTTACGTCAAAGTTTAGAGGATGTAGCATCTGCAGTTTGCTAACTTGGATATTGACCTGTCGAAGTTTCTCCGGCGCTGTGTGTGTGTGTCGAATAAACACATGTGGTTTATTCCGTCTCATTGTATGAATAGTACGAATGTACGAGCAGATAGGAGTATTAAGAGAACAATAAAGAGTATCTTCTAGTTAGATCCTGGCGTGATCGCACGCGTTTTATTTTAATTCATTTTTACCGCACAAAGTGATACTACACACACTGCGCTACGCAACATGCTATGTACCGCGCTACGCAACATGCTACAAACCGCGCTACGCAACATGTTACAAACCGAACTACGCAACATGCTACAAACCGCGCTACGCAACATGCTACGCACCGCGCTACGCCATTAATCTAAGAAATATAAATAGGATACATATGAAACAATATTTTTTGAATAATTATTATTTAATCTGTAATCATACACTTTTAAAAGTTAATTTATTCGTTACAAACTGCAAATAAATGAGCTGTAATTAATTTTAGAAAGTTTACTTCACATTCATAATTTATTTATAAAGTTGCGAAGTATCATACCTGACAGTATTCAATTAAATATCCGATCCGACACCACCATTTATCAAAGATCGAGATTTGATATAAATAGAGTTGGGAAATGTAGGAAACTTTCAATCTCGTTTCAGATTTTAAATTGACGTTTGAAAATCGGTCAAGATTTTTTACGTACTTCAGACGGCACACAGTTTTCAACTTTTAAACTTGCTCTAGATTTACAGTCTATTTGTAAACCAAATATTAGAACAGTGAGGAGGATAAGGTGTTATCACCGTGCTTGAATAATGCGAGTAACTTAGTTTTACTTTTAGTATTGTTGCTGATTAGTTAAAAAACAACATGGACAGCAATAATAGATACAGTCTCTTATCATTGACCGCATACAAAAAAGCAGATAGCCTGCATTGCCTTCATTTGTCACCAAGGTACTAACCTTGGTGACACATGTAGGCAACGCATACGCGTTAACTATAGCGCGTAGAAGCTTTTGAAAAATCTAATTATTTAATTAAGTAATTATTTCACTAATGTGTTCAAATCGCGAAACTTTGAATATGACTATCACAGGATACTACTATAAATACTGATGAATCTAAACAAAAGCTCATGATACCACTCTTAAGTTTGAGTAACATACTCGTTACAAGAAACTAGAAATCAATGGTTCACCAGCCATCGATCCGTTTTGAATAAAATATCTCTGTAAGTCGTCCGCCACTACTGACTACGTAACTATAAACAGTTTGTTTGTTCAAAAGAGATCAATATTTAGTTACATATAAGTTCATTACTTTTGATATTAATAATATACAACGTTGTCATGATAGCATCATGACTTTTTGATGACCTTTTGAAATAATTAAGGCTAAAATGTTTTTAACGATTTTTGAATGAACTTACGCTAATATACTAAATTAAAAGTTTATTTCCAGTTACTTAGGGTAATTTGATTTAATTTTCTTAATTAAAATAATTACGCTGTGTAAGGCAACGCTAATCTATCGTCGGACAGAAGGTGTTTACTAAATGCACGGGTGGTGACAAAATTGCAAAGAATTGTTGGAATGTGAATGCCATTTCACAGTCATACAAAGTGTGTAAGAAAATACTACTAATCTACCGACAGTACAACTAATTGTTCGAATCTATTTCATAGTTCTAACTCCTAATATATGTCGGAAGGGCTGAGTATACATATTAGAGATGGTAGTTAGGGTAGTTAGAGTCTTCTACTCGTAGTCTATAAAAAACTATGAAATAGTCCAAACTAAAGACAATATATCTGACAGAATGTTTTGTCTAATAGACTAAAAAATGTAATGGCAACTAATGTTTGACTGAGTAAGAGTAGTCTAACAAGTCTTTCTAATTACTATTGTAGCCTAATGTAGTCTACATTAGGCTCAGACTCCAATTATGATGGTCATAGTTTCGGTAAGTGAAATTTTCCAATTAATTTAAATGCGAAAGTTTGTCAGGATGGATGAATGTACGTTTGTTACTCTTTTACGCAAAAACTACTGAACAGATTTTGATATTCCAAAATTCTCACGGAAACGGTTTCAACATGAGTAAGACCGCGAGTAAGCTTCTAAAACGTTTGCCTTGCTTTTCACTACGAGAATGTACCAGTCTGACCACATTAGAACCCTAACAGCGGTCGATACACTCATGACCAACACCCCACCTATCGAAGGATGAAGGAAAACAACTAATTAATGAATAGAACTGATACATCATTTTGTTTGGAAGTCTCGGTACCGCAGGAAGACAGATACTTTAAACTCTAACTTAGAAAAAACTTTTAATACCCTTCTTGTTCTGTAGGGGTTATAAAAGTAATTAAAATAAGAAGGTCTAGTAGGTTAGAAGAAAAATACTGTCAGAGTTTTTAGACCGCCTAAAATACCTCCGACGGGGTCTAACGATTGAAACAACGCATGGAAAAATGAACTATGAAGCTACTATATGCTAATTTTTTCTATACTAATATTTTAAAATATTCGGCGTCAAAAAGTACGAGTATATTCAGGTAGTCTAACATTTGGAAAATATCAACATGTTTTATGAAAATTTTAAGTGGACTTTCAGAGTAAAGTATTTATTAAATTGTAATCGATCTATATTCGATATCTTGACAAAATTATTAAAATGATGGCAAAGTAGCTTATAATGGTTTTAAGTAGTCTTATAATTGTCATCCCATGAATGATATGAATTCAGTCTTGAGGACAATATAAAACATATCACTTCATATCTATAATAGACCTAGAGCCCGTGAACCCCAGACCTTCGTTATTTTATAAAAGCTGAAAGTTTGTCAGCGCATGCTCCCACACACAGGTAAGAACGATGGACTAATCTAAAATGAATCGCTGAATCTGTTGCTAAGCGCATAACTTGAGAACGACTGCACCAAATTGGATGATTCTTTTTTTAAAGTGTTCCTTATTGTCAGGACAAGGTTTTTATATAATAAAAATAAGGAATAAAAATCTCAAAATTCCCACGGGAACGGGGGCGCTGCGGGTGAAATCGCGGGGCACAGCTAGTTTATTATAAAACAAAGTCCCCGGCCGCGTCTGTCTGTCTGTCTGTTCGCGATAAACTCGAATACTACTGCACCGATTTTGACGCGGTTTTTTTATTAGGTAAATGATTCATGAGGGAGGTTTATATATAACTAGCAGCGCCCGCGGTTTTACCCGCGTTATACCCGTTCCCGTAGGAATTTCGGGATGAAAAATAGCCTATAACCTTCCCGTTGAATGCGGCTATCCATTACAAAAAGAATTATTCAAATCGGTTCAGTAGTTTCTGAGATTAGCGCGTTTAAACAAACAAACAAACAAACAAACAAAACAAACTCTTCAGCTTTATAATATTAGTATAGATATATATATATAATTCCCGAAATTCCCACAGGAACGGGCACAACGTGGGTAAAACCGCGGGGCGCTCCTAGTCAAAGGTAAACGTCAATTTCCAGGCTACTTATAACAGTAAATGTCAGTTGCTCTCATGGTTATTAAATAAAACCGTATTTAACATTTCAAATTGAAGTTCATAATAAATTAAAAAGCTCTTTTGCATGCAAATCGAGCGAAAGTCACTTTAAATATTAAAGTAAGACAATTTAGTTTTAAATTATTAATTATTTTATTACCTTTCTTTATAAGTGTTATATCATTTAATTCTAATATACTTAAACTATTATAAGTTAGAAAATAACGCATAAATTAAAATATGTATAATTTGAAATCATTATTATTTATAATTAATCATTATCGACGTTTTAAAATAGGTAAATTAATTTTACGCTTACCTTTATCATTATCAGTTCCAATTTTGGCTTCATACTTCAATATATTCAATAATTCTACACTCATTTTAGTCCATTAACAGTCAAGTTACCATTCACACACAAATACAAAATGTGAATAGAAATCCCGAACAGCTACAAATAATGAACAAACTTACGATAAAATAAACTAAAGTATTTAATTTAAATAAACTTAGCAGAAATCTTATTTCGTGATTCACTCCGTCCTCAATTTCGTAGCGATCCGTAGTCGTAGCAAACGTGTGGCTACGTCGGCCTACGACGTAGCACTGCCGTAGATCTCGTAGTTCGTAGCTGTTAGTAATCGGATGTTAGCTTTACAAAAATATCTTTTCATATTTTAAATGCTTAATGGAATAAATATTTTAGGCTTAACTGAATGATTCTGGAACAATAACGTTTGAACTTTGTATTTTTTAATACATTACTGTTGTAATTGAATAAAATGAACAATTGGGTTTTGTAATAATTTTTGTTTTACCAATTATGTTAGGCCCTCGGGGCGTTGGGAGTTTTTTGAACATTAAACCAATGTTACAAAAGTGATGCTCACAGTTGTGTCGAATTTCGGTTCAGGAAAGTCGTGAACATTAAAAACAAAGCTATTTTATTACTTTGTAACAAATACAATGTCGAGTTTAAAGTTTCGACGACTTTCCACTTCTGTACAACGATAGAAAATATAATTTTAGAAGCACTTTGGCTCAAACGCGATACAATACTTAGAAGCAATTTTATGTGTCCCATTTTCGTTTTGTTTCTACATAACCTGTAGAGAAGGATATTCTTTGTATGTGATTTTAACAATCGCTTTGCTTTGCGAAACACACATGAATGAAACTACTTTTTGTATTGTGATGAGTTTGAATGGGGAAAAAGTGATGTGTTACGAAGTACAAGATGATTCCATCTAATACTTTACTACTAAAACTCAAATTTCAGCACTTTATTTTTTGGTAATATGACGGATTTCACTCACATTTTCCAAGGTCGAACTTGTTTTTTATTATTATTAAGTAATGTACTTCGAAAATGCGGCTCCTTTTTTTAACGATAAGATACACTCTTTAACCTCCGCTACTGGTCTAGTAAAATGAATAACCATTTACTACTTTGTGTTTCCTAGTAACTGATCTTTTGTCTCTTTTTTACCTTTAAAAAGAAAAGCGATAGGAATAGTAATTAAGAAAACATTTCCTCTCATACGCCATTAGTCTCACCGGAGACATTAACCAGAAGTTTTTTGCTTCCTTAAAAATGTTACTCGAAGTGACACTTTACTAAACGGTACAAAGTTTCTCAACAGTTTTAAATTAAAGCAAAATTAACTTCGTTAATTAAGATTAATTGCTCTTGATAAGTACATTATAATTAGTTACGGCCGAAGTACTTTTAACTTTTTGAGACAACATGTTTCATATTCGAAATCAGCGGTAACTCGTGGAAATATGGTATTAATAAATAACTTATAGAATAATCTTCTTAACTATAAGAGCTCTCTTCTTGGGGATGGAGTTCTCTCCACTTTTCTCTATTTTCTTCTAACCTCTTTAGCTGTTCGTATGACACGACGTTTTCTCTAAGAGTAACAGAATTATATGACCGTAAAAATGAATGTGAGTCAACGCCAGAAACTAAATTTTTCACCTTCTCCTATTTAAAATATATGTACAAAATGTGTATCTAACATAGACTAAACTTTATTTGTTGAACAAAAGGTTTTTTTATAAAAACATATTTTATATCCAACTCAATAAAAAGACCAAAAAACTTTCTTAAAACAAATACAAACTTTTCAATTAAAAAAAAATAGATCGAAGAAGTTCCGCCATTCTTGAAGACAATCACGAGTTGGACTCAAAAAAGATCGGGATTTCCTTTTGTTTGACTTCTGAATGTATTTAAAACGCATCTATTTTCTGTTTATTCTTTGCTCCATTTCTTTACTATTCAACGAATGCTTTGTAGCTTGGGTTAGCTTCAAGCAAGATTTTCTATTTACTAAGTCTAATTGAGCATGAATAGTAAATAAAGGTTGTAAAATATAAATGTAATTTTGATAGTATTTATCTGAAGATAATGGAACATCTAACTCATATCTCGCTATGGAGTACTATAATCTAATTAAATCACATACCATGTTGATTCAGCTTGTATACTAAAATGTACATGTCCATTACTGTAATAGAGTATTTACATACTCGTATTTGACCATGAGAGTTATTATTGAGTTAGAATACTATTCGTTATTCATTATATACATATCATCATGATGGCAATATAGTTTTTTGCAATTTAGTATACATTTGTACATTAAATTCTCTATTGTTAGAACGATTTTAATGCCATACAAATAAATAAGACGACAAATATACCAAAACACAGAATTTCCTGCAGTAATTTGACATTTCTTTATGAGATAACCCGTAACATTGCGGGGAGCTGCCAGTACACAAATAAATCTCGACTACACGCTCGTCCATTTCTACTTTGTGATCTGCTCCGCGTGGTTCCGTTCTACCCGCGATAGATGGCGCTAGTGTGAATAATTTGTAGATCACGCTAACGGTATTTTCCCAGTTTTAGTAGGAACGCGCACATACATTTTGTTGATCAGGGAAAAACTTCCTCTTTATATAATCAATTAATCAATTAATTGCAATTATTGTTGTTGTAAATCTCATTTAACATCAGATTTTAGAACCAACAACCGAATCCTACTAATATTAAAAATGCGAAAGTTTGTGAGGATGGCTGTATGCATGAATGTTTGTAATCCTGTCACGTAAAAACTACTGAACGGATTTGGATCAAACTTAACACTAATATAGGTAATACATCAGAATAGCACATGGGATAAATTTTATCCCGAAATTCCTGTGGAAACGGGTACGACGCGTGTAACACCGCGGGGCACGGCTAGTAGTACCCATCCATGTCCGTATGTTGTAAACACATTCTAATTTAATTACCCATATTTATATTGACATTCTGCTATTGACAGCGCATTGGAGTCGTAATTCGGTTCACATTTATTTGCTCGGGCCCTCGCTCCGTTCCGGGTAATCAAAACATCCGAGAGGAAAATCAGTATAAAACATATCCTAAGTCTACTCTGGTGGTTTTATGTGCACACTGAATTTAATTATATTACTGTGTTATATGAATATTTACTAAGAACTAAGAACACATTTTTCTATATTTTTTTGTATGAAAAATATGGAACATATAAAAATTCCATCCCGAAAAGGGTTAAACGGGATGAAAACGATTGTACATGAATGTTTATTGTAAAAATGGAAAAAAAAACATTTTGTACCTTCTGCAAACACTACCTACACACAGGTCTGAAATAATGAAGACATTTATAAAACTTTTTTGGAAAGTAAAATTCTCGTTGGCTCTACTGATAGTGCCAAGCGGTGGTGCCAAGCGGTAGTGCCAAGCGGTAGTGCCAAGCGGTAGTGCCAAGCGGTAGTGCCAAGCGGTAGTGCCAAGCGGTAGTGCCAAGCGGTAGTGCCAAGCGATAGTGCCAAACGGTAGTGCCAAGCAGTAGGGCCAAAGCAAATAAACGTAAAAGCATAATGTCCTCAATCCGTGAGTGAAATCTTGATATATAACCGGTGAACCATATTACGCTACGAGTGTCACTGCTCGTAAACATTTCATCCCTCTTGCCACACAAAACATTTTATAACTCGCGGAAATAAACCACTAATGCACACTATACATCAATATCGAATCTAGCTGTGTTTTTTGTAACAGATTTTAGAATTATTCTATGGAATGTTTTTTTTAATCATAAATAACTATTCTGTTGGGTATTCAGAAAATTAAAAAATATGAATATAATTAAGTGTACAGTTTATTATTTAATCCTACTAAAATTAGTTTGTGAGGATGGATGTATGTTTGTTGCTCTTTCACGAAAAAACTACTGGACGGATTTGGATGAAACTTTACAGTAATATAGATTATACATCAGAATAACACATGGGACACATTTTATCCCGAAATTCCCGCGGGAACCGATACAAAGCGGGTAACACCGCGGGGCGGGGCTAGTACCTAATATAGTAGATTTATGCATTAACTGTATACTCTTTATTATCTACGTGACTTCCCTGAACGATAGAGAGTCCTTAGCCTTATCAGAATTACAATAGATATCAGTACTACTATAGACACTACTTGTATTTTAATTATATTCTATGCCTACAATAAAACAAAAAATACTATCTACAACCTAAATTTTTTATAATAAATAATCTATCTCTCATTAAAAGCACTATCAGGCAAAAGTTACAGTAAAACCACACTCACCAGTCATAAACTATATTAAATCAAATTATAAACAGACATTCACAGAATTCAATAAACACTCTCCCACGCCTCACGTTCTTGGCGTTCTCGTTTCACTTGCTCCACCGTCGGGGAGAGGTAAAGGTAATCGTCTTCGAGCTTTGTCCATTCATCTTTAGGCAGTACGACCCTCTGGACACTCAGCTGGGTCGCGCGGATGATCCGGTAGTTACGCTCGTCCAGCAAGTGGGCAGGGATCCGGCGGAGGGCCTCGAGGACGTCATCGTCTTCATAGAGGCAGTCGTCGCGGAGCAAGCCTGCATGGGGTTGACAAGGAACCTTGGTTATGGTGCAGTTATAACTGAGTGTGTAAACTCCCTACCTTTAGTAGAAAAATCAACTATGGTTTTTATCAGTTCAAAGAAGTTGTCCTGATCATAACGTAATAGTTCACGTTTTAACTTTTTTTTAAGTAACATAAACTACTGCGACTGGAATTTCACATAAAATTGCCTGTAATGTTCCACTGCGGGGTAAAGGCCTCTCATTTGTTATTGCCATGTAATTGTAGTTTGCAGTTTGAAGTCTACTATTTCCCTAGTACATACTGGCTTATTTTCATGCAAGTAAAACGAAATAAACTACAAATTACCGTATTGATTGAATCCTGAGATAGCGTAGGCCCATTTTTGCATGGAATCTGCAAAAAAACATACCATGAAAGAAAATTCAAGAGAATGAATAATTGTAAACTGTCAACGATTTTTTCATAATGACGTTTGTACACTTACTTTTCCCCAAAAGAACGGCTGTAAGTCTTAGCGCCATTGTTAAGTTTACTAAATAGAATTATCAGTAATAATGGGCTAAAATTGTGAATTTTAGAAAAAAAACTTTTCTGAATCACCAAGATTGACTTCAAACAAATGTCAATCAGTGCCTCATTCCATAGACATAACATAGAACCTCCTCGCATATTTCTGATATTTCACCACGGAATACTTCACTATATTAATCCATGTAATAATTAAGACGACGTGTGAACACGCTCATCGCGTTTGTGAGGGGTGAGGTATCTTCCCCCCGCGCTTTATGTTCGCGGACCTGTCACTTTTATAAATTTATGTCACTGGAAATCTAATAAGGGTCCCCGTACACTTGATCGGCTATCGGTATTGTCTTTTACAGATACCAATTTATTTTTCATCAGTATGAATGAGTTGACGTGTTATCGGTAATATCGGTATTGTTATCTTAGCGCAGTCGGGGCAGACATTTAAATAAAAAAAATCCAGGGAGCGATTTATTTTTTAAACGTCAGGGGGGGGTGTGGTTGGGAGTATAAATCTCGATTTTCGAACTAATCCCGGTAGAGGGTTCGCCGCCATCTTGTTTTAAAGTTAAATTTTTTCGTAAAATTTAATATTTTTTTTACGCTAGGATAAACTTGGTAGTATAACACTGCAAATATTGATCCTAGCGTAAAAATGATAATAGCCAAACTTGTGGAAAATTAAATTTCCAACAACTTTCGATAGGACCATTTTTGCTCTAAAGTTGAAAATTAACGAGTTATTTCAGAAAAACTAAAAAATTAACTTTTAAACAAGATGGCGGCGAACCCTCTGGTTCGTCTTCTTGTTCATCTTGTTTTAAAGTTAAATTTGTTGAGAATTCATTGAATTTGTTGAGAAGGCATTGTATTTGTTGAGAATTCTGCATTACTATACCATGTTTCAAAATCCCAGATCAATTATGTAAACAAAGTTATGTCAAGATTTGACACTGTCAATGTAGGAGGTCAGATGTGTCGAACCTTCGGGTAATTTCATTTAAAAATATTGTTGCCCAGCAGTGGGACAAACCTGTTTTCCTTGGTCACGGTATCACGCGTGAATGGCTGGACCGATTTCATTAATTCTTTTTTTGTTGTATTTGTTATTATTAGAAGGTTCTTACGGAAAAAAATATTAAGAAAATCTCTCAGAAATATTGAAAAATATACATTTAATTTTGCATATTTAAAAAAACACGCGGAACGAATGTCAATGTCATTCACTAAGGCGGTACGAAGTTCGCCGGGTCAGCTACACGGATTTTATGTGCTCCGGACTTTTTGCGCGTTGTGTGCGTTACTGCATATAATTACATAGGTTCTATTTTCACAGACTAAAAAGTGCGTCACGGATAGTCTGTCGTCTGCGCTGCACCTAAGATATTATTTGCGATGTTCGTACAGAGCGAGCGTGCGCGACGAAGCAGTACGTGTCTACTCCCAACAAGGCCCCGCGGCCGACTGAGTGACTAGAGCACCGTCAACGCGAGCGCTATAATTATGTTTTATTTCATTGAATAAACTAACTTCCATTTAGAGAAAAACCATCTGTACTACCATATGGGATTTGATGTAAGGTTTATGAAAATATAAATTTTGTACTTGTTTTTTCTTTACAATCGCCGTGAAACTGTAAAATTTCAATAAAATGTCGATTTTTTACGATTTTCACGATTTTTTTCTATCGAGGCAAATCACTCTAATCGTGTTTCGAAGTGTATAACAATACAAAGCATATTTTTACCTTTACGACAGTAGGAATATCATTCCATAAATTTTAGCGGTTGATATCCAAAAACTGTTTCTAACACAACTCTTTCGCGATGTTTTACGCTTCTGGTCTTACCACTTCGTCTTAAAGTAAAAGTAAAGTATTAGCCTGTAATGTCCCACTGCTGGGCAAAGGCCTCTCATCTCACTGAAGATATCAGTACAGTGAGGAGGATTAGGCATAAACACCACGCTTGCTAAATGCGGGTTGGTGATCTCAAACCCGAGCTATGTTTGAAAAGTAGGTAACATGTTTTCGCTCGACCCGGGAATTGAACCTGGGACCTCAGTCTTGGCAGGCGAGTGCATATACCACTAGACCACCGAGGCGTTATCTATTAAAAAACCGCATCAAAATCTGTTGCGCAGTTTAAAGAATCTAAGCATGCTATAGGGACAGACAGTGGAAAGCGACTTTGTTTTATACTATGTAGTGATACATATACTGTATACCTAATCCTATCCTACACATACTAGTATTATAAATGCGAAAGTTTTTGAGGATGGATCATGTATGTTTGTTACTTTTTTACGAAAAAACTACTGGACGGATTTTGATGAAACTGTACAGTAATATAGGTTATACATCAGAGTAACACATGGGATACATCGTATCCCGTAGTTCCCACGGGAACAGATACAACGCAGGTGAAACCGCGGTGCGCAGCTAGTAGCTACATAGAAATCAAACTAAGAAATCGATGTGACGCCATTATGAATTCTCGCGGACGGTAGGCATTCTGTAAATAAACGAAGGTAAAACTACTTTAGTCGTTAAATAAACCGATCGAGTATTGATTGACAACTGAAATATTCGTGTACTATGACCAGTGGCGTATTGTGTACTGTGTTTAGAATAGTGAGGTGTGTATTTATAGATTACTAGCCGCGCCCCGCGGTGTTACCCGCGTTGTACCCGTTCCCGCGGAGATTACGGGATGAAATGTATCCCATTGTCTGTTTGTCTGTATGCTTGAATCTTTAAAATTACGCAACGGATTTTGATGCGGTTTTTTGTAATAGATAGAGTGATTCAAGAGGAAGGTTTTTATGTAAAAAAAATCCCGAAATTCCCACGGGGACGGGCACAACGCGGGTAAAACCGCGGGGCGCTGCTAGTTATTAATAAACGCGTAATAAGAACATTTTAGCTATCAAATGTTTTGTCACTTTCTGACATACACAATTTTCCGAAGAGCAAAAGAGACAAAACACAGTGTAACAGTGTTTTAGTTACAACGCGAGATTTATTATATTAGAATATAATTTCAGATAAGACTAGTTTGTCTTCTGTAAGCTTATTTTTATTAAAATATTAATTACCTTTGTTTGTACGGACCACGTTGAATTATTAATGTTGTTATTGTGTACTGTTTCGTACTTAATTATTTATATTTAATAACTCATCCGAAAATAGCTCACAGTATTTAAATTAATAATGCTGAAATTATTATTAATTTTGGTATGACCTGTGTTAAACTGTTTTTTCTACGCATTTTTTGATTTTCTGAAGATATAAGTTCAGTAGAACGATAAGTTATACACATTATGGTCTACAATATACAGTACTAGCTCTTTACATATATGTACCCTGCGCTTTTACCCGCTTTGCATCCTTACCTGCGTATGGAATTTTGGCATGAAAAGTAAATTTTAAGTAGTTTGGTACAAACCTTCAACGTCCAAGTCGCTAGTCCAAGTCGAAGTCGCTAGCCTGCACAAGCCTTAATTTATATTTAGTTTAAGGTAAAACCCCACTATGCAGTATACTCTTTTATCCGCAACAATAAAGTTTCATGTATCCATAGCCGTATAATATCCAATAAAACTTTTATATCGACTATAAAACACCAGATTTTAATCCTATTTCCAGACTATTACTTATGAACCATCATAGACTGGTTAGATGGCATTTTTATTGAGCTATTTCACTCAAATTGAGGCTAAAATGTGGCTAAGTTGCTTTAATAAGATATGATATGAATGGTCAATTCTAAGGTTTATTCGTAATACATAGAGATTTGACTATAAAACCCGGTTAATGCTGAAATAATATCGTGGGAGTAGATACGTCTTTCTTTACTCTCGTATTAAACCGTAATAACCTATTGTTATAGACATAAAAGACAAAACGCGTCTAATGTAAACATATAAGTTTAATGAACTCCTAGGTTTGTCTTAGTTTTGTGTCTAACATATCTACCCTAAACGGGTCATTTCAGTTATTAGAAAAGTAAGACTCCAGGCCTATGCTATCCTTATATTAATATATTATTAATAACATACATACACGTAACTTGGATTAAGATTCTTCTTGTTTTTTAAGTAAATTTAAAATATGTAGTCGCTCGTGGAAATGCCCAATCACTCAAAGCGCTACATTTTTCGCTCAAATCGCTTACCCAATCAGGAAAAAGCGTTAATCTAAGCGTGAAAGATGTGTGGCTATCTGCACGACATGATTGACAGCTTATTGACAGCTTAACAGATTACACAGCGAAGAGGTAGAATCTAGAACGGTGCGGGCTTTGATAAAACGTGCAAAACTCGATATGCCGGATTTCATTTATTGGAACCGAAATTACCCAGTAACGCCCATTAGCCCCTCATATGCCGGAACGCGGATCCAAGCCAGACACAATTGATTTTCTATTGTGTTTCTAATCCCGGCAAACAAAAGGTTAAGACAGCAATAATTAATAAACAATGTTAATATGTACCAAAAGGATAGTCGTAGTTTTCAAATTCTTTTGTTGAAGCTTCGTTTGAGCTGTAAATATGACATTTTTAATTGAGTAGTGCGAGATTTATAGCGGAGCGGAGCTGTGCGGAGCCCGATTAACCAATCACAGCGCGTTGAGATTGTCAAACAACGCATTGACATTGTCAAAATCTTTTCGTAACGCATTGTGATTGGTCAGTCGAGCTCCGCACAGCTCCGCTCCGCTTCAATGGAGACGCACCCTTATAGTCATATTTCATTTTCATCTCTTAGTGTAGGGCCACATCTGCGGTACGTACAGCGCCGAACCTTCCGCTCTATGACACATCAGTCGAAATTACGCCGCGTACTGATGTGTCATAGATAACTTGAAATACACTACGAGCGTATTTAGCGGAAGGTTCGGCGCCGTACGTTCCGCAGATGTGGCCCTACACTTAATGGATATGATTTGTACATACAATTAGTAGTGATGTTTGAGCTGTACCCTAACATATTTTACTCCAAATGATTGTATTTCAAGAAGAGTATTTACAACAAAACTTGATTACAACTTGGGATATACAACATTCTGGTTGGTATTTTTTAATACTACGCCAGCAACGGTTAAAAGCTCAAAAACTTTATTTCTATTGTTTTAAATTCTTAAACCACCCAACATTTTATTTCTGAACATTCTCCAGACATCTTAGCGAGAACTTAACTCGTCTTTATTAAGAAGTGTGGTCAAACAAAGCGTTCCAGACAAAAGAGTTGAGATTACTCACTCTTTTGTTTTTACTTAATTATTTCTTGGAACTCGACTCTATGGTTTGTCAGACTTCGTAAACAAGAGCGATAAGTCGTCGATGACATAGACAATTATAGATATAGAATTATTCAAATATCGATCTCGATCTGTAATTTAAGGTGTTATTTTCAAAACTCTGACATTTGAATGTAAATAAATGTCAATTTTTATTTAATTTATTACCTATCCCAACCGGCTATTAGTGATAGCAAATAAAGTTTTGACATTATTTCGGTCCCAAGTCCGTGGATTTACAGCCGTAAAAATGTGATAAATACGAGATTAACATAAATACATGTCATCTCATAAATCAGTCTACTATTTAACACTAATAGATAAATAAATCTCTCGTTAATACCATGTCTAGCGCCCGTACTCAGAGACGTCAAATTCTTCCATAGTAGAGATTTATTGACATGAAAAAAAGTAAAAAGTATTAGCCTGTAATATCCCACTGTTGGGCAAAGGCCTCTCGTCTCACTGAAGATACAGTGAGGAGGTTTCAGGCGTAATCACCACGCTTGCCTAGTGCGGGTTGGTGATCTGAAACCCGACATGAAATGTATGAAAAAAAAATTGACGATTAAAAGGACGTCTGTAAGCGGCAGTCAGGGCTCTTTCAAATTGATATTCGTAATACATAGAGATTTGACGATAAAACCCGGTTAATGCTGTAATAATATCATGGAAGTAGTCTTTCTTTACTCTCGCAATAAACTAATCAAAACGCAAGTAAGTCAAAACGCGTCTAATGTAAACATTTATAAGTTTAATGACCTCCTAGGTTTGTCTTAGTTTTGTGCCTAACATACCCGTCCTGCTACGTGCGTTTTAATCCAGTCAAAATAGACAAAATTATGATTCCAGTTTGCATTAATTCCCAACAAGCTGGATTTTTGTGCAGGCATTGAATACGTCATTACAAATGACATTATTTTGTGTAAAAAGCAAAAGAACATCCATGCGCGAGAACGAATGCGGACTACAGTGATGCGTGGCCGGAAGACTAACACGTTGAAATTGAAAGAAACCTAATAAATAGAAAACATTGTTAATTATAGGTGAACAACTGTGAACAACCCAAATAGCGATCGAACAAACATAATTTGAAGATAATTACCGACATACTTCTCTATTAAACATTCTGGATAATGTTACAAAGTATTTCAAATTCATAATGGTGTTTTAATTGGTTTTAATAATGGTTTGTTTGGTGTGTGACGTCAATGTACCGTTTACATTTAAGGTTAACGCTTGCTTGATACCGATAGCAAATAAAATCGCTCGCTTTCTTGGGGATACTAGTTTTCTATAAATCTACAAAAAGTGCAGGAATTAAGAAGACTTTTCTGTGTAGTACAGACTTTTTATTTCATCAAATAAGGACAATAAGAGGATTTCATAAAGTTTCAAACATCGTATTTTAAGCGCAATTTTGTAAGAAATGTTTCATACTTGGCGTCTTTCATACAAATACAAACATTTCAACGTCGCGACCCGCACCAGGCATGCAGCCGCACTATGTGTAGTCTTGTGCTTTAAATCACTGAATTGGGAACATCTATACTAATATTATAAAGAGGTAAAATTTGTAAATTTGTTTGTTTGTATGTTCGAGGTAATCTCAGGAATTTTCAGTCCGATTTGAATAATTCTTATTGTAATAGATAGCCACATTCAACGGGAAGGTTATAGGCTATTTTTATCCCGCAATTCCTACGGGAACAAGCACAACGCGGGTAAAACCGTGGGGCGCTGCTAGTAGGTACTAAATCAATGAATATTATGTATTGAATCATCAAAAACATTGTAATAACTTTTAAAGTGGTTTAATCCACCCATTAGTATGTATGGGACAATACGGCTAATAGTATTATATTAATGAATCAGCAATAAGTAGTATTGCCATAGCTTAAAATCAATTAATTACCTACATACGTAAAATAAAAAGGATTTTTTCTTCGATGGCATATAAATCTTCTTCTTATCGAGTGGATGGTCAACCTGACCAATCCTGGTGTCAGAGTTATTGAGCCGCCAAAGGCATATAAAGCCTTATTGAGATTGTAATAAGGATTGTGTTTGCTTCATAAACCAGTGCGCCGTGAGTTCAACGTGACCTGTAAGTAACCGGAAACAGTCGATAACTTTTATTAATAATCCAATACTATTTCTTAATCCAAGTTCACTGACTTACTTGAACTTTAACTAGTCTACTACTACGTAAGGTAGGGATGTGTGTTGGTATGTTATAGGTTTTTTTAAAGAATTTTCTCTTAATTCTCATAACCGCTTTAAAAACGGAATGCAGACGTACGTAAATAACGTCTCTTTACACAAAATGAAACGTCTATATTGAGTTATATGTATATCCTAACGCGACATAGACCTGTTTCATTTAGTATAATGAGTGCAAATCGTGTGAGTTTAAAAAGTATGTGAGCAAACTTACGTTTGTTTTACTATTCAGGAGCACTTCATGTGTATCTGTGGCATCTGTGTGTATGTACGTAATTGTAATACAATGCGACAACATTCCTAACAGCCAAAAACGTACTTAACTATTGGAATATATACAAGAAAATTCCTATTAACATGCTCGATTTTGCGTGCATTTCTAAAACTTGTTCGGTTAAAAATATGTTCGATTTTAATAGCAATCCTATAACACTTTCTTGAAATGTAATCAACGGTCTAGCAAGCAAAGACACATACAAATGCTAGTATTGAATATTTTGACAGGTTGATCACCAATTCCGTATTCCGTCTATATTCAATTTAACGAGGTATATTGTGTGCCTCCGTGACATTTCGAGGAACGAACGTAAAAAGCAATAGCCATGTTCGCGACAACTCGAAATCAATATTCATATTTTAATCATAAGTAGTTTGCTTTGAAGAAGGTTTTTGGTGTGTTTTGAGTGGGAAAAATAAGTGAATTAGTATTTTATTGTAGTAAGCTTTAAGGGTGCTTTCAAATTATGCGTTTCGTGTCGGACCGCTGCGGTGCCGAAGCGGTGCGTTTGTCGTGTTGTGAACGTACGATCGTGTGTTTTCATACAAAACGAGCCGTGCGGCAACAGTGCGTACTAAAATTATAACACGACAAACGCACCGCTTCGGCACCGCAGCGGTCCGACACGAAACGCATAATTTGAAAGCACCCTTAGGTGAAGTATTTTACTCGACTAGTATGCCTAATTTATGAATTTTGTTTTATATTTAGGTAAGATACGTTCTGTAAACAATAACGATGTTAATATTACTTTCCGTTTTTAATTTTACACGTTTTTCACATAAAATATGAGCAATTTAGTAGGATTTAGTGACAAGATACTACTTTAGTACGGAGCTAAAGGCTGCAAGGCCGCCTGCCGGACTCAGAGACGTATATTAAATCGACACTTAACTAAATGACGCAAGGTCATACATTACAGGTCACTCATCACTCATTAATTCTCTACTAAGGAAACATTTGACGTCTCAAGAGTACAGGCGCAAGGACCCTTTCAATTAAAGCGTTTTTAGTCGTTCTGCTGAGGTATCACGGTAAGAAAATGTTTGACGCATGCTTCGCATTACCTGAGTCCTTTTTACATACATGCTTATTCTTTTTATCCAACATTTATATAACAAGCAAAAATAAATGTAAATATAAAACTACAAGTTCATAAAGCACGGTTGATAAACCTTCACTTCGACATGATTTATGAATTTCAAATGGAATGTCGCTCGGGAACCTATCAGAATGCACATCGCAGATATCGTGATCATTTATTTTGTCATATCATTTATGTATACTTTGATTTATGACCTTTGATGACCTTTAGGTAACTGACTAATGCTTAGAGGCTAGAGGCGACTAGAGGTAAAGTTCGAACAATAATTTTGATGTATACTAACTAATCAAGTAAAGTATTATCCTGATGTCCCACTGCTGGGCAAAGGCCTCTCATCTCACTGTAGATATCAGTACAGTGAGAAAGATTAGACTTAATCACCACGCTTGCCAAATACGGGTTGGCGATCGTAAACCTGAGCCATGTCTTAAAAGTAGGAAACATATTTTTGCTCAACCCGGGAATTGAACCCGGGAAGTCCGGCTAGGCATACTACTAGACCATCGAGGCGATACGTATTTTTATCAAAAAAATGTTGTCCAACAGCTGAGCAAAGCTCGACACCTAAAGGGATATTCATAAAAACATTTTTCACTCCATAATTTGAGTTCGAATTTCAAAGGTTTATGAAACAATTTCGGGGTCAGACCTCAACTATGTATAACATGTTGAATAGTTCCTATATCCTAAATATAGCATTATTCTCAAAAGCAGCAAGCCACTGCCTTACAATATATTACAATAGAATAATTACAACGTAAATCAATGACATGGTTGGTCAATCAATCATTCAATTGACAATACCTATCAACTTCCCTGTATTCATCGTGAACTATACTTAGGGTGCTTTCAAATTATGCGTTTCGTGTCGGACCGCGGCGGTGCCGAAGCCGTGCGTTTGTCGTATTGTGAACGTACGATCGTGTGTTTTCATACAAATCGAGCAGTGCGGCAACAGTGCGTACTAAAATTATTTCGCGGTACCGACGCCGCACTGTTGCCGCACTGCTCGATTTGTATGAAAACACACGATCGTACGTTCACAACACGACAAACGCACCGCTTCGCCACCGCAGCGGTCCGACACGAAACGCATAATTTGAAAGCACCCTTACACAGTCCTCTAGACTATAAGTAAGTTCGTGTAGGTCAGTGGCCAACCCTGGTGTCGGCGTTTTTAGATCTTCAACATGGTCAAACAATTTAAACAACCGGGGCTGACAATTTAACGTGCCCTCCGAAGCACAGTCGCGTTCAGATAGAAATGCCGCTATCGGCCACCCATCCAAGTAGGGTGTGACCTGCACTTTACTTAACAATCGCATTGAGTTAACATCGCTTGGTCAAACTACGCCACGAGATCTACAATGAACATACTCGTATATGAAGGAGCTCATGGAAGGAGCGAATATTAGAGACAAGACTATTTTTCCTACCAAACTTTTTTGTAGAAAAGAACAAGTACATTTCTATTCCATTCTATTCCAGTGCCTGTGGTACAAAATCTCCATGCATTATTATTCTCACGTATAATATCTAATTTGTAGTGAAACCTCTTCATATATCATTGAGGCTTACGAAAATGCCTTCCGATCTTTTGTGAGCCTAAATAAATATTAGCATTGTATGCTCGCAGCAAAAATGTTTGTTCTCATACTTCGCAGACAATACGGTACATTAGCTCTTGTTGATATTTTAACACGTTTTAGGGTTAATTTGATGTACCTTATTAACTCGCTTTTAGGGAAGGAAATAATAGCACACTCAACTAGGAATAGATTTCATTTGTTCAAACCATGTTCAAACATACCATTCTGATATCTGCCGCAATTAGAGACGTCCATTAAATCACAATTTAACTAATTGATGTAGTTTTGTCGTACATTACATGTCACTCATTAAAGCTCTGAGTACGGTGTAGGTAAATAACTTTATTTGATAATTTTTAAATATACCATTATATATAGTCGTAGATATAAGCCTACACTATTGAATTTCACACACGTCCACTCCTTTGGTTCACACGTCAATCTCAAAAGACCCCTTCGTTCAAGGCATAAAGTTTTTGTTTATGTTTGTTTTGTTTAGTTTGGTTTTACTCCTGATAACTAGTATAGGTACATGGTTTATTTTACTATCTAAGGCTTATAAGCATTCTGTCCCACTACAATGTGTTGTTCACAATTAATTAACGACTTAGAAACTTCTTCTTGAAACTTGAAACTCTTTAAAAACTGAAAATAACCAACAATCTGCCTGAACATACATGGAGTGACCTTTAAAATGGGAACTGTATATTCAATTGTTTCTTACGGCAGTTAAATTCAAACATGATTTCATTCATCATGATTTTTTAACCGAAGACAATTCCTTTCAATGTGGAAAATGGTTCAGTGGTGGAGTAAGAATGGCACGAAATCACTAAACCTTTTTCCTCTTCAGAAGGAATCGTCTTTAGCTGAAAAATACTACATTGACTCTCGTTACAAAAAAGAAAGTCAAGTCATACAAGGAATTTGCGTACGTGACAGTACTGAAGAAACACATAAATAAGCTGTGATCTCCGAACAAATGCGTTCATTTAGGTCTCAATCGCACGAGCGCTGTTTTACCGCGCCTTAAAAAATGTTGAGAAAGAACAAACGCATTACCAAGTTCATGAGGGTTGGCGACGAAGCCTGGGTCTGAGAATTGTTATAAAATATGTGTGTGTGTATATAGTAGTATCAGTTAGTTCGATTCCATATTATAAGCTTTTAAAGCTTAGTTTGAGTCCGTATTAACCGTAAGTGATTAACCGTAAGTGAATTTGGGCAAATTTGTTTATTTATTTAATTATGATACTACTACAAAATGCCACACAGGGCTTCCATGCTCTATTCACAACGCCCAGCGTTCCAAATTCGACGTTACCTGAACTTAACAGGCGTTTAAAAAGCGCCCCTACGATGAGACTTAACACAAGAGGTATGCAGTACAGGAATGAGCGTCATTCAGTACGACGAGTGGCCATTTTGTATTTGTCAGGAGGTAGGTAACGTTCTGACAAATACAAAACGGTTATTTTTTTACGAGACGTTACATTATATATACAGTAATTTACGTAAGCAGAAGATTGCTCGATTGAAGATTGTGTAATCAATATGCCATGCTTGATATGCCGTACCATATGTTTATTATAGATGTCTAAGTCACAACCTTGTAAATAAGTAAGAATAATATGTAATAGATAAGTGAAAGTAGCTATAAATAACTAACTCTCTAACTCTTAACAAAATGTAAGGGAAAACTTTTTGTTGTTAACTTAACAAGACTCTTCACTTATCAGACATTAGTTTTCATTATAAAATTTAGTGTAAAGGAGCAAAGATTGTTGCCAGTGTGCAATTTTTTATAAAACAACGTCAGATATTTTGTAAAAAGTTTCTTCTGCACATGGGCTTTGTGAAGTGCTGTCTTTAATTCTAACGTAACAACATACATTATTTCCACAAATAAAATAATCACAATTAATGCATAGAGTCAACATGTAAACAGAACAAGTAAATCCTTTCCAAAACTTCACCTTGTACAATGTATTTCAGTCGCTAAAGAGTGAATTGCTCAAGACACGAACAAACATGTCACAATGGATCCCGAACACGAAACCTTCACTCACTCGTTCGTGAACGAATGATTAATGAACGAGTTCAGTTTGGGAACGGAAATTAAATTCCGGATTGATTATTTTATTTGTTACCTAACGTCATTTCCTTTTTTTGAGTATTTACATCGAAAACCAATTTTGTGCGTAATTTTATATTTTATACGTTTTCCTTGGTCTTTTTTTTAATATTGTGTTTTTCTTAAAAAAACATGTTGAAGTATTGAGGAATTGGATTATGTTTATCTTTTGGTATAATTTGTTGGTAAGTACTTACCCCATTTGCCTACATCAAAAGTATATCTTTATTCGATATAGGATACTAAATTTTTGAAATGTCAAAAGCGTTTTTGTTTCGGCGGCTATAAAAATAAATCTGTTTTACATAATATATAGTTTAAAAGACATATGTGTCGCTCAGCGCTTCATGCAGAAGTTTTCATTTTATATAGAACTTCTGGCTTCTAAATTTCCAGCTAGCTGCTTGTATACTCACTCTATTTCAGACGCTTAGGGCCGAAGCGGGCTCGGTTTTATACAAAAGTGAACCGTTGTGTGCGCCAGTCGCGTGCGCCAGCTTAACGCAGTTTCGGCCCTTACAGAAAAGGTACTATAAGTACCATTAAGCTTTCAGTATAAAAAAAGAAGATATATGGCAGGATGCAAGCAATTCACCACCAAAAAACACCATTATTTCCAAATCGTTAACACAACAACACTACGTCAATCATTCCGTGATGCCTATCGTGACGTCAGACAATTCATCTTTTTATTTCAAGTGGGGAAATGGCGGCGATAGTGCCTTTCACGGTTTCTGAACAACGTTTTATCTTAGTTACTGTTTTACGACGGACTGTGGGCGAAGGACTTTTCTAATAGTTACTACAATGGCTGATGCATTGAAGACATGCAGACAATAATTTGAAGAGGTATTTTCTTTTCCCCATGAAATAGATGTCAATGGAGTTAGTATACTGTAACTGTTGGCATGTATCATCCCATTGTTCGGCAAAAAATTCCCTCCATTCCAGCCCTTCCTCTCGATTCGTAGCCCCTTCTCGCCAACGCGTACGTGGTCAGAAATTGCGTAGAATTACTATGTCACGGTATTGTTCAGAAGATGCGTCGCCAAAATCACTCAGTATATTATTCTTGTGTGAGTTTGGTTATCAAGAGTTTTTTTTATTAATACAAAGGTACTTGAAGTAACGTGAAAACGTTTAATACAATAACTTTTACAGCTTCCCCTTACGTTACGTTACGTTACCCTGAAGAAAACTTAACTAATAGTCCCATATTAAAACAAACTTATTTTAACAGCATTTAGAGAAGTGTAAAACAAAATGGTTGCAATAAAATTCTAGGCGCCCAAGCTATAACAAAATAATAACTCGACTTTTAATTAATAACGGTTATAATCTTAATCATTTCAGTTAAATTTTAACGGTTACATGAATTATACGGGTTTGGAAACGTGTCTGCGTTGAATTGAAGCAATTATTTGTTCTTAAATATCTTATGGATTGTTAGACATAGCCTCATTGTACTGATGACTGCATTGTAGGTACCTACTGGTATACAAGTATGTAATGAATGAGACATCTAAATGAATTGTAACCATGCACATTTTTTACACGTGATATTTGTCACAAACCATAGGTAAATATAGACCATTTTATAGAATGCTATAAAAAACAGATAAACAGATGCAGACTATACTTGTAAAATCTAGCCTATTTCAGATTCATCACTGACCTACCAGGACAAATTATGTTTCATTGAACAAATTGTTAAACAGTGCTGAAATTTCGTATCGTACACGCTGAAACCTTACGGAGTAAATACTGCGCTCATCCGTAGCCGAAACGGTATTATCAATTTTATTACAGACCAATTTAATCAACCCCAAACGAAACGGTCGATATTTCACAACTTTTTTGACCGATACAAAACCTCTGAAAATAACCAAACAAAGTATATTTTCCGTTACAAACACTGTACCCAAACAAGGTGTATTTATACCTTTAAATTCCGTCGAGCGCAGTCGGCCGTTTATTACATTTAAAGCAATTTATTTTCGTGTGTTCCTCCTACATTTTTCGCTCTCAGATTCCTAACATGGCCGATAAATCTTAGCGGAACCAATAATGGACAATTTAACACGTAAAGTAAGGATGGCTCTAGCTTGAAATGATATATTGATAGTTGCACGAGATTTAGGATTGAAGCTGCTGTTGAAAAAAGATTGCTTACTATTCTGTACTATTCTGATCTCAACATTTACCTACATTATGCTTTTATATCACTGATGTTATTCCCAGTACTGGAACAAAATAAAAAGACCAATGTCTAAAGTTATTAAGGTTTTATAATAAAACCAGTGCATGAAATTTAGTGCTCCCGAAAGAGCCATCGGTCTTTAAACCTCTCGGTAATACGAAGACTCATTCAACTTTTATACAGAAAGAGTAGAGTATACGGAGAACTAGCCGCGACCCACGGTGTTACCCGCGTTGTACCTATCCCCGTTGTAATTTCAGGATAAAATGTATCCCATGTGTTATTCTGATGAATAACCTATATTACTGTAAAGTTTCGTCCAAATCCGTCCAGTAGTTTGTTCGTGAAGATAAGATTTGCACTAAGAAAGGGTAAAAGTACATACTTATCCTTTTATTTACCCTATTTTCAGACCACAAAAGTCTACAGAGTACTAATTAAGATAAAATTAGGTTAATTTACTATACGAAATGAGGTTAATTCAAGTACACTCGACTAATAAAGTTTATACGCAACCAGTACAAGAGGGCTCGTCATTTTATTCCTAGATAAGTGCGGTGTAAACAATTTAACCACATTGCCCATTTCATACTCGGTAACTTTGCAACTTTGCTAAGGGCTGTCACACAACTTTGATAAGATTTTGAAGCGAAGAAAATAGGTTTCTTTTTCTATGAATCTTAGAATTTAGATTTGAGTGCAGAGGAAATCAACTAGTACGAATAGCTCGCCTGTGTTATCCGGACCGCTGACTGATTGCCTCGCCCAGACCATAATTAAACTTTGCGTAACCTTGTAAGTCTTTGTAATAAATATAACTAATTCGAGGATAAAGGCTTTGTAAGCAAGGTTGCTTTTTTATAAAGTAAAGCAAGATAGAGAAAAATGGAAAGAACTCCATCGATAAGAGCCCAGCTCTTAACTTTAAGAAGAAGAAGAAAGCAAGGTAATGAAACCAGTTTTTATTCATCGTGACAACCCTAATTAGGGTCAAAATTAAACCGAGTAAAGTGTCCAAACATCTGACATGATAAGCGGAGCTGCACAAATTATGTATTTGGAGATTTAAGTAGACAATTTCGTAATTTATACCTTATTAACTGAGGTCACCTGGTTGTTGATGTCAGCTTAATTTATATTCAGACTAGCAGCGCCCCGCGGCTTTGCCCGCGTTGAGCCCGTTCCCGTAGGAATTTTCGAAAATCCTTAGTGTGCACTTACGTCACTTGAAGAACCTTCTTGCCAATTGCATGTTTCTAGGTGTAGCGGTTGAGGCTGTGCGTTGATTATCAGTCAGTCAGTCAGTCAGGACTGTGAATTTTATATATATAGATTGTAATATATTTTATGTTATCTTCTAGTTTCGCTCAGGCTTAGGTTACCCAAGACCTAATAGGACCTAACCGTAAGTCAATTACTGTAAGGTCCTGTTTTTAATGAATACAAATTAGGTCAAAGTAATATGAATTTAGTTTAGCTTTATCAATGTCAGGAGATTATCCAGCGGTTTTACCTTCGTTCAACAAAAAGCTATTTTAAAGAATGTTTAGTTGAGAGTAATTTTCTATAAATATTGCTGTAACCAACCCGCATTAGGCAAGCGTGAAGATTACGTCCTATTACGTTTAATTCTCGTCACTGTACTGATATCTTCAGTGAGATGAGAGGTCTTTGCTCAGTAGTGGGACTTTATAGGCTTTTGCTTTTTCACTTTTTTGGATGTAACGTCTTCACTATTGAGCGAATTTACAAGCTGCAGGATATAGATCCACGAAGACACAATAGTTGGTCGAATGAAAGAGGTATGTTATCACCTCTTTTTATACATTTTCGGAACTTGAATTGTAAGCTATACCACTTGATATTTCAAAATAATGGAAGAACGAAGTATTTAGTCTGTATTTTGCAGTCAAAATGGCTGTGATTCATTATGATGACTTTGACCAATAACAACCCAGGGATCATACTGATACAGTAATGTGCGAATGGGAATTTGGCGACGTAGGCTTTCCAAGAATCCTTCATATACTAATTCCATCTCTATTTCGTGATAGTATCCAATATCAAAGCAACGTACAAGCACCTACTTTATATTCATAGGATATTCAATTTAAGTAGGCCCTTCGAAGTGGGTAAAATAATTACACTACACAATATATGTGCGTAAAGATACAAGATATTCCAACTTTCCCGAGAATTTTTAAAATCGTTCTTTAGGGTAAAGTTAAAATAATTGAATTGAATTACTAAATTGGTTAATGTCAAGTAAATTTTGGTTATACGGTCTTTGTTTGTTTGGTTATTTCAGTTTGGGGCCGTTCACAAAATACGTTCGCGTTCAAGGGGGGGGAGGGGGTTTGCTGAGTGTGACAAGATGTGACAAGGAGGGACGGGGGGGTCTACGGCAACGTGATGTTCGCCGTTCATTAAAAGATTTTAAATTATTTTTTCAATAAATATTAGTTACTTTTTTCTCAATTTTGATCATGATTCATGGGGGGGGGGTCTTAGTTTTTGTGACGAAATATTTACATGGGGGTCACAGAAAGTGTGACACAGCGTGACAATAGGGGGGGGAGGGGGTGATAAAAAGTTAATTATAGCGTGACGTATTTTGTGAACGGCCCCTTTGCAACTTGGTGACATCTTTTCTAATTTGATGGTATCCCGACGTTATGTTTTAAGAAACAAATGACAGCCGTTTTAAAAAATAAACTTATTTTACTGATGTAAAGAAGAACTTATTTTACTGATGTAATTATGAACTAATTTTACTGATGTAATTAAGAACTTAACTATTTGCACAAGAATGTTTAAATATATTAAGTTATTTCTTAAACATATTTAGGGGCTGTCAAATTAAGAATACTTGTGCAATCCACCCTAGGAGTTTAATGATGATGAATTAACAAACGACTACTTCCTTAGGTACCAAGAGACATTACATTAAATCGAAACTTAGGGTGCTTTCAAATTATGCGTTTCGTGTCGGACCGCTGCGGTGCCGAAGCGGTGCGTTTGTCGTGTTGTGAACGTACGATCGTGTGTTTTCATACAAAACGAGCCGTGCGGCAACAGTGCGTACTAAAATTATTTCGCGGTACCGACGCCGCACTGTTGCCGCACGGCTCGTTTTGTATGAAAACACACGATCGTACGTTCACAACACGACAAACGCACCGCTTCGGCACCGCAGCGGTCCGACACGAAACGCATAATTTGAAAGCACCCTTACATTAATGAATTAATTTTCACTTAAGCTACTCATTAACACATCCTAAGGAGTAATTTGTCTCTGAGAACAGCCGTTGATAAGTATTCTTTCTTTTCATAGATACATTAGAACAACCATTTTTATTGGTAGTCATATAATTACAATAAATAATAACAAGGATACAATATTTCGTGTCCGGGACAGTCGGGTCTCTTAGCGATGATATATTGATATTAAGATAAGTGAGGAAAGAAGCTTTATAGGGACTTTATTTATTATGTGACAATGTATTGGGAACAAAGGATATTTACCCCAGTTGAAGTGAAGAAAGGTATTGATTATATTGTCAATGTATAATGTTGAATTATTGTCGAAGCTTCTTCTACTTAAAGGTGAGTACTAAACTTACGAGGCATAATGTAACATTCACAGCGAGCAGAGAGAACGAGGATTTTTTTCCCTTGTTGTTCGTTGCGAGCGTTGTGTTTCTCTGTACTGAGTGCACGAACTTTCACTAAGTAATAAGTCACACTACGCCATATAACTCAATGCACTACGCCCTGTACACTAGAAGAGTGAAAAAATAATGAAGCTAGAAATAGAAAACGCTACTTCGTTACATTTAAATAAATACAAATATCCATCAAATCATTTCAAGTACAAATTGTAAGAATAATACGTAGTTATTGTTAGAATAAATCACAGTTCGCTTCGCTGCAAGCTGTTAGCTTTGAGTCTGGCTTCGTTTTCATGTCAACTGCAGTCTGGATCATTTAGCGATGGTCTTTGTTTGAGAATACTGAATATAGATTAAATAATAGTCTCTAACTAAAGGTAGACTATCTATCTATCTCTTCTAACCATTTCATTGAATTTTCTTATTATCTATAATAATATTTTAAAGAGGTAAAATTTGTAAGTATGTTTGTTTGTATGTTCGAGCTAATCTCGAGAATTTTCAGTCCGATTTGAATAATTCTTTTTTTAATAGATAGCCACATTTAATGGGAAGGTTAAAGGCTATTTTTCATTCCGAATTTCTCATGGGAACGGGCACAACGCGGGTAAACCCGCCGGGCATGGCTAGTCATCATATATATGAACTAGCGACCCGCCCTCGCTTCGCTTCGGGTAATCAAGATTTCATGTAGGAAAATCGGGATAAAACATTGCGTGTCTCCCGCAGGAATATACACAATCAAAATTTCAAGTGGGAAATTGGGGATAAAATATTACATGTCTCCCGCGAGTATATATGTATACACAATCAAGGTTTCATGTGAGGAAGAATTCGGGATAATACCTACATAGCACGTCTTCGTCGTTCGTAGTTCGTAGGTAGGTACCTATATCTCCGCGCGCTTTGACCGCACGAAACAGTAAGTACCTAGCCATAAGAGACCCGCCCGCCATCGAGCATTACTATTTTGTAAGCAGCGCCCCGCGGTTTTACCCGCGTTGTGGCCGTTCCCGTGGGAATTTCGGGAATTTTTTTACATAAAAACCTTCCTCTTGAATCACTCTACCTATTACAAAAAAACTGCATCAAAATCCGTTGCGTAATTTTAAAGATTTAAGCATACAGATAAACAGACACGAAACAGAGACGACTTTATTTTATACTATGTAGTGATATTTCTCATCATAACTCTGAAACTAACTGTCCGATTTTAATAATTTAAAGAGGTACACAAAGAAACATGAAATCGGGATAAAACATTGCGTGTCTCCCGCAGGAATATACACAATCAAAATTTCAAGTGGGAAATTGGGGATAAAATATTACATGTCTCGCGCGAGTATATATGTATACACAATCAAGATTTCATGTAAGGAAGAATTCGGGATAATACCTACATAGCACGTCTTCGTAGTTCGTAGTTCGTAGTTCGTAGGTAGGTACCTATATCCCCGCGCGCTTTGACCGCACGAAACAGTAAGTAGCCATAAGAGACCCGCCATCGAGCATTACTATTTTGTAAGCAGCGCCCCGCGGTTTTACCCGCGCTGTGGCCGTTCCCGTGGGAATTTTGGGATTTTTTTTACATAAAAACCTTCCTCTTGAATCATTCTACCTATTACAAAAAAACCGCATCAAAATCCGTTGCGTAATTTTAAAGATTTAAGCATACAGACAAACAGACACGAAACATAGACGACTTTATTTTATACTATGTAGTGATATTTCTCATCATAACTCTGAAACTTACTGTCCGATTTTAATAATTTAAAGAGGTACACAAAGAAACATAATTAACCTTGATTGTAGAGCCATTTATTTTGATGTAGATTCATATCATCATATGAATATCATCAACTTAAAATTACACTCCTTTTTTAACTAATTAATTTTAACTTAAAATGGTTATTGTGTCTTAACTATAATAGTTAGACATATGCCCTCGCGAACTTATTTGTTCGCAATGATATGTACTTTGATTGTGTAGAACATTGTTTTTGTGTATCATCAATAGATTTAGTAGCGCACGCCAATAACCAATTTTTTTAGGCATGTTTTTCATACCTTGGGTTACATATACCCGCGTTGTGCCCGTTCCCGTGGGAATTTCGGGAATAAATATAGCCTATGTCACTCAGGGATAGTGTAGCTTTCGAATGGTGAAAGAATTTTTTAATTCGGTGCAGTAGTTTCAGAGCCTATTCGAAACAAACAAACAAAAAATCAAACCTTTCCTCTTTATAATATTAGTATAGAAGTATAGATAAATACAGCTGGAAAAATTCACACATGGTTAATATGAGCCAGCCATAGTACTCTTTATCAACTAAACAAAAACCTTAAGAAAAAATTTGACTCGTAAGATTTTAATATCCTTTCATACAAGTATACGAGTACCAAACAAAATTTCAAAATCAGTTAGTTAACCAATCTATTTCAAATCAGGTACATAATAAGTACACCTGAAATGAGAGCCTAGTTTTTGAGTTCAATCACCAACATGTCAAAGATAAATCCTAGATATAATAAATACTCGTAGGTACAACTTGCTCCATCATAAATCACAAACGAATGCCTTTTAACAACTTATAAAAAAGCACTTACGGAGGTCCAGTAATGGGACATTAATGACGTCATTATGATCTTATACCGTCACTCCTTAGACTGAATATAAGCACAAACTCTTAACGTTGTAGACAGTAAAATGAAGCCGGTTTTGTGATCTGTTATTACACCAAATACTTCACCGACGTCTAAAATCAATGAGGTGTAAATTGTTCGTAACCGTCTATTTCTTAAGTTCTTACTTAACTGAAATATGAACAACCCGGTTATTTCGAAAAACACATTCTGGAAAAGTACAATACTTAGTTACAAAATTCTTAATACACTCTTTCCTAAATGTATTTTTTCCCAGAATATCTATATGAAAATAACTTGGTAGAAAGACATCGTTTAAAATACTGTACCGTGCCCGTGCGATTATGTAAGAAGTGTACGTGGTGTAATTTCCACGTGTTTTTCTGTATTGTTCTCAGGGGTGTTCGGTCATTAAATTTTATTTGGTCTGAGTGTCACTTATATCTTTGTATCTTTTTATAACAATGTTGTTTCTCTATTCAAAGCATATTTTGTGAATAAAGTTTTAATAGTTTATTGACTCGTGCCATTTTACTTTCTATTGTTACAAATGATATGATTGTCTTCATGGTGTCCTTGTTATTTTTAATATATTTTCGATTATTTTGTATATTTTTTATCTTTTTGCGTACCTAACAGAGTAACAATAGCATGCGAAGGACCGTACATATACCCTGTCTTGTGTATACGGACCCTGGCGATATAACTACAGTATTAAATTGTTATGGGCATTTTTAGTTATTACCTACCTATGTATATTTTTCACCAAAGAGCATGACACAAGTGACAAGTATGGGTGCGGGTCGCGTGACGTGTATTCCTTATACATATTTGTATGAAAGATGTCCCATCGATACTGAGGTACTCTCTCAGTTTCACAATCGAATTATAATTTTAGTTTTAAAACTAATCAGAAAAGTAATCACTATGTAGACATAGTTAATAAAAATTACTTTGTTTGTGATTTTGTAGGTATATTAATTTTATGACCTATTTTAATATTTTAATATATATTTATTTTAATTTAATTATTATTCCTATTATATTATTATTGTTAAACTGTTGTGTATCTATGTATTTGTAAATGTGTAATGATTTTCTTTATGTACTATATGAGTGTAATTGCTTGAAATAAATGTATTGAATTGAATTGAATTGAATAGGGGCTAATTTTCCTAACTATCCATTTGATTCCCACTGGAATGGATACGAATGTAAAACCGTGAGACAATGTTAGTAATTCGTAACATTAAAACACCCGCTGCGCAATTGTTTCCCTCCAAACTCCTTAACATTTTAAAGGAAGGCGTGACATTTTCCCTAAACTCTTTTCTTCGTTGCTGTTTTCATTTTTATCTCCAAGTATTCATTTTCATGGCCACAACAGAGCATCTATTTCACGCCCTTGGCTATGATTAATAGCCTGCATTTAGATATCGGAGACTCCTTTTAAAGTGAGCGATAAAATGTTGAACATTTTACTGTTTTACCAACATTTCACTGTAATATCTGTTAAATTGAACGAGTTTACGAGCTACGCGCCGGCAAATTGAATACAATGGACAAGCGTTACACATGCCAAATAACTCGCTTGCTCGCTTTCTCCCATGTAATTGAAATCGGCTTCCAGCTTGCAAAATCGCCCAATCTAAATGACGCCTCTCTGAAAAAGATCATTGCTGTACTGTACAGAATATTTTATCCCAGAATATTTTATCTTCATTGCGGTTATCCTCTATAGAGGTATAACCCACCAAGGCCGCTGGCGGCTTGTGCGCTTAGTTTTACGCACTCGACAGAATCCACTATAGCACGTAATGCTCCCGGACTATATTATTAAAACTCAAAACAAAACCAAAGTTTTAAAAAGTATTTATTTTGTATGAAAATGAAAACAGCTCGCTAATTACTATTATTAAGAAATTGATTTAATTACATGTTATGCCAAATACATTGTACGATTGTCGTCAATGAACTTTTGTTACTAAGTTAATATGACCATTCAATTTTATATAACTACTGATGGAACAAAGTCAAATGGTTTGATTAATTGATAGAATTTCATAGATTCATAAAATTCAGTCATTATAGTTGATTAACGAAAATCGACAGGTATGTGATCTGCAATTAATATCAAATAATTTATTAATGGAAAATACTTATTAATATTCATTAAACACAAGTTAATATTAAACAAATTATTTCCCAAAGAATTCTGATGGAAATGTCTTAACAATTTCACTTGAAAAATATGAAATTTTATATTCGAGATAGATCGGGATAGGTCTAATTCATTACGTTCACGGAATCCGTAATGTGTTCAAACGTAATTTGAATATTCTGCTCTCGACTGTTAAATAGACTAACCCGGAGCGGCTTTGAAAGGAATTTCATCGATAATCTTTTATAGTTCCGTTCTTATATTACCTTTCGGGTCATCAATATATATAAAATACAAAATACTGACTGACTGACTGACTGACTGACTGATAATCAACCAACGCACTGCCGCTACACCTAGAAACATGAAATTTGGCAGGAGGGTTCTTCAAGTGAAGTAAGTGCACACTAAGAAACACACAGAAAGGATTTTCGAAAATGTCTACGGATGGGCTCAACACAGGCAAAGCCGTGGGGCGCTGCTAGTTAAGTATATATCTTAAGAAAATTAGAAACTTAAAATCTATAAAAGTTAACTGAAGTAAGTTAGTAGCCAACCCTGATGTCGGAGTTAGACCACCGATAAAGTAATTGAAACAACCAGGACCGACAAGTTATTGTGCTTCCGAAGCACGGTAGCGCTCACGTAGACATGCCACTATTGGTCACCCACCATGTAGGGGCCGAGCCGCACGTTCGTAACAAACGCAATGAGCTAACATTACTTAGTCAAACTACGCCACATCGCCAAAAAAATATGTAGATATTATACCAATTTTGCAATGAGACCGCACGTTCAACAAAATTAATTCGTCGCTTCCAAATCATGAAAACGCGCTATAAAATAAAAAAGAACCATTAAACCTCGTCGGAGATATCGCTCAACTTTTACAAGTCAATTAAAATGTCTTCTGTAAATCACAAACAAACGTTTTGCGTGAGTTAGTTCCGTTATTCAGTAGTTACTTATCAACGAATAACTTCAGCAAGAGACAAATCATAGTTAGATAGAGCGAATTTAATCCTATATCACAAAATTCACAAACAAGTCTGAAACATGCTACCAAACCACACATAAAATACTACTAAATACAAGTCCGTGACAAATAAATCAGAGAATGAAAAAACATTAGATAACCCGGAATAATTGGTTTTATTAACCGAATGAACAAGGAATACACGACGTTTATCACAAATGAGTAAGAGACGTGATGAAGTAGGGTCGCCATTGGTCTGACAGCGAGTGTGACCCGCTCTATGTCAAATTAACTTGTCTATGGCAGTGCGTAATCTGTTGTAATCCTGGTTTTGAAAATGGAATAAAATTATGTTCCGGTTTTTATTTTTGTTTTCGCTTTATTATGAGGTTACAAATGTTTTACGCTACGTTTAACGCAGTAAACAATTTAATGTGTTGTTTCCGTGTTGTAGCGGTGGTAATTATGAAAAATAAAAAGTTTTAGAAAAAAGACCTGAAAGCTGTAGTCTAAGTGCTTATTTTCCAAGCATTAGTTTCACTTTAGTCTCGGTGTGAATCAGTCTGCCTGTAATAGGATCTTCCAAGTTTAATCTGTCTCAATTTCTGGTTTTCATTAGAGCTGAAATTTTGCATACACATTCGGTTTGGATGCAGCATGATAGAGGCTAAAAAGTATTGAATTTTAATCAAACTTTTGGATGGGTGGCCGATAGTGGCATTTCGATCTGAGCGCTACCGAGCTTCGGAGTGCACGTTAAACTGTCGGTCCCGGTTGTTTCAATCTATATATTATATATATTATACAATATATATTATAAAGCTGAAGAGTTTGTTTTGTTTGTTTGTTTGTTTAAACGCGCTAATCTCAGAAACTACTGAACCGATTTGAATAATTCTTTCACTGTTAGATAGTCTATTTATCGAGGAAGGCTATAGGCTACATTTTATCCCGAAATTCCCACGGGAACGGGCACAACGCGGGTAAAACCGCGGGGCGCTGCTAGTTTTTAAATAAAAATACTTATTTTTCACTGAACATATTGTGAAGTTATAACTTACCTAATAAAGCCTAATGAGCCGGAATGAGTGATTAGACACCAGGCAGGTGAGTTCCACCACTGACTGACTGGCCAACCGAGTGTAAATCAAGGGTTCATTCAATAAGGAACACCATACTGTTACTGTTATAGAACATATTGTCAGAACATATCGGACGGTCTCAACAATATGAACAAATAAATTAAATATTTCCAAGTAAAAACCCGCCTGATATCATTTTAAAATGTATTATAATGAGATTTAAATTTAACCAGCATGAAAATATTGCCAAAATCAGTGCATTAACGATGGATATATGAGGTAGCAAACAAACCAAAAATATGCACATAATTATGAATAGAATAGAACTTCCTCTTTATTATTGAAGTCGGTCAAATTGATAATACCGCAACATGTAAAACAAATAACAGCTTTGGATAAAAATACCTGGGGTTCCATTGTACATATGGGAATACCCATGGGGTCTGTGAGGACACGTCAATCCCGAGAACAGAAATTCGACACATAATATAAAGGTCAACGCTTACTGCAGTGTAACATACGAAGTAATTAATTATTATCTACTCTGTATTAACTTATATGTATTCTTTAATCATTGAGAGTGTGAATCCTTATGTTCGTACATTTAATTTCTTATATAGTTTTATCAATGTTTGTTTCGTTTTATACTCAAAGTACATTGTTCGATACATATTTGTTTATACAGTGCAGTAACCAGTAAACATGTTTGCAGTTTGCACCTAATTCGGTTTGAGATCACAAGCCCGCAGTAGGCAAGCAAGGTAATTACGTTTGATCTTCCTCACTGTACTTTATGTGATATCTTCAGTGAAACGAGAGACTTTTGTTCTACAGTAAGACATTACTGGTTCTTTCAAATAACCTCGGTTCCTTCCATGTCTCTCTTTTTCACTTTCCATTCCAATCTATTAATAATTTTAAATAATATTAAAATATATTGCTATTAAATATTTGTCAAAAATGAGGAACATAATTATGGTAAATTGTCAGTGTGTTCACGTTTCTATCTATAAAAATCACACTAAGAATGGTTAAGCAGTAAGCTTAGACCTTTAACAACCGCCACATTCGCGAAACTTGTTCAAATAACAAACAAACGTTTTATAGAATAAATATCGGGAACAAATACCGTAGATCCATTCACTATTATTTGAATCCACCGGTCTTCAATGCTTTTAGCTACTTCCTGAAAATATAGACTACCTATCCAAATGGCAGACAATATACTATGTATAAAATGGTGGTAGGATATAACTAGTGCCTCTTTGGGCCCAAACCGAATGAACATATTCTAGATAACTTTATTATCTTGAAAAGTTTGTGCATTTTTCTGTGCTAAGAGCAATGAGCAGAAAATGCGGAGAATGTAAAGCCGAGAGCGGAGACTGGAGCGAAGAACAACGCGGATAAAACCGCGGGCCGGGGAAAAAAGCAGTATTTTTCTAATATAACAATAAATTAATTAGAAATTTCTACAATTCTTTAAATTAAACCTCATTTTACGTTACCCAGCGAACCGGCACGGACTTATCACCGAAACTCGACTCGATTTTGATTCTGTTTGGAACAAATAAAAAATTGATAACGCCTAAACTTTTTCCATCCGCAATTTACTTGTCCGTGTGAAATAAATGTAAAAAGAGAACCAGCCGTATTTACTTACTGCGGTCGCAGGTTGATGTTTACCCTGTTGATTGGCACGTAAAGCGATGGCTGTATGTGTTACGTGTAAAAAATATACAGATACTAACCGCGCCCCGCGGCATTACCCGCGTTGTACCCGTTCCCGCGGGAATTTCGAGATAAAATGTATCCCATGTGGTATTCTGATGTACAACCTATATTGCTGTAAAGTTTTATCCAAATCCGCCCAGTAACTTTTTCGTGAAAGAGTAACGAGAGTATCCATCTTCTCAAACTTTCGCATTTATAAAATTTGTAGGATATAGACTGGTGCCACACTAGTAACAACCTGGCCCGGCCGAGCCCAACACGACACCTAAGTTTAAGTGGCATTTCATCCGCAGATGTTAGCCTTCATTTATCACTATACAAATAAAACTATATGCCTCCACCAATAGCAGCCGGAACCGGTCGAGTGTGGCACTTCTCACTAAAGTGTAAGTTTAAGTTAAAAGCTAATTAGATAACAATGTAACAAGATTATTAGTGGATTAGTACAGTGACAGTATAGCCATTTTAAAATTTAAGTATTAAATCTTTTTGATTTTATTTTAAAAGCCCTTAATTATACTTCGATCCCAAGCTGCATTGCAGCAGATCTCATAAACCTTAAATAATTATAAAGTAAACCTCTTTTTAAAAACAAAACATTTTCTAACCTCAAGCTTTAAAAAGCTTCTAAAAACTCAAAAAATCCAAACAAATTGAAAGGGATAAAGAGTGAGTGAATTGTTGACAACAGGGACGGATTTAAGGGACACGTTATGGGGTGGGGTTTTGTTTTAAAACTGTTTGAAAACACCAGAGTTGGCCACTAACCTAGATGAACTACTTATGAGAACTACTGGATCATAAACAGTTGACCCAAATCAAAAGGATAACAAAAATATAGCTGGCTAATCTGTTATTAATCAGTATATATGTTACTGTATAAGCTCGAACTACGGTAGATCTTAAGATTTGAGAGTAAGTCTTAAGATTTACCGACGTGAATTGGTAAATGTAAGTATTTCTGAAAAATTGACAATTTATTTGTGCTTTTACCATAACCTAACCTAACCTAACATACGAGTATACTGAATTCGAAAGGTAATAAGATCTACCGTAGTTCGAGCTTATACAGTAACATATCCATAATATTAATAAAACACTAGAATGTAATTAATAAAGTCATGTTTTCATATATGTATTTTTCGTTTGCGCAAATAATTTTCTTTTTTTCTACCTAAAGATTAATTTTGTACATTTGCTATTTATTCAATTTGGGTCTTAGCCCTCCAGACGCCTCTCCCTCAATACCCCTCTGGCTACAAGTCTCAAACGACGAATGTTTATTGTTGCCCTTCGCCCAGTAATCATGAAAGCATTGTCATGTCGAATCAAGTCCCGTGGAATCTCAGATCTACTCATTTCATTTTCTTTTGGATTTAGATGCAATTGGAATAAAAAATGTGTAGGATAAGCTTTGAAGAGTAAGGACTTTATTTATGGGGGACAAGCCGTGGTCTACGGTCTGTATGATTTACAAGAAGTTTACTAAAAAGTTCTAATTTATACTAAACGTTATAATACGGCGTTATTTTACTAGATAATTCCTCTTTTTATTGCCATTCGAAACGTCCAAATGCTTTATTATAAGTAAGTGTCGATTTAATGAACGTTTCTGAGTCTGCCAGACCAAGTGTCGGGGTTTTTAGACCGCTTAAAAGTCTCCAGCATGGTCTATCGATTGAGACAACCGGAACGGCCAATTTTACGTGCCCTTCGAAACACGGTAGCGCGATAGAAATACCACTAGTAGGGCTGAGCTTCATTTTGGTTTAGCTGGTGTCAACCATAATATATATCAGTGAGTAATTTTTTGCCTAACCAATGACAGCCCACCGTTTGGGCAACTGTCTTCCCGTCGCTATCTAGCCAGGCGGTGAGATATAACTCGCTAATGCTTTACTTTACTCTTCTTACTAAGTTCTTTTTTCAACGTCGGGGTTATTTTACTTGTAAAAGACGTCTGAAGAATTGTTTAATATACCCGAGTACTTCGAAACTTTTATAAACTTCTGCGGTTGTCACAAGCTTCAAGAGTTAAAAGACACATTTGTGTAAGCTTTCTTGGTTTATCAAGCACTTTAGGTTTAATAAGTCAGCGGGACTTTCTTGAAACGTAAGAAAAGATAAGACCATAACATTTTTCTCAGTTATTATTATAACATGATGTTACACATTATTTAAATAAAGGATGCCTTATAAACTGCCTCAAAGCTGTCATACTAAATGTTTCAGTACTTAACGGTATAGCTACAAAACGCCACCAAAACTAGACAAAACTAGGCAAAATATTTTAATATTTTAATTTATCTATTTCGTTGATTTTCGCATGATTTCGCACTCTGTGGAAAACATTGTACCCACCTGTGCTCAGAGAATGCTTCCTTAGTAGATTTTTGAAAATTTCATCAATTGGTTAACTGTCGATTTAATGGAGTGCGGCAGTTAATGAGCGATTTTGACATGTATTGTATGAGCAATAACGTCAATTAGTTAAACTCTGACTGCAGCAGTAAGTATCTACATAAAATCGTACACATCATAATATATAGTTACACTACTATCTGATGAACATTACCCCGGTAAATTTAGACATTCGAGTTTGCATAAAGTCCCAACAAGCTGAAAATCAGGAAAATTGTTGAAAACATAATTATAAACAATGTGTAAAAGTTCCCCATCATTCCCGTGTATGGTTTTTTTTTTATTCAAGGTCAAATGTCAAAAAAGAGTGTTTTTCGCGAATATCTGAAAAACGGTGCAATGTAGCAAAAAAAAGTGTATGATGAAATGAAAGCTTATAAAATTCTCTATAACTTTAATTCTATCCACTTTTTCCATATTCCAAACCGTTATTGAACTACACGCTCCAGAAATGTCAAAATTAAGGACCTCGGGCAGGTAACTATGGAGCCTGCCCCAATGCTCAACAGTGACATGACCCATGTCATTTGAAAGGTCTTGAAGAGTTGTACAAGTTACTCCTAGACAGTTATATCGAATTCGATGGCCAACTCGGTGTTTTCGACCACCGAAGAATTACCACTGGAGGTGCTGTGGAGCCTGGACGGAATGCTCAACAGTGACATGACTTACGCATTTGAAAGCTCTTACAAGTCACTTTTTGATAGTTATGTCGAAATCGACGCCAAACTCGGTGTTTTCGACCACCGAAGAAAAAACACTAGGTGTATGTGCAATAATGTGCAGTTGACCCTGATCGTATTGCTCAACAGTGACATGACTAATGTCATTTGAAAGCTCTTACAAGTCACTCCTTGACAGTTATATCGAAATCGACGACCAACTCGGTGTTTTCGACCACCGAAGTATCGACACTGATCGTATTGCTCAACAGTGACATGACACATATCATTTGAAAGCTCATAAAGAGTTTTATAAGTCACTCTTTGATAGTTATATCGAAATCGCCGTCCAACTTAGTGTTTTCGACCACCGAAGAATGGAGTTGGGCTATGCCATACCGAAGTATCGACGCTGATGCTAATGCTCAAAAGTGACATGACCTATGTCATTTGAAAGCTCTTGAAGAGTTGTACAAGTCACTCTTTGACACTTATATCGAAATCGACCGCCAACGCGGTGTTTTCGACCATCGAAATATCGACACTGGGTGTATGTGCAGTTGACCCTGATGGTATTGCTCAACAGTGACATAACTTATGTCATTTGAAAGCCCTTGAAGAGATATCCAAGTCACTCCTTGACATTTATATCGAAATCGACGGCTAACTCGGTGTTTTTTAACCAAAAATAAAAAAATATATGTACACATTAGTTAATAAAGGACCTTGAGAAAATTCCATTCTTCGGTGGTCGAAAACACCAAGTTGGCGGTCGATTTCGATAGACATGTCAAGGAGTGACTTGGACATCTCTTCAAGGGCTTTCAAATGACATAAGTTATGTCACTGTTGAGCAATACCATCAGGGTCAACTGCACATACACCCAGTGTCGATATTTCGATGGTCGAAAACACCGCGTTGGCGGTCGATTTCGATATAAGTGTCAAAGAGTGACTTGTACAACTCTTCAAGAGCTTTCAAATGACATAGGTCATGTCACTTTTGAGCATTAGCATCAGCGTCGATACTTCGGTATGGCATAGCCCAACTCCATTCTTCGGTGGTCGAAAACACTAAGTTGGACGGCGATTTCGATATAACTATCAAAGAGTGACTTATAAAACTCTTTATGAGCTTTCAAATGATATGTGTCATGTCACTGTTGAGCAATACGATCAGTGTCGATACTTCGGTGGTCGAAAACACCGAGTTGGTCGTCGATTTCGATATAACTGTCAAGGAGTGACTTGTAAGAGCTTTCAAATGACATTAGTCATGTCACTGTTGAGCAATACGATCAGGGTCAACTGCACATTATTGCACATACACCTAGTGTTTTTTCTTCGGTGGTCGAAAACACCGAGTTTGGCGTCGATTTCGACATAACTATCAAAAAGTGACTTGTAAGAGCTTTCAAATGCGTAAGTCATGTCACTGTTGAGCATTCCGTCCAGGCTCCACAGCACCTCCAGTGGTAATTCTTCGGTGGTCGAAAACACCGAGTTGGCCATCGAATTCGATATAACTGTCTACGAGTAACTTGTACAACTCTTCAAGACCTTTCAAATGACATGGGTCATGTCACTGTTGAGCATTGGGGCAGGCTCCATAGTTACCTGCCCGAGGTCCTTAATTTTGACATTTCTGGAGCGTGTAGTTCAATAACGGTTTGGAATATGGAAAAAGTGGATAGAATTAAAGTTATAGAGAATTTTATAAGCTTTCATTTCATCATACACTTTTTTTTGCTACATTGCACCGTTTTTCAGATATTCGCGAAAAACACTCTTTTTTGACATTTGACCTTGAATAAAAAAAAAACCATACACGGGAATGATGGGGAACTTTTACACATTGTTTATAATTATGTTTTCAACAATTTTCCTGATTTTCAGCTTGTTGGGACTTTATGCAAACTCACCCTCATTTTTTGGTTTAATTTGACCGGATTACATAACCAAAATACAATTCTCCAACTTTAACTAATCTGACATACTTTTACAATCCAATAATGTGGGCGAATGACATCTGTCACGTAGACACTGCAGGTTGTTAAACTTTTTTTATTGCATTATTACTTGATCGAAGTCACATACACCTTATAAATACGTGAGTAAACTCACGTTTGTATATCTGTGTTTGAATGAATCAAGATTGATATTTCTGTGTTAGTAAGTGCGACTTAATTCTTCTTCTTCTTCGTGTCGATGGCACAAAAATTAACTTTTTAAATGAGCCCGCTCCAGTGCTTCGCTGCCCCTACGCCCTTGTCAATGGCGCACATGAGGTCACTCAATCTGCAGCTTAATGTAATAGAGGGATTATAACAAAGTTGCCGAAGCGGTAGACAATTGGTTAATACAATAACTCCTTCATAACCATTAAGTTATATGTACTAACGTAATATAACTCAATGTTCTTAACTGACTGCCGTACTCAGAGACGTCAACTTAATCGACTCAACAAATTGACGTAATGACAGATTTTGACATGTAATGTATGAAAACATTACATGTCAAAATTATTCATTAAATCCATGGAATTAGTAAGTACTACGTACAACTTAAATCTCTTCTAAGGAAACATTTGACGTCTCCAAGTACGGGCGTAAAAATGCTAAACTTCACCTTGCCGGAACTCGAAAGAATAACATAACTTTCGCCAGCCTTGTTTACTGAAAATATAGACAAGTTCCCATACAATTGTACCCGTATATTACCAATATTACCTCAAAACAACGTACACACATTACCTGCCTATTGCTAAAGAATCGCACTTTAATTAAACATCATTGTACTTGATCGCCCGTAGTGAATATACGACGTAAACAAACCTCGCAGCCAGGTACGAGTATAAAGTTACGGATGTCATATCATTTGTCCCAATTGACTGGACGCGCTCACTCGGATGAACGCATACCGAATCGGTTGTAAACATTCCGATAAGAAGCAGTTCATTTGATGGTAACTCAGAATTGTTATGGGGTTTTATAATACTGAATATTTTTGTTGTCGTTTTTAGACCGAATAAAGGCCTGCATGGTGTAACGATTGAAATAACGAGGGGACCTACTGCTTAACGTGCCCAATGCCCACCGAAGAATGGTAGCGCTCAGATAGAAATACCACTTTTTACCACCCAACCAAATATAGTAAGAAGTCACGATAAGAGGAAATTATGATTTTGTTCATAATATGTTCCATGTGTATGTTTCTTATTCTCTCTGGAATTAATCTATAAACAATATAAATTTTATTAGCTGTTCCATGTTCAAATTTAAATGGAGAACAATAAACCAACTGTCATGTACACATACCTAACTACTTCCTACACAACTAGTGATGTGCCTACGTAACTAGCATCGATAACTATCTTGCAACAGTTAGATAACACCACGACTCAGGTTATCTAACTCTCGTGATTTGATTTATCTTGCTTGTGTTATGCATAATAAAATAGGTTTATTATTTATTGTGATTAACGTTATTTATATTATACAATTTTGTTTACATATAGGTCACTCATTTTGTAGTAGGTAAGATAAGTATTTTTAGCTTTCTAGATAAAGCAATCATTATTTATTTTAAGACCGCCGGTAATGAAGTTCACTAATTAAAGCTACTAAGGCACACTAAGGTTCACTCTTATCTCATTGAAGATTTTTCATCTCTTCAGTGACAAGGATTAGGGCGCGTTTCCATAGAAACTGACCAATCCCAACGCAATATGATAAGATTTCGAAAATGTCAATAAGTTTTTGACAATTTCAATATGTTGATTAAGCTCCGCACAACTCCACTCTGAATTAATCGAAATGCACCCTTAGGCAATTGGCTTTGAAAAATAATATTAAATTAATATTATTTACTAAAAAAAAATAGGTAAGTATATGAATTTATGATACTATTTCCAAATAGTACATAAACCAATAAAAACCACTAAATATATTAAAAACAAACTAACAAACATCTGCAAAAAAATGTCCGCGTAACCTTATCACTACCAAAAACCAGAGCAGTGCCCTTTGTACATGAGTTATTTATAAACTATTGTCATCATTCAGGCAATAGATAATATCCTTGAGGCAATTGACCACCGCATTTACGATATAAACAAATACTTCGGCCAAAGTTCACGTGATAGTGATGTCTATGGTATCGATACGAGTTTGAGTCCAATATAATTACCACAGTCCAAAGACCGACTTTATCGACGCAAAAAAACCTGTGTTTAATACCAACATTTTATTTTGCCTTTTTTTGTCTAAAATAAGTCCGTATTATTTTAGACAAAAAAAGGCACTGAAAAGTCTGCTGATATGTTTTTTATCAAGAGTTCGCTTATCACTACATAAAATAAAACAAAGTCGCTATTTTTGTCTGTTTGTTTGTCTGTTTGTCTGTATGCTTAAATCTTTAAAATTACCCAACGGATTTTGATGCGGTTTTTTGTAATAGGTATGATTCAAGAGGAAGGTTTTTATGTAAAAAAAATCCCGAAATTCCTACGGGAACGGGCACAACGCGGGTAAAACCGCGGGGCGCTGCTAGTACTTTCATATACCAGAATTTTGTCTAACTAATATGCCCAGAGTATAAGGCTCTAAAAGTATCAAAATCTAACATCAGGGTTGCCTAACCTACACGTGGTTTGGTTGTTGGTATATCGATAAATCTGTTCTTAAATTTATTTGATAAATTATGAGTACAGGATGCTTATTATTTCTTATAATTAACTTATACGAATACAAAATCACATTGACTGAAAACGTGGTCTGTCTAATCGATTAAACTATACAAATTATGTTTACTACAGTTATTGTAATAGTTAATTAAGTACATATATAGTGTAATTACACTTAATTATCTACTTCTTCTTCTTCATCGAGTGGATGTGGCCAACCTGACCAATCCTGGTGTCAGACTTATTGAGCCGCCAAAGGCCTCTGACATGGCTCATGTAACGACTACTATCCGTAGAAAGTAACCGGGACGAGTTGCAGACTGAATTTCGACAGTACTATATTTCGACATGTACTGAACTTCGAAAACGCATAGATCGACAAGTCATTGCTTCGAATGACAATACTTAGACAACACACACTACGAATGACCACTACTCCGACAGACGGACATTCGACAGACAATACTCAGACAACTCACACCTTCGAATGACCACTACTTCGACGGACAATACTTAGACAACACACACCTTCGAATGACCACTACGTCGACAGATTTTTTTAACAGAACATTCTCCCGAAAAATAATGTTCTGAAATGTAATAAAATTTTACTTATTAAACGTGGGACATGTTTAATTAGGTAAATTTTATTTATTAATTTTTTATTTAATCAATTTCTTTTCCGGTTAAATAAAAACACAAATTTAATAATCAACAATATTTTAATCTATACTAATACTAGCAGCGCCCCGCGGTTTTACCCGCGTTGTGCCCGTTACCGTGGGAATTTCGGGATAAAATGTAGCCTATAGCCTTCCTCGATAAATAGACTATCTAACAGTGAAAGAATTATTCAAATCGGTTCAGTAGTTTCTGAGATTAGCGCGTTTAAACAAACAAACAAACAAACAAACAAACAAACAAAACAAACTCTTCAGCTTTATAATATTAGTATAGATTATAAAGAGGTAAAATTTGTAAGTTTGTTTGTATGTGCCACTAGGCGGCAGCACTGAGACGTGAGGTCCAGAAATCTGTCAAAGTGTCATTTTTGTGAAAAACCCTCTAGTACATGGAAATGTTAAATATTTTAGGCCTAACCTTGCGTTTTTTAGAGGACGCAATTTTATTTTTTTGATGTGTAGGGGGGGTCAGTGTAAAGCTAAAAACAAGTTTGTGGGGTCGCCACCCTTGTCCCACGGCCGCCATCTTGAAAATAGGGGTTGAAATTTTAATGTTTTTTACGAAATATCTCTTGAACTATTAATATTATAAAAAAAAATTGTTGACATTTTTTGTTGCAAATTAAATTTTCTACAATTTTGGTGCAGTAACTTTTTGTAGTAGAACTATAAATAAAAAAGTTATAAGCGAAAATGTTCAGAAATTCGAGTCGGTCTAGTTGAATGACATTATTCGGATTTAACAATAGAGATTATAAAAATCATCGAAGACCGGACTCTTAGTAAAAATATGTACCTAGTTTTTTTCAATAAATCACTGTGCGAATGTTCTGTTAAAAAAATCTGTCGACGTAGTGGTCATTCGAAGGTGTGTGTTGTCTAAGTATTGTCCGTCGAAGTAGTGGTCATTCGAAGGTGTGAGTTGTCTGAGTATTGTCTGTCGAATGTCCGTCTGTCGGAGTAGTGGTCATTCGTAGTGTGTGTTGTCTAAGTATTGTCATTCGAAGCAATGACTTGTCGATCTATGCGTTTTCGAAGTTCAGTACATGTCGAAATATAGTACTGTCGAAATTCAGTCTGCAACTCGTTTCGGGAGAGTCCCGAACAAAGCAAAGATCGCATTTAGTTAATCATAAATATGATTTAGAATGCATTTAGAACAATGCATCGTTAGTACTCGTCAGAACAATAACTTAAATACATTATTATGCATTCAGAATGTTAAAGAGTTGAATTGTTGAAGTTAATAAATTAATATTCATCTTTATCGATACTCAAAACATAAATAATCGATTATATTATATCGATGTTTAAGCAAGTGGGTACAACACTAGAATCACAGCGGTTAACTAATAGTGGGAGTTTGAATGTGAATGTATTACAACCATTCGTCGCGTGCGTTGTATGCGAAGTTGTCTTGCATTGTTTGAGAAGAGGTTTTATTGTTTTAAAAAAGAGTTTTTAGCACTCGCGTATTTTTAAAATTCGATCTTTAAAAATGATCGTATGAAAGTGAAACTTTTTATTAGTAGACTTTTTTGTTGAATTGTTTTTTGCGAAGTGTCAAGATGTCTACAAAATCTGCAATAATTTGCCGCCAATCGCTGTAAGTTTTTTTAAATTTTTAACCCATTTATTTTACTTATGTGTCGTAAAACTAGGGCAATTATATTTTTGTAACTTATTGTTTATAATACAAGAATTTTAAGTGTTAATAGTTTTAGTTAGTTGGATAAATAAATAATTATAATTACATAGTATATTATTAAAATAAAAATCATACTGATGTTTAATTAATTAACACGCGCTCATGTTAATTTGAGCACAAAATAAAGCTCGCATTTTTTTACTTCGTTTTAATGATAATGTTTATAAAAACCCGTAAATAATTATATATATCTGACTTTAAAAAAGATTATTTTTTAAAGAATTAATATTAATTAATTCTTTAAAAAATAATCTTTTTTAAAGATTCGATTAGAGATAGATATTAGAGATATTAGAGATAGTTTTATGAATTTGACTAGCAGCGCCCCGCGGTTTTACCCGCGTTGTAACCGTTCCCGTAGGAATTTCGGGATGAAAAATAGCCTATAACCTTCCCCGTTGAATGTGGCTATCTATTACAAAAAGAATTATTCAAATCGGTTCAGTAGTTTCTGAGATTAGCGCGTTTAAACAAACAAACAAACAAACAAACAAACAAAACAAACTCTTCAGCTTTATAATATTAGTATAGATTTGAAAAAACGTTTTGGGCATTTTCTTGTGCTTGTTATAAATATATTATAACATATTATCTTATTTAAATTAAACAAAATATAATCAAAATAAATATACATTTTTTTATTATTTACATTTTAAGTAGTAGCATTGGAATATTAATAAGGCTACCATATTCTACTTTGTCTTGGCCACAGCTATTGTTCATTTTTTCAAGGAACAATACACGCAATAATACTGCATTCAAATTGAGGATATCACTCATTTATATATTCTCAAGATTTGCGAATCGCCTTGGAAATCGAGATCTCACTTATACAAGTATCTATATAGTAACACCCCGCGGATTTACCCGCGTTGTACTTGATTTTTCACATTTCGTGAAAAGACAATTACATTGATAAATAGGTACTAGATTTTATATAAGATAGCCGATCAAGTTCATTTGTTTGTATCGGGAGTTAGTCAGTACGAACTCTACCACTGAACTCTAACAATGTAGACACGGCTTTGCGAATTCCATACGATACTTAAAGCTGCCTACATGACTACATTTAATTACTATTAGGTACTTAATTCCTACAATCAATTACTATCATACCAGTGACCAATTACTTGAATTAACTTAGGATTACATGTAACAATTATGACAAACAGTTAGACATATTTTTTTACATACCTTTATACATCCTTGAACTTGTAACTGCGTATAAAGTTTGCATTTAATACTCTAGACATATGAATAAACAAAATGTATGTAATCAGGATATTCGACCTTGATAGGCTGCAAATAGAGGCGATAGTCGCCCAGCTAAATGTTTGTTTGTAAACATGTTTGGATCGCTTACCGGTTTCTGATTATGTGTAATAAAAATAAAGCGTTTGTTTTGGTTGGTGATTTTCAATTTGTATTTGGGTTGTGGTTTGTATTCCGATTGATATTCGGTAAAAAGGTAAGTATCTTTATTTACCCTTAAGTGCAGTAGCACGTATAATGATCAAGGTACATAGATATTTTACTTCAGGTACAAGATGCGTTAGGTAGTTAAAGGTAGCGTTAGCGCAGCTAGTATTTTTATAACATACAATTTGATGTACGTTATTGCAGTAAAATTATTTGCAAGTTAAATCAGAATCTGTGAAATATACTCCAATATGAATATGCACGGGTACTCCCTGGAAATAAGTCTCGTTCCAACCTAATTTATTCCGCTCTCCGTTCACCCTGAGATATGACATCAATGCAATTTTCCACATTAAAGTGCAGATGCTCTGAATATAACAGATCATTTATTACAATGAGGAAAGTACGAATGTTTATTCGCTAAATATATATTAAAATGTACCTACTACCTCTATGGGAAATATTTGTGTTTATTTATTTTCCTCATCTGAAAAAATAATTTTTAAATATTCTTCCTTTAGGAAAAAATGTTTATTTAAATTATATGAACCACTAACTCCTGTACTTTAGAGAGGTACAAAACTTTCTTAGTGGACATTAATTGAGTGATTTTGACATGTTAAGTATAAAAATTGCGATTAACTAATTGTAGATTCAATGGACGTTTCTCAGTTCGGCAGTGACTATACTTTCTACCTTTCTAAGTATGCTTATCTCTTTCTAACCGTCTTCAAAAAGGAGAAGGTTCTCATACAGCTGTTAGCTTTCCCCTATTTAACAATACATGATTTAACTTAACATTAGCCACTAACCTACTCGAACTGACTTATTACACACTAGCAGCGTCCCTCGGTTTTACCCGCATTGTGCCCGTTCCCGTAGGATGTTCGAGATGAAAAATAGCCTATAGCCTTCCTTGATAAGTGGAATACACTGAAGAATTTTTCAAATCGGACCTGTAGTTACTGAGATTAGCGCGTTCAAACAAACAAACTCTGCAGCTTTATAATATTAGTATAGAAAAGTACTAATGTAATATTTTGAAGAGTAGTATCTATCTAAAATGAACAGTATAACACAATACACCGACATAAATTAATAGTTAATTTATGAGTCGCTGAATAAATTAGTGACACGGCGAGCGCACGTGGCTATCGAATGTCATAAACTGCGTCGTATTACTTTATTGCAGGGAAGTGGCCACAGTAAAAAAATATGCACAGGACTGATTAAATATTTAAGGCTAGCAGCGCCCTGCGGTTTTACCCGCGTTGTGCCCGTTCCCGTGGGAATTTCGGGATGAAAAATAGCCTATAGCCTTCCAGTCGAATGTGGCTATCCATTGCAAAAAGAATTATTCCAATCGGGCTGGTAATTCCCGAGATAAGCTCAGACACACAAACTTACAAATTTTACCTCTTTATAATATTAGTATAGATAAATTGAGCTTACTTATTATGGGCCACAAATCTGAGGCTTCGTTTAGATTTTGCAAGTTGCAAGCAGGCTGCATGTCTATCACGTGAAGTCTGCTTGCAACTTAACGAACGAACGCGTATTAAATAAAATTACTTTTTGAGAAGTATTTTCGCATGAATCATAACCAGTTTTATTGACCTTAAATTACCTGTTTTTTTAAACATAGCAGGCATATTTAAATACCTTCCTTATTAATGATATTTTGATGAGTCCTAAATAGTCACGAGTTGTTACTATTTCCTGTATCTCTTTGTTGTTAAACAGTACTCTGTTATTTTGTATTCAACCTCCTGACTGAATATTTACAATGCTCTATTTAACATGTAAGCTCCTTAAATGATTGAGGCGAACCCACAACAAACTTATTTAGGTTATTGTGTCGTTTAAACGTTAGATTTTTCCTATAAAAAGATTTAAATATATTTGAAATGCAAGATATAACTAAAACAATACGATAAATGTTATTTATAAGCACTTTGACATAAATTTACTTCAATTTGATTAATTTGGAGGATCATTTTAAAACAAATTACCTACCTTATTTAGAAAAAAAAATATTTTTTTAGTTCACTTACATCTATAGCTAATCTTCTATCTTTTGCAATCAGCTAAAAAAATTATAAACATATCCATATTTCTAAGACCTCTCTATTTACTTCAAAGAATTATGTATTTAATTTATATTTAATTTTCTTGTCCCAGATTCCACCGCCACCGCTTCATGTCAACGTCCTCTGTCCGCCGCGCCTCCACCTCTCCTGAACGCAAGGGTCTCGCCGCGCCCCAAGAGGTGGCAGCACTGAAACCATTCAATGACATCCCAGGACCCAAGGCGTTGCCAATGATGGGCTATTCGGCTCATGTGTTGCCGAGAATAGGTAACGTTGATCTTGCTTTTTAAACAAGATATTTCTAGAATTTGGCCCCGCAGTGGTCCATTACAGGTTAGGTTACGTTATTATCATAGGTTTTATCTTTTTTATCTAAGAGTTGTTCATTCATTAATTTCGAGTAGGTGAGTGGCCAACCCTGTTGGAGTTTCTACACCGCCTAAAGGCCGGGTCCGACTGCTTAACGTGCCATCGGAAGTATGGTAGCACTCAGATAGAAATGTTACTTTCGGCACCCATCCAAGTAGGGCCAAGCTGCCCGTTGCTTAACAATTGCAATGGTCTAACATCACTTAGTCAAACTACGCTTCGAGCGCTGCAAGTGAGAGCGAAAGAGTTGTAAACGAGATGAGATTCATACTTTTTAAACTCACACGATTTGCACTCATTATACAAAATGAAACGGGTCTGTATCGCGTTAGATAATTTAGCATATTTTACTAAAATACGTACCCGACGTTTCGAGCGGTGTAATCCGAGATGAGATTCCCCTTTCATTGAAGTCGGTCAAAAACAAGACTTTTTTGGGAAACTTTTTATGACTCAAGTTAAACTGGATAACACTGACTTCTTTAAGATACTAAAATCAAAAAGTTTAATAAAGCTTGACCCAGTTTTGTTATTTGGCAACCTTTGTATCGCCATTTTTAGACCACTGAAAGGACTTTCCCTTCAGATTGGTAATGTTTAATGATCCCAGTGACGTGCAGATAGAGTAAATTGATGATTCATATTTGTAGATCATTTTCGAAATGACCTGGATATAGTTTGAAGAATTGGATGGAGATGATTCTAGGAAATTCATTTGCATATTAGAGAGTATCACGTTGTATACTCGTGATTGTGGTTACGTATAACCGGAACATACTAAACGGCAAAGGTTTAAAAAAAGTATTGAATGGACAATATTTATTAGCTTCTATACAGACAAAAAAGTTTTTAAGTATGTGTTGTGGACTGACCACACCGTTAAACCGATATTAAGAAACAGTAAATTAGCCTGTAAAGCTAATAAAATTATTCCCCAATCATACATAAGTAGTAGTTGAGCAAATAAGTACCCCCACATAAGTAGTAGTTGAGCAAATTCGCTTCTTTCAGGCAATTTCCACCACACAGTAGGAGCAGGAGTGTTGGAAGGTCTCCGGGAGAAGTACGGGGATCTGGTGCGACTCGCCAAGGGGTCTCGGAGACGACCTGTGCTGTTTGTGTTCGACCCTGAGATCATGAGACAGGTGAGGGACCGAAGTAGTAGTATATTACACTTTTTAAACTCCCACGATTTGAACGAATATACTAAATGAAACGGGTCTGTATCGCGTTAGATAATATAACGTATTTATTAAAACAAGTACCCGATGTTCTGACCGAAGTACACCGCTCGTAGTCACGGGATGACTGAAATACGTTATATTATCCAACGCGATACAGATCTTTTCATTTAGTATAGTAATGTATAGTTCCACGGAGAGCTAAGGGCTCTTACCTTACTGAAAATTATATTCGTTAGCCATAGGTGTAGGATATAATTCAGTTTGGTTTGCCCCTAACCTAAACCATACTACTTGATTAGAGATAAGATTGGCTATAAGATTGCTTTTAACTATTTATTTTATTAGACTTCGAACATTGTATTTCGAACTTAGCTATGATATCATTGCGAAGCAATTACCGACATACAATAATGACATATATAGCAAACCCTTCGTCTTTTGGATTCCATGGCAAATCAAAAACTACTCATTTAAAGACAATTTGCAAATTGATTAACACATTATATTACCAACAACTTCCTTTCCAACTCACTACATCATCTCTAGACAGATTAAAGTTATATTTTGTAAACATTTATTTCAGTTATCAAATACCAAAATTCAATATACATCAGTAGGTGCGAATCAAATTAGCACCCAACAAACACAACGATCGTTCGCGAAATTCATGTCCTACTTAAACCGAGTTTTTTAGCTTAGAAAGTTGATAATAACATGTCCTAGTTAGACTCGCTCAGTTATCTGTACATAGACTTATAACGGGTTATACATAGATACTATGTAGTAGTCGTAGTAACAATTTCTCAGAAAAAATGGACATTAAGCCAGGCTTTATTAGTTAGTTGGAAATGTCTCATTGGGTGCGCTATTGTTTATTAAGCAGACGGTAATTAGCATTAAACAATCTCAAGTTTCTGATATCTTCAGTGCCGGAGAGGTGTTTACCTAACTTAGGATTTTACAGGCAGTACTGTAAATAAGTAGAGTTTAGAACTCAAATTATAAATTGAGGCCTATATTCCATCTATCCATTTAAATCTATTCTAATATACAAAGCTGCAAAGAGTTCAATTTTTTGTTTGTTAAAAACACGCTACTCTCAGAAACTACCAATCCGATTTTAATAATAATTTTGTATTGGATAGACACATTCAAGAGGAAGGTTATAGGCTATTTTTTATTCCAAAATTCCCACCGGAACGGGCACAACGTGGGTAAAGCCGCGGGGCGCTGTATTATTATAATAGGAACTGCAACTAATAACTAATACAAGATTAGACATTTTGAGCCTTCCTCTCAGCTTAAAAAATCGTACCCACGCTTAAGACATGCTCAATAACCGTGAAGCCAACTAAGCCACTGGATACCTCACACGTTTTTGATATAATTCAAATAATAAAATCTACTTCTACACCAATAAATAAACTGCACGCTTCCAAATGATGATTTTTATATCTATAGTACGTAATACGGAGATAATGTTTTATGTTTCAGCAAAAAATACTATTTACATTGTCTGATAAGCGAATTATTGACTTAATCATATATTGATGTTAATGCACTTCAGATTATGGGATCAATTTCTGTTACATTTATATTGAGAGAACGTATTTTGGGTATGATAATAACTATGTACAAAGTGTATAATTTATCTATCTGTTTCCAATGTTTATATTTCATTGCATAATAGTAGAATATAAATATAGGACTTTGCCTTTCTGATATTTCATTTTATCAATAAAACACTATTGTAACTTAATTCTTCTTCATCGAGTGGATGGTCAACCTGACCAATCCTGGTGTCAGAGTTATTGAGCCGCCAAAGGCCTCTGATGTGGCTCAGTTAACGACTACTATCCGAAGAAAGTAACCGGGACCGACGGCTTTACTTGCTCTCCGAAGCACGGAATCATCTTACTTTTCGGGCAATCAGGTGATTCTGCCTGTAATGCCCTAACCAAACTGAGGACAGTCTCACAAAGAGATTTTTGTAAGATATCCCCACTGGGAATCGAACCCGGAACCTCCGGATCGTGAGCCGGGCGCTCAAACCACAACACCACGGAGGCTGTAACTTAATTATATTATTAGCTATCTTTTATATACCATATTTTATATTGTAGCTGTCTTCGTTTAGATGCTTCGTTGTCACATACAGTCACAGAATACAACCAACAAAAAACATCATTTATTAAGCAGGGTCAACAAAACACCGAATCTAACAACAAACATCAGTTACCCATAACAATAACTCCGTTTCTTCCTTCGAAATATTCCCTTAGGATACAAAACGTCTTTGTCAGCAGTTTTTCGTTCACAGGTGTACGAAAGTTATGGGACTGAGTCACCGCAGTTCAATAAATCACCTTTGAGCCATCACAGAAAATCTGTCGGCTGTCCTGCACATGGGTATGTATTTGTGATGAAAAAGAGGTTATGATTTAAGACTTCGGGTCGATGCACAACAGCTGAAAAATACGCTGCGGACAGATAAATGGGTAGTGAAATGTTCGATATACCTATTCTTAATGATCAGTGCGACTTCACTAACTTGACTAAGTCCAACGCATTTTTCGTCAAATATGCAACGACCTTTAAGAACGGTTAACGTAGAGTTGGCATTTACTAATAAAACTTTATATTACAAGTATAATATAATTAAAATTAACTGATAGTCTACCTTGAAAGCATAAAGTTCCTTATTTTTTAAGTTGTAATAAACCTTGTAATTCTACTAACAAATTATTCATGTTGCTAATTTGGACACTGCAACTGCAAAATCATTTTTCGAATATTGAGGTTACTGATTGTTTATCAATCCAATTTGGTATCCAAATATGATTTGACTCACGCAACAGCGAGTGATAAGCACTTCGGTCTTCCGTGATTGCGACTCGCAATAAGATAAATATTTGGTACTCTAACATTAGTAAATAACTTCCAAACATGTGCCAATACAACAAAAAATGCTAAGTTATTAAACAAAGTATTGGCCCAATCAATAAAAAGCTTTTGAGAACATGTTAACCGTCAAAATAAACATTTTATCAAAGTGCTAAGTTAGCTGATATACAGGCTAGATAAAATTCACATTACTACCGAACAAAATAGAAATAATGACGTCAATGTCTCACTCCACAATCACATGAGACCAGTTCTGTATTAATAACCTTTAACATTAACAATATCTCGTGATTATTATGCACAGTAATACTATTTATGTAATAATATTGATTGCTTATTGTTTTATTGGTTTGATAAAGATATTGAGACATTTATTAACGTGTAATGAACTTGTAAGTTCATAAGTCCTTTCTGAAACAATGTATTAATTAAGAGTCTTTCCACTAGGTATATACTCTACGTTGACATTCCGTCTGGTATTTGATATCAATCACTTCAAATGTAAAAAAGCAATGGTAACATCTACCAATCATATAAAACGTACGATAGCAACGTAGCATAATGATGATGGGATCCACCTGTTATACCAAACGCAGTAACGTAACATAACCAACCATAGCTCTGGTGGAAAGGCAAACGTTATACTCCACACATTAAGTCTTCTTCTTCTTATCCTGTTGGACTTTAAACTTTTCCTGTCCAGTATTTAGCTGACAGAAGATCAGCTGAGGCTTTCTTTAAGTCACACATATGTATTAAGTCATGTGGCATAACTTTACCCAGTTGAGATTGTCGCCGGGTATATTTTAGCTTAGTATAATAATGCGTAGGAAGATACTTGAACATTTTGTTTGTATTTTTACAGTGATGAAAACAAAGCGATCTGGGCTGCTGTTCGCACTCTCATGCAAGATGGATCTCTAGCCAACAATTACGACGACATCTTTGATGATATTGCTCTCGACGTCACTAGAAGGTAAAAAGCATGTTCAGATATTTATGTAATAGAGCTTTATTTCTACGAATCTATAAATCTACTTTGGACGCCTGCTACGAATCTCCAAAACGTCTATGAACATTCCTACAAATTTCCTAACTGACTACGAACTTTGCTACGAATCTCCATATTTATTAAGGAGCTTGCTGTAACTATTAAACTGACTACGAGTTTTGCTACGAATCTCCCAACCCACTACTAACTTTGCTTAAAATCTGCAAACTTGCTACAAAGTAGGGATAAAAAGATAATATAGACTCTGAATTTTAAACTTATGCTCGCTATGTTGTGATTCCGTTGACGCTTCATTATAACTCATGTTTCTTAATATTCCACAAGGCTTGGTGAACTGCGTCATGCCGAGAATGCCCTTAACGATGAGTTGGAGTCGGAAGTATACCGGTGGGCCGTGGAGACTATAGGAGCCATGGTGTTCGGCATCCGACTGGGGTGTTTGGACGGGGCGGTGCATGTGCCTACTGAACAGAATAGGTGAGTTTGATGATTTTCTTCTTTCTAGTCAATGGCGCAAAATAATTATTGTATTTAGATTTATATTGTATATACGAGTATATGGTGTATGAAGCTGTTATAGAATGAAGTTTGAGTGATGAAGTTTAAGTTTGTTTTGCACTTATAGTCAAGGTTCCATCCAAAAGGCTTGGGAATAGATCGAGAAGTTTTCATTCCAGCTTATTGAATGGCAAAGCAAAAATGTCTACCATTCCCCACTGCTAGGCGAAGGTCTCTCTGATCTCTGATCTGATCTGACTGAAGATATAGTCAATTACGGTGACTAGGATTGGGCGAAAACGCTTGTCTACTGCGGATTGGTGACCATAAGCCCAAGCCATAGTGAACTCAAAAAAGAGAACATACAACGTGTTACAAGACACAAGTTTATAACTTACCACCACCTTCTTCCAGAAAACCAGACAGGACTTCCCTAGAAGACGACCACATAAACCACTGTTCCCTCTCAAGCCGTTGTCTTGAAGAGATGACTCCGGCTGAAAGACTCGTAAAGAACTCCAGGGACATAGCGACGGGCAACTTCCTGGTGCGAAGCGAGACGACTTTGAAGACTGAATCGGCCACCTTTAACGATGCTTTGAAGGCTTTTGATAGACATTTCAAGTGAGTTATCTTTGTATAGCTTTTAGTTAGGTTTAGTAGACTAGACTAGTAGAATGGTGGTGTAGATATGTTACTATAAATCTACCTTCCAAAAACATTCAACTGAAATAGGTTTGAACTTTTTAGCATTTAAAATGATTGTACAAATGTTGGACTATATTAATACAGTCCCTTAATTTCTATTCTTCAATAATTTCAGACTAACAGAGCATTTCTTAGAGAAAGCTCTGAGCTCTTTAAATAAGGATGACGTGAGAAAGGAACAAGTATTACTGGACAAGTTGAGGCCACTGGACAACAGAATCCTGCCGCTGGCTGCAGACATGTTGCTGGCTGGAGTGGATCCAGTAAGTAAATACTATATATCCCACTATCCAGACTCTTACTGCTTTAAAGCTTTGGATTCGCTTGGCGACTACAGCCTTATTGGACATACCTGATTGAAGCGGAGTGGATCGTTCGGGCTATTGATTGTTTTTGGGTCACAATAGGCAGTTGGTAGTTTAGCTCAATAGATTTCGTATAATATTAATCTTTATAAGTAACTGTTATCTTAACAACCCTTATTGGACATGCCTGTTGGAGCACAGTAGATCATTCGTCTTATTGTGTGTTATGGGTCACAATAGACTATTGTAGCTTAGCTTAGTTAATATTTTTCGTAGAATGGATCTTTATAAAGAACTTTTGTTTTAACAACAATTTAGTTTTATGAGTCACAAAAGGCTTTTGTTAACTTAGCTCAGCTTCGCAGAAAGGATTTCGTAGAATGGATCTTTATAAGTAAGTGTCGCTTCCAGCTCGCCCAAACCACTCTGAACCTGCTATACGACGTATCGCTACACGCGGCGCGGCAACAGCGCGCGCACGACGAGGCGGCGTGGCGCGGCGCGTGCCGCGCCGCCGGGCTGGACGCGCCGCGCGCCGCGTACGGGGCCGCCTGCGTGCGCGAGGCCATGAGACTGTACCCCGTGACGGGCGGGGTCGTGAGGAGGACGGCGGGCGAAGTGCGCGTAGGAGGGTACGTCGTGCCGGCTGGGGTGAGTTGATACTTATTACTATGTACCTTACCTTGATTTTCTCCATGTAATGTGTAGTGTAGTGTGTGATTTATCCCACGTGTGGCCTGGTGTGAGTAGGATCGGAAGATGCAGTGTCGTTTTCTGCGGATCGGAGCGTCGTGCCGGCTGTGGTTACAGAAATACCGAGATAACTATATTTTGATTTTGGTCACGTGCCACCTGACCTGCTGTATAGTCGTCGTGCACTGCGTACGGATCGCCGTCTGCGTGCGCGAGGTCATGAGACGGTACCGCGTGACTGGGGGCGTCGTCAGGAGGAAGTTGGGTGACGTGCGCGTCGCGCGATTACTACCTACCTTACCTTGATTTTCGCTATGTAGAGTTGTATATGAATGTATATCACGTGTGTGACCGAGTGTGGTACCTATGGGTTAGAGTCGCAAAGAGGAGTATGGAGGAGATTGGAGTATATATGTATATGTAGTTCCAACGGGAATAGGATTGGAATGGAGCCGCATGCGTCAAAGATGCGATGAAATTGTATGATGAGCGTGAGGTTGGAGCACGGTTGGAGTAGGTATACGTCCTGCCCGCTGGGATGAGTCACAGTATTTTGGTCATATTGGAGGCATTTGAAGGATCTTTAGGGGTTAGAGTAATCTTCATCAGTGCTGTCAGTTGTGAGACTGCCTAAAGTTAAGTCGGCTTATTAGTACCTACTTTGCTATTTTTTCCTTATAAATAGCTTACTTATGTTAAATGTTCTCGTTGCCACCGACTTAACAGGTACACACTGTCATTAAATTCATTTTTCTAGTAATCCTAAAATACTTAACGTCGTGACAAACAGATACACGCACACAAACACACACACACACAAACACACTCGCACGCGCGCACACACACACTACACACACACACACACACACACACACACACACACACACACACGCGCACATAAACGCCCACACCCACACTCACGCAAACATACATGCAAAACATTTGAACATATTAAAAAACGCTATCGCCCACAATCAGCGCTTGTTCCGCCGTTTCGGTTAATTCTGTTTTTAATTTTTTTTTTTTCTATTTCTATTTTATTTTTTTTTTAATGTTACTATATTATATGTACGTCATCTTTAATGATAATAGTTTATGCAACAAGAGTAGGGGGCGTCTGAAAACCAGCGTTCTACCGAGGCCTCGGGCCAGGTAGAACATTAGCTGAGACGCCTCCCATTGCTACACAATTTTTTAGTTTTAAGTCTTGTGAATTTTTGTATTTTTTGTGGCAATAAATTTTATTTTATTTTATTTTATTTATTTTTTAACTAATTTTATTTATTATAAAGTAATTAACACCTAATTAGAACCGAAATTAAATAGGAAATCCAATTACTGGATTTTCGGATCTAATCAAACTTTTCTCATCATTCCTTATTACTTAGTAATTTGTATCTAAGCCTCTATTTTTCCTCATTTATGCCTCAACTATCTGTTAATCAATCAATCAGCCTATCTGTAGGCGTTTGCTACAGACAGAGATATTACGTAATAAAAGGAATAATTGGCGAAGATTCAAAATATCAAAAAGAGAAGAATATTTACAAAGAAAATTTCAGTCAACTTAAATGATAGAAACCTGTGATGAAAATTACCTCTTATACTATAAAATGGTGGTTTTGGCATGTGTCTGCCAAGACGGGGTTCTGGGTTCAATTCCCGAGTCGATATTCATGTCAGTTACGTAATGAGAGATTATCCATCATAAAATTATCTTCAATGTTATTGCTTTTGTTGAAACAGACCAGGCTTTACTTGTAATGAAAATATCCTTGAAACCCTCGAGAATATCTGAGATTCTTCCGCTTTATCAAAATAAACACTCTCTCGAGATGAATAGCCGTCCGTTTATCCAGATAACAGCAGCCGACGATACTTGTACCGACAAATTGACGTAAATAACATCATATTTACTGAAGCTGTCGTGATTCAGGAAGGACTTTTTAAGGATTTCCAAATGTTTTATGTTGAGTACGGATTTATGTTTCCCTATTTGTACTTGAAGGACTTTTGAAATCACCATTAATATTGACCAACTGCAATGCAATTAAGCCTATAATTCTGCACTATAAACTACATTTTATGGCGTCGTTATATGGAACGAGATTACGAAGAAACTGAACCCAACGATTAATTACGATTGATAGTTACTCATACCATATTTTTAACTTTGTCTTCCTATATTTCGTCTTTGTTTACGAACTGCCTCTTGTAAACCAGTTCAGCCTTAAACCTATTAATACGTAGTACTCGAAACAATTGGATTTTCTTTTACAAACCATTCTAACAAAAACTAATTTCCTTTTACAGGTAGACATAGTCCTAGCTCACGGCGTCACCAGTAAATCTGAAAAGCAATGGGGTCGCGCGAACACCTTCATCCCCGAACGATGGATTTCCGAAGGGTGGGAGCCGATCAAGGCTTCCAGAGCACATCCCTTAGCGTCTCTACCTTTCGGGGAAAACTGTCCCGCGTCAGGAATCGCATCAAAAATGATATCTTCATTAGTTATGAGGGTTTTGGAGAAGTATAGACTGGAATGGCACGGGCCGGCGCCGAACTTGGCGACCACTACACTGAATAGATTCGATCCGCCTTTTTACTTTGTATTGCAGGATGCTGCTTAGTTTATAAAGTTTTTGAGTATTTTATATTGCTAAGTTTAGTATTAAATACTTAATTTGTCTATTAACCTTTAGGGCCATATATAATAAACACATAGTTTAGCTATCAAGTGGTTTGTCACTTTCTGACATATGCAATTTTCCGAAGAGCAAAAGAGACAAAACTCATTATAATGGTGTTTTAGTTACACCGTGTAATAAGGCCCTATTTGAAATAGATTTAATTTTAAGCCGTATTTTAATTTATGTAATTGTTAACCATTGATGTTACTAAAGTTATATCCGCAAAACCTATTTTTAAGTAATTTATGTTGCTTTGCTAAATCTGTTATTATTCTACTTGTATTAAATATGCTTACCATATTTACAAAAATTACACATGTCATACCTGTATGTTATGATTAGTTGTAAGAATTAATATGAAATATTACATTGTTGTAAAAAAAAACAAGAAAAAACAAAATAAATAAAAACAAAAGAAAATATTATTGTAAGTATAAGCATTTCGTTATTATTTCAAAGTTCCCAAAAAAGTATACATCCATTCTTCCGAGTAAGTTAGTGGACAACCTTTGTGTAGGAGTTTTTAGACCGCCTAAAGGCCTCCGACATGGTCTGACGATTGAAACAACCAGGACCAACTGCTAAACGTGCCCTCCGAAGCACGGTAGAACTCAGATAGAAATGCCGCTATCGGCCACCCATCCAAGTAAGGGCCGAGCTGCACGTTGCTTGGCAATCGCAATTAACTAACACCACTTAGTTAACTAACTACGCCACAAGCGCTACTAAAAGTATTCAAATAAGAAGGTACTATAAAGCTCAAAATGAAAGCTTACAATGAAGAGCTTACCACTTAAAAAGCGGTAATAAGAGAGCTTTTCCATTGAAATTCAACACCTCAGTATCAATACATTTATCAGACGCCAACATCCCATGTTAAGTGAAATGATCAATCAGACTGAACAATAACAAAGGAATAAAACACTCTCCGTTTCAACTGTTTTAATTAAAATAATGAGCTTCGTATTACACTGAAAGCTTTCAGTTTATTTAACCTAAAAATGTTGTTCCTACCGAAACAAAGTACTCTAGATTGAAATAAACATCGACGCTAATAAATTTTTCAAACAAAAAATCTTTTAAATTTGTTTACTTACCCGTACGAAAGTTAGAATGCAAAATATACACGTTATAGACAGCGATTTTCTTGACGTTTCAAGCCACATTTTTCACACTTTTCCACTTACATTCTCATCAATTGATCCACCTCCCACTCCATCAAAAATGGATCATTTCGCATGAGCATTAATTTTGCAAATCATCAACGTGATTGAAACACGATTTGTAACTGTCCTAAAAAGCTGACGCATAAATTCTATCCCTGGAAATATCTCCCAGAGGTGACTCCTTAGGGACATATTAACGAATTTATTACCGAAAATACCTTCTTTAGAAACTTGGATTTATGTATTTTCTTAGAGGTGCTACAAATATTAAAATATGAAAAAGGTGTTATGAGGTGCTATATAAAGTACGCGAGTTTCTTATTCTCTAAATGTTATTTGTACCAAGCAGAGAATTTTAACTTGAATTTATTTCTCTATCACTTTGGTAAAGAAGTGATACTATATACTATATACTATGAAGTGATACTCAGAGTAATTTTTGGCCGATCACTTTTAGCAGAAATTGTGTCAGGTTATATGAACTTATATGTAATGAATATACCAACCTACCTATAGCTCGTTCATCTAACCACTCTTAGGCAGGTAAGGTAGGCTATGCTACAGCGATGGCAACGAAAAATCGAATATAAAAGACAATACAAATACAAAATAAGTAAATTTGATTGCCACCCGGCGAACCCTGGTGTCAGAGTTGTGTAACCGTCTAAAGGCCTCCGACATGGTCTATTGTTTGTAACAACCGAGTTGACAATTTTGAAGTGCCATTGAAATAAAGTGCTATCAGCCAACAATCCGAGCTGCACTAGTATTATTTTTCATTAAAATCGCTAGCCGCTGTCGACGCTATACCATCAAACAAACCTAGTACGGGCGATGCGAATGGTATTTATATCATTATTATAATACTTACTAGCAGCGCCCCGCGGTTTTACCCGCGTTGTGCCCGTTCCCGTGGGAATTTCGGGATTTTTTTTACATAAAAACCTTTCTCTTGAATCACTCTACCTACCGCATCAAAATCCGTTGCGTAATTTTAAAGATTTAAGCATACAGACAAACAGACAAAAATAGCGACTTTGTTTTATACTATGTAGTGATGTGTTTGGCCGACAACTCTGATCGTGCCTACAGCACCCACTCACGCTATGGAAATCGATAATTACTCCGAAATAAAGTAATTAACATGTAAATTAATATTTTTAATACTTCTACGAGTATTCTCACGAGTCCTACACACCTAGTGGGGCCTATTCAGTCTCACCTTGCATTAGGCTTAATTAAATGTATGTGGTATCTAAGTATAGATATTCGATTGTTCTGTTTCCTGAGAGGATATACCTTTTGGTAAGTAATTGGTAAGTTGGTATTTACAAGCTCAAGCAAAATAGAAATCCCTAATAAAAACAGCTTTCTCTGCTAGTACCATCTATTTATATGTTCTGTACACCTACAATTATTTTGTATTTATAATACTATTCTGTAACCTAATTTTTTTAACCCCTGACGCCAAAGAGGAGTGTTATAAGTTTGACATATATCTATGTGTGTGTGTGTGTGTGTGTGTGTTTGTGTGTCTACTGTGACATCGTAGCTCTCAAACGGATGGACTGAATTCGATGCGGTTTGTTTTCATTTGTAAGCCAGTTTTCCTTGAACGGTGGGGAGAATTGGTTCTTAGTTATATTTGGTAAAAATCGGTACCGTGGTTTTTGCATAGGGATTTTTTATTTTTCCTTTACCTAAATAGGGTCGGGGTTGTTTATTTTATTTCTATGATGTTTGATGTAGGCAATAGAAATAGATCTTATCTCAACATTAAAATATATATTAAATACATTAAAATATAGTTTTAAGAAAACTTTCCTAGACTCACTTCTAATTTTAATACAAACAATTGAATTTGGTACTTTACTTTTGCCCTTCGGCCTATTTTGTCTTGTACTTAACTCAATTACAAAAGGTTTTGTAGGATGAAAGAAGAATAATTAAACGAAAAAGCGTTCGAATAATTAACGTATTCCGTAACCTTAGCACTTAGTCTAAGTACTGCTGTCGGTTTCGATCTATCACATAATCAAACTTAGAACTTACTCGTATTAACGTTTTTTGTTCGTTTCTAAGAATAAGTTCCGCCTAATGATCTATACTAATATAATAAAACTGAAGAGCTTGTTTTTGTTTGTTTAAACGCGCTAATCTCAGGAACTACTGACAGTCTGACAATCTGATTTCAATAATTATTTTTGTAATGGAAAGCCATATTCAACGGAAAGGTTATATAGGGGAAGGTTATCTTTCATCCCGAAATTACCACAGATAAGGTTACAACTCTGGCAAAAAGGTGGGGAGCTGCTAGTCTGTCTCATACTCGTATAGTCAAACTTAGAATTTATTTAGGTTATTTTTCATTTCCAAGAATTCCCTGTGAAACTTTACGCTTAGCACTTTCGGGCCTCTAATAATAATGAAATAAAACAGTTTTTCAGTTCGCTCATTACTCTGGACAGCAACAAATGGAAGCACATTCGCCCCTTGACCCTCATAAGGGCTTTACAGACAAGGCGTTGCTACATCGCGTTATAAGGAACCTTTGTAGGAAATAATTTAAACCATTTATTTCTACACCACAGTAACAAGAAAAATATAAAAATGTAATACACTTCGAACTAAATAATAAAATACACAAAATGAATGGGGTAACATTGGCGTAGATAACAAACTCAGTGTACGCTATGGGGTTGTTACACTCCACAGGTTTTCAGGCTACCAGGGCTACAGGGAACATATAAGTGAATGAAAAATGTCTTTTAGTATCTAAGTACATAATTGAGTACTCAAAGTCAAATAAGACAAGTTTGTGAGGATGTAACTCATTCAAGCAAACACCACCGAAGGGATTTGGATGAAACTTTACACTTTTTTAACTTATACATTATAATAAATAAACATGGTATATATTTTACCCCGAAATTCCTATCACCAGACTTGCGCAACATAAAAAATAATTTAACGTCATTCAAAGTCACCGTTAAATTGGATAGTCTATAGACCCCTTAACAAACATATGTTCAATATGGCGACATATATAACTCTCGTATAACTCCTAAAATTTTCCCTCTTTGAATTTTCCCTCGTAACCTTCCAATATTTTTTGCTCTTTATTTTGATGCACAATGGGGACAGAACGAGATAGTGGATGTGTTTTACTGCCCGGACGTTGGCTCAAATTATGAGGACATGAATTATGGGTCAGCTTCATAACCAGTTACTCAACGTGAAAGTGAAAAATGTTTTATTTTGCTGAGTTTTTCAACCATTTTTTCTATGTAATATAGAGTATCTAACATGTTTATTGAAACCAATCTTAAAATATTCAAAACGTACGGCCTACGTGATTATATATCTACATCTACCTTCAGACGAAAGTCTTAAAACATTTGTATTTCTCATCATCTTTAGGTCTCTACCCCGCTCATAAAAACGGAACATCGTACGCAACAGACACGTCTATAAATTATGTATCAAATTATTACAAAAGTAGGTACTACTTAGTCTTGCTAACCACACAAGACCTAGCCAAAATATCCTTTTTCTTGCACATTACAGTCACAAGTATACATTGACCCTAAAATTATTCGTACACACATTTTCGAGTGGTCACATTTCCGATGTAACGGTTGATCGTAAAAAGCGTTGTATAGCTGTATCGTGTTTATTGGCTGCGGTTACTGGATGTCCAGAAAAGTAGTTAACTTTGATGGAAAGGATTGCGGGCGCTGGATGTGTCCAGGGTTAGTATTTGCAACTGTAAACGAATCCCCATCCACTTACTTTTTATTTCCCGAGAGGACACGAATTAAAGGAGGAATCTAAGTTAACTGAGAAAGAGATTTTGTAATAATCAAGTTGTCTTAGAAGACTATATTTTTGCAACGACTTTGCTCAAGCTATGTTTCCACTATGGAGATTAATAATTCCTATATTTTCTCAAACGTTTAAAAATCTAGATTACTTAAGACGCTTCAATCGTCAGACAGGGTTGATATGTTGAAAAAAGTTCTGTATTTGACCCGTCCTTACGTACGTATGTATGTACTAGCTTTATGTGCTATAAGTATGGGTTTTTATGTTAGAAAATCAGTTTTTTATTGAAAGTGCTTTTGCATAAAAGCACATAGATACGTATCTAACCTAATCGACCTAAAAGCATTTTGTTAACCAAAACTAATACTTTAAGGAAACAAGCCTATCTCTGTTTTGCCAACAAAAACAAAGTAACGTAACATGTAAACTAATTTCAAGAAGTGAATCCTGTGAATAAAATCGTAAAAACACTCTGAGTGTAAACGTTTGCTTGCTCAATCTGATGGAACGATCTCCAAGGGAAACAAACAATTTTACCAACAAAATATCCCTCAATTTACAACCCTCAAGAGATCTCGCCTTCGACACGAGTTTTATAAAATATAAACAGATCCTTCGGCCTCCGTATCATATTTTAAGACTTTATCCCTTAGCCGAAGTCTAAAATCATTGTTCTGTCAAATCCTTGGAGGTTAAGCGCCGTGGATTCCGTGAATTCCGCGTTTAAAAAGAGGAAACTAAGAAAAACTCTTTTGAGGATTATTTCCACAAGATATGAAACAAAACAGGAAAATATGTCGGATTGTTAATTAAAAAATACAACCGATTTGAGAACTCTTATTTCCAAGTCGGTTGCTACTACCACAAAGTGCAAGGTTAGAAAACTAGACTTCGTTAAAAACAACTTTTAATTTTGGTAATGCAAGTAAACATTTAAATGACGACATATCCGCTATTTACAGATAAAATCTTAACGGCTAATATAATATTTACCTACAAAACGTGTAATCAAATGTGATATTAATAAAATGTACCAATTACCTTGTACCTATTATGAAACTTTTAAAACTTATTTCAAAACGTAGAAGTTTTATATTTAATACCTAGTATTTCTTTATCTATATGCACAATGCTAGAATAGTGCTCATGATTAAAAAGTGGCTGGTATGAATATAAGTAGGTATACCTTAAATATCCTAAACGTAGTTTCGGAACGAATCTCTATTTATTTATTTAGATTTCTCATTAAAAGTAATGTCATTTGTTGCTTAATATCCGCCGATTCATTATAAAGATACACCTCGCGAGGTATAAGCTGAGCTTTGCAATTGTGTGAGTGTACATGGATAGTGTAGGTGTGATAACCGGCCTTAGGCGCGGCCCCATTTTCGCCCGGTAAAAACCGTTTTGGGTAACCGGCCTGAGGCGCGGCCCCATTCTGTCTCGCCGCGCTCCTGTACTTTTGGTGATCACTCACACTAATGCAAAGCTCAGCTTATACCTCGCGAGGTGTAACATCTTGATATAAATATCGTTTTCATTAATTTCAAGTGCACATTGACGTGTTAATATCGGTAATTACAACTAGTCTATTTGTGTTTTTGTGGAAGGTAAGTTGAGAGAAGTTTAATGTTATTTTATACAATAACTTAATGCCTTAGTAAATAATATATTAATAGTGATATAGGTCCATTACTTTTTACTAAAAAACCTGAGTATGAGTATTCTTTTAAATCTCCGTTTTTCTTGAACTGATTCCAAAAAATCATTTTAATTGAAAGCATAATGTGTTAAAGTAATTATTGTATTTTAACCCAATTAAAAAAATGGTTGCTAGGTACTTCTCATAAATAACGTTGAAGTCGATTTTTTTGCCTAAAAAGTCATTTACTATCTACATAACCAACTTCTAATAAATAAAATAAAATAAATATTACAAAAGTGGAAGTTTGTGTTCTTACTTAAAGTTTACGGCAGTTCAACCGCAAGACGTTGCTTACCTAGTTACTTACAGTAGGTAGTCATTTATTATTCACATCACATAAATATTAAAGTAGAGCAACCTTTATAATAATGTAATTTAACATTGTTAAGACTCAGTTCTCAGGTTAGAGTTACTTTTAATAGCATTAATTGCTAGTAATTTCAATAAGATTACGTATACTTTGCTCGCCACAACTTCATGGCAACCGAACCAATTTATAAGTAACTAGCAACGCCCCGCGGTTTTACCCGCGTAGTGCCCGTTCCCGTGGGAATTTCAGTAATTTTTCACTTATAAACCTTCCTCTTGAATCACTCTATCTATTAAAAAAGCTACATCAAAATCCGTTGCGTGGTTTTAAAAATAAGCATACATAGAGACAGACAGACAGCGGAAAGCGACTTTGTTTTATACTATGTATTAATTAAACCTTTTGTATAAATATTGAAAAATAACATTTTATATTTTAGTTTGACCAGATTTTAACAGAGCAACTTCATGAAGCAAAATGACACAAGATAACAAGACGACATTTGGAAAAGTGCTCAACTTTGACCATCTTATATTTTGGGTATCGAACGCTAAAACCGTAAGTAAACTATTGTTTTGTAATAAACCCAAAACCAAGAAAGGGTGTTGTGTTATATCAAAGTTCGTGAGGTTGTCTTTGGCATCGAAATACTTACCTTCTAAACTAGTAATTTTGATCCAAAAAAAAAATATCCAGAAATTATTTACTCGTAAAAAGCGAGGTGTTCTTGTCCAATCGAGGATATAATATATAAACGGTTATATTCTTATTTCAAAGTACCTATAGTCACATAAGTACTACATTTATAATGTGGGTATAACGCAATGATTACCATTTTCAGACGTCAAGCTACTTTGTGACGAGGTTCGGTTTCAGACCATTTGCATTCAGGGAGGCGTCGGATGATAATCCCGTTTTATCTTATGCTGTTAAACTAAACCAGGTAAAATTCACTGTTTTAAAATGAGACCTGGATTATTCCTGAGCGGTCGATTATTCGCATGAACTCGATGCGTGTTCAGATAGACCACCTTTAGACCGTATTTAAATTTTTTAATAGCTTAATTCAAAATAAAGTGTTACGAAAGAGTAAAGAAGCTTATTCCAAGCAGGACAGTGACAATTATGTAAAGTGTTGTACCGGGTTCGATTCCTGGGTCGAGCGAAGCATGTTTCCGATTTACTTCTTCTAATAGATCGAAGATCTATTTGAAATCTCCGACTTTGAAAAGCACGCCTTTCTCGGGAACATAGAAGATTAAAAAAAGTGTAGAACGCCAAATCCTCCAATCATAGTATAATATATCTTCAGTGGGATATGTGGCCTTTGTCCAGACTTGAGACATTACAGGGTATAGGCTAATAACTGACCTCACTTTTCTCACAGATCATCTTGGTATTCCAATCACCAACAACAGAAAGTGATTTATCAAAAACGATATCAGCTCACGGCGATTTTGTGAAGGACATAGCTTTTGAAGTCCAGGATCTTGAGGAACTGGTGAAGAGAGCTGATGATGGAGGCGCGGAGGTTGTGAAAGGAGTTACAGTGGAAGCGGATAGCGATGGAGTAGTCAGATATGCTGTGGTGAAAACGGTGAGTTTGATAGATATTAAGGAGACAATAAGAGTGATTTCGATGAGTATCCGTATCTACCAACTATTTTTACTTATTTAAAGCTGGACTGAGAGTTAAGAGAAGCTTATATAGCATATCAAGCTTAATTCTATTTTACTTGCAGTGTAAGGTACCAATTTATGTTAGTTTAAGTACAATTTTGTAAACCATTTTTCGTTTTGTTACTCGATTTGGTTTGAAACCCTTTATAAATTATAAAGAAATAAATCACTACATAGTATAAAACAAAGTCGCTATTTTTGTCTGTATGCTTAAATCTTTAAAATTACGCAACGGATTTTGATGCGGTTTTTTGTAATAGGTAGAGGGATTCAAGAGGAAGGTTTTTATGTAAAAAAATTCCCGAAACTCCCACGGGAACGGGCACAACGCGGGTAAAACCGCGGGGCGCTGCTAGTATTTTTATAAAGAATGAGAAGCTTATTGTACTCAGTTTTAAGGTTGATTTTCATTTCAGTACGGTTCCAACACTCATACATTGATAGACCGGAGCAAATACAAAGGATGGTTCCTGCCCGGTTATCAAGCATCAGATGATGACAGCGTTTCTAGTTTACTGTAAGTCACACACGTAACACAATTTGAACTTCTAGAAACATCTATGGCTTTAACAAGAAATTATTTTTCAGTCCAGACACAAACTTGAAATACATAGATCACGTGGAAGGCAATATGGTTGATGGAACATTAGAAGATTCCTTGTCGTGGTACGAGAAAAATCTGAATATGCAAAGGTAATAACAACACAAAGCCGCAATCCCACCGTTACAACTGAATTCGATCAATCATCTTAATCGTAGGTCACAAGCTAAACAGAAATCAAAACTTCAAAATTGTTTCGCTAAAAGTTCAGTCGATCGTAGTTAAAAAAACGGTGAATTTGGACCACTTAATTTCCCTATCTCCTTATCACTTGATTTCCCTATTCTTTGATTTTAATGAACCGTGCAGAAGTTTTAAGGGCCTTGTTCTATACATGACGTGCGCAGATTAACTTTCAATGTTAGGTATTTGATTGTTTTTTCGAAGTTATTAACTGATTTTATCACTCTGCGTGTGAATTGGTTGTTAATCTCTCTATCGGCTCTGACTAAAATACGTTTTTTATTCAGGTTCTGGTGCGTAGATTACAAGCACGATTTGACGCCGTACTCCTGTATAAATACCGCTGCAGTTATGAATAAAGATGACACGGTGCTTGTGAGTAGTAGTCGATCTGAGTATTTTCTCATTCAGAAGGAGTCGGTTGGTCTATCAACGCTTATTGGAACCAGGCAGCAATGGTTGTCGGTGACGAGGTTTTATACGTCACTGATATGTTCCAACGAAGGACTTTATACTATTAACTAGCAGCGCCCCGCGGTTTCACCCGCGTTTTACCCGTTCCCGTAGGAATTTCGGGATGAAAAATAGCCTATAACCTTCCCGTTGAATGTGGCTATCTATTACAAAAAGAATTATTCAAATCGGTTCAGTAGTTTCTGAGATTAGCGCGTTTAAACAAACAAACAAACAAACAAACAAACAAAACAAACTCTTCAGCTTTATAATATTAGTATAGATGAATATTAAAAAGCTAAAGAGATTATTGTTTGTTTGTCTTTCTTAGGGAATGCCTACGTCATAGAAGCTATATGCATGCAAAATCTCAGCCCGATCGGTTTAAAATTGACAAAGTTTCATACAAATTTTCATCCCGTATTTTATCCCCTTGGGGGTAGAATTTATCAAAACTTAAAGGATGCTTATGTCATAGTAGCTATATGCATGCAAAATCTCAGCCCAATCGGTTTAAAATTGACAAAGTTTCATACAAATTTTCATCCCATATTTTATCCCCTTGGGAGTAGAATTTATCAAAATCCTTTCTTAGGGGATGCCTACGTCATAGTAGCTATATGCATGCAAAATCTCAGCCCAATCGGTTTAAAATTGACAAAGTTTCATACAAATTTTCATCCCCTATTTTATCCCCTTGGGAGTAGAATTTATCAAAATCCTTTCTTAGGGGATGCCTACGTCATAGTAGCTATATGCATGCAAAATTTCAGCCCGATCGGTTTAAAATTGACAAAGTTTCATACAAACTTTCAACCCCTATTTTATCCCCTTGGGGGTAGAATTTATCAAAATCCTTTCTTAGAGAATGCCTACGTCATAGTAGCTATATGCATGCAAAATCTCAGCCCGATCGGTTTAAAATTGACAAAGTTTCATACAAACTTTCATCCCGTATTTTATCCCCTTGGGGGTAGAATTTATCAAAATCCTTTCTTAGGGAATGCCTACGTCATAGAAGCTATATGCATGCAAAATCTCAGCCCGATCGGTTTAAAATTGACAAAGTTTCATACAAACTTTCATCCCGTATTTTATCCCCTTAGGGCTAGAATTTATCAAAATCCTTTCTTAGGGAATGCCTACGTCATAGAAGCTATATGCATTTTATCCCCTTGGGGGTAGAATTTTCGAAAATCCTTTCTTAGTGTGCACTTACGTCACTTGAAGAATCTTCCTGCCAAATTTCATGCTTCTAGGTGTAGCGGTTGAGGCTGTGCGTTGATTATCAGTCAGTCAGGACTTTGAATTTTATATAATATAGATTATATCTATATATGAATATTAAAAAGCTAAAGAGATTATTTTTTTTTTGTTTGGCCGCGCTGATCTCAGAAACTAATAGACCGATTTGAATAATTCTTTCACTGTTGGATAGCCTATTTTTATCGACTGTATTTCTATTAAAGTTAGACCTGCCCGTGCCCGCTGAACGTTTGCTATGTGGCTGGTCCTTAAATAGCTGCACTATCTATTGGAATGCTTGGTAATATCTACTACTGCGTGAGTGAAACCGTAGTCGCCATGGGAAAAGTAGTATGGAGTCTAGGCCTACCCCTCAATAGTGACGTATGATACACCGTTGGATAGGGCTTCGACTTTTAATTACGGAGTTCCTATGGCCACCTTCCGGTTCCATCACCAGACCTTGGTTACCATATAGTATCAAAGTACTCGTCAAAATGAATCAAATGAGCCCAAACTCGGTGGGGCTGCGTCGTTTATGTACGGATTTGCTAGAACCTACTTCCAACTCCATACAAACATTTATACCGCTAGTTTACCCTCTTAGGGGTTTTTATAATTCCTTTTAGTAATCCTTATCTACGATAAATAAAAAACTTACATGTAATATTTTAAGCAAATGCATCAAAGGAATAAAAAAAGTCATAGAACAAACTGTCTACCCCTAAAATAACGTTTTAGGGGTGGATTTTCCAAAATGTTTTTCGCTGGTAGTTACTTTTGTTATATAGAGAACCTACATGCAAAATTTGAAGCAAATACATCAAAGAAATAAAAAGTTGCATGTAAGCGATCATCCCCTAATTTACGCTCTTAGGGGTGGAATTTCCAAAATTCCTTTTGCAATCCTTATCTACGTTAAATAAAGAACCTACATGCAAGATTTGAAGCAAATCCTTTAAAAAATTAAACAAATATTATAAATCTTTCAACCCCTAATTTACCCTCTTCGGGGTGGAATTTCCAAAATTCCTTTTGTAATCTTTAACTACGTTAAATAAAGAACCTACATGTAAAATTTGAAGCAAATACATTAAAGGAATAAAAAGTTGCATATAAGCGATCATCCCCTATTTTACGCTCTTAGGGGTGGAATTTCCAAAATTCCTTTTGTAATCTTTATCTACATTAAATAAAGAACCTACATGCAAAATTTGAAGCAAATCCATTAAAGAATTTTAAAAAATTGTAAAACTTTCAACCCCTAATTTACTCTGTTAGGGGTGGAATTTCAAAAAATCCTTTCTTAGCGGATGCTTACGTCATAGCATCTACCTGCATGCCAAATTTCAGCTCGATCCGTCCAGTAGTTTGGGCTGTGCGTTGATCCCTCACTAACCACTTTGAGTTTTATATATATAGATTAATTCCATGGTTCCGAATTACCCATCTAATCAGAAGCTATTGGCGCTGATAAGCACTAGCATCAGCGAAGACCCTCAGCTTTCTTACCGTATGCGGCCTAAGACTCGGAAGATAAAGATACTTGGTGTTAAATTGTTCATTCGTTTCAGCTGTCACTGAACGAGGCAGCCAAAGGTCTACTGCCATCAAGTAAAGCGAGCCAGTTTGTGAAAGCTCTCGGCACTTCGGGGGTAGAGCATGTAGCTTTGTACACGGACGATATTGTGGAAACGGTAGGTAGAGGCCAAATAGGTATGATCCTAAGTCCTGGCCTAAGTATACAGCATAAGGCGTATAAAATGCTCAGTTGGAAAATTGAGCGACAGCGTACAAGCATGTGCTGGTATCAAGGTTCAAATTATGTACGGAATGTTATCCCCTAAGTGCTTAATACCTTCCACAGTATAAGGTGAGAGCTTAATTTGGTTCTAACAACCTTGTCTGTACTACACTCTAAACATATTGCACAGATTTTGGTTATATAGCGTCTTGATGCGCGTGTTGTCCAATAAGGGCCGCATTAATTAATCTAATTATTAATTTTCGTGTCATTACAAATCCTCTTCACTACTACCTATACGTTCAGTGAGATTAGATGCCTTTGCCCAGCAGTGGGAAATTACAGGCTAATACTTTACTTTTTTCAGATGCGTAACCTCAAATCGCGTGGCGCTGAACTGCTATCATTCCCGCCAACATACTACGAAGTAATCAAAGACAAACTCAAGGGAAGCGACCTCAACATCTCCGAGAGCATCGACTCTTTGAAAGAGTTCAGTATACTGATAGATTTCGACTCCAGAGGGTATATGCTGCAAGCATTCACTAAACACGTACAACCAAGACCTACTTTGTTCATAGAAGTTATACAAAGGAAGAATCATAGGGTAAGCGAATATTTTCTAAAAGTAGAACATCCGTTCAAAGTTTTATTTGACTACAATACATGAATGAGTTGAAAGTCCCTTTAAGTTATATTTTAAAAGACAACTCCTTCTATACAATGAAAAAGTTGAGTCATCACATTCCTTTTAACTCTTTTCCTCTATAACCATATTTCCCCACTAAACCTTTTCCCCCTATAGAATGAAAAACAGCCATGTTAAATAGTTTACATCATCGAGCTTACTATATAACAATACTTACTCACATATAACGACTTTCATCAGACTGATATGGTAATAAGTACATAGTGATTGATTATAAAGGATTTTTTTTTCGTATTGTCTCCTACTAATGAAGATATATTTGCAGGGATTCGGGTCAATGAACTACAAATGGGTGTTCGAGGCTATAGAACTCATGGACAAGCAGGAAAAGGCAAACAAAGATTAATTACGGTATTTTCTTCACCGCACATCATTGTATTGGAGCGTTATAGGATTTTTTAGCATGATTGTGTATGTAAAGGTCTATTCAGACGAAGCCACATCATTTTCAAATAATTATATCCCGGATAAATTGACATTGTAAACATATGGTTTATAGTATAAACGAATGGCTATTTTATTACTTGTAGTGGCTTCATCTAAATTGATCTTAAATTCTTAATCAATCCTTGTAACGAATTGTATGAACTAGGTGGCGGGTATTTATAATAATACAAATCAATGATTATAATATGTATATTTTCATTTAATATAAAAATTATCAATAAAAACTATATAATATATTTACAAGACAGTAAATGGCAAACAACATCGTTTAATTTCAACACAATAGACAAAATATAATAAATATACGTAGTTATTTTTGGAAGATTTTTTTATTTATGGATAAATTTGAAATTATTACTTGTCTATGCAATAATACTGTCTACTCTAAACAGGCTTCATCTATGGCGATAGACCGTGAGTTGGAAAAACGACTCTAGTTTGATAGAGAACTTACAAACATCTATGTATTAGTGGAAGAACAGATTGCTTTTAATAAGACTTATTATTTGAACAATGTAACACCACTTTATAGCAGCAAATATCAGCTGGATTAGAAGTATGCAACGCACAGAAAAGACAATATCTTCTCTAGAAATATGACTATTAGTTTTTTATTCAATTTATTTACTTCTTTATCATCGGTATTCTTCTAATCAGACTGAAATAATACAACCTATCACGATGCCAACATAAGGTCGCCTAGTGTCAAAGAGGTTTAAAACAGTGTCAAATGCTAATGGAAGTGTTATAGTAATGGAATTATGCAACACGTCGATTAAACGTTGCCTAATGGTCTTAAGGTGAGTTTCCACTACATCAGAGTCCAGTGGAGCTAAGGTCGAATGGTCAATCACAATCAGTGATTTCGAGTAATGAAATACCATTCATACTCCGCTCCGCTTGTCTCTACTTCAGTGGAACCGCAACTATAAGTACCATGTGTATCAATTCTATCAAAATAAAGTAATTTTTCCCCCATTTCAAGAAACACGAGACCATCGCGTTACGTTCCGAACAAAACAGACAGGCGTCATCAAACCCTATCACAGACTAGATAAACAATTTTGAAATAATTATTTCACTATAAACAAATCTATAACCTTATGTATACCAATTTTATTTTATGTTGCTTGATGGTTACATTTCTGTGTGGGACTTTGTTTTACACTTTTAGGCATACCTAAAGATGATTGAAATGATTGTTACAAAACCCACATAGAAGTAAATTACCACGGCTAACGGGGTATTTATATATTCATTGCATTGTAGCATAGCACTATACTAGTGACACCTCTTATCTCAGTACAATTATAGTACAATTTCACTTGACTAAAATTGTACTCAAAAGATTGCACGATGCCACTATGCAAAGACTTACCCAAACCTCCAAGCAACATAAAATGTCCGCAAAACCCAAAATTCAAATCAGATCTAATTAAACTCTAATAAAATCCCAATTGCACGTTACACTACTATACTGCCATTCAAAACTCAAACCAATTGAAAAAAAAAGAAAAACAAAATGTACTTATAACAAATAGCTTAGGACTAAGGAGGCCACTCTAGACACGGCTCACTGTACATTTGAAAACAAGCCGCGTATTACGTGATATGTACAATACTATAAACTATTATTTACTTACTTAAATTCAATCTAATTACAAGGACAAACTGTCTTTTTTTACACCAACAGATTATGTTCTAAATTTTAGAACATCTTATTTATTACAACTTTATAACATAACACATCATTTTGTAAGGCGGATGTTCATGTATTTTTTAATATATTTTTTAAAGATACTTTTATTGCCAGTATAAAGATTAGACCGTTTTTAGGGTTCAGAAACCGAATGGCAAAATCGGAACCCTTGTAGATTCTTCTTACTTATAAAGAAGTGACTCATATTTTACCAATGGTGCTTTATTTTTGCCTGGAAATATTTATTCTTGATCAGTTTATCGAATATTATACGAAATAATAAACCACAATTTTCTATACATAAAAAGTATTTATAAGAAATGTATCAAACATAACCAATATTTTATCAAAGTATATAATAGCAGTGCATAATTAAATTAAAAATAAACATCTTAACCATATATTAAATGATGTATATTATTTTACACAAAAGCAACTTGTCATGAACAAAATAAATTGGTTCTCAATGAAAAGAATTACATACTACAACATTAAGGGTGATTTCATTCGCAATTTATATTATAACAATAAAAGCGGTATATTTCAGTGGTGTATATTAACAAAGACAAGTGAATTCGATAATCTAAACTAACGGTATTAAGTTAATTCCTGCTCACAAACGATAGAGTAACCCTGTCATAGACAACAAACAAGGAACAAAAACAACAGTTTTAACAAAGAGGACTTTAAAAATATTTCCATAGAGAATGAATTCACATACCTAAGAAGTAAATGTTGTGGCATTTACAAACTGTACAATACTGTACATTATCTGTAAGTAATTGTCGGCCGGATATTGTAAAGGGGTTTTCCAATAAGAGGTGTTATTTTAATATTCAAATAGAAATGCCTTTTTCTGAGACAACTGTTCGGATAATTATTTCAATGTAAAGAGGAAGGTATGCCATTAATAATGGAAAACAATATCAACCAATTAGCCACCACGGCTACGCTTACAGGACCATATCCTTTTCGTGATTTTTTCCATCACCAAATCGCAAAGTGGCTGCTGCATAGCTTCAATAGCTTCACGCTTCACACCTTCCTCTTTACATTGAATTAAACATCCGATCATTTATCTCAGAAAATGCCATTTTCTTTGAATGACAAAATAACATCTGTTATTGGTAAACCCTTTATTATACAGAACAAATCTATAGGGTTACAATGGACACTTAACGTCCACCTTTTCATAGCCAAAATAGACTGTTGATAACTCAAACCAAGCAACCCCCAACTTTTTCAACCCCCCAGCAATGCCAAATTACGTTCAGCTCACATGCATACAATATACACTCACATTTGCAACCAGTTTACGCTTTAGTTTGACATACGACGTATATGACATATGGTGCACGTTAGCAAAAATGACTTCACTTGACTGCTGACAGCGCTCTGTCAGGACTTTATTTGGTTTGAGGCAAGTATTGTTTTATCACTATGTCCTCACTATTTCTTATACTTTCACAATTGATTAAATCCTAGTCACCATTGATGAGGTGGTGCAACGCCTCCTTTCAGTCAAGTTGTTGGACTTGCACCACTGAATTTGAGGGAGGTATTGATATTTCATATTTGATCAAGCCGGCGCCGCGGCCCGCTGATAAAACTAAACCGCCAACTTCTTTGACATCACCGCTGTGGACAAAATGTATAGGTAACTTGTGATTGTAGTCGTAAATACATTGTAATCCTTTTGCTAGAATATTCTAAATATTCATGGAAGCTCGGAGAAGATTATAATTACGAATTTGGTGGCTTTGCGCAAGTCCTCCATTGTAAGTGGACATGATAAATAGCATAATAATGGTTTGGACATGAAAAAAAGGACTCGGAAGTAAGGCTAAAAAACAAACACGCACACAATGACGCCAACTTAAACAGTCTACGTAGTAAATCTACGTAGACTGTTTTTTTACCGCCTTCGACATGGTCTAACGATTGGAACAACTGCTTAACGTGGCCTCCGAAGTATAGTAGCGCTCAGATAGAAATGCCACTATCGGCCACCCATCCAAGTAGGGGTCGAGCTGCACGTTGCTTAACAATCGCAATGAACTAATATTTCTTAGTCAAACTACGGCACGAGCGCTACTCTACTCTACTTGATGAAGTAACATGGTGGTTGTGGAGGCGGTCACTCACGAGTTGTTGTGGTGGCGCAGCGCGTGCTTGTGCGCGAGCTTGGCGTCGCGCGGCACGATGTGCAGCTGCGGCGCCACGAGCCGCCTCCCCACCACGATCTGGTTGCCGATCACCTGCCCCGACCGGTTCGTCACCTGCACACACACGTCATCAATATCACACCACAAAAATACATGTAATAATCATATTTTATTATATCTAACGCCTCGGTGCGGTGGTCTAGTCCTATGTGCACTCGCCTGCCGAGACTGAGGTCCCGGGTTCAATTCCCGGGTCAAGCAAAAACATGTTTCCTACTTTTCAGACATCAACAACAGATCACCAACCCGCATTTGGCAAGCATGGTGATTATGCCTAATCCTCCTTAGAGCGTTTGTCCACCGCCGCCGGCACCGGACCGTCACCGGGAAAGAGATGACGGCGCCGAAGTAGCGGTAGATACATTTAGAGCGTTTTGCTTTAGCCGCGTGTCCACCGCACATCCGTCACGTCATAATAAACTCGGGCCGAAATAATCTCGTTCCCGGTGACGGTCCGGTGCCGGCGGCGGTGGACAAACGCTCTTACTGTGCAGATATCTTCAATAAGGTGAGAGACCTTTAACCAGCAATGGGACATTACAGGCTTATACTTTTTTCTAAACTATACAGTATAGGTTAGAAATGATGTATGAAACTGTCATCCTTTGCGTTTCAATTCGGTTTTGTTTGTTTTACATAGTTGTTATATCTCTTTTTAGATGTAAACTAGCTGCGCCCCGCGGTTTCACCCGCGTTGTACCCGTTCCCGCGGGAATTTCGGGATGAAAAATAGATGTTGGCCGATTCTCAGACCTACTAAATATGCTCACAAAATTTCATGAGAATCGGTCAAGCCGTTTCGGAGGAGTACGCGAACGAACACTGTGACACGAGAATTTTATATATAAGATGAGTATGACATTATGCATGCTTATTATACCTTCTTACATAGTGACATTGAAATAGTTAGAAACATTGTACGCAGCACTCACCACTTGTATATGCGTAGGCTGTTGATGATCCTGCTCGATGTCCATCGTATTCTGATGCTGTTGGACCTGTTGTTGGACTTGTTGTTGAACTTGTTGTTGGATTTGAGCGACTTGTTGAGCCGCTTGTTGCGCTTGTTGTTGTTGCTGCTGCTGCTGTTGTTGTTGCTGTTGTTGTTGCTGCTGCTGCTGCTGTTGTTGTTGTTGTTGGGAATTCTGAGAAGTTAAGGCGGGCAATAGTTCATATGTCTTTTTATTACACTTTTATATTGTAGCAAAATTGGCGCGTTAGTCCGTATAGCTCTCGAACATGTGTGAATTCAGATATAAACATAAGAGAAATAAAGGTGCCTATCCACTACAACTACGCTACGCTGCGTTGTTTAAACTTACTAAAGCTAGAAGGCTAAATTAACAAATCTACTAGGGTTTATGAACCGTGTGATAGATTTTGTAGTACAAAAAATAACCTACAAAAAACAAAATACACTTACATTTTTCATGATATCCATGTGTTGCCGTTGATGTAGCATGAGATGGTTTTTCTGAAAGAATGCTTTCCCGCACTGATCACATACGTGCGTTCGTAACGTACAGCTGCCTCCTGGGTGTCTGTGGAAATAAAACAGATATAAAATAGTTGTTGAAAAATAGCCTATAGCATTCCCGTTGAATGCGCCTTTTCATTACAAAAATAATTATTCGAATCGGATTGGTAATTTCTGAGATTAGCGCGTTCCAATGAACAAACTCTTTAGCTTTATCATATTAGTATACATGCGTTTTAACACAAAAGAGAGTGACATCTGTCCTTGCTTCTTTACGTCACCATGTAGGAGGAAGGAATAACATAATATACTGCATCAACTTACCTCCTTTGATGTGCTAATAATCCATGTTTCGCTGCAAAACCTTTACCGCATTCCCCGCATATGTGCACTTTCGGTCTTTGCGCCACGTGATGATTCTACAAGAGTAAATGTATGTTAAAAAAATCTATCCTCTCATGACATAATGATATGACATAATGATATGTCATAATGATATGACATAATGATATGACATAATGATATGACATAATGATATGACATAATAATATGACATAATGTTTTGAATGATAACTTTTTCACTTGTGCAAAGCCGCGTTTTCACTTAATGCTTTGATCATTTCCGAATATTGCTGGCTCGCTCATTCAGTCAAAAAGCGAGCGAGCAAATGTTCGGAATTTATTTAAAGAACTAAGTGAAAATGCTGCTTTTATGAGTATTAATTATAAGAAATGGTTATATATTTACCGTAGCTATAACTTGCGTATGAACTACGTTGTTTGGATTCGATGATATTATTTGTATTGGTTGATCTGTAACAAAAAAATGTGTGTTACTTTCAGATGTCACGACTGTAGGAAGCTATGTAACATACTAGCAACGGCCCGTGGTTTACTCGATACCCGAGGAATGTGCCTATCAAATACAAGAGAACTATACTTTCTAAACTCACACGATTTGCACTCATTATACTAAATGAAACGGGTCTGTATCGCGTTAGATAACTCTATCCCGTAACCACGAGCGATAACTCTATCCCGTGACCACGACCGGTGTAATCCGCTCGAAACGTCGGGTACGTATTTTAGTAAAATACGTTAAATTATCTAACGCGATACAGACCCGTTTCATTTAGTATTACAAGAGAATTATTCGAATCCGATGGTAATTTGCACGCGTACAAACAAACAAAATATCTTTAGTTTCATATAACTAAATATAGATGAATGGTTCAAAAATATGCATAAAAGACGAGGATAAACCCAGCTGTGAAAACTCCTGTGTAATTGTAGGCCCTAATAACTTAAAACTAAGGAATAAGTTAGCTAAGCTTACTTTGCGTAGTAACTAGGCCCGGTTGTAACGCGGCGGTCAAGGCACACAGATCAGTGACGCACGTTCGGTCACCCGCATGTAGTCGTAAATGTAATGACAACGCTTCCTGTAAACAATTTCATATATTAATTTGATAAAAATATATATTGTTATTAAGTTAAATTGTTAATCTATGTTAGTACATCGTATCTAATTAAGTGTAGCTTCCATAATAATCATATAGTGTTTGTGTATGTATTAGAAGCAGTTATTTATTCTTACGTAGTTATGTATAAATAGCAGTTATTTATACTTTCATAATACAAGCTTAGAGCTTAGTTTGGATCTAATCAACCGTGTGTAAATTTGTCCGGGTGTTTTGTATTTATTATTAACTAGCTGTGCCCCGCGGTTTCACCCACAGCGCACCCGTTCCCGTAGTAAATACGGGATAAATAGTATCCTATATCCGTCTCCTGGTTCTAAGCTACCTCCCCACCAATTTTCAGCCAAATCGGTTCAGCCGTTCTCGAGCTATAAATAGTGTAACTAACACGACTTTCTTTTATATAGGTACATATATAGATGTAACTAAATTGCAACTAATTGCAGTTATTATTCGAAAATAACACACATGCCTCCAACGACAATAGTCTGCCATACAGTATACACTATTATCCAAAGACCAAAACTAAATAATTCATCAATGAGTCTTAACAATTTTCTTTAAAAACAGACTTGTTCATTTTACCTTGGTATTAAAACATGAGCCACACTCATGGCACGCATACGCCGGTGCTTTTTCAGACATTATCTGACCATCAGCACCTATAACCTGTTGACAATATAAGTCATAGAAAAATACTCTCAATATTTGTATTAAAGTAATTTGACCCGTTTGAGACAGAGTCAAAGTCAAATAATGTTATTATACAAGATCATTAACGGTATCCGTTAATTCGTAACGCACCATCTACTCTTTCATTCATTCATTTCGAGTAGGTTAGCGGCCATCCTGGTTTCGGAGTTTTTAGACCGCCTAAAGGCCTCCGACATGGTCTGACGATTGAAATAACCGGAACCGACTGCTAGACTAGAAATGCCAGTATCGACCCCCCATCCAAGTAGGGGCCGAACTGCACGATGCTTAATCATCACACTGAACTACTGAAGCATTAAACTAAACTAACCTACTGAACCTAACCTACTGAAACTAGTATAGATATAAGTTTCAATATTTAAGTTGTCAACCCTGGTTTCGGTTTTTTAGACCGTTAATAGGCCTCCAAAGTGGTCTAAAGAATGAAAATTCAATTCAAAATGGCCTTTGAAAGAAACGCAGTATCCACTATTGATACACAATTCAATGAACATTTAATAAATTATAATAAACAAGTCTAGTTATGGAGTTCATGGTATTGAGAAAGATATACCTGTACAATTTGAGGTTTAAACTCATCCGATTTTATAACTGTTGTTTGTTGTTGCTGTTGTTGTTGCTGCTGTTGGTGTTGTTGTTGTTGTTGAGCTAACTGTTGTAACTGTTGCTGAACCTGTGCATTGCATAACAACTGTCATTACGTAAAATGCGAACTAAATTTGGTATTATAACAGAATATAACATAAAAGCCACATAGACAGATAAGTTAAAAGTTAAGCAAATAATATGCAAAACTCACAACATTATTCCGTTATGTTGTTGAAATAAAAACAGCAATATATAAACAAAAACTGAACTAACTTGTACAATTTGAGGTTTAAAATCATCAGTCTTTATGACAGTTTGTTGTTGTTGCTGCTGCTGTTGTTGTTGCTGTTGTTGCTGTTGCTGCTGTTGTTGTTGCTGCTGTTGTTGCTGTTGTTGTTGTTGCTGCGTTTGTTGTTGTTGCTGGACTTGTTGTTGTTGGTTCGGCGTTGTAGTGTTGGACCAATGCCGCGTTACTTTGTAGTGGTGATTAAGTTCATTCCTCCCTTTGAAAGCTTCGCCGCATTCTAAACATGCTACTACGCCTTCTCCTGTGTGTATTCTGGAAACAAACATTTTGGATATGCTTTTAAAATGCCACACGGTAGAGAATGACAAGATAATGATTAATCCCTATGTATGCTTAGATCATTACAACAACGCAACGGATTTTGATGCGTTTTTTTTACTAGATAGATTGATTCAAGAGGAAGGTTTATATGTATAAATTCCCGAAATTCCCACGGGAACAGGATCAACGCGAGTAGCACCGCGGGGCGCGGCTAGTAGTGTTAGTGTTCAATGTGTGGTTACTTCATGTGCGCGACGAGCGTCCTCTTCTGCAGGAACTCCTTGCCGCAGACGGGGCAGGCGTGCGGCACGCGGCCGTGCACGCGGCCGTGGTTCACGAGCTGGAACTTGCGCGCGAACGCGGCGCCGCAGTCCGCGCACACGAACGGCGACACCGACCCGTGGAACCGGCTGTGCATCACCAGGTGCTCCTGCGCACACACACACTCTATGCAGGGATCGAACGATCAAAACAGACCAGGTTGGCCTATCATACCAGACTCACAACATAGATACACCTAGATGCTTCCTTACTTAGTTTTCTAGTTTAACTCTACTGGCATTAATTTGGCCTTTCATAATTTATGGGGCCTTTGTTAGTCAGTAGTACGAAGTAAGCCTTGTATGTGTATTATTTCGTTTTATAGCAGTTGTCAATGTAAAGAAACAAAATATAATCTTTTCAGCTGTAATGTATTAGTATGGATTCAAAGTAAACCCTGACCTTCTGCGCGAAGCTCTCCCCACAATCGTTGCAGACGTAAGGCCTCTCTCCCGCGTGATATTTCCTGTGCGTGACGAGGTGTCGGTTCAACGGGAACCCGCGACCGCACTCGTTACACACGTACGGACGATCACGACTGTGGACCTGAGAATATTGACAATATAATATTATTAATAATTTTCGGAATTGTATAATGCGTTGGCTTGACATTCGTATGTATCATGCTATTTTATCATTTAAAAAGAAGTACGTAAATCAAGTCAACATGAAGCCAAGACTAATAAGTGAATGTTCTATCTATATGAACAAGCACTACAATATATTTGGATCTGCCATCTTACACATTAGAGCTGGACTATTGCTTTTTCAAGCCCAAGATTTTAAGCGATATGTATTTCTCCTTATCTTTCTAATTATATATGAAAATTCCTTCAACATGTTTTGTGATGGGATACGAATAGAAAAAAAACAAACGTGTGATACTCACTCTAGAATGCGTAACCAAGTGATGTTTGAGTGTGAACGCCATTTTACATTCGTGACACTTGAAAGGCCGCTCTGCTGTGTGCAGCAACAAATGGGTGTTGAGGCAATGTTTCCGCGCGAACGCCTTGCCGCAATGGACGCACACGTGGGGTCTTTCACCTGAAATGGATGAGCAATTAATAGGGGATGAAACTTTTTAATGTGAACTAAAATTACTGTATAATAAAAGGTTCTTTTCCATTAGCCGCTTAAAGTAAAAAGTAACTTTTGTATCGAAATATGTACCAAGTCTAGGAGCATACGAAGTAGGAATCTAGCATAGCATGATTCTGGAGCGCACAGTCACGGTACGCCACAAGCGCCATCAAATTTAAATGTTAGTTTTCGGAAGTCGTACCGGGATTTCATATCCATAAACACATTCCCTTATTTCGTATAAATATTAACGTATAACTACGCGATTTATTTTTGAAGTAAGAGTTTGTTTAAACTAGTAAGTAAAAACATTTTCTTTCATTTAAAGATAGGTTCAAAATAGTTGATAAAAAGTAAACTAAATTCATCAGCACAAAAACTAGGTCCCAACATAAAGTTGCACGTTTAACGAATGTAATAAATATTTATTGGCGAGATCAGCGGCGGTAGGCCGTACTACTAATTACAAAAATAGGTCAACAGAATGACCGATCGGTTCCGTCTGCCGCGACCTGTGTTACACAAAAATGAATATTTTTACTACCCATGCTCTGATAAAAGAAAGATGATTACGAAACTATAGACTAACATAGTTTTTGTAATAATATTGTAATTTCATTTCATTCAGTAGGTATATGTAAAGCATTATAGTTAAATAACCTACAAAATGTTGTTAAAATATTTCTATGCTTATAATTCCTCAATGCAGAGCACAGCATCTCACTGTGAGAAGGTAATCATACTTTCTCACCACATTTGCCCATTGCCAGAAACATAATTTCACATGGCTATTTAGTAATAATCCTGGCCTATACTAGATATTGTATACTAATGCACACTAAAGAACACAGCAGGTAATCTTTAGCTCGACGTCAAATATTTAAGCATACTTGTACAATCCTTCGAACAACAATACACAACTACCGATATCAAGTTGTGTACTGTTGATCGAAGGTACAATCAAACAAAAAATAGTTGGTTTTTACTTTCAGGTGTGCAAATAGAAAATTACTATGTTAACTCTTTTTTGTTCATTGTGCGTCACTACAGTGGTACTAGGATGGCACATCAGACATACTGGGCTGTGACGACATTATTTGATTGGAACTATTTTGTAGAAGATTGGTATATCTAGCTAGATACTATTGGAAGTATTTGAAGATGGGACATCGCTATCAACTATAAGGCGTTAATAGTTTATGTTTAGTTAATTAGAAGTGTAGACGCAGACCCCGATAGTGATAGCAAGACGATCTATACAACCTCGATAGGGATTGGCCAAAGTTAGCCCAGGACAGGGACGCTTAGGTGGTGAGAGTCCTTTGCTCAAAAGTGGGACGGTATATGTTGAAAAAAGATGGCAACTAAAAATTCATCTCTTTAGTGGGTACAGGGCACAGTTTTTCAAGGACTACCAAAAGGTCAAATGATATTCGTATTTCATGCCGTAATTTATAATTCCGAAGAATTATGAGCATTACCTAAAAACTAACCTATTATATTGTACTAGCAGGCGCCCCGCGGTTTTACTTGCGATGTGCCTGTTCCCGTGGGAATTCCGGGACTTTTATACATATAAACCTTCCTCTTGAATCACTCTATCTATTTAAAAAACTGCATCAAAACCAGTTGCGTAGTTTTAAAGATCTAAGCATACATAAAGACAGACAGCGGAAAGCGACTTTGTTTTATACCTACTATGTAGTGATGATGCTTAGTTAATAAACCAACCTGTGTGAACCCTCGCGTGCGTGGTGAGATGGTGCTTGAGCAGGAAGGACTTGCCGCACTCGTCGCACGAGTAGGGCCGCTCCTTGACGACGGCGGGCGCGGGCGGCGCGCTCGTCATCACCGTGTTGGTGGTCAGCAGCTCCGTCTGCGAATATACCGTCTAACATCATGTTAGTAATGGGTTTAACTAATGGTTTCTTAAGTTTAAGCCAACACTACACTAAATGTGTCCTTAAACGTAGTTTCAATTCAAAATGGGTTTAACTAAAATGATGTTGGTTTTTTAGTTTAATAGCCAACATTGCAGAGATAAGGAGGACAAAGTGTTGTCTTACATAACTCTTCTAAATTTATTTTCTTCACATAGTAATTGAGAGAGAAATGACTTTAGAGAAGAGACAAACGAAGACTAAACCTTGGTCATAGCTAGAATCTTGCCTTCCAGGTGTCCCGTTCCTTACAATGTAGCCAAGGATAAAATTAATTTCCAATGATTTAATTTACTGTTTGTTTCAGTATTTGGGCTTTAATCGAGGCTACTTTTAGCAATAATTACTCTTGCAGTTGTACAAGATCTGTTAAGACAGTATGCATAGTAATCCACAGTGTAAAGTTTTTTCGAACCTACTACCAAAACAACTGTGTATGTGCAGAGAGCAGCCAGCACATTAAATAGTGTGATAAACCTAATATAAAATAAAATGACAAACTATTAGACAACTTACTTTAGGCGAGCTATTATCCGTGCCTGGCTCCTGCTTTGTATGCAACAAGTGATGTTGTTGGACTGTTGTTGTCTGTATAGTCTCTTGTTGTTGTGCTTGTTGAGAAGTGGCCTCTGCTAAGCTCTTTAAACTCCCATTTATTATCGTCTGGTTCAACTGTGAAGCATCTATGACTGGAGTGGCTATCCCTTGAGCTTGCAGTGCTCTCTTCATGAGTATTTCATTGCATTCTTCAGCAGTAAGTTGTAGAGGACCAATGTGGGTCATGAAGGGTTTTGAGGCTAGGTTTGCAGCTGAAACAATTGTTTTTATTTAATTAATACCTTTGATTTATAGTTTTCATAATAAGGATATTTAGAGCCAGGGGGTGCTTCTTCTTTACAAGTCAGGGAGTGAGTGCAGTGAGGTTCATGAGACTTAGATCAAAATCTAAAAAAGTCTAATCCTGTGGTTGACAGTTCCTTAAGCCTTATTTATGATTCTTACATTATTTAATGGTAATTTTTTGAGCAATTCAGATTAGAAAATAAAGAAACAGTCAATCTGTAAGACCACTAAAAAGTTAACCTCAGGCTCACACCCTAATTAATTATCATAGTATTGCTCTGTATATATCTTTCCCAATGTAGGCCTAAGGACTTTCAGTTACATTGTGTAGGTACTTAAAACTTTAAACTTTATTACAAAGTACATTACAGGTTATCAATTTGTTAACTAGGTACTTACCATGTATAGTAGCTGTTTGGTTCTGCTGTGAGACCCTGTTTATTGTATGTGTCGGGGTCTCATTCAACACAAACATGGCCCGTCTTGCTGTGACAGGTGTCCCGGCAGTCACGACCCTAGTAACCTGTGCACCGGTGTTGGACACAGCAACGGAGACTGTCCCAACTTTCTCTTGCACTTGTGGTGATTTGTGGGACATAACGGTCAAGGTGGTCTCTGGTGATACCTGGAGTAATTAATAATAATGTGTAACTACATTTTAAAAAGATTTCTATTGGGATTACAACTATAACATTTTGTAAATTAATTCATTGACATAAAAAACATTGATTATTATAATATTTGTAAAGATGGAACAACTTTAATCAAAATTCATACACATGTAGTAGTAAAACCAATTCCAATTGGTATAATTTTAGGTTATTGTTATTTTTGTAAACTTTCAATGATAATAAATACAATATTTACTATAAATATATGTATACATATTATACATTGCAAAGAAGAATAGCACATCATGCAAAACAATGGTATTGAAGTTACTAAATCCATTAGCTCTTATCACAGGGTATTTTAGGGTTCAAATTGGCATGCCAATGTTTGTTTCATAAAGACAAAAATGTTACTAAAAGTACAATGAGGTGAATTAATGAGGGAACTTACTGAGTTCCCGAGTGTATAGCTGAGGCTGCTTGGAGTTTCCACTTCACCCTTGGTAAGGTCAGCAGAGCTGGTGAAGCCCCATGAGTAACCACCGAAGCCAGACACATTATTAGGCGTTGGCATACACATTTTCACAAAATAAATAAAATACTACATGAATAAAGTAAACCCACTAACACAAATCCACTATTTGATAGTAAACACTCCTCATGACAGTTTTATCATTACGAACATGTATGTACACTTTCACACACAAACGTAATACGCACTCATCGACGATACATCGCATAAACCGGCGGTTATTAACCAAAACAACACTCGAAATTCACAATTTACACAACGACAAGAGTTAGTATAGCATAAATATCAAAGAGAAACCTTCCAAAACTGATAAATTGTGGTGAATTCAAAAGGCGGCACAAGACAACGACGCTACAAGCAACTTTGTCACTCACTTATTTAACTATAAACACATAGTCATAAATGATAGAAGATGATTTGATAGCCTTTCTTTTGCAGTCCGCTTATAAATTAAGCCTAGAGAATCCATAGGAAACGGTGAAATCTTAAGATATCTTGAAAACAATATTTCTACCGCACACACAAAAAACCATACGCCATTTTACTTTAGTTTTGTTCCGCGCTCCTTCCTTTTCTCTCTGTCTGTCTGTGTTGAGAGTCTATTGTTTATGAATGAGTAGTTTAGGCTCATAATACATGGTCATTATTCATTATGATTTTACCCAACTACCAGTGGGATTTTCAAAATGTATAAGTAGTATTAGCCTGTAATATCCCACGGCTGGGCAAAGGCCTCTCATCTCACTGAAGGTATCAGTACAGTGAGGAGGATTAGGCGTAATCACCACATGTGGGTTGGTGATATCAAACTCGAGCCATGTTTGAAAAGTAGGAAACATGTTTTGACTCGACCCGGGAATTGAACCCGGGAACTCAGTCTTGGCAGGGAGCGGAAATACCACTAATTTATATTAGCTTCTTATAAATTGATTCGGATGAAATTAAGCGATAGTTGTTTTATAACCTTTCCGTTGAATGTGGTTATCTATCACAAAAAGAGTTATTCAAATCGGACTGGTAATTCCCAAGATTAGCTCGAACATACAAACAAACAAACTTACAAATTTTACCTCTTTAAAATATTATTATTAACTATGTATAAAAATAAAGGTTCAATAAGCATGTTAATTAAAATATCTCTTAAATGAAAATATGATTCCTTTATTCACACTTATGAAACTTAATTACTTTTCTAGGTACAATTAACATTATATTCATTTATTATTTACAATATTCTTCCGCGAGCCTGAGGCGTTGTTGCGTGAATTTTTGCTTTTAGTTATATACTTCTTCAGTGATGAATGTGTGTCACTACTCTTGCCTGGAACACTCTCTTCTTTTTCACCATTATTTTTTAGCATCTTCATCATACTAATCTGTATTAAAAATAGAACATTAGAATAGAGGAAGGCATTAGTCTTACTGCACAATTATGCAACACAACATTGTAGAAGATTTGAAGTCTGCCTCATTCATTGAGTGACAGCTACTATTAAATAGGTGTCTGTAGTCAGTGGACACGGCAGAAATTTTGAAGTAGATTGAATAAGTTTGGTGACAACATTAGGCCAAGATAGTAATGTATGGCTTTTTCATAGTTTCAATTTTTTAACCAGTTTGGACATAATAAAACCAACCTTTTGTTCAATGCCCTGTTGATGTCTGATAGCTTTTTGTTTGTGTAAGTTGGCTCTTTGTATGTGTTGGTCCACGGAGCTGAGGACGGCCTCACAAGCATTGCACCACTCTTCAAGAACTTCTGCAATGGATGTGGCATCCTCAAGTCGTGCATCGCGGCCCAGTGCCACATCTACCTCCAGTTGTTTGCATTCCTGGTCTAGTTTACCATGGATTATGTCTGAAATGCATAATATTATGAATTTAATGCCTTTGTACATACAGAGTGAGGACTTTTTATGATAAAATGTATATTACAAATAGTTTAAAATTCAGTGCTCAGATTTGTCCCCCACTAACAAACAGATGAAGTTAAAATCCTTAAAAATATGAGAGCCAATATAGAGTCACCTATTTACCTTCATAAATGGCTTCAATGATGAGGTCCTCCAGATCCCTAACATTCTTGATGCTGAGCTCGTCCAACAGCACACTGTATGGGATGCACTTCTCCTGCGTGGCAAGTGTTGCGATAGTCAGGTGCTGCAGCTTCTTGCACTGTGACGGGCTCAGCTCCAGGTACTCGGACTTCTTCTCCAGGTAGTCACGGTATGTGCCGTATGCAAACAGGTTCAGGGTCTTGTAGTGAGCACTGTGTGACTTCTCTAACTGAAATAGAAGATAGTAGTAGAAGGCAGAAGAAATAAGGAAATATGTATGACAAGAATCAAAGTCTGAAGTTAAGAGGCCTGTTATGTCCTAGTGTAAGGCAGACATCTATGGTCTATACTATCTGTACAGAGGCCTCTCTGCCTAAAGAGATTGCTAAGCTAAAAAAAAACCTATCCTCTTGAAGTAATAAAATGATTTTGAAGATTTGTTAAGATTTTTGATTACTAACCTCTTTGATATTATCCATCTCCAATAGTTCTCCGAACACATGCACTCCTGGTACTTCCAGCACCTGATTGATTAGCTCTGCACAAGCAGAACCTTTAGCACTTTTAGCTAACAGAATAAACTGCTCCAAAGAGTTGCTAGATGACGACGGCGCCGGTGCCTCTTCTCTATCCATGGAAATCGAATTCATGTTGAAATTCCACTCAGACCATGTGAAAGAAATACAATTCAATGACAAATGATACTTAGCACTACAAACAAAGTACGTTATAACTAAATTAATGTAATAAATTGTTCGTGATTGTTTTAATAATTAAATTAAATATGTATATCACACGACTTATATTTATTTGGTTTTTCGATAAGATAATAATTTAATTTTGTGAATTAGAAGTGCTCAGCTCCACTCAGCAATTAGCACAATTTTTTAATTGTTTTTGTCTTTTCGTTTGGTAGGTTGTCATTTCTTTCAGTTTTGTTGATTTTCTGTCAAATAAATATTGTCTCTTCTCTTATTTTCATTCATGTTTCATGTCGTGCCCTTCCAAGTACCCATACCCATGGAATTAGTAAGTTGTACGGTAGTACTTACTAATTCCATGCCCATACCACATCATCAACCAACAGTTTTCTCTCAGTCACTCTTCAATCTTCAGTCAAAACTAAATTTTACATCTGTGGTACGATGTATATGTAGTAGTAGGTGTCATTGACCTTCAACAATGTCTTAAATTAAGTGTCCGTCAGTGTCAAACTGTAAAAAAATAACAAATCTGTGCTGTCATGTCATTGTCAATTCAATCAATATTTTCAATTTTCATTGATGGTCATTGAGAGAAAGCAAAAAAGAAAACAAATTAGAATTAAAGAAATAAACTTGTGGAAAAAAATATATATAATAATAGTTGCTAAAAATATCCTGCCTTAAAATTATTTACTAGTCAGTTTTACAGCGCAGCTTACGTACGGTGAATAATACTATTGGAACGAAGTAGCTACTTTCTACGGCGCAAACATGAATCCTATGTCAATGGAAGGAGATGAGCCTTCTTCCTTGTTAACGTTCTCAAGTAATCATCCTTTAGAGCAGTTTATACTTCTAGCTAAAGGAGCGAAGGGCTCGGCATGCGCTGAGCTCATCAAACAGGTATTAGAAGCGCCCGGTGTACATGTATTTGGCGAATTACTGGAGATGCCGAACATTATAGAGGTATGCTTTTAGTTCTTGTTTGGCCTCGTAACGTTATTATTTGAAAATCCTAGTCTGAGAATACATAACCCTATATGATATTACGTCACAATATGTAACAATAATAACTTTGAATTTGTATGAACAAATATAGCGTTTTATTTTCCCTATGTGATCCTGTGATCAAACACTTCGTTATTTTGGCTGTACCTCAAAGATAACCTGCATTCTTAACTTACTATATTTCAGTTGGAAACCGGCCCATACAGTGCTCACTACAAGACTCTGAACCTGTTTGCATACGGCACATACCGCGACTACCTGGAGAAAAAGTCCGAGTACCTGGAGCTGAGCCCGTACCAGTGCAAGAAATTGCAGCACCTGACCATCGCAACACTCGCCACGCAGGAGAAGTGCATCCCTTACAGCGTGCTGTTGGACGAGCTTGACATAAAAAATGTTAGGGATCTGGAGGACCTTATCATTGAAGCTATTTATGCTGGTAAGAAATGTAGTTGAGACAATTAAACATTATGCTTTCACATCTTGAAATAAAACTTATAAAAGGTTAATGTATCAATGAAAGCTGTTTGACAAGACTGGCAAAGTACACACTTCTACCAGTCTTGTCACACAGCTTCCAAATGGGATAGATTAACATCATCCTTCCTTTATTTCTGCCCTATTCCTTTAATCACATAGTAGGACTCTGGGAAAATGAAATCTTGCACAGCCTAAAGAGGATTTACCCTATCATCATTATCTAACTAAATTTTATGGTTGATTGAAAGCCGATGCTTAAACCAAATCAAATTATATTCCAGATATAATCCATGGTAAATTAGACCAAGAATGCAAGCAAGTAGAAGTGGATGTGGCACTGGGCCGTGATGCGCGTCTTGAAGATGCCACATCCATTGCAGATGTGCTCACAGATTGGTGCAATGCATGTGAAGCCGTCCTTAGTTCAGTAGACCAACACATACAGAGAGCAAACTTACACAAACAAAAAGCTATCAGACACCAACAGGGTATTGAACAACAGGTAAACAAGCTAATTGAATTGAATTTAAGAATTATGTAAAAGTTCTTATAAAAAACTTTATGATCAGTATCAGTGCAAATAGTTTTAATATTGTCCCACTGCAGGGTAAAAGTCTCCCAAACTAAGAGAATAGTTAGTGCATAATATTTTGGGCAGAACTTTGGAATAATAATAATTTATCTCACTGATATTTACTTCCCCTATGTATGTATTAGCCTGAAATGTCACACTGTTGGGCAAAGGCCTATCGTCTCATTGAAGATATCAGTACAGTGAGGAGGTTTCAGGCGTAATCACCACGCTTGCCTAATGCGGGTTGGTGATCTCAAACCCGAGCCATGTTTGAAAAGTAGGAAACATGTTTTTCCCCTACCCATTCATATTTTTTCGCTGCTGCAGTCTTCCCCAAACATTACAAACCATTCCTATATTTATTTCTAGCAGTAATGGTCCTAGGATGTGTACCACAGATACACAGCCATTCAGCAGTGTACTGATTGTTGATATTCCCAATTTTTTTCCCCAGATCTCATTTATAAAGAAGAAATTCAAGAATCAAGTTGAAAACGACGAATCTGCATCAGGTGGAAGTAACGAAACACATTCTGCGCCAAAAAAAAATTCCGCAAAAGGAAAAACGCCTCGCAACACACCTAAATTCTGGCAAAAGAACACATAAAGAATGCTCAAATTCATATAACATTTTGTATATTGTACTGTACTTGTGATAAATATGAAATAAACTAAGTTTAGTCTATTTTGCTGTCTTATTTGAGAATTATTTTAGATCTACGCCTATAATTAACGCCTAAAATTTGTAGTTTGATTGTATGTTCGAGCTCGGGAATTATTTTAATAGATATTTAATAGATCGCCACATTCATCGTGAACGTTATATTCTATTTTTCTTCCCAAAATTCCCATGGGAATGGGTAAAAAAAATAGCAATTCACTAGTTCTGAAGCTATCATAATTTTAATAGGAGTAAAGTTCAACTTAGGCCATCCTGGTATAAACCAAAACATGAATTATGGATGATATGACTCCAGCTCAATGATGTGTTTCATGATAAGGTAGTTTCCAATAACACCCACCACTTGTTTTCATCACAGCAACACAATGAAAATAATGCCAGATGCGCGAGTAGGATAGGTACACATTGATTTTTTCACGCCGCAGAAAGAGACAGAGCATATATCGAACGAAAACGAGTTTCTCCGAAGCTGCCTATGTTTTGTTGACGATGGTTGACGTACATGACGCAGAATTCAGAAACAAGCGCATAAAACAAAGTGCGCAGGCAGTGCAGCGATTCTCCCGTTCGCAGGCCTCTAAAAAGTGATGTAAATAACACGCAAAACACAAATAACTTTAAAGAATAACTGCGATATGTATTTACAGACATTATTTTCGTAGTCGAAGTTCGTTTTCAGTGTCTGGATCGTTCGCACCACCATAGCAACAGATCAGTGCTAAAACTACGACACAAAGTGATCGTCGCGTTTGTAACAATGATTCCGTGATAAAGAACTGAAATTAGACTCTTGTAAAGACAACAGCAACACTGGAATTCACTGGAGTTCCTCGCTCCGTGAACATTCGTATATTGGATGAACAGAAAGGCAAGTATGCCCTTTGTTAGGTCGTACGAAATCACCTTTCACGAACATTGGATGTTTTCATGGTCATCGCTGTTTATTCGATATTTTCACTGCGTTATTATGATATATTACGAGTTGGTTTGGATGTGAATGATGCAGTTGAGAGGATGCAGTGTATCATTGAGTCTATTTATGTTTGAGATTTCAATCGATAACGTGAGCGCGCTATAAAAATAATATTTGCGTTGTGTACGTAGATGTGTTATGTATGGGGCTTTGAGTGGCTGTTCTTTGTGTTGGTTGTTCGTCAGCTGTTCGAGGGGGCAGGGGCGGGGGACTGGTGTGACGGCTCGGCGCGCGCCTTGCTTTGTGTACTATCCTGTACATTACTCCAACCCTTTGCCTGGAGCGGTTGTCGTCGTGTGCCGTTCCTATTCAACTCTATCGGGACGTCGGATCAGGAGCGCGCTCACAATCCTGTTTCCATTATGCGATTATTCAAACGATAAACTCGTGGCATATAAATTGATATGCGAACAAAAGCAGCTGGTAAACAGCTGATACTTAATGGATAATGTAGGTAGTTAATACCATTAATACCGGGCTTATAGCTAGTATCATTCATTATCGTTAGTATAAGTACTTACTTAGAAACTTTACGTATGCACTTAGTATCTAAGTATGTAGGTACCTACCTAGTTATCATATTGATAGGTGTTCAGAAGTTATCTAATAAGCATAGAGGAAATGTTGGCCTTTAGCCAGCTGATAGTACCTATTCTGCAGACACTTAACTACAGGAGCACTAACACATACCTAGATGGATTAAAGACAATTGAACCTAGCCTAGAGTACCTGAGCTCTTAGAAGTCAAGAATACTAGGAAACAATGGAATCCCAAAATGCGGTAGGTACCTACTAGACTGGTTATGGGAATTCCTTATCTGAAGTGGTCTAAAAAGAGCTATCTATCGATCGATTGCAACCACACTCCACATTTACCTACCTACTACAATAACAGACTTAAATACAGCTTTCACCAACATATTCATCCAAGAGGATGGTTCTCTTTTTATCCCAGAATTCCTACGAGATCGAAGTACCTACCATAAATTACGTACGATGCAAATAAAATTTAAATTAGACGTAGGTAGGTATAGTTTAGATTAAAAACTTATAAATAAAACGAATCAATCTAAGTAAAGAAAGGTTATACCTACTCGAAACCTTGGCTACAGCTAGTTCCATGTCATATTATCTACCTAGCGAACCATAGACAAAAAACTTCACAAAAGAATAGGTAGCTATAAAGGTACAGGACCAACTAGATATTGATATCTCTGTAAGTAATGTAGATACTTATTATTTTATATAGGTACTCATACTACCTATGTGGTATTCGATTTCAAACGAATGCCGTGATTACGTAGATAACACCTTTGTGGCAAGGTCGTGGAGTCAACTATACCATTCGTCTGGCTCTTATGGATTAGCGTTAATCATTCCAGTAAGGTGCAATAGTTGGCGGATACGATTTTTTCGAGTTGGTAGTCAGTACATTTATGAGAAAGATATTAGTAAAAACATTATTTTATTGCTACTCTACCGTTTTATTCAATCATAGCAGCGCCCCGATGATTCACGTGTAGGAGCCGTTCCCGTGGGAATTTCGGGATTAAAGTAGCCTATAAACTTCCCGTTGAAGTTGGCTATCTATTACAAAAAGAATTATTTAAATGAGATTGGTAGTTTCTGACTTTAGCACGTTCAAACAAACATAAAATCAAACTCTTGAGCTTTATTATATTGGTATAGATACAATACCTAACAACACCCACAATAAAAGCATTAAAATTGGTACATTTGTTCAAGAGTTACCATATATAGCAACGCCAAACTTATAATATTAATTTTGTGTCGCTATTTGTCGCTCTATCCCACATTTTATGCATCGGTATTTAAAATGTAGATACCTACTTAACGAACAATCATTATATATTTACAAACCTAAGCACTTAATCTGTATAAACTGTAAGCCTAGTACCTATCTTACTTTCTAACTAAGACGTTCCCCATTCATTGTCCAGGTCATACAATAAGACCTAAGGCTTCTGTCATAATAGGATGCCTTATGACGTAGCTGCTAGTCTAGTCTAGTATACCTAGGTATAGGTACAAAGTAGTTATGTCACAGTACTTCCTCGTCATAGGATTACACTGTTGTAACTTGGTTATTGGGCCAGCACTGCTAATGCAATATTGGAAATGTAGGAAATAGCACGGGTTATTGAAGCCACGTAAGAATTGTGTATGGGAGAACTGACTGTCAAAATTTTCACCATAATCTATATAATACATATAAAAGAAAGTCGTGTTAGTAACACTATTTATAACTCGAGAATGGCTGAACCGATTTGGCTGAAAATTGGTGGGGAGGTAGCTTAGAAACAGGAGACGGATATAGGATACTATTTATCCCGTATTTCCTACGGGAACGAGTGCGCTGTGGGTGAAACCGCGGGGCACAGCTAGTAATTTATGTAACAACGCTAAATAGATTAGTGGTGGTCTCCGAAGTACTCCGCTCCACATATCACCCTTGGTAATTAAACCAACTTTTTTACCTGCAAAGTCACCCCCTCCCCTCCCCACTAATCTAATCCTCCACCTTCACCAAGGTCAACCTCCTTAGCTAAAAACCAGGACCTGCCGCAGTCACTAGAACAAGATACCTCAGTCATTCCTTATCTGATACTTACTTGCTTTATATAACAGGGACAATAGTTGGTTTCTTAGGTTTAGCGAACCCTACTCGTTTTGAATTGGAACTACGTTCACGGATACACTTCATACATTTTTATCTAAATGATCTGATGTCTCCTGTGACCACGGCTCCTGTAAAGGGGCCGAAACGTTAGATAAAAGTACAGTAAGTATTAACCTGTAATGTCCCACAGCTGGGCAAAAGTCTGTCATCTCTATAACAAAGATGTTAATTAAAAGTGTATCCGTAGCCGTATTTTCAATTCAGGAAATATAGTTACTTTATCCATTTTTCCGAATTTTCGCTAATAATTCTTCTTGTACGCGATCACAATATAGAGGTTTCGACGAAGAGACGTTAAGACAAGTTGACGGTTGACCACTATTTTATTGAGCGATATTTCCACAAATGTCCTTACTACAGCATGGTTTTAGAAACACCGCGATTAAGTTGTGAATAGCATAGCTGAACAAATTAAGGTTATTTGGTGGCAACTGGCTGTATACTACATTAGTCAAAAATATCGTCCTTTTTTGTGGCCTCGTGGTCATATGTCAACTCTGTCGGTAGTATCTATTAGGTTTAACAAAATGGAACTCTACCAAAATCTACATAACGTGGTGTTCTTGGTACAAATCCAAACATTTAACTTGGCACACGAACACAAGTGATCGCCGACATTTTTGAACTTTATTTGCAGTTAAATTGTAAAGAAAAATTGTTAGAAAATAAATTTCCTTTTGTCGGTTTATTGAACTGTCACGTGAATTAATTTTTGTTGCGAAATATCAATTAACACAAAAGCGTGGGATTTTTCGCTCAAACGCTATTGGTTGTGAATAAAAAAGCCTTGGGCAAGTTTACTTTGTATCTAATAAAGCTTATTCTCAAAACACGCCACAGAATAATGTTCAAAATCAGTTCATCATTAGTTGAGAAATTAGTTTGATAATTGAGACTCTTTGATATCCATACAAATATCTAGATTGATTAGGACAGGAGCTCAAAGAAATCTCCAGTTTAAAGTTTCCACCACAGCAGGAACATGTTTTTAAAACTGTCTAGTTACAATAGCTTTTCATTCAACGCAATCAGTTTCAAGTTACCATTATAAATTAAACAAAAAGTAATTTAAAATAAATGTTTCGTAAAGCCTTTATTGCGGTTTGTTTTGTTGCCACTATTAGAATGTGAGCGCACGCGCACGCGCTGCGTCAAGTTACGGCCTATTGTTGGCACCTGCCTCATTACGGAAAGTTTAGTGCAACGAACCTTCCTTGTACATAGAGAAGATATAACATAGCCCTTAAAGCCTTTTCCTGCTTATCGGCTCTCAGACCCGGATATTAATCGAACGTTCTAGTCCTTCCTAGTAGCAGAAAATTTTATGATATTTAAAGCCGTCATACCAAATAAAACGGGACTATCGCGGTAAAATATATCACGTATAAAAGAATGTAAGCACCCGACACGTTTCGAGAGGATTATACCATACCACTCGTGGTCGCGGGTTATATTCTAACGCGATACAGTCATGTTTAATTATATACAAAAAAAGAACAAAATGCAAATCGTGTGATTTTAAAAAGTATGATACTTAAATCCATTAGTGAGCTGTCGGGTCTAGTGGCAGAGCTACATGAAACTATTTACACTTGTCGTACCTACTCCGATTTAGTGTCGCTTCCCGAAAGATGACAGGCGCATCGACACCCGATTTAATTCTGGAGCAACGGCCGAAAAGTGGGGGGAATCCCTTACTTAGATATGTTTTTATCTATCTGAGTCGAGAGACAAAACTCTACTGAAATGACCTATTAAAAACTACAGAGTACTAGTAATTACTAGTTTACATACACGATTTCTTTGAAAAACTACTAAAAGCTTGTAATTTGGAATGTAATTAACTAAATGCAGTAGCGGATCCAGGATTTTAATTTCAGGGGCTTGCTTTTGACGTTATGAAGGTATGTTTGGTTAAGGGTAATTATGTTATGAGACGACTCAAATGATTGAGGGATTGGGGAATGCTTTGATTTTGCTATATGTATTAGAGTTGACCGAGTGTCATTTTCTCGAGTGTTCAGTTCTCTTTTAAGTGGATCTTTCCTATGGGAAATATTTTAATACGTCTAAAACGGCGACCCTAATCTAACGAATTACCACACTTAGAGACAACTCGGAAATACTCCACGGAATAGAGTCGAACCTAAAACTAGATCATAGTTCTAACCTAGGTCTTTACTATAAGTAACTAAATCTAGGTATGCTTAATAAGGCCCATTCGGAAAGTCTAGTCTATTAAAGTATTCAATAGATGCAATTAAGCTCTTTCTTCAGTGTTTGACCTTTGTGATCAATCAATAGTCTATTTATCTAAGTAGGTAAACTTAAACAACCTACGACTTAAAAAACCAAGAGTAGGTTATAATTTAATTAGGTGTTTTGTATCCATTTAAAAAACCGATAGCTTTAATCTTTTGGTATATGAAAGGGCATAGTCTTATTTATAAGGGTCAAATACACCGTTTCTACCTCGAACCACGTTCACCTGAACTCAGTTTTAGAGAAGTAATTTTTGAACTCAGATTAGCTCGTGAAGTTGAACTGATCGAGTTTAGTTGTAACGGTGAAAGTGGGACTAAGCAATTAGACTTAAGCAATTAAGTTAGCTAAGCAATTAGCTTTTCATTTTAATTGTAATACATTTTAATTAAATGTAAGTCTTTTAAAGTCGGTTCACCTATTTTCCTTCAATTCTTTCGATAAAACCCGCCCTCACAGGGTCAAATCTGCCCCCAAACCAAAATCCTGAATCCGGCTCTGTACCCTTCATTGAAAGGAACAAGGAATGTCAACGAACTCAAACTGTCTTGTACTCTCATTATTGTCACAAGATATCATCTGTCTGCTTAGCTTGTAGCTTGAATAAATTACACGTAAGCAAATAAACTCGCGCATATTTGTACAACTAAGTTAGCTTATGCATGTATGTATGCAACAGTTCACAGAACTTAGACGGGTACTCATATTATGTGTTACTGACGTGGCTAAGATGTGAATAATGACATGCATTGTATTTTTAAAACATTTTAGAAGTAAAATATAAGCCTGTAATGTCCCATTGCTGGGCAAAGGCCTCTCATCTCACTGAAGATATCAGTGCAGCGAAGAGGTGAACATTTTATCAAAGGAAAAAGAGGCAAGCCTGCATGCACCCTAGGCACCTGGCAGGTACCACCTGGAATGTCCAAATAGAAGGCCTATCCCTAGGTAACTTTAGTTCTCCCAAACAAAAAAGAGTGTTTGGGAGTGTTTGAGGGACTTTAATACCCAAATACTTAGTATTTTTTTACTAGACATCATACTCATTTATGAATGTCTTATCTTTTCAATGAAACACTACGTACTTAAACATAATTCCCATCCAAAGTCTCCATAAACTAAAAAAAGCTTTAAAAGTTTATTACAAACAAAATGTATTTACAAATAAAATGTATGAGTACTCATAAGAAACGTACAGACTAAGTGCATTGTAAATAAACCGAGTGCAATTTATATCACGTGTGCATTCAGCGAACACTTACAACACTCGAATCTTAATAAAGTATCTTATTGTTTACGAACAGTTTTCAGGGCTGAAACGAAACGGGATGGTTTAACTAGAAGTAAGGCGCGTACATACTGTAGATAACTAGAAAGAACTTAAGATTAAGCGTTATTTATAAACGCTTTATAACAGCACTAGCAGCGCCCCGCGGTTTTACCCGCGTTGTGCTCGTTCCCGTGGGAATTTCGGAATGAAAAATAACCTATAACCTTCACGTTCAATGTGATCCATTACAAAAACAATTATTCGAATCAGATTGCTAATTTCTGAAATTAGCGCGTTCAAACGAAGTCTTCAGCTTTTTTCGTGCGTTCGTTCCTTTCCTACAACGAGTGGTGCAATTAACTCAAAACGTCGGGAACTCGGGATATAAAACGTCAGTATTACTTGCTTTATAAACTTTCTACCGCCAACAATCCTTGTGAGTACGTTTACTTTATTACTATACTCGTAGTTTACTACATATCGTTACAAACAAATAACAATAACCTACCCTAATAGACGCCTCGGCGGTCTGGTGGCATGTGTGCTCGCCTGCCAAGACTGACTCGGCTTCAATTCCCGGGTCGAGCGAAAGCGTTTACTTTTTTTCAAACATGACCTGGGTTTGAGATCACCAACCCGCATTAGGCATTTGGTAATTAAACCTAATCGTCTCACTGTACTGAATACTGATATCTTCAGTGAGATGAGACGCGTTTGCACAGCAGGAGAAATTACAGGCTATTTCTTTCTTTTACTACCCTAACAGAAACTAGGTAGCCATGATTCCCAAACTAAAAGCTCCTTACAAAGCTCACATTCTGTAACCAATATCTCCTCGTGATTGACTTTCTCCGGGATGCATCGGTTGTCGTGACGTCACAACCGCCCTAGATACGAGGTCAAATAAGTTGCTTCATGTTTGCTACCCCCTATTAGGTGGAAGCTAAAAAACTGTTCATGTCTTGAAAGACATCAGAACAGAAGGAAAACTCGATGATTAGTTCTATGCTAACTGTGTAAATTGTCCGTCTGACCGTATATCAGTCCTTTCGGGCATTATGGGCAATCCTAAGCGTGGTGATTATGCCTAATCCTCCTCACTGTACTGATATCTTCAGTGAGATGAGAGGCTTTTTCCCAGCAGTGGGACATTATAGGCTAATACTTTACTTTATTACGGGTACATTATGGTTGAAATTTGAAGTGTAGTATGTTTGTGAAGTGCAAAACAAAAATGTAGTACGATTTTGAAAAATAAAATTATTAAAGATACACAAATTTATTATTTTAGGTTAGTGCCATACATCGGCTGTAAATATAACTTTGTGTCCGAATAAATTAGACACAAAGTGTCTTTGCTGCTCCGGAACCCTTCATAGATGAGTCCGACTCACTCTTGGCCGGTTTTTTTTCCATTTAGGTACTGAACAACTTATAATACGTACATTTTTTTTTAAGTCCGTATATATTAAAATATTCTTGAATAAACTTATCCTAAACCCACGACCGGAACTAAGTTCTACAACCTTTTACATAATTCAAATATTTTTGGCTCCAAACGATGCAAAGTTTTGTTTTCATTCGTTTGTCTTACTGCTTTGGAAGTTTTTAAATTACGGATTATTTATTATAATGCTTCGTTTATTCGTGTTTTGACAGAAAAACATTGTATGGATGTTGACATATTTAATTTATGGTAATATTTTTGGAAGCAATTTCGGTAAATTATCGCAGACATTACTAAAATATAAGAAAAAAGTAAACACTTTCACAATCACACTGTGTCATTAAGTACTTTCATATATTATTCGTTTCTTTCATATATTTATTGTTCCGATTTCCCACGAGAACTGTGGATAAGGCAAATAAACCACGGGAATTTACCAGTTCATTATAAGTAATCCTAACAAACAAACAAAAAATCCTACTAATATTATAAATGCGAAAGTTTGTGAGGATGGATGTATTTATGTATGTATGTTTGTTGCCCTTTCACGCAAAAACTACTGAACGGATTTGGATGAAACTTTACAGTAATATAGGTTATACATCAGAATAACACATGGGATACATTTTACCCCGAAATTCCCGCAGGAACCGAATCAACGCGGGTAATACCGCTGGGCGCGGCTAGTATACCATAAATAAAAGAGTTTGTAATGATGTTTTTATAAACTAACTAGCAGCACCCCGCGGTTTTACCCGCGTTGTACCCGTTCCCGTAGGAATTTCGGGATGAAAAATAGCCTATAACCTTCCCGTTGAATGTGGCTATCTGTTACAAAAAGAATTATTCAAATCGGTTCAGTAGTTTCTGAGATTAGCGCGTTTAAACAAACAAACAAACAAACAAACAAACAAAACAAACTCTTCAGCTTTATAATATTAGTATAGATTTATAAAATCTAAACTTTAATTTAATAATAACATCGAGTCTCTGAATATTGAATGTTATGAAAAATAAAGCTCTCCTCAGACTTCCAATTAGACTGACAGATTTGAATCTCGTCTGAGACTAACCATAAATTAATTTTAAAACGCGAATAGTAATTTTAATGGCATCAATTAAAAGGTTCTTTCTAGTTTCTAGTGAAAGGTGAACGTACTTCGCCGTCATACGATTTCTCTGAAAATATTCGTTTTGTGCATTTAATAGATTCAAACTTTTAAGTGCTTCTGATCGCAGACTTGTTTTTTCCAATCAATATAATAACGTGCTGCAGGTTGAGGACCTCTCATTAAACAGTAAAGTAAGAAAACAATTGATTTCTACTCAGATGACTTATATTTGAGTCCCGAATCATTACATATATTTTTCTCAAATCACAGCATAAAACCAGACTTGATATTTCTTATGGATGTCCATAAAAAACTGAAATTTTTAACTAACAAATTGATTCTGCAATTTAGAAGTTGCGATGCCGTATATGTTTAAATGTATCATGCAGAATTTACTGCAGGTCTCAATTACCTATCTCATTCGGTGATCCGAGGTAGCGTAAAATTCTTGACATTCCTATGTAAAAAAAATGTCATAAATACCTAATTAAAACAATACATTTTAGTAGAGGAATTGGAAAGAAAAGCCTATTTCCATTGAAAAAAATATCGAAATGTGATTTTTTTCCGAGCCGTTGAAAATCCGTATTTGAATAGATAGTTGTCCACACAGTTCGCGCAACGTACACTACACGAGGTTAATCGCTCGTGTGTCGCCGGCCTAAACTGATACGGCCCCATTTTACTCTACACTTTTATGAATTTTTATGAGGTGTTCTTTGTGTACGATTTCAAAATAAAGTTTTATATGTATACTTTTATGTGTGAGGATAGTTTTATAGTTGTTTTATGTCAAAATAGAGGAGTACAATCGAAAACAGTTAATAAATCACCGTTTTGGATGGTTTAAAATTGAACCGAAAATTAGTCGTTATTTGAAAATTAGGACGTTAATATATTACTAGCAGCGCAACGCGGTTTTACCCGCGTTGTGCCTGTTCCCGTGGGAATTTCGGGATGTTTTATACATATAAACCTTCCTCTTGAATCACTCTATCTATTTTAAAAAATCCGCGTCAAAATCCGTACAGTAGTATTTGAGTTTATCGCGAACAGACAGACAGACGCGGCCGGGGACTTTGATTTATAATATGTAGTGATTTGAAATACCCAATTACAGAGGCTCCCATAAATATCTACAGCAGTCTAAGCTTACCTGAATACTAAAACAAAATAGAATACCAAACATACATTGTTACATTAACAAACTTTATCATCCGGGCACTAGGTACCCATCGTTTCAAGCTTACGCTTTTATTAAATAAGACTCTCTGCATAAAATAGTGTTGTAATATTCTTTTTAGTCCCTGTATAAAGAAAACGACGACCAAAGGACGTTGCACCATCCGGAGCAAAGACATAGGTTACATAAAGGTGTTGCACAACTCAATGCACCTGCTAGTGTAAACCTGCCATTGTACTAAGCTTTGTTTAACTGAAACGTATTATTTGATAGTTCTAAAGTTATGTCAGCTTTGTCTCGGGTACACAGGTATTTCACCTATTCTCACTGCGGTTAACCGCCGCTGTCTTCGCACAATAAGCATAAACAATATGAGTCGCGAGAAAAATCCGCATGTGTGTGGTATAGGTTTGCTGCATCACAGAATCACGCGTGGGGAAATAGCGTTGATTTATCCGTAGTGGAGTCTAAGCCTAAACTACTACTTTATAACTGTAGTACGAATAAAAATAATGTCTCTTTTCAATAAATAAGTCTTCTCAATTGATCATTAATTGAGACCAAGAGCTTGATTTTTGGAACCGGTCATAAAACAAATTTATCCGAGACAGACCACAGAAAAGGCACTGAAACCGAGAATAATTTGCGTCCAAGAAAGGACCTTTGTTCAACTTAAGGTGGTCTAATAAAAATGGTCCCTTAGAATGACATGCGTATTCACATATAAAAGGCAACTTCCCACCGCATGCATTCTTACATAAACACGGCAATAGAAACGTACATGAGACGTAATAATTATTCTATTATTGGACAATTGCATAGCCCGATGTATCGGAGTGGGCAGATCATCTGGACAATATCATCTAGTAATCGATTCAGCCTTCAATTCACCAATAAACAGAATAACTAGCGATCTTGGAACTGAGAACAGACAAATAGATCTATCTTTAACTTTGTATGGAACATTCTAGAATTAATGCATCTTTTAGTTTAGGCTTTATTAGCGACTAGCAGCGCCCCGCGGTTTTACCCGCGTTGTGCCCGTTCCCGTGGTTATTTTGGGAATATTTATACTTATAAACCTTCCTCTTGAATCACTGTTTAAAAAAACGGCATCTAAATCCGTTGCGTAGTTTTAAAGATCTAAGCATAGGTACATAGGGACAGACAGACAGCAGAAAGCGAATTTGTTTTATACTATGTACTGATGTGTCTTCAATGCGTCTCGGTTAATCAAGACCTTGCCCTTGAATCATTCAATATGTTAATGAAAATTGGATGAAAATTCGTTCAGTAGTTTTTGAAATTAGCACGGATATACAGACAGATAAACAGACCGAGCAAGGACGGTTTTATTCTATGTAAAGACGTAGGATTGCAAGTCGCAATCAAGAGCAGTTTCTAGTTGTATCCAATTTAGTCTTACCATTTAGAATTTGACTGTATTGTATATAGAGTCTAGACAGTCCTATAGTAGGTAAGACTAAAAGTAGAGACTAGTAGGAATCACAAGAAGTTAGTATAGTTCTTAGTGGCAGCACAGACTTCATTAATTGATAGTAACAAAAGTATTAGTAAATATTGTTTTTACTGTTTATCGCTACTAATGAATGAGAAAAATGGGGCTTTTTATATCGTAATAAGCAACTAAACAAATATTCCTTTAAAATAAGGTGGCACCGAAAATTAGTACTTAATTGGAACTCGAGTAGTATAAATTTGTAAAGGCATTGAAAAGTTCCGTGGACCCGTGCTTTCCGTGCTCAAATGTCAGTCGTTACTGCAGCACGTGCAATGTCCTCCGCCTGTGACATTTGCAAACGACTACTGCCCTTTGCGGGAACTGTTACACTCGTTAGTTAGCCAACTAAGATGCTGATTCAAGTTTACCGAACGGCACGGCGTGAGCTAGTTTTGATTCGTGTATTTGGAGTAAATAATTCCGATAGAAATCGCACACATTATTTGTGTGCTGCAATATATCACTGCAGGATAAAGGCCTCTCATCTTATTAAAGGTATATAGTGAGGAAGAATAGGCGTAATCACCACATGAACTGCAGGCAGATTGAAAAATAAAAATTTAAATAACCAATACAAAAAAACTCTTGGGAAATCAATCCCAAGAGTTTGACATTGTTCTGATAATAAACCGATTGCCCAATTGACACATTTACCAGAAAACATTAATCTCCGCCCGAACAGTCAAACAATTTTGAGAGTTCCCTCTCACCAGAGCTATGCTATGCTAAGGTGGATACCACTATCGCTATGTTGCTTTGCTATACCCATTTCCAAATGATTTGTGGAACACCGTATCTAGCCTATGTTGCTATACGCTTGATATGATTGGCGGATGGTATCACCGCTGTTTGACGTTGATTACGTTGCTAGGCTGCGGTACGTTGATATAATTGGTGGATACCACCATCGCTATATTACGTGTCTATGCCACTCGTACGCTGTAAAGCTTACGTTTGATGTGATTAGTGGATAATTCCAAGATATCAAACGTGGTATAGCACCGTAGCATAGCACGGTGAAAACGCACCCGTAATCGTGGCATTTGCATTTTCTTCGGCATCGAACCCAATCATAAAGTGTTTAGGAAAGTTAAGTCGCCGCTGGGACGCCCACGCGAGCGGTAAATCTAAATTTTTATGGCTCCAAGACCCAACAAATGTAGCGGCTAATGATGCTTGATGGAACAAAAGGAAGCGAATTGATTACATGACCCAATTATGCAAGAGGGACTTTTTGTACATGGAACTTAAGCGTTACGGGTGAATGTGTCCGAAAATGTTTAGCTTTTTCGGCTAAATGGTGAACGCTTAGGGATTTGGAGTGTTTTTGCTGCGTATGTAGGAAACAAGTGGATTTTTTCATAGTTTAGATTTTATTGGCAACAGGCATTCTTTATAGATTAAAGTTTAAAGATTGTTACAGATAAGAGAAAGTTGTCTTCTCGAACTCGAAAAAATAAAACGTACATACATTTTGACAAATGTGAATAGTCTCCTACATAATATTTAAGTTTAAGAATGTTATGTGTAAAACACGGTTTTTTTAAACGATTTAATCTACCATAATTGAAGGGACTTTATACATACATTTATAGAATACTAACCGCGGCGTTAACCGCTTTGTACCCGTTCCCTCAGGAATTTCGGGATAAAATGTATCCCTTGTGATATTCCGATGTATAACCGATATTACTGTAAAGTTTCATCCAAATCCATCCAGTAGGTTTTTGGTGAAAGAGTAACAAACAAACATACAACCATACATCCATACATAATTACATCTATCCTCACAAACTTTCGCATTTATATTAGTGGGATAAATCTAGGAAGGTAAGACTACTCTATCGCTTCATTACCATGTATCGCTGCACCAATGTCGAAATAGGAAGTGTGCTATGTTTACATCACGCGCCCGACTAAACTGACCTAATTCTCTCGGATTAATATCGCAACGCAGCCGTGTTGCTCTCGGTACGACACTATGGTGCAACACTATTTCCGAATCATTTTTGGCTGTAATTAACACATGAAGTGTCCAAAATAGGTCACTGATAACGTGGACTAGTTAGCTTTGCGATATTGATAAGTGACCGGATATAATGGAAGTTTATCGAGAGTCGGTAATTAGTTGAAGTCGATTTTAGTCGAGTCCTTTGCTATGAAACTATGTGAACCTTAATGATTTAGAAAAATTTGGACGGAGTTGAGACTGAGAACCTCTTTACTTTTTGCAGCCGGTTAAATTGTAAAGACATTTTCTATAAAAAACAAAATTTTGAAATTACCCCGATGGTAAAAAAATTAATTGAACCTTAAAGAATAATAACGCGAGATGCAAAACCCAAGACAATCCGTCGGGGGTGCTATCATTATTTCGTCTCCGTCGTCGTGAGTAAAAAATTAAGTGGCCCCATACAGGATATCTAGTTTTCTGTCTGACTTTGTTTTCCATCTGCAGCATTTCCTAAGCAACAACGAGCAACTCGGCCGTTTCTTGGTAGTAGATAGTGAAATTTCTCTGAGTGCTATCGTGTCTCAGAAAGCATTTTCAATTGTACCGCTCTAGTTTACCACTAACGCTGAAACTTACTTTTATTAACCGGCTTCAAAAAGGAGCAGGTTTCTCACCGTATATATGCTTTTCTCAAAAGCCGTATATAAGGTGCTAACAAATTAGTCACGGATATTTTTACAGCTGATAGTACTCGGTTCTCGGAGTACATTAAAGTATAAAACATCATAGGTTTTGTTATGTTTTTTTGGAGAAAAGTAGGAAACAAATTTACTACGTTAAAACACCCTGTTAATAAGATAATTAAATGAGACCTCTTTAGACATATTCTAGAACCTCTTTAAACTATCAAACATATGAAATTTAAGAAAAACAACTTTTGACGTGACATGACAGACAGTGTTAAACATCTTGACAGGTACATAATAGAGGGTGATTATTTTAAAAAATTATTATAATTTTTTTTTTTGTTCGGTAAATTAAAACAAAAAAATGATATACAAAGGTGCCTTAATTACAGTTAAAAGTTAATTGTTTTAATGCAATGTATCATCTCTTAAAATATCCGTGATTAATTTGTTAGCACCTTATATATGCCAAAATGATTATCCACCTAAAGGTCCATTTTGATGCGAGTACAATCTCGTTCAACGATTCAACGATGCACCGCACAGCGGGGGCTCAATTTACAACTTTATATTCCACTCCTTAGCCTCAAATTTAGAAGCTCTAAACTTCAGACAACTTCCAACTTATTGAGCAAAGTTCCGCTAAATTATGACAAATTGGATTTTAAACAGGAATGTTTTAAATTGTGTTACGTTATACGATATTTAGATAATCATTTCATCCTTCTTCGTCCTTCTTATCGTCTTTCTTCCTGCAGTGTTATTTACAGGCATCTGCTTGCAGTGGGTTCCTTTTATTTATAGTTACTTCTACTCATACTTGTATTGCTTCGAAGGGCACGTTAAATTGTCGGTTAAAATTATTTCAATCGTTAGACCATGTCGGAGGCCTTGAGGCGGTCCAAACTCTGACACCAGTTTTGGTCACTAACCTACACGAACTAACTTACTTACGTGTATTAGATTACGGAGACAACTTACGTAGTTTATTAATATATAGGTTTTCAAGTTTATTGGGATGTCTCAACAACCTATTACTGTAGTATTTGATCTAAAGTTGAGACTTCACATCGTTTTGCCCAAACTGATATAGTGGAGTTTGGTAAAGAAAAATAATTTCTTATTCTACGAAAAATTAAATATCTTACGAAATATTAGGAAAAACGTATTTGTTAGAAATGTTTAATTCATAGCGAAGCCTGCGACTGCTTTTGACGGAGGGCTGACAGACATGTTAACTTTAGTTCGCGTCGTGTTGGACGAATTTTGAAGAGCCCTAATTGGAGTACAGAAAAAGATAAATTATTTGTTACTATGTGATATATCTATACTAATATTATAAAGCTGAAGAGTTTGTTTTGTTTGTTTGTTTGTTTAAACGCGCTAATCTCAGAAACTACTGAACCGATTTGAATAATTCTTTCACTGTTAGATAGTCTATTTATCGAGGAAGGCTATAGGCTACATTTCATTCCGAAATTCCCACGGGAACGGGCACAACGCGGGTAAAACCGCGGGGCGCTGCTAGTACTAAGATATTTGGTCGAATTTACTTTAATCATTCCTTTCGAATAGGTTAGTGCTAACCCTGGTTTCGGGGATTATAGACCGCCTAACAGCCTCCGACATACTCTAACGATAGATATAACGTGTCCATCGAAGCACGGCAGCGCTCAGATAGAAATGCCGCTATCTAAACTTAACAAAATACAGGGTGATTACGGGGTCGTGGAGCAAGAAAGAAGCATTTAACTTACTTTCTCCTAAGCATCACGATAGGTTAGGACTAACAGTACACCAGCGACTTATTTTAGTCAGCAAAAAAAACTGCGATAATTCGAGATCATGGTCACCCTACTATTTCCCAAGAAAACTTATGTCAAGTAATAGTAAAAGTAGGGTGACCACGCATTTTGAGTCAATAGTAATTTTTAAATAAAAATACGTAAATAACGAATCATCTTTGTTTAAATTAAAATAAATACATGTAGCATCGCAATCATTTATTTACTGAGTCAGAAAAAAATGGTTGGGATCACGACCCCGAAATCACCCTGTATAACTAAAATAGTTCCTGCCTACACTGAATACAAAACATATTTCAATTACAGAAATAAAATGGTTATGAAATAAAATTATTTCTATTATCTTTCTATTTTGAAAAAAGTCTAATCTACATACGGCCATGTTGCCGTTGATTAATTAATCTCAGTCATTTTGATAAAGATCTAAATCCGATTATAATTGAACTAAATTGCTTGTTTTAATTCCAGATAGAGCAATCATACGATTATGTGAATAAAGTCAACGAACTTTGAACTGAAACAAAAGAATTGTATTTTTTGTCTACATATAAGTACCTAATAGTTTAATTAAAGTAGAAATCCAACTAAGTACTTACTTAGTTGTAGTTACTTGATGTGTTTTCCCAAGTTTTTAAGTGTTTTGTTCCACTAGATAGATAATTAACAAAGATTATGATTATATGTATGAATAAAGTTTAAAATCTTGATACTGTAGGTACTCTTAGTGTGCGTCCATACTGCGGGCCTAGCGCGGTGGCGACGGCGGGCGCGAAATATCAAACGTATGAAACGCGTGTAAGTGTCCATACTGAAGTGACTAGGCGGAAGCCTAGCGCGACAAGACCGAGCGACTCCGCGCGCGGTGATTTCAAACGCACCGATCCGCGCGTTGTGTCCACAGTGCGGGCCTAGGCGGCGAGCGACTTAACAAGCGGGTGGCAGGTGTATCAAACCAGTGGTCTTACCGCTTGGCGTTATGACGTAAAATGGCTTCGATCAACAATACACACTAGATTTCGGGTCAGCGCAAATAATACGTCTGGGTGCTTAGGGTCTCATTTGAAAAGTGAGCCACTCTTTTATTTAGTTCCCTCGAACCACAGCCAAAAAAGTTGCAAAAATAATGGCCGGAAAAACAATTTAACGGCCGGAGTGTCTTACTTTCTGTGAGTACATGTAGAATAAGTTATATTTTAAGCTTTTAAACAAAATAATATCAAATTATGAAAAAAAATACTGATTTGAAGTCACCGCTACAAATGTTTGGCCAACGTTGGCGCAAATTTTGTGAAACAGAACAGCAGAAACATGGAGTAGATTTGTTTTGTAGTAATAATTTATTTATCCGGGGGGCGATTTTTTTTTATGTCGTGGGGGGTGGTTGGACTTATAAATTTCGATTTTGTAACTAATCCCGGTAGAGTATTCGCCGCCATCTTGTTTTAAGTTCATTTTTTTTTAGTTTTTCTGAAATAACTCGTTAATTTTCAACTCTAGAGCAAAAATGACAGTAAGTTTGATCATTATTATTTAATATTATTATTGTAGTTGTATATTTTATACTCTCAGCTAGAAAAAGCTGGTAATTAACTGCACATCACGGGCCAAAGCCAAGTGATGGCAGAGGATTTTTTTTTTTTTTTTTTAAAGATCAAGTTATTGATGTATCTGTGTCTATTTGAAGGAATTTGCGAACGATTCTGCAAGTGTTTTATATTGTTGATTTTTGAAGTTGTATGTATGTGAATGTAGGTAGATCGAGTAAAGAAAGAGATTGAGATAACTGCTGGGGAATTACCCCGGTAGTGGATACAACAATAGGTACTATGGTTACTTTCTGTAGTCGCCACATCCTCATTATTTCTTCTTTCAACTCTATATATTTTGTAAGTTTTTCTGTGATAGTGGTTTGCAAGTTGTGGGTGTTGGGGATGGCTATATCGATGATGATGGCTGATTTGTGGTTTTTGTCGATGAGAGTGATATCTGGTCTATTGTAGTGAATTGTTTTATCAGTTAGTATTGCTCTGTCATAATAAAGTTTAAAATTGGAATTTTCTAATATTGTTTCAGGTTGGTATTTATAATATGGGACTATTTTTGGTGGAGTGGGAATTAGTTTGTATTTATAGGCAAGTTTTTGATGGATAATGTTAGCTACCTGGTCATGTCTAAATTTGTAATCTGTCTGTGCTATGGTTTTACAGGCACCTGTTATATGTTGAATGGTTTCTGAGGCACTGTGACATCTTCTGCATAGGTCTGTAGGTAGGTTAGGCATTTTAATTATATATTTTTGGTAATTGCGGGTCTCAATCACCTGATCTTGAATTGCGAGCATGAACCCTTCGGTCTCCGGGAAAAGTTCTCCACGACGGAGCCACTCGTTCGATGCCTTTCTATCGACGTTTGGATGACTCAAGTCTTGGAGGTGTCTCCCGTGCAGAGACTTCTGGGCCCATTCTCTAAACAGTGTCTGTCTGTCCGTCTGTACTTCATTTTTTTGGGTGTTTCTATCTAATAGATTTAGGGGTGTCAACTTTCGATCATTCTTTACTATTGCTTGATGTAGTGGAGATGTGTCGGCTTTTTTATGGAAGTATGTACGTAATGTAGTGATCTGTTTATTGTGCAAGTTTCTTATATTAATCAGGCCTCTACCTCCCTCAGATCGTGGTAAAATCAATCTTTGGATACAAGATCTCGGATGATGCTTTCTTTGCTGTGACATTGTAACATTGATATTTCGCTGTAGGTTTTTAAGTTCGCCCTTTGTCCAGTTAATAATTCCGAATGAGTAGGTTAGAATTGGTATAGCGTATGCATTGATGGCTTTTATACAGTTCTTTGAATTTAATTGTGTTTTAGTTATTGAATTGAGTCTATGTTTAAACTGTTGTCGGAGTTTGGTTTTAATTTCTTTATGGCATATTTGTTTCGATTGATGGTATCCCAAGTATTTATATGTATCGTTTTCATCTAGGGGCTCTATTATTTCACCGTCTTGTAGTAGGTAGTAGTGTTGATAAGTTTTTCCATCTTTAATTGAATTTATTTTGCATTTGTCTATTCCAAATGTCATACAAATGTCCTGTGAAAATTGTTCTGTAATATTAGCAAGTGTCTCTAATTCATCTTGGGTGGAGGCGAATAATTTTAAGTCATCCATATAAAATAAGTGATTCAGTTTTAATAGTATGTCAACGAATGTGTTTATTTGTGAGTGATTGTTATCAGGGAGAGGATATCCCACATCCGTTTCATTTAACTTTTTTGAAAGGGGATTAATTGCAAGACAAAACCATAAAGGGCTTAAGGCATCTCCTTGAAAGATTCCACGTAGAATTCTTATCGGTTCAGTAGCTGTATTAGTTTTAGTTTTGAGACGTGTTATCCACTTAGACATACTTCTCTCTAAAAATGAAATTATTTCCGGGTGAATTTTATATATCTTTAGTACGTAGATGAGCCATGAATGTGGGACAGAGTCGTATGCTTTCTTGTAATCTATGTACATACTGTAAAGATCTCTCTTATTGCGTTGTGTTTGTTTTAATATAACAGAATCTATGACCAGTTGTTCTTTACAACCCTGACTATACTTTCGGCATCCCTTTTGCTGTTCAGTTAATATTGTATTAGTGTCCAGATGATCGTATATATGATGAGATAAACATGCAGTTAATATTTTGTATATTGTTTGAAGACATGTGATTGGTCTGTATTTAGCGGGGTTATTAATATCAGTGTTATCTTTAGGTATCATATAAGTTACACCTTCTGTTATGTAATTGGGCATCTGATCTGGGTTTTTAATGAAATTATTAATATGTTTATATATCACCGGATGGGCCACTGAGAACTTTTTATACCAGTAATTATGAATGTTGTCAGATCCTGGGGCTTTCCAGTTGTGAGTAGATTTTAAAACAATATGAAATGTTTCTATACTAATATTTTCAAATTGCATTTCAGTAATGTCTGTATTGCAGATGTCGTGTATCCAACTAGCTTCTGTGTTATGAGAGACAGGGTTTTCCCAGATATTAGCCCAAAATTGTTTCATGTCATCACTTTGAAGTGTATGGTTGTTGCTATTGTTTTGTTCTGCTGTAGTGTTATTTGATGTATTCTCACGAAGAGTTTGGTAGAATTTCCTCTCATTATTAATGAATTGATTATTTTGTGATTTCCGTTGTGTACATGTTTTATACCTTCTAAGTCGACTGCTAGCTACTTGAAGTTTTTGTTTTAGTGTGTCTAGGTAATGCGTAGGATCAGTGTTGGGCTCTTCATGAATTGTGTGTGTTTTATATTTTTCGATTATATTTTGAACTTGTTTTATGAGGTTGTTGTTTCTGTTTCCATTTATGTACTGTGTTAGTCTTCCTATTTTAGCTCGTAAGTCTTTTATCTTTCTTTCTAATCGTTTTTGCCACCGTGGGATTTTATCCATATTTATATTACGTGTTGATGTATTTTCTGAGGTGGGTAATACCAATCTGGAGCCATTTACTTTTGCAGCCGTCCATGCTGCGCTATAGATCGCTGTTTGCAAAGTGTGGAAATCACTATCTATAGCAATCATATCTCGTAATACTTTCGTATTTAGATAAGTTACAATATTGTTGAACCGTTTCGATGATTTTTGCTTTGGAATAAATTGGCGTTGCTCTGGTTGAGTGTTTAAGAAGAATTGAAAAACTTCAGCAAAAGTTGTATCGATTTCAGTGTTTCTATTAGTTTCTGTTGTATTTATTATATTAATTATATTGTCTGATTCTGGTATTTGATCTATGTTTCCTGTATAGTTATTGTCATTATTGCTAGCAGTTTCATTAGTTGTATCAGATATAACATGAGTACTAGTATCAGCTATATCCAATTCTGTTGCTATTTCATCCCGTATAGATTGTAGTCTATCGTCGTTAATGAATTTACTCGCTAAAATAACTCGTCTCTGGTCTGCTACTCTCTGCTCACTGACATGTGCAAGTTCGGGAAATTCCGCTATAAAAAATCGGTGTAGTTTTTATGTTTTGTTAAGTTGTATGTTTAGTTTTAAAACCTATGATAATATGTCTCTTTTATCTTTTTTTTTTATGTATGATTTTGTAAAATTTTGTAAATCATGTTATTTTGTCGATAGTCTGTTATTTACCAAATTAAATTAAGCTTAATTGTTGACTATGCATGCAGTCGTCACCTATAATTGCAATGTAACTAACCTCTGTGTCTATTTAAATGTATTCTCTATCTTGTTCTAGTGTACATTGTGTTGGTGATCAATAAATAAATAAATAAATAAAATAAATATATACGCTAGGATCTATATTTGCAGAGTTATACTATCAAGTTTATCAAAAAAATCGTAATGAAAACAAGTATGTATACTATCAAACCTAGATAGCCCAAAACATAAATAATTTTAAGTAAACTTTTACGTGCATATTACAAATTATTTAAGTGTTCAACACGACTCCATTCCATCTGTAGTTCTTCTAAAAGAAACGAAACGAAAGGAAGGTAAACACGGGAATAAAATACTTTATTTGTAGGTCGTTAAGGTTGATTTCACACTAAATGTTGTCTTTTCGTTTCTAAGTGACAGTAGTAATTTTAAATATTTGAAGATTTGCTAGGTGTCATGGTTGTAATTAGGTTGAACTTCGAACTGTTTTAAAACTTTTTGGTCAGTTCGGTAGTAAACAAAATAAGCTGTCACACGTAATTCACGAGGACATTTTTTAGCTTTGATTTTGTACGTGACCCGAAATCTAGTTGTGTATTGTTGATCGAAAATTGTTTGCAACCCCTGATATACGTCTGATCGCTACTAGAGCTCGCGCCTCAGTGTGGCCACCTCCGCCGCCGCCGCCGCGTAAGCCACCGCGTAAGTCACCGCGTAAGCCACCGCGCATTCACTGTGGCCGCACACTTAGGCATCACAACATATATTTATTACGCTAATATCAGCCCTCATCGATGAAAAAGAAAAACTAGCGGGGTTATACCTTTAATCGACATATTTGTGTATTATTCTGTGTCGTCACTCACAAACCTGAAAATCAATTTAAATTTAGATTTTTATGTTTTGTGCTTTTTGACTTGAACGGTGGAACTGATCAAGAATATTCTTAACTAACTACTTAATTCATGAAGATATTTAAACTCATCTTATTAAATCAACCTCGGCAAAAAGAGAAGTCATAAGGGAGGGTTTTTTAAATGTATTGGATACTACTATCAAAAAACATCCCTAACCAACATGAAAGCATAGACACTTAATTACTACTAACTTACCAATCAAACCACAAACTGAATAATTCAAAATCATAGACTCAATCCATAGATCTTCTCACATCTTCCTTCTGTCCAACTTCCCACGTATATTTCGTTATGAAAGACGCCACAAAGTCTGTTATTTTTGTGTAAATAAACAAAGATCGATAGTAACATTTACATTAGTACTTTATCAGATAAACAAACGCACAACTGACATTATTTCTTATCTTTACGATGGAGTATTTAGATTATTTCTATATAGAAATGGCGCACAACTTTTTGTGTAAATAACAACTAGTAGTTATTCACTGTGACATTACGAGGGAACTTTGATTTCCATACCTTGGTTGCCTTGGTATCCCTTCAATTCAAACGCACTGCATCACTACATAGTATAAAACAAAGTCGCTATTTTTGTCTGTTTGTTTGTTTGTTTGTATGCTTAAATCTTTAAAATTACGCAACGGATTTTGATGCGGTTTTTTGTAATAGGTAGAGTGATTGAAGAGGAAGGTTTTTATGCAAAAAAAATCCCGAAATTCCCACGGGAACGGGCACAACGCGGGTAAAACCGCGGGGCGCTGCTAGTCTTATAATAAAAGTCCATTCTTCTTCTTGTCGAGTAGGTTAGTGGCCAACCCTGGTGTTGGAGTTTTTAGACCGCCTAAAGAACTCCGACATGGTCTAACGATTGAAACAACCAGGACCGACCATTTAACCTATAACTATTTTTTATAAGAATTACTAGCAGCGCCCCGCGGTTTTACCCGCGTTGTGCCCATTCCCGTGGGAATTTCGGGAATTTTTTACATAATAACCTTCCTCTTGAATCACTCTACCTATTACAAAAAACCGCATCAAAATCCGTTGCGTAATTTTAAAGATTTAAGCATACAGACAAACAGACGCGACTTTGTTTTATACTATGTAGTGATTCAAATATATGTCAATAGGTATAGATCATAAAGTAAAGATAGATTTATGAAAAGGTCTTAGATATTTTTATTCGGTTTCTAGACACTTAGATACGTACGTGGGCGTCTTACAAATACTTTCTAGAAATAGTTGATAAACATAGTCCTAGCACACCTACGTTCTACGTTTCAATGAAAGTGATGAATTATAGTAAGTAAGTAATGGTTACTATTTTTGGAATTTATATAGAGGTAGGTATAGTTATTATTAAGTACCGAAAAAGCTAGATACTATGAAAAAATGTTGAAAATGCCAATTTTATAGAGCTGAAAATATTAAATTTAATTAAGAGGACATTCAATTTTGTTTTAAACGCATCATATTTATTTTGACCTAATCTAAAAGTATACACTTTTTTATTTCAATGTAATGAAATAGCTTTTTTGATCTACTTGTGGTGCTGTTAGAAATAATAGAACTATCCGGCAACTAGTAATATTAATTGAAATACGTAGCGATTCTGAAGAATTGCGATTGCTTGTAACGTACATTAATATACATACATATATTATCTACTTATCCCAATAAAAATAAAACATATAACAAGTAGTTTTCACAGCGCATTAACACACGTCAACAGATTGTACAATTAACGAGTTATTTGTAATGTTATTGCGCACTTGAGGAGATGCACGATGCAACAACGTAAACAATGTAGTGTTTATCATATTTGTTTGATTATGTTGGCTTAGTCCGTTTATTCAAGACCACAAATGTGCTACTGAAGACTCTATAAGTTAGGGAAATCCTTACGAGCGTGGTATAGCTTTTTCAAGCATGTAGGAATTTTTAGTTTTGCAAATGCTTTGAGTGGGTCAACTCAATTGTCATGAAAATGTAATTCGAAATGAAAGTACCGGGGCAAGTGAACCTAAAACATGCTAAAATATATAATATACTAGCAGCTCCCCGTGGTTTTACCTGCGTTGTGCCCGTTCCCATGGGAATTCCGGGATGAAAAGTAGCGTATAACCTTCCCGTTGAATGTGGCTATATATTACAAAAATAATTATTCAAATCGGACTGGTAATTCCTGAGATTAGCTTGAACATACAAACTTAAAAATTTTACCTCTTTATAATATTAGTATAGAGATACATTAAAAAAAATTAAGACTATCCTTCAAACAAACACGATTGTGCTCCATCAAAATCTATGGCAAATCGTGCCTGAAATATTCTGAATAATCTTCTCACTATCGTGCAATACATGTATGCTATCACGTAGTGATTTCAAATATAACTATAATATAAGTGATATGGACACGTGGACTCTTTGTTCTAGTCGGAGTACTGCGTTTCATTGGTTTCAGACAAGGTTGTCGCTTGTTTGATGACAGAATGACTCAAGACTATCAGTGAATGGCATTATTACGAGTAGCTCATGTGATGCTTGTCATGTGTTAGCATGAAGCTCAATAGGTAATTAGTTTGGGATCTTAGATAGTTTCGCCGTTTGATTTGTTATGAAAATCTGGTTTGGGACAGATTTGCGTGTCAGAAAGTGAGTTTTGGTAAAGTTAGATAACAAAATTGGACATGAGTTATTTTTAGAACGTTTCGCTTGCAAGTAGGAATAGCTAGATGGTGTTTATCGATACAATGTTCCCGTAGTCGCCTCGCAACGGGAAAAGGAAGTGTACCGTAGGGAAATCGGAATAAAAGCTTTATACTCACTCTGAAAGAGCAAACATTGGAGAAAAAATTAAGGAAATCGGAATAGAAATGCATTCTTTTAAGAAATATTAAATCTCCTTCGTCATTGGTTACAAACTTCTTTATAGTTTGAGTTAAGATGGTTAGATCTTGAAATACCTAAGTACTTAAATGGAATTAGTGTTAGACCGACATTATGACAAAATGAGTACTGCCAAACTCACTCATTAGGATATTAGCACGATCCAAGACGTACTAGTCCTAAAAATCATAAGAAGCGACGTAATACCTATCTCCCTCGCATCCTGGACTGGGTGCTTCCATTCTTGGGTAGTAAGTCTTCGGTAGTCTAGTCTAGACTTTATAGACTAAACAATTTTCCAAGTTCGTACTCCTGTATCGACATCCTCGATAAGGTCTATTTCAATGAAACATTGATTTGTATTCAGAACCGCAGGAGAACAGGATGCGGTGCCCGACGAAATATTATTGTTTTCAAATTCTATTTGTGTTTCCATCTGTATTCAAACAATACAACGCTTGTCTTTGCAAAACTGTGTTATGTTTTTAAATATGATATTTTTAGTGTAATAAAATATATTCTAGAAGAATCTTCATAGTAATTAGGTGTGTACAGTGGTCCATCCTTCTTATCTACTGCCTAAAATCATTAATTTTCAATGCTACCAACAAATCAACATTACGATATTATATACAACTTTAAAACATCTATGCGTTGAGTTCATTTTACGGTTACAATGTTTTCCATTAAACCCGTGTCCATAAACAAAGGCTACAAAGTGTCTGTCCCTAACTTTCCCACTATTATATGAATCACTTATGAATTGCGGTTCTTTGTCCTACAACTTTTAATGGTAAGATTAGTCATCGGCTTCAAGCTTTATTAAGGACAAGCGCTCACTGAAGCGAGCCAAATTGTTGATGACACTATGTTTGTACACATTTAGCAAACATCATACTACTATTCAGGTGTTTAACTATTAGTCATCACGTGGCAATGTTAAATACTTTATTTATATGTTAATTATTTATCTATTATTATACAAAGTTGGATATGACAATGTTTTAAGTATGGTGAACATTTTCTTGCACTGACTGTACTTTTCAACATGGATATCCATTGCCAACATTATCAAAATACATTTTGGTTTTAGTCAGTTCCTGTCAAACGATACTTATCGATCACAACCGATTAATCAATCGAAGTTGCTTCTTTTTTAAAACAATGAGAAGATTTAATTATTTGTCTACTTAGTACTCACTACTTAGTGTATGCACTCTTTGCCATTATGAGACACTTAGAGTTGTTACAGTATAGTGCACGACCACCTTTATTCGTCATATTTTTAATACTAATAACGCAAATGAGCAGCTGCGCCCGCGTCTACTGGTAGTATTTATTCCTACATGTTTTATTTTTGTACACTTTACTTTGGACCCCTACTGAGATTTACTTATTTTTGAACTAAAGAGTTTGTGGCACTCGTTTGAAGCTAAAGAAATTGGATACTTCAATCGGAGAGGAGTTTTTTTGGATATATTCAAAATCTATACCGTGTTAGTACACTTTATACACCTATGTGAGATTTGCCCTTTTCGATGCTTCTTGTGACTTTTTATACAACGTATTGTACGACTGTTCCACTTGATATACCAATATGAGCCAGTCTGTAGTTGATTTATTACCGTGTACCAATACTACAGCTGTGTTCCAACACTGTGTCAGTATTGGCCAAAACACCTGTATTGACAGTCATTTTCGATATTCAAATGGATTTCGTGACACTGGTTTTCATAGAGAATCTATAGAGAATCTATGAAAACCAATGTAACTAACAGCCTCCGTGGTCTAGTGGTTTGAGCGCTCGGCTCACGATCCGGAGGTTCCGGGTTCGATTTCCGGTGGGGATATCTTACAAAAATCACTTTGTGAGACTGTCCTCAGTTTGGTTAGGGCATTGCAGGCTGAATCACCTGATTGCCCGAAAAGTAAGATGATTCCGTGCTTCGGAGGGCACGTTAAGCCGTCGGTCCCGGTTACTTTCTACGGATAGTAGTCGTTACATGAGCCATGTCAGAGGCCTTTGGCGGCTCTATAACTCTGACACCAGGATTGGTCAAATTGACCATCCACTCGATAAGAAGATAGAGAATCTGTCACAAACTAAATTAAATTCACTTGTATATGTCGTGCTCCATCCCACTCTCAACAACAATGTAACAACCCGTTAAATGCGGTAAACTAAACCGGCCAAGTCACCTTTGACCGATCAAATCCGGATACTATTCGCGAACAAGTTGCATTCAGTTACTATCCGGCCGGGCTGAACTCGCGGTAACCGGTTAAAAGATTTACAACCAGACGTCTTCAATTACAGAGATTGCGCGCGTTGATTGTGCAAGCGTTGAGATGTGTCTTTACTTGTGTACTGTACGATGGTTTTGGGAGCTGATAATAAAATTATTACCTTTGGGAGATTGGAATTTACAACCCCTAATGATAAATAATCTCTTGCGATCAAGTTGTTATAGTAAAGTTGGACAGACAGACACCTGTTAATTTATTTTCAATTTCCATTTTTTTCAGTTGCTTTTTCAAAATAAATGATAACATATTCATCTATTTGAGACTATCAATGCCACGATGAGCCTCCGCGTACTGGTAATCATGGCATATAACTTTGGAACACTGACCTCACAGAATATCAAATTACCCATGCTTTATAACAAAGCTTCATTTTCCAGTTGTACCAGTAGCTATTCACTCAGTCTGAACGTTCCCTTACTGTTTTAGTGCTACTGGAATAGTTTGGATTCGGTCAAAGTAGGACGCGTGGTTATACGGAGTAACGACGGCGCGAGATTTTGCAAGGATTCCCAGTTTACATTATTTAGTTTTCGTTTGTTCCAGTTTACGTTTGTTTCTCTTAATTAAATTGTTGCTCGTGTAGATATGTTTTTGTTCTAAGTATAATATATGTTGACAAATTAATTGTGGTTGTACGAGGTTTTGGAACACTGAGAGTATGTAGCAAAAAATACTTACTTGCACAAGGTTTAAAGAAAATTAGTGTTTATCAACTGGTACGCAATGCATAGTACTCATATAGGAACAAGTAGATGTGCCCAAACCACAGGATGAATCGAGGGTCTAGATTTAAATAATTGACACATTATTCTAGAACCAATGTCAAGGAATAAACCATAGACATTACGACCACAGTCCTATCTTTCTATATAAATAAATTAGCCATACACTATAGTCATATACTTATTTCTCAGCAATAGCATCCAACCACGCATCACGCGAAATAGCTTATCTAAAAGACTAGCAGCGCCCCGCGGTTTTACCCGCGTTGTGCCCGTTCCCGTGGGAATATCGGGAATTTTTATACATAAAAACCTTCCTCTTGAATCACTCTACTACAAAAAACCGCATCAAAATCCGTTGCGTAATTTTAAAGATTTAAGCATACAGACAAACAGACAAAAATAGCGACTTTGTTTTATACTATGTAGTGATGCCGACTTGTCCTACCTTTACTTATCACGTATAATATACAAAAATGGAAAATATGGAATAAATGCTTCTATATTTAATAATAACTAATTTGAGAGGTGTTAGCTATAATTAAATTTCTGGTAGCTGTGGGCTAATATTTATTTTTTATTAAGCACTTAGGGACGGCCCCTCCCACGCGTTCTAAGTAATGTAGTGTGAAGTGTGGGCAGCTGACACATACTCGAATCGAATTATATTGCGACAGTGTACTTACTCTTCTTTACAAATGAATACTAACTTTACGTTGGTGTAATAATATCAGACAACAAAGACGTACTCATTTATCAAACCTAATCGAACAATTAGTGGCTATTTTGAATAGATGTTATTACGAATGTTGTACTATTATTTATAGATGGTTCTGATTTCTATTGAAATTAATCATATCCAAGAACAGTTATTTAAAAAAATACTTAAATAATTAGTTACTTGAAACACTGAAATCAAATATTTGAAATCAAATTTGAAAAACCGGAAGTAAGTTGATGCGTTTGTGAATATCAAGTACCAGGCAAACATGGACCGCAGAGAGCTGCAAGCGGATCAGTCTGGGGAGAGCGGGATGGCGCGACCCAGGCTGTGGGGTCAAACCCGTGTCAGCTAACTAGGTCGCAGCCCGCAGGTTATTGCTTTCGTCGATACCAAAATAAACCAGCCCCCTGAAATATTGACTCGCATCTATGGGACATGTCATTCTTAACGCAATTGTTGTGTTTTCTTTGTGCGGAAGTGTGTTGGTTACCTTTGTTATATATTTCCATGGCTTCCCAGAGAGGATTTGGCTGTATCTTTGTTTATGATGACAGAGATTTGAAATAACAGATTGGGTAATGGTTACTGTAAAAAGTTTTTGTGATAGAACTTATGTATATGGTAAGTTGAACTTGAACTTACATAGTAAATTCTATTATCTGTTAATAATCTTCAATAATCACGTACTAAAGTCATGTAATCATGATCTTCAATAATCCAGTACCAAAAGACGCAAAATATTACCATAACCTGTTAGTCGCTGAAAATATTTTGGAATTTATCGCAAACATTTTCACTCTTGATCAAGTCATCTTTCAAACAAAGAAACTGGCAAATTGGTTCGCTCCGTCCGATGCAATACGTCAGCCAGACAAAAACACGAATATCACTTTTTGTGTCATGAGTAAAAAGTGATCTAAAGAAGAACATAAAGCAGTTCGATCGATGGTAATGTCTAAGCATTTAATCATAAAGTTTAAAGACTCATTAAATCCTAGTTATGAAAGTACTTCCAAGTACCAGGATAGCATAAACCAGTAGATGTTTTGATTCGTAGAATGCAGGTCAGATTTAGAACACAAGTCACGTTTTCGATACAAATATAGAGTTTGAGAAGGATTTAATGACGTTTCGAACGGAGCTTAGTAAGCGTTATTTATAAAGTACTTGGACTTAGTTTAGTCTTCAGGTTTGAGTCGGTTAGATTTAGATCTCAAGTAAGCTTATACATACAATGTTTATTTTAAGAATTTAAGGCAACTACCACATCGTATAATTAAAGTAATGAGAAGATCGTTTTGTTTATTTAGGCCATGATGGAACACGATTGGATGGGTTGGTGCCTTTTTGGTACAAGACTTTAAAAAAACAATGATTTTAATAGAAATGATTTTAATATGCATATCAAGATTTCAAGATTCAATTGAGTTTATTTTAACCAGTTATTGTTATTATTGCAAACAAAAATAATTCAAACTTACGCATTTTACGTACTAGTCTGATCTAAATATGTACCAGGAGAACAAAGAACAGCAAGAGTTTACCAGATTCGGTTGAATCGCAGGTAGGTCACGAGGTCGAGTGGTTTGTCGCCCTCCGAAAATAGGTCGGAAGCATTGCTTCTATCTCACTGAGATGAAAAACATGGATAGTGTTTACTTCACTTTAAACAAGCGTACCTCCATTGCTTTGCATAGGATAATGACATTATCCCGTAGAGAGTAAGAAAATAGGGGCAATTTTCATAGATTTTCAGATTCTACCATTTTGCAAAACAATTGAAAGCAAAGGAATCGCAATATGTAAAAAAACTGCTTTGTTTCATTTAACCTCGATTAACTTCACGTGCTAGACACGGAATTTTATGACACATTTTGATACAACTTTTAGAACGTCAAAACGAAGGTACACACACAAATTTAGCCTTTTATCTCTCATCGACTGGTTGACCCTTGTTTGTTCTAAAGACTGGGTTAATCTGTCGTAGTAACTACGATACATACTTGTAGCTTTACTACGCTACATTCAAAAGCTCCATGACGTAGCAGTAGCACAAGTCGCATAATACGCGTGCTTCAATAGAAAAGCTAATCTTAGTCTCGGGTGAAAGACTCCAAATTAGATGGCACTTTACGTAATCTACACTTGTATTTGAAGGTGGATTTGGTGGCCAGTAACTTTGCCTTGCCTTGAGTCACTGGTGCAGATTTGACTAACTTTAAACCTTGTATGTAATGGAACCAAACGGGGCTAATTGTAAATGAAATGAAATTTTTGGAAAATATAGAGCTCATAATCTGATGACTTGAATTTGATTTATTCTATAGTTATAGATGCTTTAGGCTTTAGCTTTAAACCTAAAATTCATCAACGTTTCGACAAAGACGAGCACAGACACAAATCTAAAGTTCGATTGATCACATTTCTAAACATGGCCTGTAGTAGGCCATGTTATTTGACTAAAAAAGAAAGTAAAGTAAAGTATTAACCTACAAGGTCCCACTGCTGGGCAAAGGCCGTCTAACTGAAGATATAGTAAGAAAGAAAAGGAAAATTCAATTAAAATGGAATAGATATAAACATAGAGTGCTGTAACATTTTAATTCTCATAGAAAATATGTTTACCTTCCAAAAGTTTGCTCAGCAATCACATAGTTCTACACCTTTACATACACGCATACATATTTCTTATCCACATCCAGACTGAACCCAAGTCTAGGTTCACTCACACGCACCGCCTAGTAATTTAGTTACACTGAATATTTGATACCAATTTAGCGCAAGTTCTTCGGCTTTGTAAGCTTAAAAAGCTTCAAATATGAAGTGAATGGACTTTGTGAACTCTGTGCTAAGTTGATTATATTGTAATACTCTTAGACATAGAAAATACCCAATTTTAGGTCTTGAAGTAGACTTACTAGAATTATTTTTTTGTTACTTTAGAGACTTATCGTAGGTAATAAAAATGTGATATGAGTCTTAATAGGTCTCACCGTTTTTTTTCAGTAAAAAAGATTGAATTTAATATTTCGTTTTTATGAACACCCAGAGTCGTTAAATGCTCCCTTAGTAGTGATTTAATGAGTGATTTTGACATGTAATGTATGACAAATTACGTCAATTAGTTAATGGACGGCTCTTGAGTGCGGCAGTTAATGAGAGGTGTCTTCTTATTTGTTTTTCATTTTCATCGTAACTTCTAAACGACTGGACCTAATTATAGAACTTTTTATGTTTGAAAGCCAACATGAGACATGATAATAAGAAAGATTTTGCCAAAGACTAGGTAAGTACCTAATTTTTTTCATTTTATTACCTAATCCTCTTCACTGTACTCATATTTTCGGTGAGATGAGAGGCCTTTGCCCAGCAAGGGCACTATACAGGCGAAGACTTTACTTTATTGTAAACTTCATACGTCCCATAGCAACTAATAAAATTCCTACATCACGTACATTACTCGCCCAATAATACAAATATAACAAGCCTTTAATTTCATCTTTTATTTATGCACGTTTGATTTCCGATGCGTGGTCGCGCTCCACTTGCGATCTCATTGAGAACGAACCAACGGCCTCAAAGCATTCTTCCTTTTGTTCCATTTGTACTGATATAATAAACCTGAGATCTTGTTTGTATGAGCGCGCTAATCTCAGGAATTACCCCATTCGAATTTATCTTTTTGTATTAGATATCTGCATTCAAGAAGAAGGTTATAGGCCATTTTTATCTCGATTTTTTCACGGGCAAAACGCGGGTTAAACCGCGGGGTGCAGCTAGTAAGTTGATAAAGCAAGCTGTTTGTCTTGTACTGTGAGAAGAATCAACAAGACAAGTATTTTTATGCTGCTGACTAATTGAATCGAAATTGGAGCGTTGATTTTGGATCCGTTTACGTTTATATTTTTGTATTTGATGTTAAACATTTTTGAATGTAAGATGAAGATAAACAGTATGATGATTTTGATTTCGCTGATGATTTATTTTGGGAGTCGTATTTTTAAAATGTGATACTTTTAAGTCATTAAACTTTCATTAAGATACTTTAAGGAAGACTTATTAAACTGATAGAAAAAATATAAAATCATGTAAGGTCTATCATCTTTTGTCATAATATATTCTCGATCGATACAAATTAAAGGAAATTAAATCAATTTATTTGTCTGTATAGCAAAATATAAAATACTGAACGAGAGTTCTGACAATTTAAACTGATGGAATAGGTAGTACAATTTAAATGAAAGGTGTAAATGAAAGGAGCACTTTTACCCGATAACTCCTATGAAAAAACACAGTCTAACAGAAGCACAGAACGGCGCACGGCATGTACACTTCTTAGAGAGAAAGAAATCTTCGTTCTAGAGGGTTTTCACCCCATAAATAGTAACGAAAATGACTGAAATAACTCGATAAATGACGTAAATTCGTAACGTGTTACTAACAACCCTGACCTTTGTAGTTTTATTTAGAACACTGTACTTAATTATCGTATTAAAAAACTAATTATTCACGAACGTTTTAATTTGTTCGTGTTGTGATTTGAATTGCCTTCCCATTCCTGTTTGTAGAATAGTTAAAAAAAAAACTGAACAAAAATTCATTCTTAACTTAGTTCGTTATCGGTTTTCCAATTTAGTCTCTAGGAAAAATGTATTCCTCAGCTAGGAAGATATTTCTCATTGATTTAACTTCATTTATTGCTCGCGCCTTATTTTTAAATGAATACTTACGTTATTTGTAATTGTTTATTTTTGTTTACAGGTATGTGTGACATTCGTAAACAAAACTCCGATCCACCAGTGAGGTAACGCTACATATAAATATATTGTTAACTATTCTTCTTCTTGTCGAGTCAATATGGTTATTTATTTTATTTATATGTGTCCGGACCAGAATTTGGCCACCTCTATCGCATTGTTATTGGCTTTCCATAAATCCTCCACAGTGCAGGACATGGGGCAGTTAGGGCATTGTAGTATGTGTTTCATATTCTGGATGGCGCCACATTCACAATTTCCGTTCTCTGAGAAACCCCACTTGACACGGTTTTCGTGGCATCTCCCAACACCAGTTCGGAGTCTATTTAAAGACTTCCAAACCGTCCAGGGGAGATCACCACCCGGAGGGAGCTTCTCAGAGAGCGGAGAGAGATGAGATGCAGGAGGGAACTTCTTTTTCCAGAGCTCCAACCTAGCTTTTGGAGCAAGCCTCTCACTTAGGCTAGGCTGTCTAAGGAAGCTGTGACGGCTGCCCAGGCGCGACGGCGGTGGAGACAGATTGTATAGGGGATGCCTGCTTGTTAACTATTAAGTATAGACGATAAAAGGTGTGAGGATTTTTATCCCTTACTTTCCAGGGATAAAACCGATGAACGGGATAAAAACGCAGGATAAAAAGAAACTGAACTGGAATTGAAATCACCTCAAGCTGTTAAACCTTAGTTCTTGTTATTTTGCAAAATTAAAAATCTCTTACGTTACCGGAAAATTGCCTTATAATCCGACTAGTAAGATTATAAACTATCTACAGTTTACTACTGTTTTTAGGGTTCCGTAGCCAAATGGCAAAAACGGAACCCTTATAGATTCGTCATGTCTGTCTGTCTGTCTGTCCGTCCGTCTGTCCGTCCGTCTGTCCGTATGTCACAGCCTTTTTTCTCCGAAACTATAAGAGCTATGTTGTTGAAACTTAGTGTGTAGATGTATTCTGTGAACCGCATTAATATTTTCACACTAAAATAGAAAAAAAATAAAATTTTAGGGGGGTCTCCCATACTTAGAAATGAAAAAAATATTTTTTTTTTTCATCAAACCCATACGTGTGGGGTATCTATGGATAGGTCTTCAAAAATGGTATTGAGGTTTCTAATATCATTTTTTTCTAAACTGAATAGTTTGCGCGAGAGACTCTTCAAAGTGGTAAAATGTGTGTCCCCCCCCCTGTAACTTCTAAAATGAGAGAATGATAAAACTAAAAAAAATATATGATGTACATAACAATGTAATCTAACACCGAAAATTGGTTTGAACGAGGTCTAGTTAGTAGTTTTTTTTTTACGACATAAATCGTAAACCGCAAAAAAATACTGATTATTCATTCAATAACTCAAATGTAAATAAAAAAACATTTATTTCAAGAACTTCTTTATGTTACTCGCTGCTACGGAACCCTTCATGGGCGAGTCCGACTCGCACTTGGCCGCTTTTTCTTATCTCTAAGCGAACACAACTCATTTTGAATTGAAATTACTTTTACGGATACTCGTCGCTTTTATTTAATACTAGCTGTGCCCCGCGGTTTCACCCGCAGCGCCCCCGTTCCCGTAGAAATTTTGAGATTTTTATTCCAAGTTTTCATTGTTTTTAAAATGTATTCTGCTATTCAGGGCGGAGACAAATCCAACGAAACAAAAACCATGAAAATTGATCCAGCCGATCTCGAGTTATAAGTGTTGTAACAAACCCGTCTTTCTTTTATATATATAGATTTTTATCTGACGTTTCGGCTCGTTTTTCCAAGTCAAAACTGTACTTACAAACTATTTACAATTTAACGCATAATTTGTCATTAGTTTATAATCTGTCCATAGCCAACCGTTACATTCTATAAATAGTTAATTCCTACTGCCCCTAATTGTGATTACATCTCACCTCACGCGTTAACTCTATTTATTATTATTGTCTATGGTACATCTGTAACAAGTCCAATTTATGTTTATTACTCTTAATATGTAGTATCACAGCTTGTCCGTCTGTCTGTTGCACTAAATTAATTCATATTGTTTTTCTAGTGGGAGGTCAAAGGTATAACTTTAATAAATTAAGGATTTATTAGGTGTTTCCTGTGTCTTTGTTTCTAGTTGTAACAAATGTTATTTTAATTGAATAAGAACAAATGGTTAGGTTTTCATTTCGACATATTTTGTTCCATTGAATCTTTTGTCCAGTGCTCTTTTTGGGAACTTAGATACAGCCTCTCACAGTTAATGATCCTACTTTGTTTACTAAAAAAACTATAAAACTATAAAATTGAAAGCAACATAACAAAGGGATCGTTCAAAGTAAGAGAAAGTTTCAGAGAGAGACTTTTCAGTTTATTTCCACTATTTGAACAGAGTGAAAAAAAAACGGTGTCCACGACCACTCAAATCCTATGTAGACTGAAAGTTAGGTGTAACTAATAATAATTTCAGTCCCCAGACCTAGACGTAACCCCAGGCACCCCTCGCTAACAACGTACCTACCGCTGACTGAACAGAGAACACTCTGTAAAGTTGACAACCAACCTTTTAATAAATTAAGCCAATGTTTCGGGCTAACTACCACTTTTAGTTGATTAAAAATTGTAGTCAAAATTTTGTATGCAGACTACCCTTTTACACGCTTAAGCGAATAGCGATTTAGTCGCATATTCGCAAGATCCTTTAGGATTAATCAAGTGGCCATCGCTAAGTATTCGCTTTACTTCGCTATGATCATAATTAATGGGAATTTACACATGATTATTACGCGACATTCCTATACGCTTTGATTGAAAGTATCGAAATGAAACGAATACGAAGCGATTGCCACTTGTCTATTGGAGCTACTTGTTCTTTGGTTGACTGCAAGCTTTGGTGATTGTACCTAGACATATTTAGGTACAGCAAGTACGTCTAGGGACCCCTTTGTTGTCTGGCTCTGGTCTAGGATCCCAGACTTCCCGACATTACCCATCGACAAGTTTAATGTACCGTGTACACAGGTCTGTTCGCCACTTTATTATCCTTCGTGATATATTTGTATGAGAGTTTAATTTTATTTCTGTCGCGAATGTCAGTCCTTCATGGCACTACAGGGATTTGATAGTTTATTTATTTATCCGAATAAATTGTAGTAGCTAATAAACAGTAACTGTCCAAATAGGTTGTAATTAACTGTATAGTTTTAACTTGTCACGTTTGGGATGTTTTATTTATTTTAAATTACTATGGTTGCCTTCCCACCAGATTTATGCCCGTTTTCACCAACATCCCCTAAGTTTAGGGGATCCCCTAAACATGCTTAGGGGGCCGTTAAAAGATGGTTTCCGTTTCACCAACCGTTAGGGGTCATCTAAAAGGTCCCCTAAATTTAGGTGGTCGACAACTGGGCACATAAACCGACCCATAAGTGCGTTGTCTTTTAAGCAACGAAGATGGATAGTGATTTATATGAATTTTTAGATAATGTAGAAACTGTTTCTACTATATTCGACTTAAATAAAACGGGCATTAGATCCACAGATCCCAGCATTTGGAACCCCGCTACAGTGCTATACATTTGATATCCACCAATCACCTTAAACGTAGCATATCAACCTAACATAATGATGTCGGTATCCACCTATCATTTGAAACGTCGCATGCTACCGTAGAATAGCAGAGTTGGCATCTAATGCAAACGCATCATAAGACTTTCAACATACTATGATCATAGCACAACTAACTTTAACCATAGCCAACTTAAAGCCACGTAATTTCAACTCAATTTCATTAAATTTTATGCGGCACTTTATCGATAGAACCGGGCTATATAAAACTTATGATCGAAGTTAGTTAGTACAACAGTCTGTCTGTAGTTTGAGAGGTCAGGGACCTCGGGAGTGCATCCATCAATCGAACGAGCGTTAGCAGAGTGCTAATAAAGAGATGATTGCAACGTGGGTGCATTGGCAATGATTCATGGACATTTGACGGGACGCATCCGCAATCTGATTCTGAAATTATGTTAGGGAACAGAGTTACTTCTTTCTGAGAGTTTATTTAAAAAATCCCTATCGATTAGATTAGATAGGTACCAATATAAATGGGTAGGTTTCTTAAATATGGTTAATTGATCCCTAATTTCCTGTGGGATACGGATGACTATTTTGATTTCTATTGGGTTCAATGGGTTACGTTCTACGTTTAGCATTTGTCAAGAAAATTCAATTCATGTCATTTAATTTTGGAAATTACAACTTCTTCATTCTGATTCAGAAAATCTTGCTGAAGTTACGTAACTAAAATATTTTAATGGAAATTAGTTTAATATTCTGTGCGCATGAGACAAAAACCTTAAACTTTCCTTTAACTCCTGATTTTACAAGAAAGTTAGATAGAGTTGGCGGGAAATAGTGAAAATTGCAAATGGCGGCCCAAGACGCCATAACAATAAATCACTATTCTTGTTGGCATAGCTAGATGTTACTGAATGCAGCCAAATAGTTTTGCTACATTACTTTACGGGATTTAAACACAATATAGCGAATTTGTATATCCAAAACAGATTAAATAAAACTTAATTTTTGTATAACCATAGACAATCCAATTGACAGCTGTCATTCTCGTAGATATGTGGGGTACCAACAGCACACAATTTATAATGCCTGTTCTATATTATATGAAGTAGGTATATTATATGCAGAAAAAACCAAACAATGAAATTATACATAAACTTACAACTAATATGAAAATAGATCACGTATTTATATTTACATCGAACCTATACCTTAAGGTTACCCAGGTATTTTTAGTTCATTATTTAAGAACTTGGAGAATGTAATCTGGAATCCTTTAATAATTAGAAACTCCGCTTTCTAGTGTCGTTGACTCCTCGAGGGCCAATACCCTGAAGATTCAGTCAACACTTGATCTTAAGATAAGAAAACTCATTTTCTTGATCTTTTAATGTAGTCTGTAGGTGGCAAGATCAGATCATTATTTGGAATTTTATTTTATCATTGGATTGGGGTGTTAATATTGCTAAATAAAATAATGATTATTTCTACCTAGGTAGGTACTTATGTATTTATTTATGGGTATAAAAGTTTAATTTTAATGTAATTTCTTTATGGCTATCTTTTTGCTATCAAACGTTCTTTTTTTATATCACCATTTCTAAAATTAAATACATATATATATTTTTAAAGTAGCAGATATAAATACATGTATTACCTTACTTTAGAATAAGTACCTATATATCTTTATCTTTACATAAAATACTTAGGTAAAACAAAATACCGACGCGTTCGATTCGCGTTTAACCCAAAAATAAAATTTTTTTTAGACCGTAATACCAAAACCAAATAGCAACATAATCCTGAAATCCAACAATTCTTACAAAAAAAAAAACAAAATTTATACTAATATTATTAAGCCAAAAAGTACACTGAAAATGAAGCAAAGATGCAAAGTCTTCACCGAAACAAAACAAACTTCGTCTGGGCGCTTTCAAAGTGATATAAAACTATTATAGTATATAATGTAATATGTATATAGTTGGGTTGAATGTGCCGCCGTCTAGTCGTCTCGCCGGTGGATGACCGCCGCGGAAACGCAGCCATTTTCCACAGGAGCGGTAGTGGTGGCAAGTTTGTTTACTTATGGAAATGTACTGAATAATGGTCTCCTGGGTTGGTGAGAAAGGAGTTATGGTCTAGGGGGTTTATGATTAATGATTAAACTATGTTGAATATAAGTCTGGACCATATCCAATAATCCCCTGATTTGATTAAAAATCTTAATAGAATTAAAAACTAAATTAAAATTAAAGATCGGTCCAGTTTGAATTGAAGTACGAATGTAATTTACGCCCATATAAAAGACTTATAAATTAAATAAAAAATATAAACCGAAAATATGTTCTTATACTATAGATAACACCATAAAATAGGCTATGGTTAAGTATAATATTTAATACTATATTATACTAAACCATATCCTTTTTTTATTCTCTTACTTTATCATACTCGTTTTAATTATTCCATCGGTTCTCAAAATTAAAGAAATAAGTCTTAAGTTAGATTCCAGGTAAAAGTAAATACAAGTATATTTATAGTTTATAGGCCGTAGTTATTCATAGTTAGAGGTCAATAAACTTAATCTATACTAATATTATAAAGCTGAAGAGTTTGTTTTGTTTGTTTGTTTGTTTGTTTGTTTGTTTGTTTAAACGCGCTAATCTCAGAAACTACTGAACCGATTTGAATAATTCTTTTTGTAATAGATAGCCACATTCAACGGGAAGGTTATAGGCTATTTTTCATCCCGAAATTCCTACGGGAACGGGTACAACGCGGGTAAAACCGCGGGGCGCTGCTAGTAATGTATAATTAGTTCAATACCTCCAAATATATTATTTACTTTATCGATAATAAATTACCATAGCCAATATAATACTCTTCGGTAATAAAATTGTCTGGTAAGCAGACATAAAATAAATGTTTTTGTTGACCCTACACGTAGCAGACGGAAAACTATGAAAGTAAACAGACATATTGTCTCATAGAAGATAACATAATGTGGAAATATCGTATGGGGACAATGAATAAATATATTACGGATGATTCATGGAGATGAAGCCTAATATCGGGGATAAAATTTTACCATCAGAAATGGGATAGTGTATGTAGGATCTATATAGAATATATCACAGAAATATGTATATATAGATAGATGATATGATAGATGATAGATAGATGTATGATATGGATGGATATTCAATATTCGCTAGTCTTTCAAGCCAAAATGGCCAAATGGTTTTAGACATACATTTAAGTAGCTATTTTATCTTGAAATGTATTGTATGGCACATATTTAAATATTCTTTGTTACTTTCTACGGATAGTAGTCGTTACATGAGCCATGTCAGAGGCCTTTGGCGGCTCAATAACTCTGACACCAGGATTTGTCAGGTTCACCATCCACTCGATGAAGAAGAAGATTATTAACACATTCACTGCCAGTGGTGGACAGCAATGGCTACCACAATAACCACGTTTAATGGCCATTTAACGTAATAAAAATTGGTTCATCTTATCCCGAAATTCCTATAGGAAAGACTTCAACGCGGGTAACAGATAACACCGTGGGTTCTGCTAGTAATAAAACTAAGTTAAACCCAAACAGCTTAGTAAAGAGTTTCTTAACTAAATGAAATTGAATAGAACAAGTTGATGAGTTTAAATAAAACAAGAAGTTTATTTAATGAATTTCTTCTTTGTACTGTTTCAAAGTAAGATGGATTTGTTTTCTTTGAACAAACAACGTTTAAATGAGAATACAGAAGTAAATGGTAGATTTAGTAATACCCTTGTACGGTCGGTGCAATTAACAAATTACCAGTTTAAAGTGAAAATTTGGCACTCGCAGTTTTTACACAAGTTTATGCCAACTAGCCAGCTACTTGGCGAAATTGTATGGAATTGAGGACCGGTTATTTAAAGCAGGATTTGAGAATTAGGGCATTATTCTGTAAAATAATTTTCAGGTGTTATTAGTAGTACCAACTATTTTGTCGGTACAATGAAGTTTGTAACTATGATCATTACCAATGTTCATTAATATTGATTAAGATTCACATTTCAAAACGATTGTGCGGTTCCAAATAAGGGATTCCTTTTTTAAAAACAATTAACAGTAATTGTTATTGGTCAATATCCCTTCAACTTATTGCGAGTGGCTATATTTTTTGCGATAGCATTTTAAGTAGGTAGGAATGTTTACTAATCACTATGGATGATATTTTCTTCCACACAAGCTCTGAAAATTACCGTTCCACTAGAACAATGCTATTGTAAGACACGTTTGGTATCCAGCATTCATATCAAATAGATACCACCATTGCTACGCCATATGATGTAGCCCGATCCCCAAAATCATGGATCCATTAAGTACATTATTTACACCCCACCACAATTATTGGTTACACAACACCACACATTTTTACCACAATTGGAAAAGTGGTTATTTACAATGAAATTGCAAAAGTACTTTAGTACTAAGGCGATGCTCTACAAACCTAAGTCTGAAATTGAATTGCAAACGAAGGCTATGTCAAATAATATGTACTTACCAAGTAAAATATCCTTCATGGTTATCAAACATCACACGCCATTCACCTAACCTAAATATCAATGTTATTGATACAATATTCGTATCAAATACATGAACCTTACCAGTATTTAATTCGAAGGTTAGTCGGTTACAAATTGATACAATTTGTAAGAATTTAATACATTCAATTCTAGATACATTCGAAGTATCAGTAGCGAATACAGGGTTTTAATTTGGACGGCTTGATGGGGCGTATATTAGGGGGTTTGGGGGTTGAGCATTGATTTTTTTTTTTTAAATTGGGGTTCGGTTTTACTAACAAGGGATAGCATAGACAAACACTACTGAAGTGTGAATGAAGTCTTCAAAGTCCTCCCCTTGACAATATATATTTTAGTCCCGTGGACTTAACGCTAGCTTGGTGAGGGTGGTTTTCTCAAGGTAAACATGTTATGGGAGCACTTAGGTTATCTTGGCACGTATTTCTTCTCTACAGTTTCAAATCCTAACGAGGTATTAGTAGGATAACGAACAGCTTGTTCAAGTGTTGATTGCAATTGAGCAAATAGTGAATCATTCATATTCTGTACACAGATTTTTCAATAAAGAAATTATTATTCGGTGAAAAATTATAGACGAATTGTAGTCATCAATAACTTTTTTGATTGAGTTATTTTGTGTTCGAAAAAGAACTTGAATAGATCGAGATATTTAAGGGAATATGTGTATCTGCAGTTATGAATAAAGCCTCCTAACCTCATTGAGCCAAACCTCCACATTTTTAAGCCGTCTAGCAGCGCCCCGCGATTTACCCGCGTTGTGCCCGTCCTACTGGGACGGGATATGCTATCCATTACAAAAATAATAAATAAAATCGGATTGGTAGTTTCTGAGATTGCAAAAACAGCAAACCTAGGGTGGTCTGTAAGAGATTACTCGGAAATGTAATCTACCGTGTCTCCTGCATCATCAATAATTTTGCACACCTCAAACATAATCTCAATGTAATTCCTGGAAGGAATAAGTTTACTAATGGGGAGCTTGAGAGACGATCTTCTTTTGTTCTTATTATCCATGTATTCAAACACTACTCGATTCCATAGAAAATCTGGCAATGTACCTTTATATCTTCTAAATTTCCTAAATACCTACGGTAAGTAACTCTACTTTAACTCTCGTCCTACGGTATCTCTTACATCGCGAGTCTTTAACCTTTACTTCTTATACCCAAAATTCCCACGGGATATTTCACGTCGCGAGTGAACCCGCAGGCCGCAGCTAGGACGATTACCTTCGTTCCTCGGCGCAGTTCGTTGTACGGACCAGCTCGGTGCGTTGACACCGCTTTGTCTCACCGAACAAATGCACCGAGCGCTAAACTAATGAGGTTTGATGTGGCAATCTGGAGATAAGTGGTTTTGGCTTGTCTACTCTAATTAGAAAGTATTCTTCTTAGGTTCATGTAGATTTTAAGGGTTTATGTTTAATTCGTTTGTGATGTGTTTTGTGAGTAGATAGGAGCACATGAGTGCTAAATAAGAACATATTATTATTTATGATATTTCCACACTTATTTCAAGCAAGGTGTATTCGTCGCGTATCGCGAGTTGTTTTACTTGACTTGGTATTTCTTCAAAATTGGTAAAGTCCAATAAATAAGGTGTTTTTTTTTCTATCATATGTTGAATAGATAAAGACTAAATAGTTATTAAAGATAATTATGTAATTTCAAATAAATAATCTCATTTCACTCAAGTTTCCTTAAAAACTTCCCACATAATTGAGTTTTCAAGTTGAAGCAACCGAAATTAGGGCAAAATTTACGAGCTATTAAATCTGTTTACAGACACTTTTAGTGGTAATAAAGTAAAATTCATAATTAAGTACTTAAACTTATTAATAATTCACGATCAAAATATATTAAACTAATACCAACAAATGATTCATTTTGTGAATCATCAGTTGTAATTTAATGTAACGGTATTATGTCACTGTTGCATAAAAACAATAATAAAATACTCGTATATTTTATTAGTTCTTCGCTCGGATATAAAACTTCAATTTACTGAAGTTTTATTTCCACTTTCAGCAGTCCTAACTTTGCTTTCGGATAGAATTTTATTTCACAAATGCACATTCATAGTTCACAAGCCGGGTTCAATCTAGGGTCCTGAAGAAGTAAAATTTACATAAATGCTTGATGCACCGTCTAATATTGTTAAATTTTATGTGTCTGAGTGGCAAGCGGCGACCGGTTTTATTGCACTAACAAATAGTGGTGGTGGTTTCTTGTATTAGAGCCAGCACCCACTGTAGTGAAAACAGTCTAGTTTATCTTACAACACACAACAAAACTGTCTGCTGACAGTCTAACAAAAGCTATTAGTATAAATTCTTTAATCTAATAGAGAAGAAAAAAGTATGTGGCAGATACAAAATCTGATGCAGACAAAGGTCTGTGACAGACTATAACTTATTAGACGTCCTGTCATATGTTTTCATAGACCATAATTCGTAAGACTGTTTAACGACTCGTACAGTCGTGAGAATAGTGTGTTCAGACTCTTACAGGCATTACAGTGCTGAAAGACTGCTACTGAAAGTTCGCTTTAAATGGATGGTAAACAACCATGCTATGCCATAGTACTGGATGGAACAGTTAAAAAACAGAATATAAGAAAATTATTGCCAACAATAGAAATTACACAGTAAACATAGAAATAATAAAGGAATACTCGTAGATTGAAGAAATACTTGATTTCTCTGTATAGATATCAACTGTATTTAGAACTGTCTTGATAGTACGAGTCTAATATACCAATCGCTGTAGTGTAGGATGGATAACAATGAAGGCCAGAGGATATCCTGTAGTAGTAAATGTGTTACAATAATAAATAATTATTATATACTTAAGTAAGATCTGATAATAAATAATTTACAACAATTCAACATAAGTAGTGTTCGCTTAAAACTAAGAACCAGTAATTACAATATAATCAACTTATTTTTTTATAACAAGTGCTTCATATCAGCGATGTCGCATCAATGTTTTATACCTCCATGGTTTCGTGTTTGGCCGGAATTTAGAAACTACTTATTCACGATACAAAAAGGTATTTTAATTAGGTTCAAAACTGTTTCTTAGTATCAACGTTTTGTTGGGTTATTCTTTTTTAGGAAAAAATCGATTTTGATTACCTTTGTTTCCAAAAAATTTGATTTATTTCTTCAATGAAAATGTATACTTACTTGGCACTTTTTTATAACGAAGATAGATTAAACATGAAATTGCCTTAAAGCTTCAGACACAGACACAGAAAAAATACATAAATTATTTTTTATTGACTACTACTTTATTAATTACTAGCAGCGCCCTGCGGTTTTACCCGCGTTGTACCCGTTCCCGTCCGAATTTCGGGATTTTTTATACTTAAAAACCTTCCTCTTGAATCACTCTATCTATAAAAAAACGCCATCAAAATCCATTGCGCAGTTTTAAAGATATAAGTATACATAGGAACAGACAGACAGCGGAAAGCGACTTTGTTTTATACTATGTAGTGATGTAGTGAAAAAACATCCCTTTTTGCGTCCGATCTCAAACCGCTCATGGTTCTATAAAAAACATTACTATAATAAACATATTCCCAAATATTTATTCAATAAACTGTACAGTTTCTATAAAAGTCACGTTCTCGGTATGTATTCGAATAGAGTTTTATTTTATCATTCGATTCGATTGTAACAGCGATACTGTAATCGATGTTTCGATCGTGACAAATTGACGTGACATACATCGGCAACACAACACTATCGATTTGTATGGAACTTTACATGTAGGTAGGCACTTAATCTAGCTACTACATACTTAAATAGATTTCCTATCTACCTAGTCTAGTGTTTACTTTAGATATCATGAACGTCGACTAAAATCAAAACTCGAGTACGTTAGTGGTCGATTCTACCGATCATTCTGTAGAAAATCCTACCAATCCAAAACGATTCCAATTCGATCATAGATACGATCCTAAAACTTGCTTGAAGTCATTTTGTGATACAATATTTATTTCAAGAACCACTTGCTAAATTGATTTCCATTAAAACCTCTTTAGTTTCAAATAATATTTTTCCATTAGGTACAATTCCAAATCTTGCAGAAGATTCTTAATATTTGGTAGTCCGAATATACAATAAAACAGATTAAGAATTCAAAGGGTCTAGAAAAACCGGCCAAGTGCGAGTCGGACTCGCGCACGGAGGGTTCCGTACTTTAAATAACATAATAAAGAAGTTCTTGAAATAAATGTTTTTTTATTTACATTTGAGTTATTGAATGAATAATCAGTATTTTTTTGCGGTTTACGATTTATGTCGTAAAAAAAAAACTACTAACTAGACCTCGTTCAAACCAATTTTCGGTGTTAGATTACATTGTTATGTACATCATATATTTTTTTTAGTTTTATCATTCTCTTATTTTAGAAGTTACAGGGGGGGGGACACACATTTTACCACTTTGGAAGAGTCTCTCGCGCAAACTATTCAGTTTAGAAAAAAATGATATTAGAAACCTCAATACCATTTTTGAAGACCTACCCATAGATACCCCACACGTATGGGTTTGATGAAAAAAATAATATTTTTTTCATTTCTATGTATGGGAGACCCCCCTAAAATTTTATTTTTTTTCTATTTTAGTGTGAAAATATTAATGCGGTTCACAGAATACATCTACACACTAAGTTTCAACAACATAGCTCTTATAGTTTCGGAGAAAAAAGGCTGTGACATACGGACAGACAGACGGACAGACGGACGGACAGACAGACAGACATGACGAATCTATAAGGGTTCCGTTTTTGCCATTTGGCTACGGAACCCTAAAAAGATGTAAAGATATAAATCCGATAAGACCTTTTTAAATCGGTTGTTAGGACAAGATGTCGCAAAAGCGTAATGCACATACATCCAAATAGAAGTTAATCTGTAGTCTGATTATATGCTTAATACTCTCCACAGCCAGTCATGACCATCTAGTGGTGTAATCCGCTCAAAACATCGCGTTCATCGGGTAGTTATTTGTCAAAATCCTACTATCCTACTATCCTATCCTACTAATATTATTAATGCGAAAGTTTGTGAGGATGGATGTATGTTTCTTGCTCTTTCACGAAAAAACTACTGGACGGATTTGGATGAAACTTTACAGTAATATAGGTTATACATCAGAATAACACATGGGATACAATTTATCCCGAAATTCCCGCGGAAACCGATACAACGCGAGTAACACCGCGGGGCGCGGCTAGTCTATACATGTATCGAAAGTCCTGAAAATGTTTGTACTAAAAAAAAATTCATGCATTTTCCACCAATAAACAGAAGATTCCAAGAGAAAGGTTTGTGACGACATTCCATGCCAAAATTCCCACAGGAACGGGTGCAATGCGCCCAATATATTTTAAACGCTATAGTCACTTTGTTTATTTTAAAATAGTTGAATGCTTACGAGTACTTTAAAAATAATAATCGAATGTTTTGAATGAAACACATTCCTACCAAGCATTGAAGTAACTCGACACTTAATCCGACCGAAGCCTACAGTAGTACGAAGCATTATCTTCAACTAGCCATGCACTTTGGATTACGTTACCTTACTTAGATTAACTTATCAACTACTTGAAGTATCAGGTGCAGCTTTACATGAAATTAAAGTATCGATTTAGTACTTACATTGCACTTTTAAAAACTCGCATCAGCATTGCAAGATCATTATGAATTCAAATAAATGATTCGATAGGCATTAGTAATTCATACCTGCTACCGGTGAAGACGACTATACTAAGGGCCGACTATACTAAGGGCCTTATTCATGGTTTGTCCCTTTCAGACATACGCTATTTGTCATAGAGCGAAAGAGACAAAACACTTTAAATCACTGCTTAAGTTAAATATCGTTTATGAATAAGACGGTAAGTTTAGAAGAGGAAAATGTTCTTATAACGTAAGCGCAAATTTTCATACAAATGCCACCTATTGGATCGTGGATGTTAACCACCACGCGGAACAGCTAGTCTACACTTCTACACTAATATTATAAAGAGGAAAACTTTGTTTGTTTGTAATAGACCTAGAGCCCGTGAACCCCAGACTTTCATCATTTTATAAAAGCTGAAAGTTTGTCAGCGCATGCTCCCACACACAGGTAAGAACGATGGACTATTATGAAGTTTGGGTTATAGTGGCTTTGGCAGATAAACGTTACTAAAGGTGTGTAAAATACCGATCTAAATTCATCAAATAATTAAGTGTGATTTGTGACATGACATAATGTCATTTGAAAGCTCTTGAAGAGTTGTACAAGTCACCCTTTGACGGTGATATCGAAATCGACGGCCGACTTGGTGTTTTCGACCATTGAAGATTGGAGTTGACCTATGCTATGGACGCTGATCCTAATGCTCAACAGTGACATGACCTATATCATTTGAAAGCTCTTGACAAGTTGTACAAGTCACCCTTTGACGGTGATATCGAAATCGACGGCCAACTTGGTGTTTTCGACCATTGAAGATTGGAGTTGACCTATGCTATGGACGCTGATCCTAAGTGACATGACCTATGTCATTTGAAAGCTCTTGACAAGTTGTACAAGTCACCCTTTGACGGTGACATCGAAATCGACGGCCAACTTGGTGTTTTCGACCACCGAAGATTGGAGTTGGCCTATGCCATGGACGCTGATCCTAATGCTCAACAGTGACATGACCTATGTCATTTGAAAGCTCTTGAGGAGTTGTACAAGTCACCCTTTGACGGTGATATCGAAATCGATGGCCAACTTGGTGTTTTCGACCATTGACATTTAGTACCGTATACCTGCCAAAGCCACTATAACCCAAACTTCATAATAGTCCATCGTTCTTACCTGTGTGTGGGAGCATGCGCTGACAAACTTTCAGCTTTTATAAAATAACGAAGGTCTGGGGTTCGCGGGCTCTTGGTCCATAATGAATAGGCTCAAAAACTACTGGACCGTTTTTAAAAATTCTTTCACCATTCGAAAGCTACATTATCCACGAGTAACACAGGCTATTTTTCATCCCGAAGTTCCCACAGGAATGGACACAACGCGGGTAAAACCGCGGGGCGCTGCTAGTAGTAAATAAACACCTATTGCTGTTATTAATATTGTTAAAAATATCTTTAAATACAAATCTGTTCAGTACTTAGTTAAAGTAGTCTAGACTATATTGAACATATTCTTAAGTAGATTCGAAAACCCCGAACTAACATTCTTGTTAGGTATCAATGTTAGGTATATAGAATGTTTTCCAGACGCTTCCAAACTAAACGCTTTGAATTTGTCTTTCACTATGAAGTTAAGAGTTTTCTTGTAAGTATATTTTCTAATGTTTCGATTTCACAGACTTATCGGTTTTACAGCCTTGGTCACGAGGACAACCTAAAATTAGTGAGCCAAAAGTGTTGGTTGAAACTCAATATTGGAATTATATTATTGTGAGTCAGTTGCAGGGTTCTAGGGTTCTAGGGTTCTTCAAAGGATAACTTTCACGAAACCTGACTTTCCTGACTAATGTAGGTATTCTTGTGTTTTGTGTATTGGTCTTAATACAAAGATTATTGACTATTGCCGGAATATTTACAATATTTGTACAACGATTTTTTATAACAAGATATGTTTCAAAATAGCTTTAATAATAAACATTATTAAAGAGGAAAAAAAGTACTTATACATATGTATTCTCGTTAAGCTAGTCGTATCAAATATATTGAACTGTCAATGCAAATAGAATACGAAATGGATCGCGATACGAAATTCTGTGAATCATTCCCCATTTTGTGAGTATGAGGTGAACATTCACTCGATCAGGAATCCGAGTGCAATTCCATCGGAAAACAGTTCCCTCTTTCAGAATCGGGTTTAGTGCAAATTGACAACTCCGGAAAAGCAGTTTATTATATTAGAGGTTTCCATCGGGTTTTTCAAATCATATCAATTTCAATCAGTTAGATACTATAGCAGAGAAAATGTCTACTTTAACTTTTCCATATACCTACATAAAGTAAAGTTAGCCTGTAATGTCCCACTGTTGGGCAAAGGCCTCATCGCCCTCATCGCATCGCACTGAAGATATCAATGCAGTGAGGAGAATTAATTTGCCAGAGTTGTAGTTGAGTGGTAATTTTTTCTATAATAATGATGAAAAACAACAACTTTGTGATTAGTAAAAACTATTTGACATGGGTGTTATTAAACTAGGTAAATAATTTTAATTATACTGAAAAACCAAATTGATAGGTCAACCTAATTATAAGACAACCTTAAACTAACGGAGACTAGATAATTGTGGACATACAAGTTCAATGCAACGCAACAACGTAATACTTTACGTGATTACAAAAAATATAACAATAAAATTAAAAAAAACTACGTTTAAAAAAACCGACTTCAAAACTAAAAAGCAAAAAATAACTCTATAATCATAATGTGAGTACTACTAAGGTAGTAATAATTATTAATTATATACTAGTATTGTTATTTTTGGAGTCGGTGACAGCCAAGAAAGAACTAATTATTTCAAAATTGTTAATATATGCTCGCGTTATAGTTACACCTTACCCGAACCTTATTGCGAACATCCAGCGGAGAGAGGAATTTATTTTCGTATGCTTCTCTCTCTCCACCTCTCTCTCTCTCTCTCATCCACACACACAATCTCACTGTCACCGACTCCAAAAATAACAATACTAGTATATAATTAATAATTATTACTACCTTAGTAGTACTCACATTATGATTATAGAGTTATTTTTTGCTTTTTAGTTTTGAAGTCGGTTTTTTTAAACGTAGTTTTTTTTAATTTTATTTTTTACTTTTTAGTGTCTACTCTCTTTGTTTGTTAGTTAATTAGCTTCTTAATTCAATAACTCTTGGTAATGTTTTAACAGTGAATTACTTATTTTCAATTGATTCGAACAGCGCGTGCAGCGGTTTGTTTAACCCGCCCGCTGCATATTTCGTACTTTTTAATTTGTCGTTAAATTTAAACGGACGGTCCAATTTTAATAATTTAAAAAGGTATTGAAAGTCACTTTCCTGAACTTGATTGTAGATGTATTTATTTTGATATATATTAATATCATCACGCGAATATCACAAGCTAACTATTGCAGTAGTTTTTAAATTGAAGAAATTTAACTAGAAGTGGTAATTGTACGTAAACTATAATAGATAGGCATATACCGTCGCGGGTTTAATTGTGCAGAATAATGAGTACTTTAAACGTGTAGAACATTGTTTTTATGTATCATCTATAGTTTTCGCAGCGCACGCGACATAAGCACGCCGATAAGTGATTTTTGCTATACCCTCCGTTACATTATTTAAATTTTAGTTAGGTTCCCGAAGGAAATTTAGGATAAAACTTTAAACGGGACCAATGGGAATGTCTACAGCATCGAACAAAAAAAGAATCATGTAAATCGGATGAGAAACCCCAGAGTAATCGGTGTACATACATAAAACAAAAAAAAAAAAAAAAAAAAAAAAAAAAATATACCCACCGAATTGATAACCTCCTCCTTCGGTTTTTGAAGTCGGTTAAAAAGACACCAAATCAACATTTAATTGTTTATAACTTTATTACACCGTCTCAAATTAATAGCATGTTCTTATATCAGACCCCTATTATAATCGAATCAAGTATAAAAAGTGTGCCGTCGGTAATTGAGAGTGCGTGATCGATACAAACTTCCTTTGACTGTTTGTGAAAATGAAGACAGAAAAACAAAGTTATTTCTGTACATACCACACTACGACAAACAGCATTAATTATACGAGAAATAATGCAAATATTTGCACTCTTTGATTGATAATAACGTATCTGTAGTTTGTGTATTTTTGGCACTGGTTTACATTCATAAAATCTTTTGAACTTTTAATTAAAGCTTACTGTATTGATATCAGGGATATAATAGGCCTTTGCCCAGCAGTAGGACATCAAAGGATAATACTACTACTCCTACTCCCACTATACTAATACTTTTTAGTGTTCTATAAGCTCCTGGACCAAGAGCCCGTGGACCCCAGACTTTCGTCATTTTATAAAAGCTGAAAGTTTGTCAGCGCATGCTCCCAACACAGGTAAGAACGATGGACCATTATGAAGTTTGGGTTATCGTGGCTTTGGCAGGTAAACGGTACTAAAGGTCAATGGTCGAAAACACCAAGTTGGCCATTGATTTCGATATCACCGTCAAAGGGTGACTTGTACAACTCCTCAAGAGCTTTCAAATGACATAGGTCATGTCACTGTTGAGCAGTAGGATCAGCGTCCATGGCATAGGCCAACTCCAATCTTCGGTGGTCGAAAACACCAAGTTGGCCATCGATTTCGATGTCACCGTCAAAGGGTGACTTGTACAACTTGTCAAGAGCTTTCAAATGACATAGATCATGTCACTGTTGAGCATTAGGATCAGCGTTCATAGCATAGGTCAACTCCAATCTTCAATGGTCGAAAACACCAAGTTGGCCGTCGATTTCGATATCACCGTCAAAGGGTGACTTGTACAACTTGTCAAGAGCTTTCAAATGACATAGGTCATGTCACTGTTGAGCATTAGGATCAGCGTCAATAGCATAGGTCAACTCCAATCTTCAATGGTCGAAAACACCAAGTTGGCCGTCGATTTCGATATCACCGTCAAAGGGTGACTTGTACAACTCTTCAAGAGCTTTCAAATGACATATGTCATGTCACGCAAATCACACTTTTTATTTGATGAATTTAGATCGGTATTTTACACACCTTTAGTACCGTTTACCTGCCAAAGCCACTGTAACCCAAACTTCATAATTGTCCATCGTTCTTACCTGTGTTGGGAGCATGCGCTGACAAACTTTCAGCTTTTATAAAATGACGAAGGTCTGGGGTTCACGGGCTCTAGGTCTATCCATTAAGTCTCTGCGATTCTCAGAGATTAGATAATAGTTACTATGTAAAGCTTTGCAGTAACGTCTGCCTTCGCGGTAAATGCTTTTGATTTAGAAGCGATTCCTTAGTACAACAGATATAACGTGCAGCTTTTGCAGTAGTAACACGATTTGCGGCGAATGCTTGATGTGACTTACGCTACTGAAGCTTTTAGCCTATAACTTTACAAACAAGCTCAATGTGATTTTCCAATTTAAATTGAAATCTATTTGGAATCGGAATCATCAAAATACCTAAAACGGTAGTTATCAACAATTGTAATTATTTTTGATTTTGCTACGAAATAACATCTTCATTCATCGTTAATTGAATCACGTTTTCACTTTCTCAGCCTGTTTTCTTTTGGTTATTTATATCTTGAAAGTTTTGGAAAAACGTTTTAACTATGGCTTCACCATGTGCCGTGAGTTTTTGTAAACAATACCTTCGTAATAAGGTCAAGTGGTAAGTTTGAGAATGTTATAGGATTGTGATCGTGGTTTCAGTTCTCAATGCGACCCAGTTTTTGTCCAACAAGCTCTGTTGGCGAAATCGTTCGACCGTTTTACTGCATTTTTGAATGTGAAGCATTGATATATTACGTTGGTTGGAAATTGTTTGAGTTTTAAAATTTTATCGAAAAGTGTAGAGGTATGTGAACTCGTCTACAAAGATCGTTGTTCAATTTCCAATCAGAGTATTTATCAAATTCTCTTTTCAAATATAGCCTCGGTTTGAGATCACCAACCTTCACTCAGTAGGCAATCGTGGTGTTTACGTCTTATCCTTATCACAGTACTCATTAGTTTCCGCGAGAAGAAGAGCCATAGGCACTGCTGTGGAACATTTAAGCATCCAACTAAATTCGTAGGAAGGTTTATCTCTATGCCACAGTGACGGCTTTAATGCAGGCAAAACCCTGGGGCAAAGCGACTAAATATTATCTCTTTCATCGCAAGTCACTTTATCAACAACAAAACTCCTTTCCCAAGGGAAAATCATACATCAAAACTTAAATTCATAATTTACTCCGCAAAACCCATTCTCACGGGAAACCACTGTTAAATCAGACTTTAATTTGTTGTTCAAACATTCGTGTTAGCTAATAATAAATTGTTGAATAAGGTAACGTATTGGTTCTACCACAAGATTGGTGCCCCGAAGGTCATCCTTGAGACGCTCTTGAAGTTCCCCGGTGGAAACCACAGTATATTATTATAGTGCTAGATTGCAGTAGCCTTGATGCACTGGTTTTGACCTTAAAGCCTATATTTATAGTGGTTTGATTGGTGGAGAGATGGTAGGATCATTTGTTACGTCTCTAACGTTCTTTGATAATAAATCCAATGACGAAAAAAGAAGGTCTGTTGTAATAAGTAAGAATTGTGTATCTATCTGAAGCATTGTACCTTCTATAAGGAGTAGGAACTGATGTTGATGTTATGTTTTTTTGTTAAAATGACTGGACTTAAATGTCTTTGAACTTGGTGGATAGAAATCTAACACAGGTAGGTAAGTAGGTATAATAATATTACCACGTGCCCAAGACAATATTTTTAAATGAAATAAAAATGAAGTGAAAAGTAAACGATTCGTTTCTCATAATCGAATTGGAGATTGTAATTCGTAATAAACAGAGCGTGGGATCATGAAAACAACACACTTCACATCGCTAATCCTTGAACCCTAACATGACAAAAAGCCCTCAAAATCCGTTAAAAAATAAAACAAACAAACAACGCTGTTCTGCGAAGTGTTCCGTTTCAATTGCGTTTAATTCGGCGTCTCGACTGTTTTAAATAAATTCACTCGTTGCCTTTGAACTCCACTTATTGTGACTCAAGCTCGCTGAGCGCTTGTGGAACCTCAAAGATAAGTATTCATAGAAAATAACTAGGATTCTAACTCAATGAAAATAACTAAAAGTTGTGAAACAGTGACGTATTTTAGTCTCAGTCACAACTACAAGTTAAATTTAAAAAAACTCCTAAAAACCGCATCAAAATGGGTCTATTCGTTAATGAGATTTATACACATCTGAATAGTCCTAATTTTTTTTAAAGTTTTTGTTTTATTTCACCTGTCCCGATGTTTGTCTGTAATCCAACCTTGCAAGTGAAATTTGATTTTTCCGATTGAGCTGCAATTTTGCATGCACGTTTGGTCTTGATGACAATGGTAAAAAAAGTAAAAAAATAAAAGTTTGTTAAAGATAACTTTGTTAATGAAATACTTTTTCGTCTTAGCATCCTGGCGCTATCTATTGGTCGTGGATGCAGAAGAACGGCTAGTAGAATATAAAAAGTACCTATATCATGTCTAGTTCTAACGTGCACCAGGTAAAATCGATTTGATTACTGATTATAGTAAGGTCAGCATAATAGCGCTGCCAAGGACCTACCTAGATAATAAGCCAGCGATGGCCACCAGGCGCTAGCGATAACTGGTCAAGGCTTCGGTACTGTAAAAATAGATACTAAAATTATCTATTAAAATAATTAAAGGGTCAAAAATGCCTCATACGTACGACTTGAGTACGTTAGTACAATACCCTTGAGTACAAAAGCAGCACCCTAATTCAACACAATTTTGACATTTGACCAATAGCTGTGCGGATTTAGAGCAGTTTTTCTGCACAATACATCCGCAACGTTCACCGCCATTCGGTTCTGGAATCGGAGATCGGGGTATTCGATTTTCTAGGGAGGTACACGTTATACCCGGTATATTCGTACTGTGCCAATGTACTCCGCCCATTAGGGAAAATGGACAAGTTAGGAAAGTGGACAAATTTGGAAAGTGGACAATGTGATACAGAAGGGTACGAAAGTACTCCAACCATAATCATAAAGTACTTAGCTCGTCAAATGTAATTATAATTATAATCTCACTTAATGCAATAAACCGTAAATTAATAGATTAAATAGACGTCATTAATATCAATTAATATCTTGTTAAATTAAACTTAAGTAGACTTTGTAAGAAGTAATAAATTATTATCATCATAAATTATTGCCTGTACTACAGCAGTAGTTAGATAATTGACAATAAATACATTACATTTTTTAAAAGTTTACATAGCACGTAATGTAGGGGACATTGCTGGGCAGACATCTCAACAAAAATAAATGCTTGTTTGGTACAACCTGTCCCACTGCTAGGCAAAGGTCTCCCCCAAATATCGCCCACATTTTTCGACATTTTGGCCTTAATTAAATTACTATTAATACTTACTCAAAAAATCGTTCAGCCCTTCTCTATTTCAGCCATTCTCTTTCTAGCGAACGTCTCAGGTCACCGACACCAAATGAATTCAACGATAGAATAGAACTAAACAAATATCATCACTCTGTAATTGCATATCGATTCCAAACTGCAAATTGAATTTAAAAACAGACATACAAAGGGCGAACGACTCAGTATAAAGAGCTGAATCGATTTACACTTTATTACATTGTTTTCGTTCGATTTGGCTTTAGAAGTTAATGCAACTAAACTTAAAGAAAGATTATTGGGTTAGTGAGATTTTTAACCAATTGTATTCAAGTTATATTAATAACTAGCGCCCTACGGTTTTACCCGCTTCCGTTGCTGAGGTGATAAAAAAAGACTATAACCTTCACGTTAAATTTGGCTATCCAATACAAAATAATTATTGAAATCGGATTAGTAGTTTCTGAGATTAGTAATATCGGATTTCTGAGAAAAAACAAAATATCATAGCTTGGTGGATTATCCGTAAGATTTGAATTATTGTACCCTTGACTAGAATCTACTAAATGAAACATAATTATCTTTTGGGTGGATAAAGATTACTTTTTCTCGATTTCCTTACGTGATATCCTGTAAGGATTTTAAGAAGTTCAGTTTTCAGTAAAGACATTTTGTCTGCTGTCTAAAATGAGGCTACGAAATTAAACATGAACGTTTACTGTGCAAACAAAAACAGTTTGATTCACATACAGATGTTTTTTGCGAAATATAAATATTTACTACGCCGTATCCAGTACCTAGGAATTGGTTTCGTTGGCTTCTTAATTAAAAGCAAAAATCATCACGTTATCTTTAAGCAATGCACTTATTACTTTAATATAGTTTTATCAAAGTGTAATCAATATTTTATCAGATTTGACGTCAACTTTGTTTTTGTTTCAATTGTTTTACGTAACAATATCAACGTTTACGTTGAGAACATTACTCTGAACGTTTTCAGTTTTCCCGTTGCCAAAATAACTGAGATAGTGAGAATGTTTGTGTATTTACAAAGTAATTAATCAACATCGCTGGGGTTACACGTGACTCAACGGTCGACGTTCGCTCGGAAATATTTTTCAGGAAATAACTATGCGATGAATTTTCCTGGGCATCTCGTCTTGCGGGATGAATACGATTTGTGAAAGATTTCGAGGATAATATTCTTGGAAGCATGAGATTTTATTACGGTTATTTCACCGTTGAGAGTCTTAGGTTTTGACTGTGGCGTCGGCATATTCAAACTTCATAAAGGGTTCAAAAGAACTTTATTTTATGAGACTGGAATGGAATTTGCTGGAAATTAAAATCACAGATACGGAGTCTCGACGCAATTACCTCTCTTTGTCAGTTTTCCGATCCTTTGTCGTCGCCACGCCATAGAAACTTAGCAGTTGAACCAATGAACGCTTTTCCCTTTGTTCGTACAGAATGATATCGTGATTAGTTTGAATCAATTTCATCTCGTTAAAGTATTTAACAGGAGAACAATGCTTGGTATATTAGCACAGTCTTCAGTAGACATGATAAAAAGGTGTTGCTAAGGACATTCCCGATATTATTTTCTTATTTTACATCACTATTAATTGGTTTACTTATCGTCTCAATTTCGCCTTTTAAATCCTATCTGTAATACTTTTCCCCATGAGAATTTGGGATAAACTGTCCCTTTGCTTTATCCCATGTCATAAAGTAACTGTAGACCAAATCTCGTCCAGACCCTCGCATTTACATTTGACGTTGGCAAACTCAGACAAAACCCGAATCAATTTATAGACATTCTTCATATCTAGTGAGTGAGGGACCCAAAGTTATTCAACGTCAAAACCGTAAGTAGGTTGTGCAAATAATGCCCAATCAGTTGGACGGAAAGGTCTAGAGTCGAGGAACTTAGACAATCTTATATCAGCTTATATCACTGATAAGAGCCGGAAAATAATGTTGTTATTGTTTTTATGCCACCTGCTATGTCTCTGCCACTACAGCACTCGATGGGACACAATGACAAATCCACTCGATTCTAATACGCAATACAACACGACGTAACACCCAATAACGGACATTTCAGTTTCACTTACACAACTGTTTTTTTTTTTGCCTTGTTTGCGTCCACACTTTGAAGTGTGACGAATACTTCATTCTTTGCCAATTTCCATTTTCTTTCTAATTTATGAGCTGAATTTGTACACCGTCAATGTTTGGAAGTTTTTAAAGTTTCTACATCCCAAGAGGAGTGGTAAAGACAAAGAGTTTTCTAAGTATGATTAACGGCTAGTTTTTCGTCTCCAAAATTGTTGTTTGTTTGTGATGTGCAATGAGACGGGACTGTCCAATCTAGACAATGTTTACGTGTTCATTCACACGGGTGTTGTTTAGTGTGCGTGTGGCTCGGGCGCTCGCATGCGCAGTACGCGCGCGACCAAGCCCTCTCTTTGTTTGTTGACAAGCCGAGTCTGGTGAACTCAACAAGCTGTTCGTGGTTCGCGCTCCTCGCTCAGTACACGTCCGGCCGCCCCGCGAGGAGGACGCGTTTCGTTCCTCCTCTCCGCTTTGTTTAGACAAGACGTCTTATCGCGTTCCTCGTCTAAATTTAGTGCAGTTATATTAATTTATTTTTTCTCACTTTCTGCGCAATATTACTTGAGTGCCAGTGCTGTTTGTTGAGCATTGCTCCCTTCAAGTTCGATACTGTTTTTTGCGACATCTAAAATTACGTGTTCGCCTTCGTGCCAGAAGGTAGGTAAATACGATTTGTTTTTCTTCGCATTTGTATTAACTTGGGTTATTTTTCACAGTGTTTATAGGTTATAGTTTGTATTTATTGTCTGTCTGGAAATTGACTTCGGTAGATTTACTTTACTATTGTTATTGTACATCGATAAAACATAACAGTGCATTTATATCGGATGAAATGCACTTTGTTTACATTCAGAGCGGTCGTAACAAACATGTCATCGGGCGACCACTTTAGAAAGTCCAAACCAGAACGGTCATTATAAATGTCATAGTCGATTTCACCGCTAATGAGATGCTGCACACAACAGAAACAAACGTCGCATTTCCAATGTTTTGCCAGATACAGTTATAATTTGGCGGGTTGCCGTAGATGGTGAATAGTTAGCGGTACCTCTTATGGTCGCCTGGTGGCCTGGTAACTCGGTAAGACATCTCGGCTAACGGGATTATGTATTGCACCGCGGCAGAACACAACACACCTCCATCTGTTTATGCGAGCCTGGTACCTTACGGCGATGCACAGTTATCACGATTCTATTCAATCTTGGGAACTGGAACGGAAAAAATATTTGGAAAAAAAAATTACAAATATTATAATTCCCATACAATGAATTGAATATTCATACAAGTTCATACAAACAACAGTTAGTTCCCAAAATACGAGACATTGTTGTGGTTGTAAATCATGAGAACAGGATTATTATAACGATTTATTTTCCTCATCTTAATGACATTGAGTGTGGGTTTTATACAAATTATGTTGATTTTATTCGCTTTCAATTTCATAACACTCTCGATACTAGTCTACAGAATTTTTCGCGATCAACCTTTTGAAAGTAGGGTTCAATATTTCTGCGCAATTTGTTAGCATTATGAGTAAGTACATTCTTTGTCGTATTGCAATTTGTGTTGCATCCCTCATTATAATCTAAAGTCCCAGTCGTGAACAGAAAATCTCTTGCCTTACTACTTTGGTCCATCAATATATTCTTACATAAAGCAATTTCATTTTACTATAGAACGCCATAAAAACTTGTCAATTGCAGTAGACAATGTAGCATTTTCCATAAATACCACTTAACGTTTTCATAGTCACTTACTCCATAGATTGTTCGCTCAATGGAAACCTAAAACTCATTGTTTTATCATTGCTTTGTTCTTCATTCATAACTTCCAAAATCCAAACAAATAGTTTTACCATGAATAGACACTTTAACAAAAAATCTATTGAAATACCCTATAAAGCCTTACTAAAATCTGTCAAAAAATACTATTGAAACAGTATAGAAAGCTATAGTTAAGTCGCTGACCTTAAAAGCGGTTATTATCTACAAAGATAAAGAAGAGAAAGCTTGCAAATAAAAATAAATTGTACGATTAATTGATAAAATTGTTTATTTTGAACCGTAAAGATAAATCATATGTGTTATTTTCGTTTGAGGATACGGCATTTATATTAATAATTTATAGGTATGTATTGCATTGCAGCGAAAGTTCCTATTTGGGTCCATAAGGCTACGCGCAAACGTGCCAACAGCAGCAACAGATTCTGCCACACGTCATGTCCTCTGATGCAAACGCCACAAATTTGTCTACCTACAATTTGTAATACACTTTTGCTGAGACTGCTCACGGGCGATTATTATCACCACCAGATGTCACCTTCGTTGGGGTGTCACAAACACTAAACCATGATTGAACGCCACTCGCTACGAAGGCAACATTTCATACCTATGAAACTAAAATTCATGTAAGCAGCTTGTCATCCACTGGAGGTTATAATTGTGGTCAGTTTGCGCGAACCCTTAGTTGGCATGCACCCAACTACCTAACATTGTATTCACGTATTAATACTTAATTAGTTTAACCATAATACTACATTGTCTTCGCCATTGTTTACCTTATTAGCGTCTCTATGTAGTATTGTTAAGTTTTTTAAACAAATGAAAGTGTTATTTTAAATAGTACCTTTCTTGTTACAAGATTATACCTGATAAAAATATACGAACCGAATTGAAAACCATCCACTTTGCTTTATATAAGTACTGAAGAAATAGGTAGAATAATAGCTCTACATTTGAGCTCTATGTCTGCTATGAAAAGTGAATGTCATGTTAAATTACTTGAGTACATTAAAGTAACATTTAACAACAATATGTTTTTTGATTTGCAAATGTTTGTTGTTATTTATTGTTCAAATGAACTCTAACAATCAAGATAACATGGGCTCGTAATCGAGATCAAAGTACCTGTGTTCTTCTTAATCCCAAATAGTTACAAATGTCACCATCACTGAGAGCACCTAAGACCCGGTTATTAATCGTCCTTAAACTAACTTATTTACTTAAACATAGTGTCATATTCTCCATATAAATGCCATCTTTATAATCACCAGATACCATCTTTTACAAGAAACACGTACCATTACCATCGTAATTACTCCAACCAACGGTTTTCCACTCACAATCGAGCAATTAATGTGAAATTCACATGTCCTGGTTACTCGGACCATCATAACGGGAGTTTCTTTAAAAACGTTAACAGTTCGACTTTGACACGAATTAAAGTAGTAATTCGAGTAGATTGGTGAATTTTAAAGGGGTATTTTGGCACACATCCAATGAGTTTAAGGAAAATATTTACAGGACAACGCTAGGAACCTTTTGTTGGAAGTCAACAACACGAGGTGGTGCGTAGAAGGTCGAAAATAAAATGTGGCGCATTAACAGTCATTGTTGAAGCTAAATATTTACGTCTTATATTGTGCTGTGTGTCGTATCGCGTGTGTGTTGTTATAGTACGTTTTAATTACTTGATGAAGAATGCAAATAGGCCTATTTTCCAAACAAAGACAATTCTAAGTATAAAAGAAGTATTTAGTGATTTCATTCCATTTTATCGGCCTTAAACATGTTTCTTAAACAGAAGAAGTTGTTTGGGCAAATCGTTGTGCGAGGTATTTTAAAATAAATTTCTGCTTTCATCTAGAGAGAAAAAGGATAAACTAAAAGTTTTGTTTCGGTTCAAACTCACTACGAGAGCAGTCTCAACTCGGACGAAGCTGCAAACCGCTGCTAGTTCATAAAGAGTCCCTTGACCCGCCCAGACGTATTATGACCTTAAAATACATCACTCGCTCCTTTCCATTTACAAACCTTTTATTCAGCTTTCAAATTATTTCAATCGTACACCACAAATGATAAAAACATTAATACAATTATTTCATTTTCATAACAAGCGTTAAAGTGTTTTAATGCCTTTTTTGTTTAATTGGTTAATTATTTGTAAATTGGTAACCTTAAAAGTAACTACTAAAGGTTACTTAATAAACTTCAATAGTACTTTAACACCACTTAAGAGGATCATACCTACACAATTCAATATTTAATGAATCGTTAAAATCTCTTAAACTTATAATAATGTTTTTCGAGAGCAGGAACGATATTTATATTAAACGAAAAGTTGTTTGAATAAAGATGCCAGGATCATCTCACTGAAGATATCAGTACAGTGAGGAGGATTAGGCATAATCACCACGCTTGCCAAATGAGGGATGATCACTAAAGATAGGATAAATTAATACAGCAATATTGGAATGACATTTTTCCTAACATATTATGTTTGCGTTTGCCCAGTAGTGGGACATTACAGGCTAGTACTTTACTTTGTCTTTAAGTGTCCTGTTCAGAGACTATTAGTTCATTAACTTTTTTATTATCTATCCATACTTATTCATTTAACTCTACCCTTAAGACGGGTACGTCAGAAATTCATTACTTAACCGGCTACATATAATTACATTACCGTTACTGTTAGCCCGTACCATTAAACTACATTATTTTACATTTAATTAGCTGCGCCCCGCGGTTTCACCCGCGTTGTACCCGTTCCCGCGGGAATTTCGGGATGAAAAATAGATGTTGGCCGATTCTCAGACCTACTCAATATGCTCACAAAATTTCATGAGCATCGGTCAAGCCGTTTCGGAGGAGTATGGCAACGAAAACTGTGACACGAGAATTTTATATATAAGACGAGAATTTTATATATTAGATAACACAGGTGTAGGTATCACAAACGGAATAAATCTGTAGTCAGAGCTCTTTGTTGTCTGGTGTTCCCGGGAAACTGACTGACTCAAACATTCCGCGAATCCCACACTAACAGAATCACAAAACGTAAAAGAAAAATTGCACTAAATTTCGCAAGTTTTAGCTTTTTATCATAACATTCATAACGAGTCTTGTAAATAGTGGCGTAAAGTCATATAAAATATTACGAAATGTCTTTTTAAATTACTTAAAAATCTGGAGGACGTTTGCCTAGTTTGGGTATTTTATTGTTTGTTTGTTAACTCATATGTTCATTGTTTAAGAACCGATTTTGAATATTCTTTGTGTATGTGCAAGTCACGGTACCAGGCCGTAATAGCCGTAGTTGTTTACTCCGGGAATCGAACCAGCAGTAACAGTAAGCGCATTAACAAAACACTGCAACGTTATTCGTCTTTGTTACCCGGTATTGTATGTACAGGATAAAATCATATTGAAAATTATTTATATTCAGAATATTTCATATAGTTCGTTCATAATATATTAGACGTTATAGCAATAGTTTTCCTTATTGCAGTTAAAAATAGGTTTGTTCCTGACTTGATACCATGTGAATTGATGAAAAAAAAGTCACTAATATCATTAACTCACTATTAGACTTATTTTTGGAAATGAATAAATACTTTTTCGTCAATTAAATGTTTTGTTATACATGAATGATGTTACCTGTAAGCTAAATACCTGTCTACACTTAAATATAATATGTATATTAAAGAAATAAAAACAAACAAAACTCTTGTAAAGGTCTAAAATGAATCCTAACAAGTTAACAACACATTCCCATTAGGGCTCAATCTTTATTACACCTTTTCGACCCTTTTTTAATCACTGCCCTAAAAATATAACGTCTAAAACACTTTTAACTGACCAACATTATGAATGACCCTTGAATGTGGAAGGGTCAAACAAAATCACCCTTTAAGGGCCGGCGCTCACTGCCGGCACGGCACGGCATGGCATGGCAAAGGATTTTAATACTAATTAAGCTATTTTGAATCTTATTTCAATGAGTTTAGAAATTATGTTACTTTATTTTGATACCACGATGCCGTGACGTGCCGCAGGATGCTGCGGCATGATGCGACACGCCACAGGATGCAACGGCATGACGTGTCATGCTGTTTCATTCCACGGGATGCCCCGGCGCGCCATTGCATCCCGCGAGACGTATGGGTCACTTTGGGGTCGAGGAATTATGATTGCTAGCTAGTTGAAATAAGGTTGAAACTTATGTAGCAGGATGCTGCGGCATGATGCGACACGCCACAGGATGCCACGGCATGCCACGGAACGCCGCGGGATGCCGCAGCACGCCGCGGGATGCCACTACACAACCTGCCGTGCCATGCCGTGCCACGCCGTCAGTGAGCGCCGGCCCTTATTATCATTGAAGCAATATTTAACAATACTCTTTTGACTTATACGTACGAGTATAACTAGCTTACAACCTCTTCTGTTCTTTTAATATTTTTGACGTTTTTGAAAAATAGTTTTTCCAAGGCTTTTCCATTTCTCGTCGAAATTTTAGGATAAAGAATGACCTTTGTTACCTTTACTGATATCTTCAGTGAGATGAGAGGCCTTTGCCCAGCAGTGGGACATTATGGGCTAATACTATACTATACTATACCATTACTTAGTTTTGCACCGTTTGTTGTGACCGTTTAGAAAGGATTAGGTCTTGGCTAAGGATGTTTTATCCCGAAAATCCTACGGGAATTAGTAAAACGCAGTTAAAACCACAAGGTGCAAGTTATAATATATTTAACTAGCAGCGCCCCGCGGTTTTACCCGCGTTGTGCCCGTTCCCGTACATATTTTGGGAGGAAAATAACCTATAACCTTTTCGTTGAATATGGCTATCAATTACAAAAATAATTATTCAAATCGGACTGGTAGTTCCTGAGATTAGCTCGAACATACATACAAACAAACAAACAAGCGTACAAATTCTACCTCTTTATAATATTAGTATAGATTGAAAGTGGGTAATTCGATACCTGTATTTTAAACTTTATACAAACTAATAATATCATTTCATCCCACAAGTATTGCGTCTGGTTAGTTTCGAATGCAATACGGTCTCGGTTAGGTACTCTACTCAAAGTCTAGAGTCTAGACTAGACGCTGTTATACACTTATACATAACCAAGTAAGTAGTCTGTCTATAAATAAAATATGATACTGTAGGTATACTTAGGAGATAAATATCTGTAGACGAGTTTGTGATAAAGTAATTTGTTACTATGGGATCGGAACGGATCGCTTTATGATTTGCAATTTTGGAATAAAATAAATGTGTTATAACTGTTATAAGTTACTAGCTGTGCCCCGCGGTTTCACCCGCAGCGCCCCCGTTCCCGTGGGAATTTTGAGATTTTTATTCCCTATAAACCTCACGGAGCCCGAGACCTTTCCAACGAATGCAAACCCGTGGAAATCGGTCCAGCCATTCACGCGTGATGCCTTGACCAACGAAAACGGGTTTCATTTTTATATATATAGATAGTGTTAATCCTTCAACATTTTTATATTTCGTTGCTCTTTTCTTGAGTGGTTTTTCATTTGATCATTACTATGATTTACTAGTTACTATGATATAGGTACTAGCAGCGGTTTCACCCGCGTTGTGCCTGTGCCGTTTTACCCTCTTGAATCACTCTATCTATTAAAAAAACCGAAAATCCGTGCTGTAGTATTTGAGTTTATCGCGAACAGACAGACAAAGATTCAGACGCGGCCGAGGAGTTTGTTTTATAATTATGTAGTGATTTTGTATCAACAAATCATATCAAAAGTAGTATAGCAACGTGACTTAGCGATAGTTTTAGCGATCATTCAAACATAGCATAGTACAGTAGCAGTAGAAAGGCTGAAATGGGGTGAAAATGAGAATGTGAACCCTGTCAACTGACCATCACCTTGCATATTTAATCGAATCTACTCCGCAATAACAATTGAATTTATTAATTAAAATATTCCTCATTGTTTGTTTAATCAGCTGTATTATTTACTGCAAGTTCTGTTATATATTACATGTTATGTACTTATGTAACGTTATATATTTAGCGTAAGGGTACTATATTATATATTTAGCGTACATACTGACCTATTTTTTATTTATTTTTCTAACAAAGGAAATGACATCCGCAATTCCATAAAACCACTTTTAACAAAAATGTCCCATGTGCCATTACATACGATATAGGGTAGGTATATAATGTCCCATTAAGCAAAGTCTAAATTCTAAAGGTGAAAGACCCTCTTTTGATTTAAAAGTTAGTCATTAATTATTTTAGAGAACATAAAGGTACGCTTATCGACATTTAGATTGTTAAAACTGGTACAGGCAGATTTATCTGGAACAAAAAACCTAATGAATTAGCAGCAACCTGCAAAAAATAAGTATTAGACCACAGAGATAAGAGCAAAAAACAATGTCTACCTCTTCTTGTTAATAAGCTTACGTATGAAGAACTTAGCGTTAAAACAGTCAGTCTGTTTGTCTGTCTTTAGGCGAAAAACAGTTAATTCTAAAGACATTTTAACAGTCAAGAAGAGACAAAGTTTGGGAGACCAAAACTTCTAAAACAATTTGGTATAACTACAGTTTCACTAGAAACAAAAAACGTATTTCATACGGAACAGAGTTACTCCATTCTTACTCAACGTTGCAGTGAAATGAACCCAGAGCGAGTATCTTAGTCGTCAAGATAAAGGATTTATCTAATCATTTCTATCTTTTATCTCTCCTCTTTATATATAAATAGAAAGAGGAAGAGGTAACTACGTACAAGAATTAACGACTAAACCTTTGTCTTCGCAAATATCTTAACAGGTGAAACAACTGGTCACGTCTCTACGCCAAAAAAACGCAAAGCAGAACCAATTGTATTACTGAACTTTTTACTCTACAAGTACCATGTAACAGTCTCTGTATCTGTAATAGTGATTCGTTGACCTTATCGATGTGTCCAATCGATCGTTTCGTTCACCCGACTTAACCTTGGCGATATGCAATGCGGACGATGACTTGTGCTTGTGGTCTGCCCGGAATTACTGCCGATTTGAGGATCAAGACAATACTTTCAGTCCATTTGGAAAAAAATACTTGGTAGCCGTTAAAGTAACTTGATAGACTGGTCCTTAAGGCTAAGACAGTGAATGGTGATCTGTATGAAAACACAACCGATTTGGGTGGAGTTCGATTCAGATTCGAGTAGTCTGTCCGAATAGAAAACCGAGAGAGCAAACTTACTTACAGTGAACGACCCGAAGCTAACCTAACGGCTTTACTCTAGCCGACTCTAACGATTAAAGAAACTCCATAGGTTAGGTCAAATAAACCCTTGCGGGTAAAGCTGCCGCTTTGACGTTATAAAGCCTTTAGCACACCAGCTTTTTAAATCCTAAAAAGTACTATATTTACACAATATTTCCTTCAACACAGGAAAACCTATAAAAGCCAAGTATGTATTCAATTTTTTTCCTCAGTACACAATGTATGACACCAATAAAGTTCACATCAATATTATATCAATAATTGACGTGAGGACACTGACTGGCGCTGAAAGAGCGTGGGATTCAGCAACAATCGGTATGTGTTGACATCATTGATGTAATTAGTATTCTGGGTAGATTGTGTGGAAATAATGTATGCACGTACATTTTAGGTCATCTTGGCAAGTGAGTACCTACTGGGTAATTGAACCTGCAAGATTGGGAACGCAATGAAAGATTACGAACTTACTCTACTGTTGATTGCAATGTTTTGACGTGTTAAGAATCAATCCATAATTAAACTCAAAGACAAGATACAGATATTGAGAGATAACTGCTTAGAATCAATCTACACATTTAAAATTACCAACAACACTATAAGTAAAATTAGTCTTCTACTTTAGTTCTCAACTTCTCACCCACATAAAACGCGCGGTCCCCGGTACTACGAGAAATAGTAGGCGGAGAGATGCTAAGAACTCCATTGAACTAATCCCTATTCTGTGACTACTACAACAATACTATTATCTATTACACACCAATGAACATTTACCATTCAAGAGTATAACGTCGAAACCGCTTAAAGCGTTTGAAAAACATTCCCAGTGATTTATGAGTGTGACCTACACTACACAGAATCCTACGCACTTTTATGTTTGCGTTTCAAATAGATACAAATAGCTATGTATGTGTGTATGTTTTCCTCGGTCAATAGAATGACCCGTCACAGTTCATTGACTCATTTTTTTGTAAAGAAAGTCCAATCGGGTCGGTTATATTTTGTGAGTAAATATTTGGTTTATGATTGGAAATAAATATTGGTTTCACCAGTTTTAGAGATTCACTTTTATTTTGAAAGTTGGAAAATGAAGGGCTTCTGTATCAATTAAATGGAGTTATAGAAAAATTGAGAACGTATTTTGTTATTTGAAGTGCTAGGAACGACGCGAAGGAGCGGCGGCGATAGTTTTTTGTTTTTAGTTGAAACATAAACGATCTTCATTCCATTAAGATTAAATGTAATTAATCTATGTTTGTGATTATGTTAACATTAGCTAAATGATTAACGATGAAGCTATTTTAAATGAAACTATTATGAAAACATTAAAAAATCTCCTAAGTTTAGAGTTATATCAGTAAACAGTCACAGTTACTTAGTGATTAATTAAACTAACATTTGGATTGTGAATAAAGAAGTTGGTTGACTTGATATTTATTCAGTAAAGCCAATGACACGAGAAGAGATACCTATACGAAGCTTATGAGTTACATACTAACAGATTAAGTATACATACGTTAATAAGTAACTATTGAAGTTTTTAAGTACCGTACCTATTACTAGAACTACTTAATAAAGAGGATGAGTTTCTTGCCCATTCTTCTCTGCTGATGTTCTTCCGAATGGGTGGTACGTTCAAAAGAGCTTCTATGGGGCCAAAACTGAATAAAAATATTTGACTTTGACTTTGATGTAGGCACCAGTATAAGTAGGTTATAGTTACTTTGAGTATACCAGAGACCAGAGACAAAACTCAGACAAACCAGAAACCATCTAGAAACATAACTTATTAAAACAAAATGGATGATAAATATTTATGACTACATTATATTATTTAAAATCAGTTGTTAGTAGGCGACACCTGTTGATCTAATTTCCCGGTTCAGTGGTCGCAGTGACTGAAAGATTTAGCCAGTGGCCACCCAAGGACGTCACGTAGCGTTTGTCTCACGGTTTTGCTTCCAATAGTTTTTATACCGTGGGAATATAGATAGCTGCTGACAACCAACGTATACCTTGAATTATCTCGCGATCTATAAAAGCAAATGGATCCGTAAACGTAGTGTCAATTCAATATTGAATTATCTGTATAAAAAGCTTGGTTTACATCATCATGGTATACTTTAGTTCTGTTAGGTTGAAAACTAACTTCAGGTGTCTGAATTTTTAGGCAGTGCCGGTCATTTTAACACCTTTACCTTCCATTATTTAAACGGGCATACACGACATGAAAACGTTTCATTTAGCCTCTTCGAGTTATCTTTAAACAAAAATAACCACGGCCATCAATCTCTATACACACATTGCATGAACAAGTAAGAAATAATAGTATTTCCAAGTAAACAATAAATTCACACAAATATCAACTACTTTGAACTGTTTTCTATTTTGAAACGTGTAAACATAAAATATACTCGTATTATGCTTGTTAGGACACTTAGTTTCATTGACGTATCGAATTGTGGTGTAATGTTTGCAATATCTATTCAATTTAATACCTACTTGTAAAATGAACTTTAAATATATATTTTTAGAACGGTTATTTCTAGAATGTCCTATGCTAACAACTTGTATTTTTGTAAGCTTATGCTTAGCAACATTAATTGTTAAACGTAAAGTTTTTTAATGTTATTTTATATGTAGAACCCATATCGTAATACCAATCAGTTTTAGTTCCAAAAGTTCCTATTTATACCTATTTGTCCTGCGGAAATAGGACCAATCAATATACTAATACTGGTCCTATTTCCACAGTGTAAACACAATCCTGTACATATATGTATGTATATATGTTAACTTAGGCATAGATTTGTAACTACAAAGTAAATAATCATAAGGTTTCAGACGCAACGATAATTCACACTTTCCCATTTTATAAACATTTGCCTATTATTGATTTACAAGATTTCTCTTGTATAATTACAATCATTTTCTAATCAAACATGATAATAAATTAATATCTTTCGCCAAATTATATAACGTTATATAATTTGGTGTATTTCTAACCCGGAACAGATACTCGTAATATTATAACTTTATACTCTGTTACGGCATAAATGATTGAAAACCTGTTAGTCGAGTTATAAATTGCAGAATAGTTTAGAGATAAAAGTATCTGTGGTCTAGTCTTAATGTTTATGAATCGCTTTTATTTTGTACTAACAGCGCCCTGCGGTTTTACCCGCGTTGTGCCCGTTCCCGTGGGAATATCGGGAATTTTTATACATAAAAACCTCCCTTGAATCACTCTACCTATTACAAAAAACCGCATCAAAATCCGTTGCGTAATTTTAAAGATTTAAGCATACAGACAAACAAACATACAAAAATAGCGACTTTGTTTTATACTATGCAGTGATAGAAGATGTTTCGACAATGTAATTATTTCTTTTAAAATATTGTCTTAAATTTTTTACATGTCGACTTATTTTGAATACTATCGATTGATAGTTTTTGAAACCCGTTTATATATTTATTTAAAAACAACTAAAATGTTAAATTTATTTAGTTTGTTAAAAAATAGTAGGTATAGGTACTGTTTCGAAATAATAACGTAAAAATATAAATAATAAAATTTTACATATTTGATGTCATTTTATTTGCTGTTAATTTTATTAGAGAGGGAAGACTTAATACTGATACATTTTACCTCGTTTAATATGCAAGGAAAATTATAATTTTCTTTACGGTAATTATATCAAATTATGAAAGACGTTTGCCCTAATAAGGTCGCTCCGTCTGTTTACAAATTATCTTTGAAAAACAATTTACAGTGTTCGAAACAAAATGAAGGATAAATTACCGATAAATTAGATCCAACTTTTTTAAATAAATACCTATTATAGTTTAAACGTTCCCGTAGCGCGTAGGAAAGTAGGCTTTCATTTTTCCTAAATGTAGGTATCATTCATTCCTCTTAGTTCATAAGTTCAATATGTAGTTCTATATCTGTATCTTCACTACATAGTATAAAACAAAGTCGCGTCTGTTTGTCTGTATGCTTAAATCTTTAAAATTTTGCAACGGATTTTGATGCGGTTTTTTGTAATAGGTAGAGTGATTCAAGAGGAAGGTTTTTATGTAAAAAAATCCCGAAATTCCCACGGGAACGGGCACAACGCGGGTAAAACCGCGGGGCGCTGCTAGTTGTTCATAAGTTCAATATGTAGTTATATATCTGTATCTTTTAATATTATTTACACTTACCATAAAGTAAAATACAAAATAAAGAATCATGCCAAAACCAGCTGACAAGTTCAAGGCGCTATGATTAACAGCTGATCTGAACGTAAACAAACATATTGTACCTTATCTGTTTGTAAACAGAGACTAAAATAGATCGATACGTGTATTAGGAGCAGCGGAGGCCCTATTGATGTTAATATCTTCAATGATTGTTAATTAATGTGTATTGAGATGTTAGTTTTGGGGTTTTAACCGACTTCAAAAAGGTTCTCAGTGAGTTTTTATCTTTTTTGCACATTTTCGTCCAAAATGATCCGATCGGGTTAATTATTATTGTGTTTCGGTGAAAGTTTTGTTTGTTTGGTTGTATTGCCTTATTGTTGGTTAGGGTCAAGCCGGAAACTTGTATGCCGTTTAAAAACTCCTACGCCAGGATTTTTTTAAAACCCTATATGAAATGAGGGCGGGTCGCTTATATTATAAACCTTTAATTTAAACTATATCCTGCCCACCTGCTTAAATGCCTGCGCAAACGAGGCACTTTAGTCCGCAGAGACCAAAAGTTCGCGAATTTTATTATGCTTTATTTACCTACGATCACCTTTTAGTGAGGTCATTGATATAGTTTTTAATGTTTTATTTTCTATATGACGAATATTAATATCTGGTGAACCAAATCCCTCGTCTGCAAAGGCTGTTTACCGGATATGACTATGGGAATTCAAGTGATTTACCATACGTCGGCGGTTCACATAATACCTAAGTTCCTAGAAATAAATGCAATAGAATCAACTACATAATACAATACATAAATATAATGAGTACTTAGGTACTTAACTATATGCATACTACACTATAATTATAAACACAACTTATCACGGAACTAACACAAACAATTAAGATTGAACCATAAACGTATTACTATAAGATTGATTGAACGTTGCAACTGTAATGTTACAACCAGATTATGTAAATGGAAACAGCTGTAAGCGAATGCATTATTGATTTCTTTGTGTTATTGTGGACTTTGTGTGTATAACTGTAAGGTTGGCAATCGTTTGTTGGATTTTAATGCGTAGAATTATAGAGTTGCATAAGAGCAAGGGCTATTGTGACTTTATCAGTTTTGCTGTTTGTATGATTGACGCAATTGGTCTGGCTTTGTATCGATTTGATGAGACGATTCGATTCTATTTTTTTATAATCGAATTGAGTTTGATGTCACCTTCAGTTCAGTTTATTTTGGTCAATCTTTCAGCGATTATAGGGGATAAAGAATAAGACAGGTACAAACAATCTTTTGCTTTTCAAAATATTCTAAAATGCAAACAAATATGGCGGATTTCCCAAAGACAACCTATGTTCTCTATAGACAAAAACGATGCAATAATAGAGTAACAATGAAATATAATTACTTAACCGTTATTTCCACTACAGGAACTGTCTGTGGTTGGAAAATCTGTCATTTTTACAATTTAGCAATCATAAGAATACATTCTAACGAAATTCACTTGAAATAGGGTGGTTATGTTTCCACAATCCATGGAAATAAACCTAGGTATTAGAAAAACGTGATTAAGATCAGTGAAACGTGAATATAAGCGTTTACTTGTGCTACCTTTTTTTATTGTAATTAATTTTATTAAACCACAATTCATCACTGATTCTTTAAGTCCCTTCCATACTAAATTAATCCCATCAAACCTTTACCAACTGAATCTTCTTCCTCCGAGTACAAGAACCCAAGATCAATTTAAGGTCAACAAACCCTCATTACGGTCACCAAAAATTCGAGCTTGAAAAGGTTAAAACTAATGGACCTTGAACTCTATTTCTACGTCACAGATTTACTAATAATAATCTAGCTAAATCGCGTCCGCAGTGTACTGCCAAGACTGATATAGAACAAACAACATAATACGAAGATTTACTTAGTTATTCATGCAACGTACACACATACACTATGTATTTAAATTACATAATATACTTCCTTTTAACATTGCACATTTAGCAAGTTATTATAGTCTCATTAGTGTAGGTTTCATGTTTTTCTATGGCGGGCAGTTTTATGTAAGGGAAATGTTTTAACTTATTACTTATGTAAGTATTGATTTGTGTGTGAAACAAAGATCGGTACTCACAGTTCATTTTATAAAAATAATTAATTATTAAAGTCAAAATATTATGGGGGTATTTTTTTCTAAATCGATCCCGGCAATCGATGGTTGAAAGTATTAATCGATGTCCAATCGACCGATTGATCCACGTATATCTCTCACTTCTGCTCCACCATCAAACTACTGAACTGTTTCCTTAAAAATTAATATTGGCCCGTATGGTACTAATTATTGTCATAAATTCATAATACAATAATTTGTATTATGACAATAATTAGTACCATAAGGGCCATATTACTAAACGCGTATTAAGAACAGTTTGGCTATCAAATGGTTTGTCACTTTCTGACATACGCAATTTTCCGAAGAGCATAAGAGACAAAACACAGTAGGTATAACAGTGTTTTAGTTTCACCGCGTTTATTAATAACGCCCTATAAGTGTAGCTTGGGCATAATACATTTCTACTAATGAATCTACGTAATATTAGGAACGTGTAAACAACGATTATTCGATAAGTTATCTGTTATTTGTTTTCACTCTTTGTGTCGGTGATACATATAAGTATTTTATCTGATTCTTATATGACAGATAAGTTGATTCACTTTTATCGATACGAATACATTGTTGTTTGTTTATTGATTTAATTAAAAAACAAATTGCAGACTGCAAATCTATATAAATAAAAATGAATTGCTGTTCGTTAGTCTGCTTAAAACTCCAGAACGGCTGAACCGATTTGGCTAATTTTGGTCTTGAAATATTCATGAAAGTCCAAGGAAGGTTTAAAAGGTAAGCAGTGACGGAATAAATGCGGATGAAACCGCAGGGCACAGCTAGTGATAAATAAATGAACATGCATTTATAATATTTTGTAGTACATTTTAACTCGTGTTTCTAATCAAGAAGGCTTACCACACTGTATCTCTTTTAAAAAATATGTATTATGTACTTACCAATCGCGCCCCGTGGTGTCACCCTCGTTGTACCCGTTTCCGCGAAAATCTCGGGATAAAATGTATCCCATGTGATTCTGATGTATGTATGTATGTATATGTTTCATCCAAATCCGTCCATTAGTTCTTTCGTACATACATCCATCCTCCCTCACAAACTTTGGGATTTGTAACATTTCTAGGAATAGGATTACTTACTTTGTAACTTATTAAGATTAGCGAGTTAAAATAACGAATTATATTCGTAGAATATTCCATACTTTATTCCTTTGAAGAATAATACTAAGGTACAGGTACTGTCATAAGTTTTTTATTTTATCCACAACAAAAACTGAACGTTATCTAAATCCATTCGTCTAGACGCGACACGACTTTTAAGGAATAAAGAATTTAATGACCCTTATTCTCTTAAACTTATGGTTCAAAATGTGTTAGAGTTAACCTATTTAAATTTCCGACACGTACGTGGTAATACCAGTTAAATCGTTATGCTTTTTTATAAAAGTAAGTGAATTGTTATTGTTTCCGAGCGTGCGTTTGCAGATGTGAATTAAAATAGCCATATTCAGTTTACTTAGAATACTTCTGTTATGATAATTCAAGTTATTTCTCTTGAGAATTTACTCATTCGCACACTCTATCTCAAAATTAACTTAATCCCAATCAGAGTAGCAGTTTACCCTTAATGCCTAACAGATTTAGATTCACATTCGTTAGTAACATTCAGCGCATTAGTTTTAACTAATATGAATAGGTGAATGGATAGATTACACATTCACAAGCTACATCAAACATTCAATTTAATTGTCTAAACGATATGACAACATTTCTATCGCATATTATTTCCCAAGAGTCCACACAATACGTATTATGATATAAGATGGTGAGACAATGGGTACTGCTGACCTACGCCCGTTGCTCAATGTGATGTATACTTAATCTAGACTTCTAGTGTTCTAGTCTAGACGATAGCAATGTATAGACTGAGAGCCAGCTTCCAAATGTTATAGATCCTATATAATGATAGTTGTTCGGTTTTAGAGATCACTGCAAATATAGACTACGTTGGCACAGACTCATGGAACTATTCGAAGATCCCAATTATTTGTATTCATTCATTCCATATCAGAGTACTAATAGTCAAATTACTCTAAGACGTCCGTTAAGACCGATATCATTCCATTCCAATAAAATATTAAATTTTATCTATCAACCAATTTACAGCCGAAAAAGTATTTGTTCCCAAATTACCCCTATATTTTTCGATACAAGTATTTCTTGAAAGATCCTTGGATTTTCGCTCGATATTTAATTAAGAACTGAATAAGTAAATAGAAATCTAGCCAATACTCCTAATTACCTAACCATTTAGCCGTAACGATAAAACATTAGGTTTATTGAATAGCCAAGCCTAGTCTACCTAGGTAGTCTACACACAGGCAGGCTAGTTTGCCCAGTCTATTTGTTCACGATATTGCACGTGCACAGTACCTACAGCACAATTTCGTAATAGCTCTTAAAACAAAAGCGTTCGAAGCAAAACACTATTGATTTATTAATTATTATAAACATGAAACAATTTAATGGATATTAATAACATTACGATGGTTTTAACAATAGCGTTGGATATAACAGAAGTACTATGCTATGAGTGGTGTCAGTGTTACAGAATAGTTAGTACATAGTAGTATAGTAATTTTAGATATTGACTAGCTCACTCAGCAAATGTAGTTTTGCTTCTAAAAAATTAGTGGTGAACTATCCTTAACATTTAGGGGGGTGAAAACTAGATGTTGTCCGATTCTCAGACCTACTCGATATGCACACAAAATTTCATGAGAATCGGTCGAGCCGTTTGGGAGGAATTTAACTACAAACACCGCGACACGAGAATGTTACAGATCAATACCATTCGGGTAGTCATGGGTAGAGTTTAGCTTTTTCAATAGCTTAAACTAGATATACGATTTGTATATACATATTTATTATTGTTTATAGATAGATAGATAGTTGATAAAGGAACGGCTGCCACACTTCCTTCGTCGAGTGAATGGCCAACCTGACCAATCCTGGTGTCAGAGTTATTGAGCTACCAAAGGCCTCTGACATGACTCAACACACAGGATCTTAAAGGCCGACTCTAGCCTCGTAACATTTCAAAAGTCCTCAGCCTATGAACTTTAAAATAGATCATACACCTTTATGTTACATCCATATTACTTAATTGATTAACTAACTCATAAAGTCATAACAATATGAGTTATTAATTTCCTCATTCATTCTAGATATTATTCATATTTCTATGAACAAAGATGCATACTATAATAGGTTTAATCAAAACATTTATAGTCAGAATCTTAAACACTTTCACGGATATTTTCATACCGTTTTAAATATATGAGTAATCATTACAGTACTTCATTTAAATATAGTTTTTACGGACCGTTTCAATTGATGCGATGATTTAAACTGGATTAACCTAGTCTAGGGGTGAACGGACAGATTATTTCAATATACAAAGGTCTCACAACAGTAAAGAGGTCACATACTGAATACGAATTCATATGTAAGTTTTATAAAGTGTTGTATTTACGCGATTATTTGCGAATTTGAATAACAAAGTTGTTAGACTGAATTCTTTTTTTATGGCAGTAGCTTAGCTTCGGTTTTATTAAAAGAGTTTTTATTCGGCTTTAATGGAGGTTGTTGACTTGTTCTTTATTTAAATTTGGAATTAGTTTGATTATTGATTGTTTAAGCCTTGATGAGGTGTGGGGTTAAACATTCATTTGGAGTACGAAAATAAACGTGCAATACTTATTTTCATCAATTCCTAAGTAAAGTTTTATATTGTTTTTGCTCTTTAAAGTTGAGGTATCTCGTTAGTTTTCCGAATATATGTGGGTCATATTTATTTCAAAAACAAGGGTAAGTATTAGATACTTAATTATCTATTGATTGATATCTCAGAAACACATACATACTAGACATCTAGAATTCACTTACCTATATACTTTAATCGTTGTAATCTTCACCTTATCTCCATTACTAGCAGCGCCCCGCGGTTTTACCCGCGTTGTACCCGTTCCCGTAGGAATTTCGGGATAAAATGTAGCCTATAGCCTTCTTCGATAAATAGACTATCTAACAGTGAAAGAATTATTCAAATCGGTTCAGTAGTTTCTGAGATTAGCGCGTTTAAACAAACAAACAAACAAACAAACAAACAAACAAAACAAACTCTTCAGCTTTATAATATTAGTATAATTAGTATAGATCCTAGTCCAGACACTAGGATTTAGTTCAGTTACAGCAATTGATTAATCAAATTAATCATAATCATTTAATATGTCTTCGTATAATCCTCGGAGATGTCCAGTGATACATGCCCGTATTGTACGAACACACTATTTAGGTCATGGCTCCTAAAAATATACTAGTAAGTAAGTAAGTAAGTTCGGGTAGATCAGTGACCAATTTTTAGACCGCCTAAAGCCCTCCGACATGGTCTAACGATTGAAACAAACGGGACCGACAATTTAACGTGCCCTCCGAAGCAAGGTAGCGCTCAAATAGAAATGCCAATGAAAAATCTATCATTTATTAGTTAACAGAGTTAGAGTTTATGTCATAAAGCGATATTGAGTTTGAGAAGAGATTTTTTAAATAACAATGACGAAACTGATAGTTATCTAAAAGATAATAATATAAAAATAATAAACAAGTTTTAGCTTCCTCTTTCTTATCGGCCAGGGTTTTATATAATTTGACCTACTTATATGTAGGAAATTAATTCTTTTGTTTTATATTATAACATTATCAGTTAAAATATATTGTGTAAAATGCGTAATACTTAACGAATGTAAACAAACAAACACACAAGTACTAACAAGTGGCTATAGACCACGCTACGTTTCGTGATAACACAGATAAACGGAATAAACACCGCGCAGTTTATTTTGTAAAGCGTAAAATGTAAAAATAACTTTATTTACAAAAATCTTTTACATATCTACCGAATTATACAATGAAGGCTGGTAAACAAATAATCGAGATAGTATAAATACATAATGCCACGGTACGCTGAATTTTACGATTTTAAAAAAGGAAAACATTTGACTTTGACACTTCTGACAGTTGTTTTTTTTAATAATGTTTTGAGCTACGGCACGGTGAGATGATGGTTCGTTCCCGCGATTTCCGGAGGGACGCTACAAATGGGAGTGTGACCCCGTTGAAAGAATAACACAAATATTTATAAAGATATTATTTCGATTTATATTTGAACACCGGTACCGGTACCGGTTATGAATTGGTGGATAGAGACTTAATTATATTGTTTATTTTAGTATCAGGTGGGTTTCGTTCACTTGCGATTTTGAAGTAGTAGGTATTTTTCATTATACTTATACTTAATGATCGAAACTTATACATATAGTAACGATTGGTAATATTACTTTACTTACATAATTATTCTATTCCGTAATAAGTAATAGGTTCACCTTTTACCTTATATTTTGTTTTGATTACTCCAAAAAACATACTCATTATCACATAGTCAACTCATCATTAAGATAAGTTAACTTAACCCCTTATTGCATGAATTATGAAGGAGGCAAATAAAAATTTTTTTTTACTGAAAATGTATTTTATTTTACCATAAATAATAAGTTGAGATGAGAAAAAAAAAAAAGTAATAAAAATTAAAAAAAATAGCCAACGAAGCCACATATGGCTTCGTATGTATTGTAGCAAAACGAAATGAAATCATATATGGCTTCATATGCATTAACAATTAAACTTTATGAAAGTCCAGAAAACAGTTGCGTTTGTCATTAAAACATAAAAAAACCTTAGATTTTCCACATTTCGTGAAGGAACGGTATTTAACCTGAGTATTTAAGCAGTTTTGACATATTTGTCGAGACTTCATCCATTGGGATTCATTGCTGCAAAGAAAAGAAAGCGAAACTGAACATACATTGAATGCATACCAAGCCATATATGACAGACAGTGAATGTGACTTGAACGCATACGAAGCCAAATATGGCGATTGAAAAAGGGGGCCCAAAAATCAACCAAAATGCAAAAAAAACACTGAAATCTGAGTTATTTTATGTTTATGTATGTACAAAGAAAGCATTTTAAAAATCCCGCATTTTTACTCACCGTATTATTGTTTTTATTCCAATAACAAAATCAGCACTAAATAAATTCACTTTACCGGTCGGAGTTGCTAAACATATCCTCTAATAATTTGACAGATAGACCTTACCATAGAAAACAAAAAATACGTTCTGTTCCACGAAGAACTCGATAATATTGTTTCATAGTTGGTTTAGAAAAAATATTAATTTTAATATGTAAAAAAAAATAAACAAAACTAGAAACCATAAATGGCGTTGTATGCGGTAAGGGGTTAATAAATACCAACCGCAACCATAGTAAAAGATGACTCCACAATCTTAAGCGCAAGAATGTAAACTTGTCAATTGTCATGACACCTGTCAATACTTTTTCGCAACTCGTATCTGAAGTTCCTCGACCCTGGCTTGGTCATCGCTCGGTGATCGGTAACGCACCGCTACCTCTTCGCCGCTTCGGTGGCGATGGTTCAGAAATTACTAGCTGTTTCTAGGCGTAGCGAGTACTTTACTTTGAATTACTACTTAGGTAGTATGAATGTCGTGAAATATCATATCATGTCATTTGAAAGAGCCATGTAAGTTAGGTTAGAGCAACAGATTAGAGCTATGTAATTTAGAGCAAAGGAAAAGAAATTTAATAGTACAGAAATGCCACTTGCTACCACCGAGTTTGCCTACTAATAATACCATGTTTTAGTAATATTAAACTTGAGCCATGCAAAACAATTTTAAAATAACACTAGACATGTCTACGGCCTTTAGGTAACAAGAGAGTGTAGACAAAATAAAATAAGAAACTCACAGGCAACCGGTTTAATGCTCGGCAACATGACTCTTAGAAGACGCCAGATAAATCGGCGCACGAGTGAAATAGGATCTACACCAATTGGACACAAATAAAAGGCAGATTATTTTAAATTACTACTTCTAGAGGACCACCACTTGACCACTAGCCCATCACTACCACAAACTCTTGACATAGTTTGAGTGAACGATTGTACTTCTTATGTATCGTGAATGTTAAGCAACGTTCTGCAATGACTTTACTTGGCTGGGTGAACGTTTCTACTTGGACTCTATCGTTATATTTTCGTCTTCGATGTTTCTATTGTTGAATCATTTATAGGCGGTGCATATTACCTTCCTAGATAGATAATGATTTGGGCATTATGATAGGTCCCAAATCTACATTGACTTTGATTTGTCTCTACATTCTTTATAGTCTGCAATATTGGTGTCGTGCAAACTTACCTACCACGCTCTAGCTAGGTAGGTACTTAAAAAATAGGATCGGCGAGTGTCGGCGATGCATTCAACCGTTTTGATTGTCGGTTAGCAACTAATGAGCTAAATTGCCACTTTATTGTGGTTGTTGAAGCAAGCGCCTGCCCGGTTATTGCTTTATTGATACGCAACACATATTTACAATTATAACTGTGATTGTTTTTTATGCTATTGTGCCCTTCAGTAGCAAATCGTTGTTTGGTATCCCTTCCTCATTTTTTTGGAATAGGTTTTTTATCAAGTCTTAGTCAATGTAAGTAACAAAGTATGTATATGAAAACTACGAGTAGGTTTTGTCGAATGTACTAGTGAATGATAAATTGTTCATTTCTAAAAATACAAAATTCATTACTTTCCAATAATTACACACCAATAATTACACAAATTCTTTTGTTTTTAAATTAAGAACAAAGCAAGCAAACGAGTTCGTTTGTTTTGTTCCATCCATCATGTGATATGTCACTACGTCCCCTTGCAATGACATGTTGACATTGCAAGGGGACGTAGTCACTGACATTTAATGAACCTAATTAGGGTTAACCCTTTGTGTGCTGCGTTGTAGGTTATTATAATTAGTGCCACATTTGGTGGACACACGTGTTAATCAGTGGCCCTGTCATTAAACTGTCATAATATGTCTATTCGATTGATAAGTCAAGTTGAGATAAAATAATGAGTTTAAAGATTAGCCTTTGACGATTCAACTTGGCTTGGCTTGTATAAACCTTAGGTTTCGTAAGAAAAGAATAAAAAATATAGTCTCATAAAGATTTCTTAAGTTTCCCTTATCTTATGACCTTCTGCGTCGTTTTAATATCACAGATGTGCAATACTCTGATAATGACCTTGTAAAGGTCGCTTTGTTACAACAGGGGACGGAGATTAAATCATCAAATAAATTCTCGACAAGTCTAACTAAAGGCACTGCGACTTAATGCTACCTTTGTCCCCTAAATACCCTCTGAATGTGTCTAATGTGTCATATGTCCTTGTTGCAGAGGGTGGCGGGTGTCCTGGTGTGTGGAGGCGCGCGGTGCGCGGGCGCACGGGATAGGTGACCGCCGGCTCGCGCGGCTGATGTGGCCAGCGGGTGGGTGCTGCTCGCGCCAATCAGGTAACAACCCACAACCTAACGAGAGGACGTATCCAGAAAGCCAACTACAACGTAGTTCGAAAATGCATACACAGAGCGTTTTGCTTTCCGATACTCTTACTGGCATGGCGGACGTCGAACACATCTTTGTGAGCGTCTGTTTCATAGAGTTAATAGTTGACCGTCTGGATATAAGTATCTCTTTCGTAAGCGTAGTTTCATACCTAAGCTCTATATGAATACAATCGTTGTATCTGGTACATTGTTCACTAATAGCAAAGTCTTTATGACTATGACCAATACTAAATCAAATCGTTCCAAAACATGTCCAATCGATCAACGGCAATTTATTATTAGACTTTGCTTAGAGCTCAACTTGTCCCGATTCGGATTTATTGGGAGGCTCACAATAGGCGACTTTAAAAGTATCAATGAAGGACTGTATATCTTCGATAAAGCTGTATAGATAGTAACTGCTATTAACCTGTAACTTGCCATTGATACTACTGAACTTGAAGTATGCCGACCGCAATGTTGTAAATGTTTGCGGCAGGACCTTATTATAAAGTTACGTGTGGTCGCCCCTGACATTGTTAAGGTTAGCTCCTGCTCAGAGCCAGAACAACCTCAAAGCAAGAGTTGGAAAATGCGGCCTTGAGACAAACGTGGTCGCTTTCATCTAAGATCGCTCATCACCATTTAGTAGATTTTACCACACTAGTGCAGAATAATTACTTCAAAATTGTCCAATTTTTTTTTTATTTGGTGGGCACTAAATACAAAACTACTAGATAATAAATAGTAGAGCGAAACAATAATCGGCTGAGGTGGTCTGCGCTAAGCGAACACCAATAATTAGTCCAAACAAATTCCTACATGGTAGAAACAATACGAAGATACCATCTTGTCTAACTACGTTAACCAAAACCCTTAAATGCGGATATGTACAGAGAACGAAAATAAAATTTTCTCTTAAAAAGTCCCATCTTCCAAAGACTAACTAAGCCAACGCCAAAGATCTAAAATCTCACCCTGAGTTAGCCAACGATTCTAAATTGGGGTATTGCTGAGCGGAGTGTGTTTGCGGGTAGGTAGCAGTAGCAGGCACTCATGCGTGACGTGGTGACAGGCGACGCGGGCGCGGGCGCCGCCGCCGCGCGCACGCCGGTCAAGACCTTCCAGGCGTACCTGCCGCCGGCGCACCGCACCTACAGCTGCATACACTGCCGCGCGCACTTGGCCAGCCATGACGAACTTATATCTAAGGTAATGCCTTAATAACTAAGCCTCAGTACTTCCAACTTTTTCGCTTATGATTTTAATATTCTATATATACTTAAATCTACAACGCAGTTCACACGTTACGATGAATACAAGCGATTAAACTGTGCAAACTAAATTGTGCAGTAGATACGTTAGTAGCATTTATGTCTAGAGTTTCTAGAATATTATTTTCTAGATGTCTTTATCATACCTATCGATTTCTAAAAATGCTTCTTACGTCTGTGCTTCGTTAGGGCCTTATCATTATTTATTATGTTATCCTGAAGTGATGTCTGCCTTATTCATAATTTCAATAAAGCCGATATCAGAATAACTTTTAGGGTTATCGCGATAAAGGCTCTTGATGAAATATGATATAGAGTTTGAAGTGAAGAGAATGATGTCAATCAAGTTGTATTGTTAGTCAGTCACGCTAATATAAGGGCAGAAATACATTCGTTCACATTATAATCACTTTGAACTTAACCCCTAGTTATATGAATCACGCCCACCTAACCCACGTCACCAAGTCTGAAATACTGAAGTAATTGCCAACTCCTATATCATACTTCATGTTATTTCTATTTCTGAGAACTTCACAGTACCGTTCATTCATCGCATTTTTGGACAATTTGTTTACCTCTCTGCGCAAGTAACAAACATTCTTTTCAATAACAACGCCGAGTCTCAAACGAACCGCGTAATTCTTCTATCCGAAGCTCTGCCTTCCTTTAATATTTTATATCTGAGATCCCGCTTCACTCTACCGAATATTCCTTGCTTAACTTAAATCCAAACGGAATTTACAAGAGTGTTATAATACTTATATTTTTGTGTTACAGTCGTTTCAAGGCAGCCAGGGGCGCGCGTATCTCTTCAATTCAGTGTGAGTATCATTATTCTTAGATATACGTATTATATTACCTACGTATTACGTAGCTACACTACACATCGTGTCGAAATATACCGATTACCATCATGGTCATACATATTTCATACGATGCGACCCCAAACGGTTTTATTTCAAAACATTTTATATTTGCATCGCATATTCTAAATTGAAAAGCACTACGCGTTCGTATAAAACTGTGGCTGATAAACAACCGAAAGGGCAACCCTATTCAATAGTTGGGTCAATAAAATTCACCAAGTTTCTTGGCTGCAGTGGAGTTGTAAAAAGAAATGTCAAAGGTGAATTAAGAAAGTGTGTAAAGATAAAATGTACTGGCTTATTGAAAAGCTTTTCAAGGAACGATTTCCGACACCAAATACGAAATTATATTGAGTACCTGAAGTACCGTGTAACCACGTGTAACCTGCGTTAGGTTACACGTGGTACTTTCAAGTACATCTCTTCAATGAAGATGTACTTGAAAGAGTAAACAAGATGATGATCCTCAACTTGATGAAATGAAATTGCTTGCAGTCGGTAAACTAATGAGCACGTAGCGTAGACGGTGTTTTTCTCAAATGAGAATTCAATTGGCTTAATTTTTTTCAAAGATATTTTTGAATGTATGGGGTTTTTTCTTAGAACATGTTTCAGCTAGCATGTCCTAAATTATGGATTTTCATGCTTTAAGTAATAACATTTGGGAACTTGTATCAATATGTTCTTGTCATATATTCCAGTGTAAACGTGGGTTGCGGACAGGCGGAGGAGCGAGTCCTGCTCACTGGTCTGCACGCAGTCGCCGACATTTACTGCGAGTGCTGCAAGACCATGCTCGGGTGGAAATATGTAAGTAATCTAGAACTTTATCGTAACTGAATATCATTGTAAAGACGTCGGCCATGTCCTGTTGACTCCATCTACATTATATTTTTGACCTTCACTTGCTTGTGTCTGTAAGTTCGACTAGGCTAGTGACCAAACCTGGTGGTCATGGTTAGGTCTGCTAAGCGAAGGTATTTCCAATTTCTTCCAAGTTGATCTTACTTGTGCTCGTATGTCTTTCCAATTTCCATTACTCGCATATTCACTTTATGGTTTGAGTCGTCTATTTTCAAAATTGTACGTACTTATTGTGGCCAACCCAAAACATTATAAAACCTTTCTAATTTTGCTTGCAACTAATTTTAAACCAAAACCTTCTTTGTAATAGTACTTAAAACCCACAAGCCACATGGAAGCATATCATTAGTACAGTTCCGCAAGCAAATTGGGTCGCTTGGCTATCACAAAGAAAAATGCAATTTTTAGAGATAAAAACGAAGCCTATGTAAAGTTGTGCTCCACAAAGTTCGGTGCAAAAAGTGCTTTTGGTTTCACAATCCTATAGTTAGGTAGAAGAGTAAATACGGTGCGTTGTTTTACTGCATACTTCTAATCTATGTGAGTATACACTTGAAGTCAGGTTATCAGAAGTTATCGTAAAATTATATTAATTTATTGACGTATGTTTGACCGGCAGACGTCCAACCATAAGCCGGAGACCTAATAACCGTAATTCTTTATCGTTTGGGCTCGTAACTTAGATTTATTCAAGGATAGATATGAGATTGACGCAGATGTTTTAGACACCTACGTAATGCGTATTTGTTTGATTTATAACACCTGAGCCGTTGAGGAAATTAACAATTAGAAACCTGCTCTTTCCCATTTTACAATCGTCTTCTCAAAAGGCTTGTCAACAGTAAACCACGCCAAAATACTAAAGTAAATATTGCATTTTAATACCACGTGTCGACAACAAAGTCATTATAAAGATCAACTCAAAACTGGTCCTACTTATCCGCGACTTCAACAGAACCCTCGCATTTCGACCACTACAAACGGACAAAGACACGAGAACTGGTTTAATTATCCTCTCGTTTGTATGTAATTTATGTTTGAGACCAACCTGTTTGCCTTTTTGCAGGAGCACGCGTTCGAATCGAGCCAGAAGTATAAAGAGGGCAAGTTCATAATAGAACTGGCCCACATGGTGAAGGAAAACGGATGGGACTAGACTGTGATAGACTGGAGTGTAGTGACACTGTGTGATATGATTGGTGGCGCCATGGAGTCGTCAATTACCCCCCGCCGGAGGCGCTGCGACACCTACCGCTAACGACGCGTTGGCAACGCGACTGCAACTATACGAACCGACGCGGAATCGACGACCCACAACAAAATTATTTTTATCAAAACAAATTCTTAATCGGAGGTGGTGATGTCGATTCCGAGTCGAATCGATGTGTCGGATCGATTATTTGAGCGAGTCGAGCGGTGATCGAGCGCGCTCTTCGTTATGTAGTCGGCTTCAGCTTAAGCACCGCCAGTCAACGTTAATATAATGTTATGTATAAGGAACCGATCTCAACGCCCGCTCCGGGCCAAGGGCTAAGAATTTACTTTTATTTTGAAACGATACAATAATAACGCGTGAAGCGTGACAGTACATCGTAAGTTGTCTTAGTTATTATTTTTATTACTATTTACGTAGATTACTTGATAATAAGAGAACACTAATACTTTCTCTTGTCCCCTTTTAACCTGTGATAAGTATATTAGATTATAAATTGGATTTCTTGGATAACAAGAAGTTGCTCAGACGCGTTCGTTCATTGTCTCTCGTTCCTAATTTCAAATGGTTTTTCAACAAAGAGGGAGCTAGTCGGAAACTGACCGTTCTTTTATTTTATTTTTGTTTTGGTACCTACACTCAATATAATGTATTGTTTATGTATTCGCATGACAGTTGGTGTAGTGACGTCATGGCGTGTCTATGGAGAGGCAGGTGTATGTATGATATAGTCTGTGGTCGTTTTATACTGAACCGCGCGTCGTCGTACGGAGTACGGTTTTATTATCCATTTATTGTTTCCATTAAAATGTAATCATAAGTAGTGAACTTACTATACTATACTTTATTTAACGCATGATACTACGTACCGTATCAATGTACGAGCTTCTATATTTTAATCATTTATTAAACATTGTTTATTGTAAACAACTGAACTTTAAAAGTATCTTAATGTTAATCTTGACGTCCGGTTTCAATAGAGTCGTGTTACTGTAAGTGTCGTACTGTACGGAGGTGCACCGCGGTCTCGTTGTACATAGGTCATGTATCAATGGTTTACAGAGTACATACTGAATGCAATCGGGCTACTCTGAAGAGCGTAATAAACTGCCATTAGAATAAAAATGTTGTTACTTGATATGTTATAAAATATTTCACTATTTCACAAACTAAGGTAACGCTCGAATCGATGTTTAACTTTTATTTTTACACTACATTAGAATTTCGGATTTATTTTAGGATTTAAGACGACATTTCTATATGTAATTTCAGTTAAGGCGTAACGATGATTGTATGTTATTAACACGTTGGTCAAATTGAGCTTATATGTTTCACATCGAGAGGCCTAGTGATGCATAGAGTCGGTAAAAACTATTTATCGATAATTTCCAACGCATCAAAATTTCAGTTACATTATCCATTAATTTCTATAATGCTCAATGTTAAAAGTACACTTTTTAAAATGAAAATTTGTTTTTAAGCCATACATGATTTGTGTACGTCTTTAGTAAAACATTTTTTGTAATATTGTAAAATGATTTTATGCATAACAAGTTCACATGTCTGTTCAATGTAATCGTATTAATTGTTATCATAGAATTTAAATAGTTAAGGCGATTGACGCATAATGTTCAAGGAATACTTACCGTAAACTGATATGAGGTAAAGATAGAAATGTCCAAAACTTTTCGCCATCGACAAGTGTAATAAAGCGACATAAAAGGCGTTTACATTATATCGATTAAGTTAATCTACTTGTCTATGTCAGAAATGTAGCAAGCGCAGGCAAATTAACGTTTGACACTAATGTCACAAACATGTTATATCCAAACGCGGTTCTTTCTTGAACGTTATGTAAGCGTAAACGAAAAAAATAATGAGATTGTCACTGTAGTTTAGTTTAACACTCTTAGACCTATTTTGATCCTAATGCCGTTCGAATATTCGGTCCTTCTCGATAAAGAGTGTGCGAGGATTAACAAATATTATAGAAAAGATACTTATCGTACTGCATGGCCTTAATAACAGTGTTGACTTCTGTATCAATATTCAACTTCCTAGCACGCTCTAAGAAAAGATTAAAACGAAAAAAAATATCTTGATAAATTTAGTGTTACGAATTCGAAGCTAGATTTCAGTGAGGCATAATTAAAAGTATTTTTCTACTCGATCGTTTAGGGATGCTATTAGATATTTTTGGACCATTGTTAAGATAAATCTATGAATCAGTATTGTGAAGAGTTGATGTTAGTTTTTGTGAATGTTGGTCGAAGTGATCGTTGTTCGAGATTAGTGAGAAGCTTACCTAGTTCTTATACAATGCACCCTGTTTTCACACCAGTTTCTATTTACGCCTAATGTTTTTGGTACTTTTTGAAAGATGACTCCATTATTATATCGATACATTCTCACCATCATGTTCCCCATGTTGCCCACTTCATATAACGATAGTTTCACATCACTATTTGTAAATCATCATTTCACACAACATCATATCAAACTCATTGTATTCGCCTTCTTCTATCACTGATTTCACATCATCCATTGAAACCATTTTCCATAAAGTATAATATTATATCATAACCGTATATTCATTATTTCATTTTGTCATGTCATCAAATTCAGCATTACATCATTTTTGTTGATTTATTTCTTTTTCAACTACTTTAATTTCTATGGGTAGTTATTGAATTCAACCCTACGTAGGTATCTTTGTACTCATATCATTTCATCTATGTACTCATCTCATATCATATGAATATTTTTTTAACTCATACACATACAAAAAGAATTGTCTTTCAAAAACAAAACAAAAGCACCACGGTCTTGGAGTGTTAACTTACGACCAAAAATATAATTAATAAAATAAAAAAAACATGTGTATTTAAAAATAAACGGTGCATTTCATTAAATTGTAAAATTCGCGTATATTTTAAAACGAGTAAGGTATCCCAGTAGTTTACCAAATAAACCGCTTAATATTTTTGTATTTTCCTAGTGTGTAATGCTATACGATAATGTAATTTATTGCAAGGGCCTTCATAGACAGAAAGAAAGATATTAAACATTACCCAAGTATTTAATTTGCTCGTTCGAGTTGATAAAAGGATCATAGAAAGTAGATATACGCTTTGTAAACGTAAAGAACCCCGGACCAAAAGTATGGAAAATGTGGTTTCAGTTAAATATTCTGAGATTTTGATATATTATAGATATTAACATCCTGAAAAAAAGCCTCTATGGGGGCTACCACTGTTTCCGAGTCCCTTTCAGAGTTACGACTGATTTTGTATCAGATAAGAAATAATTAATTAGACGCAACTACCAACTGTTTATTTCGACAAGTGACGTGAGATTGAACCTTTATTGCGATATTAAAAAAAAACATATATTAAACATGCTTCAGATTAGCTAGTCTAAAAATATGGGTGCATTAAAATGCTCAAAAATATGTTCCAATGTCGATGTACCTAATTAAGAACTTCGTAATACAGATTTATTCGATACCTATTCTTGCACTTGAAAAAGACGCTAGAGGTGTCATATATTGTCACTGTGACTAGGTGCGAAATAGTACTAAGAGTCGATTTCCCTGACGGTACAAAATCAGTCGTAACTCTGAAAGGGACTCGGAAACAGTGGAAGCCCCCATAGAGACTTTTTTTCAGGATGTTAATATCTATAATATATCAAAATCTCAGAATATTTAACTGAAACCACATTTTCCATACTTTTGGTCCGGGGTTCTTTAGTTGTGTTGTGGAAAAGGTTAAGTTTCATTTAAACATTATCTATGGTCATATCAAAATGTGATCTAGAATGATAGACTAGAATTAGATACGACTTATGGAATTAGATTAGAAGACTCTTTGCGAAGTATTATTCGTTAATTTTCTTTTATCGCATCTTCTTTCTGTCTACGCATGTCCTTAATAAAAGGTGTCTTTATTGTACGCATTACGCTATAGTGAGGTATTACGTAAGTAACATTTGGTTGAAATAATAAGTGCGTAATAAAACACTTTTTCGTATTAAATTAATGCATTTTTATTTACAATAAACTTCCTCAAAAAAAAACAAATTAAAATCTCTATAAAATCAATAAGCGCTTGAGCACCAATATGGCTAGCGCAATTATATTATATAATTAGTTAATGGTTAGCGCACATGAAAATGGAATAAAAAATATATATATGTAATAGGTATGTACTTCATTTCTTGAATTAAAAAGTGAAAATATATAGAAAAATCTATGTGAAATCGGCCTTATTAATTAAGATAACTATTAATCATAAATGGGGTATGTCTACTTTGTCACCTAGCTCGAGGTTCTTGAATTGGCCGACAGACTTATTGCACATTTATTTACCCCTCATATTTCATATCTATTCACCGCATCACTTTTTATTTAAGGCATATTTGTTTATTTACCCCCATTAGTCTATAAGTTCATTTAAAATGTTATTTGTTACCTTCGTTGGCGAAGACTACCATGGCATTTTTGAGTTCTGTCTGAGCCATGTAGGGGAGAGCTTTTAGGAACATCTGAAAAACGGACAATAGTTGTATATGTATTTATTACAGACAGTGACTAATGCGACGATAATTGCATGTTATTATTACATAAATAATGACTTAAAGTAGTCATTAACGATACCCGCCCTCTCTTCGATATTTTTTCATACCTTGGATTACTTTTTCGCAATTTGAGTACCCCTAATGAGTACCCCTTCAAAACAGCATCAAAATCCGTTACGTGTTTTAAAAGAAGAAAGCTTAGAACAGTCTGACAAAGGCGGGGGGCAACTTTGTTTTATACTATGTATTGCTTTTAATATCCGAGATGTATAGCTAATGAAACGAAAGCTGAACGTAAACTTACTTTACGAGTCATCAAGGAAAGTCCATGTTTCGTCTTCATATGCTGTTGTAGGTGAGCCGTCCGCGAATATCTGTCAAAAATTGGTATGTAAATTATTTGTTTATCATTCAACGCCCCGTTGTTTTAAGCGTTTTTTGGGGATTTCGGGATAAAAAAATATCCTATACTAGGTATAACATTCCTCTTGAACGTGTCTCATTTCAATAAAAAATTTGAACTTACAGTCCATTTTTGACAACATATCTATACTAATATTATAAAGCTGAAGAGTTTGTTTTGTTTGTTTGTTTGTTTGTTTAAACGCGCTAATCTCAGAAACTACTGAACCGATTTGAATAATTCTTTTTGTAATAGATAGCCACATTCAACGGGAAGGTTATAGGCTATTTCATCCCGAAATTCCTACGGGAACGGGTACAACGCGGGCAAAGCCGCGGGGCGCTGCTAGTATTATATAATATAGATTGAGAGCTCCTTGAATTTGATCTGCGCTTGAGTATTCGGACGTAACACGTTCAAAGACACAAAAACTCTTTAACTTTATAATATTAGTATAAATTTTATTGTGACGTTCTGGCCACTGTAGGAATCGTGGTCAATAGAAGACATGTCCAATAAAACTATTCGGCACCTATAGTGTCCGAAAAAAAGGACTGAAATACGAACAGACAGACGCACATGACGAAACTATAAAGGTTCCGTTTTTGTGATTTGACTATGGAACCCTAAAACGTTTTGTTTGTATCTAACAAACCATTACCTCTTAGGGCAGGCGGGACACGCGCACGGCGGCGGGAGACGCAAATGTTCCTTATTCACGTGATGCACCAGGCCCTCTTTTTGATTGAAGCTCCTCGTGCATATGTCACATCGGTATTTACGGACAGCTGGAATACATGAATACATATCCTCATATTTAAAAAGTACTAGTAGTCTAGTAGGTAATATAGGATTTTTTCATTAGGGTTATATTTTTTTTATTAAGACTTGGTAGATAATTTCAAAAAGACTGGGTAAAGTTAACACCCTGTCCTTTTAACCACTCAAAGTAGTATTGAGAAATAGGGGCTTAATAAAGATATTATGTCTAAGTCAAAGTGGGTTATGAGAAAAGGCCTTTCCTGTGCTAACCCTCAAGCCAGCTTATATTCTAATTGTGATTCTGTGTTTGATTTTTTAAGCAATAAATGATTTTTTATTTTATTTGTATTACTGAGCTGCTAATTGGACTTACTAGCTTATTACTTAGTGGCATTAGGGCTGTTTCAAGGTAAGAGTTAAAATGCTTACGTAAATGCAAGTTGATGTGAGTCTTGAGCGTGCTCTTGAGCCTGAACGACTTGCCGCAGTAGTCGCACATGTACTGCTGGCCGGTGTGGACACTCAAATGACGCTGTAACACCATTATTATTATAGACCTAGAGCCCGTGAACCCCAGACCTTCGTCATTTTATAAAAGCTGAAAGTTTGTCAGCGCATGCTCCCAACACAGGTAAGAACGAGGGACAATTGTGAAGTTTGGGTTACAGTGGCTTTGGCAGGTAAACGGTACTAAAGGTCAATGGTCGAAAACACCAAGTTGGCCATCGATTTCGATATCACCGTCAAAGGGTGACTTGTACAACTTGTCAAGAGCTTTCAAATGACATAGGTCATGTCACTGTTGAGCATTAGGATCAGCGTCCATAGCATAGGTCAACTCCAATCTTCAATGATCTTCAATGGTCGAAAACACCAAGATGGCCGTCGATTTCGATGTCACCGTCAAAGGGTGACTTGTAAAACTTGTCAAGAGCTTTCAAATGACATAGGTCATGTCACTGTTGAGCATTAGGATCAGCATCCATAGCCATAGGTCAACTCCAATCTTCAATGGTCGAAAACACCAAGTTGGCCGTCGATTTCGATATCACCGTCAAAGGGTGACTTGTACAACTTGTCAAGAGCTTTCAAATGACATAGGTCATGTCACTGTTGAGCATTAGGATCAGCGTCCATAGCATAGGTCAACTCCAATCTTCAATGGTCGAAAACACCAAGTTGGCCGTCGATTTCGATATCACCGTCAAAGGGTGACTTGTACAACTCTTCAAGAGCTTTCAAATGTAATATGTCATGTCACACAAATCATACTTTATTATTTGATGAACTTGATCGGTATTTTACACACCTTTAGTACCGTTTACCTGCCAAAGCCACTGTAACCCAAACTTCATAATTATCCATCGTTCTTACCTGTATTGGGAGCATGCGCTGACAAACTTTCAGCTTTTATAAAATGACGAAGGTCTGGGGTTCGCGGGCTCTTAGTCCATTATTTAAGATTAGAAAGAAGCTCTAGGGTTTGAAGTTCATAGTTTTATAACGCGCACGTAGCCTGACGCGGATATCGCGCGCGTAGCCTGACGGACGCGGATCCGGTTCAGAATGCGTCGTTATATGAGCGATATATCTTGAGTGCGTTTCTATTGAATTGGAGCGGAGCTCAACTGACCAATCACAATGCATTACGAAAAGATTTTGATAATGTCGATGCATTATTTGACAATCCCAATACATTGTGATTGGTAAAATGGAAACGTACTCTAAGATTTGGGTTGGAGGGCTAGATCCAGGTATGGTTTACCAAGGGAAATCTGTTGTTTCAGGAGGATTCGGGACAATTTTGGACAGTTAGACAGAGAGCTATGTTGACGTCACTTACATTCACTTAATTAATATTGACTCTTAACTTAAATGTATCTATATACGTGATATGTTTACCTTAAGTGCAGTACGTGAGGTGTACCGCGCGGGGCACGCGGCGCACGCGTGCGGGCGGCGCGCCGCGTGCGCCCGCTCGTGCGCGCGCAGCCCGGGTAACTGCGAGAACCGCGCCGAGCAATACCGACATCTCAACCTGCCACGAAACGAACCGACAATAAGATACCCGTTCCTTTGGGTATTGGGGATAAAAAGTACTTAGACTAACTGAAAAACCGCACAAAAAAATATTGTAGGTACGTAGATTTTAATAACATTAAGTATCAAGCCGGTTGATAAACCGAAGTATTTCTCTTCAGACTTTGAATGTGTCTAACCTACAGTACTTTTATCTTGTAATTGTTTACGGAATTAGGGAACCATGCTGATGACATCGCAGAAAACAACTACAAAGTACTTAATCCTTACGTACTTGCCATCTTCCGTGGCCCTTTTTCTATGGGTAAACTTGTTGTTGGTCATAAAGGGCCGCCCCTTGCCCTTCCGCCCGAGGAACTGCCCGCGCGCCTTCAGGACTAGCTCCGCGTCCGGGGCCGAGCATCGCTTCTCATGCTTATACATGTTTGTGGTACTGAAATTATATTATAGATAAATATTTTAATGAGGAGTTGTTTTTTAAATTGTGATCCAGTTGTTCTACTGAGTAGTTCCATCCACGGAAATAGAGGGCGCCAGTGTGAATATTATGTAGATACTTGTAGATGTAGATTTGAGGGTATTGTGTAAATTTTTTTAAAGCAGAAATAATATTTTCGAATTTATAATTTAAGATGAGATATGATTAAATAAATATTAACAGCCTGAAATGTCCCACTCCTAGGTCAAGACCTCTCATCTCACTGAAGATATAAGTACAAGATAACCAGTTATCATCCCAATGCTCTCCCCCTGAAGCTTTAGTATCACGACAGAGTAATTAATTCCATTTTAAGACAATGCAGTCAATATATACTTATTTATTTAATTCCAACGTTCCAAAACCTGAACATTCCTGAATAGAGTAACATAGATTACCTCCGAAAGTTAACTCCACACGCAAAACATATCAGATAACGCGGACCATGCTTTATTGAGTAATGACGATTGGAGGCAGCTTCTGACTTTGTTAAATACCCACAGAGGACACAACTAAAAAAGTAAAAAAGTATTAGCCTGTAATGTCCCACTGTTGGGCAAAGGCCTCTCATCTCACTGAAGATATCAGTATCTAAAAAATAAGAATTTATTTGTGTATTAAATAAAATAAAATTGTTAAATAATAATAATATTAATAACCCACTGCAGGGCAAAGGTCTACCCTCCTTCCAATGATCTCTATCTCTTTTTAGTACTTATCAATATTAATTTAGTATTTCTTCATCAAGGGTATTCAGGTATTGAATAAAATTTTAAACAACACTAAGTTTAAATACTAAGTTAATACTAATAAAAACACTAAGTTAAGTGAATAAATGGCTGTCCTCAAATAAATAAATAAATGTTAATGTAATGATACAATATTAAAATGGGAATACCTGAACAGGCCGTCCTCATTCTGTACTTTATGGTGTACCGGAGGCAGGGTTGGCCCCACACGCTTCATCTCTTTGACCAACCGCTTCACCAATAAATCCTCATTGTTCCTCAACTCAGGGTTCTGTTTCCTCAGCGACTCCACATATGACACAGCAAGTTTAGAACCTATCACAGATTTTTTTGGTTTTTCTATTTCTTTGAAATTATTTTTGTTTTTTCTTCCTATGACCGAGTCCTGTAAAAATAAAAATAAAACATATTTTACAGAAAATATCAGAACTAATAAATTTTTATGTTACTTCGTTATACCTTCAAAGGTTGTGAGAATTTATGTATGAATACTATGAATGTATGGCAGAAGGTATGTATATGTACATCAGAATAAAACATGGGATACATTTAATCCCGAAATTTTAACTTTATCCCTCGGGGACGAGTATGAAGCGGGTAAGACCGCGAAGCTCTACTAGTGTACTATAGTAATAAAATAAATTCATGTATTAAAGGTACTATCACTTACCTCTGCTTCATCTAAATATTCATTATGAATCGCATTCTTATTAGAATCCAATACAACAAATTCTCCATGTTTTGTAGCTTCATTAATAACATCTTCTACAGATATTTCTCCAGTGCTATAGTGGTTTTCAATCAGTTTTTCTGTGTTTAATGCATCTGGCCGAGACATTTTAACTTGTCCACTGTTTTGACCATTTTCAGTTACTATTACCACAAGCATTACATCGTCGTCGTTGAATTTATCCATATTTTTTCAATGAATTTATTACGATTTAACTTAATAGCTTAGCTAATTCCAATCAAACAAAGAAATAAAAAAGTTTATTTCGTGCACAGTGCACAGCACAGTTTCATTTTTCGCGGTATAAATGAAAAATTGGTGATGGTGATGAATTACCACAGATGGTTCCTGGGGTTTGTGATGTCTGTGGTTCAGTTACTCATCGTTGCAGCCATAGCAGTATAGTGTATTAGGCTGATTTTAGTGTCACGCTCACCGTCAGCGCTCATAGCTCAGCGCGTAGTTTGTCAGCGCTGAGGCTCAGCGTGGCTCGTTTTAGTATCGTACTGACCGCCTCACCGTACAGACGACTACGAAAATGCGGAGTGTATAAATTATTGCTGCTTTGTACTATCTATCCCAAAAAAATATGTGCATCCCATGTGCATCCCTTAATTGAGCAGAGAGCCGTTGCAGGAGACTTTGTCTTGTTATATGGCGGTTTGAGGGCTGACGAAAGTAAATTCTAAAAGTAAATTACTTAAATGTGTCGACAATATCCTCCCAGGCTTTGTTTCTAGCATCTTTATTTTTGTAGAGTGGGTCGGATGCATCCCACAATTTCTTCCTCTGGCGTACCTCATCGATAACTCGACCTGTATCCACTTCGCGATTCGCCATGACTGTACGCGCTGACGACGTCCACTCCGCTCGACACTAGAACGCTCGCTAAAAGCAGAGGCGCTCGCGCGATCGTCAGCGCCGACAGCTACGCGGGGCCGACGCGCGGCGCGTACGGCCGCGTAGCTATCAGCGCTGACCACCGTGCGCGCTGATAGCTACGTGTCAATCGAAAACGCTTCCTAGAAGTTCATATATCTCGGCCATCAGCGCTGACGGTGCGCGTGCCGTCAGCGTGACTCTAAAACCAGCCTTAGAGGGGTGGGGTATCCAAGGACTTTTATATTTTAATCAATGGGGGTATCAGTGTAGTTTCAGTACAATCAGTCAAGTTAAATTAACTGGCAGGCAGTTTTTATCTTATCATGGATTTAGGCACAGATTTAGGCTTTAAACTCAATGATGTCTGTACTCTGTGGTCATCGTGCTAAATGACTGATGTTGACTGACATTGATAGTTAGTTTATTTATTATTGTTCATTCATCTAACCACAGATGATCATTATTGTTGATTATTTTTGGATCTTGGATTTTTTGTTGTGCGAGTTGATGTTTGATCTTGTGTTTTGCTAGCTATGGTTTCCTGTTTATTTCATTGCTGTTTAAATTATAGACTTGTGGTTATCTTAATACATCACTTGTAGTTTTTAATTAAACACTTGGTCTAGTTCAGTAACAGTTAAAACAATGGGGTTTCCTGTTGACTGTTCCCTGATGGTTCGGACAGCTGAAAAGAACCTAGATGAATTTGAAGAAACTATTCAAAAAAGTTTGGTGTTCTATAAAAGTAAGTGAACTCTTTACCTCCTGGTTGTTTCAATCGTGAGACCAAGTCGGAGGACTTGAGGTGGTCTAAAAACTCCGACATCAGGGATGAGCACTAACCTTCAAGAACCTAGAATACTTACTTTTACTAAAACTTTCTCACATCTGTAGGTTCTGAACTAAATTACGTGATACAAAAGTAATTCTTTTAACTAGCTGGAACAGTCCTTAAGCTACAACAATCTCTGCATTGAAGTTAGCCAAACTTTTTAGTTATACTAGCCGATTTCAAGCACAGTGCCACAGTGGTTCTTTATTTAGGCATATTCTGAGACCTAATATAGTCTAGTCTATATTATTTAAAATAAGCCTATTTATTTACTCAATGAAGTCCCTAGGTATTGATGGAATAAAAAGTAGCTATTAAGTACTATTAAAAACCAAGCTTACTCAAATGCATGTTTTTAAAATCAGTATTACAATTAGGCTGAATTTCCTTGCAGGTTTCCGTGCTGATTATGAGAGGCTGCAACTGGAGAATGCACAGTTGAAACAGGATTACATTAGGACCAAAAGTGATTGTGAAAAGTAATATACTTACCTACTCACCACTATGTTATATCAACTTGTATCAGGTTTCATAGTGTGAACCTAGAAGAAACATCTTGCTTATTTTCTATTTCTTAAAGCTTGTATATTTATGGAATGTTAAGAAGCATGTATAAATGATTTAGTCTTCATCTTTTTTAATTTTTGCTTATTTTTAATAGTATGTATATGTTACCAGAAATGTATGAAATCTAGGAATTGTATACAAATCTTAGGATATTTAACGTAATAATCAATGTAATAATTCTATTTTTATAGTGAAAATTGTGTTGCTGCTGTTGGATTAAAAAATAGAATCAATTTATATGATCAAGCTGTTAAAGACATGGGTAAGTATAATCATGCCAAAACCTAATCTGCAGTTTAATTTAAACCCCTAATTAAATAATGAGGGGTAGTGAGGTAGTAAGGGATATGTGTATCATCTGTGCTCTTGCAGCTTCCACTTGCAGAGCCAATTTATTTTTATATTTGTTAGAAACATAAACAAAAGAGTTACATCTGTTACCATCATTTGAACTTTCCTTGCATACATTCAATTAGCTTGATACTTAATTATACCATATTACATTTCAGAATCAACTTTAGCAGCATACGATTCAGGGGCTGAGCAATACAACAACCTTAGAGACTTATTTCAAAAGTTAACCCTACATGTTACTATAATATCCTCTATTCAAGACAAAGATAACAATACAAGTCCAGAAAAAGGAAACTCCACCACAGAAGAGGTTTCAATCAATGAGTCTTTATGTGAAATAGAAGGCACCCCAACTGGACGGACAAGCCCTATAATACATACCAAAAAGTCTAGAAGTATTGTAGGAAAAACTGTAGATAAGAAGAAATTGCCAGAAGAATGGTGAGATTTATTATTTTTCTCTTTTAAAACATGTTAGATAAAAAAAAAATGAGAGTCATTTACTACAAGGTTGTACTCATTTCATTTGAATTCTTCCTAAATATGCTTGGGCTGAATAATAAATATACTTAACCCAGTTATGTTGTAAAATAGAAATAAAAACATTTCCCGCCAAATTAAAAATAAATGTTAAATTTATCACTCAATCACTCACTCACCTCAATCTGGTTTTATTTAAAATGAAGTAAAAAATCCAGTTAAGTAAAATTCTGCTGTCTTCTGTAGGTCAACACCAGAGTCCAAGGTTATAAAGTTGGTGTACACTACACCCTCTCATGGTAAAGGGAATGGCAAAGGCAAACTGAAGCAGTCCCGAATTAACCTCATGAAATTAAAACCAACAACTAGAGTTGATTTGACATGTTCTCCGGAGTTTTCTGGCGTCAATGCGGTGAAGAAAGAAGTTGTAACACAGGTAAAGGACTTATGTTTTTATTTCACCGTTATTATATAGTTCTATCATCCTCCGTTCTGTTGTACTTATCAGCCACAAATAGTTTGTGGATTGGTACCCATATACTTTTTTTTTATATAACATACTAGCTGCGCCCCGCGGTTTCACCCGCGTTGTACCCGTTCCCGCGGGAATTTCGGGATGAAAAATAGATGTTGGCCGATTCTCAGACCTACTCAATATGCTCACAAAATTTCATGAGAATCGGTCAAGCCGTTTCGGAGGAGTACGCGAACGAACACTGTGACACGAGAATTTTATATATCTATACTAATATTATAAAGCTGAAGAGTTTGTTTTGTTTGTTTGTTTGTTTGTTTGTTTAAACGCGCTAATCTCAGAAACTACTGAACCGATTTGAATAATTCTTTTTGTAATGGATAACTACATTCAACGGGAAGGTTATAGGCTATTTTTTTATCCCGAAATTCCCACGGGAACGGGCACAGCGCGGGTAAAACCGCGGGGCGCCGCTAGTAAGATAATAATATGCTATATAAAAAAAATTATAAACTGCTAATTGGTTGTTGCTTTGTTAATGTGTGCTTAAACGTTTCATTGAACTGGCATAAAATGCTTTTTTTTGGGTGTCATTGACATAATCCTGTATTCATTTATTATGTTTTCTATTTTTGTATATTTTATTTGCAGTCTTTAATTAAAAAAGAGTCTTTTGAAAACGACGACACAATATTACCCTCACCCACAAGTGGCCTGCCTGATTACACAATGTAAGATTGTCTCATAATTTTAGAGTAATTTATTTCAATTCATTTCTCTCCACTTTTTAAAGTTACAATTTGCATTTAAAAAGTAAAATAAAATAAACTTTAAAAAAAAATTAAAAACGGCTGCACAATTCTGCGTATCAATGCGACTAAATGTGACAAGATATGATAAATATTGATGTCAAATTTAAATTCCAGTGTTCAACCAATCAGTGCACGATATTTATCACAGTCTTGTCACATTTATTGGCCGTAGCATCGTTGTGATAGGTGCAGCGCAGCAAGTCACTAGGCTCTCGCATAGTCCAGTAATCAGTACAATGAGAAGGAATGCGTAACATTTACTGTTATTAAAAATTTGCTTCTCATCAGGTTAAAATCTAAATCCAAAGCCAGTCCAATGAAATTCAAGAAGCCATTGAGTCTGAAACCGAAGATTGAAAAGATTAATAAGGAAAATACGGACGTCGCTAAGGAAATGGACGAGTCTATCAATATACTGAATAGAATTCCTGACAGGTAACGCAGTAAACGCAGTCACCAGGCTGTATTTAAAAAACGGTTATAGCTAGACAGTTGACATTTTTACAGATGGTGTATTTCTATTGCCGTTACCGCTATAACAATAAATACTAAAAATTAATTATACAAACATTCAAGGGGGGCTCCCATACAACAAACGTGTTTTTATTACCTTTTCTTGCTGGATACTAATAATTTTTAATAGGTAATGGTACGGAACCCTTCGAGTCCAACTGGCACTTGGCCGGTTTTTATGTCACTTAAACAACTTTAAAATATTTTCTGTCCAGGTTACGCAACATAAAGAAAGAGAACGTAAAGGAAGAGGTAAAAGAAGTGACAGTGAAGCAAGAACCAATGGACGAGGATATAACTCGCTGCGAAACGCAGGCGAGCGCGTCGTTGTTGAAACAGATCGACATGATTGAGGAACGATATGTCAAGGAAAATTGGTGAGGGAATTACACAGTTATTCAAAGTCAAATATTTATATTAAGTTTTCGCCTAAAAGAGGCTCTTTTGATCGTAACGCCCATTCGGAAGAACATACATACTTTAAAGGAATCTCACTGCGCCAACGCTTTTGCCGCTTCCCAACTTCCACCACCTTCGCATGGTTTGAGCTACGAATCTTACTCGCTTCACTACATAACTTAGTATGGGTGGAAACGGTCACATAGTTTCATAGCTGAGCTTTTACATCTTCGCAGCATACATGCATAGTATATCTTTATTATACTAAATGAAACGGGTCTGTTTAATTTAACGTATTTTACTAAAATACGTACTCGACGTTTGAGCGAATTACACCGCTCGTGGTCACGGATGATGTCATCCCGTGACCACGACCACGAGCGCATAATGAGTGCAAATCGTGTGAGTTTAAAAAGGATAGTATATCTTTAGTAGAAAAGCACTCTTACACCAGAGCTACGCTATGTTACCATACTTCTGATACTGAATTGTGGAAACTACCATCTTCGACCGACCGATTTCTATAATGGTTCTTAGCTCTATTGGGTAAAAATCGGTTCAGTCGTTTCTGCGTAGGAGGTTTTTAAAATTTTATTTAATAATAATTTTACCTGCTTTGTGTCCTACTCTTATTTAACTTAATCTTCATAAATGTATTTTTGTTTGTAGCAACACACCAACGAAACGTCCTCTATGTGAAAATATGAATATAGTGAACACACCGCCTAAAGAAGATGCCGAGTCCAGCATGTCAATCTTACATCAAAATAATGTGCCTCTGACTTCTGTGGAGATTGTTAAAAGGTAGATACATAAGTACATTTACTTTTGGTTTATGATAAAGTCATCCTTCATACATAAAGTCCCAAAATGCTGAAGACAAAGTGGGTAAAAACTGCTAGTGAAACATTCTACTTTATAATTTTCATTATAAACATGGGTTGGGTATAATAGAGTTATAGAGTTGATTCGCACGAAAAGATTTCGCACAATCGTACGAAATTCACTGTACAATACAACAAAAGTAAATAAGCATTCCCTTTAAAATAATAAAGAGTTAAACAAGTTTTCGTGAGCACTCAAATTAGTACGACGTTAAAAGTAATGATGACGTCACGCGATATGAGTCATAATAACTGACGTCACACATTTCGATTTATATGACACATCTTTTTATGACATAGTTGAAGAGAAGGATGTTATACGATTTGAATAGTGTTTTAATGTTGATTCTATATTTATCTGTAAAATATTTTGATGTGAGGGTGCATCTCCAAACACCTGTACTATTGATACTACTTAATCATATTAAAGTCACATAAGCTGGTGAAAGCTCGATCCTTAACGCTTGCACGGCCGCAAACATGATGTGAATTTATCAATACATAGTATAAAAGACAGTCGCTTTCCGCTGTCTGTCAGTCCCTATGTATGCTTAGATCTTTAAAACCACACAACGGATTATGATGCAATTTTTTTAATAGATGGAGTGATTCAAGAGGACGGTTTATAACTATAAAAATTCCCGAAATTCTCACGGGAACGCGCCCAACCGCGGGGCGCTGTTAGTACATTATAAATTAATTTGCTTTCCAGAAAATTACCAACATCAGAAAATGTGCCCCATTGTATAGAGCCAACGGTTAGGAAGAAAGCGGAGAAACGGGCTCTACCTGGATGGAGCTGTGACCAATGTAAAAATGTATGTATGAAACAAGCTTAGAGTTTAGTTACGGGCTAGTTAAGTATCATTATGGCTGGGGTATATATTTATGTTGTTTATATTTTCTTGATGATGGTGAGGGTAGAGGATTTTAGTACTTTTAGAGGGTCTTGTTCTTGACCCCTTTGGTTGGTTTTAACAACAGTCACATTTCGGTATGGTTTTGGATTTAAAGTTAAAACCTTAATTAAAAGGCATCTGCTTGTTAATTATCAGTCTTAAATCTCTACTATGAAACAAAAATATAGTTCTTAACTCCACTCCATTAGGTATCTTTTCTCATGACAATTTCTTATCTTATTTCCAGTTCTACGGGACGCTATATAAAGACGACCCGGTGATGCTGGCCCGTAAGATCGCGGAATGCTCGAAGCACCGCGGGCGCCACGACCCCGCGCGCCCCGCCACGCCGCCCAACTTCTGGAACCCGAGGTGGACCGTGCCCGAGGATACTGAGGAGCTCAATAGGATGAATAATGCTGATTGATATACTTCAAGCTATACCTCGTAAATGATAATTGTGAAATGCGGATTCACAGGGCACAGGATGTAATTGAACACAAACCTATATTGGGTTTTTCTTAGATAGCGAACAAATGATGCCCTGATGAAAGGAATAACCTTTGTGATATTTTTATTTGATACTAGCAGCGCCCCGCGGTTTTACCCGCGGTGTGCCCGATCCCATGGGAATTTCGGGAATTTTTATACATATAAATCTTCCTCTTGAGTCACTCTATCTATTTAAAAAAACCACGTCAGAATCTGTTGCGTAGTCTTATATATAAAATTTTCGTGTCACAATGTTCGTTCCCGTACTCCTACGAAACGGCTTGACCGATTCTCATGAAATTTTGTGAGCATATTGAGTAGGTCTGAGAATCGGCCAACATCTATTTTTCATCCCGAAATTCCCGCGGGAACGGGTACAACGCGGGTGAAACCGCGGGGCGCAGCTAGTTATATATAAAGATCTAAGCATACATAGGGACAGACAAACAGACAGCGGAAAGCGACTTTGTTTTATACTATGTAGTGATAAAGCTATAGTTTTTGTAAAAAATAATTACTACCTAAACTGTAATATTAATACCTAAAGTCGTTATTTCGTTTTATCTTCCTCATTGTGATTTTAACTTTAAAGTAATTTTATAATGATTAGTATGTACCGGGGGTTCAAACTCCAATTTACGCTAATTATAAATATTAAAGAAATAAAGATTTATAAGAATAGTACAAAGTAGTATGATTTCATAACCATTACTTTATTTGATGGGCAAAGATCCTCACTTTTCCTACCACTCGTCTAGCACAACAAACGTGTCAGAAGGCGACAAGACAAGACATGATATGATAAAAACTGTGAGTTTGATTGGGGTTAATATGTGTGAATTTTAAATATTTCACTAATCAACGTATAGTATTCATTACATAGTGCCTGTTGATTTCTGTGGTAAGAGTGAGGACCTTTGCTTGATGTGCAGTACATAGTAAAAACTGACTTTCTAAACGAGCTTGCCTAAATCCAGGTCGGCGTCACAACATAAACAACTTTTAATTGAATTTCTAATTGCACTAAATACATGCGTTTAGTACGAGTATAACTTAGTAGAACACAACACATACAAAAGTACCTAGCAGTAGGAGTGTATGTATGCTACACACACATATGTTAAGACCTTTGTACCTAACTTAAAAATGGTAAATATATAACTATTAGTTCAAGTACCTTTTGAAGTCAATGTAAACAAGTGTCGTAAACGGAAACCAGGCGCGTGCATGTAGGTACCTTTATATGGGTACAGAAGTGGTTTCAATTTATATTTATACTGTGGAAGTGGTCAGACTGAGTCTAATGCTTATAGCCACGAAGCTAAAGCTTCATGCTTATGCTTACTATTATCATGTTGCTGACTGACCAACCTTTTTTATGTTCCTGACTTTTATATTAATTTTAAAATTAGACATTAAGAATCATGTTTATGTCAAGTAAAAAATGGTGGAAAAAAGAAGTTCAATAAGATTCCTTTACCTGAAATTATTGGAATATATTAAAGGATTAGACTCAGACTGACCACTTCTGTTATATATGATTAAATCTTCTTTTTGAAATATTCTGTCTGTTGATGAAAAAGTCATGGAAATATGTTAGTAGAGATTAGGGGTCTTGTTAGCTAAATCCATTTACAATCCAACATATTGTATCCATCATGAACTTATAAATAATGCCCTACTGGTGGGTGATAATACTGATGGATAATATTAGATAAAGCTATGACTGTCAAATGTGCACTGTTTGATCTTATAAGTGATAACATTAGTTTGTTTTCATTAACATTTAGATCTAGTTGAAGAAACATTTAGATAAGCCCTGTTGGTCAGCCAATAAACTTGAAACAGTGCATATGTAGGCCATATACCTTCCTACAGAGTGAATCACCGGCAAGCTTGCCAATAACATGACTTGCTAAATAAACATGTGGGTGGGACTGAGAAATAATAACAAAAATATTTTGGAGAACACCTTTTATTTTCTCAATAAAACAGAATATTATAATTTTTCTAGCTTGTGTTAAAAATGAAAAATTAATTAAAGAAATTAGTATCAATTAAATGAATATGCTGTTTAACATGGTGTTAGTTATGGGCAGGACTTCATAATCACAATACCCAACAATAGCAAACATAATACCCAACATCTAATACAAACCACTTTAAATATATCTTTAAAATATTTAAGACACTATATAGATTAACACTGTGGTGTATTTAAGGAATTTGGAATTGATTCAAAAAATAGCTTCATTTTAACAGTGTACCAACTGAAAATTTAAGGGTTTAGTTTGATATACAATATTTTATTATTGCTACAACAACTTACACGGCGGTTCTATGACAACTTCTTAGCTTTCTGGTAAAGAGTGTCGACAACCTTGCTCATATGGTGGATGGTCTCCAGGACAGTCTCATATGTCTTCTCAAGAGGGGATTCATCAAACACAATCAGCACCCCTTCACCTTGATCCAGTATCCCGTTCAGCTTCTTGTCCAAGATCATTTGGGACAGTTTCTTTTCTACTTGTACTACGGGGAGACGGATAGAACGAGCAACATGGTCAACCTGCACACGCATGTACGGTTCCACAATGCGACACAGATTCTGCTCCAACATAGTGTCATACAGGGCTCCGAGGTGGGCACGCACTACTGCGTCTTCCTCCAGTTCTCGTTTATAAGTTTTGAGTGCAACTTGGAAATCAGCTAGTGACCTTTTGTGGGAAGCAGTGGCCACAGCCCTCATGGCCTCCATCTCTTTGCCGGCGTATTTGAGAGCCGCTTTACTTCCACACACTGTACCCACATCCTCAGCCTGATTGAGCATAATCTTGGACAACAACATGTACTTGAGGGCAGTTAGTGCTTTAGGACTGTCTGCACCATCATATCCTTCAAATGCTTCATAAAAGTATGAGTAAGCGGTTTTAAAGTCACGCTCATCTGCAGCATGCAATATACCTGACTGTAGGTCGAGGGCCGCTTGCATTTTGGGAGGGCAATAGATCGCGTTGGCAGTAGTTCTGGCGGAAGTCAGGGAAGCACGGGCTTTCGGTAAATTGCTCAGTGCATGGTATGTTTTACTCTCTAAAAGTAGAACCTCAACAAGCAAGTTCTTATCGTCTAACTTTTTAAGTTCCTTGAGGAGGGCTGTGGCCAGTTCCAGAGCTTCTGTGTACATTCCGGTGTCGAAGTATAACGCTATCAGTCTCGCCTCGAGCGACTGTCGCAAGAACGTCCTCCGCTCTTCTTTTGCCCATTCTATACACTCTTTACACAGTTTCACTTCTATTCCAATACCAGCCTCCAAATCCAGGAAGAAATCAACCAAGGAACGCACAAGTTTTGCTGCCTTAGCTTTGCTGATGAGGCTTAGAAACGGTCTCGTGGAGTTGATAAGTTCGGCCAATTCCTTCGCCTTTCCCTCCTTCTTGTATTTCTCGCCAAGATTCAGGATCCCCTGTTCTTTAGCTCTTATATTTTCTTCGTCATCTTCAGGCAGTTCACCAGTGCTAACCATTTTGTCGGTCATGCGGACGTCTTCGTCTCTGTTCGTCGACGATGACACGCGTGATCTCTCAAATAACATCGCTCCAGCCATGGTTATATATTTTATATGCTTATACTATATTATTGTAATTGGTAAACTGTAAAATCTTGTTGAAACGAATACACTTTTTCTTTGTAATTTTGTGGATATTCGCAAAGTCATTGACGACCTCTTCGGAAACAATCTGTAGACGCGGACGGTGTTGCCACTATGTAATTGATTGAATTCCGAGACCATCAGAGACTAAACTCAAATAATAAAATACAAGAATAATTTATTTTTCTATGCGATACAATATTATCGAACTGTCGAACAAAACCTAGTTAACTAAATTTATGTATCAAAAGAGTTAAATAATAAAGTCAATTGCGAGTTTGTATGTAAATCGTTGTTTCGTTTCCATGGAATATATATAGAAATAATAAAAAACCATGGAGGCATTAAATATTTCATACTATTTGTGGCTCCTCTTACCTCTTCACCAAAGAGTATAATTAATTATATACAGTAAATCGGTGTTATTCCGGACATTTTTAAAATTCAAAATGTAATACTTCGTCAATCAATGATTATGTGTATGAATGCTAGATTTCAATCTAATGATGGGATTTGTAGAAAAATGTACAGGCATTTCCTTGAAAATAGCAAATATAATGCATGTCGCTAATAACCCGGCAAGGGGTATTATTTGGGACGTTTAAATATTTTGTTGATTTTTAGTAGATATAAATGATATAAATCGCCTTATTCATAAACTTAATTTATCATAAACACTGATTTAAAGTGTTCTGTCTCTTTCGCTCCTTGGAAAATAGCGTATGTCGGAAAGACACAATTTTTTATAATCGTTTATAAGGCCCTAAGTAAACAACTTAACTAAGTTGCGACTATTTCAGACAACACCTTAGGGTGCAATATAAAATCATCATAGAAAAAACCTTTAAGATTTTATAAAAAGATCTTTTTTGATTAAAATATTTTTAAAACAAATTAAAAACCGGCCACGCGAATATGGCTAAACCAATTTTTACTAATCACGGATTCTCAGCTATAAGAATCCGTTTGAGGGCACACAAGCATACACATCGACTTCAAACGTAAAATGCCATTTTTACGTGGGGGTTAAAAACAAAACTGCTACCTTCATAACAAAGTCTGTACTCATCATCTCCATTGCCACGCGATGACTGACCCAAATAACACCAAAAGCTGTCCCAAACAAAAAAAAGCTTAGTCAACTAACAGAGCATCGCAGTGTATTCCCGAATTACGGAACTTTTTGTTTGTTTTAATAATATTTTTCTAACTTCAATAGTTTTTGGGCTATAAATAAAAGTTATAGACCATGAAAAACCAACAAAAAAAATCATGTTTTGTACACCAGGATACAATTTATTTTCCTAACAGAAAATAGTGCCGAATGAAAAAAAAAATTAGTTTTCCCGAATAGCACCTGGAGTCCCAAATAACACCGGTTTACGGTATAGGGAAAAAGAGGGCCCTCTTGCAGATTTACATGCTAACTCTTTTAGGAGCGCCATCTGCATTTGTCTCCGAAAACAAACATTGGATGTTAGTATTGCTGTTAGTTGTTTACTTTTAAAAAAATATCATAACACAAGTTTAGTTCTAGAACGCTAATAATGTGAGACCAGCTCAGGCAACTGAGCATTGTAACATTTATATTGAAGAAAAATCTTTTAATACAAATAATGCGCCAGTGACAAAATTAGCAAACTAGGACTAAACTCATAATTGAAACACGAAAGTTAATTAATATAATAAGGTTAATAAATATGGTTAACACGAAGGAACAGCCAGCGTCCTTTCGCGAAATCGTTGCGGAACACTTCAGCTCAACGCAAATACCCACAACACAGCACTAGCGTCTTATTCGCAATAGGTGCCTCTGACGAAATAGTTGCGGAACACCTGGACTCAACACAAATCAGGAACTTTCGAAAACATGTAGGAGAAATCACCGAAAAAAAAAACTCTAGACCCTCTAGACACAAACAAAACGGAAAATTCAACGATGATAGCCGTCGCCCCGGTCTCATCCATTTTGAAATATTTTCAAATGATATTGATATGACAGTATTGACAGTCGACAGTCGACAGGCTGATATTAAAGTAATTGACAGTGATAAATTCACAAATCTATGGATGGACGAAATTCTTTGTTTTGTGTATTTAACTGCCATGTTGAGTGTATGTTATTTAAATATATACATTTTTCGTAATTCTAACTTTTTATGTTGTAATAACGGTAATACAATACAATAGGGTATTTCCATTGAGTTATATGTACTACGTACTAGAGAGGCTACGTCGAACAAAAATCGTGAAGAGATTTTTCTAATGACATTGACGGATAGGTCTAGTTGAATGACATTACTCGGAATTTAACAATAGAGATTATAAAAATCATCGTAGACCGGACTCTTAGTAGAAATATGTACCTAGTCTTTTTTTCAATAATCTCAGAAGTAAATTTTTATTTTTATAAAAAGTATGTACACGTAGTACATATAACTCAATGGGTATTTCAGAGATATTAAAAGTGTCCAATTTGAGAGATGAAATTAGTTAAATAACTAAAATTATGATCAAACCTGAAATCAGAATCAAAATCGATTAAATGCAAAAAATAATGAAATTATAAGCTCTGAAAGATTCTCTCCTTTCCCTTTTGTGACGTCACAGAGCTAGTAGTGCTGTCTCTGTCTAATCAGCAACTTTGACCGCCTCGCCTGTAACTCAGGAAATAATCTATACTTCTATACTAATATTATAAAGCTGAAGAGTTTGTTTTGTTTGTTTGTTTGTTTGTTTGTTTGTTTGTTTAAACGCGCTAATCTCAGAAACTACTGAACCGATTTGAATAATTCTTTTTGTAATAGATAGCCACATTCAACGGGAAGGTTATAGGCTATTTTTCATCCCGAAATTCCTACGGGAACGGGTACAACGCGGGTAAAACCGTGGGGCGCTGCTAGTAGCGATATAAAAAAACGGAATTTAGGCTCTAACATGTGATAAAAAGATGAGTTAATAGAAAGAATAGAAAAAAACGGTGAAATGCCGTATTGCCGTGCCGCTCGAAGTACCAACTGTAGATTACCCCAGGCCTGGCGGCATCGTCAGCGTGCAGTAACAAACGTAATAACTCATACCGCTGTAAATCCGTAATCATATTTTATTGGTTTGATTTTGCAGTTACCACGGCTATCATCATGTACGTCTGAACAAACATCATTTAATATAACCAAGAACTTTATGTGATACGTCCATGATAATAATGTATTTAAGTCAATACCTATTTAGTTTTTTTTATAGTAGTGTTATATTTCCTTATGGCTAAAATTTTCAGATGACGTCAGTGACATCAAGTATGATGATGCAAATTTATCCAAATCCAATCACAATGAAAATGCAATGCAACACAATAGCAATATAAAATAAACCAACTACGGTACACAAACAAGAAACGATTAAATTATTTGGATTTGGATAAAATATTATAATTTTATGGTAAGCTTTTTCCTGTGCAGCTCAACCAATCGTTAACACAATAAAATATAACAATATGGGTGACGAAGTTGTTGATAACCAATTACATTTGTTGTACGACATAAGTAAGGAAGTGAAACAATTTTATGAAACACCGATAATATTCTTAACGAAGAAAGATTATTCAGATGGAATTTTCAATACGCTATGTACGTTCAGAAATCACTTGGCGAACGATTCCAAAAAAGAATTAATGAATGATATTGTAGACTTTCATTTACAATGGCTTCATGCCGTAAATGAAATTGAAAACTTTAAGAAAGTTATTCCTGAAATTGCAAGAGATGAAATATATCAAGCAGTCAGTTATACTATAGATGCTATGGCATCTCGTTTAAAGTACTTCAATATTTACTTGGAAAAAAATATAATAAAATTACCTAATGCGGATCAATTGAATCTTAATGCAGAGTTGGAGATTGTAGAAAGCATGCATGCTGAGGTTACTCATGTTCTTTTGGAAAAACTAAAATGCTTTAGAAATTTTACAGGGGATTCGGAATTTATCCTTAAAGTTAAACAGGCTACAGATGAGCTTTTGAAATGGCTTGATAAAAGCAATGATAGTCTTTCCATTGTGCTAAGCAATTATGTAAATTGGCACGTTTCTTCTTTGTCTGAGGATTTGATTAAAACTTTGCAGGATATAGTAGATGAACTTGAAACGTCTAAATCTCCAAAAGCCCAAAATCTTATTAGTAGTTTAAAAGAGAGAGGTGAAGCTATAGGTTTCATGATTCGTTGTACTGCTGGACATGATGTTGAAATTAATACTGTACTTGAAAAGATAAATGTCCTCAATGATCAAATAACACTGCTTGAAAATGAAAAGTTATCATCAGCAGCAATCATGGCGATGTCTAATAAAAAAGAGTACTTGGAAAAAAGACTAAATTCAATTGAGAAATTAAAGACTACAATAAAAAACTTACATAATAGTGCTGATGAAGAAGTAGGAGAGGAAACTTGTGTCTGTGAAGATTTCTTTCAATTACGTATATTCAATCATGCACTACCTGTAGAAGATAGAGAAAAATTAGTTACAAAACTTTGTGCTTTGTGGGACACTGCTATTTTTGGAGTAAAAGGTGAAAAATCTATTATTTCAATTTTGAGCGCGGCAGATGTAAAGCAAGAATATAAAGACGACCTCGGAACATATACCATAGATCAGTATAGCCGAAAAGTGTATAAAATTCCAGAGAGTGATACATTATATCAGCCAAATGAGGTAAACCAACTAGTCCCATTATCTGACGATGCTGATCATGTTTATTTTTATGATGAGTGTGGACGATATTACGTAGACTCAAAAACTAAACAACGGGTTTACAAAGCACACGCTTCTGCCAGCGAGTTCATGATGGCTTCCACAGGAGTGTTGTTAAAAATTGCAGAAGAGAGAGATGGAATTAAGTATTATTATGATAACTTTGGTCGGTACTACATTAATGGAGAAGGAAAACGAATATATCGTGATCCTGATTCTATTAGTGAGTATGAATACGACGGACTAGGAAATCTTGTTCGAATTAGAAGTCAGACTGACCTGTTTATGCCATGTCCGGAAGATGAAAACGTAACCGAAGATTTTAACTATCTCAAACTGAATGTGGGGGAAGCACTGCGTGTTTGTATTGCCGAATGCGTCCTAATACAACCACCCGATCCAATTAAATATTTGTCCACTCGTTTAATTAAATATCGTGAAAATATAGAAGCTCACAACAAACGTGCTACAGAAAAAGATGAATTACAATTAGAAAGAGAATTTCTTGCCGCGCAAGAGCGTGCTGCAGCGGAAAAAGCGGCTTATGAAGCAGCTCTGCTGGCTCAGGGTGGCAGTGAGACTAGTTATGATTCTAATCTGCTGAATTACAAACCTCAATATTCAATTGACTCACGCGAATCCTAGACAAATTACGATGAAGTAATTTGCTAATGGTTCACCATTTTATTCAATGTTAAATTATAACTTTTTTAGAATTTAATTTTATTGATGAGTTTTGTTACTTACCTACTGAATTAAATTATTGTTTTAGTCCTTCGATCAACAAATTGTTGATCGAAGTTTTAGTCACTGGAATTAATTTGATATTTTAAGTTAGAAAGAAGGATGAAATGTTATTTTTTATTAGGTAATTAAAATAAAGCTTTTTAATTTATGTACTTAAGTGCATATTTATTTTATTTACCTACCTTTCGTACCTTCGTTAGGGTCGGTTCATATCTGATGGAACATGCGTCGCGTATTATCGGTCGCGGAACACCAGAATAGACACAACACTGGACCGTTCACACTCAAACGATGATACGTTAGTGCGTCGAGCGTACAGCGTCTAATCCGTTTCCGTCAACGCATTATCGGTCGACGTAAGAGCGCCAACGTCTCACGTGCCACGCGCTACGTATATTTTGATTGATGCATTCAGACTAGGCGTAACATCAGCAGAGATCGTTTGGGTACAGGTCGTTCCAAGTTTTTTGAATGTTTTTTTTTTAATTTTCTTCATTTTAAAATTCAATTTCACACAACACAACCTATTACTAAACGTAGAAACTGACTGACTGTGATTGTGGCAGCAGGACGGTTGATACGCCCGACGCATTTTCCGTATGACATGAACCGACCCATTCGACCGAATAGACGCGACCGATGATACGCTCGACGCATCTTCCGTCAGATATGAACCGACCCTTACCTTTCGCGCTCGTAAACCAAGTTTCAAATTTAATCCCATGGACGTTTGATCACGTTTTCATGTCTATTCGATATGGCAACCTAATTTTAGAATTAAATTAAAATGACATCTGTGGAAAAGTGTTGAAGTCTGACAGTCATTCTTCTACAGGTGCTAGACAGTGACGTAAGGGGACAGGTGACGTCTGGGGCATTGGCTTGGCTTGGCATTGACAGCTGGTATTTCCTTTGCGTCTGCCTTGCTTTGCTTGCTTGCTTTGCCTTTGCTTTGCCATGGAAGGGTCGGCCATTTGTGAAATTATTTTTCACCGAGTTCAATTTATCGAGTTATTGTAGTCGCACATCTGTTTTGAAATAACATTACACGGCTTTATTGTTTACCGTTAATATATTATTGTTAGATAAGTACGTTTCTCGAATTGGATCTTGTTGTATTGAAATAAGTAATATAAAGAAAGAGAGATTGCAAATCAAAAACAATTTCTAGTGCCTACGTATTTCCTACAGTGTTTGAACTTTTTGTGAAGAATCTTCGAAATTAATTAACTAAATGACTTTGAATGTGGTTTTCTCTTCGTTGTGCCAAAGGTGTAACTAATATGAAAATTAATGAAGTGAAACTTTCGTCAAGTGCTTGAAGCCTTCAAAATTATCGAGTGATTGGTTCAATGGGATTTGTTGGGTGGTGATCAGTGAGTCGTGATGGGTCCTCGTCCGCCACCGCCGCCCGGCCCTCCGCCACCGCCGGGGCCGCCGCCGCCGCCCATATTCGGTGGAGGCGCTAAGGGTGGTTCAGGGGATAACAGGAATGCCTTGCTCAGTTCTATAAGGCAGGGGACTAAGTTAAAAAAGACTGTGACTGTAGACAAGAGTGGACCTTACATACCGGGGCAAGTGTCAAGTGGTAGCAGTAGTTCTTCATCAAGTGGGGGAAGTGTGCGAGGTGCTGCACCCGTTCAGAATGGAGGTGGGCCGCCCGGGCTCGGCGGGCTCTTTGCCGGTGGCATGCCGAAGTTGAGAGCCACAGGGAAGCTAGCAGGTAACTGTGATATCATTCTATATTAGATGGTTTGGCTCGTGTCAAGATTTACATGTATTATATGGGCCGGGGAATGTAAAATTCTCTCTGCTTTCTTCCTATAATATTACTTGAAAATTTTACTAAGAAATAGAAATTACACTACTTCACTCATTTATTTTATACATTGGACTTGCAATTTCTTCAAAATCAATATTCAAATAGTGCTGTTATATTAGTTACTAGCTTTTGCCCGCGGCTTCGCTCGCGTGGAATTTAGTCTGCCGCATTAAGTTTCGTAATAAGAAAATTTATAAAACCTTTCATCCCCTATTTTATCCCCTTGGGGGTAGAATTTATCAAAATCTTTTCTTAGAGGATGCCTACGTCATAGTAGCTATATGCATGCAAAGTCTCAGCCCGATCGGTTTAAAATTGACAAAGTTTCATACAAACTTTCATCCCCTATTTTATCCCCTTGGGGGTAGAATTTATCAAAATCCTTTCTTAAGGGATGCCCACGTTATAGTAGCTATATGCATGCACAATCTCAGCCCGATCGGTTTAAAATTGACAAAGTTTCATACAAACTTTCAACCCCTATTTTATCCCCTTGGGGGTAGAATTTATCAAAATCCTTTCTTAGGGGATGCCCACGTCATAGTAGCTATATGCATGAACAATCTCAGCCCGATCGGTTTAAAATTAACAAAGTTTCATACAAACTTTCAACCCCTATTTTATCCCCTTGGGGGTAGAATTTATCAAAATCCTTCCTTATGCCTACTTCATAGCAGCTATATGCATGCAATGTCTCAGCCCGATCGGTTTAAAATTTACAAAGTTTCATACAAAATTTCATCCCCTATTTTATCCCCTTGGGAGTAGAATTTCCAAAAATCCTTTCTTAGTGTGCACTTACATCACTTGAAGAACCTTCCTGCCAAATTTCATGCTTCTAGGTGTAGCGGTTGAGGCTGTGCGTTGATTATCAGTCAGTCAGGACTTTGAATTTTATATATATAGATTAAATACTAGTTTTGTGACGGCTTGTAGTATTTAATATAAACATGTCAATTGTACATACATTTTCTATTTAATCAATATCATTTAAGTAGATGCTTGATAAAACTGATAAATTAATATGCGGTGCTTATGATTGGTACACATATGTTTCAAATTTACTTACCTAGTTTATTTATTAATAACTAGCGGCACCCCGCAGTCCTACCTGCATTGTGTACGTTCCCGTCAGAATTTCTGGTTGAAAATATAGCTTATAACCTTAAAAAAATAATTATTGAAATCAGACAGGTAATTCCCAAGATTAGCTTGAACATACAAACAAACAAACTTTGAATACCTCTTTATACTATTAGTTCAGATCAGGACTTGATGAATTGATTTTTATCATTAGAAAACCCCATAATTATCAGAAAATTATAATTATACAACAACCAAATAAAACTTAAAATAGAACGAGACTCATAACTATGTTACTACCATATATTAATTTTCCTGAAATTGATTTATTTCCATTAATGTGGCTCATAATTTATTTATTTAAATGAGGGTTATGTTACGTTCATAAGTACTCAAACCTCATTAGATGCATTATTTAATAATGATTTATTTCCTATCCTCATAAATACTATTAGAATTGATTTATCCTTTAAACACCCCTAAGAAGGTCATAAATATTATTAGTATTATTTATATTATCTACTAGCAGTGCCCTACGGTATCACCTGTACTGTACCGATACCTGAGATGATAATTTTGGCATGAAACATAGTCACAAATCATCCTCTTGAATCACTCTCCTTGTTCGTAAAAACCCCATAAAAATCCATCCAGTGGTTTTTGAGAAAATCAATTACATAAAGACAGATCTTTTGCAGTCTTTTCTCACATTCAAGAAACTTAGCAAATTAGCTTCAATGGAAACAATATTCAAACCAAAATCTATTTCTTCCAAGTTTAAACTCAAACTACTTTTTATCAGGTCCAATACCAAATGGTCAGATCAGGACAGAGGCCCCCCGATTCGCTCCCCCTCAAAGCCAACCAAAGACGTCCCCCGAGCGGGTCCGACCAGGGGTCCCTCCCGCGCCTCCCAATGTCGCCGCACCTAACGTGAGCGCTCTCTCCGCCGTCATCTCGGAGTGCTTCGCGAACAGAGAGCCCCCCAGGGAGTCTCCAAGGGAACCCCATACGAGACCTGCGAGGAGACAACCCAGTGATGTGAGGGTTAGAGGACCCCCGCCGCAGCCGCCGGTACAGAAGCCGGCAATGCCTTTGGTGAGTTTTTGATCTAAGTCAAGCTATTGCCATAGGTGAAAATAGAAATATGTCTGGGACTATCTTTAGCTCCCTGGGTTGAATTAAAATAACTTAGGCTGGGACTCTGACTTTTAACTGTTTCTTAGAAAGTAAAGTTAGGTAATATTTTTGTCCAGTGGATATTGTTTATGGAAAGCAATGTTTCGTAAAGTTAAAAAACGTCAAGATTCCTGTTCCACCATATATTATACCAACTCTTGCATACACATCGCGCAACAGACACTGCGCAATGCAAACCATGACAAAATTGGAGCTAGAACTCCAAATAAAATACAACAATACATAATTAAAAGTACACTATTCACTGCGACCTTTTGATAACTACTGCGCCCTCAATAAGCGACATTTTATCGCCGTTTCCCAACTTCCCTATGATCCAGGTTAACGATAAATGGCAGTAACCCGGTTAGTTCTATAACAGGGACGGATGTTGGTTTCAATACGATGGGGGGCGGAAGCGAAGTTGGAATTAATTATATTATGATTCTGTCAGTAAGATTTCAGTAGAGCTCTTTTTGTCTTTTATATCTTCTTTTTATAATGAAATAGATCAAAGAGTCTTGAGGGAAAAATGAAGACAAAACCTTTGTTTTGGTGTGCATCTTTATGTACTACGGACAAAATCTTCTCTTAAAGTGTAGTACGATTACGTTATATTTTTGCGAAAACAAGCGTGACTTGTTACTTACTTTATAATACATTTACATATTATAAACAAAGCTATAAAATACCTCATTTCTCAATTAATCTGGTCTCGATATACATACCTTTGAACCGTCTTCTCCTTAATACGCCCCTGTTCTATACCTAATGGATATCTTCATTCTTTATTTAGGACGTCTACAGAAATAGACAACAGACTCGATAGTAGAAGCCTATTTCTTATGAAGGTTTTCAAATACATACATATGTATACGTTTATTTTAACCTCCCCGAATGGGTTTTGTATATAGATATTTAACTGGAACTACAGTTATTATTTATTTAAAACGGGAACTTACGTACGACGGAGACTACTGTCGAGAGTTCCTCGACACGTTTCGGCCACATACGGTAGCCTTCATCAGGAGGTGGGTGAAGCGCTCGCGACAGCGTCTCTCCCCGCACTGCCGGCCGCCGCGGATTATTATGGAACTACAGTTATTTACTAAAACTACTTCATTTATTAGAAAGCTTCCCGAGGCAATACATGGTCGGGAATTATAAATTAATAAGTATAACTATTTCGTCGAGATAATTATACACACATCCGTAGGGAAATGAATAACTTAAGTATTTTTGTTCGTAATTATGAAATCCTCGATTTCAGTCATTTCCTATCGGCCAACTATTGCGTGGTATCATAAAAGTAACCTGTCCAGTCTAAATATAAATTAAATTGTTTCTAAAAACATCCTTAGGGATGTGTGGGCTTACAAACTATAAATGTTCAACTTAAATCCAATAAATAATGTTGGTATTAAAAATATCCTTAGCGGGATTCTTGACACTGAATTAGTCATCTGTAGTATAGCATTACGTATATTTGTATGTGGGGTTTAATATAAAGAACTATCAATACGATTTCAAATACCTTTTTGTACATAATTCAAAAGAAGGGAAAGAGACTGGACTTCTTTTCATCTGGAAATTCTCGGGATTTATCCTATAATACGGGTAAATCCACAGAGCACTGTTAGTTAATGTTCTACTCTCCAATCCTATAAATTATGTATCTGTCTTTATCAAAAATAGCCTTAGCGGGAATCTCAACATCGAAGTTGTCATCGTCAATAATGAAACGAATCCGTGGGTTAAATAATACCTTCGTGTGTGGGTGTTGGGCCAGAATCGGCACAAACAGTTTATATATATTATCAACCTTGCCCACACTGGGCTCTAAATCTGTTCATTTAAGGTTTCTTTGTAGTTTCAACATGATGTTTTATTTTAGAGATATGAGTGTCTGGGGCAGATGTTCGTTGGTTTTTTGTCATGTTTGTGTTATATTTTATGCATTTCGTTATGTTGGCATTAACTGCGTTCTTTAAAGCTGGTGTATGTTATCTTGAGCTACGTTTAAGATTAAGGATTTAATTTCGCTGAAGGACAAAAGCTTATCTTTAAACAAGATTATTTATTAGGTACTCATTGTTAAAAAGTTCTATCTTTTATTAACTTACTCAATTCTCATGCTATCTATAAAACATACTCTCTTTGCACTACTTGTATAGATTAAGATAATACCGATCTGCAACACTATGTTTCCGAATAACATTCTATTAAAACGTATTCTCTTTATCAATCGTTATCACATTTCGTTCAATCGAAATCATTATCGGTTTAGCTATTTTCGATAGAGCATTCATTTTGAAACAATATATTGGTAATATAATACGAATATATATGAAATTGTAATGAGATCTACGGTAAATGGAGGACGACAATGTGTACTGGTATTTGCCTCGGGTAAGGATTATTGTTTTTATCTTATTAAAGCTATGTTTATTATTTTAATGAGCCTTAGATTATAATAGGCGTGTTAGGAAACATGTGCTATCTGAAACCTGATAACGCTTTACTTAATTTGTTGTTTCATTTTGATGGCATTATTGCAGTTTATATACTTTATATATACTATTAGCTCCGAGACTAACAAATAAAGAAGAACGGCTGACTCGCGGGGTTTTTTTTACTATGGATCATTTCGCAATAGTCGCTAGTTGGCAGACCCATACAATACATCTAAGAATTGCACCAAGCTGAGATTTACTCGCGTTATAATCGTTTCTATGGGAATTATCAGGTGAAAAGTACTCGACAGTGAATGCATAAACTATATGTGCAAAACATTTATTTATATGCATTTTTGAAATATCAGTACCAGAGATTAGAGTACTCATTTAAATAAACAAAGAATATACCTCGAGTTTTACCTCCATAATCATAAACGATATTTAAACACTGTTTTAAAGTGTTGTCTCTTTCGCTCTTTGGCAAATAGCGTATGTCGGAAAGGGACAAACCATTTTATAGCTAAAGTGTTGTTAATAAGCGCTTATGAATATGGCCCTTATTATATAAGTAGTTATTAAATAACATTATACGCGTATTTAAATTGTCGTCGAAATAATTGTATCCACGATAGCATAACTTTCATTTTCATAACAGTATGTATCATCCGTTATGAATGAACCTATGACATCATATCTTTGTAATATTAAATTGAGCAATTTAGATTCATATTTTTTTTAACTAGCAACGCTTCGTGTTTAACCCGTTTTCGGGGCAATTTCGAGGTAAAAAGTAACCTATAACCTTGTTCTTAAATGTGACTATTAAATTAAAAAGATTATTTTCAAATCTGACTGGTAGCTCCAGATATTGACCCATACATACAAATGTTATCTCTTAAAATATGAGTACATATAGATATAAAGACAATAGTGTTTTGGTAACGGGTGTTTTATCCTACTTCATAACAGGAAGATACTCTATTTAACCTCTATTTACATTTGGGTACGGATGCGAAAACCAAAAGTATAAAAACATATGCAGTAGGTAACACTGAAGCAAGCTAGGTTCCTAGTTAGCTTCTTAATTAGGAAAGCCATTTGCTACGACTTAATTTAGGCATGTGTTAGGCATTGCAAAAAACATGCCCTAACCAGGATTCGATAAGAGGAATATGACACTACTTGATAAAGTATTATATCTTCTGACTACAAAATCATCTAGCATTCATAGATGGGAAACCATTTTCGGTGACATAAATTACCGATTTAATATGTAAAATGAATTCAAAATGCTCGAGCCAGGATTCGAACACAGGAACTGAATTTTATAAATATTTTTAGGGTAAATCACTACCAACTCCTCGATATCGGATGCGGTGGTAAATCAGGATATTGCAGAAGGGGGACTCGGTTTCCGGAGCGATGTGCGTGAGCATATGGACGGCCGAGTTATAATTGCGATATTATGTTAAAATTGTTGCCTGTTTATTTTTGAGTATCTATAGGTACTAATATTATAAAGCTGAAGAGTTTGTTTTGTTTGTTTGTTTGTTTGTTTAAACGCGCTAATCTCAGAAACTACTGAACCGATTTGAATAATTCTTTCACTGTTAGATAGTCTATTTATCGAGGAAGGCTATAGGCTACATTTTATCCCGGATTTCCTACGGGAACGGGCTCAACGCGGGTAAAACCGCGGGGCGCTGCTAGTATTGGTATATTGGTCGACCCCGATGTCGCCCACCTTCGGGGAGCCACTGTGATGTGGGAATAAGGTACCATAGCGAAATAATGAGCAAAACACATAGCTTTGATGAAAAGGCACTATTAGTAATGTTCGGAAGAGTCGTCATTGGCGAATCAATTCTTTGTGGGAAATATCAAATGGAAAACCCGGGACAAAAGTGTTTCACAAACTAATATTGTCTCTGTTTCTGGGAATTGGAATAAACCCAGTTTAGGTCCTTTTCCTTACCTAAAGTACATATATAATAATAATTCATTTCCACATTTAACTAATTATTTCACGTAGGTATTTTTGCTTTGTAATTATTCTTAGTAAATAAATAATATGTATAACGTCAGGAAAGAAACCACAAGGAACCGGGAAGGATAATTTTCTGCACCTTGTACTTGAATGTAAAGTCATCTGACGCATAATAATTTCTTACGAGGATTGTACTTTATATATTTACTTCTATACAATAATAACGAAATACCATTAACCTAACTAAATTATTTCACTATCGGTGCGTCGCGGATATGAAGTAGTTCCCGTAGGAATTATAAGATGAAAAGTAACACAAAACCTTTCTGGTGAATCACTCTACCCATCGGTGTAACTCACATGCAAATCTGTTTAGTAGTTTTTGAGTTTGTTGCGAAAAGACGAATTGGCAGACGCCGCGAACTTTTATTTTATAATTTTTAACCAAAGAAGTGTGTAAAACAGATTTATGTTGTTACAAGAAAATAATAATAGCCCATTCCTTCTCACCGTATTATTAACATTCAGCAAGACATTTCTGCTGTAGAGGCCGAAATGTAAAAAAAATCTGATTGTGTCGTTTAACTCCTTCAACAAACAAAAATCAAAATCAGTAGTTAATAACTGTTAGACCTATTAAACCATGACATGTTTAAGCACTCAGTTATCGCATTAGTTTTAATTAGAAACCTTGTCTTGACATTCATTGTTCATGCCGAAGCTATGCGGTCATAGGCGAGCGTTTTTCCATCGCTCTTAGCGAGCACTCTTGAATTTTAATCAGTTATCGTTACGACAGATGTTGACGCCTAATTCTTATGGCGCACGGTGTGTGTACATTGTGTATTGTTTTCACTGGTTTTTACGCGCAATTTTATCTATTATAGGACAACAACAAACAAACTAAATGTTTTTATGTTACGGCTTATTTTAGTGGTGTAAGTGCCTTACGTGATTTATTTTACTGTAAAAGTCAAGTGGTAATGAAATATAGGTATTTCGTGGGTTTACAACAACCAAAATTAATTAAATGTTCTTAAAACTCGATTACGGTTAATTTCAGCAGGTACTTTACGTTTTTTTCTCTTGCCAGTAACATTGTATTAACGAACACCTATATATTGAACTAAACTGCATACCGCCTTATCGATTGCAAATCAAATCATCTAGATTAGTCATACATACCAGAAGGAAATAAGAAATAAATGTTCCACACGACCGTGAAAATATGCAGATAAATGAATAATATTACAAGATCATTGTCTCTTCCATGTGGAAGATAAAATATCTTTGTTTTATAGGAAGGATGTAATGTCACGTTTTATTGTTTGCGTTCTTGTTTATCAGAGTTTCTGTATACACTATGAACCCTTTTGAATATTCCACGGGCTGTTGAAATTATTTATTTATTTAGTACAAGCACAGGTCAACGGTATATCCGGATTTTAAACCCCGTCCCAAAACGAAGGGTGTAGTTAATTTAACGCAGAGCACAAAATACCCATTGGGTCGAAATGCGTTTGCAGTTTGGACTTGGTGTGGTAACAATATATGAATAAGAGATTCTTGAATTACCGAAAGTAAGATACGGTTTGTGTCCTAATACCAATCAAATAACATAATATACTAGTTGGTGATCAAAAACATAATTCGCGGTAAAAGAGAATTTATCTACACTAATATTATAAAGAGGAAAACTTTGTGTTGGTTGTAATGAGTAGGCTCAAAAAGTACTGGACCGTTTTCAAAAATTCTTTCACCATTCGAAAGCTACATTATCCACGAGTAACATACGCTATTTTTCATCCCGAAATTCCCACAGGAATGGACACAACGCGGGTAAAACCGCGGGGCCCTGCTATATCACATAAAAACAAAACAAAATCGAACTTTTCATCATGGGCGAGTGCGAAATTTCGCCCTGCAAAGGGCCACCGACGTACCTTGTTTAGTCTTTCGTTAAAACTGTAACAATACACAAACAAACATTAAACATATTAATATTTTCACTTGCAAATTATCATACAAACAATATTAGCGTATTATAAAAGTTAATTGGTCGCAGTAAAGGGGCTACAATCCACAATGCCTTCACTAAATGTAAACGCTTTCAATAGAATCCGTAGAACGGAGAACATATTCAAGAGTTGCGCAATAGCGCAACTCTTGAATATGTTCTCCGTTCTACGGATTGAACGAGTAAGTTTATTCGTTAATGATATACGGTAAATCAAGTTTTCATAACAAATCCAGGATATAAAACAGGGGACATAAAACCTTCGTCTTGAATCGCTCCGTAATTAGTGAAAACTGCATCAATATTCATTCACTAGTTTTGGAGGTTAGCGTGAACATACTGACATGACAGGCACAGACATGGCGGCGAAATGCATTTTATATACTGTATAAAGACAAAGATGTTATGATTAAGATGTTATATGTATTGTTTGAATTGGTGAATTCATCGATACCTACATAAAATTGTGTAACATTTCGCCCATTCATTCCCACCAGATTGAATGGGCGAAATGTTAAATAATTTTGAATCAATGGCGATTCTCGCTCACCTTGGGCGGTGGAGGCCTCGAGACCGATCCTCAAGTCCATGTTAATTTGGACATAACTACTGATTTGTACGTACGGTTTCGCATAAGTTTTGCGAAATTGGGTTTATTCCAACCGACTGAGTTACTTTATTGGTTAATTTTCTATGATGTTTAACTTAATCTATACTAAAGAGGCGAATTGAATAATTATTTTTGTACTAGATAGCCATGTCAACGAGAAGGTTATATGCTTATTTTTCATCCTGAAATTCCCATCTATACTATTTTAATAAAGCTGAAAAGTTTATTAGAACTTTGGAATTACCAGTCGAATTTGAAATAGTGTTTTTGTATTGAAAGCTACATAATCTACTTTTTTTATCCCAACTGTGGTTTTAACCGCTGGTTTTGTCGAATTTGAAATAGTGTTTTTGAATTGAAAGCTACATAATCTACTTTTTTATCCCAACTGTGGTTTTAACCGCTGGTTTTGTCGAATTTGAAATAGTGTTTTTGAATTGAAAGCTACATAATCTACTTTTTTATCCCAACTGTAGTTTTAACCACTGGTTTTGTCGAATTTGAAATAGTTTTTTTGAATTGAAAGCTACATAATCTACTTTTTTATCCCAACTGTGGTTTTAACCGCTGGTTTTGTCGAATTTGAAATAGTGTTTTTGAATTGAAAGCTACATAATCTACTTTTTTATCCCAACTGTGGTTTTAACCGCTGGTTTTGTCGAATTTGAAAAAGTGTTTTTGAATTGAAAGCTACATAATCTACTTTTTTATCCCAACTGTGGTTTTAACCGCTGGTTTTGTCGAATTTGAAAAAGTGTTTTTGAATTGAAAGCTACATAATCTACTTTTATATCCCAACTGTGGTTTTAACCGCTGGTTTTGTCGAATTTGAAAAAGTGTTTTTGAATTGAAAGCTACATAATCTACTTTTTTATCCCAACTGTGGTTTTAACCGCTGGTTTTGTCGAATTTGAAAAAGTGTTTTGGAATTGAAAGCTACATAATCTACTTTTTTATCCCAACTGTGGTTTTAACCGCTGGTTTTTTTCTCATGAAATTCTACCTTTAAAGGTTTTCATAATCTAATTCTAAAGCATGCTCTAATGCAATATATATATCTATGTCTTCAGAGAAAGATGCAATCATTCACTGAAGGTACTCACAAACAAATGAAAAAATCATATTCCTTTGTTTATTTACACTATCGAAGCTTTAACTACTAAACATCAGACTCTGACTAATACAATGACCACATAACAGTGAGACCTCAAGACGTCACACCAGTTTCCTTAGAAGCCTTCGCCTCTGAGTCAATGATGACAGTCGCTGATGATTCACGTGTAATTGACATTGATGATTCAAACAGAAACATGGCATACATTTTAATTTTACGTTAAATTGTGTTTACATGTTGTAGGGATGTGTGAGATCAGTCGGACAATATAGGCAAAGTAATTTATTCTATAGTTTTTTTTTGGTTTATTTTAAACCTAACCGGAGGGAAGTCACAGGTAAGGCACCCGTTTCCCACTTCCCACTAAGACAGTGTAGCGCAAAGTGGAACTCAATTGTAATGCAGATTTAGAGCATGAACATGCCAAATACAATCGAATATCATCTATACTAATATTATAAAGCTGAAGAGTTTGTTTGGTTTGTTTGTTTGTTTGTTTGTTTGTTTGTTTAAACGCGCTAATCTCAGAAACTACTGAACCGATTTGAATAATTCTTTCACTGTTAGATAGTCTATTTATCGAGGAAGGCTATAGGCTACATTTTATCCCGGATTTCCTACGGGAACGGGCACAACGCGGGTAATTATATTATATGAGCCTTAAGTTTCCCACTGTTGGGCAAAGGCCTCTCCCCATTTCCAAACTAAGCTCTAAGCTTGTAATATGGAATCTAACTAACTGATACTACTGCATATGCATACACAAATCTATACTAATATTATAAAGCTGAAGAGTTTTTTTTGTTTGTTTGTTTGTTTGTTTGTTTGTTTGTTTGTTTAAACGCGCTAATCTCAGAAACTACTGAACCGATTTGAATAATTCTTTCACTGTTAGATAGTCTATTTATCGAGGAAGGCTATAGGCTACATTTTATCCCGAAATTCCCACGGGAACGGGCACAACGCGGGTAAAACCGCGGGGCGCTGCTAGTACTTTATAAGAATATATAATTGACACCCAGACGTCGTCGCCAACAACTATGTTTTTACATATTGTTGACTCTGGGCGGGAATCGAACCCGCAACCCCCGACACAGTAAGCGCTCTCACTGCCACTGTGCCAACGGGCTTGTCAAATGAAGTGTAGATCCGACTTAACTACCCGATTGGAAAAGTCAAATGAGGAGAATTGGTTAGTTACCCGATTGACTTTTTTGTTTGCCGAATACTGCCGAATCGACAATATCGTAACAATCTGTGTGCGACAACCCTAACGATTCTAAAAAATCTCAAATCTAACAAGCAGAAGTGATATTTATTAATGAAACAGATCACACAATCTAATGATATGACTAACAGGGGTCAAGGCCCAGCCTGTGTCGTTGGAACAAGTGACACAAGGCGCTCCCTCTTGAGTCATCGTGATAAACGTATCGGCTTTGACCACAGTAATCGTTATTGTTTACAACAGGGACTGATTAAGGTGAAGTTGTTAGGGCTTGTGGATTTTAGGGTCTCAGGCGACATTCATTTGATTTCTTCAACTAAGCGCGAGGTTTCTTGTTGGTATTTGACGGCTAACTCTTTTATGTACTACTGCTATTATCTATGATTATGTGATGAGTGAGTTAATATTGTATACTCTCTTACACATACGCCTAATATTCCTCACTGTACTGGTATCTTCGGCGAGACGAGAGGCCTTTGCCCAGCTGTGGGCATACAGGCTAATACTATACTTTTTTTAAAGATCAAATAAGAGACCAGTTAAAAATGGAAGATTTTAATTAGCTTCATTTTTTATATACCACTATTTTTTAAACTACATTATCCATTAGTAATTTCAACAAATAGTCGTTATTGAACTGTAAAATGTAGAAATAAAATAACTTTAATTTTTAAGACCTACAAAGCACTTGTTCCCCAGAATACCTTCAACAACGGAAGTTTTATTCTTTAAACCATAAAGGTCCCTGAATATTTAGCCCAGAATTGCGGCCTTGGTTACACAAAGATGGCTCTGTGCATAATGTGTAACATTTATCATTCATGTATATGACACTCGTTTGGTGTTATCAAAACAAGTTAACGATTATATAATTGTATCTGTGATTTGACTTCATTATGATAATGTACTTCTAAGCTGTTAAGATCAACCTTTATCTACAAGCTTAGCTATTTATTATAGCAAAGTGGCTTATTTGTAAACATGTTTTGCCATAAAGTTTACAATTTGCTGTGATTTTCTTTATTGTACATTCTACGTATATTAACGCTTTATTTAAGTCAGCTTTTTACTCGTCATTTATCTTTACAGCGCAGAACTTTTCGAATATAATACATATGTTGTTGTTTCGAATATAATACATATGAATAATTAATTTGATTTCTTTTTTAAACCGATAATTTAACATGCCTTAGGGTACTTTATCACCAGAGTTTTGCGTTACTATATAACGTTTGTTATTTACCAACCATATCAAACGTAGCATTCACCATCTCAGAAAGGCACAGCATCGTTTGAACCGGTGTTATTATATTATCCAATATATACAGTATATAAAAGTGCACTCCGGGAGTGCAGGCAGAAGTGAAAACTGGAATATTAACGTCAAAACGTCTTACGAATTTTCCATCCGGTCACGTGACACCTACAAAAAAGTGCTAAACAACGGCGCTAAAGAAGTTTTCACTTCCAAAATATTTGTTCATACTTATCTAAATTCTGCTCACTGGTATAAACCTCTAAAACCTTTCCTCGTTGTTACCCTAATATTTAAACCCTTTACTCATCAGCCAATTACCGTGTTTCCAGAGCTCTTCCGACTCGGTGCTCACGACCGGATCGATAGCGGAGCGCATCACCACCCTGCAGTCGCAGGGGGGCGACGCGCCGCAGCCCAATGTCACCACCCTGCAACGGAACAAGAGCTCGCTGCACTCCGGATCACAGGCTAACCTTGGTAATTATGAGGGTTTGTGATGGTGCTATGACACTGTATACTCTATTTTTTCTTATCGATTCGATCGATTTTCCAGTCGAAGACGACCATTTCTGAAGAGGAAAAAGTTTTTGTGATTTTATTTCATTCTTACCCTATCTCCAAACCTTTTTCCTCTTCAGGAGCAATCGTCGATATTAGTCCACATTTTAAGACTCGTAAGAAAAAATGTAGCGTAGGCAGAGTAGCCTAATTTAGCTTCGGTTCCACCAGCGCGATACAAGAAACTGTAAGAGTGTTGTCTGAACTAGCTGCTGTTTCACCAGCGCCCTTTATAGAAGGCCTTTATTGGAATTATTAATTCCCCGCGGTTTTGCCAGCCCCAACCATAGATCTGCTAGGATGCATGATGGAACTAATCTTTGCTCGATTACGTTATTTTTTTCGCTATTCAATTTTTTTTTAGTGGGGTCGCGCCAATAAATTCATAACTTTATATTTCTACTATCTAAAAATAAGTCGGGTTTTCCTTCCTGACGCTATAACTCCAGAACGCACGAACCGATTTCCACGGTTTTGCATTCGTTGGAAAGGTCTCGGGCTTCGTGAGGTTTATAGCAAAGAAAAAAAAATCCCACGGGAACGGGGACGCTGCGGGTGAGACCGCGGGTCACAGCTAGTTATGACATAAATCTTAACACATCGTCCCAAAGCTGGGCAAATGTTTTTCCCAAATTATCGCAAACTGTCATTCGCGGACTCCTACCACTGAAGAAGAAGACCACTGTCGAAGGAAGTAAGAAAAAAAAACCAAAAACAAAATCTCGTCGCCATCTTAAAATTATCTTTTATAGAATTTCCCGCCAACGCCCCCGCGCCATTAAAATTCTCACCGGTTTCTCTATTTTAGGTTAATTAAATTATCTCGAACCTTAATATTGCCAGTAATCTAATGATTCCATTAACATCGGCAGTACACGTTTTTGTGTCATTACGTTGTTAAAACGTTGCGTGTGAATCTATTGTCTTGTCTCGTTATTTGTGGAGTTGCGTAATACTTGAATAGATTCTAGAGATATGAATAGGTTAAATTGAATACTAACCTAGGTTTATAAACTTGAATATCTAGGATGAATGGTTAGATGAATAATGTGTCAGTCCTGGTTACCGTATATCTTTAGTAGTAAATATGTTTTTACTTTTCTTCTGTATAGAGCCGGAAAACTTTACTCTATACTTTCGGGACTTTCCTGTGGTATATAGACTTTATAGACTTAAGGCCTTAGAGCGTTTGTCCACCGCCGCCGGCACCGGACCGTCACCGGGAACGAGATTATTTCGGCCCGAGTTTATTATGACGTGACGGATGTGCGGTGGACACGCGGCTAAAGCAAAACGCTCTAAATGTATCTACCGCTACTTCGGCGCCGTCATCTCTTTCCCGGTGACGGTCCGGTGCCGGCGGCGGTGGACAAACGCTCTTATTCATATCATAAACGTTTATTAAAAGAATTTTAACTATCAAATGTTTTGTCCCTTTCCGACATACGCTATTTTCCGAAGAGCAAAAGAGACAAAACACTTTTTAACAGTGATTTAGTTCAATAGCGTTTAATAAGGCGGATAGTATCTTAACTTATAGGACTTTGAACTACATGCATTATTGTAAAGTCAAACAGGTCGCACTTATTACTCGAACATAATACACATTCTATCACAAATGAATAGTATGCGACTACTCACTTCAAAATGCAAAACATAAATCACAGGAACTTTTAACCGATTAGTTGGAAAAACAACCAATATTTAACCTCAACAATATTTAACCAAAGGAAGTTCTTAATTACGTGCTTTGTTTGTTACCTGATATCTTCGTCATTTATAAACCGACTTATTTTTTCGGTCCCATCTTAACCCTTTTATAAAAAGTGGTTCTTGTAAGAACTAGTTATATTGGAAGTATAATGTAGACCTGAAATTCTGTACATTCAACATACTAAACCGTTCTCTCCCGTGTCCAGGAGGCAGTATGACGTCGCTGTCGTCGGCGCCGCCCACGCCGGCGCCGGCGGCGTCGCTGTCGACGTCGGACCTGTCGGAGCGGCCGCGCGTCAGCCACGGCAAGCCCAACCTGGCGCCCAAGCCGCCCGGCGGCTCGCCCGACAACCGGCCCTCGCCGCCGCCCAAGAAACTCATCATCAACGGGAAGGCGGCCCGGACGCAGAGTATGAGGATGCCTAGGTCAGTGGAACACTTAACATTTCTTATGTTTATGGGACAAAATTTCCATTGCGTAACGCCCGGAGCCAGCGAGACGACATTGCGGCACGCGGACGGTGGCGAGACGAACTGGACGCTTATAAGAGGGACTGGTAATTGGTGGACCAAATCGAGAAGAGTGGTGGGAATGGGGGGAGGCCTTTGCCCAACAATACGGGCTAACATTAACAAGAACCTTGTGTAAATATAATATAAGCAAGGCACACACTTAATCGGGAAATACCATTTGGAAAAAGAGTTGAAATCTAAAATATTATATCAAGTTGGATCGGTCAACGGAGACAGTATCAAACCTGACCTATGCAATGCATTGGTCACTAGGAAAAGTTTGCTGCACTGTGTAGTGGAAAGTAACTGTACGTAATGTAATGTAATGTGATGCGTGCGCAGGTCCCCGCCCGCGTCCCCGGGCGCGGCGGGCGCGGCGGGGCGCGCGCCGCCGCCCGCGCCCTCCGCGCCGCCCATCGCCACCAAGAATCCCGCCTCTCACTTCGGTAAGTATTATTATAACTTCAATATGACTCTCCTAAGACCAAGAATACTTCAAATGATTGTAATGCTACCATGTGTAATGAAATGAATGAAAAGTTAGTGACGAGTCTTTGCGTGAAATCTCATCTTGTCTATTGTCCCTCAGGCACGCTGCGCGCGCCGCGCGGGCTCCGCCCCCCGGGCGTGTCCCCGCCGCCGCCGCCGGGCGCTCCGCCGCCGCCCCCTCCTGCAAGAAATGCGTCTCTCACGCAGCCCCCGCCGCCGCCGCCGCCGCATCATAGACAGAATGTAATTGAACGTAGTGGGATATTTTGTGACATAGTTATCAATCACATATAAATCAATAACAATAGCTTTGATTTTTTACTATCAAAATGTATGCAACTTGTCCAGATAGTCTATGTCCGTGTTTACGCAATCACACGTAGTATTATATTGTTTTTTACTTATATCCCCCTATACTACGTATATTGACCCAGTTATTCATCACACCCCAGAGCACAGTATCGCTGGAGTCGGCCCCGCCGCCGCCGCAGCGCAACTCGTCGATCCGGTCGGAGCTGGAGGCTCGCTTCTCGTCGCTGTTCCGCGCGCCGGCCGCCTTCCCGCCGCCCGACCCCTTCCTGCGCATCGCCAAGGGCTACAGCAGCGCCACGATAGCGGGTAAGTACGCCTAGGGAACTAGACAAGGTATGGACATGATATATTGTACCAGCGGACCGTAAACGTGTAGGAAATGGCAGTACTTTGACATATACAAACTTCTGTCATGTCAAATTGTCATATTTAATGTTTCATGGCACTACGAATACATGTTACACAACGTTGCTTTAAAATAACGTTAGTTAGCTAAAGAGAAAGTTTAAGTAGTCATATGACAAAGTACTTGGCTTAACATTTTTATGGCCCGGTAAATGAGGATAGTTGTGTCATTTTGGTGGTGACAAGTTAATTTTAAATTTTGATTATGTCAATAATATTCGCTGTCATTTACCTATTCGTGTAGTGAAGTGACAATACACTCGTACAGAACATAGAGAACAAACAAATCATGATAATATATTTCACAGAACATGACGAACAACAGATGATTGTGTCTTTTGACGACCAACAGATGATTCTCTACTTTATCTACTTTATACGACCATAGACAACGTACAAATCTAAGATAGCAACCATAAATAAATCTTATTCGATCATTTTATAGTTGTGAAATGCAATATCAACTTGTTGACTCCTAAATGTCTACCAACTATCCTCTCATCACATTATAGTGTCAACGTTATATTAACTCGGACGTGTGTTATCATGTCTAATTGATATTTAAATTTGTCTGTAAACAAGTTAGATCCTAAAATATATGACCATTAACGTCATGTTGGAATTGATTACCATAAGTTTGTTATTATGTATTGATATGATAACACGCGTCGGAAACGAAATATTTTCATTTTACGATAAGTATATAATCATGATCGTACCGTTTCGTATTTTCAACAACTTTGTATTAGTATTCGGATTGTTACTAATTAAAACATTGTTTTAACTCGTGTGTTAAATATATTGTTTAATTCAAACGAAGTGCTCTTAATGTTTCGACTTGAATCGTATATTTTATATAAGTAACTGTATATGTGTTAGAGCAAACGCACAATGCTCCGTAGTCATAGATGGTATACAATAAATTATACATTTGTATGTACGTTGTAGGTACATAAGGTTAATGTTAAGTGCAATAGGTACAAGTCATAGACATGGCATAATATTAGTTAGTTATATTTAAGTATAAACATAGTCAATTAAAAAAATATTTTTTAAAACAACCAAATTTTATAAGTAATGTTACGGTTTAAATGGTATTAATTCTATTGTAGTTGATAGTTGTATTGTAAAAGTATTATTTTTGAATGCCTTAAAGTTTTATGGTTATATCTTTATGAAACATATTGATTGCTCTGAACATGCGTGGTGGTTATTTTATGTAGAAGAATTCTACAGCATTATGTACACTTCAGAAGGTCAAAATGTTTGTTTGCAATCAGTAAAAAGAGTTCGAATAAAATAAACAAATAAATAAATGAATGGGGATTAAACGAAATCACGTTTCCTACAACTGGTGCGGCGCCATATTGAAAAACAACATGGCGGCGCTAAGCTAGCCAGTTGTCCAAACAACCATCTTCGAACCCTTTTAGCAGTCGACCTTGATATGCATTTGCACGTTTTGTCCGTGGTGTAGGTATAACATTCTGATGTGCAACCGTATATCTAGAAAACTGATTTTCTCCAATACTGATGTCAACGTTAGACGCCGGTTGATTAATCTGCCGTTGATATCTTTGTCGCCACATAGAAATAGTGTGTGGAGAAAATTCGTATCTGGTCGATTGCTTGCCTGATTGTACGATAAAGTAAGATTTATGCATGTAGCATGAAATACTGTCTTCGTTAGTTGTGTTCTTTATTTCCCGAGACTGAAACATTTAAATTATATTTCTTGAATAGTAAAACGAACTTAGATCCTATTTTGGTGCACTTTAGTTTATATTTTTGAGTTTTTCCTTGCTTTATTTCGCATTTAAAAGCCATTCCAGGTGTGATGATAGGTAAATTATAGTTTTGGCAGCCTGGATATGACGAAAAATATAAAACAATTGTTTTTTCTTTAATTAGGTTGTACGTTCTCTTTTTCAATGTTCATTTTGTTCGTAAAATAAAATATTTTTTTATACTAAGATTTAATTTTAGTACAAATTAACAAAGTCTTCTTACATTATTTTCATTACATTTTGTTTTGACTAACTTCATGGGAAGAAATGAAATATTGCTTCATTTGTTATATACATGATAATTGATATATTACTTAATTTGTTATAAGTACATTTATGGTTTTCGTTCGCTTAATTATTCGAACTTTAGTCGACTATCGGCAAGGTTAAATATTTACATTATTTTTCAAACAATGTTCAAATTGATTACCAGAGACAATGGATGTCACATCAATACGTAGTGTCAATAATTTCTTAATGTGTCAACCCTGCCGATGTGTCCCCAAATCATTATATTATTATTGTCACTTTAAAAGTAAACTTATTGGTTTATATTTTTGCGGTAATGTAGTATTTAAATTATAATTATTATGTACTATGATGTAGATGGAAACTCTTATTGTGATTATTATGTAGCGAGGTGCCATTTACTGCAAAAATATTATGTTTTTTATTTTATTTTATATTGTACCTGTATGCTTGAACACTTTATGGTTTAATTTTTTACTACTTAAGTTTAATTCTGCTGATCACTAAGTTGCTTAACTGCTGTCATTCGGTGAGGCTTTCGGTATTCGAAGGATGCTTAGCATTTGGTCGCATGGAAGGTACGGTCAACCATACGCAGAAAGTAATTTCGAGTAGGTTAGTAGTTACTTTTTTTACTATGGTTACTAAGATCTTTGATTTTGATCTTCATATAAAGTTTTTGTAAACGAATCAAATAATATTCCCATAATTTTAGCTTATTTATGGTTCATTAAACATAAGGTTAACTCTTGTGACTCGACTGTCACGTTTGTGAAGGACCAAAAAAGCGCTGCTTGATGTTGACATTTAAACAGATATTGTGATTGGATGAATAACAGCCAATCACGGTAGAGCTATAATGCAGTCTTATGATTTGAAATGAACGCATAACAGATGTGCATAATCTGTGTGTAGGAAGGTAAAAGGAGTAGTATTTTTGGATGAAGCATGGAGGCGGAATTAGCAGTTGAGTAATTTAGTAATAGCTGGATTATACAGAGTGCAGTATAGGAAATCCTTTTTTGAAAGTAACATAAAATTGTTTATCTACACTAATGTTGTAACATTCTACTTATGTTTCCAATACTTGACTTATAATTACTACTGTTATAGCGCAGACAACTAAAACACTCAATTTAAGCAATTGCACATGATGGTATAATATCCACATCGATATCGTAAAATCTCATTATAACATCGCGCCCTGCGCGGCGCGCGCAGCTGCGCTCTCATTGGTTAGATTTTAATGGCGCCAAGTTCACTGTGACAATACACGTACGCGTGAATATAATGGTTCGCAATGTGTTTTGTTTTTAAAATTTTGTTTGATTAATTGCATTAGTGAAGATAAAGTAGTGTATGCAACTGCATATAACACGGGTATTAAAACACTCGTTACTATTATGAAACTCGCTGCGCTCGTTTCATAAACTCACACTCGTGTTTTAATACCCTTTATTATATGACAGTTACATAAACTACTAATACCGTATACTATAATTGATACCATTAGATAAGTTCTTATTAAAAAGAATCGCTATTATCGCTATCCTTCTAATTCCCTCATTCAAGTTTGGAAAGGAATACATTTTCTATGAATTATCAGAAAGTAACGCTTAAACAGAGCTGTATAATAAATAATAACCTTTTTACGTTTTTTACAATAATAAGATTCTAAAATATCATTCTTTGTCATTAACATGTATTGACCAGAATTCTATAACACATTTTCAAAAAAGTAAATCTACCTTTGTATAGGACATACCTATACAAAGGTATCTACAGCAATTATAATTTTATGTTTTTTTAATAAAAGATCTTCCCTCGCCGCACACTGTATTTATATACTTTTTATATTGTAATTATAACGCAACCGGTATTGTGATAGTTATGTAATATGCTTACTTATTTAAAATTATTATTTTTTATTTGATTAAATGGTAATAATTATTGATAAATATGTCCTGTATTTCATTGTTTATCCTAACATTTTGTGTGGCTGGCCGCTTAGTCGTGTATGTCGTTTGAGTAGGTAAAGATTAGGTAGTTCTAGGTGTATATTAGATAGTTATGTCCTGTCTTTTACTGCTCGTTCTGATACGTAGTAACTATCTTGACATGTGTTTTAGATAAATATTTGTTTGCTTAAAATAGAGCCACAGCTATACCCGCCTGAAAAAATGTTTGTTTAATGTTGTCAAATAAAAAAATATGTTTGTTTAAGATAGATTTCAGAATCTAATACGTTTTCGATCAACTACTTATGCGATACAGATATTACCCTTAATCAGTGGTGGAAGCAGTTGATTGCTTAAGGGCTGAGGTAAAAACATAAATAATCTAAGTTTTGCCAAGACAACCTTACCAACCTACCCTCACCTCTCTAAGTTCTAGTCTCCAAACCAAAATCCGGTACTGTTCTTAAACCAAATATCACAGTCTTCATATTTTTAATTAAGCTTATCCATCCCCTTTATAAAAATACATGTCAAGATTTTTCACTACAAAGGACAAGTAAGAAAAATGGAATTAAACGTAGACTCAGAGAATATTTATATTAATTAAGTATTGGAATAATATTTAGTAGATTACTTATATATTATAGATTTTGTTTTTTTTACTTATGGAGTAGAAGTATTTTCAAGTAAGTGTCGTGTATCCTAAAGTATTGTGATCAGCATGCAAAGGGTAAGTTGATTTACAATATTTATGTTTGTTTAGTTGTTTTCATACTTATGTGTATTTTATTAACACTAGCATGGTGGTATGGTTTGCATGTACATCTCATTACATATGTAGCATGTTGATTGAAACAGCTTTCTAAGGCTATATGATTTGGATTTTTACAAATATGCATTTATTTTGTGGACTATTCTTAATTTATAAGTTGGTTTCGCTCTGAAATGAATCTATCTATAGTGTATCCGCTGCACACTCACTGAAGGTTCCTGAAACGATCGTCAACTCTTTGAAAGGGTGATTTGTAAATACACTGATGACCATGTAATCCTTTGCGAAAATTCGGTTTGAGCTATGCGTTTTGCAAGATCTTTGAACTCAGTTAGTATTATTTCAGTGTGGTTTTAATGCTGATGAATTGACAATGGAATTATGTGTTTCAAATGCATTCGATTGAAAATATAAAATTTAATGATAGGGACGTTTGAAGCTTGCACCGAGTATTCGTCGAGGGTAAAGTGATTTTTTTGCCTTATGTTGGGTATTAACAAGTATGTGTGGTGCAGGGGCGAAGGCGCCAGCGCCGCTGCCGCCGGTGGGAGCGCTGGTGGGCGCGAGCGCGGCGTGGTAGCGGCGGCGCGCGGCGCGCGGCCCGCCCCCCCCCGCGCCGCGCTCCGCGCTCGCGCTGCTGGCCGCCGCCCCGGCGCTGGCCGCCCCCGCGCTCGCCCCCGCCCCCGCCCCCACCCCCGCGCCCGAGCCGTCCCTGGAGGAGCTGGCGCCGCCCGCCGGCCTCAGCGACTTGCAGGATGTATTCCTGGCCATCGACCGGCTGTGCGACCACATGTCGGCGCCCGTGTCGCCCCCGCCCACGTCCCCGCCAGCCGCGTCACCCCCGCGCGTCGCCTCGCCCGCGCCCGCGCCCGAGTCCCGCTCGTCGTCCCCCGAGCGCTGGGCGGACGCGCAGTCGCTGGGCTCGTTCGACACGCGCTCCATGGACTCGCTAGACGCCCGCTCGCTCGAGTCGGTGGAGCCCGAGGCGGCGGCGGAGCCCGAGCCGGCGCCGGAGCGACCCAGCGCGCCGGTGGCGGAGCCCGCGCGCGCGGAGTGCCCGCCGCCGGTGCCGGCGCGGCGCGACCTGCTGGCGCGGCTGCCCGTGTCGCCGCCGAGCGCGAGCGAGGCCAGCTCGGTGTACTGCACGGCGTCGTCGGAGGCGTCGCTGGTGTCGGAGGAGGGCGAGGTGTGGGCGGGGCACGTGGCCGCCATGCGCGAGCGCTTCGAGTCGCTGTCGCGCGCCGCCACGCCGGCGCCGCCGCCCGACGCGCTGCGCCTGCCGGACCACCTGCTCGCCGACTGACCGCGCCCGCCCGACGCGCTGCGCCTGCCGGACCACCTGCTCGCCGACTGACCGCGCCCGCCCGACGCGCTGCGCCTGCCCGACCACCTGCTCGCCGACTGACCGCGCCCGCCCGACGCGCTGCGCCTGCCGGACCACCTGCTCGCCGACTGACCGCGCCCGCCCGACGCGCTGCGCCTGCCCGACCACCTGCTCGCCGACTGACCGCGCCCGCCCGACGCGCTGCGCCTGCCCGACCACCTGCTCGCCGACTGACCGCACCCGCCCAGCCGAGGCGAACCCCTACATATCTTTCGAAACGGTTGTCTACTGATAAGAAGGTAATTTTTGCTAGATATTGATGCGGTAGTAACTTTTAGCACGTTGTTTTTCGAGTAAATTTTTAGTACAAGGGATCGGATGCTACGTCGTAGGTAATGTGTAAAGTATGTAATTTTATTATCGTGATTGTCGCTCAAATTGTGTATGTAGGTAGTAATTTTTGTATCGGATCGATCTAAACGAAATTATGGAACGAAGGATAACCAATTATTATTCTACGTAGCTATATCTACATTATTGTGATTTGTATTTAGCAATTTGTATAAAGGCAAGCGTTACTAGAAATCTAAATCGAGGTATCTTGTCGAAACACCACTGAGACGTGCATTAATAAATTAGCAGACCAAGTAGGATTAATCGGTTCGAGATTACGATAGCCTTGTATTGTAAAGTTTTACATAATCTAGCTTGTACCTAATATACTATAACTTGTACATGGTTCACTATAGGGATAGAGAATGCTATTACTAATCACACTATTGGACCAAGAGCCCGCGAACCCCAGACCTTCGTTATTTTATAAAAGCTGAAAGTTTGTCAGCGCATGCTCCCACACACAGGTAAGAACGATGGACTATTATGAAGTTTGGGTTATCGTGGCTTTGGCAGGTATACGGTACTAAATGTCAATGGTCGAAAACACCAAGTTGGCCATCGATTTCGATATCACCGTCAAAGGGTGACTTGTACAACTCCTCAAGATCTTTCAAATGACATAGGTCATGTCACTGTTGAGCATTAGGATCAGCGTCCATGGCATAGGCCAACTCCAATCTTCGGTGGTCGAAAACACCAAGTTGGCCGTCGATTTCGATGTCACCGTCAAAGGGTGACTTGTTAAACTTGTCAAGAGCTTTCAAATGACATAGGTCATGTCACTTAGGATCAGCGTCCATAGCATAGGTCAACTCCAATCTTCAATGGTCGAAAACACCAAGTTGGCCGTCGATTTCGATATCACCGTCAAAGGGTGACTTGTACAACTTGTCAAGAGCTTTCAAATGATATAGGTCATGTCACTGTTGAGCATTAGGATCAGCGTCCATAGCATAGGTCAACTCCAATCTTCAATGGTCGAAAACACCAAGTTGGCCGTCGATTTCGATATCACCGTCAAAGGGTGACTTGTACAACTCTTCAAGAGCTTTCAAATGACATATGTCATGTCACAAATCACACTTAATTATTTGATGAATTTAGATCGGTATTTTACACACCTTTAGTACCGTTTATCTGCCAAAGCCACGATAACCCAAACTTCATAATAGTCCATCGTTCTTACCTGTGTGTGGGAGCATGCGCTGACAAACTTTCAGCTTTTATAAAATGACGAAAGTCTGGGGTTCACGGGCTCTAGGTCTATATACTTTGTTTGAATTTTTTAAATGTTGCCATATTTAGGTTGATTAAGTGTTTGTACAAAAGTAATCTATTTGTATTTTAGCCAATATCTGTTTTGTATGATTTGAAATTACATGTTAAAGTATTAGCAAAAGTTTAATTGGATATTATGATATTTTATGGTGATACTAGTTGCGCAATAACTTAATTTTTATGATATACCTACTTACCTGTTGCAATGTTGTATTTTATGGGTTTGGTATATAAAGTGGCAGTATTATATGTACCTACCTACTTATTGGATATATAGGGAATAGTGTTTTGTGTAAACGTGTTATGTACAGCCGATATTTCTTATCATCAATACAAATAATAAACGACGGCTTTATTAAGTTGCTGTTTTATTCGATTTTCTTTATGTAATTATTATACCTTGGAGTACTTTTGTCACTTTTAGGGACCTATAAATTAAATCTAATCTATCCTAGTCCATCTCTGGTGGAAATGCACCCTTGACCGTAGCTCATGTTTTCCTGTCTAGGATGCATTCGCATAGTATAGTCGAACGGTATCCGTCGATCAATTAAAGCTACCAGATCAGTCGATCAATTGTCTGGTAATACTCTTACTATAAATCTATCTCAAGTTGTTTTAGTGAGAGTAACAATCATCTTAACTTAGTATGATAATACCGAACGCCACAGCTGGGCATAATAGGTATGTGCGTTGTAGGATCTATTTAGATCTGTTTTATTGTTTTCCTTACGTGATTCTTTACTACAAAATAATTCCTCCCATAGAGGAAAAAGGAATTAGGGGAGAATGGAATAATAAAATATTTTCCTATTTCTGAAGGAATGGGTATTAGGTTGATAAGTCTGCCTACTAGTGTTTTTACTCTAAGTAGGTAGGTAATAGATTAGATGTACTCAGCCAGAAGTTTGATTACCTACTTCATCAAAAACGGTTCAGCAGTTTAATCAGGCATATCTTCGCATTTCATTATGTATTTAGGACGCATACTTAGGTGTTTATTTCATATACTTACGACCGAAAGCATTTGCTTTGTCATCGATGGGAAATTAGTAGCAGCTTAAATTCTGGCATGTAGCTTGAAGGAGCAGCATTGTGCGAGCGTTGACTGATTGGCATTTAATCTAGGAAACGGAGGATTTATGTTGATTTGGTGTTCTCATTCCCATCAGGTATGGACCCATGTATTGTAAACGACAGCACTGGTGTACAACTATTTTAGGTAACCACACCACTGCCGACTATGCGTGCTGTGCAGCTAAGGGACGCAAGGATGTGAGTGGATAAAAACAATTGGTTGTTTTAATTTTTAATGATAATAAGTATGTATTAGTTGCTAAAATTAAGTGAAGGGATTCCTAAAACATATAATAATTACCTACCTATATCATTTACAACAAAATAAAAAAAAACCAACAGAACCTTCATAACAAAACTATACCCCATATTATAGGTATAAGTACCTACATGATTTTGAAAAATCTCATACATAATTAATACCTAAGTATATTTTTTTCACCATATCGATACCTTTGGGTAGAAAGGTCGTATAAACCAAAACCTGACTTTTCAGGAGAGCAGAAAAACAATTTTTTTTTTACATAAACATTTATAACTTTTTTGTTTTTGAGGATATAAAAAAATGATCAATGAGAAAGGTTCTTACAATTTGCAAATGAAAAAGGTTAAATCATCAAAACATATCTATCTTCTTTTGTTTTAAAGTTAGCTTGGATTTACGTCTAAGAAAAAATCAATTCTTGGTTAATACACCCCATGAAAATGTACTTTAAAAAAACTGTATAGGTCGTATATCCATTTTTGGTAAGCTTATGGTCACATTTACTGTCGTAAAACCCATATAATGTAGTATTTTTTGTATTAAAAACCATTTTTAATCATAAATCAATTGAATTCTGACTAATAAATCAATCCTGTTACTCTCAGAATTAGTAGGAAATCAATTATTATTTTTCTTATACCCAATAATAGTCGATTCAAATAAAATAAAACTACCTGAAATACGAAATCAATAATTATTAAGTATTATACTACCTTCTATTCAACATTTACTTTTATTTCAATAATGTTACAACATGCCTAACAGGTTTATAACAATTTTAAATTGAAAAAAATATTATAGCAACTTAAACTGAAATGTGAAATCTACTTAATCATAAAAAAAGCCCAAAAAATATTCATACTTCTTCTAAATTAAAGTAATCAGGCATTTTAATCATTTATAAAATTATGGCTTTGACGGGTTCTTTGAATTGTTTTTTAATTTTTGTATACATTTAAATATATACAAAAATTAAAAAATGATTAAATACTAAATTCAATACATTATTTCATTAAAGCCTAGGTAAAATATTTAATAAAAAAACGATCAAGTACTAAACGTAACTAACTTTTGTACTAAAAAGTATAACTTATTTATGAATTATAAATTTATGAATTATTACCATAAATTATTTTTAATTATTACTTTTAATTAAAATAATTTATAGTAATAATTCATAAATAATTAGAATTACATATATACAAATTTATAATTCATAATACAAATTTATAATTTATAATTCATAATTAAGAATTGAAAATACAATTTCAAAAAATAAATCTAAGTCTTGTTTTTTTTACTAAATAATATTAATAAGGTAACGAACGAAATGTCAAATTACGTAAATACGAAAAGTTATTATTCTTTTATAATAATAATATTACGTTGAATTTAAACTAGGTTTAGGTAATGCATTTAACACGTTAGGGCGTATAAACCAAATTACAATAAACGACGGTTTTTTCGCCCTGAGTTAATATAAATTATGGTCATTACATCATAACAAAAGTACCAAAAAAAAATATTCGGCTTTTACATTGAAAATTTACCTTTTTTAAGAGTCTATGACCGAAAATTTCTGGGTCGTATTAACCATTTTTGTGCGAATTTCTGCATTTCGTATATACAGATCGATAGAGAAAAAAAAACTGAGAAAAACTGTATATATAACTCAATTTGGCCAAAATGGTTTATACGACCTTTCTACCCAAAGGTATCGATATCTTTTGTTAACCTCATTTGCTATTTTTGCTGAAATTTCAAAATAAGACTTTTTTAAATGTTCGTCCTCTCCATAAAAACCATCTGCCATCATATTGATGACGTGTGAATAAGAATATGGTGGTGTGGTTACCTAAAAAACATGTAAACGACACCACAGTGATGTCATTTACAATACGCGTATGGATGGACCTACTCTTATTTCAGTACCTAGTTAGGAATGTCCTTTTGCATCGACCTATCTTCTGATAATAACTCAGATCTGGACGTAAGGGGTGGACTATTTGGGTAGATTTCACTAATTCCATTGGGATGTTCTTTATTGAGCGGACTCCCATTGACTGCAATTTAAAAAATCAACGGAAATGTGATAGCAGTGGAGAAAAGGATACAAGTTGCCAATCTATAGGTGAACATTGCCAGTTGCATTTTTGAACTTGCATGTGCAGTGGGTATGAGTGATATTAGGATACATTTTTTTATCTTGGATGGCGGGAAGGTTTTAGGTTTTAGTTGTAGCTATATGTAATTCCTGTAAAAATGCCTTGTAGGTACGTACATATTTGAGTGTGTGACTCTTCGTAGTAGTTATAATACTTATTATACCATCACCTCACACTTACAAGTTAGTCCCTCCATTCCCCATCTTACTCTACAATACCATGCCAACAAACATCTCAAGTAAAGCTTAGCATTGTGTGGGTTGTTGCAACAATAAACATACTTTTTAGGGTATACTTACTTCACAGCACCTGGTTCAGTCACATAGGGGCGCGGTAGCTCTGTTCTCACATATCTGATGATACTCAAACTCAATTATTGCCAGTGAATACTATTGTTTATAATCATTATTCTGAATAATATAAAATGACAACATCGACAGTGTCACTATTCTACAGAAGGAACAAGGAAATAAAAAACAAAATCATCTATGTCATAGCATTTATTCGGTAAAATAGTCAAAATTCTACAAGAGTAGGCAAACGTCACAACTTCACGTGGAAACGCTCAAGAAAATCATCAAGGCAGATAACATCAAGGTCAAGTGATCGATACGGATATAATGGTGTACTGAGTGTGTATTGAATGTAGTGTCGTTGTGGCGGTGGTCGGCGGCGCGGCGGACAGGGGGCCGCCAATCCAACAACGTTGAGTGTTGTGATGCTTAGCGCGTCGCCTGCGTCGCAGGGAACTGGAGGCCCAGCCCGCGCGGGCGACATGTCACCTGTCGCCGCCGCCCTTACCTGCCGCGATCATCGGAAGCGGGGCATCACCTGCAGCCCCGGCACGCCCATGCCCGGGAACATGCCCATGGGCATCACGCCGCCCGGCACCAGCACACCTGCACACACACTCAGTCAGCCACTCGGCGGCGGACATGCAGCATCGGCCCGCCCACGACTATCGACCTCTCATCATGCACATTGTAAAGCGACAAAACTACTGTACGTAAATATAATATTAGTGTACCCACCCGTAAACCGACAAAAAAGTCACATCTCATTTATGACACTACGAGAAATTCGAGACAGTAATAAGATAAGAGCTACTACAATAAGCAAATCCATTAAGGAATGTGAATAAAGTTACCGGTGGTCCGTTCGGTATGATCGAGGACACAGCGGAGTCGACGGAGCCCGCGTTAGTGGGCGGTGAGGGTTAGGGCGTGAGTACGGGACAAGCTGTTATATCATGTGTTTATTATTCATATTATGATGTAGATAAACAGATAATATATCGGACATCGGCTCCAGAGCGACTCGATGATGCATGAGTAGTGGTAGTGGTACAGTTACTCTAGAGATAGTATACAGTAGTAAGCAAGTGGCACCCACCGCGTACCGACGCCGACGGCGGCCTGCCGTTAGCGAACTAAGTGACCGCCTCTCGATGCACTTTGAACATAATCGAGCATGGTCTCATTAACATACAGCTACCTAACGGTCACACAGCTTCACGTGGAAAATACAAATAGAAGTGTATTCAAGCACAAAATATTTATTCATACAAAATATAAAAAAGACAATCCATTTTCCACGCTATGATTAACTAAAGGTGTTTGACACGACACATGTGTAATGTTTAGTCTAATGGATCTGGTACTGAATGCCCTTCAAGTTAACACTATAACCAAAACAATATGTCTAAAACCACCCAATCTACATTATCCAAATAAAAGGCAAAATTAATACCTCAATGTTACATCTATGTATGTCAGTTTGAGTTGCTTTTGTCAATTTGAGTAATATAAAAAATATATGGACGTCTACAGTTGTCGGAATGTCTCTCTAACTCCAGTCTTATTATCCTAATACTTATTTATATTATAGCCAACAAACAATACTGTCCGTGAAAACCACATTTAAACATCAAAAATACAATAAAGTACATTATTAGAGGAGTGCAACATTATTATAATAAATAACGATAATTTAGACATTGTCTGATATGTCCTAACAGATTACAATTACACTTGTGTCCAATTTGTATGTATGTATAGACTATACAAATATATAATGATATAAATATCTATACATGGAGTGTCAACAACTTTAATATGATGTACAATAACCTAGGTAAGTATCATAAGTACACAAGGCCGTCTAAAACCTCAATTTAAGAATAAATGCAATTTGTAAATGGAATTTGAGACATGGCACAATGGAAATTGTAAATCGACATGTGGAATACTAAATTGTATAAAACTAAACCCATATTATAACACTACAGACAATACTTAAAGCTTAGGCGATCGATTGTTTGTGAATCTACGTATTTGTAATTCTAACGTTAGTATGGTTCACTACGAATGGAAGTATAGGTGGTGTTAGTTTCGTAATTGCAGGTGTAAATAGCGAATATTTTGCGAGATATTCTAATTTTTAGGGCCTTAAACGAAGACTCGAAATGTGTGATAGTCAAGATTGGAGGTATTATCAGAGTTTAGAAGAACTGTCTGATAGGCATCTTCTAACGAGGGTCAGTTCTGATAATCACTGATAAATTTGGTCAACGAACTTTTTAGACAAGGGAAAAAGAATGTTAATACCCGCATACAATCATACAATTTAAGCTGTCCTAGTAGTTGCACTTAAGTTGAGTGGCATTTCAGTATCCAGAGATAAGTATTGTACGCAATTATTCTACGGTCTATGGAGGTGGGTAGCCGTCTGGTTCGGTATTGTAATATAGTTTTCATGTCTTTACAAGTTCCATGTGTGTTATGCACTTTCCAGGCCGAGCTTGCCGGCATTTTGCCGACATATTGGGGCAACTTGAACTCTTTATTTGATAGAGGTGGCTTCACATCTAGCGGAAGATGCGTTGAGTATTTTTAACTTAATTTTAAAAGTAAATTTATAAAAGATTCCGTTGGTTCAGGCCTCCAACTTAGGTTTCTAAGAGCTCAAACAAATAACCGAGTTGCGGTGCCGCAACGTAAAAATTTACGACGCCTTGCGTACGGGTTTTAGCGTCGCGGCAGGCGAGCCACCGCAGATTTTTATGGTGCATGGCAAAGTGGTTACATGTCTGCGACCTAAGCTACCTAAATCCAGAGGTCCAAACCGCGATGACAGCTCAGTATAGAGTAACGTCGTCCAATACGCGTCCAAGATGCCGGCAAGGTCGGCTCACCTAGGGGTAATTACCGTGGGCCGGGTAGTGGTACTGACCGGGCTGCAGCGGGCGCATGAGGTTGAACTGCGGCATGACGGGCATGTTCAGCACGCCCATGACGGGCGGCATGGACACGGGCACGCCCACGCGCACGGGCGGCAGCAGCACGGGCCGCCGCAGCGCCGCCGCGCGCGCCGCCGCCACCGCCGCGTTCATGTGCGCCGCCACCTGCAACACGCGCGGCTCACACACACTCCGGGGACCTTCCTACAGGCGCGGGCCTTTGGGAGGCTGAGGGGCCAAGGGAACATGGACAATGCTCCTTTGACGCTCCTTCGAAAACATCGACAAATCTAATTCTAGAGAGGTGAGAAGGGATGATCATGGTCACATTAAACCTTACATTGACCAAAATACATGACCTGTCCCTTCCGAACTCCCGCGCCTGTATTGACAATTTTACCCTCCCTGTGACAGAAAGCGGAAACTCCCCTCTTATTTATAGCATTTACACACAAAAGCCGTCGCCGGCAAGTTAAACCGGTGCGCCGCTTCCACTACAACACTTAGAAGACCTAATACTTACGTGCACGACTTGTCGAATAGACGCTTTTCATGTGTAAAGACCTTAACAATCGATGGTTATGTATGTAAACCACCGATTGTAAATAAGGGAGGTTAATGATAACAATGATGATGAAACTCGCATCTTACCTTCACTTAAATGCTATTGTTAGATTGGTGCTAGATCTACAATCGTTCCTATTAGTTAATTGTAATCATTGTCGATTAGATGTCAAATTAACCGTTAGATGCATACAAAAATACATCACCAAAACAAATCAGAAACAATGATGAGTAAAAAGTATATGTATCACTAAATACCACAATAATAAATAAATAAATTCTATCACCAACAAGATAAAAACTTCAATGTAAAACAATTATATATATAAATGATCTACCATGATATTTCCGTTTTAATATTGCATGAAATATCTCCATGTCACCTAAAACAATTTATAGAACGATCAAGTGGTTATTTAGAATAGTTTACATATCTTGGGTTTAAGTAAACAAAACACATATTAAATCAAGTTTGTCAGTGTTTCTTTAGTTTAGACCTAATTTCATCCAATGCTGATGTTTTGGTTTCGCACACTTTTGACTGTTTTAAGACTGACTTTAGCATTGTCACAGATTTTACGTCAGCAGTTGGAGAAACTGGGCCTACACTTTAAGAAGAGCAGCCTCATTACTCCGTTTAACTTCCACTGCATGTTTATAAACAAAAACGTGCAATAAGAGTTAATGAGTCTGCTTCATTAACTGCCTTCCTAACGACGGCGACAAGATATGATAAATATTGTGTTGATTGTTAGAAAACATAAATTCCCGTTTTTCATCAATCAACACACAACATTTATCACATCGTGTTTTAAAGCCTTTGTTAAGTTTTTGGGGTTGCAGGGCTAACGCTCGCTAAGACAAAGATTTTAAGTATTATTTTTTGTAAAAAAAGAGAAGTGATACGTTCGGCGCCTCAGCCCTTGGAGGGTTGTCAGGTGAGTGGTGTGGGTAGGTTACCTCTGCGTGCGTGGCGGAGGGCGGCGCGCTGGGCGGCGGCGCGCGGCGCGGGTGGCGGCGCGCGCGGATCTCCTCCAGCGACACGTCCTCGGGCGGGTGCACGATGCGCGCGCCGGCGCCCGTGGCCGTCACCAGCGGGACCGCGTTGGCGGCGGGCGGCGCCACCGACCCGTTCTCCTTCGCCTCGCCGCCCGCCCCCACCCCGCTCGACGTCGTCGGCGGCGCGCTTATTGTTGCGTTACTGGAATTGTGGTTCAATTTGTCACTTTACTATTAGCATGTGTATCCACCTGCAGATCTCCTATCTCATTGAAAATGTCCTACGTATCATTCAGACATCTCACAACATATATGTATACACACTGACGTAACACGGCAACAGGGACACACTCATTGGAAATAATACCAGGGCAAAAAATATACAGAATATATTACTGTATGCAAGAGGCTATGAAACTAGACAGCCAATAAGCAAAGCGAAGTTTATCTTATAACGCAGCATAGTTAATGTAGAAAGGTTATCAATCACTTAACCTCAGACTTATTGAAAATGAGTTATTTTTTTAGATTTGATAATTAATACACCTATTGTACAATCTCCATATTATGGACAAAATATCAACATACCTATATGCCGGGAAGGTAGGTTTGTTAGGTTGTGACGTAGGCACACTGGCTGCGGGGAACATTGGCCTCATGCCCGGCATCATCATTCTGAAAGCATAGCACATTCTATTGAACCCACACAAATCCTAGACGTTTAGCTTAACTTTAGGGATAAATCAATCAAATAGGGGTTAAACATCTCTACTCTATTTGGCATTATTTCTTTAGCTTCAAAGCCTGTTTAGTTGTTTACAAAACCACTCAATGCCTACTCTAATTTGAATAACTTACAGTGCGTTTGCGAGGCGATAGACAGCGCCATGTGGATTAGAATAACTATAATATAACAAGAACATTGTTATTAATATGTTCCGGTCGTGGGACAGTTTTAGTAAGTTATTTACAGTGTATCTTTTATAGAGATATTAGTAAGCTTGTTATGTTTAATTCTTAAGACATAGTTCTTAACAATTTTATATTTTTTATGAACTAAGTATGAATTTAATTGATAGACTGAATTGTATGGATGGACTACAACTTGAAAAGATTAAATTATTCTACAGAATACATGATAGGCAGATTGTCATTTCATTCCAATTTTTCTAAGTCCGTTCCATAGCAAATATAAAATGATGAGCTTCTTTTACCAACAATAACCGCCATAATAGACCAATTAACTATTCATGTAAATAAACAGATGAAGCAAATTGTAGCAATTAACCAGATGATTAGATGGAAACAATAACCTGTACTAATCTGGTTTAATTACGAGTTGTTTGTTCATTGCATTAAAATATTATCTACTCAGTTCTATGTTCTACGTTCTCCGTTAAGTTTCAAAGATTCAATGTTAATAGGGTGAAAATATAAGGAATTTCATAAAATATAAGTACAAGAATTTAGTGTTCTTTTCATACTGACAGAAGACTTAATAAAATGTAAAATATATTACATATTTACGAGTAAAAAACGAGATTAATAAAAATGTCAGTTCTAAATTATTATATCCAAGTGCTGGCAATAATTTATATACTTATTTAATTATATTATTTTAAAAAAGCTATGGAATTTTTTGGAGGAAATGGCCTAAATAATTTTGATTTTGGCAAGCATCCATTTTTTGATATGTATTATGACTGCTGTATGTTTTTTATTAAATATATCTGGATAAGTTCCAAGTAAACTGATTAGATAAATTATCAGATGTGCGAAGAGGACAAAACATTTGCAGTAACTCCAAGAGAGATTAATAACAAGGAAAAATAGATAGATAGATTCAGTAGGATTATTGGGAAGAAATTAAGGACATAATATCCTGATATAACTAGGGGATGAAAATAACTTCTAGATATTGAAGCCTCTAGTCTTTTAATAAGGGATGTCATTGTAAAAAGATAATTGTAGTAACCAATTTTTATAATATTATTTTAGTAAGGGTATGGTAGAAAAAAATTAACAAAATGAAATGTTCAGTAAACAAATAAATAAAAAAGGTGTGATAACCATACCTATGTTGCATAAATGGAGGTAGCATTGGGTTCATTTGCATGGGATTCATTTGCCCGGGATACATCCCTGGAGGAACTGGGCCCATGGGCGTTGGTAAGATACCTGGAGTAACTGACGATGGACCTGCCCCCAGCTGCAAACACAATTAGCATTTCAAGAAAACTTGTTTGGTAAATCATTTGAAGCAAGAATATTGTAATGAAAATGTTAAAATTTCATATGAAAGGTTGGGAAGTATGAGAGAGTTCAAGTGATTTTAAAGAGCAACTAGCAACATATCCTTATTTTGCTTTAGTTAATAAAGATCTCTCAAGAATTCTGTAATATATTGCAGGGTTCCAGGGATATCTTTAATCAATCTGTTGGTGAAAATCAAATGATAATATGTTCAGTAGTTTTTCAGTTTAACACAAACAGACAGACATCACAGATCTTGTTGTATGCTGTGTAAAGATAAAGATATTCTTACCAATGCTGGAGTAGCTTTCTTTTTCGCTGAAGGTTCATCGTCTTCACTATCCGATCCTTTGCCACCACCTAGATCAAATGGAATATGTATTTCTGGTCTCAAGGGATATTTTTGGTTTTTGTGAGTAAGGTTTACGTGAACTACACACCTATACACCTAAGGCTACGTAAATAACCCAAGCGTAATAAAAAAATGTACATACATTAGATCCATTCTGATGGGGACAAAAATTGAAATATTTTATACCTGATTTTTGTTTCTCATGCTCTCTCACATCTTCTGGGGGAATGCCTTCCATACCATAGATTTCTATTTCTATATTTGACCTATTTGGTAAAGAATTTGGTACTTTGTCTATAGCTTCTTTGTGAACCTGCAAATAAAATGTTGTTTTCATAAAAACCGTTGAAAATAGTTGAAGAACAATAAAATGTAGAGCACTAACCCATATATGATATGGCGAGAACATTACGATAGACTAATATAGGGATGGGTTTTGTTAAGGCGCGCCAAAATAGCAAAAGACAATTATTGTTGGAGTTAAAAAAAGCCAGCGCGTTGTGGCCGTGGGCGGGCGGGGTGTTGCCAAATTTATAGCAGTGACGCACGCGAGGAGGAGCGCCGACTCACCTGCATGCAGTGTATCGACAGTCCTGGTCCCGTGTACAGTTTCTTGTGACATATATGACATTTGAAATGTTTCGCTTTCTGATGTTGAATTAAAATCTTCTCGTCGTCGAACTCCCTGTTGCAGTACCTGACCTAGTGCTAAGGAAATTATCGATCACCATCAATGTATGCATAATAGAATTACGATTGACCCAATTCGCGAAGGTCGCACTGCGATACTATGAACTACGTATACTACTTTCGTCATCGTATGTAACCGTATACGTGTATTGTATTTTTTGAAAAGGATACCAGCACCATGGTTTCGATGCCTTCTTCTTCTTCCTGCCCATTGTGAAGGAGAATAAACACTTAAAACTTACCAAATATTAAGAAATACAAACTAACACATTCAACAATAAACTTAATACCAACAAGAACACTATTATATTCAAGACAACAAACTAAAATTCACACAAAACACAAGAAGCGTTTCAATCAATGCAAAATCTCCAGTTAAAATGGCGACGACTCGGCAAGTAGAACTTAAAGTCAATAATAATAAGACGGAAATTATCGGTTATCTCCGGAAATAGTTGTTTTACTACAGATAGCACTATATTTTGGAATTACCGGTTTATCGCTTCACCGGAACAGCGACATCTATTGAGCTAGTTGAGAACTACTACACTTTCAAATTATGCTGATAGATGACATTGCCTGGAACGTTTATAAATATTGTAAGCCGACTTTAAAAAGGTCAACACTTGCATGCAGGTGTTGCTGCAGGGTCCCAATCGCATCGCATTGACACTTGGCCATTTGCAAAGGAAACCCGAGGATTTTTTGCCAATGGGCAAGTTAATCTAGCCATGATCGCATTTGAGCCTCACTTGGTAACTACTAGCCCATAATGATAGTATGATAACGGGAGTGGTGCCACTGGAGACAAAGTTATAGCTCATATTCACTAAGGTGCCGGCGGAACAGTCCCAGTGGGTACACAGGCTCGCCAGCGCCATGTATAATATGACTACAAAAGTTTTGCACAGGGCTTACAAAAAATACGCGCTCTAAATGCCTGATGACATTGTCGATGAGACTTAACGGTAGTCAAATAAATTGTTTTATTTTCATAGAAAAAGCAAATTCATCCTTAGACCTACTTAGGGCTATCCTACTAATTAATATTATAAATGCAAAAGTTTGTGAGGATGTTTGTTTGTTTGTTACTCTTTCACGAAAACCTACTGGACGGATTTGGGTGAAACGAGTAATATAGGTTTTACATCAGAATAACCCGAATTATTCCGAAATCCTGCAGGGACGGGTACAACGCGGGTGATTGCCTATATATAAATTTGTTTTGAATTGCATATTCAACTTTTCCCTTCGGCTATTTTGATGAATGAAAAATCGGGGCTTTCTACTGGCTGCCTGAATAACTTTAATAAGCTGTCACTTAAGTTATTAGACCATGGAATTAGTAAGTAGTACCGTACATAGTACTTACTAATTCCATGTATTAGACAACAAAAACGTAGAGTGTAGAGTAGAGTCTACGTCACGTCGTAGACAATCGTGAAATTTTTAACGAATGTAATGTTACGATAGCCAACCGATTGAAATACCCACCCTCAGTTTGTTCATTGTTGCATTGCATTCTTATTTCAATAAATGATTTTTATTATTTTGATTGTTTTAAATATATTGCATATTATTGACTCCAGCGTCCGTGATCTTGTGGTTTGAGCGCTCAGCTCACGATCCAGAAGTTCCGGGTTCGATTCCCGGTGGGACGGGAACAATATCTCACAAAAATCTCTTTTTGAGAATACCCTCAGTTTGGTTAGGGCATTGCAGGCTGAATCACTATGATTGCCCGAAAAGTAAGATGATTCCGTGCTTCAGAGGGGACGTTAAGCTGTCGGTCCCGGTTACTTTCTACGGATAGTAGTCGTTACATGAGCCATGTCAGAGGCCTTTGGCGGCTCAATAACTCTGAAACCAGGATTGGTCAGGTTGACCATCCACTCGATGAAGAAGAAGACTCGAAAGAAGATGATGATGAAATCCATACTTATGTATTAGATGAAGCCTATTAATATCACGCATATGTCGCGTGCCGTAAATAAATAAATAATATATGTACTTACTTACGTAAGCATTTTATTCAAAGTAATGATTGACTTATTTCGGAGCGTTACATTTAAATCCGTGAGCATTGCGTTAGATTACAATAAAATGTAAGTATTTACTGTCCACAAACTTTAGTACAATATAGATCATTTGAAAAATAAATACAAATTTGCAAGTAACTTGGTACTATGAAGACAAATATTTTTGTACCCAACTAAATTGGAGCGGCGTAAAAAGTATATTTAAAAAAATCTAAATCTTACAAAAAATAGGTTTTTAGTTACTTGGGAACTGACATTGTATGTACCTACATGCTGACTAATATGTAGGTATACAATTATATTCAAATCAAATGTAAAATTGTCGGCCCCGGTTGTTCGGTGTTCAGTAGGAGTTAAACATGGGGAGTATTTAAATTTTTATGGGGAGTAAGCAGTTTAAAAGCTCTGATACCAGGGTTGGCGAATGGCTACTAACTTACTCGAACTACTTAAACAGTGCACTTAGGTGTTAGTTCAGTGCTAAGTAAGTTTATGTAATGTATCTCTCACTGGTAGATCGAAGCTGATCGGAGTCGGCCATCTTTACTTTATATAAGACTTAAAGTGCCGCTAAAGTACCGTTATCGGCTCCGTAACTTTAAATGAGGTTTAAACAACACGCTTGCAATAAAATGGGTTTATGACTAACGATTTCGTTTAAGCGTACAATCGCTTAAACAAGCCTTTAACAACGCTATAAGTTTTTATGAATATGACGGTATATATCTATACCTACCTAATACCCTTCTTCTTTTGTGAACTAAAGCTGGACTGTTGCTGGTTGCTTCAGGTTAAGCGAACACTTCCCTGAAGACTTCTGTATCCACGGTTGCTGTAAATGAGCCAAAACGTCAGAAAAATATAATGTAAAACCGAAGTGTAGTGTGCAAACGTAGTTTCATTCCAAAATATGCTGGATCAAATAACTTTCGTCCTTACTTTAATATGCTTGGGTTTAGTAGCAAAGTAACACATGGTAAATAGTTTCAAAACGTGAACATCAGTCTGCAGACCCCCTTAATCCTCTAATTTACTTATTTCCAATTTATCACATTTTCATATTTATCTGTCACCCCACGATCTAATTTTTAAAACTAACAATTTATTCTAAGTGGTTCCAAATTTGTACCTATTGTCATATTATAGGAGGCACGGCACGAATTATTTGCCTAGGTAATATCTAGATATTTGCCAGGGTGTTAAAAGGATCTAACTACTTATCTTTATCAGTGATGTGGCTCTGACATATCTGTTTGGATATGTCGCAGTTGACTAGCATTTACATTCCACTTTACCTTAGAAATATCCTAAAATGTATTACAAGGAAGTGGTAGTCGAACTCATGGAAAACCTCCTTCGTGGTCTAACTAATCACTATTGGGAGTGAGCGAGTTCTGTGTGAGATCTAAATGAAATCGACGACTTGTAAAGGCGCTCAATCTAGATAGGTAAGGTGCATCTATAGGTATAACTGAAAATCCGAGATAACTCCTAACTTATACTAAAATATTCACATTCTGAGCAACCAGAGCCCTCTTGATTATCCTTTCTTTACATACACACGGATAGAGTAAAGAAAAGCTAAGAAGAAAGTTACAAATAAAAATAGGCACTTCTTATATGGTGAAGCACATCACTAAATACACACAAACAGACAAAACCTTATACCATTAAAACTGTCACAAGATGAAGTCATTCTCATAATGGTTACGCATGAGATTCATGAGAGGAAGGCGTGCGTCCTCTCGCCCCTACCATTGGTCGAATTCTATTTGCTCTCGTTATCTCCGTATTATTCTCGAGTGGCTCTGAAGTTGACTTGTGTAACAAACAATCATATCTTAAGACGATGATAGGGGACATTTTTTGATTTCCGCCACGTACACAAATTAGTTATTGTACGAATGTTTGTTTGTCATTTTTTGCTACCTGCTACTTATTTTGGGTTATTAAAATATCGTTAGAAGCTTTTTGGAATTGATTAAACACAAAGGATTATTCGTATAAAAAGTTTTAATTTGCGGCGTAATTCAAGGCACGTATGCGACATGCAACCTCGCATTGAATCCACGTCGCCTTCGCCGTGACTCTGCCTCGACTTTTTGAGGCCCATGTCGTCTAAATTGTAAATGCCTTGACGCCAACTCGACTCTAGTGCGGCTTCACACATTCATCGAGATAAACCAAAATTGTATAATTAAGGAGAGATTAGAAATGTTTACATCATATCTATCATAGCACCTATAAAATAAAATATTTTCACCATGTTTATTAAATAGAAAGAATTAATTTAAAACATATAGGTACGTATGTTTATAAACGTAGTGGAGTGTAAGCAGGTTGTTTTGGGAATTAGTTCCATAGATGTACTATTATTAGGCTGAAGTGTTGAAATAAATTGCCTATAATATTTTTCTAGAATGAAGCGAAGACATACAGATCCATAGTATGTAGGCAAATATATGAGAAGAGTTTCGATGGTATTTTATCGTTTTAGAAACAAAAGCGGTTCATTCGAGATTGTATTTTAAGTTGTACGAAATAGAACACTATCTTAAACGAACGTCATATTTTGTTTAGGCGCTAAAAATAATTAAGAATACACATGCAATCTGCCCTAAGTATAAAATGCTAATTTTGTTAGATATTGTGATGTTCTCATGTTTACAGGTGCAATAGTTTCATAATAGGCACATCTTTAAGTAATGAGTACTTAAAGTAAAGGATGGCTCAAACTATACCTTTCATTATATTATATTATATTTTTGTAGACAACCTATTGCTAGCAACTTTGTTCGCTTAAAATTACTTCTTTGCGACCATTTTTACTTCTTTGGGGGTAGAATTTCCTAAAATCCATTCACACACCCTCCCAGTTTCGATCAGCGGTTTGGGCTGTGATTTGATGCATCATTCAGGACAAAGCATTTTATCTATACTAACATTATAAAAAGATAAATTTGTAAGTTTGTTTGTTTGTTTGATTGTATGTTCGGGGTAATCTCAGGAATTATCTGTCCGATTTGAATAATTCTTTTTGTAATGGATAGCCACATTCAACGGGAAGGTTATAGGCTATTTATCATCCTGAAATTCTCACGGGAACGGGTACAACGCAGGTAAAACCGCGGGGCGCTTCTAGTACTTTATATGTATAGATCATGTATACTCGTAGATACTCCGAGCATTGCTTTTCAGTACGGACTACGTCAACTATCAATAAACATAAGTATTTATTACACTTTATGTTCATGAAGGTAGTAACTTACAATGATTGTATATTAAAGAGGTACAGAAGATAACATCCTACTTATATTATAAATGCGAATGTTTGTGAGGATGACTGTATGTATGTATGTTTGTTTGTTGTTACTCTTTCACGCAAAAACTACTGAACGGATTTAGATGGTACTTTAACAGTAATATAGGTTATACATCAGAATAACACATGGGATACATTTTATCCCGAAATTCCCGAAGAAACGGGCACAACGTGGGTGAAACCGCGGGGCGCGGCTATTTGTAATATAATAATACAACTTGTATATGGTTTTGTAAGTATTGTTTACTCTAAACAGTTAACTATTTCTAAGACAAAGAGTCTTTACCTGACTGCGGTAAATATTATATTATATTCATATTGTTTTATATGCGTCACCTTTTAATTAACAGGAGGAATGGGTACAAACGCAGAAGTTGGTAAAAGACCAGTTTTGGCGATGCTACGTAGTTTGAATTTGTTAATTTTGAGTGGTGGTAAATATGTTTAAAAAATGACAATATAATATACTAGCAGGGGGGTACCGCAATTATGTTTTTATCATGTTTTTTACAGGTTTTTATGGAGAAGTTCTGCCAATCTGCAGCAACCAGAACTGTGTGTTGTCAGACGGTAGCCAATCAGAGACTTCGTGCCGCAACCACAATTACGCCTTCTAATAACGCGCACCTTAAGGCTGTTTCTTAACTAAACATTCAAACGATATCTTACATTTTCTATAGTATCGGGAAAATTAGGTAACTCGTTGCTTAGGCGACGTCACCATCACTTTTTAGAGTAACTTTTCCTCAAATCCATGATTTCCTTCAACGGTTTATATACTATATTTTCTTACGAGAGTTTATATGCAAACCATGACTGATTCTTCAAACAAAGGCAACTACTTCCGTTGAGGAAAAGGGTTCATTGATAGGGTAAGAATGGAATGAAATCACTAAACCTTTTACCTATCATCTAAAGAAATCGTCTTCGGTTGGAAAATCGACAACATTTGATCCAAATTTTAACTCTACTAAAAATATTGAGTAGGTAGTACATCCAAGCTCTTTGACCGTACTTTCCTCAACTACATTAACCAAGCACAACAAATAGCTTAAGCACACACCTACTTAATTATCATGTTAAACATGAATTTGCTTTTAGTCAGTGCACACAACTTGCCCAAAGTTACCAAAAAGGCCAAAATATGACTAACCAAAACCAAAAAATATATATACTTTTCCACCGAATTGAGAACCTCCTACTTCGGTTTTTAAAGTCGGTTAAAAGAGTATCAACTCGTAGGAGAGTCATCACTGCTCCATTTGAATAGCGTCTTATCAACTGTTCCTTGTATACTACATATTCATAGTAGTCATACCTTCAGGCGAACGCCCGCATCAAAAAGTATTTGCTTATCAAAAGTATTCTTACAAAAACTTCAATGTCATTACGACATTGACTTGTTTACCTAAAGTACTAATGTCCGCGTAATTTTGAAACACATAATTTTACTTACATATTTTATATGCATTTATTTTTGTTGTGCCATTGTTGTGAATGGAATGTGGTGAAAATATCGACGTCGCCGGACCTGAAACTAATAAAGCATGCGGTGAGTCTCTTTCAAACCTCTTACATTGGTTTCAATGAAAACTTGAACCACCAAGAAAATTCTTCAGCTTTAAATATTCAAAACCATCTCTAGATAATCATATTTCATTCAAATTTATAAACATGTGGACAATCTTAGATGGTAATCATTGATTATGATAATAGGTATATTGGCGAAAGCACCTCGGATTAGGATGTATGAATCTAAAGAAGTTCCGGAAGGTCTTAAACCAAGGAAAACCACTACAAGGGCATATGATCCCAAGGAAAATTACTTGCGGATAGCAAAAGCCTTGATTCTATGCTATCTTTTACTATGAATGACTTATCTAATTAATCCCTTAGATAAGATCTCAACTGCAATCGTACCCCGAGTCAGAGACATGAACTAATAATATTGTAAATGCGAAAGTTTGTGAGGATGGATGTATAATTGTATATATGGATGGATGTATGTTTGTTACTCTTTCACGTAAAAACTACTAGACGGATTTGGATGAAACTTATTAATTTAAACTTATACATCAGAATAATACATGGGATACATTTTGTCCCGAAATTTCCACAGGAATGGGTACTACGCGGGTAACTCCGCGGGGCGCAGCTAGTAACATAAATAACGCTACGACTCGTTTAGTACTAGTTGTTAATAACACTATAATCTTCCGCTAAACATTGAAAACAATGGGATATCTTTACGACAAAATCGTTAAAATATATGTATCTATACTAATATTATAAAGCTGAAGAGTTTGTTTTGTTTGTTTGTTTGTTTGTTTGTTTGTTTGTTTAAACGCGCTAATCTCAGAAACTACTGAACCGATTTGAATAATTCTTTCACTGTTAGATAGTCTATTTATCGAGGAAGGCTATAGGCTACATTTTATCCCGAAATTCCCACGGGAACGGGCACAACGCGGGTAAAACCGCGGGGCGCTGCTAGTGTATACATATGTTCGTATCTAGATGTCTATCTAAGCCATGCATTTATTGTGCGACTAGCAGTGCAGTTTTACCCGCATTGTGTCCATTCCTGTGGGAATTTCGGGATGAAAAATAGCCTATGTTACTCGTGGATAATGTAGCTTTCGAATGGTGAAAGAATTTTTAAAAAAGGTCCAGTAGTTTTTGAGCCTATTCATTACAACCAAACAAACAAAGTTTTCCTCTTTATAATATTAGTGTAAATGACTAGCAGTTACACTTCGTTTAGATATGGCGAAGGTAAATCCTGCAGAAAAGAGATAGCCTGGCCTAGGGTATTTTAAATAGTGGTAGGTCATCATCAATCATATTCGGGTTAATATAAATTCTTCTCTCTTCTCATCACTGGAACAAAATCTGTATTGTAGAATAAATATGATAAAATTATAATTTTGGTATATAAATAAGTATAAGTATCTTTGGTTACTTATGTTACGATGCTACTGGTTTTTACATTGATTTCAATATATGTTTTACATTAGATATTACGATATTTGCCCGAACATACAAACAAACAAAATAAAAAAATTACCTCTTTATTATATTAGTATAGATAACATAATTTAAAAGAAAAAATAATAAACTTGTTAGGCAAAGTACCCTATAAATCATACAAATTCAAAAATAATGATTTTTATGATGAATCTCTATGGAACACTTTCAATGCAACTTGTTATTGATGCTCGTTGATGTCTTTTGTATTGATTTACATAGAAAAGACTTCAACGCGATCAAACTGGGTCGAGTGGAAGCCTTTGGCTACAATTTCCATTATTTTTCAGCCCCTAACTCGAAAAGTAGGGTGTTCTAAGCATAATGTGTGGTCTTGTTTCTCTGTTTCATCGCAGTTCCTTAACGAAGAAATTATGAAGTATTTTTTTGGTTGAAAGATGCCTTGATCGAAATGGTTCTTGACTACCATTTAGTGTCAGAAGTTACTTTAGAAAGAGAAATATGCATCCATACATCCTCACCCATTTTTGCATTTATAATATTAGTAGGATTGTTTGTCAATATCTATTGTCCAAAACGAAATCCGACAAGTATCAAATCAGTTCAATTTGTCCCCTAATTAAAGCATTCCAAGCCTATAGTTTTTACTCCTTCCTCTCATCTCCACATCTGCGTAACAATAGGAACCTGTTGTACAAATACAGGATGTTCCAAATTCGGTGGCACAAGGCATTTCTTCACCCAGCCCATACGTTTTGGACGTGCGTTGCATATAAAAAGTCAGACTACATAAAAAGTCAATGTACAACGCTTTGAACAGTGGAGTGAAGCCGGTTTGGTAATTATCGGTACATAAAGTGAGGCGACCTTCTTTCGACGAAAGAAGTCGAGGTGTACTTTGAATGTATACGTCTGCGTGTGACCGAGTCTGCACATAGCATGTGGTGTAATTTTGTGTGTTATTTACAGTTCTGGTTGAACTCTGTTTTGACTGTTTAATAGGTCCGAGGTTATTTGGTTATTACTCAGTGTACCCGTTATGGAATATTTTGAGTGAACTCGTTCTTTGATGCTTTGCGATTTGCCCTTTGATAGATAATGATAGATGTTGTTTTGGACAATATTTAATAAGATTTATTTTATACTAGCCGCGCACCGCGGTTTCACCTGCGTTGTACCCGTTCCCGCTGGAATTTAGGGATAAAATGTACCCCGTGTGTTATTCTGATGTACTGTACTGTTTCATATATACATATAGTGATTTTGGTTACACTTTCTATCATGCGTTTTGCGCTATACTAGGTACATACATACATATTGTAAAACAAAGTCTCCAAAAACTATCTGAACGGATTTTCACGCGGTTTTTACCAAAATATAGAGTCTTCTTCTTATCGAGTGGATGGTCAACTTGACCAATCCTGGTGTCAGAGTTATAGAGCCGCCAAAGGCCTCTGACATGGCTCATGTAACGACTACTATCCGTAGAAAGTAACCGGGACCGACGGCTTAACGTGCCCTCCGAAGCACGGAATCATCTTACTTTTCGGGCAATCAGGTGATTCAGCCTGCAATGCCCTAACCAAACTGAGGACAGTCTCACAAAGTGATTTTTGTGAGATATCCCCACCGGGAATCGAACCCGGAACCTCCGGATCGTGAGCCGAGCGCTCAAACCACTAGACCACGGAGGCAGTTAACCACTAGACCACGGAGGCAGTTATAGAGTATAGAGTTATATAGTTATATATATATAAGTATATAGTTATAAATATAGAGTGATTCAAGAGGAAGGTTTGAGACTACTTTTCATGCTAAAATTTGTATAGAAACGGGTGCGATGCGGGTATAACCGCGGTGTACTATTCGTTTACGAACAAACGTGTATGTTTGTCCGTGAGTTCAGTTCATTGCCAATGTCACGTGCCCGCCAGCTCACACCGTGTGTGAGATTGAATCTGTAATTAATGTTGTGACACGCTGCGAACTACATTAATTATTATGTTTAATAATGGAATCGTGATATGGGATACAGCTACTGTTGTCAATAATGTTAAAAGAGTTGTGTATGTTAATTAGATTCCATAATACAAGCTTAGAGGTTAGTTTGAATTTATCTTTGTTTAATTTTTATTTCTCTATGAGATGAGACGTTTTTTCCTAGCTGTGGAACATTACCTTTTTGAATGAAAGACTAACCCTCGAATGAAATGCTACGTAAATTACCAAAATTGATACATCATTATATTTTTTACTATTTCTTAAAATTACATGGAATTAACGGCTTAATTTGTGTCCACGAACAAGAATTCAAATTAATATTTTCAGATAAAACGAAAAATATTCAACATTTCGCACAAACATATAAATAATAGATAATTATCTCGATAATATACCGTGATCATCAGAGATAATAATCAGTTTTAGAGCCCTGTCACTGACCTACTCGAAATTGCTTGTTTACTGATGTTACCTATACTTATAGAGATGAAGAGATTGGTGTTTTTGTTTGTTTGAAAGCATTTATCTCAGAAACTACCAATCCGAAATGAATAATTGTTTTTGTAATGAATAGCCACATTCAACGGGAAGGTTATAGGCTATTTTTCAATATCCCGAAATTAACACGGGAGCTGGCACAACGGGTATAACCGCGGGACGCTGATAGTTTACAAGAATCGCTTGAGGGTATGCGATGTGTTGATCTACACAAAATAAATTAATGAAGGACTTATACAAGTTATGTATAGGTATCTACTAAGTTAAGTACCTGTTAACTATTAATAAATATCAGGTTAAACTTTATTTACTTATTACACGAAAATACATGTAGGTACATTATATCGAATGATTTATAGCTATAAATAGATATATGAGGATGTGTCCTATGAATCCTACTAAAATTATTAGTACGAACTTCTGTGAGGATGGATGTAGTATGTTTGTTACTCTTTCACGCAAAAACAACTGAACATATTTGGATGAAACTTTACAGTAATATAGGTTAAACATCAGAATAATACATGATATAAATTTCATCCCGAAATTCCCTCGGAGACGGTACAATGCAGGTAAAACCACGGGGCATCGCTAGTTCAGTTATAAAGACATATTTACCAATTAAATACTAGTGCTATGAATGCCTTACCAATCTTTGCATACGTACAACCTAATATTATAATACTTAATTTAATTAATATTTAATTAGGTAATACTTAATTTCTCTTTCAAGAGAGTAATAATAGCAAAGATGGAGGATTCTGTTAATCAAGGAAATATTATTTTCCGTTTTTTAGAGAAACAAACCGTAAACCTTTTAAAAGACAGAGTAATTGACTTTTACAACCAACTAATTGATCTTTAAAGTAATACCTACCAAGTTTCAAGCCTTCAATATGTATTGTTTCTAGAGAATTCGTCCACTTTCGAAAACCTTGAATGTTACATATTTTTCCATTTAACAATGTTCCGCCTTGTGTTATTATACTATACCGCGAATCGCCCATTTGTTTATTTATAATTTTATAGTTATTTTAATCAACAACTGTTGTTTGATTTCGGGCTTCCGAATAACATCAAATATGTTATCAATATTCATATCATTTTACAAGGAAATATAATTATTCTACGTATTGTGACTTTTGTATTGTGTAACATCCGGAAAATCGGTAGGCAACAATCTGTTCAAACTTCTCAGCTATTGGAAATTTCATTTGAATTGTTATTTAAATTTTATATTTACTAAAAATATGACACGTTCTTATATTATCTTTAACTTACGTTAAATAAATAACAGAAATAACATTAGGCATTAGTTTCATAGGCAGTATTTGGTATAGGCAACATCAAGCTTTTCCTCTTGTTGGACTCTGATTTTATTTAAGCGACTGTTTTGTCAACCAAACTCATCCCGAATCCCGAAATTCCCGCGGGAACGGGTACAACGCGGGTGAATCCGCAGGGCACAGTATACACTAAAGCGACGGATATCGATTTTATATGGACTGTATTAGTTATTTAGTTTCCCATAAGATATGTTCAATTCAATTTATACATCAGTTCTTAATACAGGAATAAAGAATAGACGTTTGGAACTGTTAAACATTGAAACACTACAACGAGTAAGTAGTAGATATTCAGATCTAACCAACAGGATCCAAATACTCGTGGCGTAGTTTTACTAAGCGATGTTAGATCATTGCGATTGCCAAGCAACGTGCAGCTCGGCCCTTACTTGGATGGGTGGCCGATGGTGGCCTTTCTATCTGAGCGCTAACGTACTTTGGAGGGCACGTTAAGCAGTCGGTCCCGGTTGTTTCAATCGTAAGACCATGAGGCCTTTAGGCGGTTTAAAAACTTCGACACAAGAGTTTGCCACTAACCTACTCGAAATCAATGAATATCAAGTGAGACAAGATGTCAGTGATAGTCATAAAACATTGTAGCAACAGCCTACACGCTTTGTTTGTGTAGTTGCGGTCATTATTAACAATTTTATGCCGTTTCCATGTCGCAACCACATCATCGTGATTAACTGTTGCATACTTATAATACGTTACTTAATGCTTGTTTAGCTCGTTTTATTTTTCAATCAACATTTATGATCAGACCTAACTGATGAAAGGCGTCATACGTTTTCTCTATTGGTTTATCTTAAATCGATCAAGTTTTGTTATTTTTGGTACTTGTATTTGTAAAAGATCAAAAGTCATTATCGTGATTGTTTCGACTAGGTTAGTTGCAAACTCTGACTGGTGTCGGAGTTTTTGACCGTCTCAAGGCCTCTACATGGTCTAACAAAGGGCAAAAAATAATTAATAAACAAATATAAACGGACTAATTTGCGCTTTGCCCGGTGTAAAGTAGTACATTGAATGTGATCCGATTGTCATAAGGGGATGTATGAACAGTACCTAAAGATAAAACCGAGCAAAGCTTGTATTTAATATCACTATTTCACCAACAGCTTAGCAACAAGCTACAAAAATGTCCGGCAATCAATTGTAATGTTATATACCTACTAGGGGTTTCACGCAGATCTCATTCGATAAGCTATAAAAGCTGTAATTGCGTGTCCAGCTTGCGTGTTTCAGTATTATGAAAATGTATTATTCTGTTTCCTAAAAAGGAGTTTATTTTAGAAGTCATTATTTTGTTTATTGTTTGATTGTTATGCCTTAACCCTGAGTTTAGGGGTTCATTATAACTGGTCTAGAATAGAACCAAGGGCTTTTCAGAGCTTTTCGGGCTTTTGTACCGCTTTCTTTTAAATGAGGTTTCTAGTTCCGTGACTTGTTTAAATAACATTTACTGGTTTCTTAAGTTTAAGCGAACACTGTTTGACACACAGTATTTGATTTTTACACTATTTTGAAGTGTTCTGTGGCCACGGTTCCAGTAAAGGCGCCGAAACGTCAGATAAAAATGTAAAATAAAAGCGAAGTGTATCCGTAAAAATAGTTTTAATTCCAAATGGTGTTTGTTATCTCTGAGGACATTACACCGTCATTGACGGTAAGATTATTAGATGATTAAGACTATTAGATGAGTCATGTATATTCGTTACAATAGCAGAATTGATATATACTTACTCTAACTCGAAAATCTGCAATAACATCTAAGGAACATAACATTTTTATTACGAAACTTTAAAAGTAGTAATACAAAGTAATATGAGCGTAGCTAAGGGTAATAGGGATCTTGATTTTTTCCTGCCAGTGAGGTAATCGGTATCGTATCTTCAATACTTAGAACCTTGGTATATATTGCCTATACTATTTAACAAGCCCGTTGGCACAGTGTCAGAGAGGGCGCTTACTGTTTCGGGGGCTGCCGGTTCGATTCTACGGAGTAACAATATGTGAAGACATAGTTGTTGGCGATGACGTCTGGGTGTCAATTATATGTTCATATAAAGTAATTGTGTATGTATATGTAGTAGTATCAGTGAGTTAGATTCCATAACACAAGCTTAGAGCTGACTTTGGGTCTAATTGAGTGAATTTGTCCGGGTATATCTATACTAATATTATAAAGACGTAAAATTTGTAAGTTTGTTTGTTTGTATGTTCGAGCTAATCTCAGGAACTACAAATCTGATTTGAATAATTATTTTTGTAGTAGATAGCCACATTCAATGGGTAGGTTATAGGTTATTTTTTATCCGAAAATTCCCACGGGCTCAACGTGGGTAAGACCGCGGGACGCTGATAGTTATATATACGACCCCTCTATACACACTTATGCATAGTGAGTGAAATCACAGACTGCTGCAATTGGAATTATAATTAAGGAAACACAATAAGCGCTTGCATGCTTCATTGTCAATGTCGACTAATCTAGTAACAAAATCTAGTGTTTATGTTTTTGTACCTACGTGTAGGTTTAACAATAGCATACCTAACCTAGTACATAGAAAATTGAATGAAATCCTAGGTGCATTGAATACCTTATCTTCGTACATATGAGAGTACATTAGCAATTTTATGTTGTAGTGTAAAATAAATGAAGAGTTTTAAAGAGGTGTTTTGTTTTTTCTAATTGATCTACAAAAACGGATAACAGACAAAGTAATTTAGAGCCTTATCCATGTTTGTTTTGTGTTTATATCCTTTTTTTAAATTCAAACACGGATATTTAGACCCAATCTAAGCTCTAGTTTGTATTAAGGAATTTAACTAACTGATACTAATAAATAATACATACACAAATACTTTATATGAATATACACGGTGAGCCTTAATAACCCGAAAGATTTAAACGACGTATTTGTGACGACAGTACGAGTAAATAATGCTATATCAACATGTGTCCAATTATGTGTCTTAATTAAACTACTATTTCAGTACAAATTAAATCATATTAATTGATCGCTTCTTTGTAAACAAACCTTTACTTCAGAGAGTGAGCGAGTTTTGATTAATCTCAGTTGAGAAACAAGGAGCGAGCATGACACTTAACGAATCACTCCGATATCATACGATGCATCAACCATGCGGTTAGTGCGTCTGCGTGTAAAAGTAGTAGGTGGCTACGTCACGCCTTTAGGGTGTGTTACAATTGAGATTTTCTTACTTGTGGTTTACTTAAAATAATTAATATCTCTTAAAATATGGGTTTTTGGACTATACGTTATATAACTTTATATACTTACTCTAATTAGGCTCTAAAATCGTTGGTTTAAATCTTTCGGGTTATTAAGGCTCACCGTGTATAATTGACACCCAGACATCGTCACCAATAACTTTTTTTTTGCTTTGTCATTCCCGCCTAGAACAAACAATAATATATGTGCATATTGTTGGCTATGGGCGGGAATCAAACCCGGAACCCCTGACACAGTTAGCGCTCTCATCACTATGCCAACGGGCTTGCTTTGTTGTCCTCCATTATTGTTTTTTAAATCGGGGTTCGACAAGTGTGAAAAGTTTCCTATAAATGAAACGATTGTTTACTCGTCCAGGTTCGTCAGCTAACATGTGACAAAGGCATGTCAGATAGTAAGATACTATTCCTATTATGATAGTTTACTTACACCTATGACACTTTTGAATGAGGAACAGTTTGGGCTACCAGAAACCGCTCCTCCAAAGCATCAGTTGTCTTTCTCTCGCGCGTAAGGGGCCAAATGCCGGACAACCTAACTATGTTGATATTTAAAGTATTTCCAACGAAGAGTTTCATATCGTTTTTTCTTATTTACTCTAAGTATCCAAAAGAAACACTTCCGATATCCAATATCAATAGAATCTATTAGATAATTCGTCTCGTTCCTGATACTGTCATATGTGATAATGATAACCACGTTAAACCATCGTGCGCTAAAGTAGCGTAAGGCGACAATATCATAATTGCTATGTCAATACGTTGTGTCAATTTCACTGATCCGCCTTAGATTGTGCGACAGATGAGCGATATAGCGATATTTACGTCGCTTGCAACTCGCGTGCCTTAAAAACGAGAGGTAAGTTACATGCGGTGACAGTCGATAACACAGACCTCACCGTGTGCGAACGTCGTCTGCGGCGGCATGGCGGCTTGACGCGTATTCGAACTCATTTTAACCTTTTTTCTCATTTTAACTTTTTTCTTTAATATTTTATTTCTAATTTAACCTAACAAAATAAAACATATATTTGACAATATAATTCTCATTAAATATTTTTTTGTTAATCTTTGACTGTGTTCGTAATTTGAAGACCGCGCGTAAATTATTTTTCGCGAAGTTTTTTTTCTGTAAATCCAGTGACTATGGGGTTGAAATCTGAAGATGACAAGCGGCCGAGCAAACTGGCCATCATGGAGGAGGAGAACTCGGATGTACCACGTAAGTTTTATTTATTTTTTTGGAGTTCGCATACTTAGTTTACTTTTCATTAAAATATTGTGGGTAGTGTGGGACATAAAGATACATATTTTTTTTTGAACTTTTTATATTTGAAATTTCCTTTCTTTTCTATTTGTACGATAAAAGTTTTGACTTGATAATGAATACTTAAAAACTAACTTAGTACCTTACTTATCTATGTTAGTTAATCGTTCTTTTAATGTAATTACAAAGAATTTTATTTTTGTCCAATACATTTTCTTATCGGTTCGTGCATTTCGAAACTAATTCGAATTACTTACGACATTGATAAGTAGGTACCTATTTCATTTCTTACAACAAAGTTAAATAATATTTAAGTACTATTACTCATTTTAATAAGTAGATATAATATTTTATATTGAAATATTTCGATCTAACAGTTTTTAAATAACATTGAAGTTGTTCAACTAGGCACAGTAGGTACGTGAAACCCAACTATTCGACCTACTTGCTTTAATCCATTGACGTTATCAGGTATTCAGGTGACCCGTTGATGGATAAAAATGTATAATTGAGAAGTTACTAGTAAATATTTTCATGGAAATGTTGTTACCTTCATTGCTTATTAAAATTCTGTATGTTTCTGTGAAAAGGTTCACTTAGTTTCATGCTGTGACGATTGAGTGCGTATTATACATACCTACGACATGTAAATAGGTTTTAAGTTACCCTAAAATGTTCTTAACATTTGAAATTCAAACAAAAAATTACAAAAAATGTTCGAAACATTTGAAATTTGAAATGATGACAAACAAAAGCAAGGGGAATTTTTGCTCAATTTTCGCAATCTCGTGCTGAGTAAATAGTAGTTAAATTAATTTTCATTTCATGACTCACTGAATCTTAGCCATAATTTATAACTATCATCCTCAAGTCAATGACCCTTTTCGTGACAATTACTATAGTTAATTGTTATTTACTCGGTGTGGTGATCTTACCTTAGGACGAGCACGGAGTTTTAAGGGTTAACTGCAATATTGCAATAAATAAAGAAATATGTGCACGATTAATTCTAACTATGTTCAAGTATGAGTTATTTAGAACTGATACTATTACATATAGAGACTAATAATACACACACTAATAAATATTGGAAAAAGCCAGGGGTCACTAGTGGTAGCTAATCTCACAATCTCGAATTTAAAAAATTAGACCAAAACTAAGTGGAAGCTAACTAACTGATACTATTAGGTACATAATATCCAAGCATAAATACACACACTAATATTGAAGAAAATTTAAGTCTAATTTAAGTTTATAGACTAGTGGTACTTCATCTCCCAATATCAAATTTAAAAAAGAAAGATTTAAAGAAGAATGTTTTTTTCTAATTTTTCTACGAAATATTCTGTTTACGTAAAGAAAAGCAACTATGGGAAACTAGTGTGTGACCTGATAACGGGTAACAAACGTCATAAAAACCCAAACAAAAGGGATTATTATGAATACCAAGTTTTCAAACATCGTTTTATTTATTGAATCTCGTAATTATTATAAACCTCTTCTCGTGAACAATAGTTACATTATTCTTCTGGACCACAGTGTCTATCTATACTTAGTGGTTTTTTATTACTAGCAGCGCCCCGCGGTTTTACCCGCCTTTTGCCCGTCCCCGTAAGAATTACGGGATGAAAATTAACCCATAACCTTCCCGTTGAATGTGGCTATGCATTAGAAAAAGAATTATTCGAATCGGATTGGTAATTTCTGAGATTATCGCGTTCAAACAAACAAACTCTTCATTTTTATTATATTAGTATAGTGTATTGAAATATGAAGTGTCACACTTTCTGGTGACATTTGTACACTTGCTTGATTAAATCAAACGTTTTTCAATGAGCAATAAATCTGATTGTATTAAGTGTACCTACTAAAAAAATATTAACGTAGCTGAACCCCCACACTGAACTATAATATCTGCGGTGATATGAGAGGACTTTGCCCTGCTATGGGAAACTTTTTTTTCAGTAAGGTATTTCACAGCTATCTTTGCTTCGAAGGAAAACAACTGTTATGTTTGTCTAAAAGCTAAATCGACTAAAATCTCGCCAATCATAAACTGATTGATATACCTCTTCAAGTATTTTAATACATATATCTATTGTCAGAACCTTTCAAAGGCCTTTAGGTGGTCTAAAGACCTTAGTGCTGACGTCATCACCAGTGTTGGCCACCAACCTACTCGAACTTAGTTTATGTAGTACCTATCTATGTTTTTACCATCTAAAAAATATTAACTTGACTGCTCAAAATTTACGGACGCAAACGATATACAAAATAATTATGCGAAAACTGTAATAATTACGACGGTAGCCATTGCTTTGAACTTGAGTTAATAATGGACCACTTCCGTACGTATCCACAGTTTACCTATTGTTGTTAATGTTGGTATGCTTAGCGTTAGGATGTTGTGATTGTCACAAAGTATCGAATAATAAGGCTGACGAGTACAGCTGATATTTTACGCAAATTAAAGTACAGATTACTCTCGGTATACATTAATTTGTTCCTTTGATATCAAGGATGAGATAATTCATGTGTGCACTTTTGACTATATGCGCATTTTTATTTAAATAATTACCTACCACACTGTGCATGGGTAAAGAAGGTATTTAAAAATATACGCAAAGGAAGTTTATGAAAATGAAAATATATATTACAATTATTGTAATTATCCTGTCAATGTATATGTGTATTCTAAACCTTGATCAGTAATCAGAAATAAAGAGTTAAAACAGTTAATAAAAATACCATTACTTCATTACAATAAGATTTACCGTTTATCCACGTGTGCTCCAATTACGAAACACATTACAGCCGTAAATTATAGATATTTAAAAACGATTTGATAAAATACAATGGTTGTGAAATGACCCTTCATTTGGGTGTTCGATTTTCAGTTTATATTCATGTCAAGGATGTCAAATGGTTGTCAAATGAGTAACGGGAAAACCAAATAATTCCCATTAAATTCTCTATGTGCGTTGAATACAAATTCAAAGAAAGTGGTCAAAGTTGTCATTTGTATTTCGGCTAACTGAAATATTGCAGTGACATTTCGATTGTTGGCAATTTATTGCGATTGCAATGTTTGTTTTTATGGGTAATAAATTTAATCGATTCGGTTTGTTTTCGGAGAACTTTTGTGTCGGGTTAAGTTATGTAACAATATATTCATACCTAGGTGAGTAGGGTTCAGTATGAGTTAATGTTGGAACTAATCGATTTCACGTAGTAGTTTTAAGCAATTACGGATACTTTTTGTTCAGCACTACATTACATCACTTTCAATAGGTCTTCTTTATCTTAACAGTGACAAACAGGTTGAGGTGTTGTCTAATTCTTTGGTCAAAGACACTGATTCGATATAAGTACATAATTTATTCTATTTTCTTTTTACGTGACCTAAAATGTTTACTTTTATGCCCTTCTTTACAATTAAAGACAATTTCTTACAAAACAAGAATATCTAAATCTTTTTTTATAGAATGAATTGTTTTTGTTTGTAAAATCGGCCATATTTGTTTACACTTTAGAGCTCGTAAGAGTACTCGTAGAACGAAATAAATTAAATACCTATTGTCTTGTTTGCTTGTACTATTAGTTTCAATAATGGCTCAATTAAGAGTTACTGTTAATAATAAACAATTAATCAAAACGTGACGTGCCCTTACCCAGGTGACCACACCGATAATGACTGCCTATTGAATGTATTTTCACAATATTGTCGTGTTTATCTTGTTGGGTTGTCTGTCTGTTGTGTTGTGAAAGAGGTCGCGTGGCCGGCAACTCGTGAAATAGGCCTCATCCTTTGACACGCCCGGTGAGAAACTGACTCGGTCGGGTCTAATTTGATTTGCGGTAGGTCTTAGTAGGTCACCTTTTAGGAAGGTTCATAATTTGGCAGGTTCGTTGTAGGTCGGAATATAGGACACGTCATACTTACTTACTGTTTTAAGAGCTTCATTTTAAGACTTTGTTGGCCTCAGTATCATCTATGAGGATTGTTCTCAATTTTTAACTGTCTCCAAAAACGAAAAGGATATACTAAAATATTCTTATTTTAATTGCTACTTAGTAATGGTAATTTAATATTCTTATGCTTGTGATAAGGGTAATAATTTTAACAGATATATTGGGTAAAGACGTGTATATAGCATTAAGAATAATAAAATTAATATGACTAACAAGGAAACGACCCTCGGGTGGATGTGACTTGCGTTCATAACGTTTATTAAATTAAGGACAGGACGGAGATTAAAGTACCTAGACCCAGTTTTAGGTATACTGTAACGGGTCACTTAATAAAAGTAAGTGAGTACGTATAGGTTAGTGGCCACCCCTGCTGTCGGAAGTTTTTAGACCACCTTAAAGTTTATCTATGGTTACAGAATACTTTATTGTAGGTAATTACTAATTAGTCCGAGAGAAAGAGGATGTAACCCGTCAATGTCAACTCGTCAAACTCGGCAATGTAACCTTGCCTAATATATAAAATGGCGGTTTGACACTAAACTACTCGAACGAAATTACTTACATTTTTTTCCATCCTAATACTGCCCAAGACAAATAAAAAAAAAGAATCATTATAATCGGTCCAGCCGTTCTCGAGTTATAAATGGTGTAACTCACACGACTTTCTTTATTATATGAGGGGACGGGTAATGCTACTCACCTATTAGATCATTTACAAAATATTTCAACCAGTCAGGAAGATTGAAAGTTTTTGTACCTGAAGAAAATATCCGAAATGTAACCACGAAGATTTATATATGCAAACTATCGCAATGTTTAAAACATACATAAGTACTTAAGTATTACAAGCACTTTAAAATAGTTACATCGGTTAGTAATTATTATTTTGATGTCCAAATGATGGATTGAATTACCGAAATGAGGTTACATACTTACGATTAGTTAGTTTAAACTACTTTATTAAACCTATTTGGTCGTTAATACTTATTAGTTATGTAAGGAGACCTCTCACCTCCTGCGTTTTATATTTCACAAACAGAACACCTTGTAGTTGTAATAGAATACTGTGATTGGTTGGATAAGAAGAAGACTGTGATTAGTTGAAACCTGCCACTTGGTTCGTCTGAGTTATGTCAAAAGATTAAAAAGTTGTCAGTTCCAAGTTCTGAATTCCTTTGAATTAAGGTCTTTGCTTTTCAGCTCACTGAAGATATCAGTACAATGAGAAATTACAGTTCCCTTTTATCAGATTGTATATGGTCGTAAACTTGTATGATCCCTGTTAAGATCAATAAGATCTTTCTGTTAGAACCCTGTCTGAAAAACAATATATGTATCTTATAAGAAGGCATAGCATAAAATATCCTACACTACTAATCAAAGTAATTTAAAGCCTTATATTATATTTTTTCCCGTATGTTTTTCTAAATACCTGTATTCGAGATAGGTTTCTGGAAGGACACGTATACGTAAGTAGTATTATGTCTACACGCGATCTGTGTTTGACCTCTATTATGTTCATGGTGTTAGTTGTTATTTTCTCCCATTCCGAAACATTAAAATACTTATTAAAGCATATTTTTTGTTAAGTAATTACTTTTTCACTTACTTACCTTCAATAAAATCTTTGAATTATATTCACCGCAACTCGATTTAAAAAATATGACATTCAAGCTGTGCAGTCAAATAGTGAATTAATTGGAGCTAATGACTAGTAGCGCTCTGCGGTTTTACTCGCGTTGTGCCCGTTCCCGAAGAAATTTCGTGTTAAAAATGTGGCTATCCGATACAAAAAGAATTATACAAATCCAACTGGAAGTTCCTGAGATTAAAGTTTTCAAACACACACATATTAAAACAAAAAACAAACTCTTGAGCTTTACATATTAGTATACATTGATTATTATCATTTAATTACTTTAAAAACAGTTTTTTAAACTGGGTGTTAGTAACAAGTTATTTTTCAACATGACTTGAGACCTAGGTCATATGATAGGTTAACCTATCACTTAAATTACTGATGTTGTACATACAAATAATTACCTAAACAAAATTAACATTATGTAAGTTTTGTTTAGTAATAATAATCTTAGATTGTTATGCAATAAAACATTCATTTTAAGCGTGTTTTAACAGCTTTATGTCTTTATTAGTTGTTACAAAGGTTGTCGTATACATATAATCACTACATAGTATAAAACAAAGTCGCTATTTTTGTCTGTTTGTTTGTCTGTATGCTTAAATCTTTAAAATTACGCAACGGATTTTGATGCGGTTTTTTGTAATAGGTAGAGTGATTCAAGAGGAAGGTTTTTATGTAAAAAAAATCCCGAAATTCCCACGGGAACGGGCACAACGCGGGTAAAACCGCGGGGCGCTTCTAGTATAGTATATACTTGAGTACTTTCTTATTTATTTAAATAGAAAGTATGGCGTGGAGTCGGAGTGGGTTATGGTGTTAATTCATCCTGAATGTTAAGCAACTTTGAACTCGACTACTAGTGAGATGGGTGATCGATAATATCGTTGATATCTTGTGCTATTTAAGCTCACAATAAATTTAACGTATATTGAGCCCAATAAAACGATAGTTAACGAAGTAAAGACTAATCTATAGGGGCGTTAAAAAATGCAATTAAAGTCTTACCGTGTGAATCAGTGGAAAATGTTCAACATTTTCGTCAAATACTTGTATGTGGGTATGTACAATCGATAATGTTAGTAGTTTACCAATAGTTTGTAATATTTGGAAATACAAAAAACTCTAATACACAAAATATGGAATACTTGCTTTATGCTAGACTAGCAGCGCCCCGCGGTTTTACCCGCGTTGTGCCCGTTCCCGTGGGAATATCGGGAATTTTTATACATAAAAACCTTCCTCTTGAATCACTCTACCTATTACAAAAAACCGCATCAAAATCCGTTGCGTAATTTTAAAGATTTAAGCATACAGACAAACAGACAAACAAACAGACAAAAATAGCGACTTTGTTTTATACTATGTAGTGATTAGATATTTATACATTTTATTAAACAAAGTCCCCAAAGCCAAAAGGCTTGTGACTACTTTCCATGCTCGACATTCCAACGGGACGGTACAAGTACAACACGGGTAAAACCGAGGGGTATGGTATTGCTATATCTTTAACAGACTGTTATTTTAGTTATGAAAGCGTAAAAATGTCGAATATTTAACGAATGTATGTTACGACAATTAACCGTTTGAAACATCCCATCCATAGACATGTTTATTTTTTTATTTTTTTTACGTAACCACGCTGTCCCCCTGCTGGGCAAAGGTCTCCCCCAATTCTTTCCATAGCCAACTCCTTCCAATCCTTTTAAATCGTGCAGCTCTTTCCGCCATCGAGTCGGAGGCCGACCTGGGGGCCTGCGGGCATCCTGGAACTCCCATTCCGTTGAAATCTTTGCCCATCTGTTTATCAATAGACAAATTAATACTGGTCTTCTTTGACGTTGCTGACAGTACTTAGATTCATTGCCTGTGCCAGTGGCAAAGCACCCAAGGTCGAAATAAACTGACATGACAATAGTTTCATAAATATCCTTCGTTATAAGACAGACCCGAAGTAATTGATGACGGCATTTGACAAACAATTGGAGAACAGAATGAAAACACAAGTTTGTTGTGAAAATATATTGAATTCACATTGTAATAATAATTCATTTATTTGTCAGATAAAAAAATCCATTCGATGTTTGTTAATACTTATACTATGTTAATAAATTCGGTAATCAAATTAAACAATCAGGAAAATCATAAATAAAATAAATATTACACGGAGTCATAATATTAGAATACATAGCAATAATCAATTACATTCAAATTTCTTTTTAAATCTATTATCATTCGAAGTCATAGGCACATTGTTCCAATGTTTGACTATTGGACAGTCTAGGCTGTCTAAGAGGGTGTTTAAATGTGTGTTGGGTGTATTTAATTTATATATGTAGTACGTATCATGTATGTATATATGTATGAAACAAAATCAAATGAATACAATTTTATTTTATTGAAGAAAAAAGATAAAAATAAAATAAAATCACCGTTATTATGTACGATTTTTAAATAATGGAATTAATTATTTGCAAAATAAATGGAACAAAACAATAACTGTTTTGAAAATTGAAAATGGAACCCGTAAAATAATTCATAAGTATTTTACTACAATCGTAATTCCACGGTCGTGTAACAATGTAAACATTGCATACAATTATTTACCGACAAACGCACGTGCGATCCAAATAATATATGCACGAAATTATAAATACGAGTAAATATGGTTTAATACGAATTATAATGACAATTTTCATATTCATTTATAAAGTGAGGAGATTTAATTATTTATATTTTAGTATTTGCATACATGTGTATTGTAGTGTATTTTGCTAATATAATGCAACTGAAGAATTTGTTTATTTGTGCGCGCTATTCTCAGAAACTACCTATCTAATTTGAATAATTATTTTTGTAATGGTTGGCCACATTCAACGGGAAGGTTATAGGCTATTTTTCATTCCAAAACTGTTATAGAAACGGGCATGACGCGGGTAAAACCGCGGGGCGCTGCTAGTAGATTATAACTAAACTAAAGCACAGATTACGAAACAGTCAGTACTCGACCTTCATAATGATTGCAATGAGGGCGACACATGCACTTGTAAGAGTGTAAACAAGTCAGTTTGTTTGTAAAGTGAACCTTACTCTTGAATAGAGGAACAATGAAAGTTATACAAAAGAAAACTGTAGGTTATGCGAAATGGTAGCTCCTATAGACAAGAGGCAATCGGTTTGCATTCTACTTGGTTGTCTATTGTCAAAATGTGTGTATGTAGTCTTGGGTTTAGAAACGAAACTATTTTCAATCGTTTAAGGGGGGAATAGAACAAAATAATTGTTATAAAACCTAGAATTAGAATTACAAACATTAAGTCCTTATGTTTACATGTAAGGTGTGGCGAAAGTAATATGTGACAATATGCTAACATGTACGTATTTTTACAAAAAAGAGAACAGCTACCGATTTCAATATATAGTTTCTATGCCTCACGTCGGCTCATGACTCTATCAAAAGCGGTTCAGGTTTAAACGTTAGAACGTGCCATATTATGCGCCATTTTCTGTAATTCTATCTCCTATTGTATTTCTACTTATATAATTTAGGATCCACTTGGTAACAAACTGAACGTGTATTATCAGCCTAAATTATTGTTTTCATTCGGGACTCAGTTTGCCACGTGTGTTAGTACTCAGATACTTACCTACATCCAAACAGACACGATTTGTTGATACTAAATTCACTGTGTTTACTTTATTAACTAAAATCTTCACCTGATTAAGCAAAAAGGTTCGACGCATGTATGTGTGAAGAAATTCATATTAATTTAGTGAAGTAAATGAGTGTTCTTTACGTTTTGCTTTCGTCTCTTTTGATTGTGGCTTTTTGGTTGCCATTTCCATGAATGAAGAAGAACTTTTAGCTTTTGTAATTATGCCGGAAAAAGATTTAATGAGCTTGTATAAGTTAGAGGACTTAAGAGGTCAACCTTGGGGTTTTAGGGTGCTTGAAAGCCTTCTTAATATTAAAACAACAGGGACCAACCAAGAATATAACGCGGAAATGCAATTAAGTAAAACCATGTTGCACCGCTAGTTAAAATGCAAGCTGCAAATTCAGTATAAATAAAATGCATTTAGCCTCTCTATGTCAAGGGCTCTAGGTGATCAAACTGGGTCAAATTAACTAAGCTAATTGCGTTTTATAGAAGCACAATGATTCAAATGTGCTTGTGTTAATGTAGCTATTTGATTCGCGGAGAGATTGTAAAGCAAGGTCTTGAAGGGGAAAGTAGAAACACATTGTTTGAAAGAAGTGAGATTTGTTCCTTTTAAATGGGAATAAGACAAATGCGCCTGTTAACGATTAACGAGTGTCTAATCTTTTCACTACACTCACTGAAGATACAGTGAAATGTAACTAGCAATTTTCACCTTATTCCATTGTGATAAGGTAAACAATTGTAGAAGTCGATTGTTACTTGTGCTTTCCTTTCCTTCTACGTAAGAGTAATAAAAGTGTTCTTGGCTCACTGAAGATAGTACAGTGAAGAGGAATAACTATGAAATATAATATTCAAAGGAACTAAGGGCCGAATCCGAAGCCTGGAAGCTTCGGATTCGGCCGCGATTCTACGAAGTTGATAACTTCGGAAGTGTTACTAAGTTGCATAAAAATAATAAAATATTTTTTTCGATCTCATTGAATGATTTTTTTTTATCCCAATCAATAAAATGTGATTATAATCGATCTAACATTTATCATATTTGATTGTTATTACATAAATATTCATTTTAGGATCACATCGAGCCGTGTTTTACGTCGTTATCCATGACCCAGATGTTCCACGAACAATTAGATGTGCATTTTTTAAATGAAGATGTTTTTACATAGAATTATATAACAATCTGAGTAAGATGGCCGACGAAGTTAGTTATAAATGAATCCTGTATATTACGAGTACTCTTCAGGTGCTTACTAAAGTAATATTCTTTTTATATACAAGGATATCCCATACGAAAATAATTTAGCCGAGGATACAAACTTATAATAAATACTAGCCGCGCCCCGCGGTGTTACCCGCGTTGTTTCGTTCCCGCGAGAATTTCGGAATAAAATGTATCCTATGTTTTATTCTGATGTTTAACCTATGTTACTGTAAAGTTTCATCCAAATCTGTTCAGTAGTTTTTGCGTGAAAGAGCAACAAACATACTTAGATCCATACATCCATCCATACAAACATCCATCCTCACAAACTTTCGCATTTATAATATTAGTAGGATGATGAGTTTTTCCCAAAAAAAAACACCTTACCGCCAACAATATGCAAACAGCCTTAGGGACATTTAAATGACATAATAACTACAACTTATGACAAATAAATGCTACTGTCATACTGAGTGAAACAATAAGTAGGTCACACTTCGCCCAAATAGGGGTATTTAGTGCAAATCTGTCGTTTAAGCCCACAGTGGAGTGACCTTAACCCGGCGATGTAGGCGGAAGGTCAGGCAAAGGTCAGCGGTCGGATCAGAGCTCATCAATAATACTGACACTAGAGGCTCTTTTATTAACCGGTTGAACTTAGATTTAAAGTTTAACAAGTGGTTTGTTAAGGACTTGAATGACTTGGATTTGCGTGGAGGGAAACTGTGAAACTTGTGGAAAGAATTCGATCGATACGATCTAGATTTATTTTTTCCAGTAAATTCTAGATTAGATGCATAATTGAATTTTTCTAAAAGAAATATGTAAAGAAATACTTGTATCGATGGGCTTAAAATATAAATGTAATGTTTCTCGGAATAGTTGGTTCCCGAGAGGACTTCTGATCCTTTAATTAAGGGCGGGTTGCTTCAGCTTAGGGGCCGTTCACAAAATACGTCACGCTATAATCAACTTTTTTTCACCCCCTCCCCCCCTATTGTCACACTGTGTCACACTTTCTGTGACCCCCATGTAAATGCTTCGTCACAAAAACTAAGACCCCCCCCCCTGAATCATGATCAAAATTGAGAAAAATAATTTAAAATCTTTTAATGAACGGCGAACATCATTGCCGTAGACCCCCCCGTCCCTCCTTGTCACATCTTGTCACACTCAGCAACCCCCCCCCCCTCCCCCCTTGAACGCGAACGTATTTTGTGAACGGCCCCTTACGCTCACGCACCAGTAAACGTTAACGTTAAAACACCCCACTCTAAGTCTTTCTTGATGCAGGTGGGAAGTCCTGAAATTAATAATTTCTTATATATAAAATTCTCGTGTCACGTTGTGCGTAATTGAACTCTTCTGAAACGGCTCGACCGATTCTCATGAAATTTTGTGTGCATATCAGGTAGGTCTGGGAATCGGACAACATCTATTTTTCAACCCGAAATTCCCGCGGGAACGGGTACAACGCGAGTGAAACCGCGGGGCGCAGCTAGTTACTTAATATTATTCTCGTCGCTATTTTGAAGCGAGTCTAACTAACTATATGTCTTCCTACGTCTATCCACACTCTAAAAATAGACTCGTGTTATTTTGATATAGACACTTTTTTCTACATAGATCATAAAGTGGAACAATATTCCTAGGCATTTCTTAACTCACAAAACATGAGTCACAATAGTATGACACCGACATCAAACACGTTAACATTTTTGTTTTAATTCCGCAAACTTTATCGAGATTAGAATTAACCAATGCTCGTAGTGAAGGTTTATACTTTTTCTTATATTTTTTTTGTTATCACGTAAGGCGTGTCCACCAAGGCTATTGATTTGTTCCAAGTTTATAAATAACCGCATTTTACTCAGTCTCCGCTGTTTTACATAAAACTATATAATTTGTATGTACATGCGATTGTTAGATTTCGGTAAAAGGACCTTGGCATTTTTAGATAGACTGTGTCCCACGACAGCAATACGAAGGGGCAGATAAAAACAAGGGAATATGTTTTTCATCCATTCACTAAATTATTATTTACAATATTAGAAGTATCTTCTGTTCATATTGTATATATCTTCTCATCTCTGTATATCGGGTCATTATCGCTTAGGCAGTAGTGACAGAAATGAAACTTATATTTTACAAACTTCTTTGAAATGATCTAGCTAGGCAAGACAAGCGTAAAGATTCTCAAGCAATTAGCAACATTAGCATATCTAATTCTGCATGGTTATTATGACATAATTTAAGTCAGAGAGTCGTTAAACTTGTAAACAAGTGAGGTATATAGAAAGACGGATTAACTTCGTAACTTACTTAAATCAAATAACTTAAAATGCAACTTGGCGTTTGTGTCCAATTTGTGGTTAGTGATGCTTCGCTAGAAGGCCTACTGAGTTACTCGAGTGTAACCAATAGAGTAGTTAAATCTTACTTGCTTGATAACTTGTACTTAGTACTCGATGTCCGGTATTGAGTGTTTTAACTTATTTCTTTCGACTAAGTTACGTAGAGCGACGGAGATTCCGTCAAGTGAAGCGCTGTACTATTATCGAAATAAAGAAACGGGAGTTTTATCTCAATACATTTCCTTATATATCAAACATAAGAAGTACCCCGTAGTTTTACCTGCATTGTACCCGTTCCTGGGAGAATTTTGGTATGCAATATAGTCACAAATATTCCTCTTGAATCACTCTGTATGTTAGTGAAAACTGCATGAAAATCCGTTCAGTAGTTTTTGAGAAAATCAATTACACACAGACAGATAGCTTTTGGAAACATTATAATTATAATATGTATCGTTATATAATATAGGAAGAAACGGTTATCTATATTTTATATACATTTGGGCTTTAAGCTTGAGATTTTTAATGTCTATATAACCTTGATATTTTCATAACCTGGGTGCTAACACCCTACTAAGTAATATTACAAATACTTTGGTCTGTGACGAATGAATGGATCGCCGGCTGCTGTTAAAGATAAAACGTGTAAACTTTATTAGATAAACATATCTAATAGTACACGCATTGTATTTGTACCAAAGTAAAGTAATGTCCCACTGCTGGGCAAAGTCGTCTCATGTCACTGAAGATATCAGTACAGTGAGGATTGTATTAGTAGAAAGTAGTTTGTTTGTAAAAAATCCTAGGAGTTTAAATAGGATAAAACCATGAGACACACGGTTGGTTAGACCCAAACTGAGCTTAATTATTATGGAATCTAATTTACTACATTGTATATGCGAATAGAAAATAAATATAGCGTGCTCTAACTTGCATCCTGGTGCCATCTATTGCGGCTATTAGCACTATTACTAGCAGCGCCCGCGGTTTTACCCGCGTTGTACCCGTTCCCCTAGAAATTTCAGTATGAAATGAAGCCTATAACTTTCCCGTTGAATGAGGCTATCCATTGCAAAAAGATTTATTCGAATCGGGCCGGTAATTCCCGAGATTAGGTCGAACATACAAACAAACAAACTCACAAATTTTAACTCATTATAAAATTAGTATAAAATATACGAGTATATAATAGGTTAAACAGTGATTTGCAAAATAATATGTAATTCAGCTTACATTCCTATGGATTTCAGGAAATCATACTTTGTGCACTTGAGAAGAATATCTGTACACTTAAAACTGATAAGAATGCCTTATTGTCTTATCACCATCTTATTGATCGGTACACAATGAAAACTGATTGCAAAACCCGTGTTTCTAAAGTGTTGCTAACTCAATTCATGGTTCTATTCAAATTGTTGATCACATGAAAAGTGGTTTAGATGTTTGCACGTTTGTGATAGGAAAGTTAAGTGGTTTTGATTAGAATATTTTGACGTTTATTTATTATTACTCCACTTTAATCGAAAATTTACTTATGGACGTTATTTTCCATACATGTCACGACACAAAAGTCACTTATTAACCAATCCAAAGCAAGCATTTTACATCTCTGAGTAGGTAGTAATGAAATAAAGGCCTAAGGCCTTATTTATATACGCTTACTAGCACCATTTTACCTACAAATGGTTTGTCCCTTTCTGACATACGCTATTTTTCAAAGAGCAAAAGAGACAAAAACACTCTCTAACAGTGTTTTAGTTAAGAGAGCGTTTATGAATAAGGCAGTTATGCAGTATCTAATTTTTTTTCGGAAATTTCAACTTAATCAAACTCTAGATCGAAAACAATTTATACGCACCTAATAGGTGATTGGCAATGTTAGCAGTCTAACACATTAAGGAGATATATAAGGTGTTTTGCCTCAGCTTACGCTCATGTACCAGTTAACGTTACCACCAAATGTCAGTCTCAACAGAAGTAAGAACATGAAAAATTGTGGCTGTCTATTGACCGCGCGAATAACTTGTCATTTAAGTTATGAAACAACTTTGCATTAAAAGACATTTAACAGTGTACGTAATCGTTAACTTTTTAACGAACGTATGTTACAATATACTTTTTAAACTCACACGTTTTGCACTCATTATACTAAATGAAACGGGTCTGTATCGCGTTATATAATTTATCGTATTTTACTAAAAAATACGAACCCAACGTTTCGGGCGAATTACACCGCTCGTGGTCACGGGATATCAGTTATCCCGTGAATTATATAACGCGATACAGACCCGCTTCATATAGTATAGTATATTACAATACCAAACCGTTTTAAACAACCTTCCTTTACTCAGAACAGTTGTTACCTGTGCATAAAATATATTACTTAATTTTCTCGATTGAGTACTTCAAACTGTACTTGTTTGTAGAAATTAACAAAAACAAACTTGTCTGCTTTCTAAGTCTCATAATCAGGCAAATAAATATAATAATTTGAAGAGGTAGTAACTACTTAAACTATTATCACAAAATAGAGACGCCACATATGTGATTACAGTAGTTTCCTTGTAGTGCTATGATATATTTCAGACGTATTTCACCGTTAAACTGATAATATCGAGAGGTGGTAAGACCAGAGATTTGCTTTCCAATTGTATAAATATTGATAACGTTATCATTAATTAAATGAACACTTTCTTGTTATGGTTGGTTTACACTACCAATTTAAAATTGTTTAATGTTTGTTTTCAAATTTTTGTCGGTATAGACTTGGACTTCAATTTGGACTTTTAGTACATCGAAGGTGGGAACATAGTTACCTTTTCAATCAAAAATAGTGTGATGAGGTAAATAACTTAGTACACACATTAGAAATAGGTAGATGTCTATCTATACTTACATAATAACTAGCAGCGCCCCGCGGGTAAACCCACGTTGTGCCCGTTCCCGTGGGAATTTCGGGAATTTATACTTATAAACCTTCCTCTTGAATCACTCTATCTATTTAAAAACTTGCATCAAAATCCGATGCGTAGTTTTAAAGATCTAGCATACAGAGGGAAAGACAGACATATAGAAAGCGGAAAGCGACTTTGTTTTATACTATGTAGTGAAGCTTAAGAGTTTCTTGGAACTCTATGGAAAATTCAGTCGGGAAGTATTTATACCAAAGACATTTACATATACTTTCAAAATCGAGGCCAGTACTAAATTATTTAAAGGAAAATTTTATTGTTTACTCTATGTCTAACGTGAATCCATAAATTACGAAAACACCTTTATTTACTTTACTTATGAATCACTTGTTTTAAACTTATTTTTAAAAAGTAAGAACTGTAAGTTTTATAAATGTAGGTACCAGTAACAATGAGTGTTTTCATGATAAACAGAAAAACAGGTTTTTAAACAAAAATAAGTGCCTAATTCAGGTTTTTAGTCATTTAATTTAAATGTAGAATTTCATTCGATAAGGTTGTAAAGAGGTTGTATATCAACCTTTAAAGTCTAGGCTTTTGTAGAATGTATTTTGTCACATTATCTTTAAATTATTCACAGAGGCACGATATTTATGTAAACATGTTTTTGTTTTTGTCTCTGGTTCCGCTATGGTTTTGAGTTTAATATTTCTTTGACAAGCCCGTTGGCACAGTGGCAGTGAGAGCGCTTACTGTGTCGGGGGTTGCGGGTTCGATCCCCGCCAGGAGTCAACAATATGTGAAGATATAGTTGTTGTCGACCGCGACGTCTGGGTGTCAATTATATATTCTTATAAAGTATTTGTGTATGTATAAGTAGTAGTATCAGTGAGTTAGATTCCATAACACAAGCTTAGAGCTTACTTTGGGTCTAATTAACCGTGTGTGAATTTGTCCAAGTATTTATTTATTTATTTTAGATCTTACTTACTTCTAAAAATGAATGAAAACATTTGTGCATAATTCCACAATTTCAACAATCCTAACTTTTCTGATACATTTCTCTTCCTAATTTAGTGATAGTATTCAAGTTAAAGAATATCGCTTTCTTATAATTAGTTTAGACCACAGACTCTAAACACAGGACACAAACTACTAATAGAGAAGGTATTAAAAACTGTAATGACTTTAGCAAAATAATGAACATTCAACGACAAATAATATGACTAAAACTATATTACATCTGAGCATAAATATTAAAACATACTACAGGTACTATAGAAAGTAATTTCGTAAGATAGAACAACAATACTATTATACCCTTGGTGGGGTGTCGAAATATGTTGACAATGATAGAACAAGTCATTTGAACGTGTTAAAACGCACGTACTTTTGTACAAGAATCGATTTTGTGTGTGTTTTGTTTTTATTAGGTACCTCTGAGTATATAAATAAATGAAATACGAATACATACCAGACTATATGGAATAGAATGTAGTTCTTATGATCATTATTAATTTAAAAATGTAAATAGCACGTGTTGCAAATAGGCTAAACCACAGTCTTTGTTCGCTGTGAATTACACTGAAATGTTGGTGAAATATTTTTGAAAATTAAAAGATAACTTACACAAAACTCAGTTGAAATGATAACTTACTAATTTCCGTATTCAGTTTTTAAACATCTGCCATAGATCACTCATTAATTTATTTTAAGGAATTTTAGAAGGCCTGCGTTAGATACAGACATTTATCAAACTTATATTAAAATCTATCTTTAACTTATAGTTATGAATAATACTTACTTAATATAGAAATTCCAAAGCCAATTCAATATAATTCAAGAACATTATAATAATCAATATTGACTTCAGGAAAATCAAATATTAGTTTTCATTACTTGCTAATGTAACATGGAAACAGAATTTCATTGAAAAACATAACTACATTTAATACATTTTTCCAATAATTTCGTGTTTCACTTTCACACCTTATGGTTTTATTGTTACTAGACTATACCTTTGAAAATGTGTTTTATTTAATATAAATATCTAGGTATATGCTTAATGAAAAGCAACTTTAATCAATCTATTATATTTTCGTACAAGTATTAATATGGCCAGTTGTTCAATCGAAAACAATTCCTTAGAGATTTGAGGGATTTCATTTAATGGATCATTCATGTTCTCTAAATCATAGTTAATTGAAAACACGACAATGTTATTTTTTATCGCAGACATTTTTCTTATGTGGTAACTTAAAAAAGAAATTGTTTTCCTAAGACATTTTTCTGTTGCCATGACTCAAGATACTTAAACATACATACATAGTTTGTTGTTTGGCTTTCCTCGAACACCAGGCTACGTATCACAAAGGCATTGTGTGAAATAAACAAACATGCAGACAAAAGATACTGACTGATTCATAGTACACATACCCTGTATGTAACAATTTTATGTAAGTGTGTGTACATAATGTATGTGCTTATGAGTTTGTTTGATGAGTTGTGTAGGTATATGAGTAGCTTGGAATAATACAAAAAAGTATTAGCCTGTAATGTCCCGATGCCGGGGAGAGGCTAACGTTTCACTGAGGATATCGGTACCGATAGGAATATATTACAATAGAATTGTGAGATACATTGAACTCTAGGAAAAATTTACCACTTAAGTATCTACAGGATCGGATTACAAAATTCTCATTTACGTATTGATAATCATACTGTAGAACTTTGTAGAAGTTTAAAAAGTATGCGTATCGTCGTAGGCAGACTATTTTGGAGATTGAATAAGAAGATGAATATTATAATTAATTATAGAAGAGTTACGCCCGTACTCTATTTCCTCTCCTACTCTCTCCGAGACGTCAAATGCTTCCATAAAAGAGATTTACTGAGGGATTTTGACATGTAAGTAATGTAGGAAAAATTAAGTATTGTCACATGCGACTTTACGTACATTATTGTAAATTATTATGCTATACATTATTGTATGCAATATTCTATGTTAGTGAAAGACAAGTGGTCATAGTTATTCTTTATTGTTTAAATTTACACGTGAGCACGTTTTTGAAGACGATTTCTGAACACGTTTCAGTGAATGTCCTCCGATCTAGATATGGATTAGAACTAATTCTATTTGTGGTTGTTACTAGTTACTTTTGGCTGTTTGCCGAGGTTTCAATTGCAGTCTCAATAGATGGCGTTAGTGTGCAGTTAGAAATCGCTGTTAGATCTGGCGAGGTTGCGCCTTAACGTTTTGTTTTGTCATTTTGTATTCTTTCTTTCTTTCTTTCTTTCTTCAACCTGTATCGTCCCACTGCTGGGCAAAGGTCTCCCCCAAACGCTTCCAACCTTCTCTGTCCTTTGCGGTTTCCCACCACTCGCTATCGAAGGAGACAAGGTCATCCCGCCAGCGTTTCCTCGCCGTCCGCGGCGCCGCGCTCCGCTCGGGGCCCACTAATGTATTAACTAACTAAAATGAACGAAGATCCTTCACGCATTACATTCTGAATTGTGTAAGTAAAACTATTATTTACAAGATTGTTGAATACTTATTCGTTGTTTAGTCATTGACAAATAAAGGAGTAACGATGTTATCAGTATTGTTTTAAGTTTACCTCAATTCATTCGTTAAAAATGGCGTTTTCAGTTTTTAGGACAAAGCAAATAATATTATCAATACTTTGGTACCATTACTGAGTGTAGCATCGTTTAGTCACAACACAATTGACATTATCAAAAATTCAAAGTAATAAAATAAGGCGGTTAGTTAGGTAGGTATAGTTTGTAAGGATATGGCATGAAGCTAGCCAATCGCCAATCTGTTAATAACTCAAACTAGTGATGAATCGAATATGAATACGCAAATTCGTATTCGCCGAACATGACATTTATATTTGAATGGCGCAAATTCATAATTGATAAATTTTACAAAAATTTATCGAGGTGTCCTTATTAAGAAATAACAATCATCCTAAAGGGCTGCAACGAATACAAATATTCGTATTCACCGAACGTCATCCAATTTCCGGATATACGTATTCGTAAAAGTAGTATTCGTGCGTCACTAAGTAAGTAGACAAAATTCATGTATTGTTTAGAAAACACACTTCATTAGACATACTTATCATTTAAATTATTTAACAAATATGCCCAACTTGGTATTATTAAGCATAACTTATGAAATTGATTTTTCACGTTTTTTATTTTCGAAGCAATAATGGACATAGTAAATCTAATTATGTTGTATCTGCATTTTAATATATTCGTTTACATGAAACACTGATTTTGTATGGTTCGTTTTGAGTTGGTTGCTCTTAGTCCGACTGACATTGTTTCATTCGAATTGGAACCATGTCGTAATCGATATTATGTTATATACATTCACCTTTACGAATAATCAGTAAGCATCGTCCCACGGTTTTACCCACGTTGTACCCGTTCCCGTGGGAATTTCAGGATAAAAAGTAGTCTATAACCTTCCCGTTGAATGTGGCTATCCATTACAAGAAGAATTTTTCAAATCGGACTAGTAGTTCCTGAGATTAGCGCGTTCAAACAAACAAACAAACTCTGCAGCTTTATAATGTTAAGTTTATAGATTACTAGTATTAGTGCAAACCAATAAAAAAGGAGATCTAAATGCATGTAGGAAAAAAATGAAGATAAAGCATAAACACAATATAAAGGTGGAATAAGATCTCCTCTGTTAAAAGTCGGTTAAAAAATAATAAAATTCTAAATAGGTTTGTAAACGACCGTGAAAACTATTATATACCACAAATTAGAACAATAGACCATGAAACACTGAGTGTAATGATTATTTTCCATCACAATACGGATATCTTGCAAATGGTTAGTACTTAACTTATTTTTCCTTAACCGTAAATAAGTTTAGATCATCTTTAGAACCGCAGATTTAATCTATACTAATATTATAAAGCTGAAGAGTTTGTTTTGTTTGTTTGTTTGTTTGTTTGTTTGTTTGTTTGTTTAAACGCGCTAATCTCAGAAACTACTGAACCGATTTGAATAATTCTTTCACTGTTAGATAGTCTATTTATCGAGGAAGGCTATAGGCTACATTTTATCCCGAAATTCCCACGGGAACGGGCACAACGCGGGTAAAACCGCGGGGCGCTGCTAGTTACTAAGATGCCATGAATACCTTAACTGAAGCTATTTAAAAAATGAAGCTTTTAGGTGTGCTTTCGGTAGCAAGCAGCAAGGGCCAGCAGCAGTATCGCCGCACTCGAAATGACATAGAGATTCATGGTGCTTGCGGTCGGCAGTGCCACCAGCTCCTGCAATTGCTACCGAAAAGATACCTTAATATTTTTCCCCTTTGAAGAAAGACGGATTTTAGAGTGGCAGCGATATTTGTTTACATTTATGACTGTTTAGAATTTAGAAAAAATAGATTGAATGTTTTTAACATACTTTTGCAGCCTTCCCGTGACCAACAGTGTTGTATTGTAATCCGTTTGAAAAGTCGGATACGTAGTTTTTGTAAAATACGTTATAATTTTTTCAAATTCCCGATTCGTTAATTTATAAAATGTGTACGTATATAATACAAAAATATATCTTAATTTTGTATTATGTACATACACGATTGAAATATGTCGTAAGCAATTAATGTTATAATGTACGTTACCACTAACCTACTCAAAAATCACAAAATGCAGTTAGCTTGGCTCACATAAATCAATATTAAAAGAAAGTATATTTCTTTGACTCATGTTTTTTTAAGCGATGCATCTTGCACGCTAATTGTAATGTGCAAAAACTTGTACGTTTTCGTCAGCGCGTCAGATTTCTGAACGAAGTGCAATTTACAAAGTTCAATGGCCTATAATTTGGGAACTCGTTGAGTTTCCATTCGTGGAGGTTTCGATTAAAAAGTTTTGTTTAAGCATCAGGCTGTATCTTATTTTTTAATTATATGTGGTTGTGTGGATGCAGATCGCAAGGCAAGATAAAAAGAAACGTTATGGAGAAAATAGGGTCTGATATCTGTGGTAAAATTATTTTTATACTGTATCTTTTTCAAACTCAAGCGAAAAACGTGAAAATTTAAAGGAGTACCTACGTAAATAAATGTAAAACATATTTACTTAAAACAATACAGAAAATTGAAACGATTGCAGCCGATTACTTGACGCAATAATTTTACAGCTTACCACGTGTAAACAAAGTAATATTTTCAAATTCATGATAGGCAAGTGTTTTATGATTGCACAGCGCATATAAAACACATATAAAGTCACTGTTGTAAAAAAATATTTGTATTATGTCGCCTTTCCAATATTTTAAAGTTATGGTGTATATTCACCATACAAACATATATATTTTTTTATTTATGAAACACCTTACCCTCCCTTTTGTATTACGACACTTAAAACGTCTATATTTCATGTGGTCGATTTACCATCCGAAGACAATTCCTTCTGAAGAGGAAAAATATTTAGTGAATCAGTGATCAGGACCTTTTTCCTCAATAAAAGAAGTTGTCTTTGGATGGAAAATCAATAATGATATTTTGAATTGAGAATCTAGACAACATGCAACACCTTTTTATAACATGACGTACATTCATAACTAATAGTAGAATTAAGAATAGAGTAACTAACTACTTGTCTCTTTAAAATAGTTCTTAAAGTAAAAATTCATCTGTTTATTTGCTTTAAAATTTCCGTTATTTGCTTTTCTTTTTCACAAGTCATAGACAAGGTGCGTAATGTGTTAGTTTGACTATGGTGTCCTTTTCTGGATTAAGAAAGGAGGTCAAGTTTATAAAACGTATCTTATTTATTTGTATGTGTAATACAATCTGCTTTATACAATCTGTGTTAGGAAATATGATAACGTTTTGTTTATTTATTTAACTCAAATCTATGAAGTATTTATGTTGGCATTATAATTTTGTCATGGAAATTACTGTCATGTTAGGAAAGGATTACTATAGACTCAAGATTTGTTATTAATAGTAATGAATTTAGTACTAACTAGCAGCGCCCCGCGGCTTTACCCGCGTTGTGCCCGTTACCGTGGGAATTTCGGGAATTTTTATACATATAAACCTTTCTCTTGAATTTATTTAAAAAACCGCATCACAATCCGTTGCGTAGTTTTACAAGATACATATATACATAGGGACACATAGCGGTAAGCGACGTTGTCTTATACTATGTAGTAATGATTTACTAATTAAAGGATTTTAACAGACTTAAACCTGCCAAAATGTCAAAGGAATCGATATTCAATAACAGAGGCCTTGGATTTTGATTGGAAAAATAATGGTTTGACATTAATGTATACCTTCAATAATTATTAAATAACCATTTTCTGACGTCAGTGAATGAAAATGATAAAATTATTACTTTTTAATGCTACGATGTTGAACACAAAATTAAACAAAAGGTAGCTCAATTGAAGAGTTATGCGTTACTACGTTTTAAAAGAGAGTCGAGTGATATATCTGTATCTACTTAAATGTTTCCATCAAAATGGTTAATTAGACCCAAAGTTGTGTGTTATGGAATCTAACTTACTGATACTAGTACATATACATACACAAATACTTTGTAAGAATATAAATAATTGACACCCAGACGTCGTCGCCTTTATTCTTCACATATTGTTGACTCCGGGCGGGAATCGAACCCGCAGCCCCGACACAGTAAGCGTTCTCACTGCCACTTTGCCAACGGGCTTGTCAAAAATACTTTAATGTAGAAAAATAAACAAAGACAAAAATAACAGCAACATTGAAATCAATTTGACTGCATAGAAAACTATAATTGTATAACCCCTGACTTAGATTATTCATGTAATCACAGCTAAGACACTAACTATGTAAGCACTTTTCAAAGAAAAAACTAGACTATAGGTAATACCTAGGTCCACTCGGATAGGAGTTACTAGCTCAGACACAAACCAACATAACTTATCTTATCACTCCAATCGCATCTGTCGATTTTAAAAATAGTCTGATTAAAAGATAAAATCAAAACTATTACGTCAACAAAACGTAATTAAAAATAGCCATAGAGTAGTTATAGATTGCAATGAAAGTGATCATTATCTATGTACAGAGCGGGGTACTGTAGGGTCATATTTTATTATGTCACGTTTTCTTACCCAACGTTAATAGAAGTGTATTTTCTAGTCCATTTTAATACACGTAATTAGGTACCTATATTTATTTCGAAACTAGCATTTTTCAATGTAAATTCGTTATTGGTTTTGTGAGTAACAATTTTAATGGACTTTTTGCTTTTATTTTGTAATAAAATAATGAATAAACGGTAAATGTTTTTTTACGTGTTACTCATATATTTTTAATTGTTTGTTCGACTTTACCGTGACGGCCTTTCCATTTTACACTGCGTATAAGAAATTCCTACCACATAAGTCTACACTATGGTATTTACTTATACAAGTCTATACTAATATTATAAAGCTGAAGAGTTTGTTTTGTTTGTTTGTTTGTTTGTTTAAACGCGCTAATCTTAGAAACTACTGAACCGATTTGAATAATTCTTTTTGTAATAGATAGCCACATTCAACGGGAAGGTTATAGGCTATTTTTCATCCCGAAATTCCTACGGGAACGGGTACAACGCGGGTAAAACCGCGGGGCGCTGCTAGTAAGTAATAAAAACCAGTCATACTTAGGACAAGCCCAGCCATTCATGCTCATTGTAATCCATTGGACTGCGTTACAGAACTGAAATACACAAAGATTTGAACTGGTTTAATGTAAAATACAATTAGTCCAATTGTTGAATACACTGAATTGGACCTTTTTAAGTATTTGACAACTGAGAACTCATTAGATTTATACACGTTTAATTAATTATACAGTTCTGAAAACTTTAACACCACATCTATTTTATATAATTATATAAGCATAAGTGAAATAAAAACATATACTTTTTAGACGCTTTTCCATACTTAACTATCTAAGTCTTATTCACAAGTTCAGCTGTAATTGCTGTCAATTTCTTAAAGGAAAAATGGTACTGAAAACTAAGGTGACATCACACCGTACACGCACCATGCTGCAAGCAGTATTATAAAAATATCATGATTTATTATAAATGTTATAATTAATAAATATGCATTTGATTGTTAATCTACTCGCGCCCTTAGCATAAGGACATCGTTCAAGTAAATTATCATTTTCCTTCAATCATTAAGTAAAATCATGTGACCTTATTGCACATGAGCATAACTCTAATTGCTGTACCAAAGTGTCAACGATGTCATATGTCTCATATTTAAATATATTTCCTTGAGGAAAATTATATAACTGAATCAAGCAGATATTACCAAGTGAATTTTCTTTGGGTTTCTGTAGAAAATCATATATCTTATATGATTTTTTTTACTTAACCTCGCTGTCAAAGGTCTCCCCCAATTCTTTCCATTTATCTCTTTCCATGGCTAACTCCTAATCCTTTTAAAAATCGTCCAGCTCTTTTCGCCATCGAGTCGGAGAGATATATGATTATCATATTTTATTTATAGATAGACTAGCTGTTCTTGCGCTGGTTCCACTCGCAATGCCAATAGATGGCGCTAGTGAGAAAATATTCTGGATCGCGCTAACGTTATTTTTCCAGATTTTGTCGGGTCGCGCCCATACTCGTATTTTTCCATGAACAGGGACAAATCTTTCCCTTTATTCAATTAGTATAGCTAGGTACTTGGATAGATTAAAAATCTATTATTCGTCACTTTGATATGCAAGATAACATAAACATGCATTTATTTATTCAGTCTGCAATACTTATTGTAATTACTTTGTATAGTTTTCTGTTTGAGAACTAAATTGTTATTGATTCGATTATGTAAGAGATTCATTATTTTAATTATTTATTTATATAATTTTTTTTCGGTAATGTTTCATTCAACCGGTTTAAATCAGTTCCTTTAAAAAAGGTATTTTGTCAAATAAATAGGTAATTTAACAGCCTCCGTGGTCTAGTGGTTTGAGCGCTCGGCTCACGATCCGGAGGTTCCGGGTTCGATTCCCGGTGGGGATATCTCACAAAAATCACTTTGTGAGACTGTCCTCAGTTTGGTTAGGGCATTGCAGGCTGAATCACCTGATTGCCCGAAAAGTAAGATGATTCCGTGCTTCGGAGGGCACGTTAAGCCGTCGGTCCCGGTTACTTTCTACGGATAGTAGTCGTTACATGAGCCATGTCAGAGGCCTTTGGCGGCTCAATAACTCTGACACCAGGATTGGTCAGGTTGACCATCCACTCGATAAGAGAGAACAGTATAAAAAAATGAACAAGATATAGGTACATAGTCACTATTAATAAGGTGACCTATAAGACTTACAATCATTCTAGGACAATTAGCCTTCATATACTATTTACCTATTTTCCTTATCTACACTATAATTTTATTTAAATAATGAATGTTATCTTAAGCTATTTGTTATTTAAATGAAACTGGTTTTAATTCACGAATTAAGTAGTTTATTTGTTTTTAAAGACTTCCCTTTTGATTATTTTATGGTTGCTTACTAAATTTAATGTAAACTACCTATGTAAAAGTCTCGGCTAAAAGTTTATTTTATGTAATAAATATGCTTTCTTACGTTGACATAAAATAAAACTAATGGTATCCTTTAAATAATAAAACAGAAATGAGCACTTATGAGTTAGCTATTTATCGACTTTTTATTTACACAAAACTACTTGACGGATTTAGATATTTGTTTTGCACTGTTAGTTTGTCATCTTACAGTACTTTTTATATCACTACACAGTATAAAACAAAGTCGCTATTTTTGTCTATTTGTTTGTCTGTTTGTCTGTATGCTTAAATCTTTAAAATTACGCAACGGATTTTGATGCGGTTTTTTGTAATAGGTAGAGTGATTCAAGAGGAAGGAAAAATTCCCGATATTCCCACGGGAACGGGCACAACGCGGGTAAAACCGCGGGGCGCTGCTAGTTAAAAATAAAAAATAAAACAAAATAATCAACTCGGCTTTTCTGCTTCCGTCTAACTTAGGTACAGCAAATATGTTATTTATGTTTACTTACAAAAAGATGGCTACTTACTTATTCAATTATAAACTGTCAAATCCATAGATAAACAACATCAGAACATCACGCATAAAACGATAAATTAATAAAATCTATTTGTTCATTTTCAGGTAAGTCGACCATGGATAATATCGTCTACAATTAACATGGCGTCGGTAAGTGGATCAAAATGATAGGATTGACGAATTTATTTGGCGTTTATTAGACTAATTATTATGGTTAGATATCCACGGGTTTCGGATAATCGTGACATATTAATTTAGTACACTAAGTACTATATAATACCTATTTGCTTGATTTGTAAAGATTGGCGTGGATAAATAGTGATGAAAAATTTTAACAAAGTTTGGAGATCGCACTTGCTATTGTAAACATTTTTATTAGATTCGGGACGTAATTAATAATTAATTTACTTAACCCGAATCAAGTGAAACCCTTCACGTAATTTACTTAACAGTTTAAAGATGGTTATTTTAGAAATTTGTTTGAGGGTCTTTTGTTCGAAGCTTTCATAACTTACCAAACAAATAAAGTTGTGTTGTATTGCTGAAAAAATATCATTTCGGTCATTGTTGTCTTAGGAAGTCACGTTCGAATTATTCCGTGCATGCAGCCCACACGTGGGAACGGGCTATTGTACTCATACTCACCTCATATACGTAGTATGTATCACATTCATGATTTATAGCAAAGGCTGCGAATGCTTTGTCTTTCACAAACACCTATTTAAACAAATACTTTCTTTATCGCTTTTGCAAATATTTGTCATAAAAATATTACAATAAAATTCGCATATGCTTTATCTTTCGGCGTAAAAACTGTATGCCTTAATATTTACAATACTTTACATTACAAGATAATGTAATAAATGATTTCATAATTGATATATTTATTTGTTTTGAAATTAATAGCTATACAGTTAGTGGCCAGGTCATAGAACAAACCAACATAATATGGTGCAGTAATTTTGGTATACAAAGTACACATCTATGGGACCCGTTACAATCGTAAGAAACTGCTTTTAGGATTTTTTTTATGATGTTTTTACGCACATTGCAATAATCAATAAGTTTTAGTTATTACAATTTGCCTAATACTGGCAGTGGCCTACGGTTTTACCTACTTTGTACCCATTCCCGTAGGAATTAAGTCCCCCCAACGTAAGTATAAACTTCCTTGAATAAAAAAAACATTTAATTCTAATAGTTCAAAATATAAGCGCTTTCAACCCATTTCTTTCATTCGTGGATTAACTGAAAATATAATTAAGTACGACTTTCTCAATACTTTGTATACACATTACGTAATTCTGGAAGCTGTTATCGTCAGATCATGATATTCCCCAACTGATGCTATCAGGTACATTCTATATCTTTGTACTCGCGTATCTTAAGTATCATAAGATATGTGACCTTCATCTTTCTGAGACCTGTTCCGTGTGAACACATGGTGAATTCGTGATGCCTTTTCATGTTTGCCAAGTTGACGATATTTGTGACAAATGTTTGTCAATTATTAACGATAATGGATTTTATTCGGTCACTTCTTTGCGCTCATCATGGCGGTTATGACACCTGTCATTTTAATACGAGTTATGATACAATGGATAGAGTATAGTTTACTGAACTCAATGAGCTTGACTAAGCGATGATAGTTCATTGCTATTGTAAAGCAACGTGCAGTATCGATCACCCATCCAAGTAAGGGCCGACCCTTACTTGGATGGGTGATCGATATTGGCATTTCTTTATGAGCATTACCGTGCTTCGGAAGGCACGTAAAATTTACGGTCCCGACGGTTGCTATAGTTAGACCATGTTGATGGCCTTTAGGCGGTCAAAAACTCTGACGCCAGGGTTGATCACTAACCTTTTCAATTACTTACTTATTCACTATACAAAGTACTTATTAATGTAAGAAATAACTGTATTTGGAACAAAGGACATCTGATAATATCCAAAATTATTCAATCAAGCAAGACTGCTTGGACGTACTTAAGACAGTACATAATTTTTATTTATCCAGCACATTGGACTAAGTGCCTGAAATAAAGACATCTCATTCCTACTAAATTGACTTTAACCATCTTAATGTTCAATGATTCAACCAACGCCTACCCAATTTTCAGGACACATCACCATCCATCGTGTTTAAACTTTCACAAAGCGAAAGCATACAAATCTGAAATATGCTAACGAGTTGCGTTAATAGAGCTAAATGGTTTACAACTTCACAGAACACACACTACGTAACGTGCACTAACAAGATTATTGCACATGAGCCTTGCTTACAAGGTATTTGTTTATTGACTAGCAGCGCCCCGCGGATTTACCCGCCTTTTGCCCGATTCTTTGGGAATTTCAGCATGAAAAGTAGCCTATACCCTTCCCGTTGAATGTGGCTATATATCCATTAAACAAATAATTATTCAAACCGGTAGTTTCTGAGATAAGCATATTCAAACCAACAAACAAACTAAAAATCGAATTCTATAGCTTTATTATATTACTTAGTTTCGATTAAATTCAAGGAAGGTCTGTGGCAGCAACTAACTAACGCTATTCAAGAAGTGACGACATGACGAGCACCTTATTATAAAGTTATCATCTGTCCAATCATATCACATCTAAACGGTACAATGTCACCCCGAATACCGATCATTGTAACAATAATTCATTAAAATTTGCCACCCGCCCACACGTACTCGTAGCGGCTCAAACGGTACAATATGTCCTAGAAATTGTCACGTGTATTGATTGGTAAACGAAAGCTGGCGCGTTCTTGACTTTTGACGCTTTGTTAACGCGCTTGTGAAATGTCAGTGATAAGTGTCTTTAAAATTAGTATACATAGGTATATGGAAATAGTGTTTTTTTGCATAAATTCGTTGAGGCTGTAATACACATGCTTGCAGCTAGATATCAGCAGCCAGCACGTGCCTACTTATAGGTACTTACTGTCATGTGTATATGATAAGATAGCGGCATGACTATATCTGACAAATGTGATTTTTAAGATGATTTGTAGTTTGTTGAAAAACAAACTAAGTAGTAGTAGTAGCCTGTAAAGGCTTCTTCTAATTTAAGAAAAAATATCTTATTCCATAGTAAGGTACTTTAAAGCTATACATACATAACATAATAAGCAGTGTGAATCGTCAAGAACGTGCCAGCTTAGACCAATCAAACTATAGGTACACCCTATTGTCTTGTGAACTTCAATAGTGTCCCGTATGTAGGTAAGCGGAATGCCTTCGATTGTTATAAATCATTTGTAGGAGGTTTCGTTTGAAGAGATGTGCTGATCGAACTATGTAGGTACGACGTTTTTGTGGCCATCAAAGGTACCGTAGCCAATTCAACTGTTTATTGTATTTAGTATTGATAGCATGCCAATGGTATGTCGTGATGAATCCTTTGGCAAGGTCAGGTATTTCATCAAGCATTACTTTATTGAAAACTAGGTATTTATGAATTAGATTAACCTATTAGGTAGGTACTTAGATACTAATCTATGATCATCTAATCTTTGATCACTTAGGTAATATCTATCCTACTTCCTACTAATATTATAAATGCGAAGTTTATGAGGATGGATTTATGTATGGATGTATGTTTGTTGTTCTTTCTCGAAAAAACTACTGAACAGATTGGGATGAAACTTTACAGTAATATAGGTTATACAACAGAATAACATTTTATCCCAAAATTCCAACGCGGGTAAAAACACGATTGTAAAATCAACCGTAACGTTAGCCAAATTTAAAATCAGTTCAATAGTTTAGGAGTCCATCGCAGCCAAACAACGTGACACGCAATTTTTATATTATAAAGATTTGGTATTGATTATTTGGCATAACTAATGGGCATCTCACCCATATTAATACAGTACGATGCCTTCATACAAGACTCACCTAATGACTTAGGTGCTTACAGAAATAAACTCTTGCACCAATAAGTACGTAAGTGTTATCTAGCCGGCCGGGCGTGGGAGGGGTCAATCTAAGCCGGGTACATCCGGGCGGCACAATGAGTCGGCTCTCAATGGGGCTCGTTATTCAATTCGCATTGTCACTTGTGTGTAGGTATGAAGTGTATGCAATCTAGGTGTTTCTGTGACCTGATGCGGCTGATGACAATTGTTTACCGAGAATTGAGCCGTGTTTAAGATGATTCTAGATTTTGTTAAACTATTAGCCTGAAATGTCTGGGCAAAGGCCTCTCATCTCATTGAAGATATCAGTACAGTGAGGAGGATTATGCATATTCACCACGCTGGCCAAATGCGGGTTGATGATCTTAAACCCGTGCCATGTTTGAAAAGTAGGAAACATGTTATCGCTCGACCTAGGAATTGAACCCAGGCCGTCAGTCTAGGCAGGCGACTGCACATACTAGACAACAGAGACGTTTTTTTTAAATGACTCAATTTTTGAAAAGAACTATTATTAAACCAAAAGAAGTACAAATCTCTGAAACTTCCATTCGGATTTTAAAGTTTAGTAACCACATTCATTTACATAATTTAAACCACGGCAACTACTTAAAAGGAATATTCTAAAGATATTTGAGTTATTAAAAAACAATCAACAACATTAAGCAGTTCCCCTTTTTTTAATTTAGGTAGGTAGTACTTAGTTCAAGAACCATAAACAGACAGTCTTCATCAACCTCTCTCACTAAATTGCAAGCAAAACCGCGAATACCGTTTATACATACAGTTACCTAAGCAATTAAATAATGCTGATTGTACCTTAATTACCGTTAGATGAGAATACCATTAGATGGAGTCAGATGTTTTAAAGTAGGTTTTTTCGGTTCGAAGAATTTCTGGATGAAAAGTAGCCTTTACTGCCTCATGTGGCTATTGTTGTTTAATAAAAAAATAGATTGATAACTTTTTTATTAGCTTCGATTCAATGACATGGACATTCTAATAAAGTAAATTGTTTACAGAAAATACATAAAAATAAAACAATAACACGATATAAATCAATTGATAATAAATTTTATTTGCCGTAAAAGGGAAAACAATCATTGTTTTATTGTGAAGTCAGTTAACAAAATTTGTTTTATCCGTGACTGTATTAAATAGGTACTAAAGCTTCTTTAAAATACTAGTAGCGACATCTCGCGTGCTTCAGTATCACTGTAACTACAAATCAGTGCCGAATATTACGTACAGATGGCGCTGAAAACTTCCAGATAACAGAGCTAGATGGCGTTAGTAGTCCTAAAATTAAAACATAATTTGATTATCCAACATTGAAAAAGGTTATGCTTACTTAGATATTCCATATTAATAAGTATATTTTGATTGAATTAACACAAAAAATATTGTGAAAAATTATTATCACTTCTATAAATTAAAAGGAATGCTGGAACAACTTATAAAGCAATCCTTTAAACTTTAGAAAAGTGCGTTGGTGATTTTATGACCGATACGAATGATTAAATGTTAATTTAATTACAATACAGTGTAGGTACATTTTAACGCCTTTCAGTTAAGTGCTGAGTGAACAGGCCGGCAATTACTCAACGAGCACTTGATGAGTCATACGGAAAATGGAATCCCCAGTCCATGATCTACGATGTCGAGGCACGCTTCAGGACGGAAATCGTTCATATTATTATTCCACAATTTCCATAGATTATTTGAAATTGTTATGCCATTTTCTTCTGTTCTGTACGATTTCAATGATGGCACCCACAAAGGCACCACAATTCATCTGTATAAGGTGTACTTATAGCATTTTGATTTATTTAAATTCATGCAATATTCAGGGTCCCATTCCATTCAGTAGTTCAGTAGGTACTAATTCGAACTTAGGCAAACTTACCAACTTAGTAAGTATATCTAATTACATAGACAAACTAGCTAGACAATAAATATTAGTTACCACCTACATTACATAAAACATAACTGAACTACTCTTATTTCCACAAGATTCGTCGTCGGCGGAAAAAATGTATTCGCTTACGTCACCAACGCATGGCTTCACCTCGTGAATAGTTTCACGGCGCGGTAAAACAGCCGACAGTCGGCAGTCGAGACGCGCCGTCACTCCGATACACCCTCGTGTCACGTGCTTTAAACCCTCAAAATGTATCCCTTAACTAATCTATCACTTTTCATTTCACTCACGAACGTGACATAGTTCGTTCTGCGTCGCGAGATTAGTCTGTAGTAATTTATTTTCTTTAGTCTTCCGGTTAAATCCTTTTTGAATTTCTTCCTTAAATTCTTGTTGTTTCTAATATGGTTTCCAAGTCGCGAAGTGGCCATGTGCTGGTATGGGAGCAGCCAGGGTTGGAAGACGAGATGCCGGGACGTGGTGGTAAGTGCCTGTCAGGTGCTTTACTATTCCCGTGAATAGCCGCGTACCCACCTAGCGCACAGGCTCGCGAGCCGTGGCTCGCGAGCCATGGCTCGCGAGCCAGCCTCAGTAGTTTTGTTCAATTTACACGAGGCCGCCTCGCGAGGCAGGCTGAGCCATCATAAGTCGTGTATATTCAGCTGCAGCTATTTTCCTAGCTTCGCGCGCGAGCCAAAACATAACCGTACCCACCTAGCGCACAGGCTCGCGAGCCATGGCTCGCGAGCCAAATGCTCGGCTGGTGTGGACGTGCCTCGGGCTGCCTCGGGCGCGCGTTTGCTCGGCTGAGCACGGCTCGGCCCCGAGTCATCTGTTGTCGGTAAACTTGACGCGCTCAAAGGTGCCTCGGTGAGCGCTGTGTGTTAGGTGGGTACGGTTATGTTTTGGCTCGCGCGCGAAGCTAGGAAAATAGCTGCAGCTGAATATACACGACTTATGATGGCTGGCTCGCGAGCCATGGCTCGCGAGCCCGTGCGCTAGGTGGGTACGCGGCTATTTACTCTGGATTGTTAATTTACAGTTAGTGTCTATATTGTTGAGTTAACTGTTAAAACCAACTTTTTTACTCAGTTAGTCAGAACGGCTGCTATACATTTTTTTTATTATTAAATTTTTTGTTAGGGCTTCGACCACCATATATTGGTTGGTCATGTCAGCCTCATGAGTACTTGTCTAATAGCCCACCCAAACAATGCTATTGTACAATTTAATAGCATTGTCTGAGAGGCACTCTAATAACCAGCAGTTTACTTGCCCATTATAGAGGTTGGCTGGGCCTGCTAGCAACCTCACTCTCAGGCTCAGGTCAGAGTTCTGACCGCATTCCAGCAAGATAAACGCTATAAATTTGTAAAATTTAATAGCATTGTCTGAGAGGCACTCTGATAACCAACAGTTTATTTGTCCAATATAGAGGTTGGCTGGGCCTGCTAGCAACCTCACTCTCAGGTCAGAGTTCCAACCGCGTTCCAGCAAGATATGTGTTACGTCTTCCACTCTGTGGCAATCCTCGCATAGAGATGATGGTGGATCCATCAGATGAAGTAGTATATATTATATAATGAGATCGGGAATGCGTCCCTGCAGTTGAAATCCATGATATTAAACATCTCCAAAGGGCCTCTACGAGTTGGATCTGTGTCCCCTCGCATGCCTCTCAAATAGACCGGGCTTGACCCGTGACTAGGGAGAGCCTATATATAATATTATATAGTGAAGTTTGCATGGTTATTTATTATATATAGTGCATTATGTTGGTTTAGGTTGGTTAACCTTACATAGTGCAAAATTATTTTGTTCCAGCATTTGATTTTTGAGATAACTTCATTAGATCTCGAATAGGAGTTCTAATTTACAGGTTTAACTTGTTTGAATTAATTCGACTATAATTGTATTGCTATATAAAAACTATTCCTTAGTTATCTCATGTCCGATGTCAACTTAAACCCCTTATAGTTCACTCGTAAGTAAACGTCCTTCGCAAAAATGAAAAATTTGTGAAAATATTTACTGTTTACTGTATGGCGCCCGGCGTGGGTGGTTAATCAATCAAAACATAGTGATTGCATAGTCTAGATCTGTCAGAAAATAACCTAGACCTTCTTTTTATTCTAATTTTACTATAGCACTAGAGATTTTCGCGGTAATAACGTCACCATAAACATTTAAACTCTATAAAAATGTCCGAATTAATAGGTCGCTGTTTACATTGTCATGGCCATCGAGATAACGTAAAGCTTATCTGTGGTTTGGCAATGGTAGGTCGAAAGTATTAGGGATAAAGGATAATTGTTTTGGAAGGAAAATAATTGCTTTATATCTTATACCATCCGTACTCGCTTCTTTAATATCCCCGGGGGATTTAAGGGATAAAAAGATGTCTATGTGTTCTTCTAGACTATTATTCATCTATATTCGTTTAGCAGTCTTTGAGTTTTAGAGTAACAAACAAACAAGCGTTTACCCTTCTTCTTGAATCCTTTGATGGATCCAAATATAAATAAGTAGCAATACTCCGCGATTTTACCAGCGTTGTGACCTTTCCCATTGGAATTTCGGGATGGAAAATAGCCTAAAATCTTCCCATTGAATGTGGCTATCCATTACAAAAAGAATTATTCAAATCTGATGTGGACAAGTGGTCAATGGTCATGCATGACATGGCCCATTTCTATATATTTTGATGAAAGGTAGAAAACAAATAGAATTCGATTCATTTGCCAGCCCTTGATTGAGGAAGCATATGGGGCAGATATTGTTAGTAATTTGAATAAGGTAGAGTAAACTCTACCCTTTGGTAATCTCGTTTGCATCATTTATTGAATACGATTTTGTCTATGTTACCTAGGTAGGTATTAGATAGTATATACTCACAAAAAATAGTAAGAGATTAAGTGATATCTACGTCAAGGTTACCCAAACAATAGTAGAGTTTAATGTTTATTTATCCGTTACTGTTCGACTAGACAATAATGCAAAGATCTGAATAAGGTATTATGTAGATAGGTTTAGAATTTATGGCTCGTTTTCAGTTTGGTTTATAATCCATGAAATGGTCCATAAAAATACTAGCCGCGCCCGCGGTGTTACCTGCGTTGTACCCGTTCCTAAAGGAATTTCGGGATAAATTAGATCCCAAATTTTATTCTGATGCATAACCTATATTATCCAAATCCAAATTCATTTTTAAACTCACTTGATTACTTTAATAATACTTTTTCCTATTAATAGCAATGTTGTTAAAACATAAATTATTTTTTTCCCTGATGATTCAAGCAGGCCGTTATTGTCCTTCCATATAAATTCAATAGGTATCTAATAATTAAGAGAGCACTAAACTTGATGTTAGCTTAATAATTTAAATATCACTGAATAAAGTTCAAAACTCATCCTATTTCGTTCTCTACTCATTCAATTTAACATATTTAGCGAGAATATGTAAACTAATACAATTCACACATAAAAATACTTGAGCTAGTCAAGTAACTAACGCCTATTGCTCTCTGTATTGTGTACAGAAAACATCAATAAAAAAAACTGAAAAAATATTTATTACGAACAAAATGCACTTACAAATAAAAATCACTTAAAATTAAACTATAAAAATATTTTTGGTATTAGGTACAATTTATCGTTAGGGTAACAAATTTTAATGTCTATATGTCTTCGCACTAGGCAAGCCTGTATCGAGAAGACATGATTCCCGACTTCTCATTTATCTTTGACATAGAAATATATCATATTTATCAGTTGGAACTGAAACTGAGACTGAAAATCACTTGCACGTGGCTGAATGAAAGTGGCAGCATAATTCTTGTTTAAATTATTAATCTCAATAAGGTTTATTGAGAACTAATCGATATTAGGCACAGAGTAGGTAGTTAAACCGTAATACTTTAATTAGGTACTCCTATCGATATACCTATATATATGTATAATTGTGTACGTGGGTAAGTAGAGTACTTTCAAACCATTTCTTAGCTCTTGGAAGCCATAAAATGGAATCATTTATGGTTTTCTCATCTAATTGATTGGATTGCAATGTTACGAATTGGAATCTTTATTTAAAGATATTTAGGTTAGAACTGAATTTGTTTACATGATATATAAGTACATATAATAAACCCGGACAAATTCACATACGGTTAATTGGACGTAATTGGAAGTAAGCTCTAAGCTGTATTATGGAATCTAACTCACTTATTCTACTACATATGTATGTATAGGTACTCTTAAATATTGCAATGATGCCTTTAAAAAAAGAAATACATTTATTTACGAGTGGTAACTTTTAAGATGGTATAAATAATTTTGGATGATGATTTTGCTCAACTTCCTTAGTTTTGAAACGTGCAAAAAAAAATTTTAAGCTACATATAATTTCAGTTTCAATAAATCACCGTCCCGTGGTCGTTTCCAAATGTGCCTTATCTAAAGTTAAATATAATTATTAGTTAACAGACGTTTTGGCTAGAGTCTACTCTTTCAATGCCAAGGCCGGTACACCGGTAGATCACCCCACACGTTTAATTAATTTACCATGTCTGTTAATACTTTTTAATTAGTTACATACTAAGCATAAATAAAATTAAATTATACACACAAAATATGTTTTAGAATATTGAGATAAACTGACTCGTTTGTATTACTTATCGATTTTTAATAAACCTACACCACTTATTAATAGACTAGCAGCGCCCCGCGGTTTTACCCGCGTTGTGTCTGTTCCCGTATGAATTTCGGAATAAATAATAGCCTATAACCTTCCCGTTGAATGTGGGTAACTATTACAAAAAGAATTACTCAAACCGGATTGGTAGTTTCTGAAATAAGCGTGTTCAAACAAACTAACTCTTTAGCTTTATTATTAGTATATATATACGTGTTAAACTGGCGGATACTTTTTTATTTCACTATATGTACTCGTAAGTATTACAATCCTACTAATATTATAAATGCGAAAGTTTGTGAGGATGGATGTATGTTTGTTGCTCTTTCACGCAAAAACTACTGAACTGATTTGGATGAAACTTTACAGTAATGCAGGTTATACATCAGAATAACATATGGGATACATTTTATCCCGTAATTTCTGCGGGAACGGGAACAACGCGGGTAACACCGCGGGGCGCAGCTAATTTTTATATAAAGTAAAGTAACATACCTCTCTATTAGAACATAGATACTGAACACATTTACTTCCTAAGAATTTGTGCCATAAAAACCGCAACAGTAGAAAATAACTGATACAGAAATAACTACAAACGGTTATACAGCGACTTTTATGTCTGACATTAATCATGACTAGACATACAGACTCAAGTACTTAGATATAACGTAAGTAGGTGCGGAAGTGTATCAAAGTACTCCAATTTGAAAGATAAAAACATAAGTTACAGTAAAAAAATCGAATAAAAACAATCTAGATTTAATTCCATTACTGCATTCACTTTGCAAGACGCTTGCGTCAATCAGTGTCGGTTGTTCCTGTATTAAAATAAACTCATCGTATTTTTATTATTCCGATCCGTTTGAAATATTAATACGTATGAAATCCGACTGATCTGTGTGTAAACAAATGAATTGTTGTTAATTGGTTTATGTTATATGTACTAGTTTACCCATATTTTTCAATTTACTCAATTTAAATAAGATATAATTCACTAAATTATAAAATGTGTACATTTAAAAACATCTTATTAACAAAACATTATTTTTATACATTTAAAAACTTTTAAAAACAAACTAATAAGGTAGGTACCCTTAATAACCGCTGCGTAAACGCTACATACTTATTATGGAGATTTTATCAAATGCTCTACGTCTAGTCTAGACAATAATTATCCGTCACAATAAACGAATATTAAACTGCCAACAGAGACAAGGTAACGTCACTTATCTATAAATCAATGTTCTTCACTGAATGATGATTGATTATGATAACAGTATCGTCAGAAAGTTTGACTGTGGACCTCTTTGCTGATAATTTAATTGAAACGATGATACTATAGAGATGACATCACCATAATATATGTAACGTTCGCGGTTTTACCCGGGTTGTGCCCGTTCCTGTTGGAATTTCGGGATGAAAAATATCCTATGACCTTCCTGATGAATGTGGCTATCTATTACAAAAAGAATTACTCAAATCGGATTGGTAGTTTCTGAGATTAGCGCGTCCAAACAAACTATTCAGTTTTATTATAGTATTAGTATTTATGGGAATAGACAAAATGATTATATATTCGAGTTTTTTTTGACAGTAGGGATTCGAACCCAACTCAAAAGCAACTTAGCATAAACAAAAAACCACTGAAGAAATTAATAACATTAGTTCCTTCAAGCAAGAATATGGATCGTATCGCTAACTTTACTAACTGTACCTGTAAAATATTACGAGGAGTAGATGTTTCATGAAAAAAGACGTTTTTCGTAAAACGATTCACTTCCTTATTACGTTGTCAGTTAGTACCACGATGTTTTAGCTTCGTGGTTAGTACCGATTCTTTTGTCTTTTCCCTGATGTTGTAGGAAGTACCTAATTACGTTTAGATATCGGGTGTAGGTACCTATACCTATGTGAGTTGTACAAGAGCGGAGATTTTCTGAGATTAAAAATTGTGTAATGAAGTGTTCATGGTCGATGACGTACTTACATTTACACTCTTGCAATGTTTCATGGTGTGGATGCAAAATAGATATACTTGCCTGGACAAGTAAGAACCTATCTGTATCTAGATACCGATTGTAATTTAAATTTTCCAATACTACGTAGGTATGCAATTTATACTACTTAGGCGAAAGCTAGAGTATTTGCACCTTCGAATTAGTGTACCTACCTAATAGGGTTGAAATGTTGTGGCGCCTTATAGAAATAGCTGTTTTTTTAAAATTAAACTAAAACACTGTTCAAAAGTGTTTTGTCTCTTTTGCTCTTCAGAAAAATAGCGTATGTCGGAAAGGGACAAACCATTTAATAGCTAATATACTTAATAAGCGTTTATGATTTAGCCCTTAATGTCCAATGACGTGCATAACTCATAAAACGTTTCTGTCCACAGGCGGGCTAGGCATGCGTCACTGGGTGACGTTCATGCTGTTCCTGGGCATGGCGAATGCCTACATCATGAGGACCAACATGTCCGTCGCCATAGTGGCGATGGTGAACCACACGGCTCTGCCGGTGATCTCCGAGCACACTGACACCGAGTGTGGAGCTCTTGGGAATGAGACTTCGGTCAGTTGGATTTCTATATTAGCATTTTATATTAATACTAGCAGCGCCCCGCGGTTTTACCCGCGTCATACCCGTTCCCGTTGGAATTTCAGGATGAAAAGTAGCCTATAACCTTCCCGTTGAATGTGGCTATCCATTACAAAAATATTTTTTCAAATCGGACCAGTAGTTCCTGAGATTAGCGCGTTCAAACAAACAAACTCTGCAGCTTTATAATATTAGTATAGTTTGGACGCAGTACCTATATTAATATAAGTTTGAAGAGTTTGTTATTTGTACGCTCTAGGTTAAGTATAAGTTGCATTCCAAAATTCCCTGTTGACTTTATCGGTAGCAAGCATGTGAAACGGGGCGCTGAATATTTTGAATGTTAGGAATCATAAAGCTTCACAAACAAATGTGACATCATTTTGCACCACTATACTATAACAGTGGATGATAGAGTAGTAAATGTGCTAGCCTTTGTATATGACTCATCTAATGGCACTGCACAGTACCATTTAGCAATAAAAATGTACCTCAACTAGATTTCAGAACATTTGCCACTTTTGACGATGCTCATCATAAACCTCTACTGTCTTATTAACAACCGTTCTGTAACTAAACCACTGTTATAATGTATTTTGTCTCTTTTGCTCTTCGGAAAATTGCGTATGTCAGAAAGTAACAAATCATTTGATAGCCAATATTAATATGGCCCCTAGCGCCGTACTCAAAGTAAAAAAATATTTAATGATGCTTGAAATATCAAAAAGGGTTCTAGTATTTTATACAGGATTTTTTATCCAACAGGCGGCGTCTACTCAAGACGGGTCCTTCGTCTGGAGCTCGACGCTTCAAGGTTACATCCTCTCATCGTTCTTCTACGGCTACGTCATGACGCAAATACCATTCGGAATTCTTTCCAAGAGGTGAGATGGACTTCTTATTGGAAAGATATTTGTCTATGTACCTAATTTTGTCCCCAAATACCTATTAGCTGTAAAAATCTTCCATCCATAACATAATCCAAAACACAAGCTTACTTTGGGTCTAATTAATGCTATGTGAATTTGTCCAGGTATATTATTGTTTTTATTTTATTAATTAGGTTTGGAGCCCGCCTCTTCCTCGGAGTTGGCATGTTGGTGAACTCCGTGTTCGGTCTGCTGGTGCCAGTGGCTGCGAAGGCAGGCTTCGAGTGGCTCATCCTGGTCAGGTTCATCCAGGGCTTGGGAGAGGTGAGATCAATGCTTCCAATGCTTCCATGATTTAAAATTACTGAGAAAATACTTCCATTACTGAGAAAATGCTTCTGTTATTGAGAAAATACTTCCATTACTGAGAAAATGCTATTGTTATTGAGAAAATACTTCCATTACTGAGAAAATGCTTCTATTATTGAGAAAATGCTTCCATGACGTTACTGATTATACTTACCATATGTGATAAAGGCTATGGACGATAACATACGTAATGTGTACGACGTTAACAGAGTGATATCACCATCATCAATACTTGTGACGTAAATTGACAACATTATTATAGTTATCTTAGATCAAAACTAGTTAACTCCTTGTAAATATACGTAAAATATTAAGAAATCTAGTGTACGAATTTCACTAGACCTTAACATCATTATTAAGAAATCTTCTTGATCAAATATCTAAACAAATGTCATTTCCCAGGGACCGATCGTACCATGCACACACGCTATGTTGGCGAAATGGATTCCACCTAATGAGAGGAGTCGGATGGGAGCTGCTGTTTACGCAGGTATATATGAGTCAACCTTCCTTTTAAAAGCACTCAACTCAAATAAGGTATCTGTAATACCTTAACGAGTCTTCATCATCATCATCATCGAGCCATTATGGCCCAGCGTCATCTTCGCGGGATTGTCGAGTTTCTGAGCCCTGTCGCTGACAGAGTCCAATGTTAACCGTCTGAGCCATTTACAATCTGTGGCCAAAAAAGGAGAAGACACGAAGGAAGGTGTCTAACAATTTATGAACGTATTTTCTGCCAACAGGAGCCCAATTCGGTACAGTAATATCGATGCCTCTCTCCGGTCTGCTATCGGCGTACGGTTTCGCCGGCGGCTGGCCTTCCATCTTCTACGTGTTCGGTCTGATCGGTACTGTCTGGTGCGTTGCGTTCCTCTGCTTCGTCTCCGAAGACCCGGAGCAGTGCAAGAACATCAAGGAACAGGAGAAGAAGTACATCTTGAGCGCTTTGTGGGGTGCTGCTGGGTCTAGTGTGAGTAGAAGTTAGACATTGACTAACATAACCTAATAGTGGTGCTAGAAGTATGTCCAGCTCGTGTCTGTACCTATGTCTCCTAAACGAAAGGATCGATTTTAATCTAGAATTTATGTTTGAAAGGTGGATTCTTAATGGCTATTTTTTTTCCTTAACCTATATCGTCCCACTGCTGGGCAAAGGTCTCCCCCAAACGCTTCCATCTCTCCCTGTCCTTCGCGGTCTCCCACCACTCGCTATCGAAGGAGACAATGTTTTCTATATTCTTAATAAAAGTTATAGGAGCTTTTATCGGAGTGAATAACTATGTTAATCTACATTGATTGAATTATTAAAGAAAACCATTTTGATCCATATTATCGAAGTCATTTTTGCTACGTCAATCACGTATTTCAAAACATTAACGGGCACGCGCAGCCTATAAAAGCGAGAAGACGTAAATTTTCCACATTCTTAACACCTAAATACCTAAGTTTTAAAAGTGAGGATATCTCAATCTAACAAATAAATGCGATCACGGTTTCTTTAAAGGAGCCGAAACGTCAGATAAAAATGTAAAATGCATTTGTAAACGTAGTTTCAATTGTCTTTTTCAAACCTTCGCGATTTTTACACAGTATGAATATACTCGAAACGTCAGGAAATCAATTAAGAATTTTTACTTACTAAAACAACCTTCTGTGCCGCGAAAAAACCGTAGTAATAAGTACATTCATATTTTCAACCTATAATAGGTAAGTAAATATTGTCCACAGTCCCCACCAATCCCATGGAGTAAGATCCTGCTGTCAACTCCCTTCTGGGCCATCATGTTGGCGCACATGGGACAGAACTACGGCTACGAGACGCTCATGACGGAACTGCCCACCTTCATGAGGCAGGTGCTGCACTTCTCCATAAAGGATGTGAGTATTCGACAGCAGTATTACTTATTGTTTCAGGGAAAGGAAGAATCTTTAGTCAAATTGAAGCTAAGGTTGAAAAAACTTAAGTTTTAGGGACAAAAATGTTATAATACATTTACTCAATAGAGTAGTTTTTATACTGAAACTATGACCGCACAGTCGGCCTTTCCTAAGGCTTTTAGCATTGTAACTTTTCAGATCAAAGGTATATGTCATGGACCGACCGTACTACCTGTGTTGTATTTTTCTAAGTATCTGCAATTAATAAAATGTTATGTCTATTAAAATAAGTACATAAGCTTGAGCTAGCTTTAAGTATATGTACCTACTTCGATTGCGTCGTAAAATAAGTTCATTAAACCAGCAAACTATTTATAAGTATCCTAAAATAGGATCGGGCATAAATATGATAGCTGTTATTTAATGAAAATGCCAACACGCAATAATTGGTCCTATTACCGATGATATAGTGGCGATAATAGCATGAAAGAGGAGATGACCTACAATAAAATTCCATGGCTAACTTTATGGTGTAATACATAATATGCCGACAAAGGACGTTATATTTTAGTATTAATGTCTGAGCGATTAAAGACGATTTTCATTTAAGAATCCAAAATATCAAGATTTTCTTCATTATATTATACAAGAACTTTCCATAGTGTAACTTGAGTTGAATTACAAGGTTCTCAATCAATTACTTTCCAATTTTTTAAACTTAAACTACTTAATATGACTTATAATTTTCGGATACAATGTATCCGACAATACAATGTATCCGAAAATTCGGATACAAATCCGAAAATTCCCGCGTGAAAGGGTGCTACGCGGGTAACACCGCAGGGAGGGACTAGTTTCTAATAAGAGCTATTATCGTTTGTCGCGTACTTCTGAAGAGGACATTAATCATTCCCAGCGTGAATTGTCCCGAGGTCGCGAGTTCAACGCCGGTCAATTGCAAATTGAGTGATTCAATCATCCCGTGCCTTATTGATGTTGATTTGTTTTGCTATAAGACTGATCTAGTTAGACTGTCGAAGATTCAATTTGTTATTTTATTTGAAACGCAACTAACAAAACAATATTCAGTTGCTTTAAGTAGACAAATTATAAATAGTCAAGTTGTGCATAGTGCATAGCTACTTCAAATGTGTCTAGTACGCCTAAAAATGGTTACCAAATTCAAATATCATTTATTTTCATATGATAGCAAATCTCTTAAAACGTCAACTTAATGCTAATATCATCTAATACTAATTGAAAAAAAAAAACAGGTAGTAAAAACAAAATATAAAAACAATTATTCTATTAACACAAATTATACCTAATTCTGAACTCTTGATAATTATGGATAAAAGCGCGTGGCTTAGATAAACCCCAGCTGTAATTGTAACTCGCTATTGTAGTGATAGTAACCGTAACCACTAGCAAGCGAGTGCAGAAGACTAGGCAACTTTCTTGACACTATCCATCGTTTCCAGAACGGCTTCGTATCAGCTCTGCCGTACCTGTGCATGTGGCTGTTCTCCATGTTCATCTCGGTGGTGGCCGACTGGATGCTCTCCAGCGGCAGGTTCAACCACACGCAAGTGAGGAAGGTCATCAACAGTATCGGTGAGTTAGAATTATCAAATACTTCTTGTTTTGAGCATACTTCTCCTTCTTTTCTTTTGAGGTTAGAGTGAATTGTAACTTGCTTAGTTTGATTTTATTGGTACCTCTATCATTAATTCCCGTGCTCAATTAAACTCCTATCCATTTATTTCTAGGTCAATATGGTCCAGCGGTGGGTCTGTTTGTGGCCGCCAACACGGGCTGCAACCCCGCAGCCACTGTCGCCATTCTAGCAGTGGGAGTCGGACTCAACGGTGGTATCTACTCCGGTTTCAAGGTGAGAAAATATATGTACCTACCTTTAAATTACACTGCAAAATTAGGTTACAATTCTTGTTCAAAGTATAAATGTTGCTTGGTCTACATTCATCATTCATTGGTGGACAAAGGCGGTCTTAATAATTCCTCAATTACTTAGATGGTTTTTTGACATATTTTGAAGTGTACTGTGTCACTTATCAAAAAGAAAAGAAAGAGTCCCTAGAAATCAAACTTAGAAGACTAAATATTCTATAGCTCTTTATCACGATTTAAAAACATTTTCTTCTCTTAAGGTGAATCACTTGGACATCTCGCCTCGTTTCGCCGGTATTCTGATGGCGTTCACCAACTGTCTGGCCAACTTGACCGGTCTGCTTGCGCCCATTGTAGCTGGCTACATTATTGAGGGCAGGGTAAGTTATCAGGAACATAGGCTCTAAGAATTTTAAATTTATTAGGATTTTGTGGGATGATGTTATTGGTTAACTTACAATATTTCGACTAAGTAAGCACTATGTGACTATGTTATTTGGAAGAGCACCTAATATATTGTCTTTGCAATTTTCCAGCCCACGCAAGCACAATGGAGAAAAGTATTCTACATCGCCGGTGGAGTGTACATTTTCTGCGCCACCTTCTACAACATCTTCGCTTCAGGCAAGAGACAAGACTGGGACAACCCCGCCGACGACGAAGCCAACGCGAAAAAGGCAGCCGCCAAAAAGGCCGACAAAAAAGAACGAAAATCTGCCAAGAACCTTAACCAAGCAGAAACAGCACAATAACGGTTTTAAAAAGTTGAAAACTAACGACGAATTCCATTTTAAATTATAGCAGAGACAAATAACAGTTTCTAGAAAACTGTTGGCATTCTCATTTTAAAATGTAAATTCGGTTTGTTACGGTTTTAAATGCAAGTTCCAATACTAGGTGAGACTGTAATTTCTTTAAATTATTTGTAAATGTATGTAGATCCATCAGAATATATAAAACGTTTCCCCTTTTTTGTGTTGCATGTAATCTCTGTATTCTCTGTAACGTTTAATGAGTGAATACGTAAGATACGCACATCAAGACGGCTGTGATAATATCTTGTGTATGTAACACATTCAAGAACTTGCATTTGGACAACTTTTTAAACATTTAGACATTATTTATTTATTAATTAAATGTAAATTACCATACAAGTATTGTCATTAATATTAGAAGCTTGATGTATATTTGAGATGAGTGAAAGGTAAGTAGTGATATCGGGTCCAATGAAATTTTGAATTTTTGATCCTAATGTTACCGTCCGCCAGTGATAAACATCAACCGTTTTAAATTGTGCAGTGTGTTATTACATTGTAATATTGAACTTGAAATGCAGTAAAATCGAATAATTTTGCGTTTTTGACACTGATAAAATATTCCCTAATGCCAAAGTTTTTAAACACTCCATTTTAATCATTTAATTTGTGCCAAAGGGTTCCTGACCTTTTGCTTTGTGATGTTTTTAATTCATTGATCGCTTAAAGCGAACGTTGTTGCACTAATGATGTATCGATCATGTTCGTGTAAGATATAATATTATTTATCGATTTAGTTTAGCTGAAAGCTGATGCTAATGTGATCATTGTTTCGTTAGGGTGGATTCCTACTAGCGCAGTCAAGCGAAGCTTCAATATAAAGGGCGAATCGCCTGAAACTTAAGTTGGCATATCAAATTATATTCACAAAAAGAAAAAAAGAAAAGACGCGTGCAACTTATGACGAATTATGCATGTGCGCCATGTTGTTGACATAAGGTTGAATTGAGTTTGCTTTTCAAATTGATAGTTTGGTTCGAATCTGCGCTAGTATAAATTGACCCATAGAATTAGTTTTAGTAAATATGTTTAAAATTAAGCCTTCTTCTGTTAACTTGAGCGCACTATTGACTAATAATATATGAAAAGAACATCCTTGCGGTATACATAGTGCCTTATTCGCATTTATATTCTCATTGATGACCGAGACAATTTCGAGAAAATTCTATTTAGTAACATTTTCTTAGAGAAATGAGAGTGTAAATGTATGGAGCTTATACCAGTTTGTCTGTATGTACGACAAACAACGCTACGTGCCTTCAACTATGAGTACAAACCGACATTGAAAACGGTGCCGCTTGCCTTTGTACGGAAAGGTATCGGATAAATAAAACAAATGATTTTACATAACTTTTCTCCTTTTATTTTAAACCCTTGTTTTAAGAGCCTTATTCATAATCGCTCGTACAACATTTTAGCTATTAAACAGGTTATCTCTTTCCGACATACGCTATTTCCCAAAGAGCAAAAGAGACAAAACACTTTATAACAGTTTTTAGTTAAATAGCGTTTATGTATAAGGCGGTAAGTATTTATATTAATGTCGATGAATAACAGTTAGTCATAATAAAATATGAAAAAGTTGATGCTTATTACCAATTGTAAATAGAAAAATAGATTATTATCATTTTGTCCTTAAACAAACTTAATCACTAAACGTACAGTCACGAGCATTAATTTGGGACCCACCTAAGGTTGAATATCGTGTAGCAAACTTACGCTATTTAGAGCTAATATTTTATCGTAATATCAGGGTCATATTGTTTACCATCGATAACTTTACGTTTCTATCAAACTAAAGTTTCGACCTTATTGCATTATGAATGTTCTAACAACATTTGATGGAAATGGGTCCCAAATTAACGCTCGTGACTGTACGAATACTCAAATATCATTCAAGTATTCTGAGTGCGCGGAGTAGCGTAGCGTAGTAAGCGGTGCAGAACGCAACTGACCAATCACAACGCACGAAATCAATTTGATAATAGTAAGTTACGTACAATCTAGCTGACTAAATGTTTATGCTGTAAAACGAACATTCCCGTACCTAACTTACAAGGTTGACCCAACATAAGACAACTCGAGGACGACTGCAAATTATCTCTCTTAGCATTCAGTATAGCATCCTTCATAAACAGCAAGGAAGATTCAAAAGACATTTGCTGTAAAGGCGAGGCCGAGGCTTCCATTCCTCGCCTACTCATCGGCTCAAAGAAACCATTAAACGTCATATAATCAGCAACCAAAGACAAGTGTCTAGGATCTACAGTAATACCATAGACTATAAACACGTTCTGAATTTCCTTTATAATCACCTTGTTAGCTGCCTCTATGCCATAAGTGTTGGCTATGGCATGAATATCGTTGCTGTACAACCTATTCAAGTCTAAGTAGTTGCTATATTTGGACATTTGTAGAATGTTAATTCCGTCCGTTTTTAAGTAGAGAGCGTTCTTTTCTTTTGTCGTTATAGCGCGTTTTATGTTCTTAACTTCGTGTAGGACTGATTTCCTGGCTGTTTCTCTCAAAGCTTCGGTCAAATCTACTCTGAGGAAAGATATTGGGAACATTACCGTCAGTTCGCACCATTGGTGGTTTTTCGCGTCGAATTTGTACTCTGTAGCGTCCTTTACTTTGTTGACCACGGAGGTTTCAATCTTGCTGACTTCAGGGTCCTCTTTCGCGACGTCATCTGGAGTATCCTGGTCATCCTGGAGTTCCACTTCATCATCAGACTTGTCTTCTTCTCCCGACTCTGGGTCTTCGTACTCTTGTTCCTCAGCTCGCTTGTTGCGGATCTTTTTCTGAAATGACATAAAGAAGATTTATTAAATGGTTGTATAATCACTGCTTTACCAATTTTGATAATTGTTAAAGCTCCCCAAAGGGCTAAAATTCACGTCACGCTATATCTGTCGTATTTTTTATCTCTTCTCTTCATCTATATCTTTAGAGAAAAAATATTGGCTATGTTGCGGGTAAAACCGCTAATAACAGCTGTAAATATGACAGGAATTCAAAGACATTCCTAAGAAATTTTGAGTTATTAACAAAATATATACTTACATCAGTCTGGTCGTCGTCATCGTTAGGCGCCTCATCATCGGAGCTGTCATCAGCCCTCTCCCTGGTCTCCCGCTCCACCGGCTCAACATCCTCTTCTTCATCCTTAGCCCCTGGTCGTCCCCTCTTCTTGTCAGCACTGAACACAACCCCGGACTTATTCTTAATCTGCCTCCGAATAACCGCAAACAACTCGTCGAAGAATTTATTCTGCATATGCTTTATTATAGATGGAGGCTTCACAGAATACTGCGTCTTGTATTGAATGTAAGGCAAGAAATTAAAACGCATTGTCGTCGCTAACTGACGGTTCGGCGAAGTCTTAATCTCACACTTAACATCTATCTTCTCTAACACGTCAGAAATGGTGACTTTGTTCAACTTCCTTTTCAGTTTTTCGGCTTTTTTGTTGTCAACGTGTTCATAGAAGGGTATGTCCATGTTCGGCGTTTTAAGGTTCATGGAAGCAGTCATAAGGATTTCTCTGAGACGAGGTATACCGAGGGTGACGTTCATGTCACCGCGACCGGCGAAGTGGAAAGTGTTCAATGTCATCTGAGTTGAGGGCTCTCCTATCGACTGAGCGGCTAACAACCCTACGGGCTCGCCAGGGTCCGCCATAGACTCCAAATACTTAACGCTCATAATATCTTTAAACTTATCCCCCTCTGTAGCTTGACCATAAGGATTACTAGGTCTATTTTTTAAGTAATTCTGTATCAAATCGTCTAAGCATTCAGTTATTACTCCCAACTTGTATTCTGGTGATGTTTTGCTAGTCAAAGGTTCCGGGCAAGCCTTTTTCTTGTACTGTTGCTGTTCTTCCACATCCATTTCTCTCCATCGCTTCTCCAATTCGTAGTAATAAGGATCTCTTGCCATGTGTTGCTTTGGTTTACCTTGATTTTCTACTTCTTCTCTCATACACGCAGAGAATGCCGTGAAAGCAGTATGCCTCACTTTTTCGAAAGGATTTCCGTTCTTTTTCTTCCATTTTTTGATTGATTTCAATGTTTTAGCGATGGCTTTTGTATCGGCATCGTCTTTAAGTTTCTCCAAGACCTCTTGAGCGGTTACTGCGTCGGAGTTGTTATCGAGGAAAGGTAATTGTTTGCTGTTCAAGAATTGACTCTTTACTACGTCGAGACCGTCTTCTCCGTAAGCAAATTGCACCACGCTTCCGTCGGAATCTCTCACCGTATAATCGTAGGCTACACTCAAGCTTTCCAAATGCTTGATCAAACATCTCTGCAGGTAACCTGATCGACTGGTTTTTACGGCTGTATCGATAAGACCTTCACGACCGGCCATGCAGTGGAAAAAGAACTCTTGTGGCTGTATCCCTGTCATGAAACGCCCGTCTATGAAACCACCGGCCCTTGGCGATATGTCGTATGGCGGGAAACTTGGCAATGATCGCCCAGATATCATCAGTGGAGGCCTTTTACCTTCCAACTCAATTTGACCAAGCAAACAAGAGATCTGCATAGTATTAACAGTAGATCCTTTAGCACCAGATTGCACCATAAGTTGAAGATTATTTTGAGGAAACTTCTCCAATAAGCCTTCGATTAAACAAGCAGTATTTATTTTATTAGTGTATCCGTCAAGCATGTTCTTGTATTGTCTATCTAAATTCGCCCTAAACTTGGGATCTTGAGCATGCATTTTTTCTATAGTCTCCTTTAAGTCAATATCCTGAATATCTACTGGCGTATCAGTTGCTTTCACAGCTGCCAGTTTGCCGGCGTCTCTTACTAAGTGTATGTACTCGGCGCGATGCTCGTCTGCCTCTTCAACTACTAAAATATCCTTAACTCCGAGAGTAAATCCTATCCATTGGAGATAGAAGGTGAATACTTTCGAAAATGAACTAAGTACTGCACTAGAGCTATCTCCTCCATATAACTCATACATGCAATGAACTAAACCATATGGTGTGGCTCCATAATGAGTCTTATCCAACACTCCTGATAACAGTTCACCTTTTCTAATAATAACTTCTGCTTCTGTCATGATGTTAGGGTTACTAAACGGAGTACCACCAGCTTTCCATTCCCTAGGCGGCTCCTTCTGCCAAGCTTTAGAACTAATCTTTGCACTACTTGACAGTGACAAACAAGGCTTTCCTTTAGGAGTAGTGTTTATTATTATCGTCGAAAGAACTTGCTTTCCTGACCACAACACAACTGGTTTTAAAATTGTTGGAGGCAGGAGTTTTATTTTACCTCTATGTTTCGATAGGGCTTGGAATACTAGTTGCTGATAATCTGATTTGGTAAAGAAGGTACCTCTCAAAGACATTTTTACACCAGAAATAACATGATCCTGAATTAAGCCACTGAGAGGAGTTCCATCTTTGGGTACAAGGTATTGTTTTCGGACAGACATTATATTGTATGCTTCACTTCTAGCTATTTCATTTTGTGGGAAATGAGCGTTCATTTCGTCGCCGTCGAAATCGGCGTTATAAGATTTACAATTGGCGTAGTGCAAGCGCAACGTTTTCTCACCTTTGAGGATACGAGCTTTGTGGGCCATCATACTAGGTTTGTGAAGAGAAGGCTGTCGATTTAATATCAGCACATCACCATTTATCAAATGTCTATGAACAATCTTCAAGCCTGAAGTTTTGAACTCATCTGGAGTTAACAGCCGTTTAGCTATACTCTTCCTCTTTTGAATTGAGTCAGCTGGTATACGGATGATTCTTCCATTTTCGATCTCTAGTTTCTCAGCTCCAGGATGTTTCTCAGGGCCATTGATAATCATTTTTCTGAGTTCATCAACATTCCATTCAGTTACTGGTATAGGGAATGTCAGCTTTGTGGCGAAGGCATCAGGTATACCAATTTCATCGATGTCCACGTTAGGGTCTGGTGTTATGACAGATCGGGCAGCAAAATTAACTCTTTTTCCCATCATGTGCATTCTAATCAAACCAGTTTTCTTCTCAAGGACATCTTTTAACCCCATACTAGCTACTGTATTGCGACTGTCGGAGGTTAAAAGGTTGTTTACAGCCTTTTGCAATTCTTGCCAAGCATGATGGAGTTTTTCAGCTGGTGATCTGCCCGGTATTGAATCATATGCATATTTAGCTTTTCCATCTAACTTAAGTCTTTCTTCATTAACAGATCGAGCCTCTTCAACAGCAAATATGTGTAAAATTATCTTGAGTGAAAATGCTATGTTCATTATATTTCTGTATACATTTGTTTGTAAATGTTCTATAACTTCTCCATTCATGAAGTTGCATGGTCTCACATTGGGCGGGATGACTGGTATGACTTCCATGAAGAATGTATTGGTGACAGGTTTCACATTTGAATAGCTCAGGATGGGGAAACTTACTTTCAGTATATCTTCGTCATTTTCTGCTATTGCTGTGCAGTACTTCTTAATTTCATCAGGCATCATTATTTTTATTGTTTTCTTACCCTCAACAAGAACATTAATCATCAGTTTACCTTCCGATGTTGTCACCTTCACTAATTTCTGACTACAATAAATGCACTTTTTAGATACATTCATAGCTTTTAGATAACCTGACAGTATTTTGGTTCTAATTTTATCAACATTTTTGTTGTGGAAGAATTCAACTACGGGATCTACTTTCTTCAATATCTTGCTGTATTTTTTAGTTAACTTTTGAGCCAAGCTCAGATTCCCTGCTACATCTCCGGCATAACTGTTTAGGTCTAAAGCTTCTGTGATATGGCCAGCATCACAAAGTTTCAGCTGTAACTCTAAAATGGTTTTAGTGTTTTCATTGAGTTGTATCTTGAAGCATTTGAGGCAACTTATACGGAACAGGGTGTAGACGTTTTTAGTAAAGATAGGGTTCACTACAACTAGTGGTAGTTCTATGTGGCCGAAATGACCTGGGCAGTGTAGAAGGACGTTGCCGCACGTCTCGCACAAGTCGTTGCGGTCCTTGCTCGGGCCCATAGCATTGTCGTACAATCCTCCCTTGGTCGTATTACCGAGAACATCAAAACTCACAGGATTGGTAATCTTCACGACACTCAACTTCTTGATGTCTTCATCGGAAAACATAAGAAACTGCACCGAGTCCGGGTCCACGGAAGGAAGCCCTGACTTCTCCTTAGAATATATAGTATTCATAGCCATTTTAGTGTTGATTTCCTGAAAATAACAGAACGGTTTTTGGTTATATTTACGTCTGGCGCGTGACCGTATAACCTTAAAAATTGCAGGGAGTTTTACAATGATAACATAATTGATATTCAATTCTTAATTATTCATACCTTCGTAAATGGGCTACAGTGTATTCACCATAGTCAAACAATTTTCATGTTTCTTGAACTTTAGATTTTTTTGTTTATTTTGCGGCTATTATTTTTTTATTTCCTTCTATTTCTTTCAATTCTTTCTTTTCTTTCCACAGCAGTTTCTTTCTTTCTGTCTATTGAAATTGAATGAATTGTTTTATTGAATCAGTGTGACCAGATTTAAATTGAGCATAATGCTAGCTGCTCGGGTAAATTCTGCTAAATTCTGCTAACGATTGATTTTGTATGAAAATATATAAAATAAAAACGCTCATGACTCATGACCGATTGTTTTTTATCTATATCTATACACTTTATAAAGCAAAGTCCCCCGCCGCGTCTGTCTGTCTGTGTGTTCGCGATAAACTCAAAAACTACTGAACGGATTTCCATGCGGTTTTCACCTATGAAGAGAGTGATTCTTGAGGAATGTACACGTGTATAATTTGTTATGTTTTTTTGTAAATTGGTTGAAATATACCGGGCGAAGCCGGGGCGGGTCGGTAGTTATTAATAATAATCACAATTTAAGTATATTTCTTTTATTAATAATCATAACTCTAACCTATTAATTTGGCATATTAACATTTACATTTTTATATAGAGTCTTTGAGTTTCCTGCATTGACTAACATATTTTTGGATGGTGTTGAAATTCTGCCAAAATCTGCTAACTTTTTCTATTCTGCAGTATAATCTGCTAAGTATCAAAATGGGGTTCAAATTCTGCCAAAATCGCAGAATTCTGCTAAATCTGGTCACACTGTATTGAATTGAATGAGTAATTCACTCATTCAATTCAAATTAAAGAATGAACTATCAGCAGATTGAATGGGACTTGGGAGCGAACGAAAGAATTGTAAATGAATGAATAAAAAAAGACGAGCCACCCACAGGCTCAATTTTGCCACAGGTTCAAAATCGAGTTGCCCGTCCACAAACAGGAAGCCCTAAAACCGGAATTTTCCGATATTTATTAATCGGTCGGTATCGGTAGTAACCTAGATTTAATAAATTATTAATAAACCAAAGGTCTGAAATTTTGATGAATATATATGCTACAATTTGGACTTGCTAATTATGGTGCTAAATCATTGGGCTATTTAAATAACGTTGTATGTAGAGAGTTTTCATATTTACAAAATCAAGTGTTACAAAATGATCACTTGGCTGAATGTAACGTCACCTTAAATCGTCTCAAATACGATTACAAAAGAAAAAAAAATCAGTCAACGAACATGGCGGCGCAAGATGAAGTTGACGTATGTGAAAGTTGGGAGGATATGGACGAAATCGGTGTAAGTGTAGCTGGGAAACTTGATAAAAATTACTGTGGATGTCCATAATCACCACTGATGTGTTATTCACGAAGGGGCTTCCTTATTTCAGCTGGAACCACAAATCAAGCTGAACAGTGACTGCGCGCCAGTGTCAACTGCACTGAAGGGGTGCAAGGTGACTGTTGAGGATAACGCGTGTATAGGGTCTCAGTGCATTATGCCGGAGCCTGCTATTCGTATTTTGAAGAGGCCCTCATCGCTGGCTAGTGGTAACCAAAACGGTGAAAGTCGAGCGAGGCCAGTGAAGACGCTAGAACAAAGACAGAAGGAGTACCAGGAAGCGCGCCTCAGGATACTGGGGGAGGCGCGAAGTCCGGAGGACGTCATAGATGACAAGTAAGTTAATATTAGCTGGGTTAATTCATTTGATCGTCGGAACCTTGGGGAAGACACTCAGCTATGTGGAGAACAACTGTCTGTTACATAAGTGTTTTGTTTAGAAGATAATCTCCAATTCTCTACCATAAACATATTTTTAACTGAAATCAATCAATTACCTATGAAATATGATATTTCCATCCACAATGTATTCTTATACATTACATTTTAATACCTTGAACCTGATCCTTTCTGTTATTATTGAAATGCTATAAGGTTTTTTCAGCTTAAACATTTACAAATAAGATAAAAATATATTTCATAAAAGTTTGGTACTAAGCAATTTAGCTGTAACACATAAGAATAGTGTTTATATTAATGAAATATAATATTGTACTATGAACAAAAATAATGTGTTACTGTATGACATCAATCATCTATTTTGATTGCAATCTAAATTCCTTAAAGATCCGTTTATTTTGCCTGTGAAATCACAAGATATAAACTGACATCATACTACTGTATTCCTAATTATATATTTCCACATAAAAACCTTCTTACCCTTCTGTAGGATGTATGCATTTTATCCATTAAATACTTCATTTCGGCACTAAAATTTCCAAATAAAGATTAACCTAATTTATTGTAACTCGTTTCAGTCTAACACGGTTGCAAGATAAACTACAAGCAAACAACATCAACGAATGCCAAAGTAATGGTAAGACGAAAAACGAAGCCAAGTCCAAAGACCGCAAGGTCCTGGCTCGTCTACCCCCCGGGGCTACCCCTGCAGGGGTGTTCCCTTCCCCTCCCCCTCGGGGAGTACTCGTCATACGCACTCCAAGAGGTCCAGATGGCACAAAAGGCTTTCAAAGGAGGTAGCATTACAAATATTTTAACTTGAGCACACAAAGACGTAAAGAGTTCCATCCATGTGTAGGTTTAATGCCAATGTGTGGTTTTTATTGTTATTTCCATGTTGTTTTCTAATAGAAAATAAGTCTATATGGTTGCTTATGTTAGGTGGCACTATCATCAAAGCTCAACACTAAATAATGATGAGGTTCTATGTAGTCAGCAGTGTAATTATGGTTTTAATATAACCATTTGATTAATAATGCTTATTCCTCCCTGCACTTCAGTCAGTCATGAGCAAAATCATAGAAACTTACATTACGGTCAAAATGTAGTGTCACCTATCATAAATGCTGATAGTTATAAAACTTGACACAATTCAGATTTTTTAAAATATTGAATTGTATGGAATTGAACTGGGGACCAAATTATCAATACCTACCAGGTAGGCCAATGTAGCTATGCTCTAGAATTCTAGATAAAATGGTTTTAAATAATTTGGTCCAGAGAAAACAATGGGAAATAACATTGGAGTGTTGTTTGGGATCAAACTTGTTTACTTCAAGAAGTAGAATCTCCTTGAGATTAACTTTACACTAGCGGCATAATTTATTTTAACTCTAGTTTACATTGCGGCTATGCTCTTATGTCTGTGGAGTATGTAACATTATGATCAAGTCATTTTAAGGGTGGATTGTTTCCAACAGATCTTTATTGTTACATACAAAAAAGTTCTCGATTTCTTATGCCATTAAATATCTGTTAAATTCAAAACGTTTTAATAATTTTCATGACAGTCTTAAAGTTATTGGGGCCGTCAGTAAAAAGTCACAATTGTTCATTTGGTTACGTCGGTTGAGACTGACATTTTGTGTTAAACTTTACTGACGCATGAGCTCTGCTAAAGCTGAAGCAACCTGCTCTAAGTCACCTAAAATAATAACATAAAAATAATTAAATGATTTTGTTAGAAACTATATACAGGGTGAGCAATCCAAATGGGTCAGTATGGAGGTTTTGGAAACCATAACAGATAGCGAAATCTTGGCTTAGGAACTATGACGTTGATTTTAGTAAAAAGAAAAACTGCATTCATATACTTACAAAAATACGTGTACTCGGCCCAGGAATCGAACCTGGACTTTTTGAAAAATTAAATTTCGTTATTTTCCTTTGAATATCGGTTATGTAGCTCTTAAAAAGTAAATGTTACTAAGAAACATGATATCTAAAACTAATAAAATGCATTGTTTTTAAACAACGAAGTTTTATTTTTCAATACTTCAGGACCGCTGCCGGCCCTTTGACTTTGTATGGGGAAGTTTTAATATTGTTTAAGTAATTGAACAAAAACACAACAAAAAGATACCTAATTATTTTATTTCAGTAAATGTTCAAAATGGTAACCATTTTCCTGGATGCAAAGATTAATTCTATTGGGTAACAATTTCATTATTGCATTTCGTATTTTTGTGGGGTGTATCTGTGTTAAGATATTTTCTGAAGTATTGAAAAATAAAACTTCGTTGTTTAAAAACAATGCATTTTATTAGTTTTAGATATCATGTTTCTTAGTAACATTTACTATTTAAGAGCTACATAACCGATATTCAAAGGAAAATAACGAAATTTAATTTTTCAAAAAGTCCAGGTTCGATTCCTGGGCCGAGTACACGTATTTTTGTAAGTATATGAATGCAGTTTTTCTTTTTACTAAAATCAACGTCATGGTTCCTAAGCCAAGATTTCGCTATCTGTTATGGTTTCCAAAACCTCCATACTGACCCATTTGGATTGCTCACCCTGTATATAGTTACTTGGAATTCAAATTCTACTGAAATGTTAAGTAAAGCAATTGGACAATAATTTTCTAATGGTGTAACTGAAAAAGCTGCTCCTTTGCATTCAATATCACAGGAGTACAATAAACCAAAATATAAATAACAATCTTGTTTTCACCATCATGATGTTACATACGCCCCTGTGTGCTATAATGACATTATTTCGAAATTTTAAACATTAGAAACGTTTTTTATATACATTTTCTACTTGTATTAGATTAATTTTAGTGTAAGATACTTGTAATGTGTATATTTTCATAATAAGATTTCATTGTTTGTGTCAATGCATTTTAAGGAGTGTTTAATTTGGAATGAAAATATAAATGGGCTTATACTTTTTATATTTGCTGTCAAATCGGATATCTTATTTTTTGGAAAATATCTGTTACTTCCATTCAGAATCTTGATTAGCTCTGAGCCAAAAATAATAAGAATTATTGTTAAATTATGTTATTTTTTAGCAAAGAAAGTTCCATAACTTCTTTAGCACTACAATAATACGAGTCTGGAATGAGATTAACAACATGCAAAAAGCCATGTAACTATTAGTAATTCTCTTCACTGTACTGATAATTTCAGGGGCCATTTTGTTCTAAATTACATTTGTGTCAATCACGAGATGTAATTGACATACGTCATTTAGAAAGCAGTCTTTTAAGGTTCAACTCTAGTAAATCAATTTTGTGTAAATTTCATGTCTATCTATATGTATAGTTTTGGCATGAACAAATGTGTCACTTTTACAATATTAATTAAATTTACACAAAATTAATTTACTATAGTTGAACCCTATCGAAAGACTGCCCTGCAGTGAAAGAGATCTCACCAGTAATTTTCATTACATATTATTTTGGTAATAGCAGTTTCTCTAAAATATAAGATACTCGATGCATCATTTCCCTTAGTATATATTAACATATCATTACTGGTTTGTATGTCTGTCCGTTGTTAGTTGTTGATACAAACAATATTATTTTGTCCACAATTTGTGAGTGACTGAGTGTGTTTAATTATTGATTTAATTTGCGGTGTTATTTTGGTTTGTAAAGTCTTTGTTATTTGTAATATTACTTTATCTATATAAACTTCAATAACATCTATGGCAACTAACTACCAAGTACTTTATCTTTTATTGTGAACTACTGCCAACAAGTGATGAAATTCTATACAATCAAATGTGTAAAATTAGAAACCTCTTATTTGAGCATTCTTGGAGTATTACAGTATATGTTACATGAGCCATGTCAGAGGCCTTTGGCGGCTCTATAACTCTGACACCAGGATTGGTCAAGTTGACCATCCACTCGATAAGAAGAAGAAGTATATGTTGTTGAACACATACATTCGGAATACTTGCCGCTTATTTCCATTTTCAATGCATATTAGATTATGTATAGCATAATATTTACTTACAATACTTGTGCAAATCCCGCCTTATTCACCAAAATGATATCGCAAATTAAACATTATATATTTGTAAGTTATACATAAAAATGGTATTGTGATATAGAATAATCGTCTTATTACAAGCCTTATATAATGTAACTTATGTACAGTACCAATAGGGTACAACTGTATAGTTTTTTACATGAATCTTTACATAATAGATATTCTACTGTTCGCTAGATAAATTTACTCGTAATAATATTACAGACAGTCTATAACTTGTTATGAACTATGAAGAGTTATATCGAATTTGGTAAAATCTAAGCTATTTTTACATTCGATTCGCCTTGTTCCGTTTTAGTAGCAAAACCAACGACCCTAATGCGCTATATCTAACGGCAATCTGACGGCAAATAAAGGTATTGTCTGCATGCAAAAAATGTAACATTTTCATGGATAAAAACGCAGATTTAAATTTGACATTTATTTAAATTGAAATAATGTCAAAATTTTACCAGCCGACTTAGATTGGTACTCTGATTATTGAGTCTGGTTGTTACTCCTTCTGGTCAATTCAAAGATGTTACTAAGACTAAGTCCTTGTTCACGTTAAAACGCATGTTTGTTGGATTTGAAGTTAAGAGGTGCCGGCACTTGGGTATTCAATGTGAACACCATTTAAAAAGTTCTAAAATCCCACATCAGGGTTGGTCACTAACTTACTCAAACTTATATGAGCAAGTACTGAGCCTTTTTAACATAATGAGTAATCGATTTTATTCCTTATGGCCATTGAATTTGATCAAATATAGCTTGTTTTTTACTAGTTGTACCTAAAACGGTAAATTACACCAATTTGTTAAAATACCTCATCTTGTTGACAGTTTGTTGGCTCTTAGTAAAGCTGGGGTCCTTTGATAGATAAGCACAATTTTTTGTATGGAACATTGCTTAAAAAAATTAGGAATGATAAATTTGACCTATTTTTGCTTTAATTCCATTTAGAATTATTCCAAACGATCCACTTTCGATGGAAACCCCACTTAAGTGCGTTACGCCAGCCAGATGTTGTCGAAAATCACCTTTTTTTTTCCAACAATAATTAGAAGTCCAGCTTCTTCAATTGTTGTGCTAATTTTTAAATTTGTATCGGTTATGGTTTTTTAGTTATTTGAGAAAAACAGATCTGGCTGGCGTAACGTTACCCCAGCCAGATGTTTTGTTAATTAAAGAGTTAATTGAAATAAATTGTAGGTAAATAATTAGAAGTGTATTAGTTGTAAATGTTGCCACAAAAATTGAATTTGTATCGTTTATAGTTTTGAAGATATTCAGGATCCCGCTGGGGTAACGTTTACGTGTTTGCTGTATCTCCGAAACGGTTAAGCGTATATATCTAATTTTTTGTACACAACTTCTATGAATTAGTTGTAATTTGTTTGCTAAGAAATGAAATCAAAATGATTTACCGTTTAAAAGTATTTTAATTATTTAAAAAACACTAAAATGGGTCCTGGCTCTTTAAATATGAGCTCTAAAGAGTTACTTGAAACGTCATTTTGTAGCTTATAACTACCTTTAAATGTTTATAAAGTTTCACTAAATTCCTGTAAGTATTTATTCAGTTATGATGGTTTTTAATTCATTTCTTGCAACGATGCGCTCCGGAGATTTTTAGTCACCATTTTACCGAGCTTCTTGTGGTTTTCATAAATAAATTTGATATCAACAATTAGTATTTTAGTTCAATATTCCACCTGTAAAATTTCAGCGTGATACATTTAGTAATTACGGAGATAATTAAAAAAAATACATTATTAAGTGCACGACCACGGCAACCCGACCAAGTATAGATGGTAACAAAAAAGCGGCCGCGTAGTACATTATGCTTACCTTTTGAAATTAATAGGATATTTTTAAACGTAAAGTACAGTTACGTACAGAAGTGTAAAAATAAAACAATATCATGTCAATTTGTGTATTTTTATAAAGAGGTAATCAAGTCTTATAATCTTACAAAGTAAAATGCGAAGTAGCCAGACTTTAGGTATACCTTTTTTCATAGCAACATACGCTCAATATAAATATTAGTTATTGACTGACATAATAAGAGCGCATTGAGATGATTGGCTATATTGTTATAAATAAAATTATATGTTTTATTAAATTTAAATCACAGATCATTAATATAACTAAGTAAATAAAATCACAGCGTCCTTAGTTCGATTTCAAATAATCTAATATTACAATAATCTTTCGTTTATGTATTCTACTCACCAGATTTATGAGTGTGATGGATGTGTTTTGTGCTGTGTTTTGTTCAAATCTTCCATAGGCAGCCGCCGCTCGCGCCACTATAGGCACTCATCTCGCCACAGACGCCACCAAATCGCTTATTTATTATGCCTACAATAAAGAGAAACACAAAGTTAATGTGACTTCTTAAATTTTTGTTTTAATTATAAGTGACCTCTTAGTTAGTTGGCAAATCAGGTTAGTAGACATAAAGTAGCTTACCTTGTTCATCTCTCACGAATTTATTTATTTATTCAGGTATGGTCCGTAATAGAAGCTCTTCACAGTTCACATATAAACAAAATTACAAAAACATTTAACGGAAGCGTATGCGCACTCACTCAACGAGACAATTTTTTGACTAAACCTAGCGAGCGATAACAACAAGCATCTTCCCCCGTCCCGCGTCCCAACGACGTGTTATCGACGCTCTCTTTCTTTCTTCAGTAAATTGCAGTGATGTTGTCTCATGATGCATAACTGTGCAGAACATCGAACACACGCAAATGCAGCGCGTTAAGAAAGTACAAAGTTTTCTATCTCTATCTAAATTACTTCGAAACTGCAATGGGATCGTGTTTGTACTAATTAAATATTTTTAAAATTCAAAGGCATTTGATGCCTTTGAATTTTATAATTTATAATTGCCTTTTTTTTACGATGATTTAATGTATTTATCAATTTACAGCAATATTTTAAAAATTAAAATATGTTTAGGGTCTACCTCACAACAGCTAAAATAAGATAGGTCTGTAATGAATAGTACAGTATTTTAAGTAGACACATGAATTGAAAACATTATAATTTAATCCATTCAAAGATAATTAATACATATACTATGCTATAGTCTCAAAAGTTTAATTTTGTACGCGACTGTATGGAGCATGTAGCATTATTATACTATACAGTTTAAAGGGTAAGCATAATGTACTACGCGGCCGCTTTTTTGTTACCATCTATACTTGGTCGGGTTGCCGTGGTCGTGCACTTAATAATGTATTTTTTTTAATTATCTCCGTAATTACTAAATGTATCACGCTGAAATTTTACAGGTGGAATATTGAACTAAAATACTAATTGTTGATATCAAATTTATTTATGAAAACCACAAGAAGCTCGGTAAAATGGTGACTAAAAATCTCCGGAGCGCATCGTTGCAAGAAATGAATTAAAAACCATCATAACTGAATAAATACTTACAGGAATTTAGTGAAACTTTATAAACATTTAAAGGTAGTTATAAGCTACAAAATGACGTTTCAAGTAACTCTTTAGAGCTCATATTTAAAGAGCCAGGACCCATTTTAGTGTTTTTTAAATAATTAAAATACTTTTAAACGGTAAATCATTTTGATTTCATTTCTTAGCAAACAAATTACAACTAATTCATAGAAGTTGTGTACAAAAAATTAGATATATACGCTTAACCGTTTCGGAGATACAGCAAACACGTAAACGTTACCCCAGCGGGATCCTGAATATCTTCAAAACTATAAACGATACAAATTCAATTTTTGTGGCAACATTTACAACTAATACACTTCTAATTATTTACCTACAATTTATTTCAATTAACTCTTTAATTAACAAAACATCTGGCTGGGGTAACGTTACGCCAGCCAGATCTGTTTTTCTCAAATAACTAAAAAACCATAACCGATACAAATTTAAAAATTAGCACAACAATTGAAGAAGCTGGACTTCTAATTATTGTTGGAAAAAAAAAGGTGATTTTCGACAACATCTGGCTGGCGTAACGCACTTACCCCACTTTATAACGAGATATTTTAAAGGAAATAGAATGTATGTTTACAAATAAAATGTGAACATCGTAGAAAACAATTTTAAATTATTTTACATAATGATGAGTAATGAGCGCGATTGACTTTAGCATTAATTTTATTTATTTTACTAATGTGTACTAAACTATATATTATAGTGTATACGAACTTTCAAATAACAAAGCGTTAAGTGAGATTATATTTCTTAGTTTAAATAAAATGCATTCAATTGTAATTTTCTAAGATCTCGTGTCTCACTAACGCCATCTAGATGTAAAACAAATGAACTACCACCCCACGGATAATTTTAACGATCACATTCTGTTTTGGAATATTGAACAAAATGTCTTTCTTTGTATTAAAATTTAAAATAAGTTAGTGCCAATATTAACGTATTTATTGCTTGTAGTGTACGTTTTACGTGTTTATTAAATGTCAGCTTAAGACTTAATTTGGTGCTGATATTATTTAATTTTTCAAAGTCTGTTTAAAAAAAATACCACTGTTATTGCTGTACATTTGTGAGTTGTGTAATTTCTTTTGAAATAATACTCTAGATATTAGCAAAACCTTTTTCAAACTGACTATTATTTTAATTATGTTTGACTAAAACTTTCTATTTCATAACGAAGATTAAAATTACAACGGTTAGAGAAAACTGTTAAGGATTCCTCTAAAATTAAGCGTTTTCATGCCGCCTGAAAGATGTATTGAATTGGTTGTCCTTTTCTAATGATTACGGAATATTTGTGAAAGAATGAGATGACGCTTTCATTATTTTATATGTAATGTTTTTAGTCCAAGATTTCCGTGTAATTTTACGATAAATCCAGTATTGCATGTACTAATTACCAACATAACAATATTTGGCGCCATTTTTTCGCCGGGAAAATTGTACCATCGAGCTCTACCTTACATGTGTTTAAGTCATAGGTACATACTTAGTTTTAATTACAATTATATTTTAACCGAAATTATTATTAAAAATTGTTAAATATGTGAATTGGTTTCTTTTACATTCACCCGACTTTTGAAATTAGGTGTTTTATTAAAAATGTTCCCAATTGGCTCAATGACTGTCTTTTCTCAAATAAATCACAGTCATTATGAAATTCAACGTAATTTAGATTGTCGCTCGATACAAGTTTACCACTTTGTGAACGTAAACAAGCAAGTTCTGTGATTATCATAACTGGAACCTTGAATAACATTTATAAAGCGTAATAAGTATTAAATCTAAGAGTAAAATATACGTTGAGAGAGTAAAATAAAATGTTGCAAGACTTAAATTTAAAGTAAGATTGACCTAAATAAACCAATCATTAAACAAAATTACGTATTTTATCTTCTAATTACTTAGTTACCACAAAAATCATTTTAATTTCCATAATCTATGCAAGAATACTAGAGATACATTATCTATTAATAATTCTGAACAGGTTTTATAATATATAAATATTTTAGTCGATCTGAGGCTTTATAAGTGAGTGGTCGTGTTCTAAAGTATTTAAAAAAAACAAAACGAAAATGGCGGGCCTTGAAACTTTGAGCGAGAGAGATCGCGCGGTTTTGAGATGTATTTTCGATCCGACCGCGACCATCGGTGATGTGGCTGATGATGGAGATACCTTCGTAGAGCTGGATGATGGTAAGTTGGTTCAGTTTATTGTTTTTCATTTATAGGTAGATACATACCTAACCATTATTACATGTAGTGTAGGTAATTTTATGGTACTTAATTAATTAAGTTATAGGTTTTATTAACGAAGACTCAATAAAACTAAAACTAGACTATCGTAGAGTTTTCGAGCCTTATTGAGGTGAACACATGGTCAACATTATTTTCCAGTCCTAAGTATATAAGTAATACCCACCTAATCTTCTTCTTATCGAGTGGATGGTCAACTTGACCAATCCTGGTTTCAGAGTTATAGAGCCGCCAAAGGCCTCTGACATGGCTCATGTAACGACTACTATCCGTAGTAAGTAACCCACCTAATAACAAAATATTACAAACAACTTTTGCTGTTTGTGCAAGTAAATTACTTAGTTATTACGTTTTCTTTTATCATCCAGTCATGAGGGCAATAATACCATTGTTTCCCCTACATAAATAACATAATACCCCTACATAATTACTTATATTAATTTGTGTCGGAAATTGCTGCATAATTTGTACACGGCTAAAAGCGGGTAGATTTGTACTAACCATTTTTCCCCAGATTCAAGTGAAGCCTCACAAAAGTCTGTTGACCTTTCCGCACGAGCGGTCAAGTTGTCTCAGAAAGGCAGCTTAGACGAGGCTTTACGTGTGATGAACCAAGCCGTGGAGGCGGCGCCGGAACGAGCCGCCGCTTATAACGACAGGGCGCAGCTGTTGCGACTCATGAAGAGAGATGAAGGTACCTAATGTATTCGATGTTTGTATGGGTGTGGGCATCTACTTAAATACCAACTAATTTTTATTGGGTAGGTACAGAAGTTTTACCAAGATATCTATTTTTTTCCTAAAAAGAATAAACTATCAGTTCATATAGGTACATATATATCTAGTACGAACCTAACCCTACGCGGCTGATATCTGATATAGATATCTACCTACTATAAGCGGAACAAAGGAGTGCGTAGCTCAATTGACTAATCACAAAGCGCACTCGACTCCAATGGTCAGTTACACTATTTATTCTATTCCAGAAGCTCTAACCGACATCAAGAAAGCGCTATCCCTAACAGAAGGCAAGCGAACCCGCGCGCGCGCACTGGTTCTCTGCCAGCACGGAGTCATGCTGAGGAAGCAGGGGGCTGATGACGAGGCGAGGGCACGCTTCACTGAGGCGGCCAAACTAGGCAGCGCCTTCGCCAAGAAACAAGTTGGTATCTAGTATAGGTATCTTACAATTTTGACTTTCAAAACTGTATGATAGTAAGGCCTAATTTGTTTGAATCACGATTAAGTATTTGGGGGTAAGCCTTAAAATGGCATAAGATATTAAGCAAGGCATTATAGTATAAGTAAATAAAGTTTACTGGCGTTAGGTAGATATGTTTGACATTTTGCGCTATAATCATCTGCTTTAAATGTTTTGTTAAATGATTCTGCTTTAATTTATCTGATGTAGAGCAAAACCTCTCATCTTCATCTCAGTTAGCAGCACAGAGAGAAGGTTCCATATAGGTAGGTAACTATTCGGCCTTACTTAGTACGTACCTCTTTAAAAAACTACAAAACACTTAAGATATTTCTACATTTTCATCTACAATTGTATATCACAATCATCTTTATACATGAAAATATTCTTGTTATCAGGTGGTAGAGTTGAATCCGTACGCAGCGCTCTGCAATCAAATGCTCAGTCAAGTGATGAGAGGAGAGACCGACATCAAGCTGTAACAAGCCAACGTCGAGGGCAGGTGATGAAATAAAACGCATAATATCTAATGGATTAGAAATGTATATTGTTGAGTACAATCGACATTCACGATCGAGATAGTTCCGTACAAACGACCGGAGATCCGACAGATCTACACCTTCTAATACACAACGTCCCGTAAATAATTAATGAAAAATTACAATTTTACATATTTTAAAATGACGAATTTTAATGCTACTAATCGAGTAATCGAAATACTGTTACTACACTATCGATATTAATTATAGAATACGCAATAAAATCTCATAAAACGATTGTGTGCAGACTTTAGTGATTGGGTTGGGGTATGCTTTGGTACTCCGCACACAACCGCGAATTGGTTAAAATACAAAACGTTTATCGTAATTAAAAATCTAGGGAACAGTGAACATGGCGGGAAAGGGGCGGGCCGATTTCATAGTGATGTAATGCGCTGTTTGTCAAGTGATATGTTTTCAAATACTATTCATTTCAATATCCCATCTAATGTTAAACATTTAACCTTTGTTACAAAGCTTGGCGCGATTGACAGAGCCCTATTCAGTACAATATTTTCTAGTTAGAATATAATTGTACTGATAACGTATGTTATTATACATACAAGCTACAATGCTCAACGATTTAAATGACTTTTTATAAGTTATTAATGTTCAGCATTACAACCTTATGGAATCAACCTGTAAATATAAAAGAGAATCTGGAACAAAAATGTAATATGTTTCGTTTAATTTAAACTAAAATGAACTGATATTTTGGCACATTCAATTTAAGAACAAAATATTTTTTGTTATCATTCTGAATCTCTTCTATATCTATAACAAAACCGAGCAAAGTGAAACTTATCACAGGATTAAATAGAAAACAAAATGGCATGTGGAAAACATTCAAGATTAATATGATTAAAATACATTATGAAAGTATTATTTTGCCCTTACATATTGACTGACACTACAATAAATACTTTAAGTGATAAAAAGTGTGTAAGTATATTTTGTAAACATTAATAACAAGACGTTGAAATGTGTCAGGTAAATGTCAAAATTACGAACGTCAAACATTAAATGTCAAATAATTATTATGACAGGTGTGGATCATGGTCCCATAAACACCCATACAACAAACAATTGTAAATCAAATTATAAAACACAATGTACGTAAAATAAAGATCCATTTGATTATGACTCGAGAACGGTGGTCATTTCAAAAGGAAATACACAATTCAAACTAATGTCATATTGTAAAACACTTAAAAACAACTAGACAAAAATTGATATATCAATAAAATTGGATAAACTAGCAGTACACGAGGGGAATATTTACATATTTTTGGCACAGGTGAAGTGACGGTGCAACGCTATACAACATCGTCAATGTAAAAACGTTTCAAACATTAATTAGTAAAAGATTCATATTAAAATGTATTACTATAGTCCTGTAGTGACTACGGGCTTACGCTATAAAGAAAGGTGACATTAGGCCTATACATTATGAGACATATAGCGATATCTATTCATCTCGAGTTTAGTAACGATATTGTGAAGATTATTGAGCGGTTTAATCACAAATCACTTTGATACATACATCTAACTAAATGGCACTGTAAGTTAATGTCTCAAAAGGTGTAAGATCCGGGCATTAAGAATGAAATAAATACATTCTTTGGTAACATAAAATCAGATCTAATCTAGGGGGCTTGTTTTAAAATAATATTTGTATACAATTTGTGATTAAACCCCATCATGGCAGTATTATAAATCTCTCAGTATTTCATGTGTTAATAATTGCAATAAACTTGATTTATATTGAAAACGAGTATATTAGGAAGAGCAACCTAACACTACGACTTATTTCTAAATAATATCATGATATTATCAACTAATTCTCACTGAACGAACACATAAAATAATTATTCGAAACATGCTTTCATCTCAACTCTTCTCAATACTGATTTAGTTTCACAGCGATTAAATTAATACTAAGCGAAGCGTGTTAGGGTATGGGCGGTGGTTAATATCTTCATTTTAAATATGCAATGTATTGCGAGTCGATGTCTTAGATCGAAATATTGCACACACATATAGAAACAAAATACCTAAAGTTGTCAATGTATTCAGAGGTCCCGTTTGACAAATGTTTGACATAATAATATGGTAATGTCAAATCTCGTGCAATTATGTAAGCAAAAGTCAGCGTTACTTTGTCGCTAGTTCAAATATACATGATGTTAGTGATATCTTAACTCCTGTGGTTGATTTTGTTCTTCTGATCTTCTGCCGATATATCCGACAAGCAAAACATTGCACTAAGTGTCAACAAGCGAAAATAAACTTTCGTATGTTAATAAAACAGGTTAAAATCTTAAGCATTTGTTAAGTCAGTACAAACGCGTAACGATAAACATTTAGTGAAAACACGAGCGACACGGGGTCATAATAAATGTTTTAAATACAAGTGAGATCTTACAAGTAAATGTTAACTTAGCTAAAAGTTTTATAAACTTGTAACATTATTATTAAAACTACGCTGACCAAGTCAGAATAAAATGGGATGTCGAAGACGCAAGCTAGCAGACACTATAACGAACCTCTAAACGAAACGATTCTATCTACACCACGCGGTGACGAATCAATCAATAATTTAAATAAAATATACAACAAACAAAATACATTCAACATGTTACGAAATCCGAATATTTGATTCAATATATCTAATGATTTATTGCGGGATCGTATAATGTACACTAAACAAAACAGGTTACACGCTATGTAAATAATCGATAAATACAACCGTAGCAGAGCTTCTAGAATACTGCAGATTCGCTCTCCAGCAAACTAAACATTGCAAGGCTCAATTTCAATGAATTCATTGATTCTCTCATATGACATTGCAAGATGTCATATATGCTCTGACACTGACACAACACAAGTCAATATGAGAGTTGACTTTGGCGCGAAAACTAGTTTCACACTACTAAGTGTCGAATAATTCTCAAGAAATGAGCCTTAAAATAAATTATATCTTATATCTAAACTATATTTGAAAATATTATGTTAATACTTAATAGCGAAGCCGCTTCGCCGACGTACTTCGGCCTTCTCACACATTACTGTGTAATACAAGTTTGAACAATATTATTGAAATATTTAAAAATTAAGCGAAGACAAACTATATATTACGCGCAACACTTGATATTCAATAATATTTTCAAAGGATTCAATATTTTCTTAATAATTTTCACGTTGAAATGTCAACGTCGCGATATTAATTGGTGTCAAATAGAAGAGAAGTTACATTAGTCTGCGCGACGGTGACGTTTCCACGGGAAACACAAACGATTAAAACATCGATGTCATTTTATTACAATTCAATTTAGAATCAAATGCTTTTTCTCCTTTAAATTCACATTAATTTTAAATCTAGCAAAGAGTGTTTACATTACATGACGTTTAAATGTATTATTTAATTAGCAATATTATTTTAATTTATGTTAGTAAGGCTATTTAGTAGATAATTAACAGCTACAAGCTGTCATTAATTTGTAACGATATAAGAAAAAAATAACAATAATTTAAGTTATTGATAAATGCATTTAAAAATAATATAAAAAATAAAAATTATGCATAAATTAAAAATAAATGTGTTTATTTTAATAAATCTTTGGTTTCGTATCGTATAACGTAACGGATCCAATATCGTTACAAATTAAACTTACAATCACACACAGACACACATCATACACGCGTAGTTGAAGTATGACACACATGCGACCATGCACGCAGTCATACAAAAGCTCATACAAATTATTAGATCACACACAGGTCACGGGAAAATCACGTAAATCAATCACATTCAACACAAATGATTGTTTAACTTAATGAAAATTAGCGACTACATAAAACAGCGGGCTGGTAACATTGAGAAGTGCCCGGAACACGAACTAACTACGACGTGACGAGATTCAACGTTCATCAAAATGAAATGGTTTCCACGAGAATATCTGATTCGGTCATTTAATTAAGAATTACAGGAAAATTTTGATACGAACCACAATTTATGACACAAAGAAGTTTGTTAGGTCAATGACCGAACAAGATTATTCTCGCCACACAAATATACATAGAAAACACTTAACAATAGTCCATCCACACGACACGACAGGTATATTATACACAATCAACGTTTGATATGTAACAATAACAATTGAAACAAAACTAATCACAATATCATTATAAAATTTCAATATTTCACGATATAAGCCTCTTTTTGACGTTTTCAAACTAATCTCATAAGATTCTTAGTGAAAGAATTAACAATGTACAACATCCATTCATTTAGTGGCCCCAAGGTTAGCTTATAAATATATAAATGAGATATCTTACTTGTAGCACTGTCTGTTTGCATTGGCCGTGGATATAAACGAACTTATTGCATTCACAAGAATGTTACAATTAGAGAGCATTTTGTTTCCGAATATTGCTTCAGATAATTCGTTGAGATTTCTCAAAAAGATTATTGCGTTAAATAATTTAAAATTATTGCGATTTAAACACTAAATAATAAGATTGAGTCATGTCGATGGATGGTAGAGGGTTTATAAACAAACATTTATAATTGTATAATAACACGGGAATGAGCAAAGATCCCTTTTTCTCCCAAACGCTCATACAAGAGAGAGACACAATGATGGTAACCTAAGATTAACAGTCGAATGAACGAGACAGAACGAGCGGTGTCGTATGAGTGACAGAGACAGTCTGATAGGAGGCAGATCGCGCCGGCCCCAACACTATTGGAAGAGATATCAACCCTGCAACAAAATTTTACTCTTAATCAATTGGTTTGAGTGGATAAAAGCAACTCATTATGCACTTTTGTAGTCGTATTTCAAAACTAGACAGTAGCTTTGTAAGTATGCTTTCTTCGTTTTTCGTCGTCGACGACGATACCTATTGGTTGAAACGCTAGTCTCACTGCCACACTCAAAAACGTCGATAAAACTTCGAAATAAAAATCTACACTAAACTAATTGACGTAATTTGTCATACATTATATGTCAAAAATCGAGAAGAGGGGCGGGAATGGGGCCTTTACCCACCAGTGGGGCAATAACATGTCAAAATCAGTAATTAAATCTCTTCTAAGGAAGTATTTGACGTCTTCGAGTACGGGCGACAGTGTGACACGCGTTGCATTGTGTCGTGTCATACCTTGCGGGCGAGCTTGTCGTTCACACGTGCTGCACGTACTCGGGGTTGAGGAAGGAGAAGCCCATGAACTCGGTCTGGTCCAGGTTCATCATGAACAGCTTGTCGGTCGGCGTCAGCTCCGTCTTCTCCTGGGTGAACTGCTTGTCGAAGTTCGACACGTCTTTGCGATGTTTCTGGAAAGATATGGCAATTCATTCATTCATTTCGAGTAGGTCAGTGGTCAACCCTGGTGTCGAAGTTTTTAGACCGCCTAAAGGCCTCCGACATGGTCTAACGATTGAAACAACCGGGACCGACTGCTTTACGTGTCCTCCGAAATACGGTAATATGGTAATATAATATACTAGTAGGATTAATGTTGTAGGGTCGTTGACGTTGCTTTTTGACATCCACAAAGGGGGTAATCATGTCCCACTGCCCCTCAATTCAACATCCGTATGAACCTCATATGGCAAAGTCCCACGACATGTCTTAGCATGGCAATAATTCCGATGATAAAGAGGCTAAACATAAGCTTTTTATGCGGAAACTGTGGTAAGGTTAGTCTAATCTATCCCCCATTTTCCCCTTAACCCTGTACACCCACCCTCCCCGATGACTTACGATCTTGGGCTTGAAGGGCGGCTGCACGTCCCGCGCCTCGATGCGCGCCCAGTCGATGCGGCGGAAGAAGGGGTGCGTGCGCACATCCTCCTCGCCGCGCGCGCCGCAGCCCAGCCGCTTGCCCGGGTTCTTCGACAGGAACGACTTGCACGCGTCCTTGGCTTCCTGCGAGGAAACACGTGGATATATACTCTATTTCTTTTGGATTGGCACAAAATGTGGACCAATGTCGCCAACTTTCCAGCCGAAGACGATTTCTCCTGAAGAGGAAAAAGGTTTAGTAATTTTATTACATTACTAGCTGCGCCCCGCGGTTTCACCCGCGTTGTACCCGTTCCCGCGGGAATTTTGGGATGAAAAATAGATGTTGGCCGATTCTCAGACCTACTCAATATGATCACAAAATTTCATGAGAATCGGTCAAGCCGTTTCGGAGGAGTACGCGAACGAACACTGTGACACGAGAATTTTATATATAAGATTACCCTATCTCTAAACCTTTTTCCTCTTCAGAAGCAATCGTTTTTCAATCAAAAATTGACGACATTTAACCACATTTTGTGCCAATCCAAAAGAAATAGATTATACTTCGGATCTGACCATCATTATCATTACAATTTTGAAGAATACAAGAATCCATTGCTGGATGTCCAATTTTGGTGGGGGATCCACGGGACAGCTAAGTCCTTCCTTGTTAAAATACTACCATTAATTACCCCACGCGCTCGTTCCCATCATATATTTTCACCTGGCAGGTCCAGTTAAAAGTTCCAGTTCAAAATCGACAATTTCTTTTTTAAATAAGTACATTGACTTTAAATGTAGCTCCGAAGCTAATTGAATTGAAAGATTTGAAGCCAAAGCGCACCTTGCTGAGCGTCTTGGGGTAGGAGACGCTGTTGTCGGTGATGGCGGCGAACAGCTCCTCCTCGTCCTCTCCGTCGAAGGGCGGCTGCCCCACCAGCATCTCGTACAGCAGCACGCCGTAGGCCCACCAGTCCACCGACTTGCCGTACGGCTGGTACAGGATGATCTCCGGCGCTATGTAGTCCGGGGTCCCGCAGAACGTCTTTGTTGTTTTGTCGCCTGCAATTGGGAACGTTTAGAGATTGTCATTGGTATTATCACTTGTTTAACTTTTAAATTAGTGACAGTTTCTTTGTCACTGCACTGATTTTATAGATGACTAGCAGTGTTCCGTGGTTTTACCCGCGTTGTGCCCGTTCCCGTGGGAATTTCAGGATAAAAATAGCCTATAATCTTCACGTTGAATGAGGCTGAGGCTATCCATTACATAGAGTTATTCAAATCGGATTTGTAGTTTGTAAGATTAGCCCTTACAAACAAACATATCCGACACTTAAATTGACAAACTGTCTTAGTTTGACAAACTGACTGTCAAACGTTCCTAATACCAACCACCAATATTATGAACTTTAGAATTATATATCTCTAAATCCACAAGTTATAAGTGAACATATGAACTCACCAGTGATCCCCTCCTTGCACATGCCGAAGTCCGCGATCTTGATGTGCCCGTCCTGGTCGAGCAGCACGTTGTCGAGCTTCAGGTCGCGGTACACGATGCCGCGCGCGTGCAGGAAGAACAGCCCGATGGCGATCTCCGCCGCGTAGAACCTGCGCCCATTACCATACAGAGGGGGACATGTTATGTATGGATACTGTATAAATTATATGATTTCATATTTAAAGAGAAGCATTTTCTCTGCAGTAGGACATTGTGTTTTGCTACGATGAAACTCAGAAGTGTATAATAACTCACTGTAAAATAACTACTGAAAGAAAGAGCAAAGCTCGTATCGTACGAACAGCTGAAGAGGGTGGCAGAAGATGGATAAAAATGAAAAGAACTCTATCGACAAGAGCCCAGCTCTGAAGTTTAAGAAGAAATAATAACTCACACAGCGACTGGCTCCTTGAACTTGCCGCATTGCTGTATCTGGAACATCAGATCGCCGCCGTTCACATACTCCATCACGAAGTACAGCCGGTCCTGAACATAACACATACTTAGAAACATATAGAAACAAATCATCATTACTTATGGATTGGACTACGTTGACAGTATCCTATACATAGGTACATTGTCTACAAAATGTCAAGAGTTGGTTAAGAGCGAATAGAAAGTCGGGCGTGCCTCATTTATATTAATACTAAGCTCTCCCGCGCGGTGGTTCCACCCGCGACCCAATAGATGTCGCTAGTGTGAATCTAAACCATCTAAACGCATACAAAAAAAATCATTCAAATCTGGCCAGCCGTTTAGGAGTTCAGTGACATACACACGTACAGTAGAATTATATACTGGAAGTCTATAACTAAATATATATGCAGTACTTTTTGGTCTTTTATGAAACACATAAGTTTCTTACCATAGTCTGGAAGCAGGAATGCAGTTGCACCAAGAACGGCGGTTTAGTACTGAGGGCCAGCACTCTCTTCTCGACCATAGTGCATTCCACATCGTCGTCTTGAATGATGATATCCTTCTTCAGGATCTTGATGGCGTACAGTTCGTCGGTGCCGCGGCGCTCGGCTAACATTACCTGTTGTCATATATGTCAATAAATGATTTTCGCGGTGGATGCAGGGTCACTTCCAACCGAATTACTTGAAATCAATGAGGGTCTTTGTCTAGCAGTGGATGTACTACGGCTAACGTGATGATGATGGTGATGAAATTGTTGGTATTGTTCCTACTTTGTGGGACCTTACACTAGAAATATAAACCACTGAATTCCCGACTAATGTTTATTTATAAAATCACCCTTATCTCAGTAGGTACAATGTTAACTCGGCGAGAGCGTGCGAATGACTGGTGGGTGTCGGGCGGCTTAGCTACTTGGTTAGCGACAAAATGCTGACTTGCCTAACCCGAGCCCCAACAGACATCCCCCTCCCCAAAAAAAAAAATGTTTACAACAATAAAAAATAAGTAAAAAAAATTAAATCGAGGTTTACAAACCAACCCACGGTATTACACTAGTTCATCTTTATTGTAGCGTTGACACAATCAGTTTAGGTAGGTGCTCGTCTTTCATCCGGTTAACAAATGCCACACGTGCACAATTGCTGACATGGTTAAATATCTTTCTTAGTAGTTACATATTGTTATAACAATTTGAATGGAATAAATTATACAGTTTGAATTTATATAAAACTATATTGTTAAAATTATACATTCAATTTATGATTTACACTTGATTAATTTCTCTCGTTTAACATATTGGCATAACCAGAACAACATATACGTATGCTAGTTTTCACTGGTTAATTTCACATAAAACACATTACACTGTTTAAAAATACATAGTAAACCCTTATGCATACTGCGGAACACCCTGCACCTGCTGTAGTGGGTTCGGCTGCTGGTTGGCTTTATCCGCCTGCCCGGAGCCGACCACCGCTACAGCCGTCAACATTTCCTTACGTACCCATCTCTTAGCTCGCTTATTACAATTTCTCCACAACACACATATACACAGTGATGCCAATACCATGAGTATCGCGCCCAACAACCAACCATAATTTTCTAACTTTTGCTCTAAATTGCTTTGAGTCGCGTCGTTCGCTCCATTTTGCGCAATAATTATTTCTTCGTTTTTACTGTATGACTTTCCCATTTTATAATTAACTATTTCGATGTACTGACAAGTATGTGTGTACGCTACGACTCTCTGATCGCTAATTTAATTAAAAATAAAAATTACTTAGGTAAATTATCGTGCCTTAAGTAAACATATTATGTTTACTTAAGCAAAATTATTAATTACCTACCTATACTTTATTATAAAGCGCTGACACTTAGTATTCTTATTATATTATTTTACTACTAACTTTATCGCATATCATCGCATAGCTTAGTTATGGTATAGCCACACCTTTACCCCTTTACCTGTTAATCACAACTTAACTTTAAGCGACCGTTTATGAATAAGGGTTTTCGAGTCTAAATCTGACTGGCTGCTTAATAACGCGCCCGCTACGTGACGTGCGCTCGGCCGGCACTTGTATCGCGGGTTCAATTCCCGTGATACGAGTGTCGTCTGACTGGGGTACATCTAGGCTATTACTATCTTCTACATCTAAATTCTTATTATCTAACATGTATGTCGGCTTTAATCTTTCTATGGAAATGAACTTGCTTACATTATTCGGAAATTGTATCTTAAAAATCTTATCTTTTCTATCTAAAACGCGGTATGGGCCCTCGTAGGCAGGTGTTAGCCCTTTTTTAATCATATCGTTTCGTACAAATACATGTGAACAACTTGCTAAGTCTTTACTCACAAATGTCTTTCGTGCACCCGGTGGACGCAATTCTGAGCATGGTCGAAGTCTGCTGATGGTATCACGAAGTTTTTCCACGTATGAATAGATATCGTTACCTCTTATATTTGCTTTTGCGTAAAAATCGCCTGGCAACCTGAGTACATGCCCGTACATTACTTCTGCTGCGCTGACTCCACAGTCGCTCCTGCTTGCTGCTCTTAATCCTAACAACACCGTTGGTAGTTCATCCTCCCACGATGAATTACCTGTTAGTCTACATTTAATTGCCACCTTCAGTGAGCGATGCCACCTCTCGATCATCCCGTTACTACTTGGGTGGTACGGAGTAGTTCTTACCTTGTCTATACCTAATAATCTCATGAGCTTCATAAAAAGATCGCTTTCGAATTGCCTACCTTGGTCGGTCGTTATAGCTTTTGGACACCCAAATCGGCAGATCCAGTTTTCGTAAACGACTTTAGCTGTAGTTTCTGCGGTTATGTCTTGTATAGGAATAGCTTCCGGCCACCGAGTAAATCGGTCTATCATCGTAATGCAATATCTGTTACCTTGCTGTGAAGTGGGAAGCGGTCCCACGATGTCGACGTTCACGTGTTCCATTGGTCCACACGGGGGGTAACTTTGTAAATCAGCCACCGTGTGTCGACCGATTTTAATTTTCTGACATTTTATACATACTTTTGCCCATTTACTCACGTCTTTATTCATTCCTGGCCAGAAAAATCTCTCAGTTACCATTTTGCGCGTTGTCCTAGTTCCTGCATGGCTAATATTATGAATAGAATCGAACACTAATTTCCTAAACTTTGAAGGTACATAAGGTCTAGCGTTCAATGTTGACATTTCGCAATATATTGTTTTGCTACATTCTGGTAATAGAATCTTTTTAAACTGTAACTCACTGTTCTGCATGCTCTCTGTAATCTGAGAATCGTTTTCCTGTGCACTAGCCAATTCCGCGTAATCAATGCTTGTAGGGCACGCTATTGCGTCTACCCGTGATAATGCGTCAGCTACTGAGTTTTTACATCCGTCTACGTGTTGTATGTCGCTTGTGAATTCGCTAATATACAACAACTGCCTTGTCCTTCTTGGTGTTTCCTTATCCGTACCTACTTTGGTAAATGCGTATGTCAAAGGTTTGTGGTCTGTATAAATAACCAATTCGCGACCCTCAATCATATTCCGAAAATGTACTATTGCCATATATATTGCTAACAACTCTCTGTCGTACGTGCTATACTTCTTTTGTGCTTCCGACAATCTCTTGGAAAAATACCCTAATGGTTTCCACTGATTATTTACCTTTTGTTGTAAGACCGCGCCGACGCAAGCTCCTGAGCTATCTGCCATGATGGAGACTGGTGCAGTGGCCACCGGGTGAGACAAAGTAACTGCATTTTTTAGACTAACCTTACATTGTTCGAACGCCGCCTCCGCCTTTTCATTCCATATGATCTGAGTTTTATCCTTTTTTTTAGAATTATGTAAAAATTTATCTAACTCTGCCTGATTTTTCGCTGCGCCTCCTAGGTGTGACCTGTAGAAATTTACCATGCCCAGGAACCTTCTAAGCTGCTCAACGGTTTCCGGTTTGGGGTAATCGCTGATAGCTTGTACTTTTCCTTCCAGTGGGCTGATGCCTTCTGTCGTCACCCTGTAACCCAAAAAATCAATCTCAGACTGACTAAATAGACATTTACTCAAATTAATAGTTATTCCTAATTCATTGAAACGCTGAAAAATTTTGTCTACGTGTTTTCTACTGATATCATCTGAGTCTGATGCAATAATCAGATCATCTATGTAACAAAATAGGTATGAATGCTCCCCTTTTTCCTCTATACATTCTAGGCCCTTTAAAGCCGTATTATTCATAAACCTTTGAAACGTCTGAGCGGCGTTTCTAAGTCCGAAGGTCATTCTTGGAAATTCATACAGTCCCCACGGTACTATTATAGCTGTCTTCTCTATATGATCAGGGTGTACAGGAATTAAATGATATGCTCTATTTATATCTACTCGTGAAAAGTATTTCTTACCTGCCATCCCATATGTGAAATCTTGTAGACGAGGCACTGGATAACGGTCCGGTTTGGTCACTGCATTAAGTTGTCTGAAGTCCCCACACGGCCGCAACGATCCATCCTTTTTGGGTACGACGTGTAACGGGCTGGCCCAGTTGCTCTTTGAAGGGCGGCAAATACCTACTTCCTGCATAAAATCAAATTCTTTTTTTACCTTCTTATACCGGTCAGGGGGCAATGATCTGGCTTTAGCATGCACTGGTGGCCCTGCAGTCTCTATATAATGATATACGGAATGTAAAGCGGTTTCTTTGAACGATATCGGTTTAGTAATTTCCGGATATTTTTCAAGTAAATCGCGATAAGGGTTGTTCTCTTGTATACTCGTAATAGATGACTTACCATACTCTACTAGGGACCCAAACGCCTTAATATTAGTCACTGAATCTATTAGTTTTCTATTATACAGATCTACCACTAACTTATGAGTCTTTAAAAAATCTGCTCCAATAATTGCTTGCTCGACATCACATATTATAAATGTCCACTTGAACAGTCTCCGTAACCCTAAGTTTAGTTCCAACGCTATTACCCCATATGTCTTTATTTCTGTATTGTTTGCAGCGAAAAGTTTATAGTCACATGCGCTACGATCTTTGACGCTCACTTTTTTAAACGGAATTACCGACACATTCGCTCCTGTATCGATCAGGAAACTTATCCCACTCTCACGATCAGTCACACACAAACGATGGTTGTCCGACACACTGATGCAACCTGCCACCGCTCCAGACTGCACCGTACTTAGTTTCCCTGCTTCTTATCCCAGCTACACGGGGCTTCGCATGTCCGGGCCCTGTGTCCAAAACGGAAATGGTATCTGCATACCCAGTCCGGGCTCTCTGGTGTCCTGCGCGGGGTCCTAGATCTCGATCTCCGTTGCTTCCACCCTGCACGTCTTGAAGTATCTCTATTTCTTATTTCGTTTACTTCTCCCCGAAGGCTCTGTATTTCTATTGTCATCTCAGATAACTTTCTCACTAATTCGGTGTTTATCCCACTTGAGGGCCCCGCTATTTCTGCTATCTCTCCACTCCGCATGGTTTCCATGATTTTGTCCGCGATTTTTGCTAGGTCTTCTAGTTTACTATCCTGGCTGACCGTAAGAACCGCCCGCACCGATGCTGGCAAACGGGAGAGCCACAAACTCTTCAACGCTTCACTTGCTACCTGCGTATTACGGGCCAATTCCGTCATTCTCCTCAACAATTGTGATGGCTGCTGTGCCCCTAGGTCCATTTCGCCGACTAACTTTTGAAACTGCCTCTCTGCGCTCTCTTCGAAAACAGTCAACAATCTTTCTTTCAACTTGTCGTACCGTCTCTCCTCTGGCGGTGTTAATATGAGGTCACTAACTTGTTGTAATGCGTCTCGTCCCAGTTTAGCAACGACCAAATCGAATTTTGCTGTGTCTCCCTGTTTTTGTGGAGCCATAACCGACTCGAATTGTGCAAACCATATCCGAGGCATGTCTGTCCAAAAATCGGGTAATTTAGATGTAACGCTGATCGCCGCTAAATCACTTGCGCTTGTACTTGCTTGCGAATCACCCACCTGCGGATCTGCCGGCGGTGGTTTTGTCAGCAGCGGATTTGCCGGTGACTTATTCGTCGTTCCTCCTTGCATCATTTTGCGATCACGTCGGGGTCACCACTGTTGGTATTGTTCCTACTTTGTGGGACCTTACACTAGAAATATAAACCACTGAATTCCCGACTAATGTTTATTTATAAAATCACCCTTATCTCAGTAGGTACAATGTTAACTCGGCGAGAGCGTGCGAATGACTGGTGGGTGTCGGGCGGCTTAGCTACTTGGTTAGCGACAAAATGCTGACTTGCCTAACCCGAGCCCCAACAAAATGATTTACCGTAAATTAATTTAGTTTTTCTGACATTAGAAAGGGCTGGCAAAGTATGTTTGTAAATAACAAACATGGCACGGTGAAGCCACCAAATCCTCCTAATATACCTCCTGTATATTTAATGTGAGGCTTTAGCATTGCAATGTAATCTCACAACCCTTTATTTAATTTCAACAGGATACAAATACATAAAGCCTGTATCGATTATAAGTATCTATTAATAATCTCTGCCACGGTAAAAGTTCAATGTATACCCACACGTGTAGCGATACCTTTTAATAGCTACATCAAAGCACAATTAACCAGTAAGTATTTGATCAAAAACCTTCCGCTTTCATTTCGATTGTATCACATCATTTAGAAGGTTTACATCGCTTAATATAATATTATTGAAATATGACATCTCTTCAAACTGTTTTAAATGAATCCATTAGGCAGTTTTGCGGCGTTTTATTTTATGTTCGTGAGCTGTTAGAATGAAGTATTGTAGAGCGTTTCAAAGCATCAGGCAAAATACAGCTTCGTATGTAAGTATGTACTTGCTATCTTTGATTTTAGAAGCTCCAAAATAAACCATGATGATTTATTTATAAAAAAAAGACTTTATTAAATGCCTATATTTCTTATTAATGTTTATTTTTTATTTTTCATTATTTCCATCACGCTTTTAAAAACAATTTAGCTAGCAATGTAGGTCATCGGAGAAAATCGTAAATAACATTAAATATGATTTCATTGTCAACAAACTTCGTAACAAAAAGATCAAATAAGTTAAAAGTTTGCGTTGAATCACTGAGGTCTGTGATTGCTTTATACTTACGATTCTTTTACTTACTTTAATAGCTTTTTTGTGGGAGTATACTTTTAAGTCAATTTCGAGAAAATGATTATTTATTATTATGTATAGACTGTCTATTTAAATTCCTAAAAGAAGACGTATGTTTCTTATGAAATAAAAAGTCCTAAACTCCATTTTATTCTCATAATACTCGTAATATCCTAGAATCATTTATACTCTCATTATGTTTTTAATCTCAACGTGAACCTACCTTTCCAAAAGATCCCTTTCCGAGCACCATGATAAAGTTGAAGTCAGAGGCTCTGATGACGTCAGCGGCTGCCATATTGTGAGGCACTTCCCTATCGGGCGGGGGCGGAGCCCTGCGGGCGCCCACACTGGTTGCTCTCATTTGATTCTTGATCTGGGCCAAGTCAGCCCCTTCTTCGGGCACGGGCACGTTATAGAACTCCCCTTCTTCTTGAGTGAGGAGTTTGAACCAGCCCTCGGCCGGCGCCTTCATCACTTCAGAGATCCCGAATGACAGGGAACCCATGAAGTCGTTACGGGATGTGCGGTCCCAATCCCATATCTGTAAGAAGAGATGTATAATTTAGAAAATAGAGATGAGAGATCGAGCAAGAAGTTTTGAGATCTTTTTATTTGATGAATGTTGACGACAAGTACACAATTTAGTTGGGTACGGAATTAAAACAGTTACACAAAATATCTTCCCACCATTAAACAGGTATAAATAGTACTTTGTTAAAAAATACGATGAAGATTATTAAATAATAGAAACTCCCAGCTATCATGAGACCAACTTCATACAAAGGCATCAAAATAGATTTCAAGGGACATAAAATAAGTCTCAACTATTCTTGCACTGACCCCGAATTTGGCAAAATAAACCAGAAAAAATCATATTTATTAAAGTAAGTTCAAGTAGGTCAGTGGCCAACCTTGGTGTCCGATTTTTTAGACCGCCTAAAGGCCTCCGACATGGTCTAAAGATTGAAAGAACCGGGACCGACAATTTAACGTGCACTCAGATAGAAAATGCCACTATCAGCCATCCGTCCAAGCAGGGGTCGAGCTGCACGTTGCTTAACAATCGCAATGAACTAACATCGCTAAGTCAGACTACGCCGCGCTAGAGTCTTAGGACATACCTCAATGAGCAGCCTGCGATCTTTGTCCTCCGCCTTCAGATCGAAGGTGAGCGTCTCGTTCCAGACGGGGTTCAGCGTGCTCTTGATGGTTTTGGTTTTTTTCTTCACATTGTCGGACTCGGAAGGAGGGATCAGCTTCATCTTGACGTACGGGTCAGACAGGCCGTTCGGGTCCATGGGGATCAAGTTGCGGCCTTGCTTTACTGGAATATACGATCATTATTTAGTGTGGATGGTTCAGGTTATGCTATCTTGTCTAGTCTTTGCATTGTTGACAGAGATGACAACTATCTCCTGCTCCATGATGAAATAGAAGAAGAAAGAACTATATACATTGGCGTTGTTTTATGCTTACAGCGCAAAGTACGTAAATGGAAAGAAGGTATGTTATGCTTACATGGTTAGAACTCTGCTGGGTATATATATCTGGGTATTATTCTGACGTTAGGGAAAGCTTAAAAAACTCGGAGCAATGTTGTCAATAATAAATTTATTTGGGCAATAAGGATTAGCTTACTATAAAGGTGGGTTTAGAGTTTCAGACTGTAGTACTTATTGATAACTTAACTGTATTACTTATTTATAATTCTCACATGAGTATAATCTTCGTACCTTCGACGGTGAGTTTGTTCCCATGCGTTGAGACGAGCAGTTGGATGCGCCCGCGCCGCTCCGTGTGGTCGCAGCCGCACAGGTTGGGTACCGACTCCTCGCAGCGCTTGTGCACGTTCATGTCGCATGCTGTGCCGTGAACACGGAGGTTAATGAAGGTTCCAAGAATAGTTACGGAAAGAAGATAGTTAAGGAAACTTATGGGCCAAAAGGTAGCAAAAGTAAAGCAGACTTTATAAAATAATTAAAGAGAGAGAAACTAACTACATTTAATTTTGGGTCAATCTAGCATAACTGTAGATTTTACATAAGGCTATTTTACAAATTTAGGGATAATAAAGTAAAGCTCTCGATACTTTTGAAATATTTTGAAATTGGGCTCGACCTTGAAGCATATTTAACTCTGCAGTATTTTTAGAAGGATAGGGGCATTTTCACAGAGATTCTGTTTATATACGAGCATTGCTGGATTTACGATTTTGTATACGATTCTACTCTGACCTAGTATGGCTTAAATGTCATATATAATATAAATAACATTATGTAATTGTTCAAGTATCGATAAATAAAGGTGAAAAGAGACTACTTAATGATAAAAATAGAATAAATTAGCAAGCTTACAAAGCAGAGATTCTGTAGATAGAAGTTACCACTGAAAAGGTGTTAGTAATTATATTACTATTAATCACGTTAAAGCTTAGTAAGGCTCAAAGATAACATTGAAAGTCATATACAACGCTATACTTTATGTTAAAGGACATTAAAGGAACAGTGTTTAGAAATTCAAAGAGGCTAATACATAAAACAATAGTATTCAAATAGTATGTCCCCGAAAAGAAATGGGTATTTTATAAAACAAGGACATAGAATCCATCGCTTCATTCCGGCGTGTTAGCCGATAGTGAATTATTCAATAGCACAAATGAAAATCGTTTCAGTAACAATATTATCACACGACATAGATCCAATTTGATGATAAAAACAACGAATAAATCCATTGTCTGAATAATTGGTAAACACTTACCTTGTCCGAGATACGAGCGTGTTATTCATGAAGTAAATTAACAACATACGAGCAGTTGGAACGTGTGTGTAGTTAGTTAAGAGTTCTGGCGTTAATCTAAACTTAATACGGAGTTCCGTTGAAATTAATAAGTTTACAACATAGGGGGAGGGTAATAGGAGATACGAGAAAACTTTACATGAGAACTTTATAAAGCTCTATTTATTACCTCAACTCTTGTGGGTGAAACTACGGCCGGTGAGTAGTGAAGTATCAACGTGGGAGCGTTGTATGCGTGCAAGTAATTGGAACATGGCAGTTTTATTGATTAAAATACGTGTCGGCGACCCATTTTAAATAGACTATAAATATTGAGGGTCTCATGTGTCATATCGCGACACAACGCGTTTATTACACGCATCCATTGGCATATCGCTTAGAGACCACACCGCACTGTATATGTACGTACAAGTATATGAAGTACATCTATTGTACACTCCACCAACAAGATCCTTTATCAATACCTTAACCATGCTCCATTTACTTTGAATACGACACCAGTCTCCCGCAACGAGCTAACAACAATGTGCAACAACAAGTCAAGTGCCGCAAGCAAGCTCACACATCCAGCCAACTAGAAATTAACACAAGAAACGAACACATCAAACTCAATTAAAACAACAGACAAAACACAAACAGAACAAACGCTAATTGAATCTTTTGAGTCAAATGCAAACCTCGGAAGGACCTTTTATAGAAAGATTAATAATAAAACGGAATTAAGCGGAACAATATCCAATATCCATTTATTATGAGACGTCTCGTGCAACGGGGACTTTAATATTTCATCTAATTCAATGATCAATCTAAGTGGGAGGCTCTGGGACATTTAAATCGATGCCATTGTGCTGTTCACATTGATTAGATACGAGGCGTCCAAGTGAAGGACGGAGCGTTGTGTGGGCCGTCCAGTGAGCATTCGTGTCGTTCAGCTACAGGTATACACTGGAGCTATCGGAACCTCCATTCATTCAGCTACGCTCTATCAAGTGTACCTCCACATTTAAATCCTTGGTGAGCGAGCCCGTGGAGTAATGTCCCACAATGGTCGCAAAACGTTGGAGCAAGGAATGTCCACGTATTCCACTTATGGGGGGCGTAGGCGGCCTTGAGACAAAGCGTTGTTAATACAGAACACAAGCGATACAGAGTCTTAGTGATAAAAATAGGTAAGACATATACGATAAGTAAGGTCTACAAAAAAGCATGTACAGTTAGCACCATCACCAAAATCTGAAAAGTATGGAGAGTAAAATAGCGAAGAGCAAGCGAGCGTTATGGCGTGTTGCGGCGGCGGCGGCGGTACCTTGGCACTTGAGGCCCTGGTGGATGAGCCCGTAGAGCAGCGAGCCGCAGTGGTCGCAGAACGTCGGCGACGAGTATGTAGATACGCGGAAGTTGTGTCGCGTACGTGTGTCCTGTCAATATCATCCTGTCAGTATCCTCTTTATACTATAGCATGTTTTATCCGCCCTCATTATTCATCAACCATTTTTAGTAGAAATTTCCTTTTTATTTGGGTCTGATCCAGTTTGTGAATGTGATTAACAAAAACGATTAAAAAATTCTAAACGCAAAATGTTCTGAAACATTTCCATCTCATTATAAAAGATACACAAGTTTGTCGAGCCACGGAAATTGAATACTAAGATCAAATAACTCGAGGGCTAAGCCACAAAAAAGGTAAAATAAATAAAACGTTCCATTTGAGACGTAATTTTGGTAATTTACTTTCTTATTCATTCATATTTGAAACAAAACTCTTTGGTTCCTTTGTGTTGGTTGTCTATGTTTTAAATAATCAATTAGGGAACGTGGGCATCTTTGATGTTGCTTTCCATTTCACGTGAAATTAATTTAACAATTTAAGTCTCGTAATCTCTTCAGACAAACCGACACTGAAATTCACGAATATGCCTCGGCAAGATGTTATAACCTATAGGTGCCTATAGAACTACTTTTATTGTTGAAAAAAAATCGCTTTTCCACGATGCTATAGACGAAAATAATAAAAAACTACTGTTTGTTCGATATTGAAATCCTTCAAAAGGTATATCGTTGTCAACATACAAACCAACACGGAGATGAACTGTTAATATTACGAAACTGATTTAATTAAAATGACAACGAACGAGTGCCCACGTTAGTGCATTACCATATCCCTTTGTCACGTATTAAAACTCGATAATCTACATGTTTACTTTTAGTTTACATATACAGTTACAGTCAACCAGTAAACAGGATTAAATGCAACATTTTTGTAGAAATTCTTTCAACAATAAGTTCTGTCTTTGTATCAAAATATGACTACCGACCTGCACCATAAAACGTAACAAATTAATGAAAATTCAAATTAACCATCACCATATAAATCATTGACAAGGATGCTACGGAACAGCTACGCCACCGCTACAATGTGCTACGTAATAAAAGTTATACTGCGCATCAACGTGCCTACGTATATTCAAAATCCCTTTGTTTTCTTTGTAAAATCAACATATTTATTTCCTTAAAGAGCGATGTTTGAATCGTGAATACGGCTCCAGTTAAACTTTTGCGAGAAACATTAGTTTCATATATTTTCGTTTCAACATGCCAAAGACAACGATTTAATGTTTTTTCAAGCTTAATTATAAGTTGGTATTAACTTCCGAATTGTCAAATCTATTTTTAGCGAACGCTGGCTGAAAACTCTTCCATAGAGCACGAAACCTTTTTAAAAATAGAGTGTAATTAGTGTAGAGTGCACTCGTTCAAAGTTCGAACACGACACGAGCTTGCACGCGAGATAACGCAAACGTTGCTGCTGTTAATGTAATTTGATCCTTATCTGCATTAATTTAAAACTTACACTTAATTGAATTTTAAAAAGTAGGTGCATATTTTCATTGATATGTTTTGACATTTCATTTATAAATAGGATGTGTAATTCGCAATGCAAAACAAAAGAGGTTGTATGAAAGTAATTAATTTTTCATCCAAGTTCAAATACTTTCTTTCATAATATTTGATCAAACACTCTCAAAAGGGTGCCTCTAATATTGATTAATTATCATTGTTGTTACAACAGACCATTTAAATCTTCCTTTTCAGTGAATATCCTCAGAATACTCAAACGATGCCGTCTTAATTGGGATGTACAAATGTAATGGATTTTTTTGACAAATGTTCATCAAAATTGTACGGAAAAGGGGTTTGCTTCACTTAAGTGTCGTTTGAATAATCGGCCATAAGTATAATATTTCCTATAACTATTTTTATACTTTAAACTAAGTATAACTTATATATAATAAGTGTATACATACGTCGGAGTCGGCACCCTTGTCCGCGCCGGGACAGGTGAAGGTGACATATTCGTGGCATCGCTTGTGGACCACGAAACTGCATACTGTGGGTAGAAATAGTGGTATTAGAATGTAATGTCCCACTGCTGGGCAAAGGCCTCTCATCTCACCGAAGATATCAGTACGTTGAGGAGGATTAGGCGTAATCACTGCGATAGCCTATTGCGAGTTGGTAATCCCAAACCAGAGTCATGTTTGCCAATGAATGTTTGAAAAGTAAGCAATATGTTTTCGTTTCGGGAATTGAACCCGGGACCCCAGAAAGGATGTATTCGGGTAGGTATAATAAATGTGTTCAGTAAATGGATCACTTTGCCTTCACTATTACTGGGGCTATCAATACAAAATAAATACACAAAGCCTACTACGAATGCTACGACTGCTACGAATACTACGAACACATGCATAGTCGAGTGTTTTTCGTAGCATTTCGTAGCAATCTCACCCTGTATCATAGTTTGGCATCTTATGTTAGTTATGTAATCTGTGCGTGCGCCGATTTTAGGTTCAAGTTATTGGTCTTATGGATTTATCTATTTACTGCTTAAATAAGAAACCAGAATCTCTCCTTTCAAGAGAGACGGTCAGTCGGCTAGGCTTAAGCCAAAGGGTTAAAGGGTTAATTACCTTGGCACTGGAATCCTTGTTTACCGAACCCCCTGGAACAAAACAAAATACATGAGTTACATCTCTTGCGATATATATGAATCATATAATGGTTAAACCATAAAGATTGTAAGTAAACATTTAGGGGAATTTAACCACCTTCAGTTTTGTATGTAAATAAGACATTCAAATAAGCTATGTTTTCTCTCGATTTCCCTACGGTAAATTTGTTAGCCTAAGTAAAGAAGGGCGGATCGCTAGTATATAAAACCGGTTAATCAGAAATTGAAATCAAGTTTAAAGTTAGGTATTTTAAAGTAAATTATCAAATCAAACTTAAAGTAAGCTATTTTAAATTAAACTAAGAAATCAAGTTTAATGAGTAAATTTGATTTCAACAGACTGCGTAAAGTCTAACAAATAACGCAGTACACAATAGACAATAACAAGCAAGGCAGTTAACTTAAATAGTTTATCGAAAACAAATAAAAATATACAGTTAACGTTTTAATAGAATAATCTTTTATTACTATCCGTTCGCAGTAATCGGCTCTCGTAACATCGCCGAGGGATTCGAGCCATTCAATCGAGTACGTCGTAAAGATAAAGACTTCTTATGTTGGTACATAATACACAATAGAGTACAGAGGATGATCATGTTGGCTAAGCTGTAATTTTATCTATGACTAGCAACGCGGTTTCACCCATGTTGTGCCAGTTTCCGTGGGAATTTCGAAATGAAAAATAGCCTAAAACCTGCCCGTTGAATGTGCCAAATCAATTACAAAAATAATTATTCAAATCGGATTGTCTGAGCGATGTTAGTTCATTGCGGTATATTACCTATTACCCATAATAGCCGTCCAATAGCTATCTTAATACAGTCAGCTAAGTGAATACAGTGCCGTAGTCGCGTGGAGCTAAATCGGAAGCACTGTGAAATTGAATTGGAGCGCCCGATGCCTATTACTTCAATTAGAGCCGGCAGGCGGCACTGGCGATGATATTTGATTGCGAACCGATAGGCGATACTATTCTGTTTGTTATGGTGATATAATTGGCCAGTTATTTATGTTATACAATCAGAGTAAAGTACTGTATAAGCCTTGAATGTCCCACTGCTGGGCAAAGGCCTCTCATCTCACTGATGATAACAGTACAGTGCACTGTGTTTGAAAAAGTAGGAAATCTCAAATCAGAGCTTTTAAAAAAAGTAGAACATATGTAGTAAATATAATTAAAATCATAAATCTACATATACATAAAAGAAAGTCGTCTTAGTTACACCATTTATAACTCGAGAACAGTTGGACCGATTTTAATTTATTTTCGACATTTATTTTATTTATCTTAGTCAGAAATAAGATAATAAGTTATATAAATCCCAAATTCCCACGGAAACGGACGCGCTGCGGGTGAAACCGCGGGGCACAGCTAGCGAACAATATTTCTAACTTCTTTCTTCTTTCTACTAAGAATAACACTGTTAAATCTTTGAAACAGTTAGTTATAATTAACTATTTTTAATACCGAGAGAATAACTTTATCATAATGTTGGTGAACTAGTAAGTGCTGAAAACGGAAGCACCCGCCGAGTTCACAAACTACGAGTATACTTAGAGATCTGAACTAGTAAAGTTAGCAGAAGTTAAAGTTAAGATTGGCTTGGTCTTACACTATTAGAGATTTGTACCTACCTAACTATCTAAGTAAACGGTACATAAATGCAGTAACTATACTTATAATATTATAAAGCTGCAGAGTTTGTTTGTTTGTTTGAACGCGCTAATCTCAGGAACTACTAGTCCGATTTGAAAACATATTTTTGTAATGGATAGCCACATTCAACGGGAAGGTTATAGGGTACTTTTCATCATTTAATTCCCAAGAGAACGGGTACAATGCGGGTAAAACCGCGGGGCGCTGCTAGTGTTAAACTAAACCTGATTACCCCAGACTCTTATTCATTTGAATCTAAAGGCCTACCGAAGAAAAATTCTATACTAATATTATAAAGCTGAAGAGTTTGTTTTGTTTGTTTGTTTGTTTGTTTAAACGCGCTAATCTCAGAAACTACTGAACCGATTTGAATAATTCTTTCACTGTTAGATAGTCTATTTATCGAGGAAGGCTATAGGCTACATTTTATCCCGAAATTCCCACGGGAACGGGCACAACGCGGGTAAAACCGCGGGGCGCTGCTAGTAATATTATAAAGCTGCAGAGTTTGTTTGTTTGAACGCGCTAATCTCAGGAACTACTAGTCCGATTTGAAAACATATTTTTGTAATGGATAGCCACATTCAACGGGAAGGTTATAGGGTACTTTTCATCATTTAATTCCCAAGAGAACGGGTACAATGCGGGTAAAACCGCGGGGCGCTGCTAGTGTTAAACTAAACCTGATTACCCCAGACTCTTATTCATTTGAATCTAAAGGCCTACCGAAGAAAAATCTCTAGCAATGAATCATGACGAATTCTCTCATTCAAAACAGTGAATAACGTCGATAAAACCCAAAATTGAGAACATTGAATAGAAAATACTCCTCATATTTGTCGATCAGCTTCCCCCACAACTAGTTAAACAATAAATTGTCATGTGTACATTAAAAGCTGATACATCGTGCACTGAACATAATCACATCGGGGCGTCATCGGCGCTTCCCAATGCTCTTTCGCGCCATTGAGCCGTGAAATTGGCAGCCCTGCGTCGGTGCCCGCCCTCATTGGTTCACTATTGGAATTTTTATGTTGGTAACACAATAGAATTTTAAGGTTGAACGGAAAATTGCTTGAATTTTCGATTCAATCATATTTAGCGTTCCGTCATTCAATTATCGATTGAATTCGGTGTTTGATCGAGTGCTTCTAAATTCCGAACATGAAAAAGCTCGGGTTTGTTTTTAATACGATTCATTTGTTTGGTTAGGATCTCTTTTTGAGTTTTTTATTACCACCCTTTAATTTGTATTTATTGTCTTTTTTTGTAATAAGTTATAATAATTATTTTAAAGAGGTAAAGTAGAGTTAACTTTGTTTGTTTGTAACGGCTAATCTTAGAATAGCCACATTCAACGGGAAGGTTGTAGCCTATTTTTGATCCCGAAACTCCCACGGAAACGGGCACAAAGCGGGTAACACCGCGGACATTAATAGTAAGTTATTACTAAAGGCCTATTTACTAACTACATAATGGTACAGCGTGTGAATATGATCTATTGCCAAGGTGATTATGCCTAGTGTGTAGTGAATTTCAATGTCAACAATAAGTGCATCAAATTATGATCAGATCAGAACGACCGCGACGGCAGTGACGCTATAAAATAGTCATAAAATTGACGTTAAATTGAATCAACAACCAAACACGCGCTGGAAATAAGCAATCAAATCTGAATATAGACTATAAACATATTAAAATATGTATATAAGATGTATAATATATTAACTATTTGTTGTTAAAGAACTAACTTCTTTTAGTTGGGAAAGTTAGATTAGTGGCCATACCGTTATTTATATTTATTCTATTAAAAGTTAATTTAAAAGAAAAGAATTACGAAGATACAAACATTAATGATAAGCATTATGTCAGAACATGTATATACAGCTCGAGAATATCCTAAAACTTAAGATTTAAACCGACTTGAAAAAGCATTTTTAAATCGGTTATTCGGTAAAAATACCTCAAAAAGATCACTAATCACTCATTTTGTGACAGCAAAACATAATACCGCGTAAAAAAAACACAAATAATCACAACCTACATTCATATCTTACCCTTCAACTATCGCTAAGAATTTCAGCTGCCCTTTCATCCAGACATTCCGGCACCAAGTTCGGTCCAAACAAAACCGCCGGACGCACTGATGTATATAACGAGGCGGGTAATTCAGCCGCAAGGCACATTAGGATAACCACTAATGTATAGCGTTCCACCGCACCATGTACAAACCATCTAGGTACGAGTATTCATTCATCACACAAACTAAGTTTAAAATATATGTCGGGGAAACAGCGATAATTATCCCACTATTGGGGACATGTCACATCAGGATAAGCACGAGCATTATACCGCCAATACAACATCAGATATCTTATGATTCCTAGGTCTTGGTCTTGAAATAATAACTCACAGGACTTCATTACAATGACATTGCTTGTATTTTACACACGGTCATCATGGATTACAGATTACAGTTAGGATACGTCTAGATTCAATTAATTGATGGAACCTAAACGACCTCCCTTCACCCCATCAGTCGTCCTGTCCACGCCATAGAATATCTTTTCCCTATTCTATACTCGATTCGCAATACGATCGTGATGTCGTCAACACCTCATCCTTCCAATCTACGTTTCCCATCTGATCACAATCCAACCGTCTCCATTTCCCTCCAAAACTCTAATGTCCCATCTTTTCATATCATCGACTCACTCCCTCACTCACTGCCACAGACTACCAAACCAGCTCACATCCCTCTATCGAACAACTGTCATCTGTCATAGTGCGTAACACCACAGACTTAACATAGTCTATTCTCATACCACAGACTACACCACGAAGATAGAACTCACGTCACGGAATAACAACACTACCGATTCCATCAGTCAACTGAATTTACAAACTACTCTTAAACTTCTACAGACTAAAAATAATGTAGTGCCGTAATAAACCGCTATCTGGTGTGGCGCCACTGATGCCACGCTTCGTTCAGCTACCGTACTAATGACCGTCTCCGACACGGCCATCCTGCGCTACACACGTCCACGTGTGTTATTCTGTAACAGAAAAAAACATAGCACAGTACATACCGTTCGGCTACTCCTGACACCCAACTTTAGTACTAACTCAACCTTGAGAAAGTAAATTGAAATAAACTTCTCGGCAAAACTATTGTTTTATTTTGACTTGAAAGACTTACACTTGAAAGAAGTTACACTAACCGAAAAAATGCTAGAGCAGCAAAGTACCACTTTCATCCACTATTTACAATCATTAAAGCAACCCAGTGATCCTTGAGCATACAGCAGGAATCTTATTCGTGGCCTGTGGCTTTTCACTAAGCCCCTCCATCGAACCTCATGTTCGTTTCCTTGCATTCCACGAATGCCGATTCCCTCGGAATCTATGGTCTCTACCAGACCCGACCTCCCCCAGAGCCACCCGCGCACCGCGTATCCACGGACTACTCAAAGCAGATACCGACTTCTAACGGACTACGGCTACGAAATGGCTACTGGTACTGTCTGACCAGCCGAACTAAGATTCCCCACCATCCTCCCCAGATTCAGTCTATTCTACCTCAAGTGGTACTTCGCCCTCAGGCATCAGTCTTAACCTATCATGCGCGTACTTGTAAGTACGTTTAGAGTTCAAAGCTTTTCAACGTGTAACGATCACCATCGTTCGCTCACTCCTGACCTAAATAACTCTACTTCAACAAAATACTTTCACATTGCTTATCTCAACATAATACTAGAACATCGTCAGGCACAAGTACCCATTAAAAATCAAATTAATCTCAAATCAAAGTAAAGGTCAAGTGTGTGTGTCTCTATTGTCCGGCTATCCCCGTAGCCCTAATACGCAGTCATCCCTGTGACTGGCTGTGATCATCCCAGTGATCACCCATAACCCTGATCATCCCTGTGATCAGCCACTCTCGTGATCATCCCAGTGACCACCCGTGATCATCCCCGTGACCACCCAGACTCAAGAGGACACGCACAACTAGTTACCACACAGTCAAAAGTGACTACAGTTCATCATCACAAGGCTCAGAATTACTACCAATGGGTACTTGCCCTTCAGGCATTTTCCTATACCAGTCAATGACACTATATTGTGTACTCGTTCTCCTCTAAACCTCGCGGCCACAGTAATTTGCACTCGCTCGGTCAACCTGACTATTAAGAAGCTAGTTCTTCCTTAAATTCTTGATTTCAATCAAAAGTTAATTTCAATTATTATCAATCGGGAATCTTCAATGCTATGTAACACATGAATACTAGGTACCACGTCATTTTCAACTTTAACTTCAATAGACTATTAATCTCAAATGCACCTTACAATATGAGCCATGAGTAAGTAACAGTAAGCTGGTCTAGTCACGTCTAGTCACGGCAACTAGCCGACGAGCAATCACATTGCTCAACAACACACGGTCTCAGCAGACCACTCCACAGTACGGTCAATCCAGACCACGACCATCGCCGAGTTCGAACATTGAACTCAATAAGTCACATAGTCACATGAAACCCTTACTCATACTCTCATATTTTACAACGGAATAAACATCCAAAATAATTTCAATAAGCTTTCTACTTTATCAAGTGGTACGAAGATTCACTACAAAACTCTCAATGTTAACTGACTCAAATATCACAAAATAGCTCACCGGCTCACCCAACAAACCAATCATTACCGCAATACATCACCAATTTAACATCCAATGTGAATTTGTCGTGATAGATTCTTGAACAATTTGGAATGCCGCAACCCCTCATATTCCTCAGGTAACAGGACCGAGAAGAGAACCACGCTCCTCCCTAGACGAGGTTCATCAACGCTCGCAATAATTACCAGCATTGAACCAACATGAAAATAAGAAAACATATTAGAACATATCACATTACGTACAAGATTAAACTTGACTCTTTCGGAAGCTCATAATTACCTTCTTAACTCCACAATAGAGTAGAAAACTAACTAACTATACTCACAGAACATTCCAAGTTTTATAACCAATTGCAAAATAAACATTACGTAAAGCACCATAGTCGTTGGGATGATGATTCAGACATATCTCTGAATACCACGAGCTTCATAATCCAGTGGAAGGTACATGAATTTCAATCCCGTCGTCGTCGTCGCCGTCGTCGATTCCAGTAACAAATAACAAATCTTAAATTTCTTTCTCAAATCATAAGAAGCCATTTTTCCATCAACGCCGTAGTTATGTGGACTACATCGTTTATGTTTCGTCCACCCGTGGGAATATAGCATCCAAATTCAAATACCACACCATGGCGATATGATATTCAGCACCAATCTCTCAGTTGCTATGGTGAGATTTATCATTCTCTGCTGGAAGCTCAGTGGGCAATAGCGATCCTTATCCTTCTCTGTTGGACGCTCGGTGGGCAATAGCGATCTTTATCATTCTCTGCTGGACGCTCGGTGGGCAATAGCGATCTTTATCATTCTCTGCTGGACGCTCGGTGGGCAATAGCGATCTTTATCCCACTTCTGATGTCGGGGAAACAGCGATAATTATCCCACTATTGGGGACATGTCACATCAGGATAAGCACGAGCATTATACCGCCAATACAACATCAGATATCTTATGATTCCTAGGTCTTGGTCTTGAAATAATAACTCACAGGACTTCATTACAATGACATTGCTTGTATTTTACACACGGTCATCATGGATTACAGATTACAGTTAGGATACGTCTAGATTCAATTAATTGATGGAACCTAAACGACCTCCCTTCACCCCATCAGTCGTCCTGTCCACGCCATAGAATATCTTTTCCCTATTCTATACTCGATTCGCAATACGATCGTGATGTCGTCAACACCTCATCCTTCCAATCTACGTTTCCCATCTGATCACAATCCAACCGTCTCCATTTCCCTCCAAAACTCTAATGTCCCATCTTTTCATATCATCGACTCACTCCCTCACTCACTGCCACAGACTACCAAACCAGCTCACATCCCTCTATCGAACAACTGTCATCTGTCATAGTGCGTAACACCACAGACTTAACATAGTCTATTCTCATACCACAGACTACACCACGAAGATAGAACTCACGTCACGGAATAACAACACTACCGATTCCATCAGTCAACTGAATTTACAAACTACTCTTAAACTTCTACAGACTAAAAATAATGTAGTGCCGTAATAAACCGCTATCTGGTGTGGCGCCACTGATGCCACGCTTCGTTCAGCTACCGTACTAATGACCGTCTCCGACATATATAATACTAGCCACGCTTCGCGGTGTTACCCGCGTTGTACCCGTTCCCACGGGAATTTCGGGATCAAATGTATTCGATGTGTTATTCAAATTCAAATTCAAAATGTCTTTATTATATAAGATCATTACAATCATTTATAATCGTCAGCTTAAAATTAAGTTTACGTTAGTTCGCATCGCGCCACCTACTGAGAAGACGTAACAAGAAATACTGTGGGGTTGTCATTTTTTTTATTTAAAAAAAATGACAACCCCAACTTAAACTTGTTAATACAATCATTTGATTGTATTAACAATTTTAAGCCTTAAATAATAGAGCAATTCATTTCCAAACGTCTGAGTCTAGAACATACTCTGAAATAGAGTAATATGCCTTTTGGCAGAGTCTATGCTTAATAAACTTTTTGAATTTAATAAATGAAAGACTTACCACGTCGTTTGGTAATTTGTTATAAAATCGTATACATTGACCTACGAAGGAGTGAGACACTTTATGGAGCCTAATAGTGGGCACAGCGAGCTTATTTTTATTCCTAAGATTAATTTGGTGGAGATCACTATGGTGGAGATCATTATTCTGATGTATAACCTATATTACTGCAAAGTTTCATAAAAATCCGTCCAGTAGTTTTTGCGTGAAAGAGTAACAAACATACATCCATCCTCACAAACTTTCCCATTAATAATATGAGTAGGATCTATTTGATCCTATTGATATCATAAATGCGAAAGTTTGTTAGTCTATTGAATGCAATTTCGACTTTGCAAGACTATAGAACTTACATATCAAATGACACATAGGTTTTTCTACCAAAATTCTTACGGGAACGAATAAAATTAAAAGGCAGTAAGTTAGTGGCAAACCCTTGTGTCAGAATTTCTAGACCGTATGCAAAAGATTTATACATGAATCAACCGGGAATGGCAATTTAATGTACCTTATGAAACACGGTAGCACTCAGAAAGAAATGCTATGGGCTAACCAACCAAGATTAATGGACCTGCAAGTTGCTTTACAATGTGAACGGATACGCGGTTAAAACCGCGTGGAACAGCGAGTGTTAATATAGTTGCTCGCCCATTATTTATGTATTAACATATGCACATGTATTGTCACATTAGCTGGTTCATTTCACCGCAGATGTGACGTCAGCACACAATACTCGCCGTTTGTATTGTAGTCCAAACTATCACGCGTCGTGTACCACGGTACAATCGGGGAAAATTATACTTTATCTTGCTAATATTATTAAATCACAGAGCGACGTAGTTTTACATGCGTTGTGCACTTTCTCCCGGGAATTTCGGGGGAAAAGGCTATAAGGCTAAAGGCCCTAATTTATAAAAAACAATAGGTACGTTTCCTTTGATAAAACGTGCTAAAACCCACAAGGGTGAAGTCTCACCAAACTTTTTCATGGACACTTAGTAAAGAACCATTACTTTAATACTATGATATCTCATCATCCCATGATCACTTGGAAGTGGAACAAGCTATTTAAACACTATTTACTTCTTACTATTTGTTCACTACCTAACAAAACTTAGAACAGTGAAGTGCTTTTTCGAAAAGTTGTAGTGAAACGTACCTAACTAGTACGAATATATTTTGCCCCAACAGTACACCGAGGTTCCGCAGACAGAGTTGAGGCACAGACTATAGATAGGCTAGCATTGCTATAGAGTAACTAATATCTGTGGTGCGCTGTGCTAACAGCTGATACGCTTAGTTTCACATACACAATACTGTGTGTTGAGTTTTTGTTAAAAATTGGAGATTGGGTTATAATGGACCGGGTTGTTTGGCAAACTTTGAAGCAAGCTGTAAGGCTATGTTTTTCAGCTTTTTTGATAATAATCAGTTATTTATTTTGTTATTAACAAAGACTAGACAACTATAACAAATCAAGAATCATTGATGCACATCAGTACAAAACAACGCACCTAAAACACTGTTGGTATGTCTATTCTAAATCTGTCCAAATAAATAAACAAATACCTTTGTATTCAAAATATTAACAATAGTTGTCAAACTCACGTTTTTCTATCGTTATTTACGCCTCTTTTATTGAACAGCCGGTGTCCTACCTCCTTGATCAGCAGTTCCAACAAACCTCAAAGCTTGGTATCTTTTAACACTATAGTTTACATTGTAATACACCGCAAATAAATATTGGTGCTGGCAACCCGCCAACACTTCCCGGCTCCATTAAATAATAGCGACAAAATCATGTGGCGAACCCATTAGCTTGATTTATGCATTTTAGAAATAAACAATACGTGAAATTGTTGAGGATTTTCTCATTATAACAGTTGGCAGAGTAGGGTTTCCATTTTACCTACAGATATTCTGCGCTTTACATTTTTACAATATTTTTACTTAGGGTACTTCGTGTGAATATTAAGCATGCTATGAACTTTATCATAATCATACTTCTTCAAAACATACTAACATGTCAATAGGAATTTTTAAATTGCATTGTGTGACAAAGTACTTAGATATTTAACATTGTCATTGGTTGAATGTACATATCGAAGTATCCTGTAGATTTTGACTTTAAAGAGAAACGAAAATATCATGTAATTTATATTCAGTGAAACGCTCCTCCATCTTCCAACACACGAAGCTCAAGCAAAAACAAACATAATATTCCCAACAACCCAAACATATCAAAAACATCGTTTATTAATTTTCTTCTATCTCTCCTCAAGATATTTAATTTATTTCAACTCTGAAAAACTAATTATTTCCTAAGATCAAAGTAGTACGATATTTTGTATGCGTTTTATATTTATTATAGAGAAGGTATTTGAAATATTTCATATTAATCGTTGTTGTAAGAAACAAGATGGGCGCTATGTCGACAACGTTTTTAATAAACGGCCCGTTTTGTTTGATAAGTGTGTTCATATTTTATCTGTTGTTTGATGTAAATTGTTAAATATGAACAACAAAATGAAATTAATTTCACTAATTTACGTTCATTTTTTTAATAAACATAAAAATGTTAAGTTATGGACGGTAAAATTATCACACAGTAAGATTCTTTCATTCCTTGAAGTTATCAGTACAGTGAGGAGCATTATTAAGGCGAGTTGAGTGAATCCATAAAATAACAAAATACGTACTCTATGTAAACTCTACTCTCTATGTATTGCATAGTCTCGCTCTTGGCCAGTTTATTTTTCTTAAATAAATATTCCACGTTACGTTTGCACCGTCTCCCACAATTTCCTTTTAGATGTTTCAACGTTCAACCAATTTCTGTCTCTCTCATACACTACCTATTTGTTCGTATATTTATTTTGACTGCGTGTGACAGGTGTATGCCATGATTCAATATTTTCTAAAAACTCACTTATATCCAATCCAGTTACTTTTATTTTAGTTCATATCTATAAAAAGCTTATTGTCCTTTTTATACTGTCGTAAATATTTTTAGAGAAAGGTCACCGTCGGATTGGGGCTTTGTTTTAAGACTGCTCAAGGACCTCTACTTTTGGAAAGGCTTCTAAAACCTGATACAAATACAAAATTAACTTCGAATACCAAAAAAACCTAAAAGCAAGATAAATTAAAAATAATAGATAGGTAAGAAATTTAAAACAGTAGCTCCCTCTAAAATGTATATAGACTGTAGTGTTGGCATAATAAATGAGTGGCATGATGTGTTGCTATATTAAATTAATGCAGACAGAGTGTTTGAAATTCGAATAATTTCAGGCGGGAAATGTGACGTTTATTCTGCGTGCAACGAACTTTCTGGAATGCAAGAATTTTTGCTCGTATTCATTAAACTGTATATTATTTTGCGAAATGCTCTGACGACGATATTAAAATATGCGAACTATTCTGTATTTCAGTTGTGAGAAACGTTTGTCCGTGTTAATTGGAGTTTATATTATAACAAGCCGCGCCCCGCGGTTTCACCCGCGTTGTACCCGTTCCCGCGAGAATTTCGCAATAAAAAGTAGCCTTTTTCCTTTCTCAGGCTCACGACTAACTGTGCACCAAATTTCATTTAAATCAGTTCAGTAGTTTTGGCGTGACAGACAGATAGGCAGAGTTACTTTCGCACATTTATTATATTATAGTTATGATTATACATACATGTTTTACGTGTAGGTAGGTACTACATAATTTTACAAAATGTTATATTTTGTGACTATTGCCTGATTTGAATGTTTTCTCCCACAAATACAACATAGGATCGAAACATTATACATTGTATCAATTTGGTTGACCACTCACCTACTCGAATTTATTACCTTACTATCATATCCTGTTTAATCTGAGTTTATTATTCAAATTAATCGATAATTTTCATAATTTCTATTTTTATATAATAATAATATAAATTCTCAATGTTTTATATTAATTACATATCTAATTTTGTTTGTTTTTAACATATAAGAATTAATGAAAGATCTTTTAGATTGTGAAGTGGGTCAAAAACAGTTTCGAAACCTTAAAATAAAACAAGCCAAACATTAAAACCCGAATCATAAGGTCTCATAACCGAAAAGCCCTGAATACTTCATATTAACATAGACACCGTGGTATCAAGTGATTATTAATAAAGTAAACAATACCTCATACATAATACGTCAAGGAGGATCGCAGCTCGTGTAATAAACGCTATTCCACCGGCGGCGTCTGATTAAAGAGGTAATACCCCTTAACACTTTAATGTACCCTGATCGAGGTACTATCGGGGTACTAATTCGGAAGTCTCAACAAATATAACGTATAAGAACGTCTCTGTGTTTCCGCCGCTGAGTAAACGATCCTGTGGGAATTTCGAGATGACTATGTCCTATGTTCTGCCATGGGTCGAGTCGGGAAATCAAAGGGTGTGTTTACTTATTAAAAACCATATTTTTGTGCTGCGTAGTTATACGTAATTAATGTGTAGAAATAGCGAAATTCAAAAAAGACTATCTGTTAAGTAGTTTGGAAGTGACAGCGTAACAGGCAGACTGATTTATTTTCGTATTGATAAATAATTAATACATGTAAGTAGGAATTAGGAGCGTCTCGCGCTGGAAACTTTCTAGAAATAATTTTGGGAATGCAGGTTCAGATTTGACTTCGGTCTTTAATCAAGGCTCAAGAATAATCCTAACTAATATTATAAATGCGAAAGTAACTCTGTCTGTCTGTCTGTCTGTTACGCTTTCACGCTAAAACTACTGAACCGATTTGAATGAAATTTGGTACACAGTTAGCCCAGAGCCTGAGAAAGGACATAGGCTACTTTATATCGCGAAATTCTTGCGGGAACGGGTACAACGCGGGTGAAACCGCGGGGCGCTGCTAGTACTCTATATTATCCAAAAAAATAACACTTAAATGAATCCCACACAAGTAAAACCGCGAACCGCTGCTAATAACATCACATCAAGTGCAAGTATATAAGGCACGCATTGTACTCGACAATATATTCCAAGTAAATTAATAACAAAGCGAATACACGAACACGATAATGAATATTAGAGAGGTTTACTTAACAAATACTTGTATTTACTTGTACAACATTATATGTGCGGAATTAGGTTATACTGAGAAAACCAGACAAGTACAAGCCGAACTCTTTTGCCATTGATCCTTCTACTATAGTTTGTGCGAATTCGTATTTCGTATGTTTGTTACTCTTTAACACAAGAGTGCGTTTCTATTGAAGCGTAGCAGAACTGTGTGAATGAATTGACCAATCACAATGCATTACGAAAAGATTTTCACAATATCAATGCGTTGTTTGACAATCACAATGTGCAGGCTCTAAGGGCTCCGCAGCACTCCGTTTCTAAGGAAACGCGCCTTTAGAGATATCTACATATTATTTATAGCGATTTATTTGACTCGAGAAGAACATACAGGCACACTTTCTATCCAGAAATGTTGACAGAAACAGGTGTAATGCTGTAAACGGCAAGGCATATTATATTTGCGAAGACTGCAACGCTCTCACTGATAATATGGTTTGATAAAAATGGCGTTGGATTTAGTTTGAAACTTTACGTCAACGGCTTAGTTATACAGCAAAAATTAAAACAAGGATTGGTTCAAAATAGGGGTTAGATATACTTACTTATTCACATTAAGTTGTTGGTACTACCTACCCGTACCTTTATCTTGATTAGTAAATGTAGAACACACCTTTTTCAAATCAGCATTTAGTAAAAGAAGTTGTAACGATTGATTAGAGTTGGTTTCTAGTCATAATTACCTGTAACAAAAACAAAGAATGATGTTTACTGAATGTCTAAGATACAAATAAGGGCAAAAATGTTAGAGCTTACTGAGAAGATGGAAAAAGTGGTATATTGACGATCAGTCTAAATCAGTAAAATAGAAATATTACACTATTTATCATGAGCCATGTCAGAGGCCTTTGGCGGCTCAATAACTCTGACACCAGGATTGGTCAGGCTGATCATCCACTCGATGAAGATGCATTACTTACATTATTTCATATAGCAACACTTTGATAGCTATTTAATGAGAACAGACTTGCAATTTTGTGAATTTAAGAAAATTAAAATAAATGATACTTTTAACCCTCCAACAGTTAAAAGCAAAAATAAACGCAAATGTACCGTAACATTTGTGCAAAAGTACAAAACTTGTACAACGTCTAGACAAAATTAATAAATGTAGGAGCAACAAGTGATGTTCATGCGGTTGTTTGAACAGTAATTGTGCACAGATTTGGACCTCCTCTCTTGAAGAAAACCCATGGAGTGGAACACACGCACTGGGGTGTTAAAGCGATCTAGGTATCGTTGAAGTACAGTTACTGTTGATGCTTCCAGTGCTTTGTTGAACAGTGTAGGCATTTTGGTGTACGTTTTTTCCCTTCTCTAATTAGCAGAGTTACTAAATAATGTGAATCAAATTTAATTAACCGAAAAAGTTAAAACTTCAAATTAAAAAAAGACTCTGGCGATCAAGCTGAATATTGGTTGAAAGCCACTAACATGAGGAAAAGGATAAAGCCAGGAGTAGACGAATTCGAATTTAATTCGCGTTAATGTCAAAATCTGAAAAGTACGAAGACCAAAATGAGATAAAAATGAAAATTCTAATTTCATGAGTCATGCTAATCGTTAATTACCATATCATAACCCAAAGGTAACACCTACGCGTAAAGCAAACAAAAACAAAGCTGTGCTCAGCAAATGTATCCGCTAGAGGGCGGCACCGGTCAAGGGTGAGAAGGACCGTCATAAACCGGAACCAACCACGTTTGGAACAATAAAGATTTCACAGGCGGGGCGCAAACGACCCGCGCCGTACCAGACGGGTTAAAACTGCTAAAACTCTTCACAATCCAACCCGCTTCTGGCATGTTTAAAGTATAAACGTTAAAATAAAAGTCTTTTAGAAATAAGAACCTTTTAGTGATACCGGTGAGCGTTCTTTTTGTTTCGTTCGGGCGGAATTATGTTGAAATGTAGGTTGGAGAGCGCAGAGTTTTTGCTCGTCAAACAATTATTTTAGATTGTAATGTGGGGAAAAGTAATCAGAATACATTCAAACATTTTCAAGTGTGTGTATAAGCTCGTACCTGCAGCAATTTTTTAGAGTTATTCTTTATTTTTACCCATCTATGTACCCATCTGGTATCAAAATAGAACAACAAAAACCTTCCGCAGCGTTATCAATTAAAAACACACAAATTCATAACTGTGCAAAGCGAGGCCCACAATCGCGGTCGTTTTGTAACAAAAAAGTATAACTCAAATGTGGTTCAAAAGTGGGGCGCGGCGTTGCGTGCCAGTTACCGACAATGGCTCTCCGCAGATGAAAACCATCGATATAGTTACAAGTACGATTTAGAAAACTATTGAATCTGCGCCGCACAATCTACATAGAGGAACGAATTTACTCCAACAAACAAACAGCTTCAGATCGTAAAGTTGCCGCGCTCGCAACTGAAACAAATTGGACACAACACATTGTCTTTGTGCTAACGTACCATTCGATTCTCTACATTCGATTGGTTGAATTGAGGAATGTTAGATTACTTACGCGTGTACACAGCTAATTAATACATGTAATACAACTATACAAACAAAGGTAACATATACTATATGTATATGTATGTATTTCTGATATGTGACTCACATATACTAAGTTGATACCTAAATCTATTGTATTGGACAAGATAACCTAGAAACTATATTCTCCAATATGAGCTATGTTTAATCCGGATTTTTTACCTCATCATTGGCAAATACGAAGCCGGTACATGGTATATAATGTAGTAGACAAACCCCCAAGAGATAGCGTACATAACTAGTTCGGAAAACTGTGACGAATATCATTTCAGTTATTCGATAAAGTAAAACTGGCTGTACACTGTGGGAGCAGTTTTTCCTCTTCGGAAAATAGCTCATTTTAACTTTTGATTGCCTGTCAAACTTTAATAAGATGACGTTAGTTCTAGAACTGTGTTCCATTCTTGTTTGTGTGTTGGTAATAAGGAGGAAAATACACTTGGTAGAATAGGGGTGTAATAGATAATGGTGCAGGTTACTGAATGTGGGACGGATACGTCTTGACAGCAAAGAAAGAAAAGAGAGTTACAGTTGTGAACGCCGAGTATAGTTTTAGATCCTGTTGTATATTATGTTAATTATACAATGTATGTATGATAGAAACAATTGGATAGAAACAAACATATGATACAAAATGTATATAAGTATGTTGTTTTTCATCGAAAATTAACTTACCTTTTTAGGAAACAACATGTTTAGATCTTGTTTTCATCGAGTATTGTGTGGCATATCATCCTTCCAACCAAAACGGCATTGAAATAAAAGAATACTGAATGAAAAAAATGTTTTATAAAACGTATAAAATTCTACAAAATCTGGAAGTCGTAAAAAGTTCAGACTGGTGCCTTTTCTCTGACATTATCCAGTTTATAAAAGCTTAAACCAAGTTACACGTAAATAGTTGAACCAAGCAATTTATCTAGACTAGACCTGCAATTATGCTAAGCCTAGCCTTCAGGGGTGCTACAGGGGCTGTCCGACTAATACTGCACCCAGCTAGGCACTACTAGATAGTGATTGCATTAAAAACTCTATTAAACAGATGAGAAATGTGAGTTTCATTTAGTTCGGATAATCTTTTTGTAAGTAAGAGTAGGTTAGGTTAGTGGCCAAGTAAATAAGATCTTTGAGAATATTTTAGGGAAAATTGTATTATGGTGTTTCGATTTGATAATTAATGATTAGATCTTACAAAGTATAAAGTCAAGTCCACGTTGTCTCTGTCTGTATGTTCGCGCTAAACTCAAAACTACTGAACGGATTTTCATGCGGTTTTGACCAACAGATTGATTCGAAGATGTGATTTTATTTAATATCTTATAAATCCTTCTTCAGCAACATTGACTAATCAAAGCAAAGCGAGGACCGATAACTAGCTTTCATAAAAATCGTTACAGTACGTCAGTTCATACATATGAACATATCATATAATATTGTAGCACAAAATCCGTTACCAATGCATTAAATTCCATTAATTAGTATTCCATTTTAATGTAGACGAAAATTCGCGGTAAATATTATAATAAACACTGAGTATTACGTGTTCGCTTCAAAATCTGGCATTTTCCATTCCAGAGAAACGTTGTATGAAACAGCTGGCGTAACATAACTGAATTATTAATTACTAGCGACCCGCCCTCGCTTCGCTTCGGGTAATCAAGATTTCATGTAGGAAAATCGGGATAAAACATTGCGTGTCTCCCGCAGGAATATACACAATCAAAATTTCAAGTGGGAAATTGGGGATAAAATATTACATGTCTCGCGCGAGTATATATGTATACACAATCAAGATTTCATGTGAGGAAGAATTCGGGATAATACCTACATAGCACGTCTTCGTCGTTCGTAGTTCGTAGGTAGGTACAGTCAGCCAAAAATGTGGTCTACCACCCTACGGTTGAGATTCATTTGAACGTCATGAAACAACAAGGTCAATTTTCATTTAATAATAGAGGTCCAACTAAGTCACCCAATGATGTCAAATGTCAGGCATCTTAGATAACAGACAAAACGTCATAACATAATTGTGCATAGAAAAGTCAACCTTAGCGATCGTTACATCTCGCAGAAACTTTTGTCAAAAGTGGTAGACCACTTTCTTGGCCGACTGTACCTATATCCCCGCGCGCTTTGACCGCACGAAACAGTAAGTAGCCATAAGAGACCCGCCATCGAGCATTACTATTTTGTAAGCAGCGCCCCGCGGTTTTACCCGCGTTGTGGCCGTTCCCGTGGGAATTTCGGGATTTTTTTTACATAAAAACCTTCCTCTTGAATCACTCTACCTATTACAAAAAAACCGCATCAAAATCCGTTGCGTAATTTTAAAGATTTAAGCATAGGAAGAATTCGGGATAATACCTACATAGCACGTCTTCGTCGTTCGTAGTTCGTAGGTAGGTACCTATATCCCCGCGCGCTTTGACCGCACGAAACAGAGCCATAAGAGACCCGCCATCGAGCATTACTATTTTGTAAGCAGCGCCCCGCGGTTTTACCCGCGTTGTGCCCGTTCCCGTGGGAATATCGGGATTTTTTTTACATAAAAACCTTCCTCTTGAATCACTACCTATTACAAAAAAACCGCATCAAATCCGTTGCGTAATTTTAAAGATTTAAGCATACAGACAAACACACACGAAACAGAGACGACTTTATTTTATACTATGTAGTGATATTTCTCATCATAACTCTGAAACTAACTGTCCGATTTTAATAATTTAAAGAGGTACACAAAGAAACATAATTAACCTTGATTGTACAGCCATTTATTTTGATATAGATTCATATCATCATATGAATATCATCAACTTAAAATTACACTCCTTTTTTAACTAATTAATTTTAACTTAAAACGGTTATTGTGTCTTAACTATAATAGTTAGACATATGCCCTCGCGAACTTATTTGTTCGCAATGATATGTACTTTGATTGTGTAGAACATTGTTTTTGTGTATCATCAATAGATTTAGTAGCGCACGCCAATAACCAATTTTTTTAGGCATGTTTTTCATACCTTGGGTTACATATACCCGCGTTGTGCCCGTTCCCGTGGGAATTTCGGGAATAAATATAGCCTATGTCACTCAGGGATAGTGTAGCTTTCGAATGGTGAAAGAATTTTTTAATTCGGTGCAGTAGTTTCAGAGCCTATTCGATACAAACAAACAAACAAACAAACAAACAAACAAACAAAAAATCAAACCTTTCCTCTTTATAATATTAGTATAGATTATTTTATACTATGTAGTGATATTTCTCATCATAACTCTGAAACTAACTGTCCGATTTTAATAATTTAAAGAGGTACACAAAGAAACATAATTAACCTTGATTGTACAGCCATTTATTTTGATATAGATTCATATCATCATATGAATATCATCAACTTAAAATTACACTCCTTTTTTAACTAATTAATTTTAACTTAAAACGGTTATTGTGTCTTAACTATAATAGTTAGACATATGCCCTCGCGAACTTATTTGTTCGCAATGATATGTACTTTGATTGTGTAGAACATTGTTTTTGTGTATCATCAATAGATTTAGTAGCGCACGCCAATAACCAATTTTTTTAGGCATGTTTTTCATACCTTGGGTTACATATACCCGCGTTGTGCCCGTTCCCGTGGGAATTTCGGGAATAAATATAGCCTATGTCACTCAGGGATAGTGTAGCTTTCGAATGGTGAAAGAATTTTTTAATTCGGTGCAGTAGTTTCAGAGCCTATTCGATACAAACAAACAAACAAACAAACAAACAAAAAATCAAACCTTTCCTCTTTATAATATTAGTATAGACAAACGAGAGAATCCAGTATCAATCCCTATGTTACGTACCCGTGGTGTAGGTACAACGTGAAATTATTAATGAAGGTCGAATTCAACAAATCACAGGCTCGAATGCGGTCTTGCCCAAGTTATATAAATTAGTGTAACATTAAACTGTAGAATTATATGAATTTGTCGGTTGTTTCAATCGGTAGACTAAATCGTTGACCATTAGGTGGCAACAGTGGGATGTAAGAGCGCTTTCTGTGTCGGGGGTTGCAGGTTCGAATTCCCATCCGGGGTCAACACTATTTGCACACATAGTTATTGACGACGACGTCGGTTGTCAATGATGTATTCATATAAAGTATTTATGTATGTATATGTAATAGTATCAGTTAGTAAGATTCCTTAATATAAGCTTAAGCTTGGTTTAAATTAACCGTGTGTGTGATTTGTCCGGGGTATATTTATTTATTTAAGGCTTTGTTCTCCATGAGAGGATCGTAACGCGATAAGATGTGAATAGTTCACGCAAAATAGTCAACGGATAGTCAACGTCATATTGTAAACACCCGTTCGTTTATAATTCAATTAGGAAGATTATAAACTGTCGACGGATTGTGAACTGTACAAACCATTTAATAACGCATTATTTTTCGTGTGTTTATAATCCGTGCAAACCGTCCATGCACCAACTTTACTTTATACTATTCAGGTTCTGTCCGAGTACTAACAGTGTTGTTTTAAGTCAAATTAATATGAATAACTAGCTGCGCCCCGCGGTTTCACCCGCGTTGTACCCGTTCCCGCGGGAATTTCGGGATGAAAAATAGATGTTGGCCGATTCTCAGACCTACTCAATATGCTCACAAAATTTCATGAGAATCGGTCAAGCCGTTTCGGAGGAGTACGCGAACGAACACTGTGACACGAGAATTTTATATATAAGATTATTATTTATTTATTAGCTGAGAATTGTAATGAAATATCTAAACAAACTAACTTTTAACCTTTCAGTAGAACAAATTCAAATTATTCACTACGTTCTAATGTCAAAAAGAAAAATTCAAATTAAGAATAACGAAGTAAATTATTTATGTAATAGGTACTTTAAAAAAAAAAAAAATAGACAAGAGAGCAGCCCCGGGCTGACTCCGAGTTATGTTTGAAAAACAAAATGGACGAAACAATTTTAATTTGTTTCTTTCAATAAATCATAACGTCTATTGTGACGCAACAGACGCCACTTAAGTAATCTGTGGCCACGGGTTTAAATTAGTTGTTTATTCTGTTTTACAAATGAAACTATTTTCATAGAGTATTTTTTTACGAACCAAGTATATTTGTATATCTTGGCTGTGGTTAATTGTTATTAATCATTTTGATGTAACAATTCTAATGTGTGCTCGTAAACTTATAAATTAGAACGTAAAATTAGAAATAGGTAAGCTCGTTTTCAAACATATTAAAAACGTGGAATTTTTTAATCGTTTTGACGATGAAAATAGATTTTACTCTACTACTAAAATTAGGTCTAACCCTTAGTACTTCTTATGTATCTTTTAAAAGTCGGATCATAAAAAGATTTCGTATATTTAATAGTTATCGCTGAGTGTTAATCGCACTAACACGTTCACCGCATTAGACATTAATCAAATCAATCCAAAACAAAAATAACGATACAAATTGAAATCTTTATTCATCGAAAACATTAAAAGAGCGACACAAAACAAACTCGACCCAATTACGTGCCGGGAAAAAAAATATTTGAACGAGAAAAAAAACGTTACCGCCATTGTTTCCGTTGGTTACTCCTCGGCGAAAAAAACCGTTGGCAAATCATCAAAGTATAAATTATTTGATCGCATTTCATTAGACGCGATATTTTATAGCACCTAGAGATATTATAGCGTTTTTTATGCTTGTTTATTCGCGCGAGTGACGGGTTAATCGAATTTTTAGAAGAATTCGCCGATTTATTTTATGGTAATGGCGGAACTTTGGATATTAAGGGTTATTGTCATGTTTATTACACTTTTTATTTCGCGTGAGCAGAGAATTGTTTAGCAGTGAGTGAACACGTAATAGAGATAGCTTGTATGAGTTGTCTAATGCTTATTCGTAGCGCACTGCCGAATCACTCGCTCTAATTTCTGGATGTATATGAACTTGTACAGACGTTATACTAACAGTGCACGAAATTTCCAGCCAAATCCATTTCGTCACTCTTGCGTTAGCAGCAACAGGCAAACATCGATACGTAGCAATTCTACAACTTTTGCATTTAAATATTAATTTAAAAATATTGTACATATGTATTCAAATTAATTAAACAATATTCTATATTTTCGAATTAAAAACTCAATTTTAAAACACAAACCAACACCCAAAATGAAACAACCCACAGACATCGGGTCTAATCTAAAATCTAACAACATACCGATTCAGTCGGCAATGCGGGAGCATATTCCGGGAATGTGCCCAAATGACAGTCGGGTACATAGCAGTGAACGGCATAAATACCGATTACGGTTCGACGTTGTAAATCCACGGGTCTGCGGGACCCTGCCTGTCACTGTAGGGTAAGAAATGACGTATAGAGTGCTGCCGATGAAATGGGAAAATAACAACATTTTTGGTCTGTTTTTCGCATTGCTTTTTTATGGATAAGTGGATAATAGCAGTTAGGGGCGGCAATATTTTTAAGCAATTTAATTTATATGGTATCAGAAATAAGTTATCCTTGATCACGGCCGTTACGACACGACCAAAACGTTGAGGTATGCAATAAATGTTTTATTCGTGATTAAGTCTACATTAGGTATCCTAACGACACTATGTATGTATGTTGTACCCACCCATGTTGACGAAATAAAAGATTATGATTATTTTTTTATAGTAAAGTCTGTTATATGCATCAATGATATAACTATTTTTGTGTATTCGAAAAAGTAAATCATGAAAAGATATAATAACTCTAAATATATCTTTATAATTCTATTAAAATAACTATCTATAAACTTCATAGTTTACGTCTTTTAAACTGTTCATAGTATTTTTTACTACCCTACAATTTAAGACTTCCGAACATCATCAGACAGAACTCTAAAAAAAAACAATGTCAAGTTTATGATTCAAAATAATTATATCTTATACTAGTTATTTCCCGCGGCTTATCAGAAATGTTTAATAAATATTCCTGCAAAGTTTCATCCAAATCTTTTTGCATGACAGAGTAACATACATTCTCAACTTTTGGCATAAGTAGAATAGGATAGTAGAATTATAACTATCCTACCGATCCTACAGTAGTATTATAATCACTGTCCTATCAATCGTACAATACGATTATAATAACTTTCCTACAACCTACACTATCACAATAAAATCAAACATAAAAATAAAACTCGAACCTCCAAACTAACCTATAGCCGCCCAACCCTATTTTTCAATCAACCAAATGAAACAAAGAGCGGACAACCACGGCACATACAAGACGACGTAACAATCAACAAGCAGCCCTGACGACCCACATTCGGAACAGTCGTCCGAATGCAGGGGGCTGAGGCGCGGTCGATCTGCGCGCGCCTCAACAGGTGATCCGAATGCAGCATCAAATGTAACGCCGCCGCGCGACGGGTTAACTTATGGATGTTTGTTTCTAATTAATGTATGTTATTTAAGAAATATTAAGAGGAGATTTATGAATGAGAACTGTAAAATTATGATTCATTATTAAGTTGAGGTACCGGGTTCAATTCCCGGGTCGAGCGAAAACATGTTTCTTACTTTTTAAACATGGCTGGCTCGGTTTGAGATCACCATCCCGCATTTGGCAAGCGTGGTGATTACGCCTAATACTCCTCACTGTACTGATATATTTAGTGAGATGAGAGGCCTTTGCCCAGCAGTGGGTCATTACAGGCTTATACCTTTTTTATTAAGTTCACTTTTACAAATCATGTAACATATTAACATAGAATTACGTTTTTAATAATTTACATCGCGATAACTCTACACTTAGCATGTCTTTATAGATATATATTGTATACATATGTGGCTTTGCAAATATACAAATTATCGAAAAAATAAAAATGTCCGGCAACTACAAACAGCCACAGAAAGAAGGCCTTTGCCATCCTACACACTCGACGACATTCCCCTAATGCACAATACAAAAATCATGCAATCCACAAAAAAAATCCAGATAAAACTAGAGCACAAATCAACTAAACAATCCAATCAAAAGGGCGACAATCCATCAGGAGTGTTTAGAACGTATGACATCATCCAATCAAATTGTTCCATTTGTCAGGTGTCACACTGCGCTATGGAAATAAAACGAGCTGATTGGTGGATCGCACGTCCCTGATGGATGGACCTCCAACACTTGATTGGGATGTCGATTCATATTTTTTTATCAATTTTTAGGGATGTCATATTTATTTCAACGGGTTATGTTTAATCAGTTATTTAATGTAACGCGAAGGTATGGATACTAAAGTACTACTGTTTTTATATTGTTTAATTGAACGCGCTAATATAAGAACTATCATTCCGATTTCAACAATTCTTGTTTTATCAGATAGTCACACTCAAGAGGAAGGTATTTATTTTATAGGCTATTAGTTTATCCCGAAATTCCCCTGGGAACAGGCACAATGCGAGTAAAAGCACGGAGCGCTGCAAGTTATTTTATAATTACGCTTGTACTTACATGTTTACATTAACTAAACATGAGTTACTATACTTCTTAATAAAAATAAATAAAATAAAATAGTCGTTTATTGCTACAAGAATACAAAAAGACAACTAAAGAACAAAATTAAAATAAAAATATACAAAATGTAGCAAATGGAGGCGTCTCAGCGAATGCTGTACCGAGGCCGAAGTCTCGGTACAGCGCTGGTTTTCAGACGCCCCCCGGACTTCTTCTATTATATACTATACTTCTATTATAGCTAGCATGTTCCGGTCATGTTACATTCACATACATTTGCACCATTCACTCACTCATTCATTTCGAGTAGGTAAGTGGCTAACCCTGGTGTCACAGTATTTAGATATGGTCAATACTGGTCATTTTCACCATTATAATAGGTACTAAATGGCAATGCGCACTTAAGCGTAATAAACTAGCAAGAACAATTAATTAACAAAAACATCGGTAAGTGTCCGTATTCTGGAGCGTCATTAAATTACTCGCTTGTCTCCTTAAAGGTTAACTAGACGAGAAAATTCCGTTTTTCCACTTATTAAACATCATACGTCTTCCGTGCGTAGCAACCGGGAATTAAGAATAGGGTCGGGGCTTGGAGGGGCGTTTATTACAGCGGAAAGCGGACAAAATGTTTTCAGTTTAAAATAATTAAAGATAACATTAGTTAATGTATTATTGATAGATGTTTAACATCATTTGTAGATACCAAAAACGTAGCACATCATAACACCTTTGGAATCTTACTTACATTAACGTCAACTATCTAATATGTGTACAGACACAAACTATCAAACACAAATCGGGCCGTAGCAGAGCTAAAAGACATCCCAACTGCAATGTCTGTTGATATACGAGATAATTGGCTAACTTCGCGCTGGCAACCCGGCGGAGTTTAATCGAGGTTGCCAGGTCCAGGCCCAAGCACCCCACACAATACCTTTACAATGTTATTTATTTAAGCAACTTGATGAAATTAGTTTTAAGTTTTTAGGTGGAAAGATAGAAGAAGTTTGTGTAATGAGATATTCAAATGGTATGTTCAGTTAAAACAGTTAGGTTTAAAACGAAAATCTGGGTGCAAATCAAAAATACAAAACGTATATGACAAGCAATTATGAAAAAAGTATGCGTGATTGACTGATGGATAAGCCTGTAATGCCCCACTATTGGGCAAGGACTTCTTACTGAAGATATTAGTAGTGTGAAGATCGGCCCTTTAAAAAGTAAAAATAAGTTGCACAATAGGTGAAGATCAAGTTCATAAGTTTCTGTATTCTAGTATTAACTTTATAGCCCTGTGGCTGCAATAAAATATTTGAATTGAATTGAATGTGTGGTGAAGATAATCCCCATTTAAGAAGCGTAACTGTTCATCGACCGAACTCAATGAGCCGTGTAATAGGGCACACCTGAGCAGTTATTTCAAGATCAGATCGCTCCACAAGCTGTCCCTTTGTCCGGCGTCTGAGGCTCCAGTTATAGCAATCCAAACAAACCACATCCATCTCAAAACAAGTTCGCCTCAATAGGCAACATCTGGCCACACAACCTTTGTGGTTTACACTCTATACTTCATCAAAGGAGTCGCTTTCCAACCGAATTCAAGCTTTATGTGTACCCTGAATAGTTGTCATTTTCCACCTGCGGCGAAACATAAATTGGCTACTGATTCGGAAGCAAGACGCAGCCATTTTAGGCTGAATTCATTATTGATGTTCTGTGTTTGAAATGGAAATTACGCCACAACTCCTGTAAATAAAGCCCAGCGCGGCTTCACTAACGCTTACACAATTATGAAACTATACGAATGTAGGCTTTCGTAGCGCACTGCCGCCAACTAATTGGAAGAAAACTAATTAAGTCCTTCTTAGAAAACACTGCTCAATTACAACAAAAGATATTCCAAGATATTGTGAAAGAGTCAAACAATTCAATTGTGCCATTTATCTCGAGTCTGTCGGGCTGATTGAAATAGTCATTTAATTTAATTCTTAGAATACTCCGCGATATCTTTTTGAGAAGGAAAAATACATAATTTTGTGAAAGTGCGACCTTTATTCTGTGAGCCGCGGAGCCGTGGCGCGTGGGTGGTGATTAAATGGCAAAGTTCATCCCTTCTCTTTCCATACAGATGGTACAACTTCTTAACCAACTTGGAGGAAAAGACACAAAAATACAATAAATATACGGAACGTATCTTACAGCAACTTCAGCGTTAAAAACAATACAACAAAGAACAGTGATATCTTTCGCCATCCGTTCGTTGTGTTATAAAATTATAATAAAAAAATCGAATTAACGTAATTCAAAATAAACAATCGTAAAGATATTCATCGTCGCTCATCCCATTTCTATTCAACGTATTCAAAGACACGACAGGCGTAAAACTTTTAAGGGGAGACGTTTCAAAAACGTCCGGCAATGAAACAAACAAACGGAATCTATAATTTAGTGTTGCGCCTACACTGCTTTGTAAATCTATCCGTTTTCCACAAACAAGCAATAAAGAAAATCATTGGTTTTACGAGTGTCACACCGGGATACACGCGTATAACTGGAGGCTTTCCCACTTGATATTAAACCTCCCTTAGCACACTCGCTGAATTACAAACACACTTTTTGTCACCACAACCCTTCTTTACGGATTATGTGCGAAATTGATACTTTACATCCTAACCGTAAAAGGGGTTTGTTAGCTCCAACGCGAAGCGAAAGAAATCCGCACATAATTGAATAATAACTCTTTTCATGCCCTAAGATATTCCGGTAATTTCAAATTTAAATTAAATTACAATTTATATAGAGGAGGTTTTAATTTAATCGACGCGACACCAGAACCATCGCATTCCATAAATTAATGTACAATAACATTTTATACCATTCAATGGAGAATAAAACACAATACAGAAATATTTCATTTTTGAAAACCTTATTTTTCTCGACAAAAGAATACAATGGACTCGGTACTCTATAACGACGTGAATGAGACTGGTAAAATATGAAGAAAAACATGAAAATTGCAAAGCAATTTGCAAAGAAAAACCGTTCCTTATCTGTTTTAATTAACAAGTTGGTATAATTCTGGAGTTACCTAACGGTACGGAATGTTTGGATTGTGAAGTGTTAGAAAACATCAATTCATTTAGACTGTTAAGTTAATTTTAATCAAAAGGGTTGGTGTCTTGACTGATTCGGTCGGGTTCGGCCGGGCGAGAGTGTGGGGATGTGTTAATTGAGTCAGATCATTTGGAGCCAACAGCTAACACGCCGCGTCTACAATAACGGGAAAAAAGTTCTATTCTGTAAGTTGTGTATCAGGTTATGAACAATCTACGTGAATTTCTGAATTTTAACTCAATCGAGATATCCAGAATATAAGTAAAACGTCTACTGCAAAAAGTGAACAAAAATTAATTTACAAGCCACAAACTTTCCCAATCTCGAAGTCGAAAGAATAAGTAAACCTCAGTACCATAGTACGTATATTACCAAATCCTTTATCTACTTAGTTTACTAAACGTAAATGAGACGCAGAACTTATACATTACTACTCAAACATCTTATTTGTTCCCTACCGAACACAAGGCAAATGTTAGTTTTCAATTATTTAAATTTCGAAACGACCGAGACTCGCAAACAGCCGAGAAGCCTCTCGTGGCCACATTAACGAAATCATATAACATGCAAAGGAGCAAGGGTAACCTTTCTCTACTCATGTATTACTTCGAGATGGAAACTTCTACGAACTAACTACAGAATAATATTGCACGTCATTTTGACTTTATGTTACAAGCAAGGCTAATTAAATATACACTAATACTTCAAAGAGATAGGAGACGAATTTAGCAACACACGTTGCAACTTATTAACTTCAGTGTTAATTAGAATTTAACAAACCCTTATGATACATAGTTGAATATAAAATAAGTAAGGTAACTTACTTAAGGAGTTGATTCTAAATTTCAATCCAGCTAATTCAATACGCCTGCGACACCCTCTACAACTTTCTTAATGAATCTCATTCGAGTCCAAACTTCGGTTAGATTTCGAGTTGATTTCAAACTTAGAAGTTGCGAAGTTGTCGGCCTACTTCGTGATACTTCGTCGCACTTCGATACTTCGCACATCCACGTACACACGGCGAGATAAATAGCAATTATCGTTCCCTAACTTTACTGTAGATTCTTTTACGAGTTTATCGGCGAAACGCGTGATATGTGTTCCTCGGAGTAACGCAACAGAGTTTGGGCAAATACGTGTTATCATGGGTTGTGTATGTTTAGAACTTTTTTTAACAACTGTTATTTAGAATTTGTTTTTTTTTATGTGAGTTGCGACCCATTTTGAGTTTCGTTTAAGTAGGATATATGATGAGTTTGTAAGATTTCATAAGGAGGTCATATTAAAATGTTCAATGTGTATTTTGTAAAGTTCCTTAAGGTTGCCGTTCCATCAGAACTTTTGGTTTGTTATGCAACAATAGATATTCAACAATCATAATGTCATAGAACACATCTATAGAGCAAAAACACTCTCAGCACTCTGATTAGCTCACAGTTCCTGTAACTGTTAACTGTCATACAACACACACGAGAAAACAAAATAGATATCAAAAGCTACATATGCCAAAGCTAGTCGATTATTATAAATAAAATTGGACTTTCCGATCGAACACAAAACCTTTACATAATATTCAACGTTACGGTGCAATATGCATTAGTTTTGGATGCACGCCAAGCTGAACAAGGCCTCAAGGTTGGAGACTTGAGAGCAACTTGTCGGCAACCGTTCGGATTGCAACTTGTTAGCGGGCAGATTTTACTACAACCACCGATGAGGTAAAAGGTTTCTTAGTATTCGAAATTTGAAAATTTCAATGTAGTTTCCGAACGTAAGTAACTACGTTTTCGAAATTTTAAGCTTCTACGCGAGTGTACGGAACGTAATTTCAGTTTAGAGTGGGGTCCGGGAGTATGTTCTCGGAAATTGGACATAGTTAGTGGGCTCGTATATTTCAACAGATTACATGAGATATATTTATCAAATGAAAATCCTTGCACAAATTCTCATTTGTGAGTTGGAAACTGAATCGCAGTTTAACGGTTAGAAAAACCAAGATAAAACTTTTTCATACTAATAAGGCATCAACATTAGTATCAATTTACATCAATATCTGTATTATGAATTATTTATCACCCTCATACATGTAGTCTGTCACATAAATCATTCACTTACAAAACGCAACAGATGAAAAAATTCTATTTTCAAATAGGATTTTTATTCCACTAGTTCACCTTCACCTAAGAAGGTATTGAACCTATTTTTTAAATACTCTTTTGTAATCAAAGAAGGTTTACATCCCAGGGGGTATACTTGTGCAAGATAACATTATTCAACTTACTTATGAGCTATACATAATGCAGCAGGTACCGTGCACCACGACGTATTTCTTATAAATAAGTAAATAAGTAAGTATTCATCTTAATACTTGTACAGTCAGAATGTACAGTCAGCACATGACACACTAATATGTCAATGAAAATTTTCAAATGTTATAATCTGTCGAAGTACTAAAGTGATCAATATTATCTTGGAAGGTACCTATATTGTAAGTTCATTCACATATTATAACTTTAAGATTCCAGAAGACACTAGTCTATAAGAGATATAAGAGACACGGCTTGGAGATTAATATAAAGTTAGAAATAGATAAGCCTACTTATCGAGACCAGTTGGCCGGCAGCCATAGGAAGGAGAGATTAGATGAATTCCATATCTATGAAGACGTTTCAGAAAATCGAAAAATTGCAAGTAAAGTAATTTTAAAATATCAATACTTGTTGCAGATATGGAGGTAGCCTATTCGATAGATCAGATATAAAAAGTAAGTTTTACTAACCCAGGTGTCAGAATTTTGAGGTTGCCTAAAGGTCTCCAACGACTGAAGCAAACGGATTCGACAATTTGATTAACTCTCTAAAAACAACTCTAAAGACTCTCAAAGGACTCATCCCAGTAGTGGATGAGCTGAGACAACTATTTTGTTAGCATCGCTTAGTCAAACACCAGAGTTGGCCTCGAATTTTGTGTTAGCATCTCTTAGTCAAACAGTTGGCCAGGAACTCGAACCTCGTTACTTCCCTTCGTGGCTTACCACCGTCACCATGGCAGTGTGAATTAATTCAGGATAAATTGAATACATTGTACCAACGACAAATAATTATACGAGTATGCACAGAGTAAGATTGAAACGTGATATAACCTACAACGAAATGAACAGACCACGGAATATGGAAGCGGTACAAAACACTGGATGCGGCATTACAGCGGATTCAATTTCCGATGTGGGGAATATGTGTAGTGTATGAGTTCGGCCGCGTATTTGGGAAGCTAAGCAAATGTAAACTCTGGCATTAAAATTTAAATAAGGAGCGTATTGAATTTGAAACCGTTTCAGTACGTATTGGGCAATGTGCCTTTCAACGTTCAAAACCTAATATGTAAGTTTCCTGTTGGGAATGTGTTCTTAAACTGAGTTCAGGGACGAATTTGAGGTTATTGCTTGCAATATCAAAATTGAATTGAACTAAATGCATATGAGATGAGCTGGACTATTAGGTGTATGGAATATTGCTATAGATATACAGACTATGTGAAAGTTATGAGACATTTGCCCTGTAGTCAAATTGTCTACAACATTTATCTATTTAATAACATATTATTTGTTGTATTCATGATTATAAGTTATCTAAAACAATTGGACCTATTTCGACAAAACTTTCGTAAACACGTAACGATAATATTTAATTTCCGCGGGATCAAAACAGTGAGTTACATAACAATTTCTAATTCAACATTAATTAATATTATACTGCAATAGTAACCGCCCGACGGAGGTCTGTTAAGGCTAGGATACCCCAGCCATTTCGACATTTGAGGGGGTGAAGCAGGCGGTGAAGCCGGGGAGGAATAGTACGCGCAGCGGCCGTCGCGGCGGCGCGGCGCTGACGTCACTCTATGAGATACGGGGCCCGCGTGCGGTCGTTTTGTAACAGAAGATTGCGAAGCGCTTAATTATCTAATTCACATAATAAAAATCAGTAGTAGATATTGAATTGGGTAGAATAGTCATCACATTGATAAAATAGATTCTAACAATCAACATTTTATCGCATTTTGTATTTATCTAAATTACGTACATATCCTATCCTACTAATATTATAAATGCGAAAGTTTGTGAGGATGGATGTATGTATGGATGGATGTATGGATGTATGTATGTTTGTTGCTCTTTCACGCAAAAACTACTGAACAGGTTATACATCAGAATAACATATAAGCTACAATTTATAATGACTTTGTGTAATTTTGGTCGTAATAAATAAGTATTTGTAAAGCAAGTCGGAGAAAAATCACCACCGTACTGGTTTGACACATGTGACATGGTCGCCATGCGACGGCCTCCGTATGAGCACGAAGCATCGCCGAGTAGTTCCGATATACGTATGTCTTATATTTTAGTCGTTAATTTCAACGTGTGACGTGTCGTTACGATAGCATAACATTGCAATTAGTGAATGAAACCTAAGTACAGGAAGAATCATTTTGCTTACCTCGAAGGCCGCGGGTTCGAATCCGAACATTACGATTCATTTTTATTTTCTCACATTAGTTTATCAAAACTCTTTTTCATTTGAGGTTGTGTAAAGTACCTTAATATCTTAGAAAAAATCTTAAAAAATATGCTGTATAAAATAAATTAACAAAATCGAAACACCTAGGTATTTTTCGTTTAATTAATTTACCACTTTATCTATTGACTACTTTTGGAAATAAACCGTCTTATAAAATTTTATCCTACTAACCTACTAATCCTACTTCCTACTTCCTACTAATATTATAAATGCGAATGTTTGTGAGGATGGATGTATGGATGGAAAAAAATCTGCCCTCTAAGAGCTATCTTGGCGTGCGCTGCCTAAACTATTGGAGTTACACAAAGATGATGTACTAGTTTGTCTTTCGCATTAAGTCAGTGGTCAGCAACCTTTTGACAGGTAGCCAAATAAAGTAAGGCGGGCCGCTTTTGTGACATAGGGGTATATGCGGAACCAAGAGAGTGCTACAATACGCAGGTGGGAGTGTGCTACGACGCGGAGGTGGCTATGATGCGGAGGTAGGAGTGTGTTACGATGCGGAGGTGGGAGTGTGTAACGATGCGGAGGTGGCAACGATGCGGAGGTGGCTACTATGCGGAGGTAGCTAAGATGCGGAGGTGGCTATGATGCGGAGGTGGCTACGATGCGGAGGTGGGAGTGTGCTATGATGTGTGAAGGTGGGAGTGAGCGACGATGCGGAGGTAGGAGTGCGCTACGATGTGGAGGCGGAAGTGTGAAGAATATTAGACACATAATGTCGTTGACCAAATGATAGTTTGTTGCTAATGGTGGTTCTACCTACTATGTTTACTTCTTTAAGATATTTTTATATTGCCACAAGTGACGGCCACAAGTGACGTGTACGTGCGGGCGAGCAAGTAGTAACTAAAATAGAATAGTAAATTAAAGGAACTTGGGATACTATGGAGCCTGGCCCAATGCACAACAGTGGCATGACTTATTTACAAGCCACTCTTTGACGGTCATATCGAAATCGACGGCCAACTCGGTGTTATGGCTACCGAAGAATAGAGTTGGGCTATGTTATGGACCATAACCGTGTTGCTCAACAGTGACATGACCCATGTCATTTGAAAGCAAAAGGCGCCTCTTTTTGCTTCGGTTTAATAAAAAAATGTTTTAAACCATTATACATATCACCAAACTTAATGTGGCAGACTAAATTCCATGCGAGCGAAGCCGCGGGCAAAAGCTAGTGTTTTATAATAACCTATTTTGAAAAAAGTTTATTTTTATTATAATGTCACAATAATCACATTTAAGGCGGCCCTTAAACGATCAATTATATTGCGCAATATTGAATGTTGTGCAATATAATTGACCGTCTAGGGCTAATATTGAAGACTGCGCAATGATTGAACGAAAGTTTGAGCGAGTTTAATTTTTATTGTACAATATTTAATATTGAACAATATTGCTTCGTGTAGGGTCAGTATTGCGCAATATTTGACATGTTGCTCGGGATCAAACTATCCTCCGACTGAACAAGAAAACATTGCACAATTTTCTTATAGTGCAATATAATCGACCGTTTGGATCCAAACGCAATTCAATCTTATTGCACAATTAAATATATTGTACAATGTTATTGTAGGTCTAGGGGCCGCCTTAGCAATAAAATATAGAAAAAAAAGACGTATGGCACTCGGGGACTGCCGCGGTAAAGCTATTGCATAGTTATTTTTTCTATCACTAGATGGCGTTAGTGGGGAGCGTTAGGTTTTTTTTCTATCACTAGATGGCGTTAGTGGGGACCGTGGGTTTTTTGCGCGAGGTTTTTTCGTTACGGAATTTCTGGATTCGGTCCCCGCGCTCAAGGCCCGCGATAGAAGCTATGCAATAGCTTAAAATATAGAATAAAACAATAAGATCTCAATGAGAAAACACTATGAAGTTTCGTAGCACTGGAATGAAAAAGCGACACACGTCCGACTAGCACGGCGCCTCAGCGCATACTGTCACTCTGGGTAGAAAAGAGCGAGAAACACTACGACGCGAAAATGGTAATGGCGACTCATTCGCAAGAATCTACCACTTTTCGTTGGAAATTTATTTTAATTACAAATATAATATTGAAACAAAAATTTTACTCCAACAGTCCTGAGTCATAGTTTATTTTACATCACTCAAATTAATTTTAGAAATATGCGTTTGAAATTGTTTAACAAACTAAGTGTTTAAAATTCACAGAGTAAGGTATAAAAGACCCAACTTTGTGATTATTTTCTATCGAGGAAATTAATAGTCAACGTGTTTTGGAAACAGTAGTCTCATTAAACATATGATCAAGATTAAAAACAAACAAAAATTGTTCTTGTAACGTTAAGACTTTTGGCTAAAAAATTGTTTAAAGTAGCCCGTTTTAGGAACTCATAGGCCCTTAATGTAAGATACAATTCTTTAATGAAACTATTGGTGAACAATGGCCGAAACCGATGGCAAGTCATTAAGGCTTGGATACCCCAGCCATTTCGACATTTGAGGGGGTGAAGCAGGCGGTGAAGCCGGGGAGGAATAGTACGCGCAGCGGCCGTCGCGGCGGCGCGGCGCTGACGTCACTCTATGAGATACGGGGCCCGCGTGCGGTCGTTTTGTAACAGAAGATTGCGAAGCGCTTAATTATCTAATTCACATAATAAAAATCAGTAGTAGATATTGAATTGGGTAGAATAGTCATCACATTGATAAAATAGATTCTAACAATCAACATTTTATCGCATTTTGTATTTATCTAAATTACGTACATATCCTATCCTACTAATATTATAAATGCGAAAGTTTGTGAGGATGGATGTATGTATGGATGGATGTATGGATGTATGTATGTTTGTTGCTCTTTCACGCAAAAACTACTGAACAGGTTATACATCAGAATAACATATAAGCTACAATTTATAATGACTTTGTGTAATTTTGGTCGTAATAAATAAGTATTTGTAAAGCAAGTCGGAGAAAAATCACCACCGTACTGGTTTGACACATGTGACATGGTCGCCATGCGACGGCCTCCGTATGAGCACGAAGCATCGCCGAGTAGTTCCGATATACGTATGTCTTATATTTTAGTCGTTAATTTCAACGTGTGACGTGTCGTTACGATAGCATAACATTGCAATTAGTGAATGAAACCTAAGTACAGGAAGAATCATTTTGCTTACCTCGAAGGCCGCGGGTTCGAATCCGAACATTACGATTCATTTTTATTTTCTCACATTAGTTTATCAAAACTCTTTTTCATTTGAGGTTGTGTAAAGTACCTTAATATCTTAGAAAAAATCTTAAAAAATATGCTGTATAAAATAAATTAACAAAATCGAAACACCTAGGTATTTTTCGTTTAATTAATTTACCACTTTATCTATTGACTACTTTTGGAAATAAACCGTCTTATAAAATTTTATCCTACTAACCTACTAATCCTACTTCCTACTTCCTACTAATATTATAAATGCGAATGTTTGTGAGGATGGATGTATGGATGGAAAAAAATCTGCCCTCTAAGAGCTATCTTGGCGTGCGCTGCCTAAACTATTGGAGTTACACAAAGATGATGTACTCGTTTGTCTTTCGCATTAAGTCAGTGGTCGGCAACCTTTTGACAGGCAAGGGCCACAAAGTAGCCAAATAAAGTAAGGCGGGCCGCTTTTGTGACATAGGGGTATATGCGGAACCAAGAGAGTGCTACAATACGCAGGTGGGAGTGTGCTACGATGCGGAGGTAGCTACGATGCGGAGGTAGGAGTGCGCTACGTTGTGGAGGCGGAAGTGTGAAGAATATTAGACACATAATGTCGTTGACCAAATGATAGTTTGTTGCTAATGGTGGTTCTACCTACTATGTTTACTTCTTTAAGATATTTTTATATTGCCACAAGTGACGGCCACAAGTGACGTGTACGTGCGGGCGAGCAAGTAGTAACTAAAATAGAATAGTAAATTAAAGGAACTTGGGATACTATGGACCCTGGCCCAATGCACAACAGTGGCATGACTTATTTACAAGTCACTCTTTGACGGTCATATCGAAATCGACGGCCAACTCGGTGTTATGGCTACCGAAGAATAGAGTTGGGCTATGTTATGGACCATAACCGTGTTGCTCAACAGTAACATGACCCATGTCATTTGAAAGCAAAAGGCGCCTCTTTTTGCTTCGGTTTAATAAAAAAATGTTTTAAACCATATACATATCACCAAACTTAATGTGGCAGACTAAATTCCATGCGAGCGAAGCCGCGGGCAAAAGCTAGTGTTTTATAATAACCTATTTTGAAAAAAGTTTATTTTTATTATAATGTCACAATAATCACATTTTAGGCGGCCCCTAGACCTACAATAACATTGTACAATATATTTAATTGTGCAATAAGATTGAATTGCGTTTGGATCCAAACGGTCAATTATATTGCACAATAAGAAAATCGTGCAATGTTTTCTTGTTCAGTCGAAGAATAGTTTGATCCCGAGCAACATATCAAATATTGCGCAATACTGACCCTACACGAAGCAATAAAAAATATGATGCAATAAAAATTAAACTCGCTCAAACTTTCGTTCAATCATTGCGCAGTCTTCAATATTAGCCCAAGACGATCAATTATATTGCACAATATTCAATATAATTGATCGTTTAGGGGCCGCCTTAATAAAATATAGAAAAAAAAGACGTGTGGCACTCGGGGACTGCCGCGGTAAAGCTATTGCATAGTTATTTTTTCTATCACTAGATGGCGTTAGTGGGGAGCGATAGGTTTTTTTTTCTATCATTAGATGGCGTTAGTGGGGAGCCTTAGGTTTTTTGCGCGAGGTTTTTTCGTTACGGAATTTCTGGATTCGGTCCCCGCGCTCAAGGCCCGCGATAGAAGCTATGCAATAGCTTAAAATATAGAAAAAAACAATAAGATCTCAATGAGAAAACACTATGAAGTTTCGTAGCACTGGAATGAAAAAAGCGACACACGTCCGACTAGCACGGCGCCTCAGCGCATACTGTCACTCTGGGTACAAAAGAGCGAGAAACACTACGGCGCGGAAATTGTAATGGCGACTCATTCGCAAGAATCTACCACCTTTCGTTGGAAATTTATTTTAATTACAAATATAATATTGAAACAAAAATTTTACTCCAACAGTCCTGCGTCATAGTTTATTTTACATCACTCAAATTAATTTTAGAAATATGCGTTTGAAATTGTTTAACAAACTAAGTGTTTAAAATTCACAAAGTAAGGTATAAAAGACCCAACTTTGTGATTATTTTCTATCGAGGAAATTAATAGTCAACGTGTTTCGGAAACAGTAGTCTCATTAAACATATGATCAAGATTAAAAACAAACAAAAATTGTTCTTGTAACGTTAAGACTTTTGGCTAAAAAATTGTTTAAAGTAGCCCGTTTTAGGAACTCATAGGCCCTTAACAACGTCCCGTCTATAGGATAGTTTCTTAGAGTGCTTGCAAATTTATTAGTGCCGTCGAGTACCCTGCGAATGTTGGCTCCGGGAATTGAGTGAAAATATACGCTGTAGTTACTCTGACAGCGATGAATAGCTTCCACAGTCATACTCAAGTGTTTTAGTTAGTCGTTGCGTAACTTTACGAGATGGTGGGTGGAAATTTAAATGAAGTATTAAAGATACATTCAGTGGGAACAGAAAAGGGCATTGAAGTTAACTTTTTAAGATAAATACCGAATTCAGTACCGTTTTTAGAAATCGATACAAATTATAAAAAAAATCTAAGAAATACTTTTTAATTGATTTCTCATATAGTATACAGAAATAATTTGTGAAAACTGTTGACAAAAGTCGGAGATAATAAAGATATATAAAAGTCAGATTCAAAGTTTTCATTGAAGTAAGAAAAGGAAAAAAACCTTGTCCCTGCTTTACCCAAAGACCTGTCTCTCTCATCAAAGTAACCGTTTTTCCCATATTATTTAATCGGCAATATCTTCTACGTATTACTTTACATGATATTAAATAAGTAAGTAAGTAAGCCTATAATGTCCCACTGCTGGGCAAAGGCTTCTCATCTCACTGAAGATATCAGTACAGTGGGGATGATTAGCCGTTATCACCTCGCTTGCTTGTTATTAAAAGTACGATTGAAATATTCTGGGTACCAAGTAACAAAAGTCATTCAAATCTTTGTGTTGCACACTGCACTGGTGCGCTGGAAGTACAAAATAAACAATATGAATATTGCAACAATTACTATTATGGAATTGGTCTTAATTGGAGTAAATAATGGTCTCTTTCAGACACCGCGTTAGATCATAGCTTCAATTGTATGAATTACACACGCCTACGTAACACATTATGCAATAAACATAGGTACTACAAATATATATTTTTTTATAGAAGCGGGAAGTGGCTCCTCTCGTTGGTAATTCAAAATATATCTGAACCTTAAACCCTTGGCTTTCGCAAGCCCCCAATGTGCAATGGCAAAATAATAGTTAGAAAACATTAACGTATTGGTACATGTTTTCGGCGGCATAATTAGTAGCAGAGTTTAGTAGTCTGTACAGTCAGCCAAAAATGTGGTCTACCACCCTACGGTTGAGATTCATTTGAACGTCATGAAACAACAAGGTCAATTTTCATTTAATAATAGAGGTCCAACTAAGTCACCCAATGATGTCAAATGTCAGGCATCTCAGATAACAGACAAAACGTCATAACATAATTGTGCATAGAAAAGTCAACCTTAGCGATCGTTACATCTCGCAGAAACTTTTGTCAAAAGCGGTAGACCACTTTCTTGGCCGACTGTGCTTATATAATATTAAGAGGCAATTTTGTATATTCGGGCTAATCTACCTGTACCGAGTACTACCTGCGATTCGAATAATTATATTTATATTGGATAGCAACATTCTCAAATAACACTCTTATCTGGGCACAACGCTGGTAAAACCACAGGCTGCGGCTAGTTGTCATATAAATACATAATATAAACATTAAATACACAGTAAGCACATCATATCATGCCTATTGCATAACGGTTACTCATCAGAAATAGTATTTTTGTACATCCAGCCATATTTAAACAAAGTATTTTATAATTATGTAGCTGGGTAAGATTCAAAAAATTTGACCTCTGGGAAAGGCTCATTACCTGCGGGTCAGTCGTCAATTATGTAAAATGTTTTATCTACACTAATGTTGTAACATTCTACTTATGTTTCCAATACTTGACTTATAATTACTACTGTTATAGCGCAGACAACAAAACAATCAATTTAAGCAATTTCACATGATGGTATAATATCCTAAAACATCGATATCGATATCGTAAAATCTCATTATAACATCAATAAAACGCGACCAATTAACCTGGCGAGCCTTATGTCAAAATCCTCATACAAGTTGTATAAAATTTTGATATTAGGCTGGCTTTTGAAAACAGTTGGGTTATACGTGAAAACTTCGTCGAAACTACATACACAAAACTCTTTGGTAAGATCTCGCTCGCTCCTGATTGGCCCTACGCGCAGCTGCGCTCTCATTGGTTAGATTTTAATGGCGGCAAGTTCACTGTGACAATACACGTACGCGTGAAAAACTATTGTCAGCTTTTACTCTTGTTGTTTGATTAATTGCATTAGTGAAGATAAAGTAGTGTATGCAACTGCATATAACACGGGTATTAAAACACTCGTTACTATTATGAAACTCGCTGCGCTCGTTTCATAAACTCACACTCGTGTTTTAATACCCTTCCTTATATGACAGTTGCATAAACTACTATTATTTGACGTAATTCAGAGTGGGACATGTGGGACACATAGCCAGGAAGAGAGAGAGAGAGAGTACGTGTATCATATGATAATTACGAATTAAACATTTTGTTTAAATCGTATTTTTAGTTTCGAACCCTTTTTGTAATGATCCTTGAAGTGTTTTTAAGTATTGACAGGTAACAATAATTAGGTAGCTTGTGGCACTGGTTATGGCACATCAGTTTTGATTTTTAAATGCGGCGTCGTAAAGATCAACTCAAGAGAACGATTATACAATTTTTGCGAATTGTTTAAACTATTCCTTGGTCATTGTATGGTGGAGTGGGTTATTGGCCAACCCTTGTATCGAAATTCCTAGACCGCATTAAGATCTCCAACATGGTGCAAAGATTAAAACAGACAATTTAACGTGTTCTTTGATAGCAATATTAGTAACCTCTCTATTTCGACGGTTGTCTTACCTCTGCTGAAAACATGCTATGGATTCATAAATATCTTATTAATTTAAGTATATTAAATAAAACAACGTGTTACCATGAAAATTATTCAGTTCATCACCTTCATACGAGTTTACGTGTTTCCAACCTACGCGATCCACATCCTACAACATGTCAAAAATCACGTGTTCAATGAAATGAGATAGGAAAAGGGCGTTAAGCATTCAGGTCTTATATTTAAAACCTATGAATATTAATTACTTTCAGCAAGTATAAATACCTGAGAATTTCTATGAAGAACATCATTCGACTTGAAGATTTCAAGACAGTACAAGCAACACGTAGTTTTTCTTAATATTTATAAACCAACAAGGAAAATGAAGTGTCAAATTTACCTCGTGATCATGTTCTTGGTAACAATTGGTGCGCAAAAACAATCTTATTGTGGCAGGAGATTGGCCCAAGCCGTCGCTTATGTTTGTGATAACATGGTGAGCAAGCGGGCCCGCCCCAACATGTATAAGAGCAAAGACTCAATACAATCCGAAAAACTCAATTCGAATACAATGAAGGAGAATTTTCTGGAATCTTTAGAACATGGCCAACGAGAGACGCTGGATACGTCCTACGATAATACAATTTCGTCGGAAAACGTACCCAATGCAATGTACTTGAATGAACCGGAATACACATCCAAGAACTTCGATGCAAATTCTTTAGAAAACGTTGTTTCGGGGACGTATTCTGTAAATCCTGAAGCTTTCAACAAAATGATCGATAGTGAAGACTCCATAGACGTGATTGAAAGACTGAACTCGAGATTTACTCCACTGATTCCGTCTGAAGAAGCGAAGGCAATGGCGCGAGGGAAACGTCAGATAGTGAACGAGTGTTGTTTCAAATCGTGTTCAATTGAAGAAATTCTTGATTACTGTCCCGAATAACATCGTGTGTTGTTTAGAATACGTATTAAAATGGCTGTTAGATACCTTCGGACTGATCGTTCTATAATATTGTTTAATACATATGAAAGAGAATAAAGTAAGTTGTTAAATTGTTGGTGTGTTTCATTTGATTATATAAATAAATGTATAATGTGCATCAAACATGTTTTTGATTGTTTTAATAAAAATAAACTTATACGTAAAGACCTAGATTATGTAGGTATATTATAATGAAAAGAATCACAAGGAAATTTCTTGCCAATAAACTTTATGAACAAATATTAAATTTACTTTTTACCAATTTAATAATCAGTAAAACAAGACCAAAGTATCACGTTAAAACATGATAACGTAATACTGAGATACACTTACGAAGTAACTATTAAACCACAAATTCTAGATCAAACACGCTCCACACCATTTATGGTATAGATCTGTATCAGATAAACCGTGGGAGAAACATTTTATAATTGCTCTCGTAAATTAAAGTTACTTTTTATTGCACAATCAATACCAATAAATGGCGAAACAGTTTCCATACTTAGTAATATAATAGTGGAAGCTTGCTTTAGGAAGGGAAGCTTGGCGATGTTTGACTTTAGACCAGCAGTGGGACAATAATATAGGTCTATCAATTAAAATGAAGATAAGCAGATTTGACGAGAAAGCATATTGGTATGTCTGCTGTTGATGTCGTAATCGAACAATTCATTGTAATTACACCCTTAGAAGGGAGCCTTGGAAAGTCAGAAAGCCTTGAGGAGCTAAAAGAAACGCAATTTTAATATGAAAATTTAAAAATATCAAAATGTAATTTTACCTTTAATTTCTCAGAGTAGTCACGAAGTCTAAAAGGTTATCATTCAATTAGAAGGAAAAGCAATAAATTACATTAAACATCTCTAACGACGTGCACAAACGACGAATAGTAATGAGATCAGATATGACGTTAAATCAACTAATGAGGCATTTTGCGAAAATATATTTTGAAATTATTCGGAGATAAAGAAAGAGGATAAACAATAGCTTTTTTTTATAAAAACTAAAAAATAACTCTTCCTTAGCAATTTTTTCAATTATGATCTATCTTTTGTTGCAGAAAGTTAGTAGACCTAAGATTAAATTACAGATCGCTAAATGATTGAGCTAAAATCGTTTCATTTAATGATAACTTTCTTTTATAAATAGGAAAATCCATCAATTGAAGAATTCGTTTTAAAACGGACTTCAGTAATTCTATTCGGCATTGAAATAAAAGGTTTAACGGAATTAAGTATTCATCATACGTCCAGGGCGCCAGTAATTGGCAGCGAGCATTCTTTGAAGCTTCAGTCCAGCGATAATTGAATAAAAACGTTATTTGCCCATTCGCCCATCCCTAACGTCATTATAACGGGTCAAATTATATTAATTGTCAAAATATACAGCTCGTTCCAACTGAATAATTCAACTTTTTGAATTAATTCCACTCCGGTACAATACACCAATTGTTTCAATGAAAACACTCGACTTAATTTGCCACGTTACTAATTTGTAATTAAGTAGAATTAAGTAGGCTTCATTTTTATAACGTCACAAAAAAAATTGTGTGTCAGTTAATTTTAAACAACGCATTAACAGATTTCTTTAAAAAAAGTGATTCATTTAATTTTGACTTTCTTTGACAAAAATGTACAATATTGACACTTCGTTGTTTTTTATAACGGATAAAACAGGTGATAACTATAGACATGACATGGTTGAACAAACAAATTAGGTTCAAAACTTAATTCAAAAGCGAGTCAACATAAAAAGCTAAAAGTTCTCTGAATTACTACATAATTTCATTACATACAATTAATTGTCCTTTATAAAATGAAACGCGCTGTAAAAATATTACCATCTTAATTACACAGTTAATTAAAATTCCGCTTAATAATAATAAGACGGAGAATATTTCACGTTTTTTGTTGGAAAATTATAAAAACGGGAATGAAAACACGTTGAGAAGTTCACTCAGCGAGATTTAAAACCCTTTAGTTAATTAAAAACGTGGCCACTTGATGGTTAATTTACAACGAGGAAGCTTTCAGCACACAATTGATATCACCAAATGTAAGCGAACCAGTTGTTTGTCCATCTTTATATCACTATATAAACATTTTGAATATTAACTACGTTTTCGGATACACTTCGGTTTTATTTTACATTTTTATCTGACATTTCGGCCCCTTTACAGGAACCGTGGTCACAGAAGACTGAGGACTCAAACGCATAACACCTTAATTTTTTGTGACCACGGTTCCTGTAAAGGGGCCAAAATTAGTAGTGTTCGTTTAAACTTAAGGAACCAATACTATACAAAAAGTTTTAGCCTGCAATGTACTAATGCTAGGCTGGGCCTCTCATCTCACCATAATAGTCAGTACTGCGTTATATTTCATAGCACGGAGTATTCTATGAATATAATAGAAGTCTTGCTAACATAGAAGTTATAGTAAGATAAGTCAAGTATAGCTGTCGATAGGCCTTATATAGGTCTAAAAACTCATACACCAGAATTGGCAGAGTTCGTTCGATTAGGTTATGCTTAATCGAAATCAATGAATAAAAAGATGATAAACCTCTTATAAAGTTTTAATAATGGACTCACGCAAGTACTTACGTAAAAATTATCCTCTCATAACTTACTAAGCGACGGTGAATGACGAGGCATTTCCTTCTTATCCGTCTGCAGGCGACTTTTGACAGATGTCAACAGTGACTTACCTGAAAAGATGAGACAAAATAAATTAATGGCCCGTGACGCGCCCCAATTTCATTTGGGATTGCGACCCCGTTTCTTTCACGTCGTATTTTCATAGACATTTCTTTTCACTCAAAAGGCAAAGTACACTTGATTGGAGAGTCCTTTTGGTATGATTTTTGAGTTTGAGCGTACTTTTCAATGGTATGAATAATTAAAATCTGAGGTCTTAATTGCTTGGAAAAAATAGTTAAAACAACTACTAAAAGTACACCACTAGGAAAGCTACTTAACGAAGTTCACTTTTCAAAATAAACATTTTGTCGTGATATTTTTTATGAAACTAAGGAAATAACTATAGCAACTACGAGTAATTTTAAGGTTTCTACACAAGGCCAAGTCAGGTACAATGCAAGTTTAAGTGCTCAGAAGAAGAAGGGAAGAACAACGGCCAACCGTATCGGACGCACGAAACAAACGGCAGACCTGTTATTGAGAACTAAAAGTGTTTGTTCTTTGTAACGATATTCCTTTGTGCAGAGAACTCGCAGAGATACCGTAGAGGCTCTGTTTTAGATCCATTACAAAGAAGTATTTGTTTATTTATTTTGTTTTGTATGAGCCTGTCAATTAATGTCCCACTGCTGGGCAAAGGCCTCTCATCTCACTGAAGATACCAGTACAGTAAGGAGATATATAAACTAAATTGTGCATTAGTACTAAAAGAACTAGTTTAAATTATGTAAGAAGGTGTGAGAACAAAATTACGTCTTTCAAATAACTCTAAATACACGTGGGAAAACCGAAACGTGATGTCAAAACGGCCCTCAGGATTTTACTTTCTTCCATTAGTATCGAAGGATGAAGGTAAAGGTTATTAAGTTACACCTACTTTGACAGTTTTACATCAGGAGTACAAAACTCTGGAAACATTGTATAATTCATAAGAAAGAAGAAAAGTCAATTCATTTCCAAAAAATAAGAACCGAAAATTGAATAAAAAATTCTTTGAATTTAATCTCATATGATATTCATAACAAGGCGCGTACTGTTGTGTCAACCACATATTTTCCGTCTCGTCCCGACATTGAACCCTGACCTTCAACCTTCTAATGCTCGGATTCCAGTACGTTTCTCACCGCTTATATTAATCGGGGGTAAGGGACACTGCATTATAAATAATTCATTCTGTACAAAAGGTACGAAATATTTGAGAAAAATTCGCCCCTTTGAATGGATTGTCGTCGAGTTTAAGGATGCTATAGAATGGATTACATCAGTTTTATTGCCTTACTTAGTGACTAGATAAAATTCAAAGTACAAACAGTAAAAGCGTAACATAAAGGACAATAATAAAGGTAGATGTATCGGGAGGGTGTTGCGAGCTCTTCGCACCAGATGGCGTTTTAGTATCATGAATGTTATTGGTCCTTAAGCGTATTCAATGGGACCCGCTCGCGCTCATGTAAATATAATAATGGCCCGCTTTCATATGCCACTATACTCAAAATATATTGAATCCTTCAACTCTCCTTACATCATATATTAGTTCGTTCGATTTATGGCGTAAGTAAGACGTAAGCTTTCGATTTAGGGTCGCAATTTCTTCACATAACATTATACGGATCGAAGTAAGACTCTTTGAAAATACTGGATATTTAATTCGGATTTTCGAACGGTATTTTTAAAGAAGATGGCTGAATGATAAACGGTAAGAATACCCGAGGGTTTTATAAGCATAAACAAGTATTATGTAAAATTATATGAAAAATATCGCTTTAAAGCTTTTTCCAACATCCCCCAAGCAATATTGTAATGAGATACGAGTACTCGGTGCGGTCCCTAAAGTAAGAAACCTAATATAAGCAGCTTATTTATTGAAATTAAAACCTGTCTAACATGAAAATGAGGTTTCGCGATCTCAATAACTCGCCAATCATACTCAGGTACTCCCAGTGGGCATCGGATAATGTTTCTTTATCAAAAATGTGTTTGATAATCGACTTTACATTGGGCTATGAAGTTATCCCGTGGAAGATTTAGCATAAAACCTAATATCCACTCTCAAAGTTAATTTTAATATTATACTAATAAGTGCTACGATCAATGATACTCTTTATTAAAGTTCGCGGTTTGAACATATTATGGTCGCACGAGATTTGCCGCGAAAAAACCTGTGTCAGTACGTTAACACTATGCATCTAAGATTACCTCCAAAACCTACGCAATCAAATTCAAATATAATTTATAATAGACACAAATTATGCCGATATAGTTTTACATCATCTTAACTTAAACTCTATGCCATATTAATAAAGGCGTATCAAGAACAGTTTAGCTATCAAATGGTTTGTCACTTTCTGACATACGCAATTTTCCGAAGAGCAAAAGAGACAAAACACAGTATAAGTTTTTTAGTTACACCGCGTTTATTAATAAGGCGGTATAAAATAAGGTAATATACTTAGTCACAATAAACATATATCACATCATACGAATTTGTCCAAACGCCCCAAAATATCGAAGCAAAGTGTAAGTAAACGTCACAGATGACTATATAGCCGTCACAAATGACTATATAGTCGTCGCAGGTGACTATATAGTTGCAAGAAAAGTCACGTATCTCACCCTCGACTGGCTATAAATCAAGCGGCAACCGAACTATCGAGGTGTCAGGAATCGATTCAAAACGAATCCATTACACTGTACGAACGAATGTGTCTATTCGAACGATGCTTTGCAGATTTTACGATTGTGATATCAATCGATATGTTATAAGGTGAGATTTTATGAGGATGTGAATAAGTCAGAAAGACTTGCAAGTGGATTTGCATCTGATCTGATAAGAATTATGAAAACGTACAATTTAAACAATGGACAAATGTTTTCAATATTAAATTAAAAATATTAAAAAGCTTTATAAAAAATTTATAACTTAATTTTCAAAAATTGTTTCTATCAACTAATATACTATCCTAAACCTTACTCTTTTATATCAAAGAATGACATAATTGCCACCAAAACAAATTCTTAACTACAATAAATAACATGTCCTGAATATCCTATATTTAAGCCCAAACCCAATAACTTACTCCGAAATAAAACAATAAATAATGTGATAGAGGCAACCAATAAGAAAACATGGCACACAGAACACAGCCTACATTATTACGGGCACTTTATTTTCCGGGCCACAAAGCGGCCTATTCACGGCGAGGCAGAATACTAGACCTCTCCAATAATAGGCCGTTAGTCATATAAATTCCCGAGTATGTAGGGACTAGCGGCTGCCAACGTCGACCCAACTTCTATCATTCGACATGTTACATAAAACACGAGATGACGTTCCGTTAATGCTTATCTTTATTTCAAGAATTTCGTATTACAAAAGTCCCAAGTGTAAATTATTAGCTTTCAACCTTCATTAAGGAATTTTTATGTTAATACTAGCTGCGCCCCGCGGTTTCACCCGCTTTGTACCCGTTCCCGCGGGAATTTCAGGATGAAAAATAGATGTTGGCCGATTCTCAGACCTACTCAATATGCTCACAAAATTTCATGAGAATCGGTCAAGCCGTTTCGGAGGAGTACGCGAACGAACACTGTGACACGAGAATTTTATATATAAGATGACAGGACTAAAAAAAAGGTCATTTTTGTATCTTTTTCTTTTACGAATTTGGTATTTTCTATAAATTATTGTCACGAAATTTTTAGATGCTTAAGCTTTTTCTCCTTCAAAAAATCATCAGGTCTATAAGATTAGCCACTACAAGTCACTTGTAGAGTTGAGTAGGTAATTAGTACACTTAAAAATAAAAAAAACGTTGTAATTGTCTTTTAACCTCAAAAGCTCTTTTGATCGTACCATCTATTCAAAAAGTATATAAGTACAGTTACACTGATTTCTACTCGTGGTACAGTGAATAAAACAATATACTCACGCGTATGTAATCTCAAAAAGCGTGTAAAATAACGTCAATTCCCAAAAGAAAATACTCAAGTGAGTGAAATCTGCGAGCGACGCGTTATGTTTATTGCTCCGACATCGCCGAGGTGCGACCGTAAATAAAACGAGTACCGTCACACAAGACGAGGCCTCAGACCGAATAAAAAGTCATGACACTGCTGTACAATACAACACGGAACATGCAAAATTACACCGAACCGTACGCGTGCACAACCAAATCACACCCCATTTATTACCCAAATGTCGCACTTCGATGTTGAAAGCGTCACGTATTGCTCGAGTTTTTGTTTGGTCTGAGGACAGAGCAATAAAGCAGACAATACGTCTTGATGAACGCAGTCTTAGTTTAGTAATCGTAAAACACATTTTCGTTATGTTTGCCTGGTTTAAGGAGTATTTACTTATTACTCGAAATCTTTTATGGCAGTTTTTATACCAATTGTTTTTGTAGGGACTAAAATCTAAAAATACTTCAACAACAACCGAAAATTACATAAATAGATCTTCACTTAACATTCAGAAATGAACTTTTATTAATTAGCTAATTATTAGCTAGGCTAGAGCTTAATAGTTACACTTATTAACTCGTAGTGAAGCCACTTAGTACTGAAACGAACCCTTATATTTGTAAGAAATTGCAGATATATGTATGGATGTATGTTTGTTGCTCTTTCACGAAAAAAACACTGCACGGATTTGGATGGAACATTACAGAAATATAGGTTATACATCAGAATAACACATGGGATACATTTCATCCTGAAATTCCTGCGGGAACCGATACAACGCGGGTAACACCGCGAGGCGCTAGTATTGCATAAGGTTACTGTAGGTTGATAAACAATTTATAATGAGCCTTCAGACATTTGGTAAAATGTTAGAACAGATAAACGTTTCATAATCAGTCCATTACCATACCATTTAAACCGCCATGTTTGCCCGAAACCAGTATTGCGGTTTAGGCATGAAGCGTTACAAATAGACGCCCGGGTTTACACAATGATCCTATTATAATATGTAATAGCCCGGGGTGGGTAGTCAGAAATGTGTAGAGTATACTCTGGTTGTACAGTCTAGTCAGTGATTAACTCTACCCTATTAATGACAAGCCCGTTGGCACAGTGGCAGTGAGAGCGCTTACTGTGTCGGGGGTTGCGGGTTCGATCCCCGCCCGGAGTCAACAATATGTGAAGATATTGAGTTAGATTTCATAACACAAGCTTAGAGCTTACATTGGGACTAATTAACCGTGAAAAAAAAAAATTAAGCACTCGTGGCATAGTTTGACTAAGCGATGTTAGTTATCGCGATTGTTAAGCAACTTGCTGCTCGGTCAATACTTTGATAGGTGGCCGATAGTGGCATTTATATTTGTGTGCTACCATACTTCGGAGGGCAGGCAAATTGTCATATAACAAAACATCTGAACACTTATTTATGGAATCTTTTAGTGATTAAGTGTTTTGTACTTTGACTGTACATTGTAAAATCACTTAAGGGTTTGCTTACGATTCCAAAAAGGACATGCATCACCCGACCAGGTCACTGACCGACCTCTCCAGGTGATTATTAAATCTCGGAGATCCCAGCTTCAGCACCGTACATTATTAATACTATACGTGAAGACGCAAGGGACCAAACGACCCTTAATATAAATATAGAATGGGTTCAAAAGTCGCGAACTAGAGCAATGACTAAAGTTTGACACTATGCTAATGATAACAGCGAAACTATCAATGATACGAGAAATAGATTCAACAGATGCAAATCGAATTGAGTATCTCGGCAATAATCTCATAAATTTTTTAATCAGAACTTACTCGCATCCACAGAAGTTTTAAAAACCAAAGAAAATACCTATTTATTCTGGATCTGCGAATATACTGTTTGAATTAGGTATTTAATTAACAAATCAACAACTCTGTTGTATACCGATTCGATAATTAATAATTGGGTTAGATTACGCACCGAATCACGTCGACATAGCAACGTACCTATTTCGATTAATACTCAGATGGTATTATTGAAATTTCACCGGAATTCCGAGCTAATATTCCAAAATGGAAATTCTGTATTGAATTTCACTGCACAAACTAACTGATTTGTGACAAGTGCATTTGAAATTCGAAGCTCAAAATAGTAAATATCAATAAATATGCAACAATATATTAAAATAAGGGTTCTGATTTGCCATTTGGATACGGAACCCTAAAAAAAAGATAGTCACTAAGATAGTGTCATCTTCATTAGGAGAAATAAATACACACATCTACGAAAAACTACGCCACGCCTTGCGAGCTAAGCTCAGGTATGTTAGCTTTCGATTTCCAACCCACATTCAGACCCAAATCCTGTAGTTACAAAAATCTGGTAAAATTATAATAATAACTAACCTAACCTAACATCTTAATTCCAAGTAAAGCCATAAACTACAAGAACCTAACTATTTGTACTAGAAAAGATTATCTCAAATCAGATAACAAAAAACAAATCAACAGAACTCGATCAACCAACAAAAGTCTAGTTAGCCAAATCGTCCTCGCAAAACAAGTTCAAGAGAGTTTCAAGACCAACAAGAAAGCCAGCAAAACAATTAGACGTTCAAATGTGACCCACACGTGCCAACCCTATCTAATCCGACGAAGTGAGGTCAATAAATCTTTTCATTAAAAGAACAAGAAGAACAGTAGGGTTGTCCCATCAATGGCGGCACGTCCGAGCCATCAGTCAATCCACGATCGACAGCCCTGCGTTATTGAATACGGACCAATAGGAGCTATTAGAAACCCACTGAGTAGGGTTGCTACCGCTCAATATTAGGTCTTCGGTGATGAATGAGAACGTTCCGTTTGTTTATTTAAAACTATCACGCTTGTTACTGGAAGTAAGCCAGAAAATCTTTTTTGTTTCAATTGAATGTTTTATAAAAAAAAATAGATATTTTTCCTTTACCCGATCCCATGAGATTATAATGTCATTCTACATTAAACTATCTGGGCGCCAAATCTAAAATCGTATACCTATTGATAAATATAGAAACTAATTGAAAAATAAAATGTAATATTTTAAGTTCCTTTTGATTTCTAAATAATTACCCGATACATTCCTACAATGTGTACACCACTTTTCCATTAGACCACTCGCTTTGTGGTAAATGGGAACAGTCAGCCTGTACGTAAGAATGCAATAACACCCACTATGTAATAGAAAATACCTATTCACTGATGGTTTTGTTATGAGTCAAGTGTAATCAATAGGAAGTTGAACCAATCAAGGGACAGCGTTGGTTGATTACACTATCTATAATATAAAAATGAATCGCTGAATCTGTTGCTAAGCGCATAACTTCAGAACGACTGCACCAAATTGGATGATTCTTTTTTTAATGTGTTCCTTATTGTCAGGACAAGGCAATTTACATAATAAAAATAAGGAATAAAAATCTCAAAATTCCCACGGGAACGGGGGCGCTGCGGGTGAAACCGCGGGGCACAGCTAGTTATAATATAAGATAGACTATTAAATGCGAAAGTTTATGTAAATGTTGCTCTTTTATGGTAAAACGGTTGAACTGATTTTGAATGTGCTCCAACAGAAATGCCACCAGTGGCTACCTATCCAAGTATTAGTACTTCACGTTTCTCAACATTAACGTTCTAACCATCTTTCAGTAAGTAAGTTCGAGTAGGCCACCTTGATGTCGGAGATTTTAAACTGTTCAAAGGCCTCCGATATATTGAAACAAAGTACCTTTAAAGCACGTGGTGGCAAAGTCGTGCTCAGCTAAAATTGTTACTATGGGCTACCTATACCAGTAGTGTCCGAGCTGTGCGTTGCTTAACAATCCCGATGAGTTAACATTTCTTTGAAAAATACTTTAAGAGAATTAGGATGAATAAAGGCCTATAAGATCTCAATGCAGGATTTTTCAGCTCACTGAACGTACCAGCTTAGTGAAACTCTATACAAATTACAGAAATACCCAGCCCAGCATCGAACCGGTATGAATCGCCAATCCTCGCCTCGTAGTTTCATATTCATATCCCTCGATAGTCGAGACATTGGAATTGGAAAAGTGTTCTGAAACAGATTTCAAATAAAGTTTGTACAATTTATAACTCACCGCTTTCCAGCTAGTCTTTCAGTATCGGAAATACCTTTACAGAAATCTAGAATGCTCGTTTTAGTGATGTGATACGGTCACGTTTTGATATCGATACTTGATTACGTCTTGATTATTACTTTATTATCTATACTAATATTATAAAGCTGAAGAGTTTGTTTTGTTTGTTTGTTTGTTTGTTTGTTTGTTTAAACGCGCTAATCTCAGAAACTACTGAACCGATTTGAAAAATTCTTTTTGTAATGGATAGCCACATTCAACGGGAAGGTTATAGGCTACTTTTCATTCCGAAATTCCCACGGGAACGGGAACAACGCGGGTAATACCGCGGGGCGCTGCTAGTTATAGTTAAATGTTCTCTCTGGTTCATCATTAATTTCGAGTAGATCAGTTGCCAACCTTGGTGTCGGAGTTTTTAGACCGCCTAAAGGCCTCCTTTAAATGTTCTTAATGTATTATAGATAGTGACAGTAAGCAAGAAGCTTTACAGTCAGTTATTGTAAGTCATAAATATCATTTTAAATGTAATTTATGGACATCACGTTTACAATAAGCAGGTATTTTATAATTACGACTTTCGAACTCAGACACGAAATAGCAATCTGAATCGAAAATATATTCCAATGTTGTATATAGATATTATCAGTTTCCTGAAACACTGAAATCTAAATAGATCCAAGATAGCAAATTCTATAAACTTTAACGATATACTTACATAATGTGATAGGTACTCAAGCTTTTAACGTCTTGTCGATAATGTAAATATTTATCTTCATCTCCATGAGATAAATACAATAATTCCTAATGACTAAAGCTATAAAAGGTAGAATAAAATAATATTGTAATTTAAATTTTCTAATAAATATAAAAATATATTATATATTTAAACATTTGCCCGCTCACTACTGATGAGGGTTTCGGCGAACAAACAAAAAGATAGAAATGTACAAAAAATCTTTCACGATAATTAGAAAGTTGGTTCGTAGATAACAATATAATAAACATTTATTATATTCTCGTAGAAAGAGGAAAACTACACGAGCAAAAGCTGGATAAGTCGAAATAAATCAGTTGTTGGGAGACGTCATCCGTCATTCTTAGTTCGTTATTAGAAATACAAAGTTGGAATATCGTGACCATTCTACTGAGTAACTCGGTGGACTCGTTTCTCACGACGATCAATTTCCAAGAGTTCGCACTAAGTAATTTCATTTGACGAAAGAGAGCGAACTTCTTGAACCTACTTCGTGAACAATTTTCACAACTTTACAGCACTAATGGAAGGTTCTATGGAGTTCTTTTTATCACTTGCAAATGAGAATTTACTTAAGTTTTACAATGTGTTAAGTTAATAAATGGAAATTTGTGGTCATGACGCGAAAGAAGAAGAAATTTCAGCTTTTTCATGAAACGATATTATAAAAAAGATATGTCTTCCAAAAAAGCGAAGAAAGAATAAATTCTTGATAACTACACAAAAGAACGAAATCAGAACGTTATACATCTTATTTTAGCAATAAAACCCCCAGTAAATCTTTTCCCTCCAAAATTAATGGCTCCAAGTTAAAGGGGGAAAAGGAATTGGCCGTGAAAATAAACAAAATCACGTGAGAAAATGGCCAGAAATAGTCGATAATTTCGGTTTTCACGTAGACATTATTAGTATTAAGATAGAAGGCGCAAAGGGATTGACTTCACTTTGGAGACTTAATAAAAAAAATCGATAAGTTAGAAGCTTGAGTGTCACAACACTATTACGAGCAATTTGCCTTATTTTACTTGTCGGCTTTGTAACATTTTTCATACTCGCTACTAAAAGTATAAACATCTCATTATACAGATTCTTTTGTAATATTTTTTTATGAGAAACCTCATTATACAGTTTTTTGTTAAGAGCGTTTTAGTTAAACCAACAGTTTCCTCGAATCGTTACTAGAATACGTTAATGAAGAGCTGCGCTTTAATTTCCCGTAAAACAATTAAAAATGTATTTGAGTTAGGAAGTATCGTATCGTATAATTAATCGTTCCTTGTGAAGTTAAGAGGAATAACATTACATATTAAAATGTACATTAAAATGCGTAACGCTCAAGTCTGGAATAATCCAAAGTTTGGTAATAACACGGTGAATATATTTCAGAAGTTTTGTTTGGTTCCCATTGAAGGAGCATACACAATTAAATTGAAAACCTATACTTCTTATATCGTACGACTATACCGGCGGCTTCGGGTGCCTTTGCACTAGCTATATTTGACTATACTCTTTTTTTTTCTTATTTGACAAGTAATAAAAAATAAAGTATACGTTGTTTGCTATGTTACGTTTGATATGATTGGTGGATACAATTGTTGCTCTGCTATGATTGAAACAATAGGCAAACACCACCTTCGCTATATAACGTTGGTAAGCTTAGCGTAGCACGTAAGTAAAAGGCACATAGTTCCAGTAAAAAGGCACCATCAGTTTTCAAACCCTAACACCAAGCATACGAGGAAAATATAAATTTCAAAGATCACAGTTCATGCATTTGACGTCATATAAACTTTATAAAAGGGTTTCATTGCCCTGAAGACGGTACGACAACTCCGCTTACTTGTCAAGTTTCAGTTTAACTGACTCGGGTTCAAAGGGCAATAACGAATACAAAGCGAAGATAAATAATTGAAATCATTTCACTGCTATATGTCAGATTATTGTAAAGGGAAATTATCTGGAATCCTCCGCGTCTTGGATATATATCCTTCGGGAGAACGATGCGTATAACTTGTACAATGAACTGTCTATTTTGAGGGTAATGTTTTAAATTATTTATACACTTTTGTTGGGTTGGCGGATGGGGTTTTATGGCATTTTGTTAAACATGGAGGTTTATCTTTATTTTCTCTCTTTATTTTATTATAAAGGGGAAGAGTTTTATGATTTTGTTTGAACGTGCTAATCTGTAACACTACCTGTATGATTTGATTTAAAAATAAATAAAGGTATTATAGCCACAGAGAAGACGAAGGATAGGCTACTAAGGTTTCATGCGACTTTTCCGGGACGGGGCGTCCCAAATTTTGCGCGATGATAGGTAAAAGGCGAGTAAGGGTACGTTTTCATTTAAGCGGAGAGGAGCTATGTGTAGCTCAATCCACCAATCACAGCGTATTATGAAAAGATTTTGACAATGTCAAGGCGTTGTTTGACAATTTAAATGCGTTGTGATTGGTCGTTTGAGATCTGCACAGCTCCGGGCCGTTTCTACCGCTGCTACCATCTTAATTATACAATGGGATTTTAATACGATTAAGGCAATACTTATTTCTAGATGCGGTACTCCGACAAGCTATCGCAGCTTGTTCAAAACTCGCATTAAGATACATTGTAAGCTTCTTTCAAATTCCACCTATTAGTTTGATTGAAACAATTCATCAACATTTTCCACTTAACGTTGAATTTTCTTTGTTCGCCCGCGTCCCGTCTCCGGGAACAGTAATTAGGGAAAGTAATAAAAAATAATTCCTTCCATAATACCCAATTACAGAAGAATGTCTGAACGAATACATTTTCTTAGAACATTTTCCTAAAGTTTTCATTGTTAATATTAATAAGGGATCTTTTAATAAAAGAAGCTTAGTTACTTATTTAGAATCAATTACTTCACGAGGTCGTAATGATTAATTATTCAATAATTGTTAAATCCCGACATCAAAATATATGTTTACTTTTTGTAATCTTGATTTTTTCTTCTTTGGTTTTTCCTTAACTAGCAGCGCCTAGCGGTTTTACCCACATTTCACTAATTCCCGCGGAAATTTCGACATAAAAAGTAGTATAGGCTACTTTCCCTTCTATCATATACAAACATATTTTTTCAAATCGCTCAGTTCCAGTGGTTAAACTGTTGAAACTAAGAGACTCATCAGTAAGTACATCTTTGTCAACCATAATAAGGAACTAGTTGTCTTAATACCGAACGACGAAAAGGATGTGTGAAACCATCGCGTGTCACACTGGATAACATACATTCAGGGAGTGAGTTATTGTTCAGAATGGCACGCCACAGTCCCGGTTGACATCCATGATGAAATAAAAACATGCTACTAGCCGCGCCCCGCGGTGTTACCCGCGTTGTACCCGTTCCCGCGGGAATTTCGAGATAAAATGTATCCCATATGTTATTCTTATGTATAACCTATATTACTGTAAAGTTTTATACAAATCCGTCCAGTAGTTTTTTTGTGAAAGAGTAACAAACATACATACATCCTCACAAACTTTCGCATTTATAATATTAGTAGGAAATTATCAGCTCCTAAAGGCAAGTGGCAATCGCTTTGCAATCGTTTCGCTTCTATTAGAATATAAGGGAAAGAATCACGGAAAAACCTTCTCATCTTTTAAACTTGTTTCTATAATAACCAACTCCCTAATGATATAAAATGATGAAATATTTGATCCATCATCAGCCATTACGGAATGAGTTCCACAAGGTATATACTTCCTAGAGGACCGTTCGTTAGGGCACAGGTGTGCGGAAGTTATTTGCCTCTGAATATTTATTACCCCCAAGGAGGTTTAAACAACAGGGTATAAATAAACACATCACAAAAACCCTTCACAAAATAATTCCATTCAAATTTTATTTGATTTACTCTTTTCAATTATAATATAAAAATATGTTAATAGGTATTGAAGTTCACTTGGAAACCTGAAAGTATTACACGTGTATTCATAATTAAGGTACTCGGCTCACGCACCGTTCATGATTAGCATAGTACGAATACGAAGTTTTAATGATATGTAATTTTGCGTTTCATGTACCTATACTTTATCCCTTATTTCATGAAGCAAAAAATATTTAGTATCTTTAATATTAAAATGCTTAAACAATTATTCGTGAACCAAATGGAAGTTGAATAAAAAAGTGTGTTATCCTGAGATAAATATTAATATTTTACTTAAAAATTTTACGAACTTAATCACACTTCCAGCTCACGTATAAACAACAAAAGTATCAAAAAACTTGACACAACAACAAAAAATCTCAAGTTTATTCTTTTCGTTTAAAAAAGGCCGTCAGTGTTACCAGTACACTTATTATTTTCGGAACAAACTTCGGGCCCTTTGCGTTGGGACGATAAATTTTGTTTTGGCAACACTTTTATTAAAGTTATTTATTATTTAAGCGGGTGTGCCCGAGCCAGGGTTCCTGACGTCCTTTATTAGGGCAACACCTGAAGATTCTCGCTTGTGTAAGTTATGTATTTCTGGGCTCTATTATTAGATATCGCAGCGTAAAATAGTGAGGAAATATTTCAGTGTAACTAATTTAGGCGTTATCATTTTACGCGGATGATTAAGTTGCTTATCCACCAGAGCTACATACTCATACTGTGTGCTGCGATTAATAGTATAACGATCATATCAAATGTACCATAGCATAACTATGGTGGAAGCGTGGGGCAAGTATCTGTTATACCTAGAGAGTAAAAAGTTTTATATGACGTCAATATTAGTGAAAACAGCCTGAACCCTAAATTATCAATATGAAAGCCCATGTAACAAAGCAGCGCTATTTTTCCGAATAATAAGGATCAAGGCCGGAGGGCAAATGAGAAAATCATCCCAACCCCGCCATTAGGGTCTATTGCCACTCATAGATGATATACGAGCTCGGAACACAGATTTATCCAAGTCAAATTAAATAAAAAAATATATGAGAAATCATTCGCAGAACTCCTCATAAAATAATCATAAGAGCATTGACCTTTACGAAAATTCCACGTATTTTAATTTATTAAATATATTCCCACATTCTGAGGAAGACATCAGCACATCGGTAGATACATCGGAATAGAACTCGCTATATTTATTAGTCAAGTTTTTATTTTAGTTTCGACGATCTGCGCGCCTGATTTATCATTGGCCGAGCGTAAACCAGTTTTGTTGGGTCTTCATTACAATACACTGCGCGTACCATTTAACGTCAATTTTAACTGGGCGTAAATGTACATTAGTACGGAGGACGGTAGGTATAAGGAAATTATCTAAATCGTAAATGTTCGTGTAATTTCGTCACTTTAGCGAAATTAAGGACGCGTAGGAATGTGCGAGAGAAGGATCTGTCCCAATTACTTAAGGGATCGAATTGTTCCCGGCCCTCGTAACGTATACGTCTTACGTCCTTGAATGGTGTTATTGCGCTTATCTGGTTAATGTAAGTGTTTGGACAAGAGGTACTAAAACAAAACTTTAGTATTTGTTATATTTATTTGGAATTTTATTGTTATTCTAACGTAAAAGGGCAATAAAATGCCGTTAGATATCTCTAGGAATTATGCAACCATACTTGCACCATCGCAAGTCGAAGCTAGATATCAAAATCTGACATCAACATCTCCGACATCGCATAGTGTAGCGTAGTGACTGTCAGACGCATTGACCACTAATTTAAGCGTGGTCTCACATTACATCCTCCACTTAGCACACTATACACATAGTAACTACTACACAAACTGTGACTACAGAGAGACATTGACAAAGTACTAACTATTGAATATTCTGCGGAGAAACTCCCACTTAAATAGGCCTTCATTCAATAAGAGAAAATTACGTACGGCATTGAGTTTAATTTGGTTTTAAACTTAAGCTCCTAACTTTGCTTCGAAGTTGTTTGGAGTATAATCTAATGATGACATAGAGGCAAGCGTATTAGAAAGTTAAATTTTGGAATGTGCTTTACAGTTAAAAATTGGGTATTTAATTTTAGGCAACGATGAGTAAAATGTAGGACTGCCTAGATGGGCAAGAAATGTTGAGATAAATCCATAAATCAGACTATTTGCTAACATAATTAATGATCATAATCAAAACACCTTCATAGAACTAGATAATAAAATACGCCATCAAAATATAGGTCACATAAAAAACCAACCAGAAAGAGTTTCGACTGCACTACGTTAAACTAACACATTCCCCAAATAACTTCCCACTGTTTAATATCGCGAAAAACAACTAAATCGAAGTTCCGGGGGTAGCCGTCACTCTACTGTCATTTTTACCATCCCTCCGAGTAATCAATAATGACGTTTGACATGTCTCATACGACTGTCAGTTAAAACAACCGAGCGAAAGGAATAATGGATGGAATTGACATAAAATGTTGGTGTAATGGAGTCGGTAAGCTAAAAATAATGTTAAAAAATGCTAGGACAACGGCAGGAAAGAACGGTAAGGAATGATTTGATAAATACTGAGTGTTGATCGGTGGAATATTCTTAATTTAAGTTTGATACCAATTAATATACTTTTTTATCTTATCGTGTTTTGTCACATTTGGTCGCCGTAGTTATGCTAAGGAGGCTGGTGCAGGCTTAAGACGGAGTGTCGAAGTATTGATCACCAGATGACTTTAGACAAAGTAGAAATTGCCCAATAATGATGGCACTTAGCAAAACCTCTTTAGAGCACATACATAAAGAACTCATAAGCAGTAAAAGCACATTGAAATATACTGTAAGCGCAACAATCCCTTGTAAATAACCTCCGCCGCGATTCTTATTGCCTCCATCGCATTAACACGTTCCGCTGAACGTTCCGTCCCCGATACTAAATAGAGTGTCATCAAAAAAAATGTCAGTCCACAACTCAGAAACATCCCTCGATAAAATTGATTGGCTTTGTTTGAAACAATCGATCGTTTGACACCCACGGGACGAATATTCGACGTTACGAACCATTTCAATACCTGATAAATGTGTTTTACGGACGCGGAATTTGGGACATTTGTCCTTAAATTTTTATGACGATTTTTCAATTTTATTTCGTATCTGTAAAGTGGTTGTTAAATATATTGTGTGTAGGTTTAATACTGTACAAGAGAGAGTAGAGTATGAAATATATTTTACGAAGAGGTTCGTTACAGTTCACAAAATTATCCAAATATTACAGTATATTTTTCATTAATTCAGCGTAATACATAGACTACACCGCAAACTATTAATTTATTATAATTCGTGGAAATCATTATGGTAATGTTGCTCGCCAGTAAACCGACCACAATGTTATGCGGGCTATCATATTAATACATGCATTATGTTAATAGAGCAATCTATACTGCCTACGATACATTAACCTGTGAAAAGGAACCATAACGTAAATGATATTTTGCTGGAATAAGGAATGGTAATAAAGCGTTTTATTAAAAGGGAAATGTATCAAGAAACTTTTGAATAATACGACGCAGGGTAATATGGCGTGGCCGCAATCGATCTATTTTGTTTGACCTAATTAAAATGTATCGCAATTTGAATCGGGATAATATTGTAACCGACTACTTACGCACTTTTATAGACCCATCTTTTATACATAAAAAGAATCAAAAACCTTCTATGAATAGCTATGTAACTATAATTACGCATTGAGATCTTTCACTTAGTGAATTTCATACTGACACCGAGACAGGTGTAACTAAATAAACCCTACCTTCTAAATAGCTGCCTGAGATAACGCCAGAAGCCACAACCGACAAATGTAAGAACTGACAAATCGCCACATATGAAGATAACATTTGCTAGGTCAGTAATTAGTAGTTACCGAACGACCTGGCAATGGTGATTAAACAAAAACAAAATGAATGGAACGAAGTTTCGTTGACGAAAAAATGCGATAATACAGAGAAGAAATTCCCGAAGTACGACCGAGGGAATACTTTGGGCCAATTAGTTTAGTTTATGAGGAAGTATTTTCTCATTTGTACTCGTATCTCTAAGATACTTTTATTTTGTGCAAAGAATGCTTTGATTGAAAGTGGGCAATAAATCCGAGAGATATCTAGGAGACTAACGACACTCACGAATGAATTTATTCGAACCAGCGGACGACATTTATCATCAACAAGTTTGATTTCTATTGTTGTTATTTTATGTTTTGCTTTTGAAAGTTTTTTTGTTTCGTTTTTATTATCGTGTGTTATATTTAAAACATATTTCTGAATAGATATGGGGAGAAAATGTTCTAGTTCTAGTATCTTATAAATAAATTGAATATGGTGTCTTTACGCAGCTGTACCATGCCTTGTATCTTATGATTGGTAGATACCACCATCGCTAATCGCATTCTATGCTAAGTACGAAATGATTAGTTAATAATACCAAACATTTCCTGTTCTAGTGGTCAGGAATTCTCAAGTAAGAAAACTGCCAGGCAACAAATACTTGAAAAACCAGACCAATTTGAGGAAAACTGAAGTTGCACCATATAATAACAATAAAGATGCATAAATAAGTAATAACACTGCTGTGTGATATTGAAGGCATAAAATATAGGTTTGGACAAGGTTTGCCGGTAGCAAGCAATCCACTTACACTACTTAACAGACATACATACGTAGTTACGTACGTTAAAGTGAGGCGAGTCACGCGACGTCCTAGGAAATTAGCACAAGTGCTCCCGACGGAGCTTCCATCATTCATATTACTTAAACATTTAATCAATTTGCTACGATAATTAATGATATATATGTTAATTGAAAAGCGTCTCTGTGACTATAAATGTGACCCGCCCTTCAGTGGCTATTTTAACACTATAGCTGAACGCTTTATTAAATTGTTTTCTTTATGCGTGTACTATTTATTATTTGAGTAAAATCATACAATATGTCGTATTAAACTTTGGATAAAGAAGTGAGAGTTTAACTCTAGTTACAGTTCCTTTCGATTTGTATTCGTTATTCAAATATCGATTTAGAGTACATCCAGTGATTCCTCAATAGAAGTACAAAAATGATAACAAAAAGCTGCAACGCAACACTACACAACAATGTAAAAAAAAGGAAACCCCGACGGGAACAAACCAGCATACGAGGCATAAACAATTTCAATATACAAACTGGCACGGTTAATATTTTCAATTTTGTTCAGCAAAACAAGAAGTCCTTAATTAAAAGAGGTGTTGTTATTCCAACGAATCTAGTTGCAACGCCCACTTAATTGATTCGACGAAAAAACTATTCGAACGGATATTAAAAAAGTTGACGAGTCAAATAGCAGTTTGTAGGAAAATATAAATTCTGCGAAATAAAAAAATGAAATTAAACGTTTCAAACGCAGTCAAATTGCTCGTTTTTGTAGCTTTACTTCGTTTATATGATTAGAGTCAATTTGAACCGAAAATATATATGTTTTTTTCAGCATTTACAAGTATGTACGTGCCTTTCCAACCAGAGTTATACTATGCTATTTTTGTATCAAACAAGCAACGTGCCATATCTAAGGTCGTATCCACCAATGATACCAACGTACAGCAAAAAAAAACACACCCTAATTATATTATTATATTTCATTATGAAGTAAGTTTAAGAAAGTATTTTGGTACTAGATTCTTCCGTTGTGTAAGAACAGAACCCAGTGGGTACGTTACTGTCAATACGTGATCATTAATTTCTTAAACCAAGATCATGAGAAAGGCACGTCTTGATTTGGCTTAATTTGATTCTGGCAATACAAACCGAAAACTTAGAACCAATATTGAAACGGTACAAATTCCAACTTCCAAAATCGAATTCGCATCACGTTTCGACCCACGTGCTTGAAAACGTTCGAAACGTAAACTATTTTATTGATAACTGAAGGTAAAAGTTCACAGAGTTTACGAAATTTCCAGGATAGGATTCCGTTCCCGTGTTTACATTGAACGATTCGAGTGTAGTTTTGCGCGTTAAGATATTGTCAACATTGTGAAACTCGAAACCAGTTAAGCCGTTGGGATTTTGGAAGTTACTAAGTTGTCTACGAAATTGTTCACTATTTAATACGCTTATCTTAGATTAATTTTATTTGAGTTCAATATGAAATGGCTCTTAAAGTTTCACTGTACAACAAGAACTTTCGTTCGCTGAAAAAGACCAAGAAAAAGACCAGTTGAACTAAAATCTTTGGCTAGCAAAACGTTACGAGTAGTTAAACATTTCTCATTGAGTGGAATACAAATAACATCGACTAATTAACAAGAAAACCGTTAAAAACTAATACTGAACAAGCTATTGTTAAAGTTTAATTAACGTGGTACCCGGCCGATGACCCAAGACGCAATTATTCAGCGAACCAACTCGCTGGCAATAAGCCCTATGAATAATGAATTGCATACTGGTGTATTTATATTCGTTACCAATAAATGGTGTTTCTCCAGTCAAGATTCTTAGCGTGTTAACAGTTTTGTTTAATAATTCAACCAATGCAAAGAGAAAGAAAGAACAATATCATGGAACCATTTTTCAAGGCACGTAAGTCTACTATATTCAGATCTAAAATAAAAGACTTGTACTCATAACCTGTAGAAAGCGAGGATCGCAACTTCAAATTATGAACATTTTTCCAATAAGCAATCACTTAAGCAAGGCATCTGAAAACCGAAACCTACTGTACATACGGAAATGCGCACATAACAATAGGCCCTTTCAAGCAGTCTCAAAGGCCCTCTGCTCAATGTGCTAATCGGCCATTACACGATGACGTCACAACCCCCTAAACGACAAACGGCCGTATCCATCTTTAAGAGTGAGAAGAAACCAAGATTTACATTGGAGTTGAATTTAACTTAATGACGCTATTAATTTCGTACTTTCACCAGATAATTTTAGTCCCTCTTGTTCTTTGTACAATTGTTACAAATTATGATCATTTTAAAGTCGATTTCTCTTGTTCTAATGACTTCGCCGAGGGATAACAGTTCAAACTGTTTTTGGAGGAAGATTCTCTTTGTCTATTTCCGTTTTTGCTTTTTAAATATATCTACACTGTGTCCATTCGTTACGAACGAATCCTATTTGAATGTTGAATGTCGAATGCAATCTCATTCATATGAACCAAATCCGCTTTGCTCTAATCGAGATTGGCTAACAAAACAAACATTCGGACGAGTAAACATCAAAATGTTTACAGTTAATTAATAGGAAATTGAGCGGTTTTTGCGTTGCGTTTATCTGTACTGATATGAGAATATAAGCAACTGTTGTGTTTTGTTTATAACAGGCTCCACAAACGGTGCAGAAGGTGGCTCTTAATTCAATATGAAGATGTCTAGCTATCAGTTCAGCTGTCTAGCTATCAATTCATACGTCCAAGACGTGAGTATGTGTACGATACGAATTGTAATCTAATACTATTTGTGCCCTACGACTTCATCCGCATTTATTCTTTCACTGCTTACTGTTTAAACCTTCCCTTGAATTACGACAAACATCCCAAAGTCGAAATCAGCTAAATCGCGGTTGGGCCGATTTAGCTAGCTGGGGATTTTGGTTTTGAGATGAGTTTTAGCGAGACAAACGAACCACGATTGATTATTATGTACATATTAGAAGAGGAGACTAGACTAGTTCATACTGGATCACATGATACTATAAAGATTTTTCACTAAAAGCAAAACAATATGAAATAAATGTTATATCACAATTTTTCCAAGTAAAAATACCAAATTTTCTACATCCCCTAACTGTTAGATAAATATAAGAAAAATCTCCTAAATGTGCTCTAAAGCTTTGAATAGCATCAAAACATCCAAAAGTCCCAACGAACGTTAAATAGGAACGGACAGAACACGATATTCCTTTTTGGTCGCGAACTAAACTCTCTCGAGTTTTTAACAATACAATATACTGTAGACGTGTCTAAAGGTTAGGTACACTTGACCTTTATACATTTATATTTACCCTTTATTAAAACAGAAGGTTTATAAATAAATAATGTAGTTTCAGTCCATGTACCTGATTTATTTCATATGAAATATGAGAACGAAAATCAAAATCAAAATCAAATGTCTGAAAACCTTAACCACCTTATTTCAAAACCAAATCTTCAATTTTCAATAAACAATTAGCAAAGTTCAAAAGTTATTAAATCCAAAATTCTAATATTTATTCATAGCAAACGAAAATCTTTAATACATTGATAAAATGTTGGCATTTAACCTTGTAAAGAAGTTGTTCTCATTAAATTTTCCTTAAATCCAAACCGGTCGAAGTTTTAAACTGTTCAGTAAGGCATAAACTTGGAGGGTAGATCTCTCCCCAGAAGTATATAATGGCGGGGCGGTCTCGGCTGCGAAGCTTAAGGCGAATATCATTTCTTATTATTATTTAGTCATCTTTTTCCAAAAAAGGTGAAACGCTTTTTCCTCATTGATTTTTGTTTCATGAGTTTCAATTTCAAAATCATTCCGTTTTTTAACTTAAAGCCTGATAATTAAAACCCATTGCAATACCAACTTTACGTGCTTAGCGTTAGCGCATAAAACATGATCTATTCTATAATCCTTGTAATGTTATAAACGGAAAGTTTTGTCAAATCGCTTAAACTTTACTCTCTCATCAAGGCACAACGCGAGTAAAACCGCAGGGAATTTCGAGAATTTTTATACATATGTATAAACCTTTCTCTTGAATCACTCTATCTATTTTAAAAAAGACAGACAGCGGAAAGCGACTCACTTTTCACAAGAAAACCATCTAAAATACAATTATCTCCTTAACAACTAACGAAGCAGTCGTCCGTAGAAAACATAGTTATAATTGAATGTACAACAGAATCAAACCAAGCCGAGTTTACTTAGACGCAGCGTCGTGGATTAATACAGATTATAGTGAGTTTAATTGAGCAAGTAATGAGAGTAACTGGATGGAATAATTTTCATTTTAAAGGCTGCTGGTTCTTAGTATTTACTTCGGAAAAAGTTAGAAAAGTTTTTCTCTAGTGATTCTTAATCCGTCTTCCCAGTGATATGACCATGCCCTGGTAGATAGATAATCATCTAGAATTCTACACAAATAGCGACGTAATGTTGTGATTTTGTATCATTTTGTTTATACTTTTATGGGTTTGATGAAGTCCATTCAATATAACCACGGCCCTCTCTGCCATACCATAGGTCCACAGGACACTACTGCGCTCTCCACATGCTGGAAAATCTGAGAGGGCCTGCATGAAGGATTGTATAAAAAAGTCATTTAAAATCAAGTCAAGCCAGACAGGACGCTGTGCACATAATTTGACGAAATTGAGTAACTCCACCATCCTGTGCACCCTGTGGCACCAATCCATAGAACATATACATCATCTGCTACCCTTATCATTTCCATTCACGATGGTCTTGTTCCGGGCCAGTAAGAGCGCAATCATTGCCACACAGATTCCTGTACCTCCTAACTTCACTCATATCGCCAAGTAGAATATTTAAAATCAAAGTATTTGCATAAACAGTGATACGACAGCCAGACAAGCCCGAGTAGCAACAAACCGTAAAACATTAGCTACGGTGTGAGGTAATCCGATGTGTGTAAGTGGATTGTGACGGCTTCCGAAGCCCTAGTTGCCCTCGCGGCTTAATTCCTTTGTCATTGCAACTCCGCTTATAATTAACTGACGGTTTACCGCAAACATCGTTTTGATATAGTTTCAGCTTGTTAACGTATGTAGAAATATACGAAGCCTTCAGCAACTCGTTAATAAAATAAATAACACTTTTTACATTACTTTTTAGAATTTAGGTGCAAATCAAAATTATATTTGTTAAGCACCGGTTAATATAAAAAGTTCTCTCTGTCTGTGATATATAGCACCCAGTAGGGTCTTCAATTGAAACTTTGAACATGTAAAATGTACCATTTAAATGAAAATATGTACGAAGGAGGTCTTGGAATGTTAACCCTATTCCCAGGGCGTTTCTGAAAGGAACACTTTATCTCAAACTTGAGAACATAAAACATTTTATCCAATTCCAGTTCGTTTTACTCAAAGATTTAAAGTTTATTCACATGAATGTTTAGTATTCAGTCTCACCAACAGGATAAATTGGTGCAACGTGATTGTTTTACATCATCTATTCCTCTTTCAATAGAATACCTTTCAGTTGTATTCCTTGATATATTTCTTGAGGTAACGTCGAAAAAGGCGAACATTGGAGATTGAATTAGCCCACACGTGTGGGTTGGGAACTATTTAGGAATATTAGAGGGTTCACGTAACACAAATCAAATATTAAGCCTTCCCACTCGGCGCGTCGGGCTCGGGTGTGCCCGCATTGGCTTCCTAATTAAAAGCGAGAGGTGGGAGGAATCGCATCAAACATTCACTGTTCCTCGAATACCAACCAATAAATGTATTTCTCTCCACATTCTATCCCCTCCCAAAACATCACCGCCTTTCCGCATCACTTAACATCAATAAATAATAATAACATTTTAACATTACACAATATTTTCACATATATAACATTTACAATTCTAAAACAAGGCCCGTAGAACATTTTCCTCGTAAAATGTATGCATAAAACATTTCGTTGCGCGAATAAAAATATTCAGTTCAATTTTCGCCAAGCACCGAATATTGTTTTTGCACAGACTTCTAAAGTCATCATAAACCAATTTAGGGGAAAATATGACCAAAACGCGAGTCGCAACCCTACCACTGTATTTGGGGGTATAAATTCCTGGTGGGGCCCTTAAGAGCAGTAATGAGCTACGTTTATTGAAGTGCCTGAGCGCCTACATTGGACCTTTCGACTGGAAGGAGTACGAATAATTCATAAGGGAAGTAATGTAAGGACCCTATGGGACACGGAATGCTTGTTGTGGAATACTAAATCGGGAATTTAAGCCAAAATTGTGTTGTTAGGTTGTTTTGGTGAAAACAATCTGAGAGCGGTTTAAAGACGATGGATGTTACTCCACGGCCAAAGTACTGAATTATTTAAAAGTTAAACTATACTACGTGGAATACATACAACATTGAAAAACAGTCTTAGTATCACGATATAGGTACGTACAGACGTCACATAATATACACAAACAGCCACTTATACCTCAAACCTCACAGAAAAAGCTAATAAAGCTATTCGCAATGAGGAAAATGTACTGAAAGTACACATGAAGTAGAGTAAAGCAATTGGTTTAAAACTCTTCAACAAGTCCATTCCCCGCTGGGCTCAGTTCTGATTGCTATGTCCATATTCAAAACTTTATGAGAGTTTGAGTGGCTTGGCTCTCTTGTAATAATATGGTCTAGGAACTCTCAACTAGCAAGATAACGAGCATGATATAGACGCAAGAGTAGTTTCAAATATTTTGCAATGACTTACTTATTTCTACATATTGGACCAAGAGCCCGCGAACCCCAGACCTTCGTTATTTTATAAAAGCTGAAAGTTTGTCAGCGCATGCTCCCACACACAGGTAAGAACGATGGACTATTATGAAGTTTGGGTTATGGTGGCTTTGGCAGGTATACGGTACTAAATGTCAATGGTCGAAAACACCAAGTTGGCCATCGATTTCGATATCACCGTCAAAGGGTGACTTGTACAACTCCTCAAGAGCTTTCAAATGACATAGGTCATGTCACTGTTGAGCATTAGGATCAGCGTCCATGGCATAGGCCAACTCCAATCTTCGGTGGTCGAAAACACCAAGTTGGCCGTCGATTTCGATGTCACCGTCAAAGGGTGACTTGTACAACTTGTCAAGAGCTTTCAAATGACATAGGTCATGTCACTTAGGATCAGCGTCCATAGCATAGGTCAACTCCAATCTTCAATGGTCGAAAACACCAAGTTGGCCGTCGATTTCGATATCACCGTCAAAGGGTGACTTATACAACTTGTCAAGAGCTTTCAAATGATATAGGTCATGTCACTGTTGAGCATTAGGATCAGCGTCCATAGCATAGGTCAACTCCAATCTTCAATGGTCGAAAACACCAAGTTGGCCGTTGATTTCGATATCACCGTCAAAGGGTGACTTGTACAACTCTTCAAGAGCTTTCAAATGACATATGTCATGTCACAAATGACACTTAATTATTTGATGAATTTAGATCGGTATTTTACACACCTTTAGTACCGTATACCTGCCAAAGCCACCATAACCCAAACTTCATAATAGTCCATCGTTCTTACCTGTGTGTGGGAGCATGCGCTGACAAACTTTCAGCTTTTATAAAATGACGAAAGTCTGGGGTTCACGGGCTCTAGGTCTATATGTTCTAGATAAGATGAAAAGAAATATTTCCAATGAGGTTATTGTTGAACTAAAATTAGAAGAGGGAAACTGAATGATCATGAGATATATATGAAAACAATGAAAAGATACTTAATTACTGATTAAAAATGAAGGCTAACAATTCTAAATGTCAAATGATGACAAATGTTGAAGCTTCTGAATTTCCATACAAATATTCCGAAAAATACTATTCCAACAACAAAGATTGTACAACAATGAAAGGATTAAGTTAATACCTAAAACTGAATTTCCAAGCCGATGTGGTCAAAGCGAAGGGCTTATCTCGAGGACCACGCAACGTTCTATAATAACAGCGATGAATTTTCCTTACTTTATTAACCTGTTATTTATGAACAATTCAGGGCGCCCACCTTCCGTCGGGGTAGCCATAAAAATATCCATACACCTTATCTGAGCCATTCTTTTTTTTTCAGCAGGTGACATGAGTGCTGACGTCACAAGCCTACATATAACCGAGTGGCGCTATATCAGTCGAGTTGCTTTGAACCAAACCATTGAGCTGGAATCTACCCTATTAACAGCGAAATACATGAAAATAATATGATAACATTCGTGTGAATTTAACGTTTTATTTGAGATATCAAAGTGTATTTAAACAGGAGCACGGCGGTGTTTACACGGCATCGGTAAATGTAAAGAGTTACGTCGTTTTCCGTTTTCGTTCCATTTAAAGGGACGAAGGCGGTAGGCAAATATTCGATTGTACTTTGCTTTTTGCTCATTTTCTACGTAAAATGTTTTCCTTGAAAACCGACCATTTTTTCCAATTCCATAAGAGGTTTAACCTGCATCTGTTCCTTTCATCTTCACGTGGAGAAAACAGGAAACTTTTCCTGTGAATTCTTCAAAGGGGCTGCGGAGCTCAGTGATGGAACAAACATTATAATCAAACTACGAGACGGCAGACTTGATTCAATTGTTCCTTGGAGTACTGGTAACGTACATAAAGGGGATGATCTGTTTACTGGCACTGTGGACTCGTTACCCGCCTGTATTTGACGGGAAAACAATGTAGCTGAGAGTCATGTTCATCTTAGGTACGAGGATGTAAGTATCAGATATCATCATGTAAATATCCTATAACCCCTATAGTTGTCATATAAACATCCTCAGAACGATTTTTTATATGTATTATTAAAATAATAAAATAAACTACAATTAGCTCTGATTCTGATTCTGTTTAAAAATAAACTTCAAATAGAATTTCAAAAGTTTAATGCCTAAATTAATTTCCAGAATAGCTTCTGAAGAAGTATTATAATAGAAAATTTTCAATTATCTCGAGCACTAAACCCTAATTCAATTCTATTTCAGTCGCGAAAACCAATTACAGTCAAAGCTTACAAGCACTAGACAAAAACAATCGCGGCAATACCAAAATTATGTTCAAACGGCAAAACAATAGTGCTCATAACAGATAAACGATTCAATATGAAAATCAATTAAACATCGGGTCACCGGAGAGCGCGAGCTGGGTAACAAACAACTAACAACGTAACCCAATTCTGTGAGCACAGATCACGGACCACTGGTTTGGCAACGTTCTACTAATGCGCTCGTACCACTATTCATCTGGGATCATAGTGTTCATAATGATTGTACAAATGAAGCTTTCAATTGTTGGCTTTTCAGATCCGATGGTTTAAAAGAATGGAAAGTAATAGCCTGTAATGTCCCACTGCTGGCCAAAGGTCACTCATCTCACTAAGAAGATATTAGTACAGTGAGGAGTCTAATTTTAAATGAAACGAAAAAATTACAAAGTAGGTTTACGCATCGATAAAGATAGGAGTCAACAAACCAGAGTAAAAAAAAATACTGCTAGGAATATACTGCAACAGAGACCAGAAGTCTTCTAGAAAAGTCTCACGTTTTATATTAAAAATATCGCACAAAATATTCCAGTCTTAACTAAAAATAAAAAGAACCAGCCAATACCTACTAGCCAACAGAGACTACTAACAAGAACAAGCTTTCTATAAAGCTCACGGCAAATGCAAACTTTATTTCAAGGAAGTACTAAAATCCTTTAAAAGATCTCTCGTTTCCTCTCAACATACGGCTCATATTTATCCCGATGTTGTCGTAAATTCTTACCTCAAAGGAGACCACTCTTATTGTTCCTCTTTAGTCTACATTGTTGGTCGTGATATTGTACAAGTTTTTACAGCTTTACTGATGTTTTTACTGACTAGCACGTGTGTGCCATACATATACGATGCATGTGAAGTTGTAGAATTAAATCACGTAGAAATGTAATAATAGGAGTTACAAACGAGATGGCTTTGAGACACAAGGATTTTGTCAATCAATCAAGGATTTTGAAAAAGGGAGTGAACTTTTGAAATGGAGACAAAAGATCTATCGGACAATATGATTTTTTTGTTGAACTGAAAAAGTTTCGTTCGAAAAATATTTTTTGAAACAGAAACGTTACATATCAATTTCGTTACAAATGAGAACCCAAAGTATCAATAAATAAAATAAATCTATTGGGAGATAAAAATGTTTTGTTTAGCGACAAATGGGTAATCCGGACAAATCACCGGATCTAAAGTTGCACGAAATATCCTTTACTCGGTCGGTGTGTTGGGATTGTATCATTGGACCCTATAGATATATTTTCCCCCCTATTTAGAACGAATCAAATAACGTCGTTTGAGATGAATGAATACTGATAGAAAACGGTTATTCAGATTCTTAGAATACCTATTGAAGCAAAACTAATTAAAGGTCTGTGAGATAAAAAAGTGCAAAATATATCTTGTTCGCTGATGTGTGTAGTGCTGTGACAAATATTTGGCGTAAATACCGACTAAAAATATGTTCATAATATTAGTCAACAAATTGTATTAAAAAAATCTTGACAACGCAAACTATAGTAAGCATAGTAATGGTAGAACAAAATAACCACTAAGCATTTCTGACCTACCAAATAAAAGTAAAAAGTGACAGCATCAACATTCGTTCCATTTTCCCAACACGTAGCAAATCTCTTGCAATTTAGTCAACATTTTATCCAGCACTTTGAACTGGCAACATTATTTCCTATCTCGCACGAAATCCGTAGAGATCAACCTTTCCAGTGATGTTAAATGTGACGTCACGGGAGCGCCGGCGGTTGTTGTTCCTGTCAATTTCCTCGGCGGAACTGGGTGTTGCAGATGTGCAACCTTTTTGCATGAAAGCTCATTTGTGTTTGTTTATGTAAAGACAACAATGTAGGGAGAAATTGGCTTTGGAGTAAATAAACTTTATCGATTTTATTGTCTAATTGTTTTACTGTAATACTGTCGCAGAGACGTCCTTTAAATCGACACTTGACTAATTGACAAAATTACGTAACAGATTATAATGTCAAAATCACTCATTAAATTTAAATCTCTAATAAGAAAGCATTTGACATTTCCAAGTAAGGGCTTAGAACAAATCTAATAATCAATTAACTAAGTCATTAAAATCCAAATTAATAATTACGTAGCAAAAAACAAACGTTCTGTCTTCAAATCATTGCAAAACGATTTGTTCCACAGAGTATATAATACTGCTGATATTAGAATCGTAAATAAAATTAATGCGATCAGAAGGAAATTGATTTCACGGAATTGCCTTCTGAGATTTCAAATGTTAATATATAGACTCGGCGGTATAATATACTGCGGAGATAATTACCTGTATCGTATTGCGGATTTGTAAGCTTCATTTCATACAAATTATTTTTTGTAATTTATGATTTGTTTTAATAGAATAGAATAAATATTGAGCAGCAGGCATTGGGTAACAATCGCAACTCTTAGTAAAGCATTCATTTGGGAATTATTTAAATCATTTACTTTAATAATGGAACAGAAAAACAAAAGCTTATTTTGGCCCCTATCCGACAGAAATGACAGCGTCAAAAATGATTGTTACTATAGGACGAAGGCTCCGCAAACCACTGAAAAGGACATTTCGATTCTACCTTTGTCCCCGAAATGTCAAATTGACCTAAAAGCGGAGGAAATAAGTATTTTCTACGGAGAGACCGAAATATTGACTTATGATAAGGCAATATTTGTCAATGGGGGTCGAGAGACGCTTCCGCGGCTGATGTGGACTTTACCACGGGAAATGAGAATCAATTTGGATTCTTCGGGATCACCGGGTATTGTCGGCTCAACACTGGCTCAGATGTTTTGTTAGAGAAAGATTTGCTGATCAATATTTGTTGATGTTTCATGGAAGGCGATTTCAATATAAAGAAAATTACAATGTTTAGTGAATATTGTGAATAGTAAACTGTAGTATTTTTGGTTTTTCTAAAAACGGTTGCTATAAATCAACCTGAGAATGTGTTCGTCACGCTCGAGTCGCCGTCACCTGACTGTCACACGACACGTCTCAACGTCATACACGTCTTGACAGTTGAAACCGTTTGACAGAAGAGTTATTTTATGGAAATCTTAATATAATAAAGATGAAGAATTTGATTTTTTTAAAATATTTTTCCTTTGTTTGAATGCGCTCTCTCAGACCTCAGAAACCGATTTGAATAGTTATTTTTGTAATAGCCACATTAAAGGGAAAGGTTATAGGCTTTTATCTCGAAATTTACCATTCCTTATTTTGATATATTTTATTTATACATATTTACAAGTTAATTAACCCATATATTGCCACGACAAATCGTATAGACCTGACGTGCCGCAATGACGTCACACGACAACAAATAATATGATCATCACAATAGTGGAACAAACTCCGGCTTATCCCACCAACGATCCCGATTTATCCCTAATCTAAAGGGATTGCGACACGATCTAAAACATGTTTTATTTACTCGGCATTTAGGGCGGATTGCACAACAACTTTTAAATCTATTTAGTACCTAAGTTTAAGAAGAAACAAACGCTATTTGTTCAAATTGTATTTTATATCGAATAGAACACTATTTAAAACGAATGTCATTTATTTTATTCTTGTTCTCTGTTTTGTTCAACCTTTGTTTGTGCAACCCGTCCTTAGGTCTTTATTTGTCGTTCGGATTTGAACCAATAAGTGACGGGTATAAATTCGGAATTTGATTAGCAAGTAGAAAACTGACGCCAACTTTGATTCGTTCCCTTTACTGCCGATTTCGACATTTTGGAGGAATTGCCAAATTCCTGTTTAAATAAGAACTACTTAATGTTTCGGGTGTAATAACGTCAAAAGGATAAGGGATTTCAAATTCATAAACCAACGTAGTGAACTTCATTGGATTGTGTTTTTTTAACCGACTTCAAACACCGAAGGCGGAGGTTCTCAACTCGGCCGGTATATTTTTTAGTTTCAGAGTTTGCTATATTTATTATTGTTCTGTTTACTTCCCAAATATAAATAAACTAGCGACCCGCCCTCGCTTCGCTTCGGGTAATCAAGATTTCATGTAGGAAAATCGGGATAAAACATTGCGTGTCTCCCGCAGGAATATACACAATCAAAATTTCAAGTGGGAAATTGGGGATAAAATATTACATGTCTCCCGCGAGTATATACAATCAAGGTTTCATGTGAGGAAGAATTCGGGATAATACCTACATAGCACGTCTTCGTCGTTCGTAGTTCGTAGGTAGGTACCTATATCCCCGCGCGCTTTGACCGTACGAAACAGTAAGTAGCCATAAGAGACCCGCCATCGAGCATTACTATTTTGTAAGCAGCGCCCCGTGGTTTTACCCGCGTTGTGGCCGTTCCCGTGGGAATTTCGGGATTTTTTTTACATAAAAACCTTCCTCTTGAATCACTCTACCTATTACAAAAAACCGCATCAGAATCCGTTGCGTAATTTTAAAGATTTAAGCATACAGACAAACAGACACGAAACAGAGACGACTTTATTTTATACTATGTAGTGATATTTCTCATCATAACTCTGAAACTAACTGTCCGATTTTAATAATTTAAAGAGGTACACAAAGAAACATGAAATCGGGATAAAACATTGCGTGTCTCCCGCAGGAATATACACAATCAAAATTTCAAGTGGGAAATTGGGGATAAAATATTACATGTCTCGCGCGAGTATATATGTATACACAATCAAGATTTCATGTGAGGAAGAATTCGGGATAATACCTACATAGCACGTCTTCGTCGTTCGTAGTTCGTAGGTAGGTACCTATATCCCCGCGCGCTTTGACCGCACGAAACAGTAAGTATATAGCCATAAGAGACCCGCCATCGAGCATTACTATTTTGTAAGCAGCGCCCCGCGGTTTTACCCGCGTTGTGGCCGTTCCCGTGGGAATTTTGGGAATTTTTTTACATAAAAACCTTCCTCTTGAATCACTCTACCTATTACAAAAAAACCGCATCAAAATCCGTTGCGTAATTTTAAAGATTTAAGCATACAGACAAACAGACACGAAACAGAGACGACTTTATTTTATACTATGTAGTGATATTTCTCATCATAACTCTGAAACTAACTGTCCGATTTTAATAATTTAAAGAGGTATACACGGAAACATAATTAACCTTGATTGTAGAGCCATTTATTTTGATGTAGATTCATATCATCATATGAATATCATCAACTTAAAATGACACTCCTTTTTTAACTAATTAATTTTAACTTAAAACGGTTATTGTGTCTTAACTATAATAGTTAGACATATGCCCTCGCGAACTTATTTGTTCGCAATGATATGTACTTTGATTGTGTAGAACATTGTTTTTGTGTATCATCAATAGATTTAGTAGCGCACGCCAATAACCAATTTTTTTAGGCATGTTTTTCATACCTTGGGTTACATATACCCGCGTTGTGCCCGTTCCCGTGGGAATTTCGGGAATAAATATAGCCTATGTCACTCAGGGATAGTGTAGCTTTCGAATGGTGAAAGAATTTTTTAATTCGGTGCAGTAGTTTCAGAGCCTATTCGAAACAAACAAACAAACAAAAAATCAAACCTTTCCTCTTTATAATATTAGTATAGATAAACTTCAAATACTTACCTACAAGTTGGCAATTTTTTTATCATTAAAATATAGTTCAAGTCGATTTATAACATACCTGGAACAATAAAACATTGGTTAATACACACACACACATATACAAACTACAACACACAAAGAACGCTTGTAGAAAACGTATAAAAGAAAAAAAAGGGTACGAAATCGCGACAATCACCAAATAACATAAACTCAAACGTGAAAATAGAAAATAACAGTACAAATAAAAAGGAACTACATACTAAAACTCGGTGTAGTACAGTAGCATATTTCGCTGAATAGTTTCGTCGAGAATTAGTGGGTCCTTTTGACCCCGCCCGGGTACGGGGTTTCGATTAATTCAACCGATAGGTTTGGTGTTCAAACTTTGTAAAATTTGACGACAAAGGACCCGTCCCCGACGAACTATGTATAAGTAAAAGGATTCTTTATCATATCCCAAACGAAATTGTGCTCCTTACTGGATTAATGTATCTGACACGTGTACTGCGGGGTTAAGGATTTTTCTGTCGATAAAATATATAAGGATTCGGATGAAACTTTACAGTAATATAGGTTATACATCAGAATAATATATGGGATACATTTTATCCCGAAATTCCCGCAGGAACGGGTAGCACCGCGGAGCGTGGCTAAATAAAATAATAATAAATATACCCCGGATAAACTCACATACGGTTAATTAGACCCAAACTAAGCTGTAAGCTTGTATTATAGAAACTGATACTTTTACATATACATAACTAGCAGCGCCCCGCGGTTTTACCCGCGTTGTGCCCGTTCCCGTGGGAATTTCGGGATTTTTTTTACATAAAAACCTTCCTCTTGAATCACTCTACCTATTACAAAAAACCGCATCAAAATCCGTTGCGTAATTTTAAAGATTTAAGCATATAGACAAACAGACAAACAGACAAACAGAAGACAAACAGACGCGACTTTGTTTTATACTATGTAGTGATGCAAATACTTTATAAGAATATATGAACGCACTATTGAAGGGATTTAAAACATAATCAGATATTAAAGAAACCAATCATAATAAGCTATCCATAAGCTTGTGACTATTATGTGGTTGTATCATTATATTTATCATGAAAAAGTATATTGCGAGAGTATCATAAAGGAAATGTATACAAAAGTAGGCTGGAAAGCACGTAATGAATACCTGCCACAGAGATACTTCATACAAAGATAATGTCAAAAACATTATATTTATTGCGACAAAGAAAATATGTAAGGAACCCCGTGATCCCAAAATAATTGCGTCTCTAAAATTATTACCCACCTTAATACAAACGACGTAATACCAAAATTTTAAATTATTCACGGCACAAAAACTCAGGTGTGATACTGACCTAAAACAGCTTCCTCCCGACCCATTTAAATTGTACATCAAAAACACATTCCAAACTCGACTTTACATCCCATACAATAAGGTGCACACGCATTTGAATAAATTTAAATCCTACGAACGTCACGAATCCATACCAAATACAATCTTAGCGCCTTAGAAATAAAGGTGATGTATTTGCAATACAGATTCGAGCTTTCAAAGCAGGATTAAGGCATTAATTAACATTTTCACATGTATAGTCGGGTAATGGAGTTTCATTACGTAAATTAATGAGCCTCCTCAGTGCGAACAGCGACTGGAACGAGTGCATTAGCTAATTTGTATTCCAGTATCGGAGAAACTTTCACGTGTTTAGAGTTAAATACTACGTACATTAAGGAGATTATAGTAATCCTGAACTATCAACTTAATAAAATAATAATAAATATATAAATATTATTAATATAAAATAATAATAAATATAATAAAATAATATTAATAGTGTTTTGTTTGGATGCTACTCAGTATTCAGTACGAAACAAACACATTAAATAAATTATAGAACATTTGGCATGCGCATTGAGAGCTCTCGTACAAAACGTTATATTTAAATAAAATTTAAAAAAACTACGTTTAAAAAAACCGACTTCAAAACTAAAAAGCAAAAAATAACTCTATAATCATAATATGAGTACTACTAAGGTAGTAATAATTATTAATTATATACTAGTATTGTTATTTTTGGAGTCGGTGACAGCCAAGAAAAAACTAATTATTCAATCAAAAATTGTTAAGCTATGCTCGCGTTATAGTTACGAGTATACCTTACCCGAACCTTATTGCGAACATCCAGCGGAGAGAGGAATTTATTTTCATAAGCTTCTCTCTCTCCGTCTCTCTCTCTCTCTCTCTTTCTCTCTCTCTCTTTCTCTCTCTCTCTCTTTCTCTCTCTTTCACCCACACACACAATCTCACTTGGCTGTCACCGACTCCAAAAATAACAATACTAGTATATAATTAATAATTATTACTACCTTAGTAGTACTCATATTATGATTATAGAGTTATTTTTTGCTTTTTAGTTTTGAAGTCGGTTTTTTTAAACGTAGTTTTTTTAAATTTTATTTTTTACTTTTTAGTGTCTACTCTCTTTGTTTGTTAGTTAATTAGCTTCTTAATTCAATAACTCTTGGTAATGTTTTAACAGTGAATTAATTATTTTTTCTTTCCTATTGATTCGAACAGCGCGTGCAGCGGTTTGTTTAACTCGCCCGCTGCATATTTCGTACTTTTTAATTTGTCGTTAAATTTAAACGGACGGTCCAATTTTAATAATTTAAAAAGGTATCGAAAGTCACTTTCCTGAACTTGATTGTAGATGTATTTATTTTGATATATATATTGATATCATCACGCGAATATCACAAGCTAACTATTGCAGTAGTTTTTAAATTGAAGAAATTTAACTAGAAGTGGTAATTGTACGTAAACTATAATAGATAGGCATATACCGTCGCGGGTTTAATTGTGCAAAATAATGAGTACTTTAAACGTGTAGAACATTGTTTTTATGTATCATCTATAGTTTTCGCAGCGCACGCGACATAAGCACGCCGATAAGTGATTTTTGCTATACCCTCCGTTACATTATTTAAATTTTAGTTAGGTTCCCGAAGGAAATTTGGGATAAAACTTTAAACGGGACCAATGGGAATGTCTACAGCATCGAACAAAAAAAGAATCATGTAAATCGGATGAGAAACCCCAGAGTAATCGGTGTACATACATAAAACAAAAAAAAAAAAAAAAAAAAAATATACCCACCGAATTGATAACCTCCTCCTTCGGTTTTTGAAGTCGGTTAATAACATAAAATAAAATGTAACTTCATCTTTGTGAATTCAAAAGGTTTAATAAAAGTACTACATCTACACCGTAGCAATGTGCTACGAAGTCATTACGTTTGCTACGCACGTAGAAAAATAAGTGCTACGCCGTAGCCACTTCACTTGAAGATGATTTTCTTGATAGGGGCCGATATTTGCTAAGATTATTTTTATCGGAGTATAAAGAAAGAGCGTAAAAAGAATGTAAAATAAAAACTGTTAAAATAACACAGTGCTTAAATTAGGATCGTTTATGGTTATTTAAGTTTAGGACTTTCAAGTTTTAGGAGTGTCTGAAGACACAAAAATGATTGTCCTTGGAAAAATAAATACAGATAAGAATATAAAATTAGGATTGTTCATATAATGTCGAATAGTTAATACAATTTCTTTTAGACGGGATAATACCAGCTTATTGAAACTGACAAATAACAATATACCCAAACAAGTAACGCACAATGTTAGTTCCATTATGTAAATTAAACGCGATTGTTTGCACGACACGCCGCCACGTGGAGCTTTCAATAAAATTCCAATCCACTCCGCTCGAGTCTAAATATATTTAACTAACAATCACCTTGTTTGCTCCCATTGATACTTTATTGAGGGAAAATATTTAAATAACGAAGATACGACGCTATAACAACGTTCACTTAAGATGGAAGTGTTTCACGAAAATATTTTGATACAATATTTTTTTGTGGTTATTCTTTGTATTTTAGTTTATTTTTATAAGAGCATCGTTAACGTAAAGCCATTGTTTTCATTAAGATAAGTCCGTACATTGCTGAGTCATCTCTGTATTTTATGGCCAGTTCAACTACTCTCATTACGTCTGGGTAAAGTGAGTATGAGCTTGAAGAACGGTGTATATCTTACAGTTTAGTATCATACGACATTTGAAACAACGCTTAGATTTACAAAAGCAACATTATACCACAATTATTTGAAACACAGTGAATGTTAAAAAGAAAATAATCGGCATGAATGTATATTGCTAATTACCACTTTATTTTCACTTTATGCCCAACAGTTGGATTATATTTATTGAAATTATCAGTAATTAAATCAATAACCAGCCCTTGCAGATAGACAATTCCAATAGTTATGTAAATTAGGGAATAATTCAATTAACAACTATTATTATTCAGATATCAGTCTTCACACACAATTCCTTCCTCTACGAAACAATTAATTTGGAGCACATCCACCATAAAGCGGCCATTACATTATGAACAGAGAAAGGCAAAAACTCCAGCATAATATACTTCAGTTAAGAGAAGATACTGATTAATAGCTGGACGGGAACATCCTATTAGCAGTTAATCAAAGAAACCAGAAGGCGAAAAGTTAATTAGGTATTGGACATAGGCCCTGACGTGATATATTGGAGGACAAGATAAAGGTTTCCAGACTACTCGAACTCACTGAAAGGAAACTCACTGAACTGAACAATTTGAATATCTTGAAGCTTTCGGACGATGAACTGGGTATTCATTTATTTGGGCACATGTGGTAACATTGAAATGGTTATTGTTATTTCTGTCTAGTGATTTTATATATGATTATCATGGGAAATCCTTCCCAGAAACTTGGCTGGTTGATAAGAACCCTAGTTCAAATGAGACACGAAATATAATTAACTCATAATTTGTCGGTCCCGGTTGTTTCAATGATAAGTTTGAATGATTAGTTTGTAGACATTGAATTAGACCGTATCGGAGGCTTTAAGACGATCTAAAAACTTCGACACCAGAGTTGGCCACCAACCTACTAAAACTTTTATTACTAAAACTAGCAGCGCCCCGCGGTTTTACCCGCGTTGTGCCCGTTCCCGTGGGAATTTCGGGATAAAATGTAGCCTATAGCCTTCCTCGATAAATAGACTATCTAACAGTGAAAAAATTATTCAAATCGGTTCAGTAGTTTCTGAGATTAGCGCGTTTAAACAAACAAACAAACAAACAAACCAACAAACAAACAAAAAAACAAACAAACAAACAAACTCTTCAGCTTTATAATATTAGTATAGATTAAAAGATAAAAGTCTGTGTGTGTAACAAATTGAAAATGTAACGAATATCATCAACGATCATCAACATCTTTACTACATTAGTTACTAAAGCAATAGGAATCCCCTAAAAGGAAAAAACATAACTGCATTGATAGGATGCCATCCAAAATATACCTACACTTCCTATCAACATCAAATCCCAGCCACGCTTCTTACAAACGTTGCACAACCCAGACTTTCTGGTCACGTTCAACATCCACTCTAATGAACTTATGAACGTTACAGTTTACATGCTATCGTGTGAAACTATTTGTGGAATACAGAAATTGTGTGTGAATGCATGGAGAGCAAAGGAAACGTTAATGTATCAGAATCATCTAACGGAACAAGACAAGATAGAATAATTTGGAATAAAGGTAAGCGCAGATGATGATAAAATGAATGAATGCTTGTAATAAAATTTAAAAAAACTACGTTTAAAAAAACCGACTTCAAAACTAAAAAGCAAAAAATAACTCTATAATCATATTGTGAGTACTACTAAGGTAGTAATAATTATTAATTATATACTAGTATTGTTATTTTTGGAGTCGGTGACAGCCAAGAAAGAACTAATTATTTCAAAATTGTTAAGCTATGCTCGCGTTATAGTTATACCTTACCCGAACCTTATTGCGAACATCCAGCGGAGAGAGGAATTTATTTTCATAAGCTTCTCTCTCTCCGCCTCTCTCTCTCTCTCTCTCATCCACACACACAATCTCACTAGGCTGTCACCGACTCCAAAAATAACAATACTAGTATATAATTAATAATTATTACTACCTTAGTAGTACTCACAATATGATTATAGAGTTATTTTTTGCTTTTTAGTTTTGAAGTCGGTTTTTTTAAACGTAGTTTTTTTAAATTTTATTTTTTACTTTTTAGTGTCTACTCTCTTTGTTTGTTAGTTAATTAGCTTCTTAATTCAATAACTCTTGGTAATGTTTTATTTTAACAGTGAATTACTTATTTTCAATTGATTCGCGCTTTGAGCGATTGAACAGCGCGTGCAGCGGTTTGTTTAACCCGCCCGCTGCATATTTCGTACTTTTTAATTTGTCGTTAAATTTAAACGGACGGTCCAATTTTAATAATTTGAAAAGGTATTGAAAGTCACTTTCCTGAACTTGATTGTAGATGTATTTATTTTGATATATATTAATATCATCACGCGAATATCACAAGCTAACTATTGCAGTAGTTTTTAAATTGAAGAAATTTAACTAGAAGTGGTAATTGTACGTAAACTATAATAGATAGGCATATACCGTCGCGGGTTTAATTGTGCAGAATAATGAGTACTTTAAACGTGTAGAACATTGTTTTTATGTATCATCTATAGTTTTCGCAGCGCACGCGACATAAGCACGCCGATAAGTGATTTTTGCTATACCCTCCGTTACATTATTTAAATTTTAGTTAGGTTCCCGAAGGAAATTTAGGATAAAACTTTAAACGGGACCAATGGGAATGTCTACAGCATCGAACAAAAAAAGAATCATGTAAATCGGATGAGAAACCCCAGAGTAATCGGTGTACATACATAAAACAAAAAAAAAAAAACAAAAAAAAAAATATACCCACCGAATTGATAACCTCCTCCTTCGGTTTTTGAAGTCGGTTAAAAAAAAACAAAAAAAAAAATATACCCACCGAATTGATAACCTCCTCCTTCGGTTTTTGAAGTCGGTTAAAAAGAAACGGCTCATTAACAATGTTGCCTAGTATTTAACTCGACCGCCATTTTATTCGACCACTAGCAGCGCCCCGCGGTATTACCCGCGTTGTTCCCGTTCCCGTGGGAATTTCGGAATGAAAAGTAGCCTATAACCTTCCCGTTGAATGTGGCTATCCATTACAAAAAGAATTTTTCAAATCGGTTCAGTAGTTTCTGAGATTAGCGCGTTTAAACAAACAAACAAACAAACAAACAAACAAACAAACAAACAAACAAAACAAACTCTTCAGCTTTATAATATTAGTATAGATTACAATATCACCTAGTATTTAACTCAACTGAAACGGTTGGGTTGGCTATACTTGTCAACCATTTTGAGTAATGTAGCTAACAGGTGTTTGACCCAATTTCAGCACAAGGGCCGGCGAGCGGTTCTTCGATAGTTCGGGCTCTTGTCCTTTATACGCGACGTTTATTTATACAACAGTGATATGTAAACAGGCACCGTTTACATCTAATAAGCGAAGATAGTTACAAAGCACTTAACCAATTGAAGGAACTGTAATGAATCCCGACACCGTTCAAAATAGCCGAGGCCACGTAATCCTCATAATTGGTTACTTAAACCGGTGCCGGGCGGATAATACCGGCTACATCCGGTTCGATCCGCACCTAATAGGTAACTCGGGACTAATGGTGACGCTGGGTTTTACTTAAAATTAAGTGCTAAGGTGAATTCGGGATGCGATGGCCAGATTAGATGGATCTCTCTCCCGGCATAATTTAGTGATACCTTTTTGTGATGTGAATTCTATTTGGGTTAAGTACAGCCTTAACTAAATCGTGATTTCCTTGAGAGGCTGCAATACAATTTATTTTGCGGTTCCCATTTCTTTACAAAATTAAGGGATCGAAGAGAAACCTTTGAATCGTATAAATATTGAAAAGTCTTAAACGTTTCTGCGTGTATTCTAGAGCATTTTTTTCCTTATGTTATATTTATTTGCGGGGTAACAGATCGTTGTGAGCCTTATGACTTGTGCGATAAGGTCCAATAAATCGTGGGGCTCGGAAACACGGGTGAGCGCGCTCCAGTGGAGCGGAGCGGTGCTGCCCTCTGGTATTGTTTTACCTCAACGTTGCAATATATTAAAGTAGAATTCACGTTGCGACAACAGTTGTCGCTCGCACTATTCAATATTAATTGACCAACGTTCGTTGTAACATCGAGCTACAGTTAATAAATTTGTACAATTTTAACTATAATGAGGATTTATTTATACATAGCCAAAGTTTTACAAAATAGTCATCATTCTACGAATTAATTGTCTAAACTTGATAATACTTGTCCGTAGCGATTTTCCGCAGACATCATCTATCTATAATAAAACTGAAAAGTTTGTATTTTCAATTTTTGCTTTTTGTTTGAACGCGCTTATCTCAGGAACTAACAGTCCGATTTGAATAATTATTTTTGTAATTGATAGTTACAGTCAACGGGAAGGTTATAGACTATTTTTTATCCCGTAACTCCCACGGGCCCGGGCTCAACGTGGGGAAAAAACTTTACAGTTATAAAGGTTATACTGGCGATATACTTTATCCCGAAATTCTCGCGGGAACAGGTACAATGCGGGTGAAACCGCGGGGCGCGGCTAGTAATTTATAAAGAAAGACATCATCCGCGAGCCATTTCCAGCTTGAAACGACAGCCAAAAAAAAAGTTCCCCGTTCTAATGCAGCGGTGTGAAAACCACCACGTGTTTGCACTACAAAAGAAATCTATTCCTACAAATTGGACGGCATTAACAGTCAAGTATCGACTTAATTAGATCCCACTGTAGGGTACGGTTCATTCTCTGTGATTATAGGTAGAACCACACGGTAGCAAAACGGAACAAAACAACATAATGGTACAATAAAAATGTGTAACATCAGACTGAAAATACTTCCTTTATTTTCATAATAAGAGGAAAATGTAAAATAAAAGCGAAGTGAATAAGTAAACGTAGTTCTTAGACGACTTAGTGGAGGCTCTCAATTCGTCTCAAATGATGTTTTTTGTGTAGTGGAAGTTTAGAATTTGGATGAATAGCCGGACCTTAGACGGATTTGTTTGTTTTAACGCGATAACCTCAGAAACTACCAGTCCTATTTGAATAAAAACTTTTTTCGTTGATAGACACATTCAATGGAAAGATAAAAAGATTAATTTTGTATCCCGAAATTACCACGGGAACGGGCACAACGCGGGTAAAACTGCGGGTCGATGCTAGTTTCATATAATTGTTATTCAATGACATCGCACTGTTTAGTAGTTACCTAGCCTTGTTAGTCACTATAGACCTGACAAGACCTAATTATTAAGCCAATTAAGAACAATCACAGTCCACACTATCTTGGCTTCTTAATAAGTCCGTTAATAAGTGCTATTGACAATAACTATTGTGCTCATTAGTGGTTATGGTCGCGTCAATTTGTTACGCCATTAATTTATAGTTTATTAAACATAAAGTTGTGATTAATAGCTTCGTTTGTATGTATTAAGCAAAACAATGTTTTGCGTAACACAACTTTTTGTCGACTCAACCATAATATAAATAAATCTCATAATCCGGTAACACATTTAAATCCTCTCTTTAAATACAGCAAAAACCTTTCATTGGTACTTCCAGCGGCTAACTTTGTCCAACATTACAACTGAAAACAAAGTGCCTCGTAAGCATTTTATATGCGGGGCTCGCACACTCAACGACCCAACAAATAAAAACCACCTTCACACAAAATAATAAAGCTCAGTTTGCTGTAGCACGAGGCGATCATTAGGGATGCCTTGATTAGTCGGCTGACGGTTCGTCCTTGCCCTGTTTTGCGCTTTTGTTAACCCTAATAATAACTGATAACAGCCAAATGATTCCGAGACTTAACACCTAATGAATAAGGTTCGAAATTAAATTGGTTGCGCGAACTTTGGAGGCTTACGTAGAGTGTACTCTTGGATCGTAACAAAGGTAGAATCTCAGCGAAAATGGAACGGAGCTAATATTTAAATTTAAGATAACACGCATCGCTTTATACTGTTCATAACCAGTTCGTTCCTTACTTAATTTAAAATGAGATTTTTCCAAACGTTCTGCCTCATTAATGCAAATATTTAAAGTATCTTTCAGCAGAAGATAAGAAGAAAGGTTATATTAAAAACTTTTAATATTATGGATGCATTAAAATTTACGTTTATTATAACGGTTTGAAAAGTCAAATTACTGTGTAGGAGGAATCGTTATGACCACGATTTTTATCGTTAGTAGAAGTATTGAAAAAGTTAATCGAATTATTAAAAGTGTTGGGAAAATCTTTAAAAAAATTTCTGATAAAGCTATTAAAACATAGACCAAAAACTAATATCGAAAGGTTATAGGCAAGACGCTAGTTAACTATATATATATAAAGTAAAGTTTTAGGATGAAGCTTGTTGTTCTAGAAACGTTTAAAACCCAAGTGAATGCTCTAGTAGTGCATAGTCAGAGATTCAACTAATCCGTTGAACCAATGAACTGAAGTAGATAGACAATATTCACAGTAAAACAATACGTATAGACGAAACGTACCGAGTAAGATGACAACTGCATTCGTCTCAATAACTCGATTCAAAGTTACCGATTCAATTCTGAATTTGAACGTATCTGATTTTAAATTTATGAGAGAAACACGTTTGTCTCATTTGATTGTAGACGTTTGGAAAAATATGGGAACAGTTATTTGAAAGACATATTTACTTCATAAGTTCTTGTTAAAAACTTCGCATGTTAAAAAGTTAATAGGAAAATTCATAAAGACCCTTTTAGTTTACTAACAATTCTATTCGCCTTATCTACTATCAAATATTCCAACAGTGTCTACTTCCATGTATATCACACAAGTTACGCTACCATAATTTCCCAAACACACCGCACACTTCACACCCTAATAAAAATCATAAAAGAAAAGGGCCTATAATTTTTTCTACTTGAATATGGAAGGCTTTCTTATCCATATCCAAGGGCTAAACGTTACGTATGGCATCCATTATGTCAAAAGCAATGCAGGCCACATAAACAGTACCAATTTGGACCGATAATAAAACTAAGAATAACGTACAATATAGAGGAAAACTTTTTTAACGAAAACTGTTCGACAAAGTACGTATAGCATAGCTACTAGTACCGCCTCGCGGTTTCACCCGCAGTGCTTTCGTTCCCGTTTGAATTTCGAGATGAAACATAGCCTATAACATTCCCGTTGAATATGGCTAACCGTCACAAAAATAATTAATCAAATCAAATTGGTATTATCTGAGATAAGCGCGTTCAAACAAACAAACACTTCAGCTTTATCTATCTACTAGCAGCGCCCCGCGGTTTTACCCGCGTTGTGCCCGTTCCCGTGGGAATTTCGGGATAAAATGTAGCCTATAGCCTTCCTCGATAAATAGACTATCTAACAGTGAAAGAATTATTCAAATCGGTTCAGTAGTTTCTGAGATTAGCGCGTTTAAACAAACAAACAAACAAACAAACAAACAAACAAAACAAACTCTTCAGCTTTATAATATTAGTATAGATAATATAAAAATGAATCGCAAAATGTGTTGGTAAGCGCATAACTTCAGAACGACTGCACCAAATTGGATGATTATTTTTTTAATGTGTTCCTTATTGTCCGGACAAGGTTTTTATAAAAGAAAAATAAGGAATAAAAATCTCTAAATTCCTACGGTATCGGGGGCACTGCGGGTGAAACCGCGGGGCACAGCTAGTTATAACATAAATATATTAGCGTAATAGTATATATTTCTGTCATGCGACATATTAAATAACAACGAAACATGTGGTACTCATAACAAAGAGGAAGTTCAAATTTATCCATACCTATTTTCAGAATATTAATTTTGTACTATAAAAAGCTACGTCGTTTATATAGAGCTTGATTTATTGCATGCCTTCTAACAATAGTGTTGTTGATAGTGGATTTTGTACAATGTAGCATTAACACACGAAGTCAAAGTCCACCAAGCCACAATATTATGGTGAATGAATTAAAGGACCGTAGGCGATTCAATTGTATTTTTAATTATCAGTCATTTTAAGGTCATACTAGTCCATATACCCGATCTGGGCGGCTTTCAAACGAATAAATAAATTGTTAAAAAAGACCACCTCAATTAAGAGTCTCTTACATTTTGTAGGCGGATTTAGCATCCATTTACCCACATTTCAAATATGTATAATATCACAAGCCGCGCCTCGCGGTGTTACCCGCGTTGTACCCGTTCCCGAGGGAATTTCGGGATAAAATTTATCCTATGTGTTATTCTGATGTATAACCTATATTATTTTAAAGTTTCATCCAAATCAGCCCAGTAGTTTTTTCATTTCATACATACATACATACATACATACATACATACATACATACATACTGATAACTTCAGTGAGATGAGAGGCCTTTGCCCAGCAGTGGGACATTACAGGCTAATACTTACTTACATACATCCATCCTCACAAACTTTCGCATTTATAATATTCGCTAGGCTCTAATTCGAACTCTTAAGATCGTTAAGTCTAAATGCCCTTTTAACTTCAAACAATATTGATGATCATTTCATAATATGATGAAACAAACGCATGTTTATTTATAAAACAGATGTAATTGAATTCTGTTCGTATTGTTTACCCTGTTCAAAGTTCACGCCGCAGTTCGTAATATATGTACGTACATTATTTTGTGACGCAACAGAATAAAATGATTGTTACAGAAGTATACTTAACTAGCAGCGCCCCGCGGTTTTACCCGCGTAGTGCCCGTTCCCGTAAGAATTTCGGGATGAAAAAAGCCTATAACCTTACCGTTGAATGTGGCTATCCATTACAAAAATAATTATTCGAATCGGATTGGTAGTTTCTGAGATTAGCGCGTTCAAACAAAATTAGTAGCATAGGTTACATTAATCCACTATAGCATTACAACGCAAATATTTGTAAGGATAAGTGGATGTCTGCTAGTCTCTTCTGCCAAATTCGTAATAATGTGTATAGCTTATTGAATAAATAAATATGTTCAAGATTACTTTACACACAGGTTACTCATCCCTATATTTATACAATACGGATAAAATCATGGAACGTTTTAAAACAGATGGCGACAAGGAATCTCAGACCTACCCATTTCCAAGAAACCTTTGAAGATACGCGACAATGGTAAGGTAAAATACATGACACGTTACGTTTCGTACATTATACGTTAGTTTTCCCAGAATTGCTCTCGGGCCCAACGGCCTCTCGACATAACACATAACCGGGAACATGGCCCTCCTGAAATTACTTCCCAAATGGAACTCAAGAAGATTTAATCATACAAATTGTTCGGATTCCATCCCATCTAACTAGACAATCTTGTCACTCCTCTTAATCAAATTGAAATGCCAAATTCACACAACTTTAAGAAATTGCTCCCAAACTTTATCTGGAAAATTAATTGCGATTTGAAACTTTCCATTTACTCGTACTTTTTGAAAAGAATTAACGATCCCTAAAACACGGTTCGGTCGGGAAAGCCTTCCACTAATTAATGTTCGTTACTCCGTCATTTATATTGAAATTAGATCGACGTGCGGGTCTGCCCGTGGCTCCTGGGTAGTCGCCCAAGCATTTATGAAAATTTAAATTAAGAAGCAATAGCTCTTATAAACATTATACAACTCATTTTTTCTTTGAATAAGAAATTGTTTTTGTTGATACTCATAAAGAAATCAATTGGAGTATCAGGTTTATTATAAATCGTAATTTTTATATTTTCATTGTTAACCTACTGGATTAGAAAATGAATTGTGCATTTTAAAATTAATTTGGGGAAAAACATTCTGCTGCTGATGACAAAATACGTAACTCAATCTTCCTATGAATAATGCCATCAACTCAATCATTATAAAATTTCATTTGGTCGTAATAAAATTTTAGGTAAAATAAATTGCTACGCGTGCACTACGCCGTAGCCCGGAGCTACGAGCGCTACGGCAGCTACGAGATCAATTTTTTTAAATATTTTCTATCTAAATTGCGGGCTACAAAAGATTACAGGGGAGTAAAATTGCTTTAATACTTTTAGTGTTTCGTTTTAAATATATATTTTTGCAATACTTTTTCTCTGAAAAATCACTGTCATGAAACTCAATGTTACTGCTCAATATAAAAATTTATTCGCATATTTTGTTATTGCTACATATTATGTAGCAATAACAAAACAATGTTTTTTGGATATTATCTCGAAAACGAACCCGATACAAAAATAATAGAATACCAAACAATAATTTGCATCTCGTATAATCTAAACAAAACACAATATATTCAAAATACCCAGTAAAATATAAAGATTCTATGTAACAATAGGTATCCATTGAGCAGAAAGAATAATATTATCCGTGCCGAACCCGAATCAAATATTCTTTTATAAGAGTATCTACTCGGGTATCGAATAAATAACTCTTTTTTTCACAAACGGAATGAAAACATATCCCTTTTGTATGTGATATTGCCTTTCGAGTACGATTGATAGATTGATAGGCAGTTAGCGTGGGCAAACACTATTTACATTAAGATATGGCTACAAGTACATGTGAACTGTAAGCTCTATGGAACGCTTTGCTTTCATATTTCAAACGTCTTGTATTTTCAGAAAGGAAACGTTATTCCTTTTGCAAAGGAACTTGCCCGAGGGTAGATCGACACACAGTGTTTACAACTAGTGTTCATTTAAACAAAGTAGCACTCTCCAAATGTAAATACTCGTATCATCAAGAGACTCCATCTCGGTTCGGTTAATCAAGATTGCAAAAGGTTCGCATACGATTTAGGGGCCTATCCCCTAAATCATAGGATTTTTTAGAGACCAAAACCTTTCTCATAAATCACTCTGTCTATTGGTGAAAACTTTATGAAAATCTGGTCAGTAGTTTATGTGATGAGCTTGAACATACAGAAAGTTAAACAGACAGAAAAGGTATAGGACTTCGTTAGTGCTATACACATGTATTTTATACTACGTAAATCGGTGGTCTCTTGATAAGTGCATTCTCCTGCCAAAACTGAGGCTCCGGGTTAAATTCACGGGTCAAACGAAAACATGTTTCCTAATTTTCAAACATGGCTCGGGTCTGAAATAACCAACCCAGTAGTGGTCAAGTGTGGTGATTTCGCCTAATCGTCCTCACCATACTGAGACCTTGGTGAAATGATCTGCCTTCGCCCACCAGTGGACATTACAGGCTTTCTTTAGTACGTAAAAATAAAAATATTAATATACTTTTTATATACAAACGGTTACCTCACAAAATGTTGCCGTAACGTGAATGCTACCCTCACACAGACTTTATAGGATCCTATTTTAGTACGTTAACAATAAAACCTAAAGCACTTTAACCACTCCACCCAGTGACAGGACCAACTTTACGTCTATTGACGGGTCAGTGTGTTTGAAAATAGAGACAGTATTCAAATGGACAGTTAAAGATGGTAGGTAATGGTGTGGGCAAAAATACCTTGCCAGTTGATCTATGGGGAAAAGATAGTTTCACTAGCAACTGAAGAAAAGATAATAAGGAGTATTATTTCGAAAATGCAAAGAGAAAAAACTAGTTGATATCGTGTATTGTTATTTTAATTTGTTCTACCTCATCACTACACCTTAATATTTTACTGTAGAAATATTTTAAGGTGTCTTTCATTGGAAAATCGGCCATAATAGTTGTATACACTTTAGGCCTAGGAAGACGAAACAGATTATAATTCTAAACATGATCTTAACTAGTTAAGAATAGTGAACTTTAAACTTAGAACTTAAAGAGACTTAAAACATTTCTAACTTAAGATTTATTAACCCATGGTCCCTAAGGGTACTTTGAAAGAAAAGCCCTAGGACACCCACTTGCTAAAATATATCAAATCAAGTTTAATTACATTACGGACTAAGAAGGCTTCGCTCCAAGTATTGTACAGTATTGTTACTAATTTAAAGATTAATTCCACAGAGCCTTCTAAATCAAGCCTGTTCAAATTTGAACAAGGAGTTCAACTTTAAACAGCCTTTTGGTATTTAATAAGAGCAGACTCTTTGATTTGAGGGAATACCCGATTAAGAATGACACTTTCCAAAGTTTACGATTGTTTAATCAATTTTGAGAATTGTGTTTGATATAGGGTTTGGTTTACTGGAGTTGGATAGATATTTATAGATGATTGAAATAATATTATTGGTGCTGATGTTCGCGCGATATAATCAGATTTAAAAAATCTACATAACATGCTAAACATTTACGCAGGTGGATCCGATATATAGATTTTATATAAACAGCTCTCGATTTTGTCCGCGTTATACCCGGTCCCTGGGTACTTGGCTTTAGGAACAGGATCCACTTCGCCTGTGTGATCGGTACAGTGGGAAGTATATGCTATACTATGTCTGAAAAGTTTATAGTAACGATTTGGAAAAAATAAAACCCTTAAACAACTGTAATTACTGTGATTTTATATTTAAATATTACATCAATAACAAAATATCAAATATTTATCGTAACATGAAATATATATTTCCCTAATTACATAAATAAATCAAAATATTTGAATAACTACCGTTATTAGAGTCAACATAAATCTAGTTTTATCAGATTTCGTTTTTATTGCGCAGCTTCAAACAAATATTACGTTCTATATTTATTTTTAATCACAACACCGATATTTTAAAGTAATGTGACACTCGTAAATAAAACTGGGGTGTCCTTCAAAAAAGACGATACGGTCGCTAAATGACGGTACAGCTGATTGGAGGAAATACTGGTCTCCTCCAATCAGCTGAAGAAATTTAAAAGTGAAATATCTCATAGACTGTATCAGGCGCCCCAATACGTCATAAGACAAAGAGGTTACAATATTTAAAGCAGGAAACTACGCCATCTTGTTTTAATTTACCATGCTTGTTTTAATTTACAATCTAATGCTTCAGGGTAAGCTTTGCTGAAAAACGATCGTCTTCAGACTAAGATCAAGATCTAACAAGACACATACAACAATGTATTAAGTACCAAAGTTTAATCAAGGAATATGAACTGATAACGCTGCATTGTAACTGTAATATTGTACAAAGTCAACAATGTAAAACTTAATTAAATCTATTCAATACAAAATTAACCAAACGTTAAATTTACGAAGCACAAAGTCCTCTCATCACTGTACCTGCGACACGTTCATAAAAATGTAAATTATTCCGTTTGTGGCACAATTTCGCAAATATCACCCTTAATAGACGCGGGTTCAAAACCACAGGGTACTTTATACCTTCATAATGGTCACATTATGTTTAGGGAACGTTAATTTTCCGTGGTAATTGTTTGCCACTGATTGTAACACTCGTGTGACGTAACCCTTATACAGTATCAAACGCTAAAACAGTTCATATTCTAAGTCATTCTCTGTTTAGATCATTTGTTACGTTTATGAAATAAACAATACGATATGGAAACAATAATGTTTAAGTTACATTTATCCCTTATTATTGTGATACATGACGTAACTCAAATTGAATAGTCCGCGTTGTAAATAGTCCTTAAAACAACAAAGTTGTTACGAGCGCGCAATAAACACAGCGCATGTACGATCCGTTTTACGACTTTGAGTTTTAATAGAGAGTCGAATAAAAACCACATTATTCTATAAAATTAGTCCATGTGCCATGTTGGGCGCCATCTAAATGGACGGTTACTCTCAATCCATTAAATAAATTCCGCTTTATTTCCAAACCTAATTTATTGTAAATCACAATGGATTGAGAAATAACGTGCGTCGCGTATTTTAAGCTGAGATAAGCTTCTTAAGTAAATTGAAGGGACGAAAGGTTTTGAATTCCAATTGCTTAAAAGTCACGAAACTGACCGAGTAATTTATGAGTTCAATAACAACAGCGTTTTCTTTAAGTAAACGTTATTCAGATCCAATGAACAATCACCTTCTATTAAACAGGCGAGAACGTCAGTTAATATAAAGGCAAGATAAGATGCGGCGTTGACGGCTGTCGGCGCAGTAATGTCATTACAGCACCATCTACCGTAGATGATACAATTGTGTTTGCTCAAAGTGCCGCCCCACTTTCAGGAGCGCTCTATTTTTAAAAAGGTTAATTTGAAATTCAAATACTTTAAAGGTGTCCTCGTAAATTGACAATGCTCCTTTATGGACCTAAAGGAATTCATTATTATTCAGATAAATTAAGTTTGTTGAAAGTGCCTACTTACCGGTACTGTAAATCTAGGGACTGTCAGTGGGAATTAACATCTCATTAGGCAGAAAGCGGAAAGCTTTGAAAACCTTTGTGGTCGAACAGCCTACACAGTATTCATTTTGTCATTAAAGTTTATTTTACGTTCCGCATAAATCGGCGAACAAAATCTCTGCAAATGTAAGTAGATACAAGTAGAGTTTTCCATTGAGCGAGATCCACATCTCAAATACAGAAACAAAGTTATTCGAGACATTCGTTTCCTTCAGCCGGGGGAGCTCTCGTTAAGTTTCTCTTAAACTTGAGATCTGTCGCGGCTCCGAGATTGATTCACCGTAGCATCCCAACAAATCCGCTCTACTTAGACGGATTAATTTACTTTTTGAGAAAAGAAAATTAATTTCAACATTTACTCTAAATAATACTCCTGTACTTGGATGAAATAAATCTGCTGTCTACTTGGATTTGAGAAATGTCAAATACGATTTCACGCCGTCAATGCCAATAATCACAGTCTCTAAAATAACTACAATTTATGGATGTGAATAAGATACAAAGGCAAATGAAGAATTAATAGAATACATCGACAGTCCATGTGGACTCATCCATAGAATTTATTAAATCCCACCAGGCAAACCTAATCAAGTACAATAATTGTCTAAGAAAAGCAAGCACAACTTATCATCGCCCTACCTAACAAGGCACGGGCCGGGTCCAACTATAAATCCAAGAAGGGACATATTTAATAACAAGCTGAGCGTTGTTACAACAAAACCGAGCCCAAGTGTTAGATAATAGTGTTATCAATACGACGCACAAGCGAGGTTACTCAAACAAAAGGACATTTGACGTAATACGGAGGGGAATCCTCCGTTTGTTTGTGGGCAGCAATGCGTTGCACCTGTTATAACATACGACACATGGGAGGTGACCTTCAGCGTGGATCTGATGTTTTCATACTCATTCGTCAACAGATGCCTCGTAATTTTTGTGAGAGACGTGTCGAGGAATCTTAGGCTTCGGTTCTGCAGAGGCGGAGTGGACCAGCGCGGAGATCAATTGTCTAACAACAACGCATCGCTAATGTCAAAATATCTTCTTGTGGGTGGTTAATTGACCTCTACAGTGTATCGACATGTTTTCGTAATCCGTTGTAATTGGTCGATAGTCCACGCTCAGTCCAAGCCAATGATTTTGTCATACATTTTGTGCCATGGACTCGAAAGAAGAATGCACCGAAGAGTAACGAATGAATTAGTTTATGTTTGCAGGTTTAACTTATTATATGAAGGGGTAGTGAGTCTTGTACTCCACAGTAAAGTTAAAACCTGTTACTTGAAACTTTATAGTTAAGTACTGTCGTAAACAAAAGATATCTCCATTATTCTCTAGAATAGAAATCGAGCTGTTTAATATTGTTAGTATCCGACCTAAAATAACTATGGATAATAGACAGATTGGTAAATAAATTTACTTCAATTTATTAGTGAAGTCTTCTCTAAAACGGTGACAATAGAATCTTCCACCCGGGAACTAAATTTTATTGTTTGAGCGTCTTGTAATATTTCGTATTGAAATCATTTGTGTTAAAATTAATTAAGGTCCAAAATCCATTCTTTGGGGAATCCGTGGAAAATCATTCAGCTTAATGCAATGGTATATATCCATATCTTTTTTCAAATTGTTAAACATATTAGGGAATGAAAGTACGTGATCTTCTTCATCGAGTGGATGGCCAACCTGACCAATCCTGGTGTCAGAGTTATAGAGCCGCCAAAGGCCTCTGACATGGCTCAAGTAACGACTACTATCCGTAGAAATTAACCGGGACCGACGGCTTAACGTGCCAAAGTATGTGATGATGAAATCGTAAATGAAAGCATAAAGTACCCGTATGAGAAACACTAAAACGGGACAGTATGGTAAAAATAGGCAAAACCATTCCACTTAAAAATATACTTAATTTAAATCCAACAAATAATATATTAATCACTCTTTATACCTTCTCGGCATAAAGTCGAATATCGTGCAACGGAAAAATATTTAAACAAATATTTAGCATTGACATTGATAGATTATGGGATCGTATCTGGAGAGTTATATTACAAAACTGGATTGGACACGAACAGAGTGTCACTGATATTATTAGTTAGCTAATTTTGAAAAGATACTTTTCATTGATCTGACGAAGTCATCGGATGTTACAATGCCAGTAAAGATGTTGGTGTCAATCAAATCGCTGATATTTTTGTATAGTAACTCTTCTTGTACCCATGGTAATAGTAAGAAAGGCTCTGACATCATTGAGGATTTTGTGAGTAAGCCATCAAACCTGTATAAAGACAATAATTCTACTATGACCAATATTACGAACAGAAAATATGTGTTACGATACATTTGTGTCAGTCACATAGAAGTTTACGTAATATTACATATATTATACAGTAAAACATTTGTGTGCGGCAAAATCTGCAGTGGTTGCAGAGCGCCGCTGTGCCAACTGCCAATGCAAACAAAATTTAAAATTCCCAACATGTGCTTTCACGCACGAATTCAATTTCCGAAATGTTGCGATCACGAATCTGTACCGAGACAATGGCAGTTAGACACAGATTTTATGCATCGTTCGTTGCATGATTTGCATTTTAATTTAATGGGATTACCTTGTTAGTTGCCCACTATGGTACTTTACTGACTACGTCACGAGGTACGTTACCTTCTGTGTCATGTTTCGTTACCTACTAAGTCTGTTTTGATAGGTTTATGATATATAGCTGTAACGTGGATCCATCATCAATGTTTGTCTACGATTTATTATTTATCTTTGCACAAGTGGTGTGTACCCAAAGAGGCCTTTTGGGAATATTCCGTTTTATCTGTCCTGTGTCCAACGATGATACAGTTGTAAGAGTACAAATAAATATGTTTTATTGTGGTAAATTGTAACTTTTATGTCTCAAAAGGATTCTAGATAAAAAAGTATATAACAAGAAAACATTGTTTAAATAAAAATAATTTTCATTCGAAGGAAATAAAGAATTCTCCTAATACCAGATTAAGCGCAGATTATAAAAGGATCCGGAAATAACCTGAAATGCAAAACATTGCCCAAAAATCTGAGCAAAATATTTTATTAAAGCTCATAATTTATGTTATTTAAAGAAAGTTCTTTTCTGCTTGCTAAAAGTATATAACCAGAAACCTACTACACGTTTTAGTACTAATCACAGAAAAGCAACACTTGAGATTTCTTCTTCGTCTTTTAAAGATAAGGATGAGTGATCATTTCCATGTTAATTAATATTTCGCGTGTCAGATAAGAGATCTCTGTAACATCCTCTCCGTGTTGACGGAAGAGCCAACAATCAGATAGCTGATTACTTATCTTTTTCTGCATTGCGATTAATAGAACAAGTGAGTAATATTTTTGACCAAATATTTATCAGGCAAACAGTCAGAAAAGCACGTGAATGAAAAAGGTTTCATTTTATTATCTACTATACTGAATGCTAGGAGGAGAAACGTATTTGACATAGAAATTTAAAAAAAAGTCGCATTATTTATTACCTTTAATTCTTTTTATCTAGTAAGTAAGTAGAAACATCCAAATTCCTGTTTAATCAGACAACTATGGTACATAGTTCCCACCGAAGGGTGATTCGTCATTTAGTGCACCTGCCATCAACATCCCAAGGAACGTACCCCCATAACTGACCCAAACCATTACCATATCATCAGTAGACCAGGTAAAGTAAGCTGAAAAAATTAACCTCCGAATGATAGATGACAAGGAATCGCCGAATCACCGAGGCATCATTAATTCCAAAGATCCCAAAATGGCGCACACTAAAACGATGTCCTTTCCAAACAATTTTTCGAATACTCCTATAAATAATAATGTAATTTAACATAATAAGGAAGACAAGAATTTCGAGTGTATTTTCCTGTTCTGTATTTAATATCATTATTTTGAAATTAAATATAACGGAAGAAGATTTTAATACGTTTCGCCTACATTGTCTTGTAATTTTTGATGTTTTAATAAATATTCTTTTAGTTTTACGATTCGCCCTCACTTCTCTTCGGCTTACTAGAAATATTAAGTTATGGAAATCTAGATGAATCTCACCACTCTTTCTAAAGGTGATTGTTCATGTAGCAATCCGGGCACCTGAACACCACCGTCTCTACTGGCACAGTTGCGGTTTCTTTTCTTCATTAATTCATTTTATCTGTCTCCATCTCTTTTGTACTCGACTGCGGAGAAGCCCCCGAAAGAATATTAAGTTAGAAGACGCTGGTCGGATACCGGGTTGTTAAATAAGCGATGACCTTAGAAAAATAATAATTATGTATATGATTAACAAGAAATGGAGTTTTAAAAGTGTACTAATTTATTTTGGTGACCCGTTCAACAATATAATAGAGTATAAATTGTGTACGTTAAAGAAATATACCCATATTTCTATGATATAATGTATTTTATCACGAATAAACCTAATTAGGTACGCAATGCGTAACAGCGGCGCTCGACGTATTACAATGAATAATTAGCAACAAGCCTAGCCTTGAAAATAACACAACACGACATTATAATACTCGTACAATGCTTCTATAAATTACAAACTTATTAATACTACATTATGAACCACACTATTGAAACAACAGTTAAGTATATGTATAGCGCTCGGCCTAAACGGTTACCCATCGATTAAATACAAATCAAATTCAGTTCCAAATTGTTTATTGTATCTATTTCAGTATTATAGAGGGAGGAGAGTGTCAGTTTCATGTTAAGATTGATATCATTCGTGGATAGTAGAAACCAAATGCATATTTTTTTATTAGATACCAAAAGTACCAAATGTAGTATTACAAACTCGAGTAGAAAGCAACCTTTATTATACAGATGTCACACACTCATGTTATGGCATCTATTGCACTGACAAACCAGTGACAAAATTCGGTAAAACACAGAAAATATCACCGTGGTAGTTGACCAGATAAACTTAATACTGTACAAAATCAAAACTAGACGATCATCCTCCAAAGCCCGAGCAATAGTTCCTGCCGGGTACTGTTCGTTGGTACTTGTTTTGAGCACAGTCAATAGATTTTTTGCACGAAATCATACATTAGAAATGATTCATCATATTTTTTGTTCGGATAAAAAATGGTGGTGACGGGGGATATAAAGACAAATTGATACGAATCTATTTACTTTGCTCTGTATTGAGTGGTTTTCTACTTTGGACTTTCCATATTGACTAAGTGTAAGACATTATTAGTCATGTTAACATACTGACTACTACATTTTATTGTTTTTATGTACTACGAGTTTATTTTATTACCAGCCGTGTAAGATCAGTGCGCCTGCCGTTTAACGGCAGCGTGTCCGTTCTTGTAGGAATTAAAGAATAGTAAGTTGTATAGTAAACCGAACTAGGTTGTTTCCATTGGTCGGATGACCGAAAACAGTGATCGTGTTGGTATACCCAAACCGGTAGGAATACGGGCTGCGACCAACCGCGGTCAACCGAAAACCTATTCACAGTAGTCGATGACCGATTTCGGACAGGACCTGAACACCCGTTTACATTAGTCGGTTTCAGAATACAGACTGCCATCGTATTCGTTCTAAATTTAAATGACTATGTAAAAACCATTAGTGTAACGTGATTTTGTTTCATCCGAAGTTACCTGTCGTTTCAACAAAAACAAAATATGGTAACGTACAAAAAGAAGATACATTTTCCATTAAAAGAGGACTAGTATCTGTTAAAATTCAGTTACAGGAAGGGACAAGGGGTCGTGAACATCCAGAAACCATCAAATAGAGATAAACATGAATAAAAATACAAGCTTCCGAAATAATATGAATACAAAGACTTTAACGTAGTACCTATCAGAATATACGGAAATAGATCCTTTTGGGCTCAGAAAGTGATATTTGTAGATAAAATCCTTTTCAAATATATTTCACGTATTGATTTCCTTCCGTGTACAATAAAGATTATTATATGATCTGTCAAATTGTACGTTGCCTTTTATTCACTATGAATACTAATTAAAATAAGCGCGCCATGCACGATGTTTCACGCGTTTAGTACCCGTTGCCGCGGCAATTTCTGGATTTAAAGTAACCTATGAAAAAAGAAATATTGAAATGGTAGTCACAGAGACAAGCGCGTGCAAAAAATAACAAGACTTGACAGCTGTATTATATGAGTAGAGTATAGAATACATAATACATGAAACATATACCAAGTTATTTAAATGAGTCTTGTCAACACATCTAATAAATTCAAAATGGAGTCCAAAACAAGTCTCGCATCTCCAATATTCAAAGTAGCATTATTTAGCTGAAACTATTGGGAATACTATTAGTTTAATGACCAGATCTAATACAAATTATCCGTAGAGCGCACACGGCGCTATTTAATGGCGTCGACGCGCGTCTACGCGGCGATTATGTAAATTGCCTCCACAGAACAGTTTCCCACGTGCTTATAACTAACTAACTAATACTACTTCGTTATCGACACCGCTCTAATTAACACTAATTCCTGATGCGATTGACGTCCTCCCACCTAGCTTTGTTTGTTAATTTTATAGCCAACGTTATATGCAAACTTTTGTACGCAACGATGCTAATAAAAAGAAAACAATGTTTAACGCAATTTACAGGGCTATTCGCGGCACATAAAGTGTATCAATAAAATAGAATAAGGCATATTAATGACAGCCCGTGACGTAGTTGATCGCGATCCAAACGGGAGCGGATTTACTTCCAGACACCAAATTACACGATATCTTTACATCGGCTTTATATTGTATCGATTTTACTACCAGTTACGTTTCTATGCCGAAGGGAACCAAACGAACACCATAAAGTAGGAGCAATTTTTAAACGCTTGAGGCGTTTGATATCTGTATTTCGAATCTAACAATAGACGCCGTATTTTTTCTCCATTTACGGATAGAAATCTATTGAAGAGAGCATGATGTAGATTGGTGTTTATTCAGCTGAGATGAGATCCTAATTTATAATTTAAATAAAGATTAGATTGAAGACGATTCGATATTTGAATGAATTTGTGTTTGACAGCTCATAAATTGCCTCATTAAACAATTCTTCTCAAGGAAAGTACTTGGAGTAGTCGGCGCTCCAATTGGCAGATGAGCTCACGGTCTGGGCATGAGATCTTGAATGATTTCCAATTCATACGTTCTATCAATCCTTTTTCCCAAAGGAACTAGCTCTGTGGACAATTCTAACAATGAGCGAGACAATAATTTATATATATACTAATACGTGTATTATATAGCTGTTTGTTTGTATGTTTAAATGTGATAAATAATTATAATTTGTGAAATGTAAGTGTGTGAGTGTATCCGTAAACGTAGTTTCAATTCAAAATGGGTTCTCTGCCTTTTCGCTGAAAACTGTTTAGTAAATTATCGAAGATTGGGCAGATTATCACTAAGTAACGCTTCGCAGAATTTTCTTTCGCCCAATAATTATTTGCCAATTTATATATAGTTTTATTTTATTACCTAATCATATAAAAGCCACATTCAATATCCCGAATATTCCACGGGCACTGTAGACTGAATTGCCATTTATCTTAAGTTCTTTTATAAAATCGTTAGTTTAATACTTTCAGTTGTCATTAATAAATTCAAGGAGATCGAACATTAAATGAAAATAGATAGAAGCCATTACCTGTTCTTTTATAGCAATTATCAGTGGTTCTGTCGTTAATAATATGCAATAACTTTTTTAATTATCCTTAAAGCCTTTCTATGAGCGAGAGCGTAACTCTACCGTTTATTAGTAGCGAAATAACGGTTTTTTAATCCCGCAGCAATTCTCGTTTGGCTTACTGAAGTTTTAATTCACTTAATATGTTAACAAAAACAATTTACATTGAAATATAAATACATGTATCAGCAAATATATAAACTATATATTTTGCGTCCATTTACGGTAATTCACGGTATGTTTTTCGTGGATAATGAATTTTATTTATGAACTAGCAGCGCCCCGCGGTTTTACCCGCGTTGTACCCGTTCCCGTAGGAATTTCGGGATGAAAAATAGCCTATAACCTTCCCGTTGAATGTGGCTATCTATTACAAAAAGAATTATTCAAATCGGTTCAGTAGTTTCTGAGATTAGCGCGTTTAAACAAACAAACAAACAAACAAACAAACAAAACAAACTCTTCAGCTTTATAATATTAGTATAGATTTAATGTAAAAACTTTTAGTGTACCCATATTTAAAAATCAGCCCAAGAATCTCACAAACAACTTAGTTACACGATTTTGACTATGATGAACACAGATATACACACAGGTAACTATTAGGTACATACTCGTATAATAAAACAGCACGCCGCGGTTATACTCGCGTTGTTTGAGATGACAGATAGCCTACTACTTTCTTCATAAATGTAGACACACACAAAGTTTTTTTAATCCGTGTATGAATTTCTCTGGGTGTATTTATTTATTGTTTATTTCAATTTAATGTTATGTATTAATAGTTCAAGCGTGGTGATTACTCTTAATTTTTGTCACTGCACTGATATCTTCAGTGAGACGAGAGGCCTTTGCCCAGCAGTGGGACATTACAGGCTAAGCCTGAGTTTCCACCAGAGAAGACTGAGGATGCGTAGCGAGGGATGTATTTGTAAAGAACCAATAGAACCAATAGTAGCTAGACATCTTCGCACGACACATTTCCATCGCACATCTCTGGTGGAAACGCAGCCTAATACTTTACGTTTATTAATAGTTCAAGAGATAAGCGCGCTCAAACACACAAACTCTTCAGTTAATATAATTATAGATATTGAGTACACCCTCAATTTACGTCGAACGATGAAAAGTATAACTATCCCTTCTGTTAGATAATATCTTAATACGCTTGGGCGGGACTCAACAACACTAGACTATAAACATCAAATTTAACGATCTCTATCCAGAAACTCCAGACATCTATCTCAATACCCGATATAATATCGAATACGTTCTGTCCAGGTGCCAAAATGTCACAACTGGTTAGACTATGCATCTTAAATTTCAACATTTATAACTGTTATATAAAAATAGAGCTGTAAAATATACGCTCCGTTTTCTAAACTCCTTTTAGTTTTCATATCAAAAGCTGGAACAGGATTATCTTACTTTACTAAAACTTTCAAAGTTTTTTTATCTTTGCTATTAACTTGGAGATGGAAACTCTATAACGGCAAGGCAATAAGTCTGTTGACTTGGCTTAGTTGATCGAGTTAGATCTTTTATAATATTTCTAGTCCAAAAAGACTATCACTTCAAGTAATAAGACCTCAGGGCTTGGAGGGACAGACAGTTTGAGAGAAGAATAATTTGAAGAATGAGTCTTCGGAAGAACAGCTGTCATTGGTAGGTCGGCAAAGGCTACGTCAGAAAAAGTATACAGTTGCAAAGTTCGAGTATTCCTGTGAAACAAACCACATGCATGTAGTATGCAAGATGTAATGATCTATCTATGTGGATCCAAGACGTCATCGTTGCTTGAAGGGATATACAAACTATCCAGTATGACAAGGAGTTTTTTGAGGACTAAAATTGTGCATTGTTTGTAACTGTTTATAGATTCTAATTATGCCATTGCTGGTCAAAATAGAGTTCAAAGTCGTTGCATATTTTACCACCTTATTTTGAGCCATTTAATTCGTCGAATCTTTCCTGCAGCTGTGATCTCTGTACCCTAACTATCTATACTAATCTATACTAATATAATAAAGCTGAAAAGATATTTTTTGTTAGTTTGAACGCGCAAATCTCAGGAACTACCAGTCCGATTTAAATAATTCTTTTTGAATTGGATAATTACATTCAACGAGAAGGTTATAGGCTATTTTTTATGCCACGGGCACAACGCAGGTTAAACACGGGACGCAACTAGTCGTTAAATATTTCGTATACTTTCTACCTATTTGGATTACAAGTTAGGGTCTGAGAAAGAGCTTAATAAGATTCTAACATAAACTGATATTCTCAGTACAGAGTACACTGACGTTGATAACTCAATGAATGGCTATAGAAGTAGGTAACCTAAATTCCAATTCCTTAGTTACATTATCCACCGCAATACGTTGTTAGTTTTATTACTTGTATAGTTCAATTTACAACTGTATTAAGATTTGTTTGATCAACATGCGAGTTTTGTTTACTCGGAACCATCTTTACAAATAGTGGTGAAGACTTTAACGCGGAAAGAGGTGATAATAAATGAGTACTGGTGTTAATTGATGTCTTGGGATCAGTGCGTGAGTTGTTAATGTACGTGCAGTACAATGTCTTTACATTTTAACAGTGACAGATGCAGGAGGGCTCAGGTCGTCCTGAACTCATCTGAATCACATATTCAACAACATGTTTCCTTAAGGATAAAACCTACCCTCTTCAGGGTGCGAAAAACCTGATACTGATTTAATGTTTACAAAGAAACAATCAAGCTAAAAGTTGCGTTCATTAAGTTCCCATTTTACGACCTGTTTAAAACCTACGTTTAATTACTGCAATAAACGCAACAATTCGCAAATCGTTTTAAAACATAACCAATTACTGTCCAACGTAAAATTCATAAAGAATTTCCATTGAAGCAATGATTACCGTATTCGACACGCCGAAGTCGAAGTTCGATAAAAATTTACGCACGCGGTCGAAAATACCGTGTTTATGTACGTTGTTGTTTTCTTTGCACAAAAGTGACGCAATAAATATAGTTGCTGTAGTGGTAGCACTAAAAAAGTGACGTCAGAAACGTTCCGTCATAAAAGATACCTGGATAGAGAAGGATGCGAGATACATCAAAGTGGATGAATGAAGTTTAGAATAGAACTGGGAATGTGCGCGCGCGCAATACGTGCGATCCCGCGACCAAAGACAACTCTATATTTTTAATTTTTAATATTTACTTGCGAACATTACTTATTCCTTAATATTTTAACAAGCAATTGTATTTTTAAATATTTTTTTAAGCAATTCTTTTTCATGTCATTTTCTTCAGATATATAATAATTTCTCCCAGGATGCTTTAGCTGCCAACACTCCATATTTACATATTAATAATTCATTCATAACGATTTTGAAAATAGATGTGTTAAAATATAAATAGCATTGTTATTTGTACCAAAATAGAATAATGGAGTGTTTTACATTTAATGTTTTGACATGTCGACACATTTTAACTGGAATTTTGGATAAACATTTTGAGTTTTATATTGGGTGTTTTGATAATATTTTTTGAGTTTTATCTCTCCAACAAAATCCTTGACTGGTATGGCCATGACTTTGAATATAATATTTTAAAATGAAATGAAAGTTGAATCATTATATTTAAGAAATTCTGAATTAATCTATCATCAATAAGACAATCATAAAAATTAAATATTATAACACCCAATTTAAATTTTAATGCTAGTAATTTTTATCTAAGTAAATATTATTTTTTAAATAATTTAATTTAATAAATTAAAGTATTAAATAGTGTGGGAAAACCTCCCAAGCAATATACCAAATATGATTGTTAATAAGCTGCTAAGTAATTTATTTAATTATACATTATTAACACTTCAATTAACTCTTACATGTTTTGCAGCAATTAGGTACCTAGGTGCTTAAGTTAATGGTGATATTATTAGGTGTGTTGTGTAATAATTTAGGTTTTGTAAGCATTTAGGTAGCTCATTTATATTATCAGATTCTTATTAGAATCTTTATTAATATGATAAAATTAATTTTAATAGTGAACCTGACCTATATTGAATAAAATATATATTATAACCCAATATGAAATATAAGGTACCTATATGGTGCTGGAAGTCCCTATTTCATTTACAATAAAGCTTATTTTGTAATGAAACTAATATTTTAATTAGGATGGATTATGAATACCCATAATTATAAATAGCACCAGGAAAACATGATATCGTTATTGCAAACCAAAACAGGCAGATAGCACATAACAACATGAATAGCCGCCAGCCTAGAGTTGTAAAAATCGAATGTTATCATCGGCGAGCGAACTATGGGCGCCTTCGTATTGTAAACAAATGATGTATTTTTAATTCAAATCATTTCCACAAAACAATTTAATATAAATGAAACTCACCATATAAAGTCCTTGCAGTGGGAACAGAAGGTGGGCTGCTTGAAGAATCTCGGCATGAACTTGTGGTCTTTCACCAGATAAACATTTTTCTTCTTGAGAGCACCCTTCCGGCCTCGCAGTCGAAACGCCGAGCTCACCTCACCACCACCCTCATCACAATTATTTTCGTCCGCCATGGCGAAGAACGGTGGCTCTAAAGCCGGCGAATTGGGATATTATTACTATTTCACAATTAAATAAATGTAATTCAACAGAAGCCCGACCGCGAGCGGACCACCGCACTCAGCCGAATGTCATCACGGTCTGTCACTCTGACTGAGTTTAGCTGTCAATGATCCAATAAGAAAGAACTGTCAGTAACTTCAATGTTAAAGCCTTAGCCTTCAAAAACATTGCCACATGTAAAAATAAATATTTTCAAAGCTATAGACTGTGTAACCTTATTTTCTAGTAACCAAAATATCTTCATTAGTTTTGATTTTTCTTTTTGAAACCTATTTTCTATTTTTTACTATTATTGAATTATGATCAAAATCAAAACCTCTTCGCTGCGCTTCTATTTCTATGACAAAATCAGAGACGAAGTACGAATAATATCATTTCAGGTTTTAGATTCTCCTTCCATGGCCTATACTTGGTTTTATTTTAAAATATGGCAACTTCTCAACAAACATTTTTCTGTCAAGTCAAACAAACAAATCGAGTTGAATTTCATTTTGACCAGTAAGCCGTTATTTTTCAATATTTTGTTTTTAGCGGGTGGTGTTTAAGTGCTTTTATTTACCAAGTAATGTAAAAGTGGTTCTGTTACCTAAATAATATATTGGTAATCTATGTGATAGTGTAAACTATATTGTTAAAATGAGTTCAGAAAATTCTGATTGTGGCCCAAGCTTAGCGCTTTCTCTGGTGGCGCAATTTGATGATATAAATCGCTTGAATAACGTTCTAAATGATGGAGCGGCCGAAGAATGTGAGTATTGATTGTTTAAATACTAATTCACTACAAGAAAACCTATAACGATGTACATATATCGTTTTCGAAAGCACCTTACAAAAATATGAGTTGGCATTCTTTTCTACCCCCTTTTTGAATATACGATAGGCATGATTGACCTTCAGACGGTTGATATTGACAAATTAAGAATAAGCAAATGACGCATTTTACATTCACTTTAGTTCGGCGCAAGAGGACAATAGCATCCAGAAAATATGTTTCTGGATGTTATTGCCTTCTTGGTCATATAACACAATATGTGAGTTTCATAGCATTCTAAGCAGTTACATAGTAAGTAGATATTCCATTAATATAGCATTTATTATAAATAAGGCATACAGTTAAAAGATACTCATTGTGTCAAAAACATTTATGATATAACATTGTATGAAAGAACTTAGTACTTTTAGAAATGCTCTGTTTTAAGCAATTCAGCTTTCAAATAATAACCAAGAATGTCCACCAACTAGCTTAATTTTTTACTAAAGCCCGTTTGAATACAAGTATGACCATTGTTAATGTTTTTATTATTAAAGTTGGTGGGTGTAAGATAATGTTCAGTTGTAAGTCCAAAGTTTATCACAACTACGCTCCACTCTGCAGGTTTCCTCTCATTCGTCAAGCAGATGGACTGGGTGCGGTCTCAATGGGCCGCAGCCGAAGCCGAGTCTATGCGTCTCCAAACAGAGCTGGATGAAGCTCTTCGTACCCTCGCCAAGTGGGAAGCCAAGTTTGCACATGTTCGGAAACTCCTTGATGGAGAAAAGAGGGAAAGGAATATTGTGCTGAAGAAGTACAGTGAATTGGTTTGTATAGTTTATGTTTTTAGAGATTAGCAGTGCCTTGTGTTTTGTCCAAAAATATATGATATGGCAAAATCATTAAGCTATTGTAAAACGAAACATTATTTCAAAATTAGTCCCGACTAAAATCTTGTCTATTGAAAACTTTCTACTTTTGATACAATTTATTTTCTTTGCAATGAAGGTATGCTACAAATATGCTTAAAGTTGTAGCTAAAGTCCACCTCCATTGGAAAGCTTTTTCAACAATTAACTAAAATTATATATTTGATTTATTACTGTAACTCTCCCTGTATAATTTCTGTGCCCGGATAATATCTCTTTTCTTACTCCATAACATTAGCAGTCTTATATAAACTTGCCTCTGCAGAGTAAACTCCTGGACATGGCTCGAGACCTGCTCTTCAACGACAACCGGGCCAAGTTAAATGATGAAACGCTGCAGAAGCTTGCTTTCCTCAATGGAACTGCTCAACAAGACCATAATGCTAAACTTATGGGAGTTCCTGAGCTCAACTCTACTGGTTGGTATAGACAGAAGTATTTAGACATTTAGTAAAGAATCCCTTAAAAAATCGCATAATTCTAATAATTAAGCAATGTGTTAAGTCTAAGGTCCCATTTATAGTTCTGTTGTGGCAGACCTATCTACAGCTTTTAAGCAAATATTACCACAAGGATTAATTTATTAATTTTAATTTGTGTATGATGTCTACTATGGCATAGTAGCTTTGTAATAAGTTTAACTTATTTATTATACACTTTGTTGAACATTAGAGAATCATAACTTTAAAATTTTTTGGAGTCCAAGCTTGCACAAAACCCAATTATCAAATACATTTAAAATTATTTTTCCGATGTTTTAGGTACTCTCCTCTCGGAGATGTCGTACTCTCGCTCGGAGGATGACTTGGACATATCGCTGGCGTCGACGCGACGCTCGTGGGTGCAGCGCGGCGGCTGGCAGGCGCGGGAGCACCCTGTTGCCAAGAAAAGACGTTCCTCCAACTCCTCCGCCACTAAGGTATAGTTATCCAAGCCTATGAACGAGCTTAAGCCCAAGGTTCACCATTAACAGACGGGAGGACGATATATTATAGTTATCACAAAGTTTTATATTCCTCCTCTACCTATTGATCTCATAACTTCCGAACGAATACTCGGTAATAGTATCTTTACGTATGTATAATCTCAAAAAATAAATAAATGATAATTTATTTTCGTTGTCTACGTTATAATCAGGACCACATTTATATCAGAAAAAGTTGATAAATAGAGAATTTGACGCGCGACCAGTTAACCGCTCGTGAATCGGCCGCTAGTTTTAAATACCATGCTTAAAAGCCTAAGAAACTAGAGTATAAGAATATCGGTGATTAAGATGGTAGTGTAATAATGTGATGTTGTAAACACTAATCTAGACGGGACTTAATCGCGAATTAAACATTTAATGACTAGACAGATTAGTTTTTACAATGTGTTCATATTGTGATAGTTCAAATAGTGTATTGTGATGTTGCTTGCAGATGGTAGAGCTGCACGGTGGTAAAGTGCTGGCCACTGCCACCACCACACTGACACTGGAGAGGACACCCACCAACCATGATTTAAAGCCGCCCCAGAACTTCGTAAGTATTTTCTACTTATATAGAATCTGTGCCAATAAATGAAGCTAAAGTTTGAACATCGAATTTCTGCAACTACCAATCGGAATCGAGTAATTATTTTGTACACCCCGCGGTGCTACCCGCATTGTACCTTACTGTACATTACTGTAAAGTTTCATCCAAATCCGTCCAGTAGTTTTTTCATGAAAGAGTAACAACAAACTTTTGCATTTATAATATATATTGTAGGTTGATAGTCATATTAAAGAAAAATGTTGTGTGTTGCTACTTTCTGAATGCGTTAATAGGAATGTTTATAAAAGGAAGGTGCTAGTAAGATATCACATGAATGAAAACAATATCGATGTTTTCTTCTAGCAACCAATATCGGAGAGCAGCGACGAAGCCCCGCCGCCGCGCAAGTCGTCCGCCCGCCTCTCCTCACAGACTATCAAGGAAGAGTGTATGCCGACCGCACCGCCGGCTACTGGTATGAATATATTCATTGTAACATCTGTGATCTATAACTTTTTAAAATAATTAAGATTTTGACTCACAATGCAGAATATTGTTTACCTAATACTATATTAATGTTGTCTATTTTTAATTCTCTGTGGGAGTCTCTCTGTTGTCTGTATAATTGAAGCTCCTAAACGAACCGATTTCAATTTAGTTGTACATTTTGAAAGGCTCTGTTATGTTCTTTTACATTCTTAGCTATTAAAGTTCACTGTTCTTAGGTACTAAATTAAAAAAGTTGTCATGGTAACATGATTTAAATGAGTAGTTTGTGTGGTACCAGACTCGTCGAGCGGCGGGGGGACGCCGCGCCTGCCGCAGCGCACGCCGTCCGTCATCTCGGCGGCGTACGGCTCGCCGCGCGCGCGCCCGCGCCCGCACAACTTCGTCGCCAAGAACTTCTACAAGAGAGAGACCTGCGGGCCCTGTGGCAAGACGTCAGTGTTCAATCACTACTTCTAACGAGCTTATATTTGGTCCCTGTTTTAATTGAAATAAATAAATAAATGTACGTCCGTATGTGGTGCAGCATCAAGTTCGCGAAGGTGGGCGTGAAGTGCGAGTGGTGCCGCGCGCAGGCGCACCCCGAGTGCCGCGCGCTGCTGCCGCTGCCGTGCGTGCCGCCGCCCGGCAAGCCGCGCGCCAACGGCCAGCAGGTACTCGCACACACAGCACGCAACGAACACAGCAGGCACAGACCCGCGGCTTTACTGGCTTCTCGCTTGTTGACCATGTCTACCACAAAATAAATACATCCATAAAGCCAACTCCGCCACGTTTCATAGCACCACACATTCATAGACACGCGTAACATATCATTCTAGTATTCTTGTCAGTCCAAAATTCCTGTGGGTGCCGCCGCCCAACAAACTGACTAGAAATAATGTTTACACGAGCATAAGGACATTATTGAATTTGTCCTTTATAGGCGTAGCAACATTATCTATCTTAAACTTTCTTCTACTACCCACTATTATTTGTACCAAACTATAGCGCTCGTGGCGTAGTTTGACTAAGCGATGTTAGATCATTGCGGTTGTTAAGCAACATTCACTCGGCCCTTGGACGGGTGGCCTTTCTATCTGAGCGCTACCGTGCTTCGGAAGGCACGTTAGACAGTCGGTCCAGTTGTTACAGTCGTTAGATCATGTCGCAGGCCTTTAGGCGGTCTAAAAACTCGGATACCAGGGTTGGCTATTAACTTACCCGAAATGAATGATGATCAAACTTACTATAGCTTATGAATCTCTTATTAAGGAGGGTTCCATCTCCGACTTCGCGCCGAGCAGCCCGCCCATGGTGCCGGCGCTGCTCGTGCACTGCGTCAACGAGGTGGAGAAGAGGGGGCTCGGCGAGCGCGGCGTCTACCGCGTCAGCGGCGCGGAGAAGGACGTCAAGCGGCTCAAGGTAACCAACATACAACATGGCCAACCAATTAAATATGATAACACCCTATTTACCCAACAGTGGAACACAATTCTTCTTAAACTTCAGAGCTGGGCTCTTGTCAATGGAGTTCTTTCCACTTTTCTCTATCATCTGCCATCCTCTTCAGCTGTTCGTACGACACGACCAGATTGATAAAAAACGCCCTACTTCTTTTTCAATGATAGCTATAATTTATTCTTCATTGCAGAGCCATAGTAACATAATAAAAAATGCCATAAGACCAGATCATTTAAATGCCATAAATAGACAAATGGTCCCAACCTTTCTCGTTCATGAACAGCAATTGATTTTAATACTGGTTTGTTGTAGGAACGTTTCCTCCGCGGATGTGGATCGCCTTCTCTTTCTGGTGAAGATGTGCACGTCATTTGTGGATGTATTAAGGTAAGCACTTGAAAAACTATTTACATATTGGGTCTGAAACACATCTATTAGACGGAGAATACGGTTTCCTAATCCGTAATAAAACGTTTGATCTTGCCCCCTTATTCATAATTTGTTGTACTGTGATCATATTAAACCAGATGTATTCTCTAACTAGACCAAGCCCGGTATATTGTGTGTCAGATGTATCCTCTAAACTTGACCAAGCCCGGTATATTGTGTGTCAGATTTATTCTCTAAACTTGACCAAGCCTGGTATATTGTGTGTCAGATGTATTCTCTAAACTTGACCAAGCCCGGTATATTGTGTGTCAGATGTATTCTGTATATACACTGAGTATTATCTTACGTCACTTCACCCTCTCAGGACTTCCTGCGGTCGCTGCGCGAGCCGCTGGTGTCAGCCGCGCTGTGGCAGGACTTCATGTCGGCGGCGAGCGCGCGCGAGCCGAGCGACGCCACGGCGGCCATCGTGCACGCCGTCAGCCAGCTGCCGCAACCCAACAGGGACACGCTGGCCTTCCTGTTGCTGCATTTACAGAAGTATGACGCACTTTAGCCTTACTTCTATTGGTGATTGTGAGAATTTCGAGATGAAAAGTAACCTGTGCACCTGACTGACTAGCGCCTAGTCCCTTTGACAGCGTTGTACCCGTTCTTTTTTAAATTTGGAGATGAAAAGTAGCCCATGTGTCATTTAAATATTTTTGCCTAAAAACAAACACCCTAACCTCCTTTGAAACTTTTGCATCACTACATAGTATAAAATAAAGTCGTCTCTGCGTCGTGTCTGTCTGTCTGTTTGTCTGTCTGTATGCTTAAATCTTTATAATTACGCAACGGATTTTGATGCGGTTTTTTGTAATAGGTAGAGTGATTCAAGAGGAAGGTTTTTACGTAAAAAAATTCCCGAAATTCCCACGGGAACGGGCACAACGCGGGTAAAACCGCGGGGCGCTGCTAGTATATAATATTCGAAACATAAATTAACATATTTTGACACTATTCGAAGCCACGACTTAACCTTATATTTATTTTCAGAGTGGCCGAAAGCCCTGAATGCGAGATGGGCATAGACAACCTGGCGAAGATATTCGGACCGACCATAGTCGGCTACGGAATGATGACACAACCGGCGGAAATGTACTCCGCTACTGCCAAGATGTTTAACGTATGTATACCTACGGGTTTACAGCTGTTTTTAATAAACTATATCCCAGATCAAGTTAAAACCCCTATAATTTGAACCATTATGTTATTGGAACCCTTAGTTTTCTACTTACAAAGAGTTTGGAAATGCTCTTAAAGGCTGCTTAGAAACGAAGCCACATAAATCTTGGATGCGTTCGCAATATGTATATACATAGATCGGTGCCCGCAAACCTATTAATGTTATGAGCCTGTGAATTGTTTTACTAAAGGCTTAATATCTCAACCTCACCATTTTTCCTTATCCCCTTGGTTGGTTCCCCCAGGTGATGCAGTTGCTGCTGCAGCTGCCGGGCGACTACTGGTCGCAGTGGGCGTGCCCGCCGTCGGCGAGCGCGTCGCCCGTGGGCGCCACGCTGGCGCGCCCGCGCGGGTTCTTCTTCTCGCCCGCTGACACCGGGTATGTGGGGTGTTAATAAGCTTTTATTTAGCCTGGTGTTCTTTTGTCAGTGAGGCATTACTACCAGGTGCCAAGGCACTTGGTAGTAATTTTAAGGTGGTCATAAATGGTTAAGCTGAAGTTTTTTTAACGTAGCAACGATTGAAAAAAGAATAAAAAAGCTCCTTATAAAACTATTTTTTTTGTACTTATTTCCTCTTACATTTATTACCGTTCACGTTTTTTGTTATATTAGTCAGCGTCATTTCCATTCCGTAAATTATTGGGTCAACTGTGAACATTGAGATTACATCTGACTCAAATTTTCCCTATTTTCAGAATATCAAGAAAGAAGAGAAATTATTTTCAATAGCAGTAACACAATTTAGATTTAGTAACCTAGTTAATAATTATCATAAGATGTGTTTTGTTTCGGATAACAGTGTTTATTAATTACCAACTTTCTTTGTGTAAACGAAGTTACGAGTAATCCTCGTCATTGAACTGACATCTTCAGTGAGATGAGAGGCCTTTGCTCAGCAATGGGACATTACTGGACACACTTTAGTTTAAACACTTTATTGTAATTTTCTGTCTGAAACATTTTACATTAATTTAGAAGGAAACAGTTATGTTAACCAATTTATTAGATTATCGTTATTTCTTAAGTTATTTCATGATTATAATATAAACTTTGTAGACGATTCTGACTAACTTTCTTTAATCATGTTGTAGGTTATATTTTGTATTTATATTAATTAAATATAGAAAATGCACTGACGTGTTTTTGTTCCCAAGTCGGTGACTTGTGTACTTAATTAGTTGCTTTAGTTTTTAGGTAGATTTATCATTTATGTAACTGCGATCATTTCTTTCAAAACATATATCTATTAGTGCGTGATATCATAAGATGAGCAAGTTCAACTCAACACTTATCTCCATGAACACTTTGAAGATATAAATGGAAAGCAAAGTTACAAAGATATAAGTTTACTAATATTGACTTACATTTTATGCGCCGAAAATAAAATTAAAATCAATAGAATTTTGTTCAATCAATTTTCAGTATTAATCCCACACTCCATATTTGAGACAAATATCACGTTTCATTCTTAACATTGATAAAAAAATGTGTACAGAAACTTTCTAAAATCCTTACTTAGAGTCTTAGTAATCACGTATTTTCAGTATTAGATCATACAGCATTTTAACGTGTTCTTGCTAGATTAAAATCCGATTTTAGATCATAAGTTTTTCTTTCAAGTTCAGCTGTTTCAGAAATCCTATAGATTAATATTTTCGGTACATACTTAGTTGTAAGTTTTTTAGTTTTTCCGTTAGAGACGTCATACCACCGCCTAACATACATTCTGTATATAACATTCAACGGAACATGGACCTTATTACATTAGATTAAGGTGTTTATTGCTTGGCACATGTTTCTTGGATGATTGTTTTTTATAGATAGCTTGTCTTGCTTATATTGCTGTTTCTTTATTACCTATTATGTATGAAAGAGACGGCAGTAGTTTCAGTATAGTGTGTCTATTATTTGCAATATTTTTGGTTTCAATCAATAAGCATTAAACTCGATTTAATATAATAATTTAGTATAGCTTTTTTAAGCTTTTATAATGCAACTATATAGTATACATAGATTTAACTAATCTAACTTTTTAGCTATTCTCCAAACTAAACTTGCCAATAACCATAAAAGCCTGCGCTGAGAGAGGGACTAAGTATAGTCCGTCGGACTTTTATATCATACGTTATAGAACCCTGAAAACTATATTGAATAACGGTCTTTAAAGACTTAAAGCACTCCGTGTGATATTAGACAGTTCATCCGAGGAATTTAGTCCTTTGCAGAATAGTCCCATGTCTGAAGATGGCTTTTGTCATACGCAATTTCACCGTGTGCGTGAAATGTCATTAAACGTCTGACCTATATATAAAGAAATATCAATATGTCCGACAATTAACATATTATTAACATTATATTTAATTTAAATTAAACGTTTTAGTATTGCCTATTATGGGATCTTCCACACTGTGTATTTTGTAGCCATTTGTTTTCATAATTGTGGTTTATCCTAACTCTTATATACTAACTGTTGCAGCATAAAACGAATTTAAACACTGTTCTGGATACATTTTGAATTTGACATTTTTAAGTTAACATATGCCTTTGGTTATGTAGTTTGTGAATTATGTATGTCATGTAAATATTTTCATGGGTTTGTGGACATTTAATTAGTTTTAAGATGTTTGTATTTTCTCGTACCTCAAGCGATATTACACTTTTGGATATAGATCTGTACATTTTGATTGTTCGTTTAATAATTTCATCACACTGTACTAGTCAGAGACTAGATTTTGTTTTCTTTATGTCATATTCCTTGTAAATTATCAATAAACGTCGTGGCAACAATTAGTTTTTATATTAACCTTACTCTTACTATACATAACACTTCACAGTAAAAAGCGATCAAGAATATGTTTAGAAACTAAAACTTTTATTAAACATTTCAATTTACATTCATACAATAAAATACAAAAACAAATTGAGCAAATAATACAATTTTATAAATTTTGAAAAATGCATTAAAAATGAGATTCTATTATTCGAAAACGAATCACTAAGCCTTTTTACAATATACAGGGTGAATCCAAATTACAGGTAAATTTTTAAAAAAGCCGATATAATTTAATTAAAAACTATAAACATTGATTTTATTATGCATATTATATTTACAACGATTACACCTCGCTACTGATATCTTCAGTAAATGCGAGGCTTTTGCCCAGCAATACGATATAATGTACATCAACCTGCGATGTATGAATCAACTACGAATTCACCCCATACACTTTTAAAATAAATAATGTCAATCACACAATAAAGTATAAAAGTACCAATGTCTTAGAACATTCACAAACACGCATTGTTAAGATGCATCAATCTAGTAGACATTAGATAAATTATGAAAGATATTTCTTTGAAAGTAATTGTTAAGATAGGTAGGATAAAGTAATATAAAAATAAAAGTATTGTTAGTCGAAAGCACAATCACCTGGCAATATGTAAACTATACATTTGTCTATAAAATAACAAATCCATGATATCATAGAAAACCTAGTCAATGCATCTTATCAACCTTATACTTTTAAACATAAGGTAGATTATTGTTTAACTCTATTACTAACGATAAAACATCTTTGGTATATCATTATTATGACACACGTTTACTATACATTATTTGGTTTCAATCATTATGACTGGGAACTTTTAATGACTATAGTCCAACTTCAAATATGTCTTTATGGGTTGTCAAAGACACTTATACTCTCTTGTCTTTTTTGTCATTCTATACAAAAAAAATGTGTCTTTCCTACGTCTATGCATACAAATAAATAAAAATGAAGCGTCTGTCCAAAACAACATTGTTTCAAATTGTTGTATGTCTGTCTGTCTGTTTGTTCCGGCTAATCTTTGAAATGGCTGGACCGATTTTGACACGACTTTCACTGGCAGATAACTGATGTAACAAGGAGTAACTTAGGCTACTTTTATCCCCAAATTCCCGCGGGAAGGCGTACAACGCGGGTAACACCGCGGGGTGCGGCTAGTCTAAAATAAATTAGTATTTTTCAAGCTTTGACAACTCCCAGGAACATATATATTACAATTGGACTTTATACAATATAAATACCATGACTACTGATTTTGTTATTGTAAAACTTAATTAAACTTAAATAAATAATAGAAACCCTGATAAAATTATAATAGTGTTAAAAGCACATCTGAATTATTAAATTACTTTCACATATTATGACTTTCATAGATGTCTTATTATGTCATATGCATGACATTTTATGATTATGTGTGAACAAGAAAGTTACACAATTTCAAATTTAGTTTAAAAAATGGATTCTAAATCGTCATTTACTTATAAATTATACAATTATGACAAGTTTGCGGCATTAAAATTAAAATACAGTAATCAAACATGGCAACGTAGACAGAATTGTCTACATATTTATATATTATGTTTTCCTTATTAACCTATGCATTCTTTAACCATCTAGAGTGTAGAGTTAACCTAAAAGTTAGTCCAAAATCTAGACTAGACTAAACTTTTCTGGCTAGCGTCTCGCAGTACAAAAAATATAATCAGAATTGCTATGCCGCTTATTCGAATGATATTCACAAGCAAATTAGATGCTTCATACCACACGTGTTGAAAAACTGAAATATATTTACACTTATCGATTATTTTCACTTTTAAAATTACCTATTTATATAGTTTAAGCAGTTGCATGATGTTTATGGGACTAAAATGCACGCCAAAGATCTCTTCTTTCATCTCTTTTCTTCATAAAGAAATAGAGAGAGAGAGAGAGAGATGTTTTTAAAAAAGAGAAAAACAGTCGAAATATTTGTCTTGACAATAATCTCACTTTTTGACTGTTAAGTTAGCTTTACGTCCAAATAATAAGAAATAGCAATTTAAAATCTAATCTCAAAACACTCAATCTTTAAAAGCAATTTAATGGCAACATTAGGCCATACGAATGTCTTTGGTAAATTAAAAAATAATATTTAAAATAAATACATTTAGTTAACGATATGGAATGTTTGAACAATACAGTTTTGATAAACACGAGATATTTCGTTCAGTCGCATGGCAAGAATATACACAAGCATATACACTAAAAAACACTTTTCTTTGGGTTAGTCTTTGGACAAAAAAATATATTTATGATTTGGTTTCAGCTTTCGAAAACGCCTTTTAGACACTACCCTCGTTGGTATATAAAAAAAATCGATATATCTCGATTTTAAATCTGTAAAACGCTAATCTAATAGTCAAAAAATTGACTCTACATTATACAAAAATGCATCACGGCACGAAATCGAGTGAAAATGTTTGAAGTAACGCAAATAAATGCATAATTAATACTTAGGAACATTTTAGCTATCAGACGGTTTGTCACTTTCTGACATACGCAATTTTCCCAAGAGCAAAAGAGACAAAACACAGTATAAGTGTTTTAGTTACACCGCGTTTATTAATAAGGCGGTTAGGGTCTTATTCATAACCGCTTATTTACAGCATTTTAACTATCACATTTGTCCCTTTCCGACGTACACTATATCCCGAAGAGCAAATGAGACAAAACACTTCACAACAGTGTTTTAGTTAGCGTTTATGAGTAACCCAATTATTCGTGGAGATAGCCGCGAGTGCTCAGCGATGTAAAGAGCGCCATTTTGTTTGAATCGATTTAAATGATTATAATTAGTGGAACCTGAAATGTATTAAAAATCTCAATTTCGCGCGATTTCGTCTCGTGGTACGACATCTAGCGATCGACGTCAATCGACTGAATTTGGAATGGCTTAAAGTGCGTTTTCATTGAAGCAGAGCGGAGATCGATCGACCAATCACAAAAAGATTTTGACATTACGAAAAGATTTTGACAATGTCAATGGCTTGTTTGACAATGTCAATGCGTTGTTTGACAATGTCAATGCGTTGTTTGACAATGTCAATGCGTTGTTTGACAATGTCAATGCGTTGTTTGACAATGTCAATGCGTTGTTTGTCAATGCGTTGTTTGACAATGTCAATGGCTTATATGACAATGTCAATGCGTTGTGATTGGTCGACTAAGCTCCGCACCGCTTCAATCGAAACACCCTTAATTTACTTCGACCTATTTATACATCTATTTTGCCATCGATCTATACTATCGATTGACAATCGATCAATTGTAAACACACCTTTCTAAATATAGAAATCCATACTCATTCTAATGCACGCTCTTAGTACTAATTTCACTATGGTTGGGTTGCTGTAATATCTTGGGCAACTTGCTGACTCCGTAGTCTATGCCGAACGGCCGCAGGTGATATATGAGGTAGTCGAGTACGTACATTACGTGTGGCTTGATGTAGTGGAAACTGATCGCGTAGTCGGAGCAGCAGCTGAGACCCTGGAAATAAAGCATTTAAGGAGTACAGATTAAGCAGTGGTCCGCAGTTTTGCCCACGTTGTTCCATTTCGCTCGGGAAATCGGGGATAAGTTAGTTCGTGAAGGTTAATGGCCAACCCTGGTTTCAGAGTTTTTAGACCGCCTAAAGGCCTTCGACTTGGTCTGTCAATTGAATCAACTGGAACAATTTATTGGGGATTAAAAGTAAGACAGTATATGTTATTCTGACGTAACCTATGTTATGGGCAAGTTTCATCAAAATTCGTGGTGTTATTTATGCGAGAAAGATAGTAACAAATATGCTTCCTTGTAACCTAATAGCCATGATAATAGTAACGCTGTTATATGACTATTAGGAAGGACTTTTTTTGCCAAAACAGCTGTAAAGCATTCAACACCGTGTAAAGGCTTTTGAAGTGTTACACGTGTTGTACCCGTTCCCGTGGGAATTTCGGGATAAAATATATCCCATGTGTTATTCTGATGTAAAACCTATATTACTGTAAAGTTTCATCCAAATCCGTCCAGTAGCTTTTCCGTCAAAGTCATACAAAAACAAATAGAACTCACCTCTCTAAAAGGGTAGTAGATGTAGTGTCGGTACCAGAAGTTGGGGTCTTTGTTCGGGAACAGATGGTCCTCCGGGTTGAACGGGAAGAAGCGGCCGCGGTTGTACTCGTCGCGCGAGTCCATCGCTTTCACTCCCAGCTTATCGAGGCATATGCCTGGGTGGAAATCATTGAAGAATTTAATGAAATGTTGAGTCAACATTTGTTTAGTTATATTCTCTTCTTATTTTTCATCGAGTGGATGGTCAACCTGACCAATCCTGGTGTCAGAGAAATTGAGCCGCCAAAGGCCTCAGTTTTATTAAAATGTTGAGTTATATTAAAATCTGCACCAACAACAAGGGCGTAAGGGTAGCGAGGCACTGGTGCGGGCTCATTTAAATAGTTAATTTTTGTGCCATCGACACGAAGAAAAAGAAGAAGACATTAAAATGTTGAGTTATATTAAAATGTTGTGTTATATCCAAAAAAATCAGCTTTATTATATAGATAGGTAGTATAACCTAATCGCTGTGTCTTACTGAACAGCATTGTGCCTGTTCCCGTGAGAATTTTGAGACGAAAGATATACATATAGACGGCTAGGATTACTTACCTAGATAATACAACAACAAGTTTTTCTCCTTATCTATACTAATATTATAAAGCTGAAGAGTTTGTTTTGTTTGTTTGTTTGTTTGTTTAAACGCGCTAATCTCAGAAACTACTGAACCGATTTGAATAATTCTTTCACTGTTAGATAGTCTATTTATCGAGGAAGGCTATAGGCTACATTTTATCCCGAAATTCCCACGGGAACGGGCACAACGCGGGTAAAACCGCGGGGCGCTGCTAGTTTACGAATATGTATGAACGAAACAAGTGTCACTTACCCATCTCCGCATCCTCGGCGCCGTGGTCGTCCGCCTTGCACATGTGCGGCGAGGGGAGTCCCTTCTGCACGAACAGGTCGAGCGCCGCACGACTTAGAATATAGCCGGCGCCGCCGCTCATGTACCCCTGAGACCATCACATACATGTCAGAAGTAGATTACAAAGAAGGGGGAAAAGGGAGAAGAAATAATCAATGTGCGCCTAAGCCCAGCGCCACACTTGACGGATCTTCCATCGCTGATCTTCCGCGACGGAACTCCAATTTATATTTTTGCATACAATTTACGAAGCGACGGAGCAACCGATCTTCGACGTAGTGTGAACGCTATTAGTAAATTATATTATTATGCAACTAGCAGTGCCCCGCGGTTTTACCCGCGTTGTGTCCATTCCTGTTGTAATTTCGGGATGAAAAATAGCCTATGTAACTCGTGGATAATGTAGCTTTCGAATGGTGAAAGAATTTTTAAAAACGGCCAGTAGTTTTTGAGCCTATTCATTACAACCAAACAAACAAAGTTTTCCTCTTTATAATATTAGTGTAGATAACATGTATCGGCGGTCCGTCGCGGAATAGACGTAACGGATTTTCCGTCAAGTGTGGCGCTGGCCTAATGCTACACATTGTACTAAATGTTTTTATTGTTACTTTATGGGGTTACTATTAGACTGGAATGAACTAACCTGTTTGGTGAACGGCTTGAATCTACACCCGAAGTAGATAGGGTCCGTGCTATTGTGTTCACCCAACATGTAGCGGAGGTTTTCCACCACCACGTACCTGGAAAGAAAATATACTGATACTAGCCGATACAAATGCGGGTTGGCGAACTCAAACTCGAGCCAAGTACGGTATTCTTATCAAAATTAGAGGTAGTAAGGGGTTAGGGGTAATTATAAAAATAATTATAATTATAGGGGTAATTATAAAAATAATTATAATTATAGGGGTAATTATAAAAATAATTATAATTATAGGGGTAATTATAAATATTATAGGGTCCTATGGAACTGTCCCTATGGAAAACGACCCAGGGCAGCCTTAGCTCCTTCATCGCTCAGAAAGGGGGCAGAGGGAGCGAGACCCAACCCCCTCGTGCCTTAGAGCTACGAGCTATGACGTATCATAAGTTTGTTATCCATTAATCATATAATCCAAGCATTTAAGCTCTAGTGGCACCCGAATGACAACAGATACGAAAAAAATCACAAGTTTAGTTAATAATCTATCTATTTTATTACAAGGGACAAACCATTTGATAGCTAAAATGTAACACTGTTATAACTGTGTTGTCTCTTTTGCGCTTTGGAAAAGAAAGAATGTCAGAAAGGGACAAATTGATAATAAACGTATATGAATAAGGCCCTTAGATCTATACTATTATTATAAAGAGGTAAAATTTATAAGTTTGTTTGTTTGTTTGTATGTTCGAGGTAATCACAGGAATTATCAGTCCGATTTGAATAATTCTTTTTGTAATAGAAAGCCACATTCAACGGGAAGGTTATAGGATATTTTTCATCTCAAAATTCCCACGGGAACGGGTACAACGCGGGTAAAACCGCGGGGCGCTGCTAGTTATAACTAAAGGCTTATGTTTCATCTCGTTTTAACACTTGATATTTGAAGAAAATGTAAGTTAAGGCGAAGCAAGGTCGGGTCGCTAATGTGTGTACTAATTAGTGATTGATTTACGCTTGAGAGGTTTGTTTGTGAATTACTAATTTGTTCAATTAATTACTATTGTGTGTTTTATCGTTATCGCCCTTAACTACATACTTGACTTTCTAAATTAGTTTTTAATTTATCACCAATGCAATGACTACTTAACTTAGTAATTACTAATACATGTTGATTTTTAAAATGGAAAATCAGAACAGACGGCATTTTATAAAAATATCAACGGACTAGCCGCGCCCCGCGGTTTCACCCACGTTGTACCCGTTCCCGCGGGAATTTCGGGATAAAATGTATCCCTTGTGTTATTCAGATGTATAACCTATATTACTGTAAAGTTTCATTCAAATCCGTCCAGTAGTTTTTTCGTGAAAGAGCAACAAACATACATCCGTCCTCACAAACTTTCGCATTTATAATATTAGTAGGATTGTTCTGTTTGTTTCCACAAATAAAATAAATAACTAAGGGTGTAAGACAAAGAAGAAACGACGTATTTAGATTCAATTTGACACAAAAGCAATTACGTCACATTTGCTAAAAACTACATATAGTGTCATTCAAAACAAACACCTTGAGGTAACAATAGATGTCTTAACACAATAAACAGAAGGTCTATATTACCACAACAGTGGAATGCGTGATCGCGAACTTTTGAAAGGGTACTTCATTAACATGATAATATTGGCGTTACAGTTCGATATTTAAATATGATTTATTGCAACAGTTAAACGGTAGTTAAAAGGACTTTTTATCTGTTAGATAAATGCTTGTTATGTTATCGTATGCTTTTATGATTGTATTATCTTAAGTGCATTGTCTGTATAAGTGGGCCCTGATTACTTCATAGTTTTCATTCCAATATGTTTTTGTTACTTTTACTTTACTTTAAATAATAAATCTAAACCCATATATTTTCTTTTCAATTATTCTTAATCTATAATATAGGCGTGGTGATTACGCCTGAAACCTCCTCACTGTACTGATATCTTCAGTGAGACGAGAGGCCTTTGCCCAACAGTGGGACATTACAGGCTAATACTTTACTTTTTTTTTTTTATAATATAAAAATGAATCGCTGAATCTGTTGCTAAGCGCATAACTTCAAAACCAAATGCGCCAAATTGGATGATTCTTTTTTAAATGTGTTCCTTATTGTCAGGACAAGGTTTTTATATAAGAAAAATAAGGATAAAAATCTCAAAAGTCTAAAAATCTCTGCGGGTGAAACCGCAGGGCACAGCTAGTGTAAAATAAAAGTAAACTCTTACTGTTTATAATATAATAAACAGTAATAGTACGTTATTAAAGTAAGTTCCGATTTTATGTATCTATGTTCCTAGTATTTTTTTAAACCTCTACTTTAGTCCAACCTTGACTAAAAACACATATTATTTCGACCAATCAGAGCTATTCTCAATTTTAAACGTTACTCGTATTAGGTTTAAACTGACCAATCCTAGCTCAGTATTTATACTTACGTATCATCATCAGCTTTCATGAACCAATCAGCGTCCCGCTTGTGGTGTTCGTACACGTATCGGAAAGCGGCTTTCGTTTTGGCCCACAAGTGGTCTCGACCTTCTTTGACGGGCAATCGCACAGAGGGTAGTTTGGGATCTGGAAGTAAAATAGTCATTCATTCATTTCAGTTTCAAGTGGCCAACCTTAGTGTCGGAATTTAGACCGCCTAAAGGCCTCCGACATGGTCTGACGATTGAGACAACCGGGACCAAACATAAGGCTATGTTCACATGTAACGCGCATTAACGCGCGATCAAATTTGAAGAGAGTTCAGATGATGAGCGCTAATGCGCGTTGCGTTGCGAGAGTACTCGTCAGTCTAGTCTTCCAAACATTAATATCAAAGCGCGAGTCAACGCGGATTGTCTGCGTCTAGAAACTTTTTCTTTTTTCTGACGCGCGTTAACGCGCGCGCATGTGAACGGTTGCTAGGTATATATTAGGATGTCTAAGCGCGCGATTTGAAAACGCGCGTCACAATTCAGCCATCTGAACATAGCTCTCTTCAAATTTGATCGCGCGTTGACGCGCGTTAACGCGCGTTACATGTGAACATAGCCTAAGTATGGGGCGACCCCACTAAATCTGGTAAAATAACTTAAGCGCGATTAATAAAATTTTCACAGTAGCGCCATCTATTGAAACGTAGATGAAACCACCACGCGGGAGAGCTAGTCACTACACTAGACTATTTTAATAAAGCTGAAGAGTTTGTTTTATGCATGTATGAATATGAACGCGCTGATCTCAGGAACTACCAATCCGATTTGAATCATTATTTTTTTAATTGATAGCCCCATTCAAGGGGAAGGTTATAGGGTATTTTCGTGCCGAAATTCCTGCAGTACCAAGCACAACGCGGGTAAAACCGCGGGACGCTGCTAGTTAATTAAATAAAGGACCCACCTTCAACACTGCTCATAAACAGCAGCTTATTGCATCGTTTCCCCCACGTCGCTCTCACATGCCGCGCCTTTGAGTCGTGGTTCGACGGCTGCGTCATCACCCAACACAGCACCCTCACTTTCTGGTACAGCTGGTCGGCCACAGACCGGTCCTCTTGTTTATGAACCGGCTCCTCTTTACCGTGTTCATGGTCAGGTATTTGAAATAGAGGGTATTTGTCGAAGTTGCGTTCGGCGTCTCTGTAACGATTGTACTTTCTTTGAGGCGGTGTGGTACTTGGTTTAAACTTTGACCAGCCAATGTCTTCTATAGAATATGGATTGTTTTGGTCCAATAACGATGTGGATTGGACTGGTTCTAATAGAGACATAACATATGCATAATTGGTCGGAATGGAGATTTAGTTTTAGTCTTAAATCTTGTAGGTATCTCTCTCGTATCAGATTGAATTTTAAATGAAATACATAGAACAATTTGTATGGAATTCCATTTCAATGTCCATTCAGATAGTTTGGATGATTTTTATTTTGTATTAGAAACAAACTAATTTCTTCTAGCATTTACTACAAAACAATCAGGCAAAGCAATGATCTATTTTTGCATGTTCTAAGCAAAATAAAACTTCTGCACTTAAAGTAAAATAATATAAAACGTAGTATATAGCGTGTACAACATTAAATGAATAATGGCCCTTATCTTAGCTGTAAAGCACAGTTCACATTGGTAGAGTAAGAGGAGGCAGAGGTAGTTAAGATACTCTACTGTTACTTTACTAATGAAAGTAAATAAATACAGAGTAAGTAAGGTAGAAGTTGAGGACGGAATGTAGACTGGAAGGTGCAGACTGCAAACTTCAGACTGTAGATGGTACTACAGGCATATGACGGCAAATGAATCTTTATGAAATAGGTACTGCAGTCTCTCGCATGCTGCGGCTGCAGACCACAGTGTCAACACACTTAATTTGTAGAAAACAGTGCAATTTGCAGGTGCAGCTTGCGGGCTGGTGTCTAACTTCGATTTGTAACTATCTCTTCCATTGACAGCCACACATAAAGATGTCAATGAAATCGTTATCGACATTATCTAATCTAAAGATTAACTAATCTGTAAAGTTTAACTCATCTCGATAACAATCTCAATTTACGATTTACGACGTAAATTTTCATAAATAAACAACTCATTTACTTTTGTTCAGAAATCATTAGTAATCCTGAGTACGGCATTAAAAAAATACTCTACAAATGTGAACTAGGCTTAAAAGACCAATTTCCATCACTCCTAATAGACCTAATACAGCATCCTCGGTCTTGCGAGATGTTTAACGCATGAATTCCACTCAAGGAAGCCATTCATTGGGCCAACACATTTGAATAACGTGACATAATTCGTAGACTACAGAGTCATTGCTTATTCTTCTTTCGATAGACATTACGATTCTGTTTCCCTCTCTTCTCTACTATCTATTAATTCTCTTACGAGTCCGAAAATGTAAATCTAATATGGCCGACTTTTCAACCAAAGACAATTATTGTAAACACTAATCTAGACGGGACTTAATCGCGAATAAAACATTTAATGCGTACCTCAACGTTTCGGTCGTGTCGCAAAGACAATTACTTATAAAAAAAAGAAAAAGTTTTAGTGATGGGTAAGAATAGAATTAAATAACCGAACCATTTCACTCTACAAAATAAATTATCTTTGGTTAAATCGGCCATGTTAGTTTGGTATACATAAGACGAATAGAAGAAATAAATTGTAGTTTTAGATAACTACTAACAATAAAGTAACTTGTATGTCGTTTTTTGTCAAATGTTTATGCGTGAATAAAATTCCTAATAAAAAAGTGAAGCAATCATTTATCATTAATTTACTACACATATAATTAATTGATACAACTTCAATGCTTATTAATTATAAGTTGGTATTTAAGTAATGCTTAATCGTCAAACCGAAATAAGGGCTATAATTAGGCATGTTTTGTTTTTTTATAATCGGGGCTTTTAGAGTTTTTAGGTCCCTTTCCAACAGTGCTAATGTAGCATATTTGACATCTACAAAATAATCTATGAAATGCAGCTTAGACTCACCTCTGGAGGAAATGGAACCATTGTTTTCTTGAAAAGTGTAGTCAAAAATTCAAAAATAGTATAGCATTTGGTACATAACAAAATTCTAAAAGTCGAAATCAAAATGTTGATTAGGCATTCATGATTTCTATAACACTACGTGGCATTTACACTGCACACTCCAATTAATAATAACAAGATAAAACATAGACACCTTCGATGGTCTGCGTAGAAACGATTTCAAGTGTCATAAACTAGTCAATAATAGCTACTCATGACTTAACTAGTAGCATATTGAAAAACAGTGCTCCTTACCTTATAGACGACTACACATTAATAAATAAAACACATACAATTTTCGAGCACTTAAAACACAGGCACGTAATCAAAAATGCAAACCAAAACATGCAGATTTGTAAAAAATATTAAAAAACTCGGTTCCATGCACTTGTAATGTCGTATTACCTGTAATGAGGAATAGTGGACCTGTTGATTCCTGAAGAGGACAATATAATGTACGCAAAACTAAATCCCGCTGATATTCCGATGACCAAAGTTAGCCCAAACCGGCGACCCATGCCCCGACTTTCCGCCTGAGAGGACATTTCAAACACTAATTAAAAAACTAAATCTATTTTACAAAACTTTCACACGCCTATTTGAGGTCACTGACTTTCAATTATACAATTATCTGACTTAAATTATTTATGAGACAACTGACACAAACTTTATGAGACAAATGATTAAAACTAATGAGACGTGTCCACTTTTCGAGTGTCCGCAAACTATGACGCCAGGTCGACACAACACTAATCTATAACAGCATTTTGAACCGACACAAACTTCCCCCGACTAACCAAAAGTCGTAAATATTTTTAACAACTATTGTCTGTTATTTTATTTTGTTTTGAATTCCACATATAAATGTTTAATTAATAATTTACTAACAAACATTTTATGAGTTCACGCGCGATCACTCGATATTTCTGCGATATGTTGACAGCGTAAGCCATTTAAATATTGTTGTTTCAATTGAATGCTCTCTCATTCGGTTGTATTGATATCCTAATTTCGCTCGTCTATTTATCTATTGTTTGAATACGTTTATTGAAGAAGTTCAATAGAACGCCTAATATAAAATCTATAAAACGTGATTGAAGTCTTCTTTATCATTGAAGTTACGTACATACCTAAATAGAAGTTACGGGTTTAATGCCTTTGTCGGCCTTGGCGTATTTACATACCAGTTTTCATTTTGGGTACCTATTAATATTTTGAAAAAATCAACAATTTTTTTTACTTAGGATCTTCTGGACAAGATCCTATAAATCACCGATATAATCTTCGCCCTCAAAATTGGCAGAGATACATTACAATATCACAAAATGGAATGTATATTGTAACCATTTCTATTATAAACTACGAAAGATTTGAAGATTTAACCCGCGAATGTAGGGTTAAAAAAAACTTACATATACATAGCTATTTTAAATAGAACCAGTACTTTCAGTGATCACCGCACTAAACAAACAAAAAGCTAAATTTTATTATCGCATTCAAAATAATAACAGTTTTTTTAACAAGATTCACACATCACTAATACAACTTTTAGGCACAATTATTCTAGTTAAATTGCGACCAAAAATACTACTCTCCTGGCGTACTTATTTTGCGTAAACTCGAAAGCAGACTTACAATGAATTTGGTCATTTTATTAAGTTTCCAAGAGGTCTGCATACTACGAGAGTATGACCAACAACTGATAATATTATCACTATGTAACATTGTATTTACCTACACTTATAGTTAATATCAATTACGTACATGATATAATATAGACTATGTTTAACTAACATTAGTTTTGTATTCACCTTATTAATAACTTCATTTTAGGAGCAGATCAGATTACATAGATTATAAATAAAATGTATAAATCAAATAAAAGTAAATCAAAAAATCACTCTGGTTTCTTAAGTTTAAGCGAAAACTACTCATTTTGAATTGAATTATTTTACATTTTTATCTGACGTTTCGGCCCCTTTACAGGCACCGTGTTCACAGAAGAATGTTGAAACGTCTGATAAAAATGTAAAATAAAATCGAAGTGTATCCGTAATCGTAGTTTCAATTCAAATGAAAGTCCTCGAAACCTGTTCAACTCCAAAGTATCTTTGAGTTATTTTCATAATTTCCTTTTCCATAACAAAAATATTTTGTAAACTTAAGTAGGTTTTAATGAGGCAGCATAAAATCTGTGACAAATATATATTATATTTATGATTTGATTTACTCTATTGCTCAATTTAATGCAAATAGTTCCGCGAGCAATATATTAAATCGATTGCTATGCATTGTGAGTAATAAATATAATTGGTCCTTACCTAACTTATTATAGAAATAAGTCCACTACAGTGTCTGTGTGTTCGTGATAAACTCACATGCCCCTAAAAGGCCTTGCATGCGACTTCCATCTATCTATACTATCTATACTAATAACCTCATTATAAAGAGGTAAAATTTTCAATTTTCTTTTTGAACGCGCTAATCTCACAAACGACGAATCCGATTTAAATAAATCTTTTTGTGATAGATAGCTACATTCAGCGCTAAGGTTCAACGCTTTTTTCATCCGGAAACTTCCACAATCCACATACATTCGGTAGTTTTTGACAAAATCAATCACAGACAGACAGCTTTTGAGGATTTTGTTTTTTAATAGGAAAACTTACAAACATTTGAAAATAAAATAAGCACAGGAATATATCACAAAACCATTAATACAACGACACAGAACTATGTAGTAAAAAGTAATGAAACTAATGATATTGTAAAATACTTGACTGAATGGCTGTTATAATATTAAAATCCTAATCGCAATGCCACATCCTGTCACGCTATCACTTCTATGCCGAACTTTGCTATTTATAATTATTCTCGTGCTGTACTGCTTTATGGACTATGCAAGGAAATATACTAACTAGCTGCGCCCCGCGGTTTTACCCGCATTGTGCCCGTTCCCGTGGGAATTTCGGGATTTGTAATACATATAAATCTTCCTCTTGAATCAGTCTATTATATATCTTATATCTAAATTATTCTTAGATACAGAAAAACTTATATGATTAGTACAAATTAATTCTACAGGATAATACTCAAAAATATATAATTATAATAACGGCAGATACCGTAGCAAACACACATTTTTGACCGACTTTAAACACCGACGCCTCGGTGGTCTAGTGGTATTTGCACTCGCCTGCCAAGACTGAGGTCCCGGGTTCAATTCCCAGGTCGAGCGAAAACATGTTTCCTACTTTTCAAACATGGCTCGGGTTTGAGATCACCAACCCGCATTGGGCAAGCGTGGTGATTACGCCTGAAACCTCCTCACTGTACTGAAATCTTCAGTGAGACGAGAGGCCTTTGCCCAACAGTGGGACATTACAGGCTAATACTTTACTTTACTTAAAACACCGATTGTTTTTTTGTTGTTTTAATTCTTTTTTATTTTATTAGATTTAAGTTATTTTTGGGTTTTATCCTGTAATCACAAGATTAAAAGTGAAATATAACTATTGACAAAACTGGTTTTTAATTAGATTAGCTTAAATTATTTATGCATCTAATGGCTGGTTTCAGAGATTCCTGATAAAGTTTTACATAGTAAATACAGAAATGCCTATGTAACCAACCTGTAAAGGTTGCTGATATATTTTATTCTGTTTTAACTTCCTAATAAATAATTTGTAAGATAAATTGACTTCTTTAATGTTTGAAGGATCAGTTGCATTTTGCGCCTTATGGTTGCAAAGTTATAAGAGCCTTTATCAGGTTGATAGTACTAATTAAGGCACTTGAACAATAAAATTATAATTAAGTGGAATGATAAGACTTGGGACCGAATAGGTTTTGTGGTATAGTGTGGTATAGTTGTTTATTATATCAGGGACTTTATCAGAATGTTGTGAAACCAGCCCTAAGATCTAAGTGTAGCGCCACATCTGCGGAACGTACGGCGCCGAACCTTCCGCTCTATGACACATCAGTCGAAATTACGCCGCGTACTGATGTGTCATAGATAACTTGAAATACACTACGAGCGTATTTAGCTTATTTAGTATTTTCTCAGTCTCTAAACTATCTCCATGCCAAAATTTCATAGAAATCATTTCAGTAGTTTAGGCATGATTGCGAAACTATTATATCTTCAATAAAACACCAAATAATGTTATTTGTGTATTTAACTTTGTAGTTAGACCAACAAGTGATTATATCATAATAAGTAGGGTAGACTGAATGACAGATGCTTATAACTAGAAATACGCGGGTAGTAAGTAGGTAGCATATACAACATACCTTTCCCCCAAGTATACAAAATATATTTAAACTTTAACTTATACTTAAAGTAACAATTTTGTATATACATATATTTAAAAATAATCAACTTTAGATCTATTCCATATACATTGAATCAGGTCTCTCATAGGGGCTTTTTGCATGTGATGTAACTTTGCTTTTAATTTTACCACCCGAATAACTAGCCTTATAATCCCTAGGTATACCCAACATCTCAGCCCACTGGTCCGGACTCGGTATTTCAATTATTTCTTCACCCGAACCCGTTCCTTCCATTTCTTCATCTCGGATCTCTATTTCCAAACTAGACTCATTATTATTTACTTCCTCCCTCTCTCTTCCTCGGTCTACATCTTCTGTGGATTTCTTTTTAACCAGTTGGTCGATGTGTCGGTTGACAACATTACCATCACTGGTTGAAACTTGATAATTAGACGGTCCTTGTTTCTTAACCACAGTACCAGGCAACCAACGAGGACCACTACTATAGTTTCTATACATCACACTTTGGCCCACATTAGTTTCTCGAGTAATATTACTAGCATTTTTGATAATTTGTTTATTAGTTTTATTTTGCATACGATTATCCGGATGTATGACATCTAATAAGGTACGTAAGCGTCTGTTCATTAAGAGTTCTGATGGGCTCTTGTTAGTTACAGTGCAAGGCGTTACCCGCAATCCTAGTAGCATTTGAGGAACCTTAACATCCCAACAAATGTCATCCATTTTGCGCAACTTGTCTTTTACAGTTTGCACCATTCTTTCAGCTAATCCATTCGTTGCCGGATGATAAGGCGCTGTCTTGGTATGTTTAATTTTATTTGCGTCTAAAAATTGCTTAAGCTCAGCTGAAGCAAACGCCGTTCCGTTGTCGGAAACGAAAGTCTCACACAGACCATGGGTAGCAAATAAGTTCCTGAGGTGTTTGATGACCGTAGTCGCGGTCATATTGTTTACCACGATTACCTCAGGCCATCTGGAATACGCGTCTACAACGATTAAAATATACTTTCCTTGGAAAGGTCCAGCAAAGTCGACATTGATTCGAGACCACGGCTTTGTAGGCGTGATCCACTCAGACTTAGATTTCGGAGGCATATGCCGATTTTCGAGACATTTGTTGCAACCGCTTACCAATGCCTCAACATCTTCGTTCAATTTTGGCCACCACACATAACTTCTGGCCAGTGATTTCGTTTGGACGATGCCGTTATGTGTTTTATGTAAAGCACGCAGTATCGTTTCACGCAATGATGACGGTACAACCACTCTACAACCCAATAAGATACAATCTTCGTGCATAGAAAGTTCCGAACGATGTAACCAGTATGGACGTAGTTCATCATCGGTAACTCTAGTAGGCCAACCGCTTAGTACATGATGAGTTACACGAGACAATAGTCTATCTCGCTTAGTTGCTAACGCTATTTCGTCAGCATCCACAGGGAAGTCGACAGGTGTCTCTGCCATCAGCAACACGTCACATAGCTGCTGTTCAGGTTGGTCTGGAACCGGCTGTGGCCATCGGCTCAAACCATCAGCGTGACCAATCTCCTTTCCTGGCTTATACACAATTTGGTAATTGTGTGACGTCAACAAAATTGCGATTCTCGTTAGACGAGGCGACAAAACTGTGGGCATGGGTCGCTTTGGATCGAATATTCCCAACAACGGCTTATGGTCGGTAACTATAGTGAAGGGTCTTCCCATGATATAGTTATGAAACTTGCTAACTCCAAATGAAATGGCAGTAGCTTCTTTATCTAATTGTGAGTAGCGGCGTTCGTGAATATGTAGTGTTCTGGAACTCATAGCTACGGGGCGCTCCTGTCCGTCGTCCATAATGTGTGATAATACAGCGCCAACGCCGTATTCTGAGCTGTCACAGGTAAGTACCAATGGCTTATTTAAATCGTAATGCACGAGAGTCAAATCAGATGACAGTACCCTCTTAGCCATGTCAAAGCTCCTTTGTTCCCTGTCTGTCCACTGCCACGATTGTGCTTTGTCGAGCAGCCTATGTAGGGGCTCAAGCATGGTCGCTTTATGAGGTACGAACCTCTCGTAAAAATTATATAGTCCCAAGAACGCTTGTAGTTGTTGAACGTTCTTTGGTTCCGGAGTGTTGACGATAGACTCAACTTTACTAGGTGCAGGATGGATACCTTCGGCGTCTATTACAAAACCGAGGAACTCTACTCGTTCCTTGGCAAACTTACATTTGTTCCGGTTGAGTCGCAAACCTGACTTACTGATGCGATCCAGCACAATGTCGAGACGCTGCGTCATCTCCGACATGGTCCGGCCACTGACTATGACGTCATCGATCAGTACCGCGACGCCGGGAACGCCCGCCAGCAAAGCCGTCATCAAGCGCTGGAAAATTCCCGGGCAGGCTTTGACACCGAAAGCTAATCTGTGTACTGAAAACAAACCTTTGCATGTGTTTAATGTTAACAGCTGTGCTGTGGCGTCTGTGACGACCACTTGTGTGTATGCGCGATCGAGGTCGAGTGTCGTGTAAAATTTGCCACCAGCAATCGTGGCAAACACCTCACTTGCAGTCGGCATAGGGTAGGTGTCAGATTCGGTAGCCTGATTAACCGTACTGCGGTAGTCACCGCAGAGACGAATGTCCCCGTTTCGTTTGGGTATGGGAACGACCGGAGTCGCCCATTCTGAAAAAGACACGGGGCGAAGTACCCCTTCCCCCACTAAGCGATCTATCTCTCTCTCAACTTTGTCTTTAATAGCATATGGTACAGGACGTGCCTTCAAAAACTTAGGAGTCGCACCTGGTTTTAGGTGTATAGCCACAGGGTCCCCCTTGTAAGTACCGAGTCCGTCCCTGAAAACCTCACTGTGTTTAGCTACAATCTGATCGTTCGTAGACATGTCAAGTTCAGATATCATATTAACATTTAAAGTAATACCTAATGCCTCGAACCAATTACGTCCTAACAGATTCGGCCCCGAGCCCTTCGCTACAATGACATTCAAAACACACTTAATGTCTTTATATTGTACTTGCACTTGCGTTTGTCCCATCACTATAACCGGTGAGCTGTTCCACGTGCACAGGCGGTTTGGTATCGGCCGCAAGGCGCTGGACGAGCGCACGCGCGCCCACGTCTGCTGGTTCACCAAGGAGAAAGCGGCGCCGGAGTCCACCTCCATCGCTACCGGCGCGCCGTCCAATAGCAGCTTCACCTCGTATGCTGGAACGCGAGAGCTCGTCCGGCTCTCCATGTTATAAATGCCATTAAGTTGCACGTCAGTCTCGTTTTCGGCTAGGTTAATTTTTTCTAAACGACTTCTCTTTTTAGCGGTGCAGATTCTCTCGATGTGGCCTTTCTTCTTACAAAAGTGGCACACGGCGTTAACAAAGCGACACTCGCCCGCATGCCGGTCTCCACATCGATAGCACAGTCGAACATTTGTTCTGGATTGCACAGCGTTGATGTCCATCGGTTCGCATGGAGGCGGCGACGTCGCCGCGGCGCCTGCTGCCGTTCCGTCGTAGCTGACGGCGGCGCCCGTCACGGAAACGCTCTGCATCATGCGAGCATCCCTGCCCGCACTTTCGGCCGATATCATAGCTTCAACTACATCATTGTATTGTAAATTGTCTCTCTTTAGCAGTTCGTACTGCAAGTTGTGATTGTTCATACCGCATACCAATCTATCACGAAGCATTCTTTCCATGTCCGTAAAGTTACAGCCGGCACTAATCTTTCTGAGTTGCGCTATGTATTCCGCGGCGGATTCGCCTTGTTGTTGATTGCGCTTATAAAATTTGTACGACACAGAAATCTCATTAGGTTTTGGACTGTAATGTTTGGTTAGAATATTTTCGATTTCAGTAAATGACACATCACTAGATTTTTTAGGTGTAATCAACGCCAGGAGAGTCTCGAACACTTGTACGCCGCAAACTGTGTAGAAATTTGCCCTTTTAGCTGAATCTGAGACGACGCCATTCGCCTCAAAACAATATTTTAGTCTGTCGATGTAGTTGTCCCAATTATCACATTTCACATTGAATTCATTAAATTTCACTGATTTACGCTCCATTTTTCATGTTTTCGTATCGTCGCCACTATTATATCTTCAATAAAACACCAAATAATGTTATTTGTGTATTTAACTTTGTAGTTAGACCAACAAGTGATTATATCATAATAAGTAGGGTAGACTGAATGACAGATGCTTATAACTAGAAATACGCGGGTAGTAAGTAGGTAGCATATACAACAGAAACAAAGACAGATAGTTACTTTCGGATTTATAGTATTAATTAGAAGTAAGGATAAACCTGATTCAACCCATCCATATCGTAAATATTTTGTAAAAGCTTATTTTATGTCACTCAAAAATATTATTTAAAGGCACACAGCGGTAGTTGTAATCACAACAAAAGTCAATCAAGAACTGAGTTGTAAAATGCACAATTAATATTGAACTTATGAAAACATTCATTATAGTTTTAGTTTTACATCTAAGATTTCATTTTTGTGGAATGCTTCTGACATATGAACGGAGGAAAAAAATGTGGTTAAAACAGTTCATATTATAAATATGTATATGTATATTTTTAATTACGAGTATGTAGAGAGATAACACAAGTGTCTGTGTATATTTTTGAAACTACAAGGATCCTATTCCTTGTCTTGAAATCTTTCTCAATACTTACTGACAAGGATTTCCTACTATCCTACTATAATTATAAATGCGAAAGTTTGTGAGCATGGATGTTTGTATGGATGTATGTTTGTTGCTCTTTGCCGCAAAAACTACAGAACGGATTTGGATGAAACTTTACATTAATATACAAGAAAATATGTACAATTACAAACATACATTATTATAATATTTCACTGACTTCATTTTAAAAGGTATGCACTAGCTAGGGCATTCAATCAGTAGGTGCCATAGCATGGGATTGGTTTTCAAATTTTGAGTACTGTTGAGATTACTTGAGATAAAGTTTATTTACATTTTTTTATGTTATGAATGAATGCTGTACACACCTGTTATTGGTGTTCATATCGGAAATGTACTCTGTAACTCTAGATTTAATTGTATAATATGCAAAACTGTTGCTGTGTCATTAAATAAATGCACTCTCAATACCATCAAAACAATAAAAATATCAAGGTTAATATTACTAAACTAGACTATATATACCCAAATCATTTCTCCCACAGGAAAACTAATAATTTATTTTAAGATTAGCTATTCATTATCATAGAAATTGTTTCAAAAAGTTTTATATTTATTTTTTATTTATTAAACACTTAAAATCAAATCAATTTTTTTTCACTAAAGTTAAAATAAATTGCGAGCTTCTTCAATCCGTCAATTAGGAGTAAAATAAGAATGTTGATTGAGTCTGGCTATAATAGTGTATCTTAATTGTTTTATTAAAATCCTAAGTAAATTAATAAATGGTACATGGTAGCCGTTGGTTGTGGCGGTATTCATTGTTGTGTAGGTTTCAAGCCATTATAGATATTAAAATTACCGGTATAAAGATATGATTTCGATCGAAGCCCTAGTCTAGTACATAGGCGAATAACTTTACGGTTGACTAAACTTTGTTAGGCTATAAGTAAGTCACGGTTAAGTGTTTGTTATTGTGTGCACTGATATAAGATGAGGTCAAAGGTGACTTGTTATCATTATCTCAACAATATCCAGTGAGTAAAATAAGAGTAGAGATAATAACTAAGGAAGACTTACAGTCATCTTGGGCCGCTCGATAATTCACTGGTTCATTCGTAAGCATGACATTTTCACTTTGCACCGCGAATGACAACGGTTACAACTATTTTATGTTAATTGTAGGTAAACATTGATTGAATTGGAATCAGATTCTGTAGGACAAGAAACAACGCAACAAAGCAACGAATTTTGCTGAACAATTTGCTTCGTTTGTTTGTTTTGTTTGCATCTTGCTTGTGTCAGCTCCATGAGCCGTCAACTGTCGTGATGACAAATAAATCAATTATGACACTGACAGTGACTGTAAGCAAATCGACAAAAGCACAGTTCTAATTCCATTTGAGGCTTCAGTTACACACTTGTAATCCGACCATAAGTGAGAAAAACGTAGTTCGAACGCACTTGTCTCATGCCTGGTAAGTGATAATTTCATGCCAAGAGCAAATCCAGGTGGGGGAGCATTATTTTCCCCCTAACGTGAATGCTTTATTTTCCTCCAAAAGAAGGTGCAATGAGCTCACGGAGTCAATTGCCTACCTCGCGGCAGCCTCCGCTTAATGAATCTTGGATGCACACCTGTTGCTAATGGACTGATATGGCATCAGCAGTCAGTTTACCGTTCCACATATTATATTATTATTTCATTAATTTTAATAAGAACGATCGAAAGCCTAGATCGGAAAACGTGAATTAAAGTACTTAATTTAAAACAATGTAGTAGTTTTTTAATCTATACCAATATTATAAAGCTGAAGAGTTTGTTTTGTTTGTTTGTTTGTTTGTTTAAACGCGCTAATCTCAGAAACTACTGAACCGATTTGAATAATTCTTTTTGTAATAGATAGCCACATTCAACGGGAAGGTTATAGGCTACTTTTCATCCCGAAATTCCCACGGGAACGGGTACAACGCGGGTAAAACCGCGGGGCGCTGCTAGTTTATAATATACCTTTATCGTACGTAACCACATGACAACTCTGACTCATGATAGGTCTTGCGCTTTATACATTATGTGTCATTGAAGCCGAGTAAAAAAGACAATCATGACTTTCCTTAACTCACTCTTATCCCTTGGTCAGTGTGTAGACGTGGGTCTTAAATCATCTTCAAGAATACAACCACAGAATACAACCCACGGCAAATGTTTCTATTTCGTGGAATATCTCATAGAGATGTGCTAACTAATTAGAGTAGATAAACAATAATCGAATTTATTCACCATGAATTTCCATTTACTCGCTATTTTTTACAAATCAAATTGTGAATATCATCTTAGAATATATACTTACTGGTGACCCACCCTCGCTTAGCTTCGGTTAATCAAGATTTAATGTGGGAAATTCAGGATAAAACAAACTGCTACTGCATATATTGATAGTCATGTTGATCCTCGAGTAAGTTCTCGTTGGTACATACCTTCGCAACCCAACCGGAGTACGGTTATTGTGTCATAGCTATAATAATTAGACATGATGCCCTCGCTGGCTTTTTTTCACATTATTTTTATGTATCATCAATAGTTTTTGCATATATTCCCATACCCTTTTTTACGTTATTGAAATTTTGGTACGACTTCCTAATTAAAAATAATAATAAACCTGAATTTATGTCCGTACTTACAGTGTACTCTACGTATACTGGAATATTTTTTGAAATCGCATATTTTTTAATTAATTTAAAACCTTTTACTGAATCGCAGGAATCTCTCGAATCTTATTAGATTGATGCGCGCATTGCGCATCCCTATTATTTACTGTCTGTCTGGGTCTGGGTGCTAGGGATGCCCAAAAAAGTGTATTGTATCGATATATCGCATCATAACTGTATCGAACTTGGTTGTATCGATACGCGATATTATCGATTTCCTTTGTATCGATATATCGTATCGTAACCGTATCGCATGCCTTTCAATTAATTTGCGATATAATGAGTATATATCGTGCAAAGGCTTATCTTTTTAGTAGTTTTACTATATTCTTTTATTTTTTTAAAAGAAACAAATAATTATAATTATGTATTTAAAATAGTTTTATCTACACTAATGTTGTAACATTCTACTTATGTTTCCAATACTTGACTTATAATTACTACTGTTATAGCGCAGACAACTAAAACACTCAATTTAAGCAATTGCACATGATGTTATAATATCCACATCGATATCGTAAAATCTCATTATAACATCGCGCCCTGCGCGGCGCGCGCAGCTGCGCTCTCATTGGTTAGATTTTAATGGCGGCAAGTTCACTGTGACAATACACGTACGCGTGAATTTAATGTTTCGCAATGTGTTTTGTTTTTAAAATTTTGTTTGATTAATTGCATTAGTGAAGATAAAGTAGTGTATGCAACTGCATATAACACGGGTATTAAAACACTCGTTACTATTATGAAACTCGCTGCGCTCGTTTCATAAACTCACACTCGTGTTTTAATACCCTTCTTTATATGACAGTTGCATAAACTACTATTATTCAACAAAAAAATCACAATTGCCATTGATCAGCACTTACACAACGCAAAAATAATAATTTTGATAAGCGCTGTGGATACATAGTTTGATACGATACGGTAATGCGATATTTTTATAAGAATGCGATATATCGAAGCGTATCTTATGGTCAAAATATCGCATCAAATATCGCTATATCGTATAGTGCTGTATCGATATTCCGATATATCGTATCGTAACGGGCATCCCTACTGGGTGCTGGGCTGTGGTGCTGGGTGAGCGAACGAGTGTCGTGTTGTGTGACGCTGTCACGAAAATTTTATGTTTATTTTCTAGAAATTGTTTATTTTACTACGGTATTAATAAAAAGAAAGATAGCCATGAGATCGCAGTAATAAACATCTACTTAATTAGTAATGAAGTGATTAATTTTGAACTATTATTTTTGTGTGTTAGCAGGCCAAACATGTGGCGATTGTTTTGTATTTTCTTGTTATTCAATGTGCATCATGTTTACGGTAATAGCAAGAGTGGACTGTGCAATAGTGATGTGACCCAGAAGACACTGAGCTGTACAAACCAGGTAGGTGTTTACTTAATCTAAAACTATATGTTTTTTCATTGTGTCACTGTATTGATTTTGTTTACATTGCACATTCGATAATCACAGTCTATTGAGCTCGCTAATTATTCGATGAACCGTCGAATAACGCTGCCCTTTTTATAATTCGATCGATAACAGTTTCAGTTTATTATTAACATACCTACTTTAGCTAAAAATGCTCTAAAAACAATGTAAATATGTTCAAGGTCATTGGTTTTAGGGGGCGTCCATAAATCACGTGAGGTTCAAAAGGGGGGGGGGGGGGGGTCTTTAAAAAAATCACCAAACATCACCACGGGGGAGGGGGGGTTGTAGCAAATATCACGTGTATTTTTTTTCGGAATACAAAACCAAAAGTTTTTTCATTGCTACTGCATTGAACATTAATTTTGGTTATAATTGTGATCCTTCAATTTCATTATTAAATAATTTATATCCATTAAACCTGTGTTTTATTCATGTGGTTGCAAAGTTTTGTAGATATGAAAAAATACACGTGATATAGGCTGGGGGGGGGGGGGTTGACTGAAACCTCACGATGTATCACCAAGGGGGAGGGGGGGTCAAAAAATGGCAAAAAAAACATCACGTGATTTATGGACGGCCCCTTATCAATATTAAGGGGCCCAAAGTTTAGGTTAAAAATATGGTAAAACACACACTTCGATCAACAATAATAGTATTGTTGATCGAAGAACACACATAACATGAACACTTCAACTTTATCTGGTTTTACCCAAGCCTTTTATATATTTTATATACATATAGTGTAGTACATAATATCTTAATCCTTAACACAAATTCAATGAGCTTGAGGCTCATTTGGTACTGGCTAATTTAGCAAGCCATAGAGTTTACTCTACTTTAGTAGAAAGAGGGTATTAAGCCCTTTGCCCAGTAAAGGGACAGTGCAGGCTAAAAATAAATATTATTAAGTACAATAACAATATTATAAGTATAAAAATTCCCGAAATACCCTGTTAGTAGGTACAAACACCCTATACTTACTGATATTTGGTGACACATAATAATTTATAAGTTTTTCACATCTTGATTATATTGCATAATCCTTCTTCTGTAAATACTGTTATCTTAAACTAGCAGCGCCCCGCGGTATTACCCGCGTTGTTCCCGTTCCCGTAGGAATTTCGGGATGAAAAATAGCCTATAACCTTCCCGTTGAATGTGGCTATCCATTACAAAAATAATTTTTCAAATCGGTTCAGTAGTTTCTGAGATTAGCGCGTTTAAACAAACAAACAAACAAACAAACAAAACAAACTCTTCAGCTTTATAATATTAGTATAGATAATGTGAGTTCTCTGCTCTTTGACTTATTCTTGCTAGAAATAAGGTACCTACATATAGATATTGAATACAAAACAATAATTTTCCTGTTCAATTAATATTCATATTGTCATTTGTCCTCTAGCAGGTATAAGGAATTATTTAATGAGGTAGCCGTGACCTTGTAATAGTACTAGCTGTGTCCTGTGGAGTTACCTATATTGTGCTCATTTCCGTAGTATAAAAGTAACCTACAATGTTCCTCTCGAACATGGCTATTTCTTGCAAAAATAATTATTCAAATCAGACCTGTGGTTCCGGAGATTAATCTATACTAATATTATAAAGAGGTAAAATTTGTAAGTTTGTTTGTTTTTTTTGTTCGAGGTTATCTTAGGATAGCCACATTCTACGGGAAGGTTATAGGCAACAGTCACAACGCGGGTAAAGACGTGGGGCGCTGCTAGTGTTTTCTAACAAAGAAAAATCAGAGTCTTCTGTTTATTATTTTAGATTATATCAATGTCCTATATTTATTTCAGATACTCGGATCTGAGAATGTTGACAACGATGCATGCCAGATGGAGTTGTTTCCAGCCAACAGTAAGGCCTGCGGGAGCATGGAGTTTAGGCCTCCACAGTCGAACAATTACTTTGGCGGGGTCTCACTGAAGCCCCACCTAGTGAAAGTGACTCATTACGGTCCAACCATTCCTTTTGAGCTGGACCATGCCGTTTTGAATATCACTTTCAGTAATATTAAATGGAAAAGTAAGTAGATTTTTTGGATATATTGGGCCTTGGAATTTTTCATATATCTTGTGTCCATTGTAACCTCGTGAAAACTTCAATTTTTAGGTGTTTAAACTTTATTTGTAACTCTTAAAAAAGTGTATTATTAATATTATATCTTTTTTAGGTGTTCTATAAGTTGAGCAAATCATAATGTTTTCGTTTCAATTATTTATTCCTACTAACTTTTCTACAGATGCGACTTGATTTAGATATAGATTAAAGTTATGAATACATCCCGAAATAATTAGAAAAAAAACATATTATTTTTCCAATAAAATCTGCTTAAAATGTCTCCATATTCTTTACAGTCATGAGATTTCTCTTCCACGACATCATCAAAGGCGACAACGAGTACGCTGCGAACCACTGCCGCGTTATCACTCTATCCAATAACATCACTATAGACGACCGCTCTGTACTCTACTACGACTGTTACTGGCCCAGTATATCAAGCGAGGGTGATACTCAGAACATGTTGGAATTTGAAGCCACCTCCGAGAGCGGAGAGGTGCACAGTGGCCGGTTGTCCTTTAATATACCTTCAGTGGATATGCTTAGTAAGTATCATAGTAGTAAAAAAAATAGTGCAATGTTGAGTACAAACATCTGAAGATAGTAGTAGATAGTAGTCACTAGTACCTCAGACACAATAAAAAGACAAAAGTTCCAAATTATGAAGAGTCAAGCAAATTGCAACTGTGCAGTATATATAGCTTACATTTAAAATTACATCTGACTGTTATTCAAGTTAGGGAGATGTTTGTTAATAAATCAGGGTTGCATGATACATTCGTGTTACACGCCATGCATAAACTGGATTCTTTAATTTTAAACATACGACTATAACGCGGCCATTACTTTAATAGACATGGATGCGACTTTATTATCTGTGCTTTGCTATGCCACGTTTAATTATCGGCTTTGGTTGTTTCAAGAGTACACAATGTCTGACTTGTTAAACAACTTCTTTATGGTATAACAACCGCAGAGCATCAACTAGAAATGACAATCCTAAAGAGATATTAATCTTTCAGGTCCCATAAAAAGAGAAGAAGATTGGAAACCGTTCATCTACGTTGAGATAATACCGAACCTGTTACGTCTTCACATAGTGCCTCCGCCTTCCGAGTTGACTGTGAACGAATACGAAATCAGAGTCATGGTTAAAGATGGCGCCTGCCCCGAGAATACCTGTCAAGTTGCAAGCCAAAAAATCACAGTAGAGAATGGGACAAAAGATATTACCTTCGACTATCCCACTCTAGGGCTCGTGGGAAACTATTCCTTTGAAGTTACGCCGTTGCATAAGAGTTGCCGTGTTGATAAAAAGTGCAAGTACACCTCAAGCCCATATGTGAAGATAGGTCAGTGGATGGTTTACAATTACTTAATTTATTATTTGGATATCCCTGATGGAATGAATATTGGCTAATTCTACATATGTATGAAGGGTGCATTGTTGTTTGTGTGTGTATAAACATAACACTGCAGGGTTGCAAGCCCTAGCGGCCCTTAGACGTCACCGCTTATATCGACTGGACTTAAAAGTTTCTAGTTGGCTTAAAAAAGTTTGGAATTTGATATAGGAGTTGGCAAGTTCATACGAATTATATTGTACTCCTCAACTCATTCAATTGACACGAAGCCATAATATGCAGTTTCGTGATAAGCTCTTATTTGTTTCAGCCATGGAGTCTCACACACTTCGGATCTGTATCGTGAGCTTGTCCGTGGTTTTGGTGGCGACACTCTTCGCGTATTACCTTCTAGTGAAGTACATTCGGAAGAATTGGTGTCAAGACTACAAGCAAGCCCGGAGTAAGTAACGTCACTGTGTAAAGAAAAGATTTTGATTATATGTTCGAATGACGCTATTAATGTGTAATAAAATTAAATATTAATGTGGAATTATCACACTTTTGCATCAACAATGTTTGTAGGGATTAATGATTATTATTATTGCTTCGAAGTTGATGAGCATTCGTCTTATCTTCTTTGATTGAGTGTATTAATTTACAATTACGTTCCCTAGTATACATTATACAAATTATGTTTACGACCCATTGGTCGTAAACATAATTCTTCTTCTTCATCGAGTGGATGGTCAAACTTAGCAATCCTGGTGTCAGAGTTATTGAGCCGCCAAAGGCCTCTGACATGGCTCATAATTTATTTCCTTCTTTATTAAAGTACCAGAATAGGTATAAAAGATAACACAATGTTCACGAATTAACTACATTATTTAAAAGTACAGTTAACTAACTAACTTCACTAAAAAAAAAAGAAACAAGTGGTTTAAATTGTTATTTGTTTTCAGGTTCAGATATACCGTCACCACCGAAAGTGCTAGTCATACATTCGCCGAACAACGGCCAGCACGCCAAGTGTGTGGCTTCGCTAGTCTCCTACCTCCGAAACGAGTTCGGTTTCGGCATGATGTATGACGGAGATATCGCCAACACTGTCAACGGCAATCCTCATGATTGGGCTCAAAACTCGTATAATAAAGCTACACACATCATGTACATAGTTGGGCCGACTGAACAAAACCCATACAATATTTATGACAAACCAATCACAGCATACAGAAATGTAGACAAGCTATTACTTAATCTAGTGCAGGCTGGGCGATCACGGTACCCAAAAGAAATATTCAACGTCTTTTTCGATTATTCAAACGGAGAAATACCAATAGAGACGAAACACGACCCTAAGTTTCATCTCCTAAAAGACTGGAACAAGCTGATATCGTTTCTTTCAAAGAATATGGCGCCAAAACAAAGGATTTTAATGTCTGAAAATGGTAAATGTTTTATTGATGAGCTGAATAAAGCTGAAAAAGTACTAAATGAGAGGCCGGATGAAATCATATCGTTATAAAATGTTTGAAGGAATTCAAGATGAAAATATATTGTTGTAATGTTTTTATTCAATAGGTGAGTTAAATATGTAGACGTGGCACGTATGTTACTCAAATTGCCTATTTTAAGTCCTCTTCGAGGTCGATACTGTATCGCACAATTTGTTTGGTGTGTCGCGTCTGCTTATTTCTCTGGAGTATATTTTAGTGTATTCAATAAGAAAATCCTGAGAGACGTATTTATTTATTGTTGGTGTCAACTAATGGAATATTGATACTAGACCGATAGCCGGGACATTTTCTAATGCTACTGAGCCAAGCATTTGAATACCAGTTATAAGTTGTATAGTTCACAAATAATCGAGGGGGTTACATATCGTTTTCACCCTGTATGTATAGGTACGAACGGTGTTTGGTTCTGAGACTTTTCTAGATCATATAAAATAGAAAAAAGGATAATAGAACTAATTATACATATGTAGTAGAAAGTTCTTATTCCTTACTTAACTTCTTGAACTGAAACTATCAACTAGCAAACTTGTCTGGCACCAACATTGTGTAAATACGTCTCGAAGGCAACAAAAATATGACGATCAAACGAGTATTCGTGGTTATGGTTAATTATACTTGTTGTCGATATCTTTCAGTGCTATAGTCTAACAAATAATTCGATGCAGTTATCTGACATGTCAGAAAATATAGTGACAGAATGACAGAATGCAGGAGTATTATTTTATTTTATGTAAACTGTTACATATTAATTTATTTTAATTCTTTAAGTATTTTTTTAGAGTAAATAGGAGTAATACCACAGAACACATAAACAGAGGTTAGAAAGGCGATGTGGGCGGGGCAGGCGCGCCAAGGATATGAGCGAACGCTCATATTTGTACGACAACGCGATAAGCTATAAAATGTGCATCAGTGTGCGTGCATGCGCATGATTGGTTCCGTTTGAAATCGCGTGATGGCGCGGCGCTAAGATAGGCTAGATTTGAAATTGCAAATATGTGCGTAAGCTTCATATTTATTACGCACAGATGCACTGGCGGTGAAAGGTGGGGCGGATTCGGCGACACCGGTTTTCATACGAACGGCGCATGATCGCCATTCTAACCTCTGTTTATGTGTTCTGTGAGTAATACCGCCTTTGAAATATGAAATAATTTTGAGCGTAGTTTAGATCTACCACAGGCAATCGCACAGTTTGTTACTTTGCTGCATCGATTTATTTGATGAACTATAATCTAACCGCTTTTACTTTATAGATGTTATTGAATAGACATTTATTTATTAAATTATAATATATTGTTGTCCACTATGTGTTTTCTATCTACGCGCTTTGACGTGGTCACTGTGCATTTAGTAATTCTTACAATTTCGACCACTCCGTAAATGTGTGATGTGATTGTGTTGGTTAACTCCAGTTTAATATAAATGTGCCATATTTGCATGATACTCAAACAATACTTAAAAGGACTTTGATTCAAAAATTTTCTTGTTCGAACGAAGTTCCTTATCGCGCGTTGCGAAAGGGGGCTAGACGGAAAAAAATTAAGACGAAAAGTTGTAACGACACTTTTTGCGAGAGAGAGACAGACAGAGAAACATGCGCACGCCCGTTAGAGAGCCAGATATTTTCGTTTCGTCTTTCTATTTCGCATTGAACTTCGTTGCATCCGGGTGTCCCTTGACACCTCTCAAGTTTTTTATTATTTGTTTCGAATTATTTAAGATTTCAATTGTCAAAAATGTTGATATTTAAAATTTCTTTTTATTTATTTATTTATACTATTACTTGATAGAAGACGATGAAAAGAGACTTGCCCAACAATGCAATAGGATATCTGAGGCTAAAATAATAACTATTCTCGGGCTAATTTACAGTAGTGGCCGATTTTGTGAGCATATTTTCTCATGCGCTGAACATTAAAATAGATTTTGGATTTTTAGAACATTACCTTTGTCGTAACTATTGTTATATTATAATGTTTGTCACCCCAATCCTCACTTTTGAATGTTGTTGAGTTCTATAAGTCCAAAATCACGCAAGATTGCATGTCCAGAGCATGAACTGATTTGCCTACAAAATTGTCGACTTCTGTAATGTTTTTTCAGAAGTACAGTTTGAGTATTTGGCGGATGCGTATTAAACTTTGTAAATTATACGTTTCATTTCTAAATATATTTTCAAAAATGTTAGGAACATCAATGGCACGATTTAATAAATAAAGAATTTTTACTTTATATATCTAGAAATAAGGGCGATAATGTACTGACGGCTCTCGTATTGGGAGTTTGGTTGTTCAAACTAAAAGAATGATGGATCGATGTTTATTGAATCGTGCGCATAGTATTTGTAATATGTATGTCATCTTGTTGATCTCAAATTGTATGTGAAACTGTGGAAATGTGTTCTATCATTATACAGGACCTTCAATTATTAAGCTCAATATATACCTTGTGATGTATTTTTATAATTAAAGTCTTACGTATTTAAAATGTGTTTTTTTCGTTACTACCAAAGCTCTGTAGACCTAATGTAAATTCCTAGTTAAAATTGAACTGTGAATGTTGATAATTCACTCTAAGGGCTCAATTTGTTTCGCCGCGGAACGGAATAGAAGCGATTTTTTGCAACATAACAAACAGTACAAAACGAAAATACAAACAAACTTACAAATCTGTATAATATTAGTTTAGATATAAACACAGCCATGAACACAGCACCATAACCAAATTGAGTTTACACACTAAAATAATACGACATAAATTCAATCAATGGTTTATTTTATCACGGTATACATACAGTATATAGACATAAATTTGGAATGTTGTATCGCATACAACTTGTCTTTTACGCACACATACAAACAATACTGAGCAACTTTAGGAAGGGAAGGGATATAAGACTATGCTTGTTATCAGAAATAGGGTTAGTACTCTGTTAAAGGTGATATGGAGTATTCGGGAGGTATCCGATATTCGAAATGAACAACTATCCGTATACAGAAATTTCGGATGGTGGTGGAGCTTAAATAAGATAAACTTTGAACCCGGCGCGGCGGTGGGGCGGACACAAAAGTCAGAAGTGTATCTCATATGTTAAATTCGTTATTAAATCTACTTACTATCCGAAACCGAAACTATCCGATGTAACATAATTTGTTATACTATAACAATATCAATATATTTTTGAATTGAAACTAAGTTTTCTGATACATGGGTCGTGATCATCAATACCAAATTCATGGAAATATTCTCTGAAACGATCTCTCTAACAAGCATAGTCCTTCACAAAAGTCTTAAATGCATTGTCACAAAAACAAATAAGAAATAAAAACAATTAACAAACTAAGCTAACGAATAAAAACTATTTGTACAACGTATCGCTCGCGAGTGCAAACAAAAATAAACTTTATGTGATCTGCTTAAAGCGTATTCTATAACAACACCAGAGAGCGATATTAACTCGTATTGCGATTAATTCCACGTACTCGTCTTGTCATAATTCATATGGCAAATTTTATTTAAAACAGTGTTAAGTTGAATGAATCTTTTTATACCCAAATTCGATAGAAATGGCAAGAAATGAGAAATTGAGCACTAATTTCAGTAGTTAAGAAAGTAATAGAATAAAAGACAGTTCACCAATATACTCGTATAGACTTTTATAATAGATTTATTTTTTCAGATTGTACGTGGCATCACAATATTATGTGAATAAGTAATAAGAATCAATGAAATAAATTCTTTCAATAAACCAATTCGTAAACCAATAAAATTTATAAAATCACAACAAAATTATGCTATTAAAGTAACTAATAATAAGCTAATGACTAAAATATATAAATGTTAACATGATTCTGCTGTCAAGATATTGTTAGTTTTGAAACAATATTAACAATATTCTGAATTGTTAAGTTAAATTAATCTTTACAAAACCTTATTTACAACATGGCGGATGCGGCCATCTTGTAAATATTAAAGGAAATGGCTGACAGCCAAATATTTTAAGATTAACATAATGCGGTATAAGTAGCCAATCCCAATTTGTTTTCTGTTTCTTTATTGTATCTTTTAATGAATGATTTAGTAATATTACATTTAGAAATGTTTGTACTCATAATTTCACTTCCTACAATCAATAAAACAACAAGCGATTAAAAAGCATTTCAAAATTAAATGTCCTATTAATAAAATGTCTATTTACAATTTTAAAATTACCATCACACAAAATTAAAATAAAATATTTGGCAATATTATCTATTAAACAGCTATGCAATATAAATTGCGCAACTCTTAAAATAAGGTAATATTTTTACTGTGCTACATCTGAATCATTTTCAATAGTTTTCGATCTCTTAGTATATGCTAAAACTATTTAAGAGGTCTATTTATTTTTGTTTTTTAATCAGATTATGTTAAGACCTAGAACACAAGATGCTCAAAAAGTATTTTAAAAAATAAGAGAGTTTAGAATAATTTACATTGATAACAAAATAGGCCCATACAGTTAGAAGACATAATTATGAATACTTTAAAAATAATTGTTACTTTTTCTTCTTAGTTACCTGTCAATGTAGGCAACTCAATCGTTATGTCGAAGCAATAGTTGCGCCATCTGATGATAGTAACACGAGTGCGCCTCTTGACTCGGCCCGAGTGTAGCACTAGCCTAATGTAAGCTAAATCGAACTTTGGTCTTCATGTGCTGCAAAGAAAAAAATCAGAGATAAGTTTATTGATAAGGGTATCTTGAGTAAAAAAGTAAGTTTGTGTGGGCCTGTGGCCAACTCTGGTATCGGAGTTTTTGATGAGCCGACATGGTCTATTTATTTAAACAATCAAGATCGACTATCGAAGCACGGTGGCGCTCAGATAGAAACGCCTCTATCGGCCACACATCCAGGTAGCGGCGGAGCTGCACGTTACTTAACAATGAGCAATGAACGATGATAGTGACATTATTTTTAATATGCAGATGCGTGGTCAAGCGTGATTACGCCTAATCCTGCTCATTGTACAGGTATCTTCAGTGAGATGAGAGGCCTTTGCCTATCAGTGGGACATTACAGGCTAATTGTGTATGTATGTAGCTATCGTCCTATAATCACAACGAAAATCGGCTTAAGGTACTGCCAGACGTGCTCATTACTAGCACATAAGCATGCTTTTATTGAGCAAGTGCTCATTAGTAGCACGTGTGTAATGTAATGAGCATGCTTATTTAGAGCATGCTCAAAAATCAAACAACGTTTGATTTTCGAGCATGCTACCTGAGGCGCGGGTAGGGGGGGAGCGTGATCCGAGCACGTCTGAACATGTTTTATGCAATTAATTGATGTAATAATTTTAAACAAGCATGCTTATTTCTGGCAAATGTGAACAGTTTGCAGAGCATGCTAATTTTAAGCAAGCTTATTAGCATGCTTTTTTTGAGCACGTCTGTCAGTACCTAAGGTACAGTTACACATGCTCATTACTAGCACGAAAGCATGCCACTATTGAGCAATTGCTACTTAGTGGTATGTGTGTCGAAACATTGCTAATAATTAGCATGCTAATTACGAGTATGCTCAAAAATCGACGGCCGTGCGATTTTTGGGCATGCTACCTGCGGCGCGGGTGGAAGGGGGCGTGCTTTTAGCGCGTGTGAACAGGTTTGCTTATTGAGCATGCTAGTAGCGATCAGTCGCAATAGATGCGCGTGCACAATTTCGCGCCAAAAATGTCTCGCTGGGGCGATGAAAAAACGTTGAAATTTGTAATTTTATATCGGAACAACGAGTGCCTATGGAATCCGCATATACCACAGTACAAAAACAATATTGCAAGAAATAATGCATATCAAGATTTATTAACCAACATGGACGATCCTACTTTGACTGTGAAAATTATAAAATCAAAAATCAAGAACTTGAGGTCCGTTTACCACAGCGAATTAAAAAAAATTGAGAATTCCAAGCGATCCGGTTCTGGTGCCGCTACTGTGTACAACCCATCCATGTCCTGGTTTCACGAAATGCATTCTTTCCTTGGAGACACTGGCGATTACAGGGACCCTATTTCTATGGAATTGGTGAGTTTTGGTTTACAATACTTAAATAAAAATGCACGTAACTGTTAGTAACACACAATTATTTAATATCATAGAATAAGTAGTACAGCATTTTCTATGTATTAATTTAAATCATATGGCCTTGCCACGGTACCGCCTCTGTAGTTTCAAAGAGCTGCGCATAGGTGTCTCTTATCGCTCCTGCCTGTCGAGAAGCGTGGTTAGCGTAGCGTGTAGGTGGTAAGCCTTCCAAAGCAGTCCGTAGTTGTGCCCTCCATGATCCTGGTACCACAACACGTTGTTGTGTATCTTCAAAGTCGACGCATCTTTGCGTGATGTACATATCAGATGTTTTCCGAAGCCAATTGTGTAAAGAGCAGGCAGCTAATGTAATTCTATCGACATTTTTGGGGGCCATATCTATGGCATTCATAAAAACTCGAAATCGTGTCACTAAAATACCAAACGCATTTTCAACGATTCGTCTGGCTCTCGATAAACGGTAGTTAAATATCTTTTCTTTACGCGTTGGAGTTGTTCGATAGGGCTTCATAAGGTATAACTTTAGAGGAAAAGCAGCGTCTGCCACAATAACTGATTGGTCCGGAAAATTGAGAGTATTATTTTCCAAAGCTTGTGCTAAATTAGATTTTTGATAAACACCTCCATCAGAAGCTCTACCATTAGTCCCAACATTTACGTATGAAAAACAATAGTCATCATCAACTAATGCCAGAAGTATGATGCTATGAGCGCCCTTGTAGTTATAGTAGTCAGAAGTATCATCAGGGGCGAATATATTTATATGTTTGCCATCCAACGCTCCAACACAACCTGGAAAGTTCCATTTAGTTCTAAATCCATGTTCAATGCGTTTCCAATCTTCAGAACCAGGAATCTGTAAAAAAAAACAAATAAGTATTTTATAAACTTAATAGATTTTTTTTACAGAGAGACGAGCCATCGCAAGATTCACAACCAAGTGACGCTGTTTCATATTCAAACTCGTTGACGCCGCAATCGATGAATGTGTTATCACCCTCTCCTAGTCCAACTACAGAAGATCGATCACAATCGCGTTCATCTAATAACTCATCAACACGACGTAGAAAAAGAAGCTTACAAGAAGAACCCATTACATATGCTCTCGATCGTTTACAAAATATTAGTTCTGCGATAAATGCACCGCCTAATTACGACGAATTCCATTATTTTGCTCAAAATGTTGCAGCTCAATTGCGAACTCTACCATTGTACGACGCATTAGATGTACAACATGAGATCCAAACAATTCTGACTGCAGCAAGACGTCGACGCCAGTACCCAAATTTGTCTCCCTTTACACAAACAATGACTTTCATACCTCCCAGTACAAACACAAATACAGTCACTTACACACCTCCTACTACAAACACACAGACAATGACTTTCATACCTCCCAGTACAAACACAAATACAGTCACTTACACACCTCCTACTACAAACACACAGACAATGACTTTCATACCTCCCAGTACAAACACAAATACAGTCACTTACACACCTCCTACTACAAACACACAGACAATGACTTTCATACCTCCCAGTACAAACACAAATACAGTCACTTACACACCTCCTACTACAAACACACAGACAATGACTTTCATACCTCCCAGTACAAACACAAATACAGTCACTTACACACTTCCTTACGCGTTATCCCAATCAGATTCTACTGTCCCTGAAGAAGATTTGTTGAACAAAGCATGGAAAATGTGTTAAAGTTAAATTTAGTTTAGTCTAGATTTTAAACAATAAATACTTGATCTAAACTAATAATCACTGGTTTACTTTACTTACCCGCATATAATCCTTCAGAGCATTGTATATTGCATCACACACTTCAGGTATAAATAGAGATATAGTAGACCTTGCAACTCTGTGAAGTGCTTCTAATGTGTATAACGAATCTCCAGTTGCTAGATACCTCAATGTCACTTCCAGTTTCACTTTTGGTGGAATAGCATTTCGCATGTGTGTATCTTGTTTCTTTATAGCGCTTTCAACTTTAGATAGTAACTCGTCAAACTGATGCGGTAACATGCGCAAATGATTTTTGTAACCATCAATATCTTCTTCTCGCATTTCTACTAGCAATCGAGTACTTGCTCCAAGTTGTTCCCTTCTACTTAGCCAATCACGGACCCAAATCTTCCTATTCCTTTTACATTGGTTTTTTCTCTTTCTACCTGAGAGAAGTCTTCGGATGCATTGCAACGATAGCAAAAGAATAACTTTATTAAGCTCCGTACGGATGGTTGTTTCATCGTCCATGTTTGAACTGAGCATGCTAAAATCGCATTTGTGTTTGGAGTGTTTGCTTTGAGCATGCTTATTAAGTAGCATACTTAAAACTAGCATGCTTATTGCTAGCAAATGTAAACAGTTCATAAGCATACTCATATTAAGCATACTTATAGCACGTTTTTTAGCATGCTATTCTAGAGCATGTGTAACTGTAGCTTTAATCTATCCATACTAATACATATAATAAACAAAGCTGAAGAGTTAATTTTTTTATTGGTTGGACGCGCTCAGAAACTATCAATCCAATTTGAATTTTTTTTTGTGTTTATTGGTGGATATGTGGTATATGGTGCTGCTGGTTTATCAATATGACTCACATAATCTCCAGGCTACTGTCGCTGTTCTTGGCCGCCTGCTCGCCCTCGCTGGAGTTGGACCCGCCGGACTCTGAGCGCTGGCTCCTCCGCGGCTTCTTCTTCTCTTCAACGGCCTCGTGCTCCGCTTGTTCCGCTTGTCTCTGCCACGCGGGTATGGAGGGCGGTTCCGTCCGGGATTTGAGAGACGGGAATTGGTTTCTGGAATGTAACAGTTGAGATATTCTTATTTATTAAGGATGCTGTTTGAGAGTGCTTTTGTTTTCACTACATAGTATAAAACAAAGTCGCTTTCCGCTGTCTGTCTGACCCTATGTATGCTTAGATCTTTAAAACTACGCAACGGATTTTGATGCAGGTTTTTTAAGTAGATAGAGTGATTCAAGAGGAAGGTTTATAAGTATAAAAATTCCCGAGATTCCCACGGGAACGGGCACAACGCGGGTAAAGCCGATGGGCGCTGCTAGTTTATTCATATAGTCTTCATTAAGAGGGGGTGGGGGAGGTTGAGTTAGATCTAGTATCTAGACTTCAACCACAATTCATACTGTAATCATACTACAAACTTTCTTAAAATAATTCTTTATCAGTTGAACAAAGCTATGTTGAGGTGTGAAATTAGAATTAATTGGATTTAAATTAAATGTACATAGAGTTAACTACTTTTATCAAATTCAATTAGAATCTGAAGTAGCAGAAAAAATACTAATAGGAGAATTTTTTTAAGTCTCTTTTGAAGGTAGGTGCCAAAACATGGTAGAAATAGAAAAAAGGTAAGTATAGGATTTTAGAAGTAGAGAAAAGATTGTACTACTCTTTACAACTCACCTATTAAGCAGTATTCCTTTAACAGAACTAATATCCGACTTGATATTGTCTAGTTGTGATCTCAGCGCACTCTGTTGTGCCGACGACTGCATTTCGCCACGGAGTGACGTCACGTTTGCGTTTAATATGTCAAGTGATTTGCGAAGCTCGTCGATGCATTCGGCGGTGGATTTGCGCTTCGGTTGCTCGACGAATAGGAGATGTCGGACGCAATTCTGGAGATGGGAAAATATGGATGTGAAGTATCAGTCTGTTAGGTGCCAAACAGCATAAGCTGAGTTCTGTCTTGCTCTACGTAAGTCTTTCTCTTCTTAAACATAAATGTGCATTTTTATTTAGATACTAGTTTTAATGTAATTTCCAATTTTAAGGACTTGTATGAACATTATTTTATTTATTTATAGCCTGTAAAATAATAACACCTGTAGAGTGTACGAACGACATAATATATCCACTACAGGATATATGTCGTACTCTCTCGACGCACCTTCGTATCCTGCCGGGACACGTAATTGCAACACGACAGTATGTAGAGAAATTAAAATCATAAATGCTGCAAAGATACTGATTTTTATTAATAGATAACACATCAATCGATTGATATGTCTGTTGAAAAAAACAGATTAATCTACATGCTATATTATACATACAACTACCTGCTATACGAGTATGTAACTATGTATAAACACTACAGGGCAAAGGCCTCTTGCTCAGTAGGTGTCGAACGTACTGGGCAAGAGCACTTAGACTCAGTAAAAGTAAGTTATCGTAGGTTAGTAGCCAACCCCTGGTGTCGGAGATTTTAGACCGCCTAAAGCCCTCTATTGGGTCAATCGATTGAAACAACCGGGACCGTTAATTTTACGTGCCCATATGTAGGACTTTGAGTGCGGAAGAGGTGATGAATAAGATCGCAAGGGGGACGATAAGGCAAGACCACCTGCGGCCATAACATACAATATAGTGAACGGTATTCTGACATGCCCTGAAAATAAAATAATACTTAAAGCTAAGTAGGATATGGCATAGTATTATAGTATTGTCTATTGTCGAGGGGATACGGTTGAACTGGTCACCTTTAACCTAACAGCCGGAGTCGTTATCACTACGCAGCGTGTGCTCATTTAGAGTTAAATTCATGAACTATTTTATCGGAAATTAGTACAAAAAAACTAAGATTAATATTTGTACTAAGTAAGTATTGAAAACTGTTGTTGAAAGTTATTAAAAAAACCGTTATACCAACCAGTACGGGAGCGGTGATACTTAGGTATACATGGTTAATAGTAAGAACCCTGTTTTGCATCCCTATTAACCTTTTTATCGAAAGGTGCCTATTTTTTTCGAAATGCCAAGTGAACTCAAGTTCGTAAAGATATCACTTGTCAGGTGTCAACATTGATGACACCTGACACCTATAACTATTGTAATAAAAAGATAATTTTTGAGATACGCAATTCATTCCAGACAAAGCTCGCGTGTTAATTTGGATTCTGTTATCAGAATGACCGATATGAGGTATAGTTACACGTGTATAAACGAATTATATATTAACGAATTATTTACACGTAATACATATTGTGCAGTTTAAAAGATTAAATAGAAGATTAACAGTAGAATAAGTAATTTAAATTTTATCATTAGGTATTTTATTTTATCATTAGTCATGTGTCAGCTAGGAAAGCGCCCTTAACTAAAATTCTTTATTTAGGTTTTTAAAATTTCGATTAGGTTGTGTTGGAGTATTTTAGACCGCCTAAAGGCCTCCAACATGGTATATCGATTGAAACAGCCAGGACCGATACCATAAACGTGCTCTCCGAAGCACAGTAGCGCGCAGATAGAAATGTCACTAATGGTCACCCATTCAAGTAGGGGCTAAACTTTATGGTGAATCCACCATCTAAGTGTGGATTCAAACATAGCGAGGTCGCACCTCGAATGCCCACGGTAGGCTGCATTCGCGACACTCACACAATCCGAGGCATGGCGGCACATGCCTTGCGATGTCTGACTTCACGCTTTAGGGTACGCTTTTATTGAAGCAGGGCTCTGCGGGGCCCGATTCAATGCCCATTGGTATTTTCAAACAACATACTGACGTTTTCAAAATATTTTCTTAATACTTTGTGATTGGTCGATACAGCTTCGCTCCAATGGAAGCACACCTTCAAGCATGCGGCAGCGGATCCATCTTAGATAAACCCACCCAACATTAAAACTAAAATTACTGATTAAAAGTGACCTAAGTGAATCCAGGCTAGAGTTTCTGGCAAAAAAATCCGTGCAGTTGACAGTACAAAAGTCTAAATTTTATCTTCACTATTTATCAGACGTCCGCAAGTATCTGATAACTGTCGTGGATAAAGTAATTAGGTTTAGGTATTACATTATATACGTCTACATAAACTGGTGTAATTAAAGAAGCGAATGTTCTAGGTACCTATAATTGCTAATAATATTATTCAATGGAAGTCTTTTTTGTAGTTTTATAGACGAACCGACGTTTTTTTGTTTAGTGAATAGAAAAAATCGAAAAATAGTTAACACGAAAATAAATTGGAATAATGCTAATGATGATAGTTAATTTTATGTAAAAGATAAAACTAGAGTTTTATTGTGTTTGGGCGCGCGCTATTCCGTGGAAATACTAGTAGGCATCCAAATATTATTTTATTTATGTGCAATATCTCCAAGATGCATCCGGATCGATGGGCTAGGATTTCCACAGAGTGAGAGTTCCAAATGTTCGGAGACCTCGCGGTAGACCCCCACGAGGTGGCGGAAGGAACTGTAGGACTTCGACAAAGAGTGGAAAGAAGTGGTGAGAGATAGATCCGGGTGGAAAGAAATGGGGGAGACATTTGCCCGGCAGTGGGACACAAAAGGTTAAATAAAATTTTAAAAATCTATTTTCATGAAATATCAGTAATAGGAACTTCGCGGACTTCGCTAGTACCAAGTCAGTTACCATTAGATACATTTACCATAACATGGCAGCTACATATACTGGCCCGGCAATGATGGTGTCAATATAATCTCACCTTATAAAACCAGTACGCGACATAGGCGACTCCGCCGTACATGACTAGCGATATCACATGGTCCCTCAGCCAGTTCCTCTTCGAAGACTGGAAGAACATCAGCTCTGATGCCAACGAAGGAAGGTCTACCATTTCGGCGCACTTTTCAATGGCTTTCTGTATCTCCGGGTCAGTCAGGCCCTTGCTTCGGAGGAAGTTCTCTTTGCTTTGCATCGAGCATCTTTGGACGTTCGGATTTGTCAGGAATTTTACTGCTGTTGTCACCTAAAAAGGAAGAGGTTTTCTTTTTAAATAAGATGCTTTTAATGTAAAGCCATTTGTAGGGTTTAAGGGGCGGTGTTTTCTGACAGTGACCAAGCTGTATAAACCTGTAGGGCCATATTAATAAAACTTATATCGCGTATTAAGATCAGTTCTATCAAATGGTTTGTCACTTTCTGACATACGAAATTTTCCGAAGAGCAAAAGAGACAAAGCACAGTGTTTTAGTTACACCGCGTTTATTTAATATGGCGTATAATGTTCATAGCTAGGCAAAAGTCTCTCATCTCACTGAACATATCCGTACAGTTACCGTTGAAGATTTATCATGATCCCCTATTAAAGAGTTATTATAATCCCCTGAATAATGGTTAAACAGAAGTTAGTCAATTAGAACTAAAAGTTATCTGTACTTGGTAAATGACCTATTGTCGGCGTGTGAATTTAATTCGCAGCAAGTCAGACGTTTAAAATTAAAGCCGCGTGTTCACTCAATGATCAGGTGCAAATGTTCAGAGTCAATGTTCGCTCCAAATAGAAAACAAATTGATTAAACCGTGCCCGGCTGAACGAATGTTTGATTTCATTTACCGCGTACGAATGTTTTCGACAATCGTACAATGAAAACGCGGCTTAAAAATGCAACATGTAATAACAGTGATTTATGCATTTTCACTACAGAGTACCTATAAAACAAAGTCGCTTTCCGCTGTCTGTCTGTCCCTATGTATGCTTAGATCTATAAAACTACGCAATGGATTTTAATGCGGTTTTTTTAAATAGTTGGAGTGATTCAAGAGGAAGGTTTACGAAAAAAAAATTCCGAAATTCCCACGGGAACGGGCACAACGCGGGTAATACCGCGGGGCGCTGCTAGTTTAATATAAGGTTTAGTTATACAGCAAGTGTTCGGATGGCTGCAATCAATTACCAACTTTATGTACTGTGAAATAACCTCTAGTTATTAAGTTTAAATTGAATAAGTAACACTCACTTAAAGGATGGTTTAAGGATATTCCGTAATTGATCAACATCTACCTATAATATAAAAATGAATCGCAAAATGTGTTGGTAAGCGTATAACTTCAGAACGACTGCACCAAATTGGATGATTCTTTTTTTAATGTGTTCCTTAATGTCAGGACAAGATTTTTATATAAGAAAAATAAGGAATAAAAAAACTCAAAATTCCTACGGGAACGGGGGCGCGGGGCACAGCTAGTATTCATATAAAACTTTTGAGACTTACATAGGTATGTATGAGAAATAATATTGGCTTTTCGTATTGTAAATAGCAGGTTTAAATTAATAAAATTTTTAATGAATGCAATTGCTTGAAATATGACCTTGGTACCCAATTAACTGATAGAGCAAAAAGTTTACTAAATCATGATAACATAATCACAAAGTATTATACGAAATAACAGACAGTATATTTTGTGTTAATTAAAGATTTCTGTAAATAATTACAGTTATATGAGCCTTAAATTACAATCATTGTGTGGACTCAGTGTCCACACAACTCAAGCTGAGCGATTTTGTATTTTGCCTACTTAAGATTAAGGTTTTCTTTTATATTTTTACTTATTTTTGATGACTACAATTTTATATTTGTTTTAGTATGGGAATAAACGTATTCTTATTTCATATTCAAAGAAAAAAGTAATTTAATTTACTGTTGAATTGTATGTGTTGGGTACCATTGTGCTTATTTATTAATTAAATCTCATTATTCATACTGTTAGTTGAGCAATTTCTAAAAATGCAGCTTTACTATAGATCCTTAGAAAACAAGGGAAAATATCCTAAGTAAATAATAATCTATTATTTTTAGTTACTTCCCTATAGATAGTCAATTGAAAGTTAACAACAGGAACATACATTGAGATAATGCTATTTACTAGTATTGTTGAACATTTTCCCGTGGGGATTTTGAGATAAAAAATTGGCTAAAAAATTGGCCTCCCTCTTGAATACAGCTATCCAATACAAAATTACTTAAACGAATTTGACTTTGTGTTCAAGAATATCAAAGCCAGTTTCCTTGCGGTGATTCTTAGCTGTGTTTGGTAAAAATCAGTTCAGCTGTTTTTGCATAACAGTTTTGTTAATTTTGATTGTAACTACCTAAAAATACCTGCTTTGAATAAATAAAACCAGATATGTGTAATAGTCATCAATATTCATGAAAAATCCAATTACATTCTAATTCCAATAAATTAAATGAGTACTATTGTTAAGGGAGTTCCATTTTGTTACTAAAATGACTACATAGTATAAAACAAAGTTGGTTTCTGCTCTCTATCCCTATGTATGCTTAGATCATAAAAACTATGTGACAGGTTTTGATGTCTTTTTTTTAAATATACCTATAGAGTGATTCAAGAGGAAGGTTTATATGTATAAAAAATCCGGAAATTTCCCACGGGAAGGGCACAATGCGGGTAAATCAGCGAGGCGCTGCACTAGCAGCGCCTACATTACACTAATAAAGTACTTACATAAGTACTTTATTAGGATACTAATACTAATAAAGTACTTATGTAATGTTGTATAGGTAAGATTTTATTTAACCATAATAAGTATGTTTTCAAGGTTGATTGGATATGACTGACATAATTTTGACCTTTTGACCTTAAAATATAAAAAAAAATGTTTACTGTTTATATTATGCCATTTCATAAAGATATTTTTATTTTAACAAAATTAAATATTATAAAGAGGTAAAGTTAAGCTAATCTTTGGAACTAATCTTCTGATTTTAAAAATTATTTCAACAATAGGTAGAGTACACTTAAGGTACAGAAAAAGCGGCCAAGTGCGAGTCGGACTCGCCCATGAAGGGTTCCGTAGCAGCGAGTAACATAATAAAGAAGTTCTTGAAATAAATGTTTTTTTATTTACATTTGAGTTATTGAATGAATAATCAGTATTTTTTTGCGGTTTACGATTTATGTCGTAAAAAAAAAACTACTAACTAGACCTCGTTCAAACCAATTTTCGGTGTTAGATTACATTGTTATGTACATCATATATTTTTTTTAGTTTTATCATTCTCTTATTTTAGAAGTTACAGGGGGGGGGACACACATTTTACCACTTTGGAAGAGTCTCTCGCGCAAACTATTCAGTTTAGAAAAAAATGATATTAGAAACCTCAATACCATTTTTGAAGACCTATCCATAGATACCCCACACGTATGGGTTTGATGAAAAAAAAAATATTTTTTTCATTTCTAAGTATGGGAGACCCCCCTAAAATTTTATTTTTTTTCTATTTTAGTGTGAAAATATTAATGCGGTTCACAGAATACATCTACACACTAAGTTTCAACAACATAGCTCTTATAGTTTCGGAGAAAAAAGGCTGTGACATACGGACAGACAGACGGACGGACAGACAGACAGACAGACATGACGAATCTATAAGGGTTCCGTTTTTGCCATTTGGCTACGGAACCCTAAAAAGGCTATAAAATATAAAAAACAAAATTGTAAAAATGCAAACCAAGTTATAACCATTGATATTACATTAAAACATTGTTAGAACATTAAAACATTGTAGAGAGACATAGATCAGTAGATATTTTTGCAATATGAGATCTGCAGTGTGCAACTAATGTACATATTTTCCCCATAAATACATTATAAAAGTTAAAAAACAGTTTTGGTACTACTGATTTAGTGACTAAGATGACCATCAATTATGTAAGCAATATTTATGTTTACTAGTTCAGGGCTTAGGTATGTTTACACACCCAGTACAAGAAACAAGACAAATACAATCAAGTACTATGTCAGCATATAATATTTTAAAATTATTATCGTGGTATTACAGTAGTTTGGATAACACAAGGTTCTAAGCATACTCGAAATTTTATAGGCAAACTGTACACACAAATAATACTAAAAAGGTATTTTAAAGTATGTTTAACTAAACCGAAGAGGGTAAATATTGGGCCATATTTATTTGATTGTAGAGAAACTCATACATATGTAAATTAGTTAAAGATTCAGTTATTGTGAAACCTACCTAATGGGGTGGGAGTTAAGCCTGTTATAGTTTAATTGACAGTAAAACTGTGTCAATAAACAACAAATTAGATTAGTTACTTAACGAAAACAAAGGTATTGTTTGGGAACTTTGACAAAGGGAATTGTTTCTTTAAGGTTCGAGCACATTATGCCGGGCCGCAGCGTGTCGGGGCGGAGCGCAAAAATCCGCTCAAATCGCTTTAATACAATTTGTATAGAATTATCGCACACTGTGCCGGGCCGCAGCGGCTCGCATTAATGCGAGGCGGATTCTCGTCCGTGCGATGCGGCCCGCCCCGCCCCGCTGCGCCCCGTCAACAGTGTGCTATAGCTAGCGGATTGGTGCGCACGCGCGCACGTGTTTATTTGATATTATAAAAGAAAGTTCTTCGTCAGAGCTATCCATAACGTACAGTTGCATGCAAATTCTGGCAGTACACTGAGCTCAAAATCCGTCAATGCACTGTGACCCGGCCCGTCACTAATGTGCTAGGTAAACATTTTGCGCTGCGCTGCGGCCCGCTCCGCCCCGCTGCGGCCCGGCATAATGTGCTCGAACCTATAATCATAAGTTTGACGAAAATGAAATGGTCTTACTAGATTGTAGAAACCTCTTAATATCAACAAAAAGGGAGTAAAAATTTAATGTTACTTTTTGTTTCGGCTTCATTGTGTATTGCAATAAAGTAAACAATTATTCTATAAGTCTAGGACGGTACGAAGGTCATCCCAATTTGATTGCAGTAAGCCTCTATGTATACTCAGGTAAAACGATAATTCTAAAAGATTTAATGAAACCAACGATTTGCGTAACTGCTCTATGTGTTTATGCTAATGATTATTACTCAAATCTTACCAAATTCTCCCGTATATCATTTCCAGTGCCCCCCAATATCTCAGAAGCCATCTCTATCTATGTCTTTCTTGCGAAACACCAAATTTAATTCTTCATCAAAACTTTCGATAAGATCACTGTACAAACAACTTTTTTTCTAACTTCACAGTATGCTATATAATGCCTTTTTTGCTCAAAATAAAACAAAAAAGAATATTTTTTGTAAAATAGCTCGTCTCAAGACGAGAAGCGATTCAATAAAACTGACTTGACTCGACTGACAGACAGGCGGAAATCGGAATTGATTGATTCGCATATCTTTACTCAGATGACATTTACACAATAGTGATCTGACATGACACCACAGATAGACTGACAGACATCCTTTCAACATGCTATAGTCTTTTTTTTTCAATTTTAAAACTTAAAAGCTAGCTACTTGCAGCGCCTCGCTTGACAGTTAACCTACTTACAGTTGAACTTGGCCCGTGGGAATTATGGTATAAGGGTAGGTATTGTTATTCATAAAAGAAAGGCAAGGGCACAATCACTGATCCCACTAGATAGTGTTTGTTACATGATCGCGAACAGGAATAGGAGTCACTATCAATGGTTATTAGTCATTGTCATGACTCGTAGTAATTTGTGATGGTCGCAATCAGTCATTTATTCGATTTTCAAGTAGGTTAGTGGCAGCTCTGGCGTAGTCAATTGTCAGCTGTCATGGTCGTGGTCAGTTGTTATGGTGATAGTCAGTTGTCATTGTCATGGTCATAGTCAGTTGTCATCACTGACCAGGTCAGTGGTTGTCAATTGTCATGGTCGTAGTAAGTGTCATGGTTAAAGAAATATAGATTTTTATCTTGATTTAATTTATTTATTTTACAAATATTTTTGATACCTTTAAATAGAGGTTGATTTTATTTATATAAAGTTTAGATTCAATTAAATTGAGTGGGATCACTTAGCGTTTGCACCCCATAGAAGGGGGAAACTTTTATAAAATCATAATACAAATAATGATAACATTTTTCACTAAAAGTGCACTACAAATATTACTATTATGTCTTCTTTTTTATATCTTCATGATTTCTTAAATAATAACTGACTGTAAATATCTCAAATCAGCAAATTTAGCAATCAGTATCTTATTTCTCTTTGGAGTAATTCTGAAAAAATATAAATTTAAGTTTACTTAAAAGTAAATATAAACTCCACCTTCAAGTCTAAAAAACTAGGTAAGAAATAGTCATGTAGGTACTCTACCTGAGCTATTTAGACTTTTATCCATATTTAAAATTGTCTATTGCAATTTCATCACTTGGGTGGTGGTCTGCGTTAATCACTATGTCCACAATGATCTTTCCAATATTTAACTATTACTGTTGATTCTTCATTCTTATTTTTTTTGACAGTAACTTCTATTCTTGAGGGGCATGCTTTGATTATTTTGTTGCAACTTCTCCCCTTTCGCGTTTTCTCTTCTCTTGTAGAGGTATAAGACCGGACACAGTTAAAAAACATTCGTTCAGACCCACATGTTAGTATTTTCTTTCCAGTTTCTTTTGAAAACCAATATAGGTTCGCATTTTCAATGCTTGTTTTCCAATATTCGAAATCTGTTTGATAAGAGAATAGAAGACTGTTAAAAATACTTTGGTCAGACACATTACCTTCGTAATAAAGAAGCAAGGTAAGGTATCAGTTTACCTGCCATGGATTTAAATGCTAAGTCTTCACATTCCACTTGGAAATCATGTTTTTTGGCCAAATGTCTCCGTAATTGGTTGTGGTATGACAACTTTTCATCACATTTTTCATAGGAACATAACATCCTTACTTTCGTACTTGGGGTATAATAATCAAGATTATTCGAATGAAACTTTCGAATATGTTTAGTTACTGATGATTTGGAAGTAAAGTTCTTACCACAAACATCACATGGAATGTTTTGATCCGCTGTTGGTTTATATGGATCTATTTTATGTTTTCTTCGCATGTGAGCATATAAGTTTTTTCTCAGAGAAAATTTACTACCACAATAACAAGCTGAAGGATTATCTTGGTTATCCATAATTATCATAGACCAGGATCAGTTGATAAGTACCTAAATAAAAGTCAAAAAGAACCCTTCTTTGATAGAGGCTTATTTATAAAAACTTTAAATACCGTAAAATGGGGTGAATAGAAATGGTTTTGGACTTTGACTTAATTTTTACATTTGTTACGGCTAACAAAGGATTGTAAAATACATTAAGATTAATGTCTTTTAGTTAATGTAATACTTTTAAGACTTTAAAATAGAATATTTTAACTTAATTTTGGTGTAAATCGAAATAATATATGGCTCATTTCTATTCACCTTGATATTGGGGTCATAAGAAACGACCTATGGGGTTAATAGAAATAAATGCTAGGGCTGCCACTTTTAAAGAATGTATTTTCTTATTTACATTATTAATATATATAATAATTTATATAAAAATTATATAAATATATATACGTTTATATAATATAGGTATGAAATGCAGAAAAATAAGGAATATATGTTAGTAACCATTTAATATTCAAAGTAGGTACAACAAAATATAGAAACTTGTTTATTATTTAGGTATTTTCTTAAAAATTACGAGATCAATCAGTTATTATTCACAGTCATTCAGCTCAATATAGTGTCTAGTAGCACAGAAAACTTTGTCTCTTATTTCTGTCTAATTATTTTATTAGTCCGATAAATTGTTTTCCTCATACCTAATCCATTAAATCTTTTAGAATCTCATCTTCGTTTCTATAGTATGATGATCGTCGTGCCACAACAGTTTGCAACCCGCTTGAGCTAGGTTGATCTTTATTAATTATTATATCCTTCTTAACGGGAAGACGTGCATTTACGGGTATTTCTCTGCACTTATTTAATTTTATTTTCTTTTTCATAGTAATATCCAGTAGTTTTTCATTACTTATAATTTTCAGCTTGTTCTTAGGATCTTCATTAGTTTCCTTTTTCTCGTGGTTTGTCTTGATAAAAGGTGTTTCTGTTAAGATAAATTCTTCTCCATAGAAAATATCGTCTTCAAAATATATGGGCATTTTTTCGAATGCACCATCTTCTAAATAATCCAATTTATCAGTGAAATCTGACCCTATGTTTTGCGTTGTATTATTTTTTTCATTTTCTTTGTTCCAAATTTTAGTTCTCTTCTCTTTTCCTTCTCCTTTATCTTTACCACTTTCTTCTGTTTTATTTACAATGTCTTCATTATTCTTTTCTTGGTCTAGTATTATCTTCGTCTTCTTTCCTATTCCTTTCCCCTTGTTTGTCACATATCCTTCTTTTGTTTTTTTGTTCTTATTTAGTCGACTTGTTACTTTTCTCTTTTTTTCTTGTAAACCTTCATCTTCTGTTTCTATGTAGTCCCAAGTATCAGTACCAACACTTCGTCCAGGAATGATATCTATTTTCTTTTTTCTTTTCGGCTCTGAAATATTTATAGATCCATATCTCATTTCTTTAAGAAGATCAAGAACAGATTTATTTATGGCGTCTCTATCATTTTCCAAGTTCTCTTCTTTAGGTAATCTATTTAGAACTTGATTTGCGTCGATGGGATTTATACCAGTTTTCCGGAATCCTGCCATTATATTGTGCTTACTATTATCATGAAGCTCGTCCATTAACTTTTTTAGAAGTTTAGGAAAACATCCTTTTGGGATAGATGTGTGCAGCTTACCGTCTGTTTTCTTCCACTTGAGCATTATGTTTCGCCAAGCGATTTTCATTGGGCGGAAAAATGCCACGTCAAGTGGCTGAGTAAGGTGTGTGCTATTAGCTGGTAAAAAAGCAAAACTTATATTGTGCTCTTCACAGATCTTGATTACCTCTAAAGAAATATGAGATGCTAGGTTATCGCCAATGAGACACTTTTTGCCTGGTGTGTCTTTAAAGTAAGGCAGTACGATGGTTTTGACCCAGTCCTCAAACATATTGGCATCAAACCATCCCGATTCAGTACGATTATAGCGAGCTCCCGCAGGTCCGTTTACAGTCCAAGAGTCATAAAGATTTTGGGCTTTGTAGACAACATATGGTGGTAGCAAAGTCCCGCCGGCAGCAGCGGCCATCATTATTGAGGTTGAAGCCTTTGAGTGGTTCATTATTCTTTCCGGGTATTTCGTGCCCCGTTGTACTAAAATTTTCTTTCGCCCTGGGTCGTCCGTTAAATTAGTTTCGTCATAATTTATGATGTTAGCTGGTTCAATCCCTGTTAATGATTTTTCCAGTTCTTTGAAATAATTTTCAATATTTTCTGGTGTAACCCGTGCCCTGTTCCTTTTAATATTTTGGCTGAATCGCTCTGAAATGCGATCTTTGTGACGTTGAAGGAAACTACGTGCAAATTCTGGTCCTGGTAGATTATTTTTAAATTTCAAAACCTTTCTGCCCATTCTATCCAAATAACCTTTGACCATATACCTTAAATCTAGGGCATCAAAGGGGTAGCCCCAATCGGCGCATATATTTGTATCTTATCATATAGAATTCAACATCTTCCGAGAGCACAGTTTGTCCTCCTTGCTTTTTTAACGTTCTTGTATAGTGTCTATACAGTACAGACTTGTCTATTTTGTATTTTTCAGCTATGGCTTTAAAGGATGTCTTGTTCGTCCTGTATGCCTCAACGGCTTCATTTATGAGATCCTGACTATACTTTTTATATATTTTACCGGTGGGATCCGGTTTATAAACCCGTGGCATATTGGAATAGGTACCTGTAACAAAATGTGTTTATTATGAAGCTAGTTGCAAAATCAGTAGATAAATACCTAACGGGTTTTTTCTCGAGGAAATTTCCCTGATAGAAATTGTAAGTGGTCTGATACGCACTTGAAAACAAAAAACGGCCTTCCTCGGTATGTACAGAGGAAATGACACAAAGTGAACGGTTTAGCAAATCATTATGCGACAAATTAACGTACTTGTAATTAATATTTTTGTGTGAGATAATTGTGTGACAGCCCTAACAACCTCATTTCTATTGACCACTTTCTCATTTCTATTGAACTCTTCCCGTTTCCATTCACCCCGTAACTCGTATCTATTCACCCCCATTGCGTATCTATTCACCGTATTCCCGCATTGAGTTATATGTACTACGTACTAGAGAGGCTACGTCGAACAAAAATCGTGAAGAGATTTTTCTAATGACATTGACGGATAGGTCTAGTTGAATGACATTACTCGGAATTTAACAATAGAGATTATAAAAATCATCGTAGACCGGACTCTTAGTAGAAATATGTACCTAGTCTTTTTTTCAATAATCTCAGAAGTAAATTTTTATTTTTATAAAAAGTATATGAAGAATAATAGCAAAAGGTTTTTTAACCGACTTAAAAAAGGAGGAAGTTTCTCAATTTGTCCGTATATACATGAGTTTTTTTTTGTGCGCTCGCGGATGTATAATCCGTTGTAACTATATGAACCGATTTTCATGTTTTTTTTTTTGAAGATATTTATATAAAAAACCCATTTTAAAAAAATCCCGCCCAAATCGGATCAATCGTTTCCGAGAAATGGCAGACAAAAAATAGAACTATGTTTTTAAAACTTAGGGTCGAACAAACCTCCTTTTTGAAGTCGGTTAATATAAAAAGATGGTTGATATATAATATCAATCGGAATTAGGCCGGTTACAGTGCTCGACCGACCGTCAGTGCGTACGTCAGTCGCGCTTGTCATATGTATGAAAATACGCGTGCGTACGGTCGGTCTAGCACTGTACGGTTTATGAATTTTCATACATATGACAAGCGCGACTGACGTACGCACTGACGGTCGGTCGAGCACTGTAACCGGCCTTAGGAATTTATCAATGCTCGTCGAAAGTGTCCACTCTGTATCTCATATCTCATATACTCTTTGTAATATGACCGTTTGTTGATGTAAAAATATTTATTTTTAAATATTTATTTAAAATTGTTTTCGGAGTAGAAAATTATACCTACGAGTGAAAGGTCACTTCTTTACTTCTATTTGTGTTTCTTAAAGTATTTTTGCAATAACGCAATGCACATGAGGGCATATTTTATTTGAAAAAACAATAGCTGTAACACATGTAGTTCTGGCCAGAGCTGGCCATCGACTAAGTGAACACTGGACACCTGTCCGGTGCGAATCTCTCACGAAGCTTGTTTGAAGTGGCTTCTCTAGTACGTAGTACATATAACTCAATGTATTCCCGTTTCTATTATCCTCAATATTGATGAAAATTTGTCATGGTTTAAAATTTTACATATTTCATTGAGTGGCAAGTATAATTGTACTTACCTCCTCGTTGAACTGGTTCCGGAATAGCTGTAGAATGATATTGTGGATGCGTAAAACCACGAAACCTTCTTTTAATAAAATTAATACAAAGTTTTAGACTGCTGTTTTTGGCACTCGTTGACTACGACGACTAGAAATGTTTTTTTTTCAATCTTTGCCTAACTTCACTGCAAATCAGTGTTGCTAGTTTAGGAAAAAAATACTATTGTTACAAAAAAATATATAGTCTATGGTAGTTTTTCTTCTAAAATGTTTATGGTATATCTCCGAATAACTTCTATAACTTTGTTTCCATTCACCTCTACATTTCTATTCACCCCATTTTACGGTAGGTAAATCTTAGAGGTAAATAAACACAGATTTGATCACAGACCACGAAACAAGGATTTGATTTGATTTTTGATTAAGATAATCTATTGACATTTGACATGAAAGTTGAAAGTTTAATTTGACTTTCAATTTCATTACCCACCCCTACTGTCACACATCAACTGTCAAGTCTGTCGTGTTATTCATGTCAGTCTGTCATTGTGCTGTCATTCGTGAATTTATTTGTTGTTTGTTTGTGGTTATTAGCAATTTTTTCATATTATTTTCCAAAGATTCTGTATTTTCTGGTAATGTTAAATAAAAAATGAGTGACTTTGCTAATGCTACTGAGGCAGCCTCTTTGGCTGTCCAGTTTGACCAGGCCGGAGATGTGGATAAAGCTGTAGAATGCTATCGTACTGCAGCCAGGCTTTTGGACAGAATTCGTGATAAGTTCCCTTTGGATAAACAAGGAGAATTGCGGGTTAAAGTGCAGGAATATCTTGAAAGAGCAACCTCCTTGCAGGAACAAAAAGGTAAGCCGGAAATAGTTTTGTCAATCAAAAACGAAATGTAGTTTTTAGGGGCCTAAGTTAGAGGCACATTCAAGGCGGTGACTCATAGCTTTTTATACAATAACTTGCAACAATTATTATTGTATTAAGGTGTGGTTGCGAAACCATAACCTTGTATTAATCGTTAACATTGATATGTTCTATGATGAACTTTAAATTATTATTAATTTTCCATAACTGATCCCTCTAAGTCAGCCTAAGAGCTATGATCACATATGAATAAAACCCATTTATCTGTTTTATTTTCTTGTTAAAATACTTCAACATTTGTTGCAGACATAGCCCAACAAGAAGCAAGTGAGCGTACCATGCAGCAATGCTACTTCTTGATGCAGCAAGCGTTAGATGCTGATGAAGCAGGGCTCAAGGATCCCGCTCTGCAATTGTATACACAAGCCGTGGAGATGGCTGTTAGTTCTGTATGTAATCCGCTGTTTTATATTATTATCGCCCTGTGGTGTTACCAGCATTGTACCCATCCCAGCGGGAATAAAATGTATCCCATGTGTTATTCTGATGTATAACCTATATTACTGTAATGTTTCACCCGAATCTGTCATGCAAACATGCATACATCCTCACAAACTTTTGCATATTTGTAATATTAGTAGGATTGTAAAACTTCACTTCTTTCCTCTCATATGACTATTTAAGATAATCATTTATATGACAAGACATAGCTGCCTTCTTGGCCTTCACATTTTCTAACCCTTTACTGGTCTTATAAGTATTAAACAATTATAAATATTGTATTTGTTTTCATCCACAGTGTTATTTGATTGATTTAGGTACTGTATAAATATAATTCCAGTTCATTCATTCATTTCAAGTAGGTTAGGGGCCAACACTTGTGTCGGAGTTTTTAGACCGCCTAAAGGCCTCCGACATGGTCTATAACATAGTAACATAATTTCAGAAAGTTAGCAACCCTGATATAAAAGCTAAAATCAAAAACGTGGCAGCACAGGCTTTAGATAGAGCTGAGGAGTTGAAGGGAATAAAGAAGATGGGAGCTTTGACTATTAATGACAATAAAAGACCTGGTAAGTAGGTGCCATAGTTTCAAAGACAATTTATTCTATAGAGAAAAAATGTTTTCTGAATTGAAATGGTTACCACAAGCTAATCCCCACAATCGCTACATAGTATAAAAGACTATTTAACAAAAAGAGTTCATAAAAGTTGTATGAAATCACTAGACTTTTTTAATTTTTTTTTTGTTTTTGGTTTAATTTAGTCATTAGTTTACTTTAAGACTTTCACTAATATCCTAATCCCTCTTTATTTCTCATTTTGAAAATAGACTATATTTTTTTTTTCAGCTGTGTCACCAAACCAACACCAAAAAGCACAGTTACAAAGAGAACAGAGTGTGCATTTGAAAGTGAGCGGGAAACACACATATTCGGAAGAGGAAAAGGAAGTCCTCCGCCAAACTTCAAACATAAACAACAATTGTTTTCTTCCATTTATGAATGTAGATCTGTCAGAAAAGTTTCAATACGCAATCCCATTCGAAGATAGAGCGAGTGAATTGAAATTGTCTATGAAACAGGAGAGGGAGTTTCACAGTTGGGTCCGTCCGCATGAGATTTGTAGTGATCCCAAGTTAATTGTCGGTGATCATGTTGATTGCTTCAGTATTAAACAAACTGTGAGTACCTTTTAGTACTTACTATAATATTTAGATAGAGATAAAAACTATGTTTGTTGTCTTGGACGTCTCTAGTAAAAAAGTATTTTTCCATTTTGTCTATGGAAAAATTAAAGTCTGTTTAAATTGAATATACGCATTTATCTATGAAAAATCGGCCATATTTGTTTACATTAAAAGTCAACTGGAGAAATAAAATAAACAGACGTTCCAATGCAAAGAGAAAAGTCGCATTGTATCTTCGAGTTTTATCTACATTTTGCGATTTATCTCTTTCAGATAGTATCAGATTGTTCGTTCGTAGCTTCATTAGCAGTTAGTGCTCTCTACGAGAAACGTTTCAACAAGAAAATAATCACTTCTATAATATATCCCAAGAATAAAAACAAGGAACCAGTGTACAATCCTTTTGGGAAGTACATGGTTAAATTGCACCTTAATGGAGTGAGGAGGAAGGTATGTCTGTATGTCATTAATTCTATCATCTGTAGCTAGTTATTCAACATTTTGTGTATCTGTATCTATATTCTTTAGTTACTAAAGTTTCGTATATGTTTAGCATGGTTAAAAGCTTCTCATGTCTGAACTTGTCTTAAATTATAATCTTTAGGGTGACACGGGTTTTTCGCACATTTAAAAAAATAAAATTAGCTGTCCCGCGCAGTGGTTCCACCCGCGACCCAATCGATGTGAATCTAAACCATCTAGGGTGCCACCCAAACACATACAAAAAAAACATTCAAATCGGTCCAGCCGTTTAAGAGGAGTTCAGTTACAACGAAAAGTGGCATTTTTATATATATGACTAGCAGCGCCCCGCGGTTTTACCCGCGTTGTGCCCGTTCCCGTTGGAATTTCGGGATTTTTTTTACATAAAAACCTTCCTCTTGAATCACTCTACCTATTACAAAAAACGGCATCAAAATCCGTTGCGTAATTTTAAAGATTTAAGCATACAGACAGACAGACACGAAAAAGTGACGACTCTATTTTATACTATGTAGTGATGATATGTTAACCACATTCTCTGTCCATAGATAGAGTTTATGAAAATCTCACGAACCTTTTCCTCTTGGATTATTGATGTATTTGTTGAATATCAATTTGTTTATTACAGGTAATAATAGACGACCGTTTGCCGTACAGCAAGCACGGCAGACTGCTCTGCTCGTACTCGAGCAACAAGAACGAGTTCTGGGTGTCTTTGTTGGAGAAGGCGTATATGAAGGTCATGGGAGGGTACGACTTCCCGGGCTCTAATAGTGTGAGTATTCTTTTAATTTAAAAGTAAAAAGTTGTAAAATTGAGTATATCAAAGTAATGCCTTAGAAAACATAAATCTACTCACTTGAATGATATCTTCAGTGAGACGAGAGGCCTTTGTCCAGCAATGGGACATTACAGGCTTATACAAGTACTTCTAATATATACTTAAAAAAAAAATCATAAAAATGTAAAATAATAGCGAAGTGTATCTGTAAACGTAGTATTAATTCAAAATGAGTAGTGTTCGCTTAAACTTAAAGAACCAGTATGGAGAATATTCTTAGAAGCTAAAATAGAATCAAAAATAGAAGAAGGAAAATATTTAAGAAAACTATCTATATTTTTCAGAACATAGATCTCCACGCTTTGACCGGCTGGATTCCGGAGCGCTGCTCCATCCGCACGTCGGAGGCTTCGTTCAACGCCGCGTCCCTGTTCGAGTCGCTGAGCGCGCGCCTGCCCGCGGGCGCGCTGCTGGCGACCGCCGCCACGGGCGAGCTCGGCGACGGCGACGCCGAGCGGACCGGGCTCGTCGCCACGCACGCGTACGCCGTGCTCGACGTCAGGGTGGTCAATGTGAGTGTGGCCAATCTTCTTCATCGAGTGGATGGTCAACCTGACCAATGTATGGACTAATGAAATAATGAAAAAAAATGTGGAGGAGCATGTGGGTCATAGTCTTTCAAAACTGTAAAAGTACAAATGGGATTTGCGTGCCTTTGATAAATATTTTTAGATTAAAATGTGAGACAAAACGTTTTGGAAGTCAAATGAACTTTTATCAATCTAAGAACTAAAATGGAATATTAAAATGTGTTAAAGTCTGTATAACTTAAAAATGGATTACTCAACTTTCAATAAACACACAAATAGTACGCGCATGCACACAATGTATTTGTGTGTCACGGATGCTTCAAACGATCTTCGAAGCAACTACATTAGATTAATTAAACACTACACCCTATATTAAATTAACATTCCTTCCACAGGGCGTAAAACTGTTTAAGCTCAAAAACCCGTGGTCGCATCTCCGCTGGCGAGGCAACTACTCCGAGCTGGACTCCGTCCATTGGACGCCGCAACTCCGCTCTGAACTCCGCTACGACCCCGATAGCGCAGCGCAGTACGACAACGGGGTGTTCTGGATCGACTATAACAGTATACTGAGCTTCTTTGATGTGTTTTATTTGAATTGGAACCCGGAGATGTTTGAGTTCACGTCTTGTATACATCAGTAAGTATTTTTAATGACGTTTTTAACTTTTATTGTTTGTTTTTTGAACGTAAGTTTAATATCTTTAAAAGATGACTGAATAAAAACACAAGTGCAGAATTAGTAGCAATATCTGTCTGTTTATCTTGATAAAGTTATTTTTATAATAACTGTGCCCTAATCGAACATATTGCGATTGTTAAACGCCTTCTCGCTCATGACTACGCCTACTTAGACGGGTATATAGCTAGTATTGGTATTTCTATTTGAATGCTACCGTGCTTCGGATGCCACGATAAATTCTGGGTGCTTCAATCCTTACACCATGCCCATGGCCTTTAGGCGTTCTAAAACACCCTACACCAAAGTTGCCACTAATTTACGAGAATTTCCTTTTTCATTTAAAAAAATCCTCAAAATTGTCTTATTATTTCCAGAAAATGGGAAGCCGGCAACGGTCCAGCTAAAGACGCGTACAACATCGGTGAAAACCCTCAATTTTCCCTCCAAACCAACGGGAAAGGCGCCGTGTGGCTACTGTTAACGCGACACATCACACAGATACACGACTTTAGAGATAACAAGGAGTATATCACGTTACTGGTCTACAAGAATAACGGGAGAAGGGTGTATTATCCTTGTGAGTATTAGAAGGTTTTAACAGTTTTTTTAACGTCAAAATGGTTCTCAATTCGAATGTCTAAATTCGGATGTATCCGTTCGGATGTATCCGTTCGGATAAGCTTAGAGCTTAGTTTGGGTCTAATTAACCATGTGGGTGTGTATCCTGTAAATATTTATGTTTGTTTAATTATTTTGCTTGTATTCAGTTTTTAATATCGAGTTTGGAATCACATATAAAAAGTAGACCTTTTTAAAATTCCATTGCAAGGTCTGAGGTAAAAATATGAAAATTTTGGTTAGGACTCAAATATTTTTCGATTTTATTAGTTACAGTAACAGTAAATCAAAACTAATATCCCTAATCTCTTGCCAGACGATCCTGAGCCTTATATAGACGGAATAAGGATCAATAGTCCACATTACCTGTGCAAAATCACCACAGCGGAAGCGGCTACCAACAAATTCACTCTAGTAGTGTCCCAGTATGAGAAAACCAGAACTATTTACTACACATTGAGAGCTTATGCTACATGTCCGTTCACGTTGAATAAACTGCAGAACTACCCGCATAGGACTACGGTAAGTGATTAATAATGACACTAATTTAATAAAATAATGACACTAACATTTATTGACAAGAAAATTGTGATTATGTGCGTGTTTCTCTTCTATTAATGATGTGGTTAAAAACAGCTTCCAATTTAATATTTACTTCCTTTTATAATTTGAGTATGGTAAAAGAATCTTAAAACTATGACTAAGCTGTATTTCTGACTTTTTCTCATTCAGTATGTTTATTTAACTTTCTATTTATGCTAAAATGTTGTTCAAAACTCTTATCTATCTCCTTTCAATCAATTACAAGATTCTTATAGAACTTTTTGCGTGACATAGTAACAAACATCCATCCTAACAAAACTCGTATTTTTAATATACACGCCGCGTCCTGCAGTGTTCCCGTTTTGTGCCCGTTCCCGTAGGAATTCGGGATAAAATGTATCCCATGTGTTATTCTGATGTATAACCTATATTACTGTAAAGTTTCTTCCAAATCCGTCCAGTAGTGTTTTCGTGAAAGAGTATACATACCTACATCCTCACAAACTTTCGCATTTATAATATTAGTAGGAAGTAAGTAGGATTACACTTATCATAAACCTACCCTACAGATAAAAGGCGAATGGACTCGCCGTACCGCCGGCGGCTGCGAGAACCACGCCGCTACATACCCGAGCAACCCTAAGTTCACAGTCACTGTACAGGACAGATCGCACTTAGTACTAGAGTTGAAAGGACCTAAACAATACCAGATGGGTATCGATGTGAGGGTGGAGGCGTTGGATGACCCGGACGTGACCGCGCCCTTCCTTAAAGAGAGCTCTGGGCCCTATAGGTGAGTTGATCTTTTTATACCAAACTAGCGCTACGCGATGTACCCGTTCCCGTGGGAATTTTGGGATAAAATGTTCCCCGTTTGATATTCTGATCTATAACCTATATTATAGAAAAGTTTCAACCAAATCTGTTGATTAGTTTTAACGTGAAAGAACAACAAACAATATATCTTCACAAACTTTCGCATTTATACCTATTACTAGCAGCGCCCCGCGGTTTTACCCGCGTTGTACCCGTTCCCGTAGGAATTTCGGGATGAAAAATAGCCTATAACCTTCCCGTTGAATGTGGCTATCTATTACAAAAAGAATTATTCAAATCGGTTCAGTAGTTTCTGAGATTAGCGCGTTTAAACAAACAAACAAACAAACAAACAAACAAAACAAACAAACAAACTCTTCAGCTTTATAATATTAGTATAGATTAGTAGTAAAATTAGTAATTAGTAGGACTAGACGTGGTTAATTAGTTATTGATAGGTAAAGTAAGTTCGAGTAGGTATGTGGTCGAATCCTGGTGTCGGAGTTTTTTAGACCGCCTAAAGGCCTCCGACATGGTCTAACGATTGCATCAATCGGGACCGATGATTTAACGAACACGGTAGCGCTCAGATAAAAATGCCACCATCAGCTACCCATCCAAATAGGGGCCGATCTGCACGTTGCTTAACAATTGCAATGAGTTAACATCTCTTAGTCAAATTACGCTACGCTACTCCATACTAACATATAGGTAAAACGGTCCAACCGTTTTTGACTTGACTTAGTAGTGTAAACTAATACGACAAAAAGTAAACACAGTTTGTCTTATCCTATCACATAACAACTGATCACATTTTATCCTATCGTATCCCACAGGTCTGGGTTTGTAGTCCTCGAATTGCCATCTCTACCTGGTGGTAAGTACATAGTGACTGTATCAACGTTCTTACCGGGGCAAGAAGGTCCGTTCTTTTTAGAATTGAAGTCTACGGCCCCTGTCAGCTGGCAACCGCGATAGTAACGCCATCTGTTAGCGAAAAGTGTTGAACGGATTTGATGGTTGTATGAAAGTTGTCAGGAGGTGAAACTATGTTTACGGACTTTTTTATGCATGTTTAATATTTTGGATTTTAAAAAATCCTTGAAACTACCCGTAAACGTAGTTTTAGCTCTAAATATATACCATAAAATTGCATTTCAGTTACATATATTTTTTACTCAGTCAATAAGTTTTTTTAATTGAAGTAGTTTTACTGGCAATTATTAAATTAATTTGTAATAGAATAGAAGAATTCTTCTTTCTTCTTTTACCTTGAAATCATATTATTTTTAATGTATTTAAAAAAAACTCATTATACACAAGGCAAACATTAAAGTAATATATAAAAAAGATCTGTTTTACGAATCATAAATTGTAAACAAATATGGCCGCTGATCAAAGACAATTTTTTCTATAGACGAAAAAACTAGTGATGGGGTTATGTTGAAAAAACTAGTGAAGTCACATACATTTATAGATTGCTATGTAAAGTTTTCTGTAAAATATATTTTTTATGTAAATGTCAAAAACAGCCTAAAATATTCATATCATTAACCAAGTGAACTGAAAGCTAAAGTTGGAGAGCAGTTTAAAAATTCGCTTCGAACAAATGTTGGCGGCAAAAACTAGTTCCAACTAGTTCTAACTGGTTTCGAGGCTAATTTATGCGTATAGTTTTTGTTTTGCTTTAGTTTCGGATAACGTTCTATGCTTTTAATGTTTTCTCTAAAATAATTTTGATAGATTTTATTAGTTTATACTGTCTTTGGACGACTGTAAAGATTGTTCAAAAAAAAATTCTCAATTATTCTGTTAATATTTGAGTGTATACATGAAATCGTTTAAATTGTGAATTAAATAATATATAATTATTGCTTGTTATTTCACCGGCGCTTCATTACACCGATGCTCTATTTCACCGAAGTGACAGTTTGTTTCACCGACGTGATATTTGTTGAAATTAAATCTTAAAATTAATTGTTTATTTACTAACTAATGATCATCAAGTCATTTAATGTTAAGTTAGTTGCGCGTCTTATAAAGTTTTGTTTACATTATACCAGTAACTTGATTCCAGTTACTAACCTGTAATCATTAGTAAACGAGTTTGTTTAGTTAACTCATTGTGTTTAGTTTTCAAGTACACTATGGTTAGTCGCTGGATAAGTTAAACATTCGGTCAATAATACAATCGATTTATTATAAAAAAACCTTACCTCAGGCTAACCGCGTCCCGCGGTGTTACCCGTATTGTACCTGTTCCCGCGGGAATATCGGGATAAAATGTATACCATGTGTTATTTTGATGAATAACCAATATTACTGTAAAGTTTCATCAAAATCCGTCCAGTAGTTTTTTCGTGAAAGAGTAACAATCATACATACATAAATCCTCAGAAACTTTCGCATTTCTAATTTTAGTAGGACGTATTGTTGATCGAATGTGTAAACGAATCTTAATGCTGTGATACTTATTATTTTATTGTGTAGTTTCTAAGCTATATTATCGCGGTTGATGTTTGTATCTGAATTTTATGAAATAATAAATATTTTTATATCGTCGTTGTGGTTTTATTTAGCTTCGATATATCCCATTGAAAGAAGGGCGTTATTTATTTATATAGCTCATTTATAACGCTCACTTACGGCCGGTTTTAATAATCTATCTCTATAGGTCATCTTCTTTATCGAGTAGATGGTCAACCTTACCAATCCTGGTGTCAGAGTTATCGAGCCGCCAAAGGCCTCTGACATGGCTCATGTAACGACTACTATCCGTAGAAAGTAACCGGGACCGACGGCTTAACGTGCCCTCCGAAGCGCGGATATAGGCAATCTATTGCGGTAAAGTAAAGCTGTGCTATGGCAATTTTTTATCTGCCCTTCTAGCACAACGATTGTGTCATAAGGTTACAAGACATTCTATGATAAATACTCTGTGTTCATGATGACACTTTCGTGGAAAACACCAATTTTAAACTTCCACCAATCACAGAGATAATAATTCATGTCATGTCTTGTTGCATTCTGCTGCAATCTTTACACTAGGGGGAACGGCTGTGCTGCCAACGCTTTTGACATTAATTTATATAAGCCAATAATGTAAAATACTTTATCTGCTATCTGAAATAAGTTGACATCGTTTGTAGTCCACGGTACTTCGAAGTGTACCATATAGCACATAGACTATTTTGATCCCCATTCCCATAAAAACTTGCGAGTAAAACCCTATTGCGCGTTAGTAATATAATATCTATGATGTATGCGATGTAATGTCCTGAATCGATGCTGTGGTATATAATGTTGGTAATATTGAAACGGCAAATCAAATACTCGTTAGGTATCGCCCAGCAAAGGACTTTGAGCTCTAACAAGAAAGGAATAGTGGCGGTTTTGAAATATACAGCGTGAGTGGTGCAAGTTGTAGGAATAAAAATTGTTTAAACGAGTATACTGATAAAAACAGGATAGCTACAGTGTACTAAAACCTAAAATTAAGTTATCTGGATATCAGGAAATCCATCCTCTTCTCAAATTTCATCAAGGCGGTATTCAGCTGAACCTCCTTCGAGTATATTAATGATATCCTTTATAAAAAATCCCCAAAGCGAATATTCATCAAATCCCTACGTCATCAACAGATCCCCATATTTTTTGCTCGCTATCCGCTCATACATTACACCAATCTATCGTAAATGTTTTATATGGGATATACGCTTCAAAATTTAATTTGCGTTACGTATGTGTGCTATTTCATTGTTTTTACAGACCCCTAATTTTAAACGTTTCTGTAGGTACCACAACCGTCGTAGGACCATAAAGTAAAATTTAAGTATCATAAATTGATAATTTTTTTTGACGAAGATTTGGAAGATAATAATGCATCTGTATTGATAGAAAAATTATGATAGAGATTTCGGTATTAAAACAGGTTTGAATCATACCTAAAGAAGAACAGTTCAACTGAGGTTAGTAAGTCGAGTTCTAAATCAAAATTGATTCACACATCAGACAAACAGATAGGTAAGTATAACGTCCTACTGTTTGCCCAAAACCTCTTTTCTCATTACAAGTGTTAAAATGTGGACTAATGTTGTCGATTTTCCACCCGAAAACTGTTCTTTCTCGAGAGTGAAAATGTTATGGTGATTTCTTTTCATTCTCACCCCATCACTAAACCGTTTTCCTTAATGGAAGAAGTTGTCTTTGCATAGTCATAGACAAAAAAAAGGTAAACATACACATAAAATAGATATATTAAGTTGGTCCATGCAAATATTATTAGGTAGCTATTGTACCTGTTATGGCTACAACTACGTAGTAACTATTTAGTAATCTGTGCTACAACTGCACAGACTGAGAAATGCCTAGTAAGCAACAACGTTACATTCCTAATTCAAACGCTAGGCCTAGACATGTCCAATCAACATAAAAACTTTTCTATGAAAGGGTTCCCCCATTTATCAGTACAAAGTGAACAGTAGACGATTAACTCAAGGAATTTATGTGAGCCCTAAATGCTTGATTCCACAATGGAACATTTACGGAATAGATGGTGCATAGAGACTAAGGGAGAGGCCGAATGCAAAGGATTTAGGTATCTATCTTGAATATTTGAAGGCGAAGTTTCGTTGTAACAGGGGTAGGTACCAGTTCTAATACTCTTGTGTTCTGTGGTAATGTGTGTTAAGTACCTATGTGATATACATTTTTGTTTATAATATACGAGAACAGATATTTAGGTTAGTATATTATTAAATCAATGATATTTAAAATATATCATAAGTAGAGGATCTTTTTTAGTGATTTTATTTCATTCTTACCCTATCTCTAAACCTTTTTCCTCTTCAGGAGTAGTCGTTTTCGGATGGAAAATGAGTATACATAACATACATTTATACATCTAAACATACATCGTACATATAGATGTCGTGAGGATGGCCTCACAAACTTTCGTATTTATAAAATTAGTAGGAAGCTTAGGTGTAAAGAAAACAAAGATATCTCCTTTAGATACTATAAGTACTTAATAACTTACTTATGATATTAATGTACCTATCTACATTACATAATTAGATTATACTAAAACATGTTATAATCTAATTAAGTAGTAGTATAAGCAGATATATAATGAATTGGTGTCAAACCATTACCATTGGGATTAATAGGTTCTGAGATCATTTCACGTATTCAGACTCTCGAATTACCGTTTCTTAGGATGGCTGGTGGCTTACCGACTTATATGTAGACTAGCATCGCACCGCGGTTTTACCCGCGTTGTGCCTGTTTCTGCGGGAATTTCAGGATAGAAGAAGCCTATAACCTTTCCATTGAATGTGGCTATCCATTACAAAAAGAATTATTCAAATCGGATTTGTAGTTTCCGAATAATTAATGACATAAATTTAGGCCGAGAATTATTATAATATAACTAGCTGCGCCCGGCGGTTTCACCCGCGTTGTACCCGTTCCCGCGGGAATTTCGGGATGAAAAATAGATGTTGTCCTATTCTCAGACCTACCCGATATGTACACGAAATTTCATGGGAATCGGTCATGCCGTTTCGGAGGAGTATGGGAACGAACATTGTGACACGAGAATTTTATATATTAGAAGAATAACTATGGTATCCGAAAATATTTGCATGAAACTTGGAAAATCAGCCATATTAATTAAGTTTTCTAGTCACACACACATACATACACACACACAAACACATACACACACACAAACACATACACACACACCTACACAGAGAGAGAAAGAGACACAGGCATCTATATGAAACTTATTATTACTTTTTTAACTCTTGCGTCGGGGATTAATAAAACAGCTTGCAGCACATTCAATAGATGCACATCTCCAAGTATTACCTACCTATTACCTACGGTAAGCTAACCCCAGCGTATAATCCACGTAAACCTAATTGGAGTCTTCATAATACCTAGTAAGGTTTTTCCGACCGTCTTGGTGTACCTAATCGCGTTTTATCGGCAACGCGTTTTAGATGTTCATTACGTAACAAAGCTTATCTAAGGAGGTAAACATTTTATTGCATTACAAACCTATCGTGGTGAAATATGATTACGTAATCGTTTTAGAATACCTAGGTGTATTGTTGTTTTGTTAGGGTGCCTTTCCATTGAAGCGGAGCAAGGTTGCGGAGCGGAGAAACGGAGAAATATTAACCAATAGGATTGTATAAAATCTCCGGTTAATATTTCTCCGTTAAGGTGGGATCAGACGGTTGATTTTTCGTTCAATTCCTTATTCCCTCATTGCAATTACAAGACGTTCGTGATATAAAACAGGTAGCAGCGCCCCCCGGTTTTACCTGCATTGTGCCCGTTCCCGTGGTTATTTCGGTATGAAAAATAGTCTATAACCATCCTGTTGAATGTGGCTATCCATGACAAAAATAATTATTCAAATCGGATCAGTAGATTTTGAGATAAGCGTGTTCAAAAAAACAAAAAATCAAACTCTTTAGCTTTTATCACTTTGACAAACTTCATATCGGTTACTAAGCTTAATCAACCTTCCTCTAACGTCAATATTAACCCAGTACCGGTCCACTTTACCACATTGCGTCTATTTTTACTATGGCGCCTGAATGGGCACATCATAGATATATTTAACGCCTAGTTATTAACCAGTATGGTTACCTAATAACGTCTTGAATGTTCAACTGCTATAAAGTATCTTAAAGTAGCTCTACGTTATATTATAAGTACGATCACAAATACTAGGTTTATGTCAGCAAAGTATTCGATGTTCTGAAATCAATAGTGCAGTCGCTAGTCGAAATAAAATGCAAAGTTGGTATTAATTTATCGTCTACCAGTCGTGTCCTGTGGTTTTACTTGAGTTATTTCTTCTTATTGTTTCTTAAGTTGTAATCCCCAATTTATATATACATAGTGGTCTAGTGGTATGTGCACTCGCCTGCCGAGACTGAGGTCCCGGGTTCAATTCCCAGGTCAAGCAAGTTTCCTAATTTTCAAACATGGCTTGGGTAACCCAATTGGGTTTGAGATCACTTGCCCCCAGTAGGCAAGCGTGGTGATTACGCTTAATCCTCCTCATTGCACTGATATCTTCAGTGACATGAGAGGCCTTTGCCCTGCAGTGGGACATTACAGGCTAATATTTTTTATATACCTATAGATCGAAACGGAAGTAATATTTTAAGATTTCAATGTGCTTAATACTTATCATTCAAATTCGCCTGACTGTTTCAACACGAAAGAGCAACAAACAAACGGACATCCTCATTCCTCAAAGGCTTTGGCTCGTGAAATATTAGTTAGACTTATGGGGCATAAATAATACTTCGGATTGGCACAGTGCTTAAGAGGAATCACTAGAGCCGTTTTTCCATACAAACGCTGTCCCCTGTTTCCTCCCTGGATAATGCCGGTAGAGTTATACTTTTTTTCCTGAATATCTATGGTCACTATTATGATGTCCCTATGTTTTCCTTTTTTTTATAAATAAATTATTATAAGAGATATGAACGTTCAAAAACCTAAAAAAATGGCCAGATTTTCCGCTGTGTTCAAACATCCAGAAAAAAAAATTGGCTACATTATATAAAAAAAAAAAAACATAGAAACACAGCTCAAGCCTTTCTTTAATTTTGAATGAAAACTATTTAAAAATCGGTTAAGTTTTGGAGAAGAAATCAGGGGACAACGAATCGTTGATTTTCTGTTCTTTACATAGGTATTTTCAGTCCAATCTGCAGTTGTCTCTATCGCGCTCTGCGGGGGGAGGCTTGAAGTTCGGGAGACGCGGACTAATACGTATACACTTGTGACGTGCATGTAGTCGATCATTTTATCGATAACCTAGTGTTGTTTATCGATATCGATATTTTTAGTTGAATATTTTGCGAGAAGTGTATTTAGCTGATTGTCAGGTTCGATTGTTGAAAGGTAATAAACTAATAAACAAAAGTAATAACCATTTTCTCGACAGTTTCTTTATTAAAATGTTAAAATCACACTAATATTCATAATTTTGTAGATAAATTATTACGTCACTATTCCGTGGCCAATCCTTTTCTCTCTCTTACTGCTAAATGTCGTGGTATACGACCGTCGATTATTTCTGGTAATAGGCACTCGAAGTAAAAGGTTTCTAATATATGTTCCATTTTCTGCCAAAATACATCGTCTCTCTTAATTTTTTCGTAAAGTAAGCCTTTAGGGCTCCACAAAATAAAATAACAGAAATTTCGACCGGTTATGTGTAGTTGCCCCTGCACTTGAAAGTAGTAATTATGATTCCTCTTTAATTGTAGGGTGTCATTTTTAAATACGCAGAAGTCTATTTTCTTTTGTTCTATTCCTTCTTTAGGTGTTAAATCAACAATTTTGTAAGGACATTTAACTTCCACTACCGAATCTTCTTCAACAAGACCATCAGGACTTGCTGCCAAAAACGGTTTATGCTTGTCGACGAATAATCCACATTTTGACACCTGTAGTCCGGTTTCTTCAATGAATTGTTGTATTGCTTCATCTTCTTTTTCTCTACCATAATTTGTGGCAAGAGTGCCTTTAAATTGAGAATACAGCAAAGATTTTAATAGTCCTGCAACTGATGTTGTTTTTCGTAGTTTACAAATTTGACCGAAGTTGGATGCTGTTAGGCGTTTACGCCTTTCAACTGCCCACAACTTATTCTCGCTCTGACCAACAGTGTTTTGTTGAAGCTCATCAAATTTGGTGTTATTTAACTGTAATATAAATTCACTTTTCTTTTGCTCATATATCTCAGGTGGGATATCTGGTTCTAAATCTAACCGACCATAATTCTCATCGGGTCCAGTAACTTTTCTTCTTTTGTTCGGTACATCTTCACCGAAATAAATTTTTTTCTTTCGACTCCTTTCTCTATTTATTTTGGAGCGCCGTTTCTTATCTATGAATTGTTTGGTGTATTTGCCAGGGCTACAATCTTGAATTTTTTTTGATAGACGTGCGTGGATAGCCGTTTCACTATTCCATGATATTGCTGCACCAAAACACCGTGCCTGATATGAACCTCTAGCAGTATAGTTCACCCTTTTGCCGCCAATAAATTTGGCAATAACATTATTAAATTGCTCCACGGTGTTATTGGTAATGTCTAAAATAAGGCTTTCTGCATTAGACAACAACATCAACAGGTACTGCTGAATATCCGTCCATATTCCACAAGCTTGGAGATCTGGTACCAAATTTGTGTCATTCGTATATTTTTCCGGCTTACAATAATAAGACGCGCAATTTTTATGGTCTCCGAATACATGGTTGGCGGCATTTTTTATGTCAATTTTAAGGTTTCTTATTTTATCGCCGTGATTAACATTATCTTGATCTTTTCTATAGTTTATAGCTCCAACCACTGCTTTCCTCATGCGCAATACGTTGGATTCAACTTTTTTTCTTAGAAGGACTGGAACAAAGCCTTTGTGGTTATTAGTTTTTTTCCCTAATGCTTTTATTTTATTAGAAAAGTTGCGGAGCAAATGGTTTTTACACTCAATTTTAGTTATAGTGAAGTCGTGCCCATATGGCTTATTCAATAGCAATTTTTTCATTACACTGGAGTCGCCATCTCCGATTAGTTTATTATACTTAACTCCATGCATCTCCATACTTTTTGCAAACCCTTCTGCTATTATATCCGCTTCCATGGCGTTGGCGCTGTCATTCCAGTTTTTAAAGCATCTGTGTTCAGGGACATCTATATTCAATTTTGCACTTCTAGCACATATACAGCAGTATGAGTTTCGAACTCCAAGAAATAGTACCTTTTTGGTCTTCAGTCCAACTATGCACGCAGCACCAGACGCCGAGCTAAATCCGCTTTTGTATGACCTTTTTGCCCAAGATCCATCTGCAACTACTGATATTAGGGGGCAACCATCGTTGTCTACATCGCCATTCAAGACAGCTAGCCTTTTTTCTTCTTGGCCGGCTGCGATCATCTCGTCGAGGGCACATTCTTCAATTTTTGGTGTTAGACGTTGTTCGATCTTCGTGTATGTTGAATTACTCATGTTAGGCATATTTAACACACTACATATTTCGTTCAATTGTCCATACCCATTTCCAGAACAGACTATTCCTTCTACAACAGCGTCATTTACAGATAGTTTCAATTTTGGATCTTCGCTGTACACCATTTCTTTCGTTTTACACATTTTGCATTCAAATGTATATTTGCTAACAAATCCAGTTCGCAGTTCTCCTAAGAACTTTAAATTAGCAAACGTGCAGTCTGTGTGTTCGTGCTTGATTTTTGAAAGCTCGGAAAATAAATATTTGATATCTACGATTCTACGTCCTTCTAATTCTTCATCCTGAACAGTTTCATCTAAATTGTTATCATCAGCATCAAGATTCAAATCAGAAAGTGTAGACTCTGAGGAAGAGCTTGCATTTCCTTCAAATACGTCACGATTCTCCTTGAAAGTTTCACGTATTTGCGATGAAGTACCTGAGTTTTCCTTATTTTCATCACTGTAAAAAATATAAAAACAGAATTCATTATTTTAACTAAACATTGGGCCTAGCGTAAATAGTAGGTAAGAGGTGGTCTTATTACTTTGCAAACATGAAAAAATATTCAGCAGCAGACTGGCAGACAGACAGATCATAAAGTGATCTTATAAGGGTAGGTAGTAGGGAACTCAAAAAAAAATACCAACCTGGTGATTGTACGCGGTGCGAAATGTATCTGACGCTTTATACTAAAGTGATGTTTTTTTCTTTTAGCTGATAAATGTAAACGCTTTTTATTCCCTTTTCTATTGCCCATTTTAAACAAAGTGAGGGTTTATCTGTAACAAAAATATTGAGTACTTATTAGATTAGATTAGATTTAGACTATGTGGTGATAATAATTTCAATTAAACACATCTGACATCGTCATTACAGGTTTGATCCCAATCCGACGATCCCATTACATGTTACAATATTACCTACATGTAATAATAATAACACCTTCTCCGTAACCTATTTTCACAAAATAAATGACCGATTGTGTACGCGGTATGTGTGGCTTAAGCGAAGTGGACTGTATAAACTATGATGATGGCCACGTGCGTACCGATTGCTGGATTGGTCAGTGCTTCTGACAATAAAACACCAGAAACTTCTTAGAGAGAACACTATAACGCCAGAGGTGGAGGAGTACTTCTTCTATTTTCCCTTGTATTCGCAATGTTCACTGTTCGATAGTTAGTAGATAACTGACTCGGTCGGCGGGTCTGACCCTATTTATATCCCGAGCGAGATAATCTATAATTTTCTGGAATATTCTCCATCCACCTATAACGAATGTTCTATCTGCGATCTTTATTTATTGCATTCTCTAACTTTTCCAGAGTGTTCGAACTGCCGTACTATAATACAATGAGTTTTCCAGAAAGTTCTACTTAACTTTCTAGAATGTTCTACATCTTTCTGGCAGTTTCTAGTTTTTTCGGTTGACTATACTATTATTCTAGAACTTTCCCGAAAGTTCTATATTGTTCTAGAATATTCCATACTATTCTATATCTATCGAAAAGTTAGTTCTATACAATTCTATGTGTTGTATTACAACTGGAACTATGCTATATGACTATGTAACTATTATATATCGCTATCCCTATGTCTAGCTATAGTCGTCCTGAACAGATTGATTGATTGCAAGTATCTTTTTAGCCTACGTGAAGTTTTATTCATCTCAATAAAGTAAAAGTGGATACGTAAACAATAGCGTAGGTATGTAAACACAGAAAGCTAGCTACCAAATTATATAATTCAAAAATTCCTTACCTACGGTTTATCTCCGTTCGATCTCTCAAAATTCAATACACAAGCCGAGTCAAAACAGTCAAGTAAAGAAACAAGCAAGTCCAGTAAACAAGCCTGAGTCAAATAAAGTGCAGGTAGGTAATATAATAATAACACGAACAAATGTTCCGCAAACGCCGAAATCAACTTGCCGACTGCATCTGCAAGCAATCTGGGAGCGTGGACGGTGGGGCGGGGCGGCGCGGCGGCGCAGCGCGGTATGCCACGCAAACATTGACAGTCACACTTACACATTGATAGCTGCTTGGTCGGGCACCGCGCGACAGCAATAGATTTTACAAATACCTATTTTTCATTTCTCTAGCCCTTGGTGTATCCTCTTAACGGTTATACCATCGCAATAAAACCAGCAATCTTGAGTAAAATTTCCAAGAAACTGCTAGAGATTTTAATACAAATATTTTACAACTGCCCTAAATCTCTAGTGCAAAGTCGGTAGTCGCAGAACTATCGCCAAGTTGATAGTAAAATGATGCGCAACTTTTTATTGCGCTAAGTATGAAATATGAATAGGTTTGAGCTTAGGGATTTCTTGGTAGAATCGCTGATCAAATATTAAACAGTGCAACTGCGCTGCGGTTGTGGCTACAGAGTTCAGACTGGAAGTTTTCAATTTACTTGACTTTATGTTTAGTCTAGAGTTTTTCTTCGGCCATTACTTTGTTTGATAAAGGGTTTGTATTTATAATGAGACTGGTTCTTTAGGTTAGTTTCAGGTTACGAAGAAGGTTATATATTGTTATATTGTTTGTTCGAAACCAGGGTTACATTAATAAATTGAAAAGTCTAAACTTTTTTTGCACCAGTATGTCCCCGTAAAATTTGTGAAAAATATACATATTATACATAACCTTTTAATAAGATAAATATTACCTACTAATAAAAATAAGTTTAATATTAAATCAAAGTTAATAAACAAATGGAATTCTTATTTCGAATAGTCAAAATAACAACTTTTTCATACTTCTTCTTCTTCATCGAGTGGATGGCCAACCTGACCAATCCTGGTGTCAGAGTTATTGAACCGTCAAAGGCCTCTGACATGGCTCAAGTAACGACTACTATCCGTAGAAAGTAACCGGGACCGACGGCTTAACGTGCCCTCCGAAGCACGGAATCATCTTATTTTAATAGATATTTTTGTATTAGATAGTGACATTCAAAAACAACGTAATTTATCACCCCGAAATTCCCAATGGAACGGGTACAACGCGGGTAAACCGAGAGACGCAGCTAGTATTATAATAAAGTTTGAGTTAACCCCGTCTGTTAACCCCCGTTTTAACTAACAGATAGATAATACAGAGTTACTCGCGTTGTCGTCGCGTTTAACTCGCTCCTTCGTGTTATTGTGCCCGAGACGGATAGCAAAACTAGTTTACTACTAATAAGATTAACCTAAAACTTTGCTTAAAACTTGGAGTGATTCAATCTTTTACCCATTCTGTTGTTATAGTGGGAATTTCAGGATTGTATACTTTAAGTATGGAGTATATATTTAGTGCATTACGTCTATCAATATTTATAAACTGTTCAATCTACCTAATTCTATTTTATACGTATCTCTATCTATACCTATATCTATCGATTCTTAGGCAACCTGCAACTTGGCCTCTACTTGGATAGAGGACATTTTTATCTGGATGTTTTGCAGGATACGTCAAATAGTGGGTTACGGTTGTTTTGTTGTAAATCAATGTTGGTCTAAAAATTTTGCCTCTAACCTACTCGAAGTAACTTTTTTAAAGAATTGGATTTGTAAATTGGAGTAATTGTTCTTGACACTAAAAATCTATACTATTATTCAAGGAGGTAAAGTTTCTTACTTTGTTTGTTTGTAAGTGCTAATCTCAGAAAATACCAATCCGATTTGAATAATTATTTTGGTAATGGATAATAATGGATAATAAATTTATAGCCAATGGGTAGGTTATAGGCGATTTTTCATCCCGAAATTCCCACGGGAACGGACACAACGCGGGTAAAACCGCGGGGTGCTGCTGTAAAATATAAAGTCCTTGTATAATACATACGCATTACTCCCCCGAAAATGTTCTTCTACCCAACCGTTGGCTTCCCTCCGGTATTATAATTTGATTAATTTCAATTTTATAACTCATTCATCACGAGGCGTGTCGTCTGATTTTATACCGCCATTAAAGTACTACGAGTACGACTTCATTTTATTACGATCGGAAAAATACGATTGTTACGTCGTAAAGGTTTCCATGGTATTTTTTGAAGGCGATCTAAAGTAAAGCAATTCATTCATTCTTTTCGAGTTTACAAGCCTAGAGCTTAGTTTGGGTCTAATTAGCTCTGTTATTTCAATAAATGATTATGATTATGATTATGATTATGAGTAGGTTAGTGGTCAACCCTGGTGTCGGTTTTAGATCCCTCCGACATGGTCTGACGATCGGAACAACTGGGACCGACTGCTTAACAAGCCCTCCGAATCACGGTAGCGCTCAGATAAAAATCTTACTATCTGCCACTCGGCCTAAAGTAATTATTTCGCCTTTTCATGTAACATAAAATAGTCTAGATGATATTCAGCACCTTTATCAAGCTGCAAGTCTGCGAATTTACTATAAACAGAAAACATTTGGAATTAGCCGCGCCCCGCGGTTTTTCGGGCATTTCGGGATGCAAAATAAACAACCTTTCCGTTGAATATGGCTATCTATTGCAAAAATAAATGTTGGCACTTTCTCAGATTAGCGCGTTCAAACAAAAAACAATCTTTCTAGCTTTATTACATTAGTATAGAAAATATAGATTGGACGTGTGTGACACTACCTAGAATTCAAGCTCGTTATGTCATTATCATTCCAGTTTCAATCGTTAAAATAAGTCAGACGCCTTATTGAACCTTGCTACGAGTACCTTACGTCAAAAACAAGCAATTTGAAAACCTTCACTTTTCAACTTAAAACCATATCAAAAGTCGTCCCACCAAGCTTGTACCGAACTGGAAGTCACCTGCTAATGGAGCTGCTGTGTTTGTAAGCGTACACGCAACACTTCAATCATTTACCATCAAGTTATAAATGGAATATTTTTAGCGGAAACCTCCCCGATCGATATTGGAGTTTACTTCGCGACGTTAATTTGTGGACGATTCCACCGTATTGTTAACCGTCCGATTATGTTATTGATTGATTTTGTTGTTCGCGTTTGTGATTGATTTAGGTTGGAGTAAATAGATTGAGAAGTAAAAAGATTGAGGTATCTTAAAAGATATGCTTGATTGAGTCGTTTGGATTTTGGGCGTTATCTTTGTTACAGAAAAGTCAAATTATATACAGCATGAATTCTTGATCGTCATTTGACGTGAATCTAAAGCTCATTGTATTATATAACGGGGAAACTACAGAATAAATTGTCTTTTAGTATTACGGTCGTGTTAGTGTAGCTACGGTATAGTGCTAGTTTTGTAATGCCACCGTAGATATCGATATGACGTTTGTTATAACTTTTTATAGTCAAATATCGATACTGAATAAAATATAATATTGCACATCAATTGAGTAATTTCTCTTTAATTTTACTAGGTTAACAAAAGGTTTAGGTTGCTTACTTCTATGTTCATTGAGTTCAAAATTATACTCAGCAAATTCCAAATTCTGTCCCAAAATCGAAATAACTTAACCCACTTAACAATAAACGTCACAGCACATAATTAAACCGTCGTTAAAAATGTGGAATCGGCCCCAAGCCTCGGAACTGGGAAAGTAAACAATATAGCCTAACAAGGAACAATTACACAATGTTCGTAGAAAGTTTTAATACAAAAGTATGAATAACTTCCCCCCTGCTCTTGATTAAGTGGTCTCCGCAGGTATAGAATGAGAGTGCGTATTTGTTAAACTTGTGTTGGTGTAATTAGCCCTTACTTATTGTTATAGCTTCATTAGGGTGTTGTGATAAATGTGTTACCAAATTGTTAGTATCTTTGGTGACATTTTAATTGTTTTGTTTGAATTATATGCATGTGTAATTGTGTATTGAAATAAGTGGATAGTAGGCCCCAAGATATTTTTCGAGAAGCCCATTTAACGTATTTTTTCTTATATTAGGTACATGTCAAAATCGCTCACTAAATCTCTATTAAGGGAGCATTTGACATCTTTGAATATGGCGGTGTCGTATTAATTTATATCAAATTCTAATGATTTATGTATTTATATTGTTAAATACAACATTTTCCTTTCGCACAGCAAAATGTTACCATTTTAAAACTGCACGAGATACAAAAACCTTTTTTGATATGACCTTTATGTAAATGTCACTGATTTTGTGTTTTTATTTTTCAGATGTTCATAACGGATACGAGATTATTTGAACTGTATTCTATTTTTAATTTTATATGCAAAATGGTTCTGTAGGCATAGATTAAATATGATTAAATGTTGAATAACACTACTGCTACTGAGAGTAGGATAATATGATTTGATGATATTGACTTCATCAAAAGTGTTTCTTTAGTATCTTTGAAGATGATATTTTTCAGGAGTTTTAAATTTTACCTTTCGGTTTTTATCTCCTTTTTGAACTCATAATTTTTGTTTGTTTATTAACTTTAAATACTGAGGACGTTTCGTGCGGTCTATAACATTTTGAATTGTAATCAAAAGTTTTTGATTTTAATCAAAGTTTTACCTTTTATAAAAGTTTAAAGCTCATTTGATGTTTCAACTTAAATATTCTTGTTTGGCCAATAAACTGTTTGTTGTAGAGGGAATGTCATAATTTATTTAGTCAAATACTAATTAGGGTCACAACATTTTATACTTTCCTCAACTTGAAGCTATGTATTAAGGATAAATAATTATTGTTAATTTAAAGTGTTTTTGAGCATGTTTTCAGCCGACTCTTTATTTATATACTAGCAGTGCCCCGCGGTTTTACCCGCGTTATGCCCGTTCCCGTGGGAATATCGGGAATTTTTATACATAAAAACCTTCCTCTTGGATCACTCTACCTATTACAAAAAACCGCATCAAAATCCGTTGCGTAATTTTAAAGATTTAAGCATACAGACAAACAGACAAACAAACAGACAAAAATAGCGACTTTGTTTTATACTATGTAGTGATATTTATATATTATTTCCGCTATAGAATTCCTGCCAAGTATATTTAATTATTATCTTTTCTAATTATAATCTAATCCTATGTTAATATAATAAAGGTGAAGAGTTGTATTTTTTTTATTTCATGTTTGTTTGAACGGGCTCAGGACCTACCAGTTCAATACTCTCACTTTTGATAAGTGCCTAATTATAGCTGTTAATCCCGAATTATTTTCGAAGATACTTTGTATTCCCACCAAGGATAATGTACTGTAAAATTTCTGGTCCATCAATTTTAGTTCAATACAACATATAGGCCGCAATAGTGGTGTGATTGGAACGCATTGTCAAGTGGTATTCGGCTCAGTAAACTAATTGGAAGGTTCGGAAATGTGGTGCAATCGGTTACATGAATCAAATTGTTTGGAGACTCGGTATGTGCATGGATGCACTAGTGCCATAGAACAGAGGAATAGATACACTGAGTCTGTCCTCTACATCACTGCTACAGTACTTAGATTTAATTTCATATATTTCAGTACTAGCAGCGCCCCGCGGTTTAACCTGCGTTGTACCCGTTCCCATGGGATATTCAGGATGAAAAATAGCCTATAGTCTTCCTGTTGAATGGGGCTAACTATTACAAAAAGAATTGTTCAAATCGGACAAGATCAGGTATTCCAGAGATTAGCTCGAACATACAAACAAACAAACAAACTTACAAATTTTACCTCTTTATAATATTAGTATAGATTTAGTTCATAGTGTATAAGTATTGCTCCTTTTCATCATTCAATTAAATGGTTTAAATCGTTTTCAATTCTAGTAGGCTATGACGTAACCTAATTACTTATATTCTTCGTTTTATTCATAAACTCTGGAAGAGAAAATGCCTGCCTTTTCTCAGCTAAGCCTTTGTAGGTCATAGGGTACTTATCTTATGTGAATTGTTAAGCAACGTGCAGCTCTACAACTGTTTGGATGGGTGGCCGCGCGGCGCTGCTGGTTAGTCCTACTAATATTTGTATGTATGGATGTATGGATGTTTGTTGCTCTTTCACGCAAAAACTACTGAACGGATTTGGATGAAACTTTACAGTAATATAGGTTATACATCAGAATAACACATGGGATACATTTTATCCCGAAATTCCCGCGGGAGCCGATACAACGCGGGTAACACCGCGGGGCGCGGCTAGTAAGTAATATAGGAAACCAATACAAGTAATAAGCAACAAATATTTATGACTAATATGAAAATGAAAAATGAAAAATGAAAAATATTTATTGACAAAAAAGCTTAAACTTAAAATTACATATCCAATGGCTCCCGCACTAGGGCTAGCCTGTATCGCGGGTAGCCGTAAAACAGTTTAGCATTAATGAAAAAAGAAACACTGACAGAACAACATACAAGAAATCAAACTAACAATAAAGCACTTATTTAAGTTAATTGAGATTAGATTATACAAGCCAGTTTATCAAAATAACAGAACCTGCAGCAGATTATAGGTAATATGAACAAATAAATAATTTGAACAAATAAATAATTTGAATTTGAATTTGAATATACAATACAATGCTGGTGTCCAATATAATGTCATTGTTAGGACAATTCTATGTACGAGAAAAATATATTAAGTATTGTTAATAAAAAATACACCTTTTAGGTTACAATTTTCAAAATATTTTCAGTTTCATAATAGTCAAGGGTCAATAACCATTTCCTAATCCTAACTTTGACACCATAGAGAAGACAAGAGAGGTCACAATGATTTAAAGCACGTCGGTATATCAATGGAAAAGCAAACCACCGAAAACGTTTAGCAAAACTAGTTTTAACTGAAGCAACTTTAACATTCATCCTACGGGATGTAGCGCCGCTGTTTGTAATGCTGGCGGAGAAAAACTTGTGGTACGCTATCACTGCTCTGTGAAGAAACAGTTGCCGTACTGTCAAGATTCCAGATTCAGCGTACAGAGTAGCTGTAGGGAGCGGGGGAGTACACAAATGAAACGGATGAATGCTGGATTAATACTGACTATATTCTAGTAATAAGATTCCTATTAATACAGATAAATGCGAGTACATACTTAATATTACACCTCTACATCACCCACCTTATTTAAAAAAAAAAAATTGATTATACATGTTTTTTTTTTTGTTTTAATTCTACAAAGCTACATGATACAATTTAGTTCGGTTTTTATGAACCACGTCTACCTTACCCTTTTCATTTATAATTCTTACATTTGGTGATTCATCTCTTACAACTTTAAAAGGACCTAGATATATTCTATCAAACTTGTTTTTACATGTTTCATTTTTAATTAAAATTAAGTCATTTTCCTTATATTCTGTAGGGTTAACACTTTTATCATACTTAGTTTTTCTAACAATTTTACTTTTTGTCAAATTATTCTTTGCTTCTCTTTGAGAAAGTTGCAACCGATATTTCAATCCACATGGATAATCGTCAAAATTATAGAGAGGTTCTAAATCATTTATTAAATTACTAGGCAGAGAACACTTCTTACCGAATACCAATTCGAAAGGCGTAAATTTAGTCTCCGTATGCACTGTCGTATTATATGCAAAACACCAAAATGGAAGCCACTTACTCCACATTTCTGGATGATTCTCAGTTTGTATGCGTAAGAATGCATTCAGATTTTTATGTGTAACCTCCAACGCTCCGATGGACTGGTGGTGGTAAGCTGTTGAATTAAGTTGTTTTATATCTAATAGTTTACATACCTTTTGAAAAACCTCCGAAAGAAACTCCTTTCCTCTATCTGTTGCAATCTCTTTTGGCACACCATATCTAAGAATAAAATTATTTACTAAACTATTTGCTACTTCTTCAGATTTTTTAGAAATTAATGGATACGCTTCAACGTATTTGGTGAGTTCGCATTGTAATGTTAGGATATAGCTATTGTTACTGACGTCCTCGTCTAATGGACCAACTAAATCTAAATAAATCTTTTCAAATGCAGTATTTGCTGTACTTGTTATAACCATTGGTTCTCTTGTTGGTAACGAGTACTTTTGTTTTTGACATTTGTCACATCGTTTTATAAAATCTTTAACGTCTTTCTCAATACCCGGCCAATAATAATATTTCTTTATATTGTTTGACATCCTTCTAATACCAGCATGGCCACTACTAGGTAATAGATGGAAATCGTTTATGATGACACGTCTATCATCTTTGTTATCAATTCTTTTAATATTATTTAAAATACAAATTCGTAGACCGGTTCTATCGACATGTCTTTTTAACTCTTCTACTAATTTCTTTATGAATATTTCATTATCTTTATTCTTCATTATAAAAATTTCTTCTATATTCAATTCCGTACAAAATTTATCTAATTCCCTCACAAATTCGTCTCGCGTCATTTGTGATTGAGAGTTTAGAATTTTTACGTATATTATTCTTTTTTCTTTTACGTAACACAATATTTTATTCTCTTTAGTAATACTCTTACTCTTAATTAATACTTCTAATTCTTTTTTATTTAAGAATTTTAATTCTACAGATTCCTTCGGTTTAATATGAGTATTCACGATTTTGGGTTGCGCAGGCCTCAAATCAGTGTCTACCATATCAACTGAAGTCTCCGAATTATTCTTTATTTTTGCTTGTGCTCTCGTCATTACACTAACTACATGTTTGTGCATTTCTTTTAAGTCATCAATAGTGATTCTAGACAAAGCATCTGCAGCTGCATTGTTAGAACCCTTAATATAATTTACTTCAAAGTTATATTCTTCTAAAGCAATTCTAAACTTCATTAGTCTACTTGAAGGGTCTTTCATATTAAATAAATATACAAGAGGCTTATGATCGGTAGTGATCTTAAATGGTCTTCCAAACAAATACGGTCTGAAATACTTTACAGCCCAAACTATAGCTAGTAATTCCTTCTCAATGACTGGATAGTTCTTTTCCCCTTTGTTTAATGATCTACTTGCGTATGCTACTGGTTGACCATTTCCGTTTGCTAAAATTGCACCGATAGCGTAATTTGAAGCATCGGTCTGAATAATGAATTGATTTTCTGGTGCGAAATCTGGATATTGTAATACTGGAGGTGATGTTAAAAGTTGTTTCAAATTGTCAAATGCGTTCTGACATTCAATACTCCATTCAAAAACTACGTTTTTTCTACTTAAGTTATTCAAAGGATATGCGATTTCAGCAAATTTTGGTATAAATTTTCTATAATAATTAGTAAAAGCTACAAATCGTTTCACTTCGTCCGCATTTTTTGGAATTGGATAATTTTTAACTACATGAATTTTATTGGGATCTGGTGCAATACCCTCCTTAGATATTACGTGACCAAGATATAGAATATCTTTTCTTAGGAAATCGCATTTTGACGGATTTAATTTTAAATTTACTGAGCGAAGTCTTTCAAATACATCTTGCAAGTTTTTATTATGAGAATCCAGATTTCTACCAAAAACAATCAAATCATCAAGATATATTAAACATTTCTCAAAGTTAAGACCTGCCATAGCTATTGAAATCATTCTAGAAAATGAACTAGGACTTGTCTTTAACCCCATAGGCATGCGGGTCATTTGGTATTGGCCTGAACAAAATGCTGTGTATTTTCTACTTTTTTTATCCAAATTAATATTGTAATATCCTTGATGTAAATCTAAATGAGTGAAATAAATGCTACCTGATAATGATTCTAAAGTTTCAGTAATATCTGGCAATGGGTACTTGTCATCTTCGATACAATTATTAAGTTTTCTGTAGTCAATCACTAATCGCCATTTTTTAGTTGAACTTGATTTCTTAGGTACTAATAAAATAGGGCTAGACCAGTCGCTCTTACTAGGTTCTATTATTCCTTCTGCTAACATTTTATCTATTTGACTTTTTATTTCAGGTTTCTGAGAAACTGGTAACCTATATTGTTTTGAAAACACTGGACTTGTATTTTGTTTTAGATTTATCGTATGTGTATACAAATCTGTAGTACTTAATGTATCACCTGGTAAATAGAATATATCTGCATATTTAGCACAAATATTTTCTATATTTTTTCGTTCTTCTTTATTTAAATGATTAAGTTGCAATTCCGAAAATAATGATTTTACTCGATCAGCATCTTTGTTTGTTTTATTGAATGTACAAAGGCTGTAGTTACTCAATCGTTCGATAGTTGGATTAATTTTATTTATTGATACATTTTTATCAGTAATATTAAGTATTCTAATAGGTATACGCCCGTTTTTTGGCGTGGCAATAGAATTCGCTATAAAAACTCCATCAATTAATTCTTGTGAAAAAACGACACAGTCTTCTTTAAAGTTTGTTTCAATAAAATGTATCGATTCACTCCTAGCATCAATTCCTAAAGTAATATCACATGCATTAATGATTGGTAATTGACAACAAGTACTAAATGTTTGTAAAGTTACACTATTTTTACCGAAGTCTAATTGTGCTTTATATTCATTAAGGAAATCACGACCTAGAATTCCATTTGATTGTACTGGCAAGTTATTAAAAACATAAAACTTGTGACTAATCATCTCATCTCCTAAAAGTAAAGGCATAAAAACATATCCAATTGCTTGGACTTTGCCTCCTAGTCCGTTTACAGTTACACTCCCTTTATGGATTGGAATGTTCTGTTCGACTACATGTTTATATTTGTAAGCCGATAAAGATGCCCCAGAATCTAATAGAAATGAATATGTTTTCTTAGAATGTTTTGATGAATGTAAAGATATATAACAGTGACTATCGCTAGATAAAATTGTGTTTTCATTATTAGTCTCGAAAAAACTGAGTACTATCCGGTTCAGTAGTATTTTCTTGGATGTCATTCATAATATTTATATTACGTTCATCTCTTATCCTTTGATTTCCTCTATTAGAACGATAAAAGTTACCTCTTTGTTGTCTTGAGTTAAAGTTGCTCCGTCCACGGTACCACTGACCTCGTGTTGGGGTTGTACCACGTCCTTGTGCTCTTGCTCGACCTCTGAACGAATTAAAATTATTTCTACCTCCGCGTTGACCTCTGTTGCTGCTTGATCTATTATTATAATAAGTTTTATTAGTGTACATACCCATGATTTCTCCAGACGTAGCAGCTGAGGACACCTCCTCATCCTGGGCGTCCTGGATGGCGTCCTTCAAGGAGCTGTATTTTCTCGCTGTTAAAATAGTGCTAAGCCTACGGTTTCGTAAGCCATCGGTAAATCGTTTAATAGCAGTTTTTTCATTAATCGGTTTTAATATTGTATATGCTTCATCATTACCATTAGCCTGAGAAACCGTAAGATTAACAAATAAATCCGTGATCTCTTTCCCGTAATCAACAATTGATAAGTTATTCTGTCTAATTTTATTCAATTTATCTGATATAGCGGTTGCACCTTTCTTACATAACAGAGAATTTTGCATGTCACAAATCAACTCTTTAACAGTATCATATTTTGATTTTAATTTCAACTTTGCTTCTTGGGACAATCGACTTTTAAGGACAAAATTAATTAAATTCTGCTTACAAGAATGTTCTTTTAATAATGAGTCATAATATTCAATATTATCTATCAATTGCTTAGTGTTAGGTTCTTCATTAGTCATAATAGGTAAAAGGCTTAAGGCCGTTTTTAAATCAAAGGTATTCATTTTTGATGAACAACTACCACTCTGACACAATAATAAAATATCTTCATATAATTGTACAATCTTTCGACAGTAACTTTCTATTAATAATGTATCTTCACTGTTAAAATACTTCTCACTGACCTTTTTTTTAAACTGTAGTAAACAATTTTCATATCGTTCATAAATTACATTTGCATCAATTAACTTATTTTCTAACACTTTTCCTACTCGTCTGCTAGAACCGATTTTTATTAAATAAACTTTAATCCTTTTTAACTCATCATATAAGGTTAAAAAAATATCCATAACTTACCGACATAGTAACGTAATTCAAAACAGTAAATACCTGTAATACATAACAAATAATTAGTTAATCTAAATTTAGCTTTCATTCAAAGACAATTGTTGAAGTATGCACTTAGGTCCAAAGTTCAGTTATCGTATATGGTAACGCGCTGCATATTTTTAGGATGCGTCATTCGTCACGAAGCGCGCGACTCACGGCGAATTATAGCACTGATATTATTATTATATAAGACGATTACACACTTAAATTTTATTATCTCACTTGCATTTCACTGGTTAACCGATTACTTTAACACGCTCACACGATGTCTGGATATAATTTTGGTGCTTCTGGAGCCCCCGGGTGCTGCTGCCGGCGAAAAAGCGACCTCCTTATCGCTGTGCGGTTAATCTCTCTGGTTATCCACTTTTTATGGCATTTCTTGTAGAGCCGATACGCGAAACATCCCATGCCAACAAGTAAAATTAGCAGGATACTGATCAGGATCGCGGTCGTCGTGGATAGGTGGTCTCGAAACTCGTCTAAACTGGAGTTGTTATTACCCCCGGCCGCATTTTGGACGATAATGGTGTCTTCTTTAGACTGCGATTTTCCCATTTTTGATAAAATTATCTCGATTCACGACTTTCACGAGTGAGTCCAAGACACAACAAAACCGAAGTGTTTCCATTTGTTAGAATGCTAATGTGACAAAGATATCAAAATCGCGGCGTCAGCCCGGTCGACTCCTCAGGCAGGGTCGCCATGTAGGGAGCGGGGGAGTACACAAATGAAACGGATGAATGCTGGATTAATACTGACTATATTCTAGTAATAAGATTCCTATTAATACAGATAAATGCGAGTACATACTTAATATTACACCTCTACATAGCGGTGGGATAACGAAAAGGCTTCTTGAACATTACTTTGATCACTGATCTCTGTGCTCTTTCCAATATGATCATGAAAGATTTGGCTGCTGCACCCCACGCTGTAATACAATAACCTATAACTGATTGGCATAATGCCGAATACACTAACATTAATACATCCTTGTCAGCCCCTTCTCTGAGAAGCTTCATGATGTGAATCAATTTTCTAACCCGACCGGCAAGGAAAAGGATATGTTGTTTGAATGAAATATGCTCATCAATAAAAACTCCTAAATATTTTATACAATCAGTCCGGGCAATGTAAGGACAGCAGCATGTTAAATCCACCTTGTGACACTTATGGATTCTAATAGTAAAATTGTTTCGTGGTTTAGAAGCTTTTGTCTTATGAAAGCAGACAAATTTCGTTTTATCGGAGTTTAAGGTCAACAGATTATGATCAAGCCAAAAAGCAATTCGTGAAAGAGCTTCCTCAGCTTTGGCACGTACACCTTCCCAAGTGGAGCCACGAAAGATAATTACCGTGTCGTCAGCATAGCACAGAATTTTTATTTGATCTTCATTGTAGAAAAGAGAAAGAAGGTCGTTAATATACAGCGTAAACAACGTAGGTCCTAAGATACTACCTTGTGGCACGCCAAAAGATAGTTCCAAGACATTGCTGTGATGGCCAGATACTGAGATAGATTGACCTCTACCAGAAAGGTAACTTTTGAACCAGTCTAATGCAACACCCCTGACGCCCAAGCATTCAAGTTTCCTCAGTAGTATTTTTGGTGAGACCGTATCAAATGCTTTCGCTAAATCAAGGAAAATGCCTAAACATATTTCACCAGAGTCAAGTGCAGAAACAGCAAAGTCTAGTAGTTGATGCACAGCATCCTCCGTTGATTTGCCTGGCCTAAAACCATATTGGTTGGGAGACAGTATATTGTTTAACTCTAAGTACTTTGTGAGTCTCTTATTAACAAGTTTCTCCAATATTTTCGACAGAACTGGAAGCAGAGATATTGGTCGAAAGTTAGCTGGTGTTGTTTTTACACCTTCTTTATGAATTGGCACGACAGAGGCTATTTTCCAATCATTGGGGAATGTACCTGACGATAGACTAAGATTCATAATATATGTCAAGGGTTCAATAATTAAATTACAGTACCTTTTTAAAAAGTTATTGGTAATCCCATCTCTACCAGCAGCGCATCGATTCCTAAGTCCTTTAATTATATCAGAGACTTCGATGGAATCAGTTGGAGTCATGAAAAAGGACTGTAGGTTCTTGGTGGTTATATTGATTTTAGCTGCCAGTTGATCCTCAGAACAATTAAGTTTGTGGAGTATTTTATTAGCTAAGTCTTTACCAGCATTAGCAAAATATTCATTACAATTACTCAAAGACTTAGAAGGGGAATCTGCCAATTGTAGTAATTCGGTTGCGCTATCTTTTTTAGGGCTAATTTCACATACAGATTTAATGGTCTTCCATAAACTGTTTGCATTGTCCTTGTTTTTGTAAAATTCTTTTCTGTTGTGTTCGAATTTCTGCGTTTTTAAAACCTTGTAGAAAACATTGCGATATCTCCTGTACTCCGTCCGGTATTCAAAATTATCAGGGTTATGTTTAGCTTTAATGTGAAGAAAATCACGACGTTTCATACATTTTAATAGTCCTGGAGTAATCCATTCCTTGATTATATGTTTACGACGAGATGTGAAAGTTAATTTACTATTTTTATTGATTACATCCACTAATCGGGTTGTAAATAAGCTAGCTGCTTGAGATACATCTCGAGAAGTGAGAACACTGTGCCAATCCGATTGCTTTAATTCTTTTGAAATATTGTCGTAGTTGAGAACGTATTTAAAGTTACTTTGCTTTTTGCACGTCGGTAAACGCAACCCTGCCATAACAAAACTGTGGTCCGTAACATTATTTCAACCGACGACGCACCGACTCAGTGGCACAACGGTCACCACGGGCAACTCACGTACCGACGGCACCAAACTCGAATCCCAGCGAGACTGTGCAGAATATTTTTCTACAAAAATTTTTCTTGATATCTGGGGGGCGAAATGGGTGTGTCCGGTCAATATAACCTTCCTTCTCTCGCCGCCCACTGGGCGGAGTCTTCCCAACAAAACATCACAAGAAGAAACGAGAGGGACCGATTTCTTCACAGACACCAATAGCACTGCAGATCACCAGAAATTGCACACAGAAATAGTAAACACGAGTAACACGTCCGTCCTGCACAGTGATTCAAACGAAACTGAACTGAATATTGAACGTACCTTTTATTCTTTTAGTGTATCCAGTTAATATTCTAGCTGTTTTTCAGTCTATCTCATTAAACTCCTTTTAACTAGACATAAATAATTAATTAAGCTGTATAAACCCTTTGTTAAATGGATTAAGAGCTTAATGCGTTTCGGTGTCGGTTGAATTTAGCTCTTCAGGAGCAAAAATAAAATATAATAAAATTCACTTGGATTCCGGTAAAAACATGATCCTGGATAAACTTAAGATTTTGAGACAAACTGGTTTTAAGTGAAACATGATACGATTTATTTTACGTTGGTTAGGTTAGGTTAGATCAATCTACTATAGTTTTGATACAACCCTAGGTTTCCTTTCTATCAGAGCATTGCTATGCGAACTTGGATATGGTTTGTGGACACTGTAGTATAGAGAAGTGATACCAATAAATACTGTAGTATAGAAATGAACGTATAATATGACTCAACGCCCCGCGTTGTGCCCGCTCACGTGGGAATTTCGGGATGAACAATAACCTCGTTAAACGTGGCTATCCATTACAGTAAGAATTATTTAAATCGGATTGGTAGTTGCTGAGATAAGCGCGTTCAATCGTTTTCTCTGACACTATAACAACGAGAAACCTTTCTAAATCAAATCAGACCTTAAAAATATAATTACATAAGATACAAAATACCAAAAATATCTACTCGTATAATGAGGTACAGACAACATAAACCATCAATAAAACCAAAGTCCCGTTATCTCCGAAAGCCGTGAAGATCAATTCGTCAACTTACAGGATCATTCATCTTACCCTCATCTCGACGCAACAAGGTCTAAACAGTTCTACATACTTCGCCGTACACCAATCCCTTTGCTACCATCACAAACGGAATCCCTAATAAGAAGTTGACAAACCGCTCAGGGAAACAACCCTGCCAAGCTAAAATCAACCCTCTCTATACACCAATACAGCACACTTTAACACTCGAACGAGTTTGCTAATTGACTACGCGATTTGCCACTACTGTTTGCTTTGGGATGTTAGAAAAATGCCTGAGGGGGTTTGGATGCGGTAGTTGTTTTTGTGTAGTTTGACTTCAATTGATTGGAAGTTGTGTTTTTTTTGTTTTGGGAACAGTTTAGAGAGTTTTATGGGTTGTGCTGGCTTTTGGATAAGCTTAATAATGTAAAACAATGCGTACATTTTACGTATGTTGCTTATAAAAGGTGTGACGTGTACATTATTCAGTTATTAGTTAATGCCCCTAGCACAGAGATGTATTCGATTTCACATTCGCACGTCAAACCCCTGCTCAAGTGATTCGCAGTTAGATTTTTCCATGCGAATGCATTCTTATGCTACGCTACGGTATATGAATATGAGCTAATCAAGACATGAAAAAACATTTTTTGGACTATAAGTCTACTCAGGTATAGAGTTGCAAACTCTACAAATCAAAATAATATTAATATACGAACCCTAATCTATGCATCTATGTTATCCTCCTCATTACACTTCTATCTATTCAATATTTAGTGAGCATGAGGCCTTTACCCTACAATGGACCATTACCAGCATACTGCCTCATTCGTACCTTATTCATAATGCCTCATCCATATAATTTCGTGGCTGAACGCGTCCTTCACAATACGATTAGGTAGGCTTTGTCGAAGGTCAATATATCGACGACCCCCGAATTCTATTAGCTCGTGTATCTTAATGTCTGACTGGCTCTACAATCGTCTCTGCAACTCTAAATTGTTATTTATTATGTGTGAATTCAACTTATTCGATTAATTGCCTAATTATATAGTAGTTATTGGAACTTTATTGATATATTTCGATTGAGTATGTTCTTGGAATTATGTACGTATTTATCATGACAGACTAGTGCAAATGTTAATTAAAATATAATATGCAACTAGCAGCGCCCCGCGGTTTTACCCGCGTTGTGCCCGTTCCCATGGGAATTTCGGAATTTTCACTCTATCTATTCTTTATTTTGCATCTGTAAACGTAGTTTCAATTCAAAATAAGTAGTGTTCGCTTAAACTTAAGAAAGACTACGTTTACTGTAGCTTTCCTTTGAATTTATAACTCGAGACAAACTTTCTAGAATCTTCTAAACGTGAACAAGATTAAACCAATAAATCTAGGAAAGTATAATTTGTAACAAACTATCTCAAATGTCATATTGCAGCAACAGTAAACATTAGACACGACTGCAATAGTACAAATGTTGGTGTCAAGACACAACTTCTGACTTATATCTAGCTAACTTGGTTAAATTAGATTACTGGTTGTTGTACTTGAGCTTAGCGATAAGCGGAGCGGGTTTATAGTATTTTCAATAGTTTCAATTCTCTGTTGTTTTTGACTTTGAATTATAGCTGTCACTGTCAATATTAATTTAAAAATCGAACAAGCATTTTGTTTTAAATTAAGAAACTATGTTTACTAAAATTATAGCCGTTTTGCTGTTGCTTTACTCATACATATAGGTCTCACAGTTTCCGTATATTTTAGACCGCTACAAGCCCTCCGTTTGCCAGTGTTACCATAACAGAGTGTATGTAATCAAAGATTTACGTTTTCAGTCTGAAATTACCTAAACACCAATGCGGCTGAAACTTACCGCTAGTAAAATATACAAATACCTCACAGCAACAAGATTTCTCGCCTCCTGAAAACTTCAGCACGCTTCGAACATTGAAGCTGGTAGGGCCTGTGCAAACCTTAGACAGTATTTAGACTGCCTGCAGTAGGTCTAGAAGGCATGCTAAGATAAAGAGTTAGTCATTGTTTATCTCTTCTGTTAGGAAATTATTCTCTCTTAATATCTGTATGAAAAGAAGAGTTAAGACAAAAAAGTCTTTATTATACATCTTAGTCCTGAATCCTGCATGTCTATGAAAACCTGTGAAGGATTTATGACTTAACAAGTTTTTATGACAAACAAATTGTTCATTCAAAATTTTATTTTAAATTGCACGAAATAGAATACTATTTCAAACATATTTACGCGTAAAATTAAAGTAAGAATGCTTGTGTAATCCACCCTAAGAGACAAGATGTGAAATAGCTCCTTCATTCTTCTATAACAAACTTTTATTATCTAAAATATTATACCGTAAACTGTTAGAATAATGAACAGACTTGATTGACTAGAACCAGTCAGTCAAAGAGTTTACAGCCTAAGTACTATAGTCTGTAATGGTGCTTGCCGAAGCACGTCCCTCACACATGAATATAAATAGCCACCCAGTCACACCCTTACTTTAACTTAGTGATTTACTCCATGCGGCTGCAGTGCAAAGTGTTATATGAAATTAAGAACAATATTGTTTTCTTTGTTTTTAATGCCATTAAAACGTAATTTGGTTTATGATGTTGGGGTTAGAGCGCAATTAGAAAAGGTTGACCGCTGTATGCAACATGCGGTGACATTTATACATACATTTTAAGAAGCTTAAAGTTGAAATTGTTGCTGTCCAGTTGCATAATAGTCTAATTGTACCTTTAGGCCAGCACTATATATGGTGAATCTCGATCTGAATTAGTTTCTGAATTAAGTAACTGAGTTATGGAACCTTTACCTCACATGTCTGAAAAATCAGTTTGTCTCTTGTCAAAGTCGTTCTTACAGATCGTTCTGATATTCTGAAAAATCGGAATGCGAGGTGGTACTCGTTCAATTTCTTGTACTGAATCCAGAATTTGAATTTCAGATTCTTGATGCAAACCTTCCCCATTTTTGAAGTAGGTTAATAACAGCAAATCTATACTTATGTATAAAGTTGAATAGTTAGATTTTTTGTTCGTTTAAACGCGCTTATCTCAGGTCTTACCGGTCCGATTCAAATAATTATTTCTATGTTGGATAACTACGTCCAAGAGGAAAGGTATAGGGTATATTTTGTATCCCAAAATTCTAACAAGTACGGGCAACGCGGGTTAAACCGTGGAGTGCTGCAAGTATAATTAATAAGCGATGTTCATATTGGCTAATATCGCCGCACAAAATGCAGCGCCACGTAGCGGCGAAAAAAATCAATGAGCATTTACGAAGAATCTACACCCGGTATACTTTACCAATTAACAAACAAAAATAAAGATTAAATTTTAAATTGAATACCTCGTTTTAATTACTGTTGCAATTATAACTTGCGTAAACATGTATTTATCTCCGCAGTTTTACACCTCACATAATAAGAACGAAAAAATCTTCATGTTTTGCGATTTTAAATCTTAATTTGAAGCCAAATAAGAACCATAACAGTTTTTGGTGAAAATGTGAATATTTCGATGACTGGTCCATTTCTTTCATTTTTAATGAAGGGAAAACAAATATTGTACGTTCAGTTTTCTTTCAGAAGGAAAATATTAAGTGGTATTAATTAGGGTTGTTTGTTCGAGTATATATTTTGATAGATCATCAGTTCATCAGTCTATTGAGGCGTCGCATGTGTAATGAGGTGACCGAAAGTGTAGAGACTACGGTAGCAGCATTCAGCAACAGCAGCTTTCACCTAATTAGATGTTCGCAATCGTTGGGCAGTTTAATGTAAAGTTGCCTTTTGGTAGGTTAAAACAATTTCAGTAAAATATAAAGACGAAAAATTTTAAGTAATATTTATGAAGATGGACAAGTCCGTTAGCACAGTGGCATGTGAGGGCGCTTGCTGTTTCGGGGGTTGCGGTACAATTCCTGCTCGGAGACAACAATATGTGGGTCTCAATTATATATTCATATAAAAATATTCGGGTGTATGTATGTGTAAAAGTATCAGGAAAGGTTCCATAATTCAAGCTTAGAGCTTAGTTTGGGTCTATTAAACGTGTGTGAAGCTATTTTACTATTAATTGAAACGTACGTTGATGTCATTATTATTTGTTAAAACGGGAGCTTACGTACGCGGAGGTTACTGTTGAGTTGTCCCTCAACACGTTTCGGTCACATACGGCGACCTTCATCAGGAGGTGGGTGAAGCGCTCGCGACAGCGTCTCTCCCCGCACATGTGACCGAAACGTGTTGAGGGACAACTCAACAGTAACCTCCGCGTACGTAAGTTCCCGTTTTAACAAATAATAGTGTGTGAAGCTATCTAGCAATAAACTAATTCTGAAATCGCAATTTGCACGGGAAACACAAACTTCCATGAATCCGCTTTCTTTGGGTAATCGACCTACGTGTTATGTGTGTTTTGTTTGCGAATATCATCGGGAGACTTTTGTCTTCCGTCAAAACAAACCACTTAAAACTATATCGAACACACAAAGTACTAAAAGTCTGATTGTATTAAAGTTTCTATTTCTATGGACAAAAGGTAGGGTTTACGTTTTGATGGCTTACAGACTTTACTATTTAAGACTCAACAGACGTAAGACGTAATAAAAACTACGAATACATCTTACACCTACACCTATTCTACAATACACGAGTATATCTCTATACACCTGCAATTACCAGTTCCACACATATTAGTTTCCCTATACACCGCATAACTAAATCCAGGCATAATGGAGTCTCACTATTACAGCCCTTACACACTACAATCACAACAGTTTTCAGACTGACTTGATCTTTGATAGAGTATGATTTGTTCTATGCAACATGACATATCTGTTTTGTGCGCTCCTTCATTTGTTTTCGTAGATCAGAAGACTGTCTTACAAGTCTTTCCTGTACTATGCTTAAGCGGTAACTGCTTGTAATCTATCTGAGTTACAGCCGAAGAGATTGGGATTGGATCAGTAGCACCGTCGGCAATAAATCTTGAGATTGTGTCTATTTGTTCCTCTGTATCAAGATAACGTATTGATTTGTATACACCATGTATGGGCATGAAGCATGGCAGTGCGTTTCGTGTGTATACGGTAAGGTTGATGGTGAAAGCGATTTGTAAGTAGATATGTAGATATATGTTTAGCTACGTAGGTAAAGAGGTATTGGTTAGTTGTAGTTTACAGTAACTATTATTGAAACTGTCGAATCTATTCCTAACACCTGAACCAAAGAAGAGTGTTATAAGTTTGACAGCTATTTGTGTTCGCGGCATAGTAGCTCCGAAACGAATTAAATCTATATTTTTGTTTAGAAAGGCCTTATACGGGGAGTGTTCTTAAAGTCAGTCGGCCAAAGCGCGACTCTGCGGCCATTTTATCATTTTGTTTTAGCTGAATGAAGAGCTTGATTCAAAGATAGCATAACGCCCGAGTCTCGACTCAACCGCGACTTTGCCCAATCACGATTTTACAGTAGGCGATACACTTTACTACAGAAAATCATATTATGAAAGAAAATACGAAAATAAATAACAAAAAACTCCTTAATTGAGTTTAATTTATCGCACAGTTGACTCGGGGCAGACAAATTGTTTAATTTTGATTCAATTATTAAAACCAATGTATTTGATCAGTTTGGTATGGCATTGATTGTTTGTTATTATTATTTACTCTTTATTATTTACTTTGGTTGATATTTGTTTAATAGTTTTTGCGTACGTATTGCTTTGGTAGTATTTGTTTGGTAAACTATTTCGATAGTTATTAATGGCTTATTTTAAAGCCGGATTTAGACCCTTATTGACCATATGTAGGTGACTCCGTAGATGCCACTTGAAATAATCACTAGGTTATTATGCCAATTCTTCTCATCATACTGATATCTTTAGTGAGATGAGAGGCCTTTGCCCAGCAGTGGGACATTACAAGCTAATACTTTTTACTTTACTTATATTATACGACTCTGCCTGCCCCTCTCCCAGGGAGGTATTAGGTGGTCTAAAACCTGCGACATCAGGGTTGGCCGCTAACCTACTTGAAATGATGATGAGGGGTCCTCAGCTTGGTTTGTTACCTACTATTCCGCCATCAGTAGTAACTTTGGTTATAAGAAACAAACCAAATTTGGAACGATTTAATTCGTCCCAAATTAAAAGAAAAAGGGAAATATGAGATAGGAAGCGAAAGTTACACAACCTTTTTGTTTTTGAAAGTGGAAAGTATCAATAATTATGTTGGTCGCATACAGTTTAAAATAATACTAACGTAACTAAACCGTAACTTAATAACATTGAATTTTATGTCTCATTATCGAAAAACCATTACAATAAACTTTAGATACTACAAACCGAGAAAGTACCTATAGTTTAATCGAACGAAGAGCCGATTTAGAGAAATGAGGAACTATATTATTATATGTATTTCTGCCAAAGAAATTCGGTAACTCACTTGCAAGGATCCTAGGTCGAGGGAAGCGTTTCCAATGTATCACTACATAGTATAAAACAAAGTCGCTATTTTTGTCTGTTTGTTTGTCTGTTTGTCTGTATGCTTAAATCTTTAAAATTACGCAACGGATTTTGATGCGGTTGTAATAGGTAGAGTGATTCAAGAGGAAGATTTTTATGTAAAAAAAATCCCGAAATTCCCACGGGAACGGGCACAACGCGGGTAAAACCGCGGGGCGCTGCTAGTATTTCTATAAAGTGTATGTTAGGGTGGGTAGCTTCAAACGGTTCGTTATTGTAACTTACATTTGTTGAAAAGTTTACAATTATACGCTGTTTTGTTTCATAACTTCAACGAGAGTCTGTTGACGTTCCGGACTGTATGAAGAAAGTCACAATTATTTTCTTAAATCTGTTGAGAATGAAATTTTGTGTTAACATTTATTGCTGCATGAGTATAAGCTGAATTTAGCTTACCACCCTTAGTGCTGTCAGAATTTTTAGACCACCTAAAGATCTTCGATATGGCCCAACTATTGAAGCCAGCCGTATCAACAGTGCGCTACCGGTTCTTTTTTCGTACAAACTTTTTTGTTTCTCTGTCTTTTATAAACCAAGTAATGAAAATAAATATTTATATTACCTTTGCGTATAAGTTAGCAGTTTGCAGATAATATTGAAGCACCGGGGACCCTTTTGAGGGCTGCAGGGCCCTTTTGAGGTCCTTTAAAGGCCCTTTTACGTATACGTGACGGTCCCAAGATTATCGCACTAATCTCTGGTAGAATCGACAACTACTTTTTATTTGAGTACCTACAGGCGTCTTTTGCTAAATATTTTTAGAGATATTTTTCCTTATCTTTAGAAAAGCAAGTTTAACGGGACTATTTTTAGCTTTTATTCATTCTTTTTAGTAGCTCCTCTTCTAGACATTGATTGGATTTTTTAGAATGTTTAACTGTACTTTCTACCTTCGCTACTTTCATGTTTTATGTATAAAGAATACGTGTAACGTTGTTTGTCCACGATGGACTACTAAACTACTGAACCGATTTTAAATTTGATTTGCACATGCTAATGTTCATGCACATGCAAATGTTCTCAATACGCGTTTATTAATATAACCCTTAAAGGTGAGATATACTTTTAAGAAACCAACAAGTAACAGTCTTCAACAACTAGTACTAAATGAAACATGAATCGAACCACAGACGATTGTAAAAACATATTTTACAATCCACTCAAGTTCGCGAATAATCATTGAAAGCTCTCAGTGATTCCATATCTCAGATGTAGTATTGTGACTGGTGTGAAGTGGAACAGAGTAAATGACTTTTCGTGATCCCTTTTTTGTAGGTGACCTAAAAAAAGAGGTGACATAATTTGTAATGTACCCTTTTTCTCCTGACTTTAAAAGAGATGAAATTAAAATACGACCCGTATTTTCTCCTTTACAGAAGTCTAAATATTCTGCGACCACGGTTCCTGTAAAAGAGCCGAAACGTCAGATAAAAAATGGAAAATAAAAGCGAAGTGTATCGGTGAACGTAGTTTCAATTCAAAATGAGTAATGTTCGCATAAACTTAAAAACAGAAATCGAAAAAATTTATATATTGTAAACCTAATCTGGTACGAGAGATTTTACGCGCGTACTCTAACCTCTAAAAAACAAATCTACAAAAAAGCAGTTACTCCTTCCCACATTACAACAGACAAATAACACCTTATATCGAAATGTAGGTATAACAATGTTATGCCTACACCAAAGCGTGAGATATACGGAGCCAGCAAAGTTGCTTTGCGGCGGAATTCGGAACTAATCTCATTCCGAACAAAATGTTGCCTTTATATTCTGAGCTTGCTACAGTAGCGCCCTCATTTGATTGCAGACTTGTTCGGTTATATAAAAACATATTTCGGCACGTTTTTCGTGGCAGTTACTTCCGCGTGCCGACATCGATATCAAATCGATTTACACTTACCTTAGCTCATTTCTTAACAGAAGGTAATTTGGGATGAGCTGATTCAGAGCCGAATCTATGGAGATGCTGACTCGTGCTACTCGTTTTTTAAATCGATTTTACTATCGATGGTACGTAATGGAAGGTTTTTACTAGATAATGGTGATAATGGTAATGGTTAGAATATTTTTCTTTTGTCATTATCGTTATCGAATCAGTAACCGTTATACGGATGACGTTTCGATAGAATCGAAACGAAGCGATGGGGATTTGTCTATTAAATAGTATAGGTATCTAAAGTTACGAAAAAGCTCCATTTGAGTAAATGAGTACCTAAACCACACCTCAAGCGGTTATATGAGAAATTATTTTATGTAGATATGGAGAGCTGGCAATCTAAATGCCGCACTCAAAGACGTGTGGTATTTCTATCTGAGCGCTACCGTGCTTCGGATCGTCGGTCCCAGTTGTAGCAATCGTTAGACCATGTCGGAGGGCTTTAGGCGGTCTAAGTACTGCGACTCCGGCCACTTACCTACTCTAACTTACTTAGCACGCATAACTTCAGTCATTTTATAATTTACGGAAGCACTGTTTTTGTTAGGTATTTAGGGTGCTTTCAAATTATGCGTTTCGTGTCGGACCGCAGCGGTGCCGAAGCGGTGCGTTTGTCGTATTGTGAACGTACGATCGTGTGTTTTCATACAAATCGAGCAGCTCGGCACCAGTGCGGCGTTGTCGTGCGTTCGCGGTACCGACGCCGCACTGGCACCGCAGCGGTCCGACACGAAACGCATAATTTGAAAGCACCCTTACGGCCAGTGTCTTCAGCATCTAAACAACTGAAACACAAGTTTTATAAGTTCAACATATTTAATAAATAATGCGGCGAGGAAGGGGATTTGCCTCGTTTAATTATTAACACTAATGATAGCTCGCGCCTTATTACTCGTGCCGGGTTCTCAATCCATTCCGAACTTACGGATCTAAATATATAAACATTTCGTTTCCTATGTAGCTTATTTGAAAAGTTTGTTTTCTTAGATTGTACTACTTTGGAACTAATAGCAGGAGTAAGGGAAATTATTTGTTTGTACAAGTATATGTATATGGTAGCCGCTCACCGCAGTTTTACCTGTGTTATGCTTGATCCCATAAGAATATCGGGATATAAATTGACTATAACTTTCATCTAAAAATATTATACAAAAATAATTACATATTAGAATCGGACTGGTATTACCAGTCCGAACACGAAAACTAAAATACAAAATTTACCTTTTTATAATATGAGTAATAGATATGTAGACGATAGCAAAATATATTATGATATGATAAAAATTCAAAAGCGTCGTCTGCGAGTTTACGGCGGAGAGCTCGCATTTGATATAAACGCAAGGTTCACAAATGTCATATTGAAAACGATGTCTTTAGAGATAAGACATGGATAAGACCATTCTTTAGACCGCACTACATTTTGCCACAAAAAGACAACAGACAATCTCACTTTTTTTTTTCCTTAACCTATGTCGTCCCACAGCTGGGCAAAGGTCTACCGCAAACTCTTCCATCTTTCCCTTCCTACAATGTCACTACAACTCAATCTCAACGACGCCTTAGAGCGACGTTTCGACTTCCAAATACTTTGTTGACACTAAACACTTAAATACTGTGACAAAATCTAGAATCTAGATGAAGCCTAGTCACTACAGCGCCATTACATTTCATACGAGACGTTATCTCGCTCTGACGGCACATTAAACTGTCAACGCCGGTTGTTGTTAAGTAATAGCGATTGTCAGACGACTTTCGTCTTTATGAAAAAGGTTAGGTTATACATATAATAAGTGATTTGTTCTACTTTCGTAAGAGTGAGTATCTGTCTTCACTAATATTATAAAGAGGAAAGCTTTGTTTGTTTGGTTGTAATGAATAGGCTCAAAAACTACTGGACCGTTTTTAACCTTTAACTATGGACACTATTTTTTTGTAACACTACTATGGACAAGCGGTCTGACAGACCGCAATGAGTTTCAATGTAAAATAAATTAAAAAAATTAAGTTATTGATATCCTATCATTTTTATTTTTATATATATATATTAAATTAAAATATTTTATAAGTTTAATAAAAATATTTATTTCTTTTCTTACATATTTAAAGTTTCAAAACAATTAAAGGCACTTTTTAGTCTTAATTAACTTGAGATCAGTCTTAGGACTAAAACTTATAATCAACTAAACTTTTTAGAAAAATTAACTTTCTTATCTATAAATCTAATATATGTACTAAATAAAAATCAACTAGAAAACTTATAAACATAAAATATAAAAATTCTGACAGTAGGTCAATATGGGTGAAATTATTGGCATTCCTTGCAGAGAGGTTTCGAACACTGAAGGCATAAGTATGACCTATATAAATATAAATCTATATAAATCTAAACACTCAGTATCTTCTTCATTATCTTCGTCGTCATTTAAATGATTTCTTATAAAATCAGCCTCTGACACCAAGCATTCCTCAACAGTTTCTTCGATATCAGAATGATCGGACGCTAAAAGTGCTTCAGACACCTCGTTTTCAAAGATGGGCTTTCGACACGTAATATTTTGTTAGCACGCTGTTGCACCGGTGACCTTGATATTCGTTTTGAAGTACTGGCGCTCTCGATGTTATTTATCGACATTTTGAAGCAAAAAATCCTAAAAAAAACAAAACGCCAAAAATTATTATATGTATGAAAAACATGGACACGCGGTCTCACAGACCGCAGTTAAAGTTTAAAGTAAAATAACTCACCCAATTTGGAGCTGGCGACACAACCTAACACTTCAACACTCGTTTTGTCACTAAAACTGAAGCTACTGAGCGTCACAGACGCGGGGAGTAAGGGGAAGGGGGTAAATTCGAAAATTAAAATCCGTTAGCGGTCTGTGAGACCGCGCGTCCACAGTTAAAGGTTAAAAATTCTTTCACCATTCGAAAGCTACATTATCCACAAGTAACATAGGCTATTTTTCATCCCGAATTTCCACAGGAATGGACACACGCGGGTAAAACCGCGGGGCACTGCTAGTACGTAAATAAACGACATCAGTACATTAGTAAACAAAGTAAAAAATCCTTAAAAACCGAACTAAAATTTCATTTAAAACTCAGAGTTTCACAATTAGGCTCCTTCCCTGCGGGTAATTACCGCTAAGATATCGTTTCCGGCCACAGATTGAAATGAATCGATTAAAACCGTATGAGCACTTTCTACGATTAACTACACTGTTGTAAGCTCAACGGATATCTGCTTTGACAGGGATTATTCATGTTTCGAATGAATATTATTGGTATTGTGTTATTTTTGTGGAGTTGAAATTTATATTTTATGTTATAGCTACGTGTGTGTTTGATCTTGTGTTTAAAAATATAAAACAATAAATATCAACTTAATAAAACAAAGTCCATTGATTAAATTCAAACAGATATTCATTAATTAAACTGACCCAAGTATATTAACGAAGAAACAAAATTGCATGTTGCACAACAGAAATCCTTTCGGGCATTCATTACAAGTCTAGATTAATCTAGCTCTAGTCTTTAATCTAGGTCTGAGGTCATGCAGCGCGTCGTCCTGTAGACTGCATAAAACAAACACAACCAACGAGTCGTGAAGATGCTATTCATCACGCGGTCTTACAGCTAGCGCAGACCGTAATCTAGAATTTTTTTAGACTACTTTCTGTAGGATGCATGCCAATACAATAAGATTGTCTACGTCTTTCTCTTCTCCATAGACATGTCTGAGTCAATGAAGAAAACACATCTATACTAATATTATAAAGCTGAAGAGTTTGTTTGTTTGTTTGTTTGTTTGTTTGTTTGTTTGTTTAAACGCGCTAATCTCAGAAACTACTGAACCGATTTGAATAATTCCTTCACTGTTAGATAGTCTATTTATCGAGGAAGGCTATAGGCTACATTTTATCCCGAAATTCCCACGGGAACGGGCACAACGCGGGTAAAACCGCGGGGCGCTGCTAGTTAAAGATATTTTTATTCATAGTACACACTTACATTTCTATCTGAACGCTACCGTGCTTCGGACGGCACGTTAAATTGCCGGTCCCAGTTATTTTAATCGTAAGACCGTGTCGGAAGCCTTTGGTGGTCTAATGGCAACATGTTTGGCAACAAGCCTATTCGAACTTAATTACTTACTGTTTCAAGACGTCTGCCAGACGTTTCCGTCCATCACAAACTTTTTGTCTGTTAAAAGTCGATCTAAAAACTGCCTTAACTTTAGTCTGCGATTATCCTTATTCCTCTACCACTGTTAAAACAAAACAACTGAATCGCATTTTCTCTCTCCATCGCTCTTTTTATTAGGCTACTAGGACGATAAGTCGAACAAAACCCGAAGGAACCCAGCAATGTATTCCAAACGTGAATTTACCACGAATTGGTAGGTGCGTGATTGATAACCGTTAGGAAATTGTAGCAAAGTCTTCCCCTGAAAGCCTACAGCTTTGCTGTGAAATATGATGGAGAGGATAATTAGGTCAATGACTTTTAAGAATACCGAAATAAAGTTTCGTTTTATCTGGCGCTAATGGTTTGAAAACCTAGATTATGATCGAAATATTTTTGTAGGGCCTTATTAACTTATTAACAGCACTTTAGCTATCAAATGTTTTGTCCCTTTCCGACCTACGCTATTTGCTAAAAAGCGAAAGAGACAAAACACTTAAAAACACTGTTTAAATTAAATATCGTTTATGACTAAGGCGGTAAGTCTTGAAAAGTAACAATAAAATGCAGTCAGAGCCATGTCAATCTATACTTAATATTATATAGAAGTAAAGTTTTTAACTTTGTTTGTTTGTACGGGCTTATCTCAGACACTACCAATAGCCCGATTTGAATAATTATTTTTGTAATAGACAGCCACATTCAACGGGACGCTTTTATATTGGCTATTTTTCATCCCAAAATTCCCGCGGGAACGGGCACAAAGCGGTTAAAATAGCGGGGTGCTAGTAGTCAAGTAAAACTATAAACATTTGTGTACGAGTACTTTGCGCCAGTAACGCCTAGCGTCATCTAACCAAATACAGATGTAATTTGGTTGTAAATGTACGAAGTGTATCGATAGGGCGATAGGTACTTATATCTGCTTCACTGTATTGTTCTTAGCGTTTGGTCTGCCATCATGTCTAAGTTTATCCTTTTCTTCCCTCAACCGCAGTAACCTTAACCTTTCTCATTACCCAAGGGTTTAAAATTCTCAAGAAAACTTCGCACATAAAATGCGAAAACAACTAAATAGTTGAGTTTTAAAACATTCTACGCACGCATTTCCTCTATAAAATGGCGCAAGTTATTTTAAAGAGACACTAAGTTTTATGACAACTGCACAGTGCAGACCACCGCTATATAATTGAGGCGGGGGCAGAGTTCGGGAGTTTCATAAAAGTATAAAATCAACATTTATCGGAATTGGATCAACTATCTGTCAAAACTCGCATTTGACACCGACACTAGTGGCATTTTTGTCTGAGCGTTATCGTGCTTCGAAGGATACGTAAAATTAGTATCAGTCCTGGTTGTTTCAGTTGATATACCATGTCAGAGGTCTTTAGGTGGTCTAAAAACTCTGACAACAGGGTTGGTTACTATACTTGCGTGTATGGCGTGAGTTGCGATTTGACGAATCCTATCGAAAAGAACTGGACCTAAGAACGAAGCCGGTGACTTTTCTTGAACCCCCCAACTCGTAAATTGAAAAATCGCTTAATCATAACGCCGCTTAACCTCAAGTTTATAATTGTAATCGAGATTTCCTTTTAATATTTTTAATACTTCAGTTCTACGTGAGTTCAATACCCGGGTTGAGCGGAAACATATTTTCTAGTTTTCAAACATGGCTCGGGGTTGCGATCACCAACCTGCATTAGGCAAGCGTGGTGATTACGCCTAATCCTCCTCACTGTACATCTTCACTGAGATGAGAGGCAGGCTTATCCAGCATAAGGACATTGCAGGCTAAGGGTGTTTTCAAATTATGGGTTTCGTGTCGGACCGCTGCGGTGCCGAAGCCGTGCGTTTGTCGTATTGTGAACGTACGATCGTGTGTTTTCATACAAATCGAGCAGTGCGGCAATATTGCGGCGTCGGTACCGCGAAATAATTTTAGTACGCACTGTTGCCGCACTGCTCGTTTTGTATAAAAACACACGATCGTACGTTCACAATACGACAAACGCACCGCTTCGGCACCGCAGCGGTCCGACACGAAACGCATAATTTGAAAGCACCCTAATAGTTTTTAGTTCTCGACCGCCGAATGTCTATCCCAACCTTGCTATTGCCAACATTGTTATGTGTCAATTTGAATGCAACGCTTGTACAGTTTCAATCGTAAAATAGTACATGGAGTATATACGTGTGCGTCGTATATTGAGTAATGTCATACGAGTTGCTCTAATAGCAGTAGTTTTATACAGAGATTGTACTACATATTCATGTAATGTTAGAGTATTGTTCAATTTGGCTCACTTAACGTTAACGAAAGTAAAACAAAACCTATTTGTATAATAGTCGTCTTGTTTTAAAAGTCCTTTCGATCGTTTCTTTGAAATTGGAATTCAATTTTTAATTTGACTGTACTGTCTTTTGTTTTAACAGAAAATATTTTGTTTGTTCTAAATTCAATTTTCTTATATTGTTTTTTTGTTCAATTGTCTTTCTTTTCTATTGATTCAAAAGAAGAGTGTTTACAAATGATATTGTATGATTTATTTATGTATTTACTAGCAGCGCCCCGGTGTTACCTGCGTAGTGCCCATTCCCGTGGGAATTTTGGGAATTTTTATACATACAAACCTTCACAGCTCGTGACCACGAGCGGTGTAATCCGCTTGAAACGTCGGGTACGTATTTTAGTAAAATACGTTAAATTATCTAACGCGATACAGACCCGTTTCATTTAGTATAATTAAACCTTCCTCTTGAATCACTCTATCTATTTAACATTAACCCACGTCAAAATCCCTGCAGTAGTATTTGAGTTTATCGCGAACAGACAGACAGACGCGGCCAGGGACTTTGTTTTATAATATGTAGTGATATAGTGTATCTAGGTATCGTATATCCAATATTATTCCCATAACATTACTGTCGTATTAACATGACAGATGGTATGCCCGACATTTGCTAACACTCATAATATCTTGGAATATCAAAACTTCTTGTCAAAGCGCGTCTTTTATAAAGATATGGGGTTCAATGCGATATTATCAATGCAAAGTGAGAATGGATATTTGTTACTGTTTCATAAAAAAAACTATTGAACAGATTTCGTTGTTCATCACATAAGCTACATATTTTGAATTCTTTATTTTTTGTCCTGGAATTCCCACGGGGACAATACGAGCCGTGGGCGCTGTAAGTAGTATAGTTTTAGCCTGTAATGTCCCACTGCAGGGCAAAGTCCTCTCATCCCAATGAAAATCAGTATCAGTATGGAAGTGGAACAGTGAGGAAGATAAGGCATAATCACCACGCTTGCCAAATGCCGGTTGGTGATCTCAAACTCGAGCCATGTTTGTAAAGTAGGAAACATGTTTTTTGCTAGACCTGGGAATTGAACCCGGGACCTCAGTCTTGGCAGGCGGGTGCACAAACCACTAGACCACCGAGGCGTCAGCGTTTATGGGCGCTGTCAGTACTAGATAATTCAGAAGCAAGCAGCTTTTAGCAAATTACGTGCAGTTGCTGTATTATAGTGCACACAGTAATACTACTAGTTTATAAACGGTTCACGTAGGTATGTATAATGGTCTCTTTGTTTTGGGAGAAGAACATTGAACGAAGAAACGGATTGGATATGTTATGTGATTCTCTTAAAAGTTACGATTATAAAATGATTATACGTCTTTCTTAAAGCGATGTCTTTACGTCCTTTTCGTCGTCCCCTAACTAAACGCAGCTGTTTACAGCGCTGTTTTTTCTGAAATCGCCATATGTGTATCTCACCGCTTTGGTCGACTGGCCTGCACAAAACTGTTTTTTGACACGATTTCAAGATCAAACTCAAACAGACACAACTAGATATAATTTAGAGAAGGTTACTGTAATGAAGTATAACTGCAGGGACACATTCCCGGATCAGAAAATGTCCTAGAATTTATTATTATTTGCAATTACTGTCTTATTACGTTTAATGACCGGCCCGGTCGTTTTTCTCTTTAGTTAGACGATGTTGACGCTCTTTCTACGGTCTAAAAATGTTTGACTCTGTTTTTCTGCAAATATCTAAATATATACCCGGATAAATTCACATACGGTTAATTAGACATTATAACAAGCTATGATACTACTACATATACATACACAAATACTTTATAAGAATATGTAATTGACACCCAGACGTCGTCGCCAACAACTATGTCTTTTCATGTTGTTGACTCCGGGCGGAAATCGACCCACAACCTCCGACACAGTAACCGCTCTCACTGCCACAGTGCCAACGGGCTTGTGAAACTCAGTCACACCAAAAGCCTCCTTTTCAACTTCAACCTTGTGTATGGATGTGTAAGATTAATTTTATCTTTTCATCATTCGAGAGGTTCTTTGAAGTTGAAATTGATTTATGGCTGTGAAATTGGCCTTAATATGTTCGGAAATTAAGTAGCAGGAGGAAGTATGGATGTCTTTGTTGATGGAAGCCGTATTTACACGAGTATCTGTTTTTAATTTTAGATATGTTATTTGTCAAGAGAAATGGAAAGAGACAGGTTGAGGCTAATAGGGAGAGAGAGAGAGAGAGGAAATCCGCGTTATACATGCACTCATGCTCATGCGAAGCAAGTCAAAGCATCTCGCAAAGAATTGAGTTTACACGCCGCGGATCAATCTGTTGAGTAGAGAACGGTCATATTATTATGAAAAATAAATGTTAAATGATTTACTCGCTCGCTTTCTACTGTTTTTGCCGGCTCCAGAGACTCGCCCAAACTGTGCCCAAACTAAACAAGGCTTTACAAGTAAACACACAAATAAAATCACTTATAAGCATACTAGCAGTGCCCCGGGGTTTTACCCGCGTTGAAACCGTTTTTTGGGAATTATGGGATGAAAAATAGCCTATAACTATCCCGTTGAATGTGGCTATTTTTTTTTTACGTAATCTCGCTGTGTCACTGCTGGGCAAAGGTCTCCTCCCAATTATATTCCCCAATTATAGGCTATTCATTACAAAAATAATTATTGGAATCGGATTGGTAGTTTCTGAAATTAGCGCGTTCAAACAAACAAACAAACAAACGCTTCAGCTTTATTACATTAGTATGGATACAACAAACAAACTAAATCAGGAGTAAAATAACCCTCAATTTAGTACATACAATGATTCGGTCCTCCATGTTTGTAATGTACCAAATTACTATGCAATTAATAATTGTCGCAGGTGTGAAGGCGGCTCTACGCACTATGGTGTGTATATATATATCAGGGTAAGTTTAGGGTTGCCCGGCTGTTATTTATTATTGCTTATGAATAATTACCTATATATAATACTAGTAGTGCCCTGCGGTTTGTATTGTACCTGCTACTGTGGGAATTTCGGTAATGTTTATACATATAAACCTTCCTCTTGAATCACTCTATCTAATTAAATAACACATGGGATACATTTTATCCCAAAATTCCCGCGGGAACCGATACAACGCGGGTAACACCGCGGGGCGCGGCTGGTATTATAATAATACCATTCACCAGATTATATTGGCGATAACATTAGTTATCTCTACCGCCAAATATTCTACAAATTATTCAAAGCCCAACACATGAAACGAACGTAAAATCTCAAAGTAACCTTATTCAATGTATTAGCGAAATAATTACGGCCTAATTAAGTTACTAAACGCGCGTAAAGAAAATTAATTAAATTACTTTCTTATATGAAACCCTGATAGCAATATAACGAGGATTATCATGAGGTTTTAGGTTTATAAAGGCGAGAATACTGTCTAGCTAGATCATTGGCGCTGCGAATTAATTAAATACTGAATACGTCTGGATCTTATTACCTTACGATACTAGATATCTAAAGATCCGACGTATCTTTATGATACATATAATCAAAGATATTATCTGCGTGCTACGCAGTATATTATGAAAAGGTTTTGTAATTGAATTAAACTGTATTAATATATGTTAAAATAACATTCTCCTCAGTTTTTCCATTTTTGAGCAATCAAAAAATAAAAATAGTATTAGCCTGTAATGTCCCACAGCTGGGCAAAGGCTTCTCATTTCACTGAAGATATCAGTACAGTGAGGAGGATTAGGCGTAATCACCACGCTTGCCTAATGCGGGTTGGTGATCTCAAATTCGAGCCATATTTGAAAAGTTTCCAAAAAAAATGCTTCCGCTCGACCTGGGAATTGAATCCGAGACCTCAGCCTTAGCAGGCGAATGCACATACCACTGGATCACTGAGGCGTTAATGATAATAATAATGGCGGTTGCCGACATCTCTGCAATGACCCATTATAAGTCCATCCAAACCATTTTCCTATAGTCCAGTCTTTAGTAGATTTCCATTACATTAAACATCTCTGCCACTAGTCCACCAAGGCCCTATAGTATGTATGGTATAATGATATATGTTAAAAAAAGTCAAAAATGTGTATCCGTATTGTGACCCAACTTCTCCAATAAAACTTATTACAAAAAGATTAGCGGAACAATCTTTCCGTCGACATCTGTTCGGATTCAAATTCGGCTAAAGGTATCCACAAATGATTGCGCCGTCAATCACTGGGCGAGACCGAATAATTGCTTTTTGGAGAACTTCACGACATTGCAATGGATCGAAATGAATGGCCACCGAATCATTTATAATATCGAATTGGTGTTTCAATGGTTTTTGTTTTAATTTAAAAACTACGAAATAGTACATCAATAAATATACCCGGACAAATTCACTCACGGTTAATTAGACCCAAACTAAGCTCTAAGCGTGTATTATGGAATCTAACTAACTGATACTCATACATATACACAAATACTTTTATCCTAATCCTAATCCTAACTAATATTATAAATGCGAAAGTAACTCTGTCTGTCTGTCTGTCTGTCACGCTTTCATGCCAAAACTACTGAACCGATTTGAATGAAACTTGGTACACAGTTAGTCCAGAGCCTGAGATAGGACATAGGCTACTTTTTATCGCTAAATTCCCACGGGAACGGGTACAAAGCGGGTGAAACCGCGGGGCGCGGCTAGTAACAATATATAATTGACACCCAGACGTCGTCTCCAACAACTATGTCTTCACATATTGTTGACTTCGGGCGGGACTCGAACCCGCACGGTAGCGCTCAGATAAAAAGCCACTATCGGCCACCCATCAGGCAGTGTGGTTTGAAGACGAAGAAGATTGAAATAGGTTCAGTAATCGCAATAATTAATGACATGAATATGATTGAGTCATATGCGCTACAATAGGTAATATTTATTTATATTTGGGAAACAAACAGAACAATTTTACCCATTACCCATTACCCAGCATTGAACATTATTATCTAATTAATATATACAATCCGTAATTTCAAATTTGATTTCACTTGTCCGATCCATATTGTGGTTAAAGTTGAATTAATGGATCTCCATTGGAGGTTCGTTTTAATTTGTTCAATACTATTTTAATAAAATCGAATTTAAATAAAGAATTCAATGGGAATTCCAATTAAGTGTAGTTAATTTATTTTGATTGATTTTTAAGGAGGATTGACATGCCTCAACTATGTAAAAATTTGTAAATTTGTTTGTTTGTAAGTTTGAGGTAATCTCAGGAATTGCCAGTCCGTTTTGAATAATTGTTTTTGTAATAGGACATCTACATTCAACGGGAAGGTTATAATTTTGTACTTACTAAGAAATAAAATGTATGGGAGTGTTAATGTAAGATTGAAATAGGTTCGGTGACCGCAATAATGAATGACATGAATATGATTGAGTCATTAACGCTTCAATGCTCTACAATAGGTACTATTTATTTATATTTGGGAAACAAACAGAACAATTTTACCCATTACCTACCCATTACCCAGCATTGAACATTATTATCTAATTAATATATACAATCCGTAATTTCAAATTTAATTTCACTTGTCCGATCCATATTGTGGTTAAAGTTGAATTAATGGATCTCCATTGGAGGTTCGTTTTAATTTGTTCAATACTATTTTCATAAAATCGAATTTAAATAAAGAATTCAATGGGAATTCCAATTAAGTGTAGTTAATTTATTTTGATTGATTTTTAAGGAGGATTGACATGCCTCAACTATGTAAAAATTTGTAAATTTGTTTGTTTGTAAGTTTGAGGTAATCTCAGGAATTGCCAGTCCGTTTTGAATAATTGTTTTTGTAATAGGATATCTACATTCAACGGGAAGGTTATAGGCTATTTTTCATCCCAAAATTCCCACGGGAACAGGCACAACGCGGGTAAAACCGCGGGGCGCTGCTAGTAATTAATAAATCTCGGGTTGCTACGAGGTCGGATTTCACTTCTGACACGGTTTCTTTTGAAACTTCTGAAATAAACTCTTCACCTTTATTATATTAGTAAAGATTAAAACAGCAGATAAACGACCATAAACATTGAACGACACTTTGATCTATGATCATCATGTTACAAATGGGTGGTACGTTCAAAAGAGCTCTTTTGGGGCCAAAACTGAATAAAAATGTTCGACTTTAAGTATGGGCCAAAGCGACCTTGCTTGGTAGAAGCGATTACTAAGTAAAACTAGTAAATTAAAGAATAAATAATAATTAAAGAATACAAGAAGACATAAGGGTATAAAACTAATGAGTACGAAAGTAAATGTCACCAATAATTTCTAATGAAGTACGTATATGTTTCTTCTTAGTAGCAAGTAGTTCGGTAATTTCCTGCCCTTTAATGGGCCTGTCTCAGCATGCCGAAATGAACAATATGGCCGAATGACAATCTTGATTTACTATACTTGGATAAAGTAACATGAATAAATCTCTTTTTATACGCATGGAGGGGTAGCAACAGAAGTTAATATAGACAGAGAAAAAAGTTTAATAAATATAAGGTTTTTTTTCTTATTACGGGGTTAAAGGCCTTTAACCCTGTATATACGTATAATAAATTATTGTTAAAAAATATGCGTCAAAGAACTTGTAAATATATCTTATGTAAGCGTAACCACGATTCATAATTATTATTTTACTTTCAACTAGCAGCATCCCGCAGTTTTACCCGCGTTGTGCCCGTTCCCGTAGGAATTTCGGAATAAAAAATTGCTATAGCCTTCCTGTTGAATGTGGCTATCTATTTCAAAAAGAATTATTCGGATCGAACAGGTAATTACTGAGATAAGCCCGATCATACAAACAAACAAAATCACTACCTCTTTATAATAATAAGTATAGATAGTAGGTAATATCTACTCATAATATTTTAATTGTAACGCCCACGTAAAGGCGTACTTGTGTTAACTTTTCCGGTTTGAACACATAACATACACATACAGATTTTTCCCGGCAAGAGTTAAAAAGCGAAGTTGAAAGACCAAGTAAACCACTTCATTACTATTTCCGCGACGCTTTTGCCGCGAAAAAACTTTGAAGTAAATGTATGCATAACAAGCGTACTTTTTAAAGCAGAAAAAACAGTATATTGTCTTAATTACCATACGGTAACGGGTACAACGCGGGCAACACCGCGGGGCGTGGCTAGTTAGACATAGTTCAGCTTCCTCTGCCATCTGTACAATACAATACGAGGCAATAACTGCAAATGCACATCAGTACAGACTGTTAGTTTTATGTACACACTGTTTGCTTCATAACGGATTTACGAGCGCAAGGGCCTACAATGTAGGAAACGAACGCACCGTCTGTGTATATGAAGGCATTTTCCTACTTTATACGTATTGTTATATGTTTGTTTAACATGCATTGTTACTTATTTTGTTGTTTGATAGTTTGGTTTTTGTTTATATGCGTAGTAAAGAGGTTATGTTAAATTAGGTTGGTGTAGTGTGGGTACGTATTTTATGGTACTATTCTTAAAGGGAAGTCATGTCTTGTACATGTTTTTAACTATGAATTCTTTAAACCAAAAACATGAATGTCTTTTTGTGTGAGATGAGATGCTTTTGCCCTGAGGACATTACAGGATAATACTTTTTACCCTCACTATACTAACAGTAATATATTATATAATATTATAAATGCGAAAGTAACTTTGTCACGCTTTCACGCCCAAACTACTGAACCGATTTGAATGAAATTTGGTACACAGTTAGTCCAGAGCCTGAGAAAGGACATAGGTTTCTTTTTATCGCGAAAACAGAGTTGAAAGGGGTTGAAAGGTGGTACGGAAGTGTGGTTATTTTTAAAACTACTGGACAGATTTGGATGAAACTTTACATAGGTTATACATCCAGAAATTCCCGCAGGAACGGGTACAATGCGGGTAGCACCGCTGGGCGCGGCTAGTCTTTCATATGTTTTAGCATATTTACTAGCTGTAAGCCGGTAGGTTTATTAACAAGCACAGATCTTTCAAATGCTTTTAGAATACGTCGGTGGAGCCCCAAATCTGAAATACAGGAAGATAACTCACACTTAAAATACGCTGCGGACATATTAGTCCCGCAAAGCCTCTGCAAAACCATAGTTAACCATAGAGTCTTAAGAACCCGGTAGCTTCCTGCACATTAAAATACGCCGTCAATCCGTAAAGCTTAACCATCGCTAAAATATCCGGACGTCAATTTCCAGTAAGGTTCTTTATACACGAACGGTACATTGTCAACGGTAGCAGCAGTAGTGACATCAGCTGACAACGTCACTATAGGTCGCATCGTCAAATGCAAATGGTTCGCGTTGGTAACTCGAGTAATTTGTAGCAGTTTTAAATTGAAACTACGTTTACATATACACTTCGCATATATTTTACATTTTTATCTGACGGTTCGGCGCCTTTTTCGGAGTCTTTTGTGACCACGGTTCCTGTAACGGGACCAAAACGTCAGATAAAAAATGTAAAATAAAAGCGAAGTGTGTCTGTAAAGGTAGTTTCAATTCAAAATTAGTAGTGTTCGCTTAAATTAAATCAAATCAAATCAAATCAAATCAAAATTATTTATTTGTTCGAATACGGGTTACATTGTTTTTTTTAAACTCATATTCCGCCTTTTGGCATACAAATATAAAGAAGAAACTTATAACGTAAACATAAAGGAATAATGTAATAATATTGAAGAAACCAGTTTGTAGCAGTTCGCATAAATTTACGTAATAGACACTCTGTATATGACGTAAATAGTAGTAAGTAGTAAATAGTATAGCTAAGCGAGCTCAAATATCAATAATAATATTAGTTAGGAAAAAGGCATCCGAAATTTGCATACTGGTACACATGAAGTGTTTTGAACAGTTGTGACTGCTCCGAGCCGTGCATAACCACCCTTAACGGTCGCTTTTCCCGTTTCGTTTGAACAATTTAATAGCAGATAATACCGACGAACTGAAACCGTTTAGCTCCTATAAGTATGTAAATAAAACGTTATTAAACTGACAAGAATGCTGAATGAAATTGCATTCTGAAGACTCTACATTCACGACTGGGAATCTAAATTTCAGTAACATTTTAATTTAAAATGTCGGCTATTGTAAGGGTCTGTCCCTAATGGTAAAATATCTGTTTGGTACCCAATTTAATTATGGTTATAACGGGCCTTTATTAAATTTTAGATAGAGTATCATAGTTTGTTATTCTTTATTGTCTTTTCTGGTTTTATTATAAACTTTGTGATTAATTTATTGATACTGTTGATGCAGTGTAAAGTTATTTTTATCTACGACGGTACATACTTTGTGTGTTATTTTATTTGTGGTTTGTTTTTATTATAATAAAGTTAATGGAAAGCGAGGAAGGCGGAGGCTAGGATTAATTATATAAGCCCAATTAAGAAAAGGTGCCTGTCATCTATACTAATATTATAAAGAGGTAAAATTTGTAAGTTTGTTTGTTTGTTTGTATGGGAATTACAGCCCGATTTGAATAATTCTTTTTGCAATGGATAGCCACATTCAACGGGAAGGTTATAGACTATTTTTCATCCCGAAATTTGTACGGGAAAGGGTACAACGCGGGCAAAACCGCGGGGCGCTGCTAGTGTAGAGTAAAGGAACTTGCTAATTATAGAAACAAATGGAAAAGCGCGCATCTGTTTCCTGACAAGATCTTACCTCTTAAGTTGTGTAGTATAGTTACGAAATTAAATTTTCGGGCTTATCCACTTATTTTATTAACTTTTTACGTAAAAAGCTAAGCATCATTTGAAGTGTAACCTATCTTTCATTAACATAACAAAGAACACAACTTTCACACCATAAAAACCTAAAACAACATACTCTATCAACATTATTTTCGCCGATAACAGTCCGTCGTCCAAATATAGATCGGGACATTTTCCCCCATCATAAATTTTCAGAACGAGCATTTATGTGTCATCCACATCCAATCAACGGCAATCTTTAACCATGGAGCGACAGAAAAACAGAAACCCCGGGTTTTTCTTCCCGAGCCTTTTTATTATTCATTGACCGCCGGTATATAATAATGTTGTTATATGAATGTGGCCACTTCTAGATCGACAACAGATTCATTGTAGATTCGATTGGTTGATGGGAGACATTATTTTGACAATAGACATTAGTCATAATTTTAGACAGTGGTTATCTACACTAATACTATAAAGCTGCAGAGTTTGTTTGTTTGTTTGAACGCCTTAATTACAGGAACTACTGGTCCGATTTAAATAATTATTTTTGTAATGGATAGCTACATTAAATGGGAACGTTATAGGCTACTTTTCATCATACAATTCCCACGGTAACGGGTACCACGCGGGTAAAACCGCTGGACGCTGCTAGTTGTTTTACTATGTACCCCGAGTATGCATTATCTATACTAATATTATAAAGCTGAAGAGTTTGTTTTGTTTGTTTGTTTGTTTGTTTGTTTGTTTAAACGCGCTAATCTCAGAAACTACTGAACCGATTTGAATAATTCTTTTTGTAATAGATAGCCACATTCAACGGGAAGGTTATAGGCTATTTTTCATCCCGAAATTCCTACGGGAACGGGTACAACGCGGGTAAAACCGCGGGGCGCTGCTAGTTCTACATATTATAAAACAAAGTCCCCGGCCACGTCTGTCTGTCCGTCGGTTCGCGATAAACTCAAATACTGCACGGATTTTGACGCGGAGCTTTAAGATACGATGTCATTAAAATTCTTCAATTTAAAGATTTGATAATTCGCTCAATGTTAACGACGTTTTACTAATTTTTACAGTTTTTATAATTATATAAGTATGGTGTTTAATTCATTTATTTTAATTCAAAGCCACTGTATCGTAAACGAATATAAGGTGTAAGTATGGCAATCTCGTTTGAGAGAACAAATGACGCTAGAGCAAATACCTAAGTGTCAGTAAAAGATCGTCAAGTGTCAAAAGAGTATCAAAGGGATTTCTAGAGCATGACGTTTGACACTTACACAAACAACACTTGCCTTTGAATTGACCCTCATCGACACTTGTCCCACACTTACAAATATTATTAAAGCTACGAATAAATGCAGAATGAATGATAAAACGATATGTAAATACCTTTTGTGTACAAATTACAAGCTTTTATTCAGATCCTGTCCTGGTGTCTGTTTGTAATAACCTCTAACTTAATTTTGACTTAATTTCCATTGTTCTATAAACCTGAAAATATAATCGCTTAATTTGGATGACAATGTACAATAATGACACAAAAACAAGGCTTGTAGAAACACATTTTTTTAACACGCTTTTATTAGCTTGGCCTGTATGTATGTAATGAAATCTTTGAACATCATTTTCACCAACTTCCAGAAGTCTGATTAATTTGAAACTTTGCATACGTATCAAGGACCGATGACAATGCAATAATTTAATAACAGTTTCCCATTATTAACACGCTTTTATTAGCTTGGCCTATATGTACGTACGTACGAACGTATGTAATGGAATCTTTGAACATCATTTTCACCAACTTCCAGAAGTCTGATTAATTTGAAACTTTGCATACGTATCAAGGACCGATGACAATGCAATAATTTAATAACAGTTTCTCATTATCCTTAATAGATTTGCCAGATTTACTAAAAAAATATTACTTCATATAAAAGACATCAACGGGCGCTCGCTGTGGGACGGAACGGGAGTTCTGTTTTATTTTACTAAATGGTACTAGACACTAACAGCGTCCCGTGATGGGCCCGTTCCCGTGGGAATTACGGGATGAAAAGTTGCATATAATGTTATATGGATTTGCCAGATTTACTAAAAAATAAAAAATAAAATTATAGTTTAAAAAAACTAAAAAACACGCTTTTATTGCAAATTGAACTAAAAACTAGAAAATAATTTTTCACCTCAAATCAAAATTATAATAAAATTTAAGTTATTAACACAATGATTCAATTCAGAGTAAAAAAGCGTGGGGTGCATTTTACTGTAGTTCATAACTATCCTCTCATAGATACCAATGATGATTGTAATATTTAAAAAAAATATTAAGCACCCCACGCTTTTTACTCTGAATTGAATCATTGTGTTAATAACTTAAATTTTATTATAATTTTGATTTGAGGTGAAAAATTATTTTCTAGTTTTTAGTTCAATTTGCAATAAAAGCGTGTTTTTTAGTTTTTTTTTTTTAAATAAAGAAGATCTTATTTTACATAAACAACAAATTCTACTGTTTTGCGATTGTCATTTGTTAATATTAAAGAATTATTATTTAATGATCTAGCCACGCCCCGCGCGCCCGCATTATACCCGTTCCCGCGGGAATTTAGGGATACAATGTATTCCATATGTTATTCTGGTGTATGATCTATATAGTAGGATTTTTACTATTGATTGAAACGTACGTTGATGTCATTATTATTTGTTCAAACGGGAACTTACGTACATATTAGTATGACAACTAAAGTCAACTTAAGTAAGATTCCGTGCTTCGGAGGGCACGTTAAGCTGTCGGTCCCGGTTACTTTCTACGGATAGTAGTCGTTACTTGAGCCATGTCAGAGGCCTTTGGCGGCTCTTTAACTCTGACATCAGGATTGGTCAAGTTGGCCATCCACTCGATGAAGAAGAAGAGTATGACAACTAAAACAGTACCAAATGCAAACTGGCCGTAAGTAAACTCTGCTTCAGATGGCGGTGATTCGTTTTAAACCTTTTTTGTTGGTATAAACTTATCTCCCTTCACAGTTTCTTTGGTTTTAATTAATCCATTCTCCTACTTTCCCTTTATTTTTCTTTTGAATTGTTACAAGTACTTGATAGCCTCTTCTGGTAAAATATAAAAGTACACTCTCAGGTGATTTTTGTGTTTTGATGACTTGACTTTTCCTTTTTATAGCTGTAAAAAGGGTATAATAAGTTTGTCTTATTTGTGGTACCGTAGTACTACTTGTAGTACTTATTATTCTGTGCCGTAGATCCTAAACGAGACTTATGTTAGTTTAGTGTTTTTCTACATAATTAGTGTTTTTCTAATATTATAAAGAGGAAAACTTTGTTTGTTTGTAATGAATAGACTCAAAAACTACTGGACCGTTTTTAAAAATTTCACCATTCGAAAGCTACATTATCCACGAGTAACATAGGCTATTTTTCATCCCGAAATTCCCACAGGAATGGACACAACGCGGGTAAAACCGCGGGGCGCTGCTAGTCTTTAATAATTCGTGTTTAGCTATGTAATCCCCCTCTCTGTACTGATATCTTCAGTGAAACGAGAGGTCTTTATATTACTATTCTTTGATGAGGTTCGTTTATACTCGTAGGAAAATAATTAGTGAAGGAGTGTACTTTACTCATTGCATTTTCTTCTATAAGAAAAAAATGCTTAATTACTCAGCTCAAAGGAGCAAGATCCAAACTCTGCTATGAGCACAAAGGGTGAGAAAATTACTAACATTCACCCAAGTGTAAACACAAAACACATTTTTCTGCACAATCGGTTAACACCACAATATATGTCAACAAAGACCAAGTTTGATTCATTACACGCAGCTTTCATCCACTTTATTTATCTTATGAGCCAACAGAAAATACAATTCATCATTTTGGCGGGAAAACGGTCGCCGCCCCATAATAATATTTCGATTTCCTAACAGCTCACACGAACCGTCTCGACAATGTTTCTAGTTAACTATGGGATTTATTTCGTGATACGTTTTATATTTCACTAGTGATTTGTTCGTGTTCTTCTAAACTTAAGGGCTGGGCTCTTGTCGATGGAGTTCTTTCCACTTTCCTCTGTCATCTGCCATTCTCTTCAGCTGTTCGTATGACACGACTTTTGCTCTTTCCTTCAGTTCAGTTTTGTTCTTGTTATACTTAGTATAATTTTTCGTTGGCATCTAATTTTTAGTCTATCCTGAAAAATCAGGTCAATTTAGTGTCAAAACTGGAATTTTAATACAACACTATATTGTATACCTAGACGGGAGTTAATCGCGAATAAAACATTTAATGCATACCTCAACGTTTCGGTTGTGTCGCAACGGCCGTGTTCACGAGGGTACTCTTTAAATAATTAAAATATTATTTATTTCTCAAACACACTTCTACAATAACTAACTTAGTCTAGGATAAACCCAGATTAGTGTTTACAATGTGTTACATATTGTAATTTCAACACCAATAGTTTGTTGTTTGCTAGTGGTTATTTGTATGGTTAAGATGTAATTTTGAGATTGATACGGCATGATCGAAATAGTATCGATATGGATTCGTAAATTATTATAATTGTAGTATTATATTAAAACTGGAGCGTGTGAATACGGGTATTTGCACTATAATATGTGCCAATAAATCTATCTATCCTATTTAATATTATAAATGCGAAAGTTTGTGAGGGTGGATGTATGTATGGATGTATGTTTGTTGCTCTTTCACACCAAAACTACTGAACGGATGTGGATGAAACTTTTCAGTAATATAGGTTATACATCAGAATAACACATGGGATACATTTTATCACGAAATTCCCGCGGGAACGGGTACAACGTGGGTGAAACCGCAGGGCGCGGCTAGTAATAATATAATGAAGCTGAGAGGTTTAATTTTATGTTACTTTATTTGTTTGATGCGCTAATCTCAGAAACTATGAATCCAAATTGAAGAATTATTTTTATATCAGATAGCCACATTCATTAGGGATGGCTATTGACATCCCGAAATTCCCCCAAGAACTGGCATAAGGCGGGTAAAACCGCGGGACGTTGTTAGTCAATAACACAATATACGCAAGTACAATAATAACATTTATCTTTGCAGTTGTAATCCATTACATTAAACATCTCCGAAGGGCCTCTACGAGTTGGATCTGTATCTGTATCTCCCCGCATGCCTCTCAAACGGACCGGGCTTGTCCCGTGACTCCGAGGAGAAACATCTATCTAAGTAATTATACTCCTTTACATTAAAGATCTCCTCTTGCCTCTACGAGTTGGATCCGTATCCTTTAGCTCGCCTTTTAAAAAGACCGGACTTCTCTCTTGATTCCGAGGAGAAACACTATAGAAAGTATCTAAAAACTACAGCAAAATTATGTAACTAAAAGTTAGATGAAAAAAGTAATACATATGGTGAAATAAAACTAGATTCTGAGAAGAAACACTACAATATGTCACCAAAAAAGCTACGCCAAAATAATGGAACTTAAAATTGTATGAAAAACAATAATACATATGGTGAAATAAATCTAAAATATAAATAAGAAAATATTATACTTGTGGTAAAATAAAGTATAAATGAATAGGCAAAGCCGCGTGTTTATTCAATAGGTAAAGTAAATGATTTTCCTTCATCAAAGTTTATTGATGCGAATGAATGGTCAGCTAATGTTAATGTATCTATTGAATTAACTGTTACATTAACATTATGTATTTACTGAAAGATATGTAATTAAGTGACCAAAAAGCTGAATGAGTGATATCATATTTTGGAATACATGAGGGTTCGGTTCCATTGAAGCTAGGCTGTGTATATAAGGGTACTTTTCTCTTGAAGCGCCGGAGCTGTGCGGACTCCAATCAACCAATCTCAACGCGCTGAAATTATTGAACAACATATTGACATTGTCAATAGGTGGTCTAAAAACACCGACACTAGGTTTGACCACTAACCTACACGCCTACACAAACTTACTTACATGTGTGCAAATGCGAGTTTGCCAATTCCAAATTCAAAGCTTTTACCAACATAATTACTCGTTCACTGAAACAGCTACCAAGTAAATTATCCAATTGTTTTCTTTCTAAAAATAAACAATCTCACGTAAGCCGTTTAATTAGTACATTGAGACGAAGCGGATGTAACAAACACGTGAGTACATCTATACATAAAAGTGTTATTTAACTTCTCTTGTTTACCTTGTCCTTTATTAGACAAATAGATTTAGTCGCAGTAATCTTGTATGTTACTTGTAAGTAACAGCCTTGAACGAGTCCGCCTTTCACAACACTACACATGGGAAATCGTAAGGTACGGTATTATTTTTCCAGTAATTGCCAATTACAGGGTAATAGGTACAACGTTCAATTGTCTGTGCGATTGTACAGACGCGAGGAGAATTGGATTTTTTTCTCGACTGTCTCTTTGAAATGTTGTGTACACAATTATTATGTGTCCAGTCGTGAATGGTTCGCAGTTAATTGAGTGTGAATTCAAGTTTTGTTGGGCTGAAGCTCCGTGATTTATCATGATTTACTGGGTCATTGTTGCGTGTAGATTTTTCAAAGGACTCGTGAATGTTATTTAATAAAATCAAACATTTTATAAAAGAACCAATTTTTGATATTTTTCAACGATCGAGTTTTGATAATATAGTTTTTCATACAAAGTTAGAGCCGCAAACAAAATTCAAATATATAATATGAATACTTGCATACATTATACTAACAAACGGCAAACATAACGTTCCATTTAATTACTCTTCTGTCCTTTTCAGCTTACCTTCCAAACGTTGACATTCATTAGCTCGAATAAATAGGACGCTGGAATTAAATGATCTTGTTTTACGACTATTTATGTTTTCAACTTTTTCCTTTAATATATGAGTTTTTTCCACTTAACCATAATTATAACAAAATGTTTCAATGAAAGCTCAAAGAAAATTATGTTGAATACAAACTACTACGAGTACCAACTACAATGTAGCTACGCCTCGTAGGCTTGCTACGAAATGCTACGGGCTACGACGTAGTAACGTTTAGCGCTACGGTTTATTTTGTGTTAAGTAAAATGAGTAAAATTACGTAATGGCGTTAGGTATACGTTGAAATGAAAAAAGAACTTGAAACTTGTTTTCATTAACAATATAATGTAGCACTCATGTGTGTACTAATATACATATGGAGCTTATATGAAGCATTATGTAACTTTTTGATATTGCACAACCGTTTGCGTTAGCTTGGAAGGTACAATATTTGTAGCATCAAGAAAAATAGAGAACAAAGCAAAGATACACTGAAGATATCGTCTAATCTTCTTCAATGTTCTAAACAACTTTAAAACTCTATATCAATATTAACCCTACTTCTATTCCATTGTAGCGATTTTTAATAGAAAATTTATTAAAAAATAGAAAATATTTTGTATGAACCCACTACAAAAATAACTATTAGCCTGTAATGTCCCACTGCTGGGCAAAGGCCTCTCATCTCACTGAAGTTATCGGTACAATAAGAAGGATTAGGCATAATCACCACGCTTGCCAAATGCGGGTTGGTGATCTCAAACTCGATCCATGTTTGAAAAGTAGGAAACATGTTTTTTCGCTCGACCCGGGAACTGAACCCGGGACCTCAGTCATGGCAGGCGAGCGCACATACCACTAGACCACCGAGGTGTCACAAAAATTCAAATAAAATATTTTCCTGGCCACCAAAAACACTCGCAACTATTCGGCGAAACCTCTCTGATCGTTTAATCAGCGATCCCATTCGTCAAAAATAATCACCCATATAACACCCGGCGAGGCCGCTGATCTTTATGTGACATCCTCTTCAAACTTGATTGCGTTTCTGATGAAAACGTTCATTTAGTTTTTGTACCCCCACATTTGGGGTTATTTGGGGATATTTGGGGTATTATGACCGACGGGTGAAATTATCCTTTGGAGCAAAAACGGGCGTTATCGTTGGCAGCAATCTTTTTGTAATACTGTCTCGGTTGTATGAGTAGCGATTGTTTTGCTAATCTTCTTTATAATTGCGGATGAGAACGGTTTCTTTGGTGCAGATTTGATGACAGGGTTTTGTGTACGAACTATCTCTTAATCTGGTTATTAACTAGAGCCATATAGTACGTTTTATGAATGGGGATAATTTTGCACAGTTCTGTTGATGTAGTGGGTGCCTAAGTGGGTAGTAAAACGTATTCATTTGTTATGTTCCACGGCTGGCCAGTGTAGTGCATGTGTATTTATGAGAACTATAGTAAGTTTTATGAATCGGGATAATTTTGCACAATTCCATTGCTGTAGTGGGTGTAGTAAAAAGAATTAATTTCTAATGTCCCACTGCTGTGCTATACAATTATATTTATATTGTTATGTTTTACAAAAGTTTCATTAAATGTTATATGTGCTTTGTTTACTTTTATAAGAAGATGAATAAATATCAGCCTGTCATATTCCACTGAAGAGCTACAGACTCCTATTTCATTGAAGATATCGTAACAAAGTGAAAGAATAATTATAATTACTACAGTACTAGTAGTATTTAGTTAGTTTGTTGTTTATGATCATTAGTTTAATTTAGCGGGCCGGTTCCATGTATATTTCGAGATGAATAGCAAATAGGTATTGACAGTGAGAAAAAAGTTCTGTAATTTCGGATCAATTTTTAAAGTCATGTAACCTTTAGCAGAAAATATTTACGTCCATCGTGAAAACGAATTATCTAGAGTATAGATGAAGTTAGAATTTAATACGATCAATTGATCGAACAGGTAAAATTTTAAAAGCAATCTAGCTCAAGCCAAAATCAATTTGACCAACCCACTTGAACACAACATCATTAGTTCTCAATAAACCTTTAACTAAAAAGTAGGTAGCTCTTAACCTATTTAAGTTGGGTTGATGCCAGAACAGAACGTAACTCGAGATAGTAAAGAAAAGTTGGACCAAATATTCTCTTTTCTAACTGTCATTGGCATACTTTGTAGCTGCAGATCTGATTTAGATAAATCTTAGGTCGGTTCCAAAAGTTTAATTCAATTTCATACATAATAAGGGTTGGAAATGTACTCGATTTCATTTTTATAGTAGGCCTCAAGAGTCTAATCTCGAAGTCTATATGAGACGCTATTGAAAGTTTTAAAGTGCTTGTTGCGTTTTTATTTGTAAATCTAACAGTATTAAATGTGCATTTTTTAACTACCATTCTCACTGCGTATAACTTATATTAACACACTATGCAGCGCAAGGTGGTGACGGGACGAACTGGACGCCCATAAGAGGAATTGGCAATTGGTAACTTCTAATGGGAAGAGTGGCGGGAAAGGGGGGAAGATTTTACCCACAATGGGATGATACAGGCTAACAGTAACAGTAACACTGAATTCTTTACTCATTCATCAGACTTTTAGTGGTCAAATCTTTTCAATGTTATTAAAGGCATAATTACATTAAGTCGTTCACCGCATGCTACACTAGGTAATGGCAACAGTGTAAAGCGAGCGACAGCAGCTGTATCAATTTAGGCGACTGTATAAGGCGAATATATTAATGTAATTAAGGCATTACAGATATACAAAAAAAAAATTCACAACGTTTATTTTATATAAATAACTTCATTGATATTTATTGCTTAATATACTCTACCATTATAACTTTACAGACACTGCCATACAAAACTGAATGAATACCTATATTCGTTAACATTCTAAGGTAACATACCGTGGCACCAAAGTCAAAGCAAATAGTTTATTGGCCAAGTTTCAGACATGAAAGACTCTTTATGTACCAGCTTTGATGGACGATAATGTCACATAATGTGGAATAGTTGATAGGTCGGAGCTTTGTACGATGTGATACAGGGACGGACTCAGCGGAGTAGGCGGGGGCGGGGGCTACTTCATTTATTTCATTGTTGAGCATTTCAGAGATTCCGTCAGTTTAGCAAATCAATACAATCTGTGTCAATACTAATAGTATAAAGAGGAAACATTTGTAATTTCGTTTGTAGGTTCAGATAATCTTGAGCAATACCAGTTTGATTTGAATAAGGAATGTTAAATGCCCACGTAAACGGGCACATCGCGTTTAAAACCGCGGGGCGCGACTTGTATAACAATTAATAAATACATTTGTTTAGGAATGTCAATATTGGACAAAAAACAATAAGACATTTCTTTATAATGGTAAGTTCTGTTACTCTTACCCTACGGCCTTTTTTGCTCAAATCCCTTAATCCTTAATACGTCCACTCACTGATATAAAATGTACTAGATCAAGAAACATGCGAAGGCTTTGAAATAAAGTATCTAATGGTACGTAATAGAAATGTCATTACGGTCAAAGTATCTACAGTACGAGTTTTTCATATAATGTACGAGTAGTTGACGAATCAAACTATCAAATAACTAGCAGCGCCCAGCGGTTTTACCCGCGTTGTACCTGTTCCCGTGGGAATTTTGGGATGAAAAATAGCCTATAACCTTCCCGTTGAATGTGGCTATCTATAACAAAAAGAATTATTCAAATCAGACCGATGACTCCTGAGATTACCTCGAACATACAAACAAACAAACTTACAAATTTTACCCCTTTATAATATAGTATCTAATAGAGTCCGCCCGGAGTCAACAATATGTGCAGACATAGTTGTTGGCGACGACGTCTGGGTGTCAATTATATATTCTTATTATAAAAAAATATTTGTGTATGTATATGTAGTAGTATCAGTTAATTAGATTCCATAGCACAAGCATAGAGCTTACTTTGGGTCTATTTAACCGTGTGTGAATTTGTCCAGGTATATTTATTATTATTATTTATTATTTATTATTATTAGGCGAATGTTTAGATTGTGCGTTTGGCTAGCTGCGAGTTGGAGAGTAAAAACGAACATGCGTATCAGACATGTCAGTATCACTTTGTTCACTCGGGTTCTATTTAATTAGCCAACTCGCTACTTGGCTTATCTTAACAACGCCATAGTAGTCGTTACATGAGCCATGTCAGAGGCCTTTGGCGGCTCAATAACTCTGACACCAGGATTGGTCAGGTTGACCATCCACTCGATAAGAAGAAGAAGAACAACGCCTTATGAAATGCCTTTGATTGATGTACTTAACTCATCGTATTTGATAAAATATTTACGTATTTTATAAATCTGTTTGTGGCTTCTAGAGTATTTTTTGTTTAGGATTTTAATTCAGGAACAAAAATCAACAAATGTAGTTATATGCGCTCCCAAAAAATAATATTTGTTAGTTCAAACACTACCAGCACTTTAGTTGAAATGTTTATTAATTTCAGTATTTCAACATTCGCTACAACACACGCAATATGAAATGAATAATAAAAACCTTATTTAGTAAATCGCATTATTCACGTGCACGAGCCTCGAATGTATGACGCCCGGGTTGAGAACAGCTGGTGGCGAGAATCTAACCGATTGTATTAAAATGTAGGTGCAATAGATTGTTGGTAATGTATAGAATACGCGGTTTAACCCACGTTGTGCGTGCCCGTTCCTGTGGGAATTTCGGGATGAAAAGTACCCTATAACCTTCCCGTTGAATGTGGCTATCTAATACAAAAAGAATTATTCAAATCGGACTGATAATTGCTGAGATTACCTCGAACATACAAACAAACAAACTTACAAATTATTACCTCTTTATAATATTAGTATAGATATAAGATGTCATTTAGTTCAAGCTAGTTCACAAGCTGCAAGTTGCGAAATCAATAAAGGAAAGTTAATCGAAATGATAGGTATAATTTTCTTTAAATTCTAATATTCATAACTCTTTCCTTGTACCCACTAAAGTAAAAAAAACATATTCATCATCAGAGAATCAGGCGTGAATCGTTCAGATTGAGCCAGATTACAAGCTAAAAACCAGTGACTTTAAAGCGCTTATTTCACTTATGTCATTTTCTTAAGAATTCGCCTCACAGCCGCTTTAAAACTCTCAATGTAAACTCCCTTCTCGAAAACGACGTCCTCAACAAAATAACACCTTCAAAATATTAGTGTTAAACTATAAACAATATTTATCTTAAGAGAAGCTTACGTATCTACTGTTTATGGTCGGTTATCGGGCGCTGTCGTTGTTTACCGTGAGTTATGGGAAGGGCGAGTCACATACACCATTTATTTTACCCTCACGACGACATGTGGGGCTCTACGGTAGGCTTCGGGCCTTCGATCACAGTGATGAGACGACATTGACCTAGTTTTAGTAATCTATTCTAATGTTAGAGTGTTTCGACGTTCGGTAACCATTGAAAGTATAATAGTTTAAAGATATTCTAGGCGTCGCTGTTAGATGCGCTATATAGAATCTATATAGACTTAATCTATATTATAGACCGTTTAAATGAAAAATGTTTTAAGCGTGTCGTTTAGATTAAGCATAAGTTATACGCAAGACACCCACATAGTGCAATGTGTCTTGCGCTTATGTTAGGGATTTCTATCCAGCCGGATAGTGTTGGATCTAGTGTCGGACTTTTAAGACCACCTAAACGCCTCTCAGATGGTCTAACGTTGAAACAACCAGGACCGACTATGTAACGAATCCGAAGCAGCGTAGCGCTCAAATATTAATTAAACTATCGTTCATTCATTCAAGGAGATCAAGCTTCATGTTTTTTATTCTGTAGGTAACATTAAAATGTATACTTTGACATTTGTATAACAATTCACTTTTAGAATCGATCTTCAAGCCACTCGTACCAAACGGTGCTGCAAGTAAACTATATTCAGTCAAGGGTGTTTTACCCCAACTTTGTATCTTGATTGCCTGTAGTAAGCGAAGTTGAATAGGACTGTTGATAGTACGTTATTAATAATTCAATAATCACCTGTTTGTCTGTCATTTCATTACCTTGAATTGTGTTCTTGTGTTTACATTTGATAAGCTATGTGTGTGATATATTTTATGATAAGCTGTTTGCTATGCGTGTCAATGTGGAAAGTTTATATTTTAATACACTAGAACAATCGGCAAGCGTGGTGATTACGCGGCATCCTCCTCACTGTACTGATATCTTCAGTGAGATAAGAGGCCTTTGCCCACTGAAACTACGTTTACGGATACGCTTCGCTTTTATTTTATATTTTATTTGACGTTTCGGCCCCATTACAGGAACCGTGGTCACAGAAGACTGACCATTCTTCTGAGTAGTGTTCACTTAAACTTAAAAAACCAGTAGGCGTTGTTAGTAGCCAAATATATTATTAACGCTTAACTAATACAGAAATAGATTCATCGAACCCAGCGAGTAGTGTCCTGTATTCCACGAGATATATTCCGAGATAACTTCACCCGAGCAAAGTTCATCGCTTATAGGATTTGCAAGTTGAAGTGGCTATGGGTAGGTAACTAACTCGCTATGGAGCATTAATCGATAGGAAGTCTAGGGTTTTGTTAAGTTCTGCTACTGAATGCATGTCGAAGTAAGGGTTAAGTAAAGTTAAATATTAGCCTGTAATGTCCCACTGCTGAGCCAAGGCCTCTCATCTCACGTGAGGAGTTAATAAGGATTTAATCATGTCAGCTGAAAGTAAATTTTACCGTAACATAGTACGGACGGGTGGCGATGATATCACTTTGATCAAATATGGCCGGCTATTATGCATAATAGCTCGGTAAAGTGATTAGTTTATATAATTTATTACTTTGTCCAAGGAACTGGTTATTATGTATCATGTCTTATTAATATTTTCTGTAACATATGACGTCGATTTTACCACTGGGTAGAGGACAGTGATTATCAAATTGTTTGAATTGAGAACATAATGAGTTCTTTTTCCAAAAAATAATCTTAACATTGACTTACTTGCAACTAAGCCTTACGCACATACACAGAGACGTCAAATAATTTTAGAGTCGATTTCATGAACTTAAAGTTTTTAAAAATAAGATAAGAATAAAATAAGTTACTGATTTTGTTCTTCTTTATGCTCTTTTCGATGGAGATCTTTCCGGTCCATAATCTTTGGTCATGTATGTTGAAAACATTCTTAATAAAAACATCGCTCGCGTTTAAACTCATCCTGAAGTAACTAACTAGTGATTACGCCTAACTCTCAGTAACCGCCACTGTACCGATATCTTCAGTGAGCAAACGTTTTGGCCTTCCAGTCTAGCTCTACACACTAACAATGTGTTTACAATTGTTTCCTCAATTTTATCCCACAAGATCACCGTCAACAATCAACAATAACATCAACAAATAAAAGCTCAGGAACGTATTTTATTCGTCCTATCTATTCGAGTTTTATGGCTACTGTCCCTTCAGTTTTACAGTCGTTTCGATGTCTGTAAGTGAGGGAGTGATGGAATACGAAGTTTGGACGCGGGCCCATCTGCGAGTGTACTTTGTATCGATTGCTCCAACTTGTCAAGTGTATTTGATTTGTTTTGCCTGTTACTTCCGTTATTTGTTACGGGAAGGGGAAGGGGAATCTCTGTAACGTTTGATCATAGATTGCTCAGGTCATTTGGTAATATAGTTGATGGAGTTGTTTATCGTTGCACCGTGTGTTCTGAACTTTTGTAACCTTTTCTGTATGTGATATATTTACTCGTGTTTGTTAGACCCCGTCTTGAAACTTGTACTAGGATACTAGGATATATTACTATTGATTCTTATTCATGCATTAAATAAATGCCTACATGATAATAATATCTAAATACGCAATAGAAAAAAGATAGTACTTCATTTTCCGTGGTTTAATGTACCTAAAAGAAACATTACCAACAGACAGATTATGGACTATCGGAAAAACAATGTGTTAAATTGTAAGTTGAAGGTACAGTTCACAATCAACAGTTTACAATCTCACCAGTTAGATTGTAAACTAACAGTGTTGAAATTTTTCCGGTAACATATACAACGTTCAATAAAATTGACTGCCTACCCTGAAATTAATTCACATAATTTCATACCCAATTTTGTCACATTTATTAGCAACTTATGAATAATGAAACACATTACGTTTACAACATTGTATTACCATAATATAAGCGTTTGGTTGTAATTAAATTAAAATTTCATAATAACAATTCATTGCGCTTGGCAATTACGGGGTAATTGAATTGTGACAACTTTTTTGGTTATGTATTTTAATTAAAGTGTTCAATTTGTTTAATGTCGATACATTGTACTAGTAAAAAAAAGGATAAGCCTGTAATGTCCCAGTACTGGGCGAAGGCTTCTTAATACACCAAAGATATCATTAAGGTACGATTCCACCAGTGTGCCGAACTGTGCCGCACTGCAATGCACATTGTGCCACACAAATGTTCATTCTGGTCGACTCATTAAAGCATACAATAACAAATTGTGCACGAACATTCTAGGTATGTTCGCGCACATCTTGTAACTTTTGTGCGCGCACACATGCAGGCAGTGGACTCGCGTCGACGTCTACGAACCTGTTGTTCGCGAACTAATTCTTGCTTCCGCTACCGGAGTGAAAACATTTATTTGTGCGCGTACATTTTTAATTACCCAAATTAAATATGGATTGGACGAATGATAAACTTATTAAATTTATTCAAGCTATTGAAACTTATCCTGTGCTGTGGGATTCTAGTCACAGTGATTATAAAAATAAAAACAAAAAACATGACGCCACTCAAGAGTTGGCGCAAAGCTTCAATTGTGACTCGACTGAGGTAATGAGAAAATGGAAGATTATTTTGGCCGTCCATATTAACTACTGAACTGTCTTCGTCAGAAACTCTGCTCAGTTACGTAGTAACTATTTAGTAATCTGTGGCTCAGTGTACATGTTCGCGCACAAATGTGCTGAACTGTGCGCTTACAAAAGTTACGCACGGCCTTACCAGTGGACATGGAAGCCAAATGCGATACCAGCTTAGTACGTGCACTGCTGGAGTGTTGCACAAAATGTTTGTAAGCAAATGTGCTGCACACTGTTTTGGTGGAATCGTGCCTTTACAGTGATAAGACGTAATCACCATGCTTCCCACAATATGTGTAGACATAGTTCATGGCGACGACGTCTGGGTGTCAAATATATATTCATATAAAGTATTTGTTTACGTTTTATGTAATACTCGTAGTATCGGGTAGTCAGATTTCATAATACAAGCTTAGAGCTTAGTTTGGGTATAGTTAACCGTGAGTGAATTTGAACTGTTAATAGTTATATTTTTATGTTGCAGAGGTAGAACAACACTAGGTAGGATATATCTATATAATACAAGACAGCAATCTGTAACTTGTAAACTTTTCTAGACGTTTTACACAAACAATTTTTTCATCTATTGCTATTTCCGTTCACCACTGGCTTACCCATTAGTATTCGCCTGTAGTCCGATGCACACGTACAAAGTGCGAGGTTCAGGGAACACAACAGTTGCACGTAATTAAATCGTTTCGGCTCTGCGAGTACTCTGCTATTCATATCTTTGACATACCCACATACAATGTAATGTTAATGATTTGTTAATGAATGTGTAATTAGAACGTAAATATGAGTAGATACTTATTATACTAGCAGTGCCACGCGGATTTAGCCACATTTTGCTCGTTCCCGCGGGTATTTCGGGATGAAAAATAGATGTTGTCCGATTTTCAGACCTACCCAATATGCACACAAAATTTCATTAGAATCGGTCGAGCCGTTTCAGAGGAGTTCAACCACGCACCCCGTGACACGAGAATTTTATATATTAGAAGAGATAACATTTGTAACAATAAAATCATATACAATATTCCAGGACTTTATTCCCGAAAAGAAGCCTTTTATGTTTGTGTTAAGATTTATTCAATAAAACGATCCATCACATCGTCTGCTAGACATTTCATTACAATACTTCATTATGATGTGAACGTATTTACCCACATGCTCGCAGGGAGATTTAATTAACTATTTTCCTCCAATAGATAATGAAATTAGGATTTTATGTAGCGTTCTATTTGGTTCCGTGTTTATTTGTTTATCCTTGTAGTTGCTTTGATTAGTTTATAGCTAACGAAAGAGTTTTTATACAGTAAACATAACCCAATTTTTATTGTTATAATAATACTAGCAGCACCCCGCGGTTTTACCCGCGTTGTACACGTTTCCGTGGGAATTTCAGGATGAAAAGTAGCCTTTAACTTTTCCGTTGAATGTGGCTATCCATTACAAAAAGAATTATTTAAATCGGATTGGTAATTTCTGAGATTGGCGCGTTTAAACAAACAAACTCATCAGTTTTATTATATTAGTTTTCATCCCATAATTCTTACGGGAACGGACACAACGTGGGTAAAACCGCGGGGTGCTGCTAGTTTCTTATATAAGCGAAGTATATCCCTCGCTGTTGTGTCACGTTCCTAAATAGTATTTTCACAGTGGCACTTCAGGAGTGCTTTTTAACGGCCCTAATGTAAAAGCACCCTTAATAACATTACAATATTAGCAGAAAATGCGTAAGAGGCAACACGAAGCTTCAATTATCCTAAAAGAGAAATAAGAAATAGCTCCGTACATACAATGCCCAAAATAATGTTCTAATTTGGTACACAAATGATGTTTCTGGCATGTAAATTATTGTTTAATGAAGCGAAGTTCGTTTACAACAGTAACCTGCTTTAATAGGGTATTCAATTCCAACAAAGGCTATTGAACTCTGTGTACTTTCCGCTTTCAATTTACCTTATTTGTTTTGCGCAACTTGTACTAAAGAAGTTTACCTTTTGTTGTAAATACTTACCTACACAGCCGACAGACAAGTTTCCTCATCGTAACGCCGAGTATCAACATTCATGTCGGGTTTGAACCGAGAGCTCTTTGTTACCGTTGTAACACATCCCGCGAAATAAAACCCTTATATTTGTGATATAATTTAAATATTTATTCGGTAATGTCACTTGAAACAACGTAAGAGCAGGCGGCGGGGCCGGGCCAGGACTCACAGCCGACCCCGTCGCGGCCTCATATACTATTAACGCGTAAAAAAACAATTCAACATGATCTATTTCATTAAATATCTTCATATTATTTACATCGCTCTCACTAAACATATTTACACTAACCACTAAGTATGTATAACATACAGAAAGCGAAATATTATACAAGAAGAGTAACATAGTCCAATGTCCATCGAATCGCAACACGACTCAATTGTATATGTAGTAGTAACAGTTTTGTTAGAACTTTTTATTTCTTCCGCGGCGATGCGTCCCGAAAAGGATGCGCGCGAACGCTTGACGGAAGTCGGGGCTGAAGATGGTGTAGATGACGGGGTTGAGCGTCGAGTTGAAGTAGCCGAGCCAGAGGAAGAAGCTGGCCAGGTAGTCGCTGATCACGCACGTCTGGCAGATCGGCATCACCAGCGCCATGATGAAGAACGGCAGCCAGCAGAACACGAACGCCCCCGTTATGATAGCAAGAGTCTTCGCAGCTTTCCTTTCTCTCTTCGCTTCCAAAGACTCCTTCTTCTCTTTGTGCGTTGGAGCGGGGACAATGGCCCGCTCGGTTTTCGACCCATTCGTAACGGTCGAGGAAGACTTTTCTGGAGACACTGACGGCACTTTCTCGTTGATGGTGAACGCGGTTGTTCTAGGCTCCTCGTCCAATGTGTCTACTGTTGACGTGCTCTGACCTTCTGTGAGGAGTAGCGCAGCAGCTAGCGTTTCTGCTCTTGTCCTCTGGTTGCACTTCTTAAGATTGAGGAATCTTTTCTTGACAAAACGTCTGTCTCGCGCTGATTGGACAGGTCTGCCGGCGGGGATGGCGCCGTCGGCCGAGGTGGGGCGCGGGGGAGGAGGGTCACGTCTCCTGCGGATGCGTCGGCGCGCCGTTTGGAAGATCTTCCAGTACAGGATAAGGATGACAGCCAGAGGGACGTAGAATGTCGACATGGTCGCGAATATTTGGTAGGAAAGGTCTTGACTGACGAGGCACTTCTGTTGCTGGATGATCCGGGCGTGGTACTCGGGGTCCTTCCAGCCGAGCTGCGGCGCGAGGGAGACCACCAGCGCGGCCCCCCACACCAAGAATATCATGGTGAAGATGCGTCGCTCGTTGCGTATGTGGATGTAGTCGACGTCTGTGACTGCCCAATACCTGAAACAAGTAAGTAGATTATAGGTGATTGTGACCAAGCTATTTCAACTTACGCCGGTTGTTAGATCATGTGGGAAGCTTCTAGGTGGTTCTACGACTGCCTTGAATGTTTTGCCATCTCGTCTGTATTTCTAAGACTACCTACTCGTATATCCAGCAAGATCCGATTGAAACTATTGGCAGTATGCGTTCCTAAGGATTTTATCAAGTTCCTAAGTATTAAAACCAAAAGTTCCATAATTGCTGTACTACAGTTAGTAAAAGGTTCATTACCTGTCCGTTGCGATGGCAACAAGATGTAGAATGGACGCCGAGCTGCACAGCACGTCGCTGGAGGTCCACATGTCGCACAGTTCTGGACCTAGGATCCATCCTTGGCTTACCTGAGACAAAGACGGAAGTTAGAACCTGCGCATATATTGGTTTAGATTATCTGAGATCTATTCTAAGACAGACAGACTTAGATCTAGTCTATAACAGTCTGTTTTGAACTTGAAAATCAGTTTTAGTCTAGACTGTACTGTCCTTAGTCTTCAAAATATATTTTTGTCTATTAAAACTTTAGTAGGAGCCTAGAGACAATACATATAAGACAAACTCATCTGTCATAAATTTTAAAGTCTGGGTAACTTGGTAGACTGACTAAAGATAGTCTTGTCTGTGTAAGATTGTTTAAAATAAGACTATATTATAGTTTGTTGTAGTCCTTTATAAAATTAGCCTCCACTAGCTCAGGAAACAAAGTCATAAAAAACTTCAACAATTTTGTGATATTTATTATATTATGTTGTCACCGAAAATGACGTTGTTTTTTGCACAATCGAGTACTGGAGTGTCCAACATTCCAACGAGGGCGTATTTGTTCAAATATTAAAGAGACTGTATTGTGAAATAGTTCGTAAACCTCGGGATTCGGATGAAACAAAGCGATTGTCGTTTTAGCGGGTCAGTGAGTTCCTGATAAGCTTGAAATTATGTGCCATTGCGTTTGATAAGCTTATCCATACGCTGAACATTTAAGTTTTACGAGTGTACTCTATCATTTAGTAAAGCAGTTGTCACTAGGGTACTAGCCTACACAAACTTACTTACTAGGGTATTAGGTTTTTGCCTTGAAGTGGGATCCCAAACTGAAAATTCTTTTAGGCAAAAATGTATAACGTAATTTGTAGAGTTCATGGCGTGGTTTGACTAAGCGATGTTAGTTCATTGCGATTGTTAAGCAACGGGCAGCTCGACCTCTACTTGGATGGGTGGCCGATAGTGGCATTTTTATTCGAGCGCTACCGTGCTTCGGAGGGCACGACAAATTGCCGGTCCCGGTTTTTCAATCGTTAGACCATGTCGGAGGCGATCACTGAGTTTTGGGATTGTCAAAAAAAAACATAATTAATTGTGATTGGTCAGTTAAGCTCTGCACAACTCCACTCCGCTACAGTGGAAACGGCTTTACCCTCTCAACTGTTACATAATGGCGAAAGACTCATGTCATTGATTATCTAGTTCCTCAATGAAATTAGATAAACCAACCGCATAAAACATTTCTGCAACCGCACAAAAGACAATTTCTTTTCAGTAAAAACCTTAATTTATGTAAATCAATACCCGAATACTTTCACCCACATTTTCCCTCCCAATTGAATTCCTCATTCAATCCGCACCCCAAACATTACACATCGAGATTACATACAATTTAAGATCCCGCAATCCATCTTCAGAGCTATTGATGACGTACATTCGTACACCAATCTCGGTATTCTACATACGCACTACTCTGGTTCTATATTTAATAAACAATTCAAATGCGGTGCTAACCATTGAATGTACTGACATGGAAAATTAATGTTCCAATTTAGCTAAACGACGATATCACACGGCAAAACCAAGATTATTCCTTCGTAAATTATGTAGAGCTTGTACTGTTAGCAACTAAAGTTCAATGGTTGAATCGATCTTACTATCTTGCGGCGCTCAAGGCGTAGTTTAACTAAGCGATGTAACATTCATCGTGATTGTAAAGCGACGTTCGCTTGGGCACTACTTAGATGGGTGGTCAATTGGTAGATCAGTTAATAGGTATAGGATTTAACGATTTTTTTTTAGATCTAACATTAAAATGGACATAAAAATAATGATCAATGATCTTGATAGATTGTTGATTGCCATTTGTTTTTATTTGTTCAAATAAGGAATTCACAGTTTCTCTTTTGTTTTTATATAATAATATAAAGCATACTTAGTTGTTCGGGTAATCGCTAGAAGTACTGTCGACCCAATAAAGTAGCCTACGTTACTGGCCCGCTTTCACAGTATTTATGTAAATTACAACAATCCAATCTACGTTTTAATGAAGAAACAAGAAGGACAAACAAGGATATAGGATCAATTTCTTATGGAGAGGTTTTCTAGCTATTCGCAATGTATATATTAGTATGGGTGGAATGGAGCTGAATTTGTTATATACCTACTTCAAAAAGGGAGGAGGTTTGCGATTCGGATGTCTATATTTTTAATATTCTATGTGTATGTTTAGGCATAGCAATATTATTCCTTCATACCTTGATTTTCCCTCGTTCTCCTGCATATAACTTTACTAGCAGCGCCCCGCGGTTTCACCCGCGTTGTACCCGTTCCCGCAGGAACTTCGCGATAAAAAGTAGCCTATGTCCTTTCTCAGGCTCTGGACTAACTGTATACCAAATTTCATTCAATCAATCTTTTCAGTATTCAATCGGTTCAGTAGTTTTGGCGAGAAAGCGTAATAGACAGACAGACAGAGTTACTTTCGCATTTATAATATTAGCTAGGAAGTTAGGATTTTCAAAGCTATGTTTTTATTCGCGTAAGGTTCTAGTTCTTGGTAGAGTTTCCCACTACCTCTTTCCTTCAAAGTTCAATCTGTCATTACATAGTTACTAGTTAAATACATTCTTATGTGATTAGCTTTAGTGACCACTCATTGGAAGTAAAACGGACAAGTTGTCAGCGACAGTACACGAGTTTCAAATAGTTCGCCAAGTCATTCGCCTCGCCGCTTGCCCTAGACTTGGGAACTTATATTAAACGCCTGAACACAGCCTTTTGTCACGACATTTGATAGGTTTGTCAAGTAAGGACGAAAAGTTTAGATTGTCATTGCGGTGATTAAATTATGATTAAATGTGCTCCGCGGTTTTATCCACGTTGTGCCTGTTCCCGTGGGAAGTTCGGGATGAAAAATAGCCTATAACTTTTTGGTTGAATGTGGCTTTCTTTTACAAAAATAATGATTCAGATCGGATTACAGTTTCTGAGATTAGCGCGTTCAAACAAACTAGAAATTCAAAATATTCAGCCTTATTATACTCGTATTACTAATATTACTATACATGGTCCTACGTATAGTGTAAGAACCCAAACCAAATCTAGTAACGATATTCTATGGACTGATATTTTTTGCAAATGTCTGTCAAATGTTTTTCCTCTAGTGTATGTATACTTTATGTGTTCATAGAACAGAAGAATGTGTCTCCACTTTATTGACTACTAGCCGCTCCCCACGGTGACACCGGCGTTGTACCCGTTCCCGCAGGAATTTCGGGATAAAATGTATCCCATGTGTTATTATGATATTAACCTATATTACTGTAAAGTTTCATCAAAATACGTTCTGCAGTTTTTGCGTGAAAGAGTAACAAACATAAATACATACTTACATCTTCACAAATTTTCGCATTTATAATAATAGTAGGATAGGATAGTGTTTATTTTTGTTTATGAAGTTAATCATCAAAACAAACTGCAAAGAATTAGAAGGTCATTCTCTAGAGACAACTTTCTGTCGATAAACGAGTTTTGTTGAATGCTGCGTACTTTTGTTTTGTCGGTATACGTTTGACCCAATCACACTATACCGAAAACAGTTAACCGAAGTATCAAACCGATGCAACGTGTGAGTAATAAAAACCATGTATATTACCCACTTTGGAAACTAACGATGCGCCAAATTGCATTATAAAAAGCTTTCATTGAAAGTGGCTGGGCATGAAAAACCTGTAAACATACATACATATGTAAATTTGTTCATCTATTTTCGCTTTGAATCAAATATTGAATCGAACAAACTCGAATTATTTTTGTAAACAAACTACTCGTATATTATTTATCATCCTATCCTACTAATCCTACTAACATTTTAAATGCGAATGTTTGTGAAGATGTATGCATGTATGTTTTTTACTCTTTCACGAAAAAACTACTGGGCGGATTAGGGTGAAACTTTACAGTAATGTAGATTATACATCACTATAACATATGGAGCGGTCTCATGTAAAGAAAAAAAAAAAAATTAAAAAAAAAATTGTGCCATCGACACGAAGAAGAAGAAGACATTATGGGATACCTACATTTTATCTCGAAATTATCTCAGAAACTGGTACAGCGCGGGTAAAACCACGGGGCGCGGCTAGTCTCTCATATTAACTTTATAACAATCTCGAAAATATAACCTTGGTAAAGATGTTTTATCTCACCTTGTGCTCTTGAGCTATGCCTGTATGTAATAGTATATAACATTGTCTTAAGGTGCCACATGCTCCGCGACAAACTGTTAAAATTGTCATTGAAGTAGCGACAGCATGGTAGATTTGAGAAAAGTCTTTCGAAGATTATTCGCTGTGAGGTATGTCAGAATATAAACAATGGTCTTGCCGACGGTACTGATACGCACACAAAGCCGTTGCTAGACTCATTAAAACTACAATAATGGTTCAGGAGCACTAGTGACATAAAAAAAACAATATCATCGTGGTTCAAAAACAGTTTCTATAATCTTAGCCTCTTCGTAGAATGTGGCAATCAATTACAAAACAAATTAATCAAATCAGATTGGTAGTTACTTCAATTAGCTCGTTCAAGCAAAACCAGACTATAGTATGTAAAGCTAAAACATCACGTGACGCTAATAAACTTAACCCTCTCCCCGCCGATCAAGGTTTTAAACCATTACGCATTCAGCAAACTTAACTTCATTAAATCAAGAGTTAAGACGAAGTTTACATTGTAGTGACGTCAGCGTATTGAAGCCTGAAGCTATCAGTCGTATGAATAGATTGTATCATCGGATACATTATGACGTAACCTGAAACCATAGTCTTGAGGATTAATGTTAATGATGAATATAGATTAGATTTGCGGCTCATTTATGAGTGGATGTACGTAAGCGTAAGCGTAACCGTAAGCGTAATTGTAATTATTTCAGTATTGCTGTGATACGGAGAATCATTTATGATTCTAAAATCGTACATAATTTTTTATACGCTTATAACCTAACTAGCTGCGCCCCGTGGTGTTACGTGTTGTACCCGTTCCCGCGAGAATTTAAGGATAAAATGTATCCCTTGTGTTATTCTGATGTATAACCTATATTACTGTCCAGTTTAATACAAATCCGTTCAGAAGTTTTTTCGTGAAAGAGTAACAATTGACAGCTAGATGTCGCGTCGTCGCCAACAAGTATGTCTGCACATATTGTTGACTGGCGGGTATCGAACCCGAAACCTCCATCACAGAAAGCGTCCTCAATGCCTCTGTGCCAACGGGCTTGTTAAATATGTAAATGAAATGATGACCGCTATAATGCTTCGCAAACGACTTATAAGAGACCTTCCTTCAGTCATATCTCATGTAATATTTACCAGAATCGATCCACAATTACCGTTCTTTACAGTTATGACATTGAAACACCAATTTTACGTTGACATTGACATGTGAAATCACGTTATCTTCTACCTATTACTAGTGGATACTAGTATAATAAAGCTGAAGAGTTTGTTTGTTTGAACGCGCTAATCTCTGAAACTACCAATACGATGCGAATCATTGTTTTTGTAATGGATAGCCATATTCAACGGAAAGGTCATAGCTTATTTTTCATCCCGAGATTCCTACAGGGACGGGCAAAGCTAGTTTGTCTATACAAATAAAATATAGCTTCTATTTTTATTTTACGTTTTTGATCCCCACATTCACACGGAAACGGGCACAGCGCGGGTAAAACCACGGGGTGTTGTTAGTTTATATATATAAAAAAGGTAGAAAACATAGTTAGCGAGCATCTTATCTTCAAAGAAGTCCAATTATTCCGGTACAGGCACAACGCAAGTAGAACCACGGGGCACTTTCGATTTTTCGTGTCTTAGAAAATATATTAGGCCTTATTCATAAACGCTTATTTAGCATTTTAACTGTCAAATAGTTGTCCTTTTTCGACATACGCAATTTTGCAAAGAGCAAAAGAGATGAAACACTTTATATCAGTACTAGTAAAAACGGCGGTTTGTCTTTACCAAGCATCTTATCTCTAAAGAAGACAGTCTACGATTGTGTAACTATACTTACTTCGTACACAGCACCTAAAGGCATGACCAGACACGCGACCATCAGGTCGGCGACTGCCAGCGACGCGACGAGGTAGTTCGCTACATTCTGAAGGTTTCTCTCGATTATAATAGCTGCTATCACGAACACATTACCTGAGGACGGACAAACATGCATATTAATAACTAACTCACTCATACTACTACATATAAATACACAAATACTTTATAAGACTATGTGACACCCAGACGTCGTCGCCAATAACTATGTCTTCACATATTGTTGATTCCGGGTGGTAATCGAACCCGCAGCCCTCGACACAGTAAGCGCTCTCACTGCCATTGTGCCAATGGGCTTGTCAATATCGTAAACTAAAGTATAGTATAGTAAGTTAGCCTGCATGTCCCACGTTGGCCTAAGGCCTCTCATCTCACCGAAGATATCAGTACAGTGAAGACTAGGCGTAATCGCCACGCTTGCCTAATGCGGGTTGGTGATCTCAAACCCGAGCCATGTTTGAATCATAGTCAATATCTCAGGGCAATATGTTAGTTTACTGTCAAATATTTAAAGGCTTCAAGTAGTTTTAATGCTTTTTATGAGCTTTTTTGATCGTCATGTAAGTAATAATACGATTTAAATTGAATTGAAAATGCACGGAGTGGAAAACGCACATTAAAAAATCCTCGTGTGTATGACGCCTTATTATAAAAACTATTCAGCGTGCTTCACAATATCTTAAAATCACTTTCGGCTAATTAACCGAAATTTCTATTCTAAGCGTTATTTTCACTAATCATTTCACTTTTACAGCACAAGAGAATAAAAGCTGAATAACTGAATTCCTTTTTGGAAGCTCCGAAAAATAAAACCTATTTGCTGATGCCTACAATTATTAAAATACCATCAGGATTCAGGTGTTCGCGGGCACCAATATGAATACCATAATAGCTTTTATGAGACCTAATTTCAGTCTGATCCATCAATTACTCTCATTTTCAGGGGTAATAAATCATTGGTAGTGCTGAAAGTTGGGGAGTCGAGATGAAAAGGTGTTTTTTGTGTTTCCGGAAATTATTTAAAATGTTTTGTGTAAACAAAGGTGGATCTCCTACTAATATTATAAATGCGAAAGTTTGTGAGGATGTATGTATGTATGTATGTATGTAATGTATGTTTGTTACTCTTTCACGAAAGAACAACTGGATGGATTTGGATGAATCTTTACAGTAATAAAGGTTATGTATCAAAATAACACATGGGATATATATTATCCCGAAATTCCCGCGGGAACGGACACAAGGCGGGTAAAACCGCGAGGAGGTATCATTAATATTTTTCAATAAATAAACGTTTCCTCATATCAATTGTAATGAAATCTCGAGGTTTTAATCGGCTTTCACCGACAATAGTCATAAAGGAAATCACTTTAATTTTCAATCAGACTTTTAAGTTGCATTTAATATTAACGTTCTTCAATTAGCATAAGCTTTCCATTTCCACAGTACGCAGCTTAACTTGACCAACACAGAACATACTTAATTTTGGAAAAAGTTCTTTACTTTTATTAACCGACTTCAAAAACCGAAGGAGGAGGTTCTCAATTCGGTGGGTATATTATATATATATATATATATATATATATATATATATATTTTAAATATCTTTACATCGGCCTATACTAATAAACAAACTCAAGTTTAATAAAACAAAACAAGAATTTTTTATTTGAAAGAAGGTTCTTAATTCGAAATTGTTGTTGTAAGTTTACCAATGGGTTAGTGGACGCACGAAATTAACTCGTCCAATCGTGCGAGTCGATTCCTTTTTAAAATATTTTACTGCCATTTAAGAATCAATCGGTGGTCTAGTGGTATGTGCACTCGCCTTTCAAGATTGAGGTCCTGGGTTCAATTCCTAGGTCGACTGAAAACATGTTTCCTACTTTTCAAACTTGGCTCGGGTTTGGGATCACCAACCCGCATTTGGCAAGCGTGGTGTTCCCATTTTCATTAAAATTGGTTAATGATAAAACAAAATATCACATCAAAACTTGCATCGCCCATTTTACGAAAAGCCAAAAACAAATACTAAAACTCAAAATCCTTCACGCAGAACACGTCGAGCATAATTTTCCAGCAAGGCCGACAGAATGAGCAAACACCTTTAACTAAGTAAACAATTGATTTACATAATCTAAAATCAAAATCAATAATTAGATTGTCAGACAAACTCCATAAAGCTTTATAAAAAACCAACAAGGTAAATTGTTAGACAAACTTAACATAGGCCTATGAAATGGTAAATAGTTAAAGTGGCCCCATTATTGGTGGTTAACTGCGGTTGGAAAGCAATTTAATTGTCCATTAAGGTAAACGGTGATAGAGCTTCATGCCGCAATAGTTTCAGAGCCGATGCTCTTCATAATAAGAGATTTCTCCTATGCAGCCCATTGCGTGTGGTATAAGTCACGAGAGTGAAGAGATTGAATAAAGAATAATGCATTAATATTGTTTGTAAACGGGAAAATATTTCCCGCTGGATGGAAAATATGTATACTCTGGAGATATCAGTACACTGTTCTGTGTTGTACTGATTTGTGACCACTGTGGTCAACCTTTGGGTCGGAGTTTTTAGACCGCCTAAAGGCCTCCGACACGGTCTAGGTCTATGAACACTGCTTTTACTAGATACTAAAAACCTTTCTTATATTGTATACGTGAATATTAATTCACTGCTTTTAATTGTAAACATAGCCTGTACAATTAAATGACTTAAATTTGTCGCATTGCGTAGGTCTTGAAGTCAATGACACAATATACAATAGACACGAAAAAGCGGCATTTTAAGGACTTATCTCTGCGCTCGCGAATTCGCTACAATCTTATACCAAACACTACACCCTATTTCATATCCACATGTCGGCAACTTGACCTACTCACAGTAGATTTCGCACTTAGCTACAGCTTACGTAAACCGAGTAGCGTTTCAATCGATCCGCAGTTTGATTAGTGTTAACAGTAAGTGGACTCCATATAACAGTTTAAGTACTTTTGTTTAGGAACACCAATTAGTAACGTCGAGAGAAGGCCTAGAGGAAAGGTTTAAGTAGTTCGCATTTCATGTAGGGGTTACTTTAGTTGGTGAGTTTGGTAGGTGTTCTATAAGAGTTAAGATTAATATGAGGACGATTTATAAAGTTAACTATAGCAGGTGACTTGGTTTCCTCGTATTGAGGTAGATAGTTAAATTACACGTTAAATTGTCGGTCTTAGGGTGCTTTCAAATTATGCGTTTCGTGTCGGACCGCTGCGGTGCCGAAGCCGTGCGTTTGTCGTATTGTGAACGTACGATCGTGTGTTTTCATACAAAACGAGCAGTGCGGCAACAGTGCGGCATCGGTACCGCGAAATAATTTTAGTACGCACTGTTGCCGCACTGCTCGATTTGTATGAAAACACACGATCGTACGTTCACAATACGACAAACCGACACGAAACGCATAATTTGAAAGCACCCTTAGTTGTTGCAATCGTTAAACTATGTCGGAGGCCTTTATGTGATCTAAAAACTCCGTCAGGGTTACCCACTAACCAACTAGAAGTTACTTACTTTTTCCCGCATAACGATTAAGATGAAGAAAAAATCTATATAGATACTAATACACTTCCTAAAATCTCAATTTTAACAGACCATTAACTGGTTTACCAACCGAACCAAGACTAGGATGTTAGCTTCTAAAATGCAATACCAAATGGCATACCGACGAACACTGAACTCAACTGCATGTACCTAAATGCACTTTGCTTAAATTTGCGGTCACCGTTTCATACGCCGCTAGTGAATGTGAAATATTTAATTACTCAAGCTCTCCGCTAGAGAGTAATTTGATAAAATATTATAGACGAGCGTTGAGATTTGGGCATATTGTGTTACTTCCGTGGTATCTTGTAGGAATTTTTAGATGAAAATAGGCCCATATTTAATGTAATTATCGTATATAGAAAAAATATGTACATTGTAGTTCCAGAGTTGAGCACGTGCAATATAAGAGGGTGGCCAAGGCGCAGGCGATTGACTTTTTTTAAAATAGGAAGACAAAATCACTACATAGTATAAAACAAAGTCGCTATTTTTGTCTGTTTGTTTGTCTGCATGCTTAAATCTTTAAAATTACGCAACGGATTTTGATGCGTTTTTTGTAATAGGTAGAGTGATTCAAGAGGAAGGTTTTTATGTAAAAAAATTCCCGAAATTCCCACGGGAACGGGCTCAACGCGGGTAAAACCACGGGGCGCTGCTAGTGATCTATAAAGCGCTAAAGTTCAATGTTAAAACAATCGTCGTTGTTGCACCGTCACTTGTTCAAAACGTTCCGGCCTAATACTTCAATCGTTAGACCATATCAGAAGCCTTCAGGCAGTCTAAAAACTTCGTCACCAGTCTTAGCCACTTAACTTCGAACTTACTTACTTTACTATACTGATCAACCTACTACAATTAATTTCCCAAAACAGACGATCAATTTTCAAGTCAAGTAAAATATGAATCTTATCTAATAACCGAAAGTCATTTCAAACGACATACCATAACGAACATGTTCGTTTCCCCATTCAATAACCTAGCAAGTCCGCTGCCCGTTTTTTCTTTATTTCGAGGAAGAAATTTATATAAATTGGGACTCTGGAACGGCTCACAAGGGACATATGTTACAGCACATTAAGGAATAAAGGATATTCCCTAATAGCCTGTGACAGGTGGTTCGCTTATCGCCTTTATGCGCTGAATAGTACATTCTTCACTTTTATTGTTTTACTTTATTGTCTAGCTTTGGTTTTCAACACGTTACGTTTATCTCATTGAATCGGAGTAATTTATAGCCTCCTAGGAGTTGACTTTAAGGTATTTGTAACATTACAGTCTATCGTCCCACAGACAGACACAACAACTGCCGCCATACCATGACGTCTTAGATAGAAATAAAATTGAACATGCTTAATTCCAATCGCGGCGAATTCAAGTCGCGGCGAGTGAGTCTACTCGCAGCGAATAGCCTGTCACACACAGCGAATACTCGCGGCGACTACGCATTCGCAGCGAGTATTCGCTATGTGTGACCGAGGTTTTACCAAAGCCGCAATAGACGCTCATGGTACCAAATGAATGAACGAAAACATCTTTAGTATGACAAATAGCGAATCAGTTTAGGTAATCTGCAAAGCAACTAGAATTTTGTCACTCATTGATGTCATGGTACGAAAACTGACAGCGAATCAGTTTAGGTCCACATTTGTATCGCGCTAAGAGGTCATGGTATGGCTCCTGAATAGTTAGTTAATAAACAAAAAGTATTTTTTAAGTTAAGTTCACCCGCGACCACGAGAGGTGCAATCTCCTCGAAACGTCGGGAAATAAAAAGTAAGTAAAGTATTACTTGCTTTATTAACTTTCTAACACGAAAAAACCCGTGTGAGTACCTTTAAACTATGTGTTCAAATAGTGTAAGTTTAAAAAATACTATTTAACAAAAAGTATTATTAGAAAGTTCATCTAAGTTAGTGGGCGATCTTGGTGTCGGGAGTTTAAAGACCGCCAATACGCTTCTGTCTTGGTCTATCGATTGAAATTGAACCGGGACCGACAATTAACGTGCCAAAGCACGGTAACGCTTAGATATAAATGTCACTATCAGTCACCTATTCATGTAGACGCCGAGCTGCACGTTACTTAACAATCGCAATAAGCTATCACCATGTATTCAAACTACGCCCCGAAGCGCTACAATAAATAATCTGTAATGTTTCGCTGCTGGGCGAACGCCTCTCATCGCAGTGAGGATATTTGGTACAGAGTTCGAGTAGGTTATGTTAAGTCGAGCGGGTTACTGATATCAACACATGGAATCGACAGCTTACTGCCGCATTTAAAACCGTCCATTAAATCGACCATTCACTAATTGAGGAAATTTTTCATACATTACACGTCAAAATCACTCATTCAATCTCTACTATGGTAGAATTTGACGTCTCTAAGTACGGGTGTTAGTGGCTCAAGAATGCTCAAATTCAAATATCACTATCGGTCAATCTACCAATGGCCGAGCTGTAGCCATACCATGACCTCTTAGATAGCGTCTCAAGATCCAAGCAGATCAGTTTAGGTTAGCGTTTCAATTCGTACCGTGACCTTATTTAAACAATATCGCACTTGAATCGCCATCTCTTTGAATGAATGAACAAACCATTTTGCTGATCGGCTAATTGCGTCACTTCCTCTAAGAGAAGTTATTAAGGTGCGTTCGAAAACCTTAATAATTAAAATGACGGAAAGTTACGGTTTTTAAGAGAACCTCTTAAAAATCATAAGTATTATTCAAAACGAACATTGGTTTGTTTATACACACGATAATTATTGTTATCTAATTTGTAATCATAAAATGTTGGAACTATAAAGTATTTGTTGCTCCAGAAACCAATATTATTTATAATTTTAAACAGATATCCAAAATAAAATTACGATTTAAGTGTTCGGAATGTCACTGGCAAAGATCATAAAATTCATAGAATATAAAATAGACATAGATTAAAAAATAGACATAGATTATAATTTATAATACAGACATAGATTAAATATATTATAATAGGTATATTTTTTGAGCATTTAAATTATTACCTTCAAGCTCGTTTGATATACATTGCGATTGTTAAAGATTTATTTCTATTATGGATTTACCAGGAATTTACCAGGATTTATAAGTTAAGTCTCAGAATTCTAGAGCCTTGTCGCTCTCGCTTCATTGGGGAAATTCGGGATAAAACAAAGCATATTTATATTGATAGTCATGTTTACCCTCGTAAATACCTAGGTAGGTTGAGCGCAGGGATGTACGAGTTGGTACTCTACTCGTACATCCCTGCGCTCAACCCACACTATACAGTACTACAACCCGCGCTCGTATTTTATAAAAAATAATTTAATTTATAAAGTGTAAAATCGCACATTTTAATCAATTCTTTCAGTAGAATATCGTTAAGTTATTTGCAAAAATGCATTGTTTATAGTAAGGAACAATTAAACATTAATAATTAACTAAAGTACATACTTATTGTTGTTAAAAATATCAACAATGGTTCAATTTATGTTAGAAAAATGTATCTTTTATTGAATTGCTAATTTTGACAGCTGAGACGCTTTACCAAAGCCGCAATAGACGCTCATGGTACCAAATGAATGAACGAAAACATATTTAGTATGACAAATAGCGAATCAGTTTAGGTAATCTGCAAAGCAACTACAATTTGTCACTTATTGATGTCATGGTACGAAAACTGACAGCGAATCAGTTTAGGTCCGCATTTGTATCGCGCTAAGAGGTCATGGTATGGCAGCTGTACGTTGGTTAAAAATGGCGCAGAGTTATAGTCGCTTAGTCCGCTTAGTTCATCTCAAACAAAGCTTCAAGCGCTGTAAAGTAGAATGTCACAAAATGCTATACTATCACAGAAATAACTATTGAAAAAACCTTTTAAATTAAACCGTTCCAGTTTCATTTTAAAAATTGACGCAGTAGATAAAATGCTGCCGACGTTTGCCGCGTTTTCACCATTCGAATTTAAATTCATGCGCTTATTCGCGCAATTCCCATAGTAGTTTACCTTTCATGCCCTATTCATCAGGCGGGTCCTCTCAGATGTTATCTACACTTTTTGAACGAAACTTCAGCTAAAATTTCAATTTAAACAAGTTGGAAATAGTCCAGTCTGTGAAATAGTCCGAAAGTTTGGTTTAATCTAAAAGTTGCAGTGTTAATTTTGATTAATTATATGCCTGTCTGTGTCGATTTTGTTTGCGTAAAATTTTTAATGATTTAAGTACGTTTGGTCAGGTTTCGCCTGTTTTTGAAAGCAACATGCTGAAATTGTGTAGGTTTACATAGGACTTATCAAGTGTTTTTGGGTACAGAGTGCTTAATGGACATTTAAAAATAAACAACATTTGTTTTTACACAATAATTTATCTTTTATTAGCTATACACCCGTTCCTGTTCCCTTTTTATTACTTACTAACATTTTTCAAACATGGCTCGGATTTGAGATCACCAAGCCGCATTTGGCAAGCGTGGTGATTATGCCTAATCTCCCTCACTGCAATGTGAGGCCCAGAGGGACATTACAGTTTAATACTTTTTACTTATTCTTTACTAAATAAAATAAACATAATTCGGTCCATCCGCTATCGAGTTTTATATGGTGTAACTAACACGACTTTATCGTATTTTAGAAACAAATGAACAGATCGTTTTGTTTTACTAAACTCTCTAGTCTCTGCCACCGTAGCTGACTAAATAATAGACAATAAACAGTAACTGAACATATTTTGTATACCCACCGAATATCTAAGCAAATTGTGTTATAATATTAGCAAAGATGTTATCCATGGACCGATTTAATTAATTTTAGTTCAAAGCTTGACTCACCGTTTCTGGGAAATTCACTAATACCAATACTGTCATACCGAAGAGTTTGATGCATAGTAATTTAACTATTTATTTATTAGGTTATCAAGTTTATTTTACGCCTGTACGCTATCGACGTGCCTTCGGATTGATTAAGCGAAATTATCGTTGTGAAAAAGTGGATAAGTAGGTTTGGGTACGCTCACAGATGTCACAGTTTTTAGAAGGCCCTCCCTGATAGACATAGTCTTAAGATTTTAGCAACCAAATGTGCATTCCAAAACCAAAGATTTGAAAGTTCAGACAGATATGCTACAATCAGGAACATTAAGATGTGCCTTTGCACCGATGCACCGGTCCAAGTAATGAACTCGCTTTTCGCGAAAGTCAAACTGCAATACAATCGTTACAAAGTGTGTTGATTACATTTAACTTAAGTACCCGAGAGGCCTTTGGCTGGGTCCACGATGCGGCGATGGCGATGAGCGACGGCTACAAGTAACAGAAGTTGTGATGGAAGACCAAATAAAAGGCTGTCATATATGCTCACTCCGTGCAGTTCTGGTTCCGTGATACTTCATTCACAGGATGGCGCTTCCTTTAGTTTTTTGTCATTAGGGAAAAATAATTTATGAATGGATAGTTTAATATCTACACTTTCTACACTAATATTATAAAGAGGAAAACTTTGTTTGTTTGTAATGAATAGGCTCAAAAACTACTGGACCGTTTTTAAAATTATTTCACCATTCGAAAGCTACATTATCCACGAGTAACATAGGCTATTTTTCATCCCGAAATTCCCACAGGAATGGACATAACGCGGGTAAAACCGCGGGGCGCTGCTAGTAATTAATAAGAAGGTAAAGTAAATAAGTTCTGTGGCCAACACTGCTGTTGGAGTTTATATACCGCCTAAAGGTTCTAACATGGTCTAATGATTGAAACAACGGAGACCAACAAGTTAACGAGCCCCCCGAAGCACGGTAATGCTCACTGCTCAGATAGAAATACCACTACTTAATAACAATGCAATAGAATCTTAGTATAATTGTGGAATATAATAGAGTCAAGAGCATTAACTTCCATTCTTTTCAGGCTAAGAAATGCATTTCCCAGTGAAAAACCTCAAGTAACCAACGTTAACAAATGATTTAAATTGAATAGAATCTCGAAGAATATTGAAATCCAGATTGTGTTTTTGAATTCAACGAGTTGCTCTATTAGAGAAAATGTAGAATACTTAACGAGCCCTTTCAAACTCTTTTCACTTGAAATGCAACGACAGAAGTTCTGTTTGCATTATTTGCATCTCTTTCTGTTCTGGAGAGATTGGAAAGAGATAGATTGACTTCGTTTTATATCAGTAGATTGAACCGGGAACGTTTAGCTGCTATTGAAAGTATTTCCTTAAATATTCCAAACAGCTTTTCAATCAACTTCGAATCCATTAATTATTATTATATATTATAATTATTACAAAAACTAGCATTTTCTTGTATTGTATTCGTTTCCCTAGATTGTATCTTATACAAAACCTTATTAATCCGATTTGTAGATCTTGACGTTAGCATACTTAAACAGACAAAGGCTAAAAAATAAACCACATATTTCCTACTTTTCAAACATGGCTCGGGTTTGCGATCACCAACCCGCATGTGCAAGCGTGGTGATCGTGCCTAATCCTCCTTACTGTACCGATAGCTTCAGTGAGATGAGAGGCCTTTACCTAGCAGTGAGACATAACAGGCTAATACTTGACTTTACATATTTCATGGGTTACGCTTATTACAATTACGCGGCCATCTTTGTTGGAAAGTTCCAAGAGGTGGCAATACCTCTTGCGCAACAGAGCACATTTGTTCTATTTTTATGTAGTGCTAGCCGCACCCCACGGTTTTACCCGCGTTGTACCCGTTCCCGCGGGAATTTCGGGATAAAATGTATGCCATGTGTTATTTTGATGTGTAACCTTTATTACTGTAAAGTTTCATCCAAATCCGACTAGTAGTTTTTTCATGAAAGAGTAACAAACATACATACATCCTCACAAACTTTCGCATTTATAATATTAGTAGGAAGTAGGTATTTCAGTATCCGTAAATATTTCTTATAAGTAAACAAAATAAAATCGTAGGACGTTGCAAAATCTAATCATTAATTTAAAGGCTTCCATTGCTTTTTTCAAAGGCAGCCTTAAAAAGGGGCATCAAACGAATCTAATTACAACGAAACAATTTTTCATTCAGAGTAAATTATTTTTTGGTTATAATTAAAAGCAATCATTTGTTTGTTTGGCGGGAAGGTTGTAATCTCTGGTAGCTTTTTGTACTAAACAGCCGACCGCTTCAAGTAATCAGGATTTCCCTTAGGAAAATCGATATAAAACATAGCCTTTATGTAGGGGAATAGCGTTAGGTAGGCTTATTGCAGCCTTTAGTGGTCGACAGTCATCGTTAGACGGACGTTTAACGTAGTATGCTTTTAGTCTGTGAAGGTATAGTTGTTAATAAAGTTTATTTGTAATCTAAGGCATTTTATTGCTAAATCATAATAAAATATTATCCATCCCCGAGGTTGTACCCGCGATGTGCTCGTTTGAATTTTTGAAGCTACCTGACACAAATCGTATTATCGAAATTATTCTACCCACTCTTGGTGTCGATAATTAAGGGATAAAGGGATAGAACAGAATATTATATTATTATTTTCTTCAAAATGTTCGTAAACAGTTAATGAGCTTAATATAATACATTTGTTCTGAACACTTGTGAAAGATTGGTGCCAAAATAATTACAATACTGGAGTTACAGTACACCAGGCTATATGCAAGGGCAAGGCATAAAAAGCACAGGCAAGGAAGGCAAGGGATAAATAGAATTATTCTTATTTAAACGCACTAGTCCAGTATCTAACGTATATTATAAAAAGATCAAAGCTTTTTTATATAAAACAACTCGCAGTCCATTCCAGGTTACTCACAGACGAAGGCCATCGTAAAGTTATAAATAAACCGTAACATAATATAAAAAGTATATAAAATACTGTATTTTTTACTATGAATAAAATAATAATATTTTGGCCAGGAGTGTCTCGAATAAAATATGATATAAACGAATAATTTGATATTATAATAAAACTGTAACAAGTTACGAACCCAAGGACGAGTTTTAGATAAAAGCCGGTCAAATGAGAAACACGATTGGTTTATAAAAGGTTCCGTACAAATTTGTATTAGTAAAATTCACATTAGGCGAAGTATGTATACTGTACTGATATTTTCAGTGAGATGAGCCTTTGCCAAGCAGTGGGACATTACAAGCTAATTCTTCATACTTTACTTTACTTTAATCCTTCTTTGAAAATGAAAGACATATTCGATAGGAAGGTAATCTAATTTTCATCCTAAAACTCTGATTACAGGGATGAAACCGGATGTTTGAGAAGAAAACGGGGGTGAAGTGTCTATTAATATAGAGCTAAATCGAGATATGCTAAAATAAGATGTTTGCTAAATTTAAAATTTTAAGCGAACAAAGGTCGCACGGAACCCTAAAAATAAGCAGTTTTTAAATAGGGAAGTGAAAATGAAACGAAAAAGGATTACCCCTTTGGTCTGAAGTTATAAATTTTTCGTGATGTACAGTGTTAAAAGTTTTGCGAATATTTTTCAGCGGATTTATTATGATGTACGAGTATGTTTATTAATGACGTGATTCAGCGATTAACTTTTCAGTCTGATTTATGGCTACAATTTTATGAAATTGGCGTTGTTTTATGTAAAGTTTAATTTTGTATGAAGTTTGATGGCTATTTTACGCGATTGCGTCGGTAAAGTATTTATTATTTATTTTTGAAAGAAAGAAAGGTGAAACAAGAAAGGTGATTTTTGGGTATGTTCAACTTTAACACATAATGTGTGTGGATAGCCTTTCCATTAAAGAGTTAAGTACAAGACATTGTAGCATCGCCCATTGCGGGCCCGTTGTGATGTGTTATGCTGCTTTGCTATACGAATACCGAGTATAATCGACAAAGCTCAGCTGTGAACCAAATTTATTGAAAAAGTTCGCAAGCTCGAAAGCTCATTGATTTTTGATAAAAAGTATGAAGCCAAGTCAAAACAAACTTTAAATATTATGTTTGCGACGAATTGGGAATTTCCTTTTCAAATTTCCTTTCCGAATATAAAATGGGTAAAAATGAGACTATATTTTACGATGGTAAATAAAGTCTTTGATTGATACAGGAAATTGGGTAGCAAGAATATAAAAAAACAATTTAGAATTTTGAAATGCCGTTGTTTTGGTAGCTTGAAATATATTTTGTTGTACCTGTTTAAGGATTATATCAAAGCACTGTTCAATGATACGTTGATAAAATTGGTTTTTATTTTTCGGCATGTACACTACAAGCTTCATACTAACATACATACACTCCAGAAACACACACACACAACAAATTGATTGTTGTCTTGCCTCTCTTATTTATGGATTCCGGAATGACATTACATGTGTCATACGCAACGTAATTTTTACGTCATTTATTATTCAAAAGAGAAAATTCTCACACAGCAGCTAAATAATGAATAGATGCGGCGGATCCCAAAATAAATATTTAATCCAAAAATAAATAGAGAAATGTTGGTTCTTTTTAAATTTTTTAGGTATTAAGTTAAATATGAAGGTTTAATGCCTAAGGCATGAAAATATCTTTAACACAAAAACAATGACAAATTGGTCCATTCATTTAGAAGTTACGATACCAAAGACACGAAAAAACTTATTACATCCCTCTTTTTGCTTCAGGGATTGATGTAAATAATTCAATGCATAAATTATTTCCTAAAAGACAATATGTTTACTACGCCTATTTTTGGATACACGTAACTCCTACCTAACTGTTTGGCTTCTAGCCAATCTCTGTTCGACTTCATATCAGTTTGATTAGAAAAAGTACTAATATTTGAATAATAATTTACTACTTAAACGTGATCGGAAATGGGTCAAACTATTTTGTGCTCTATCCTCTATCTGATAGAGGTGAAATTAGTTAGTTATAGCACATGCGAAGAGGTAAACCTTTCGATTATTTTTTGATCAGGAGTATTAGCGTTGGTTTCAATCACATCTTGGCGACGACGTCTGGGTGTCAATTATATATTCTTATAAAGTATTTGTGTATATGTATGTAGTATAAAAATCAAACTTTATCTTTATATTACTTTAGTTACATGTAAGCTCATAACGTAACTTGCACGCTGGAACACAATTGAAAACGATCGTCATTTGTTTTTCAAGACTTTTAACACATTTTAACATTACATACATTCATGTCATAAATTTGCTCCCCGGAGTAACTGATCTGCGTCAGTTATTTGACCGCAGGATGAAATCTGGATCACAAGTTAAGTGTCAAATGGAACTCTCTAGAAGCTTTAGTTCCAAGAAGGGATCCAACAGTTCAGTTCAATAAAGCTTTTGGATTATACGGCGATACGGCTTAGCCATGCGTGAATAGAGAGATGTGGCTGTACACCAAAACTGACTATGACTGCACGGTACTGCAAGTCTGGGGACCAACTATTAAATATTCTGTGGTCTAGACTTCAGCAGTAGTAGGATACGAATAGTTATGAATTACTTTAGTTTAGTTTTTTAAGTTTATTTAGTGTGAAGGTTGTACAGGCATTTTTAATTTTATGAAGCGCTTTAATGTTTACAGATTTGAATTATTAATTATGTAATATATTGCATATAGGCTGTTTTGCATCTAGAAATTCTGACGGGTACAACGTAGGTTAATTCGTGAGGCGGTGAGGTTATATAATGTTTTTTTTTTTTTGTTATAACATTTTGACAATTTTTTTGGTCAAAACTGGTTTTGACTGGCATACAATTTGCCTACAACATAATCATACATAAACATACATACCAACAATAGTAGCCAATATGATGAGCGCGAGCACTACTGACGTAGCTGCCATAAGGACGAGCGATGCGACGTCGCTGGAGGTCGCGTTGTGGGTCGCGTTGGCGGTGAGGTTGCAGCCCCACGACACCGCCTCCACCCACGAGCAGTTGCCCTCCAGCCACGAGGGCGGGTACGTGACCTCATCTGGAGAACATAGGAAAAGAAAGCATTAGAACGCACCCAGATAGAACACAGGAAAATAAAGCATAAGCAACCGCTCTTATAGTCGAAATAAGAACTAATTTGTAAAACGCCATATTCTTTTGAAAAAACTTGAGAGGTGTCAAGGGACACCCGGATGGAACGAAGAAACACTGTCAGGATTCAACATCTGGCTTGCTTTCTATAAGAGAGAGAGAGACAGACAGAAAAAGTGTCGTTACAACTTTTCGTCTTAATTTTTTCCGTCTAGCCCCCTTTCGCAACGCGCGATAAGGAACTTCGTTCCAATAAACTGAGCTTTAGCAAGCGCTCTTGTATTTGAATTTTTTTTTTTAAAGGCGAAATTATTTTTAATAATACTGATATCGGATATGGTTGTGTGGAGAATGCACCTTATACCCGAAATATGTATAAGTTGAAAATGTGAAATTCCGATTTTTATGAAGGTTTTGTAGAGAATCACTGCCTTTTTAGTCATCATCATTAAAATTAAGAGTTAAGTTCTTGTCGGGCAAGGTCAAGTCGGTCGGTCAAGTATATCCTTTTAAACACCGAATTAATTTTTAAAGTCAGCTGATAAATGACGGAGATATGAGATAACAAATATGAGTTCTCGTTCAAACAGTAGTCGTTTAACAATAAATAAATACACTTTTCATACAAACAGTAGCCGTTTAAAAATAAATAGATATACTTAGAAGCTGCTACGACGGCTACGACGACAATGTCGAAGCGCTACGAAAACCGTAGCACACATTCGTTACATTTTTCGTAGCAAATCTTCCCGGCTTTAGTTTGACTCCTTTCAAAACTAGTGTAGCGTGCGAGTGGAATGGCTTTGGATCCTTACAAATCATTTTTCTCCATGAAAAAGTGCGTTTCCACGGATAAGTGCCTTAACCAGAAGTAGAAAAAAATACGTCATCGTTCGCCGTACTTTGGTTATCCCGGTAGTGTGAAAAGTCAGCTTTACCACCATTTATTATTAGCCTACCGACCGAATATTTTAGAAGGCCCGTCGGCTATGCATCGTGCCTATATTTAGATCCTCCTTTGAATTACATTATAAAGCATTTGGCGAAACCGTAGCATGGTAACAATTTGATAATATACTCGTATAATTATTTAATCCTGTTAATATTTAAACAGAACAGCAACCCAAAATATCTGGTATTCAAAGCTAATTTGCCACATCTGAAATCCGACGAAATTATATACTTGACAAAGGCCACCTCGAACAACTTCGCAGAAATCAGTCGGAAAATAATCTTTTAATGTAAATTGTAATCCCGAGTAACGTACAACACGAATAAAGGTAATGTGAAAGAAAAAACACATTCTGTCTACCAGATAAAATGAATAATAAAAAACTTGGGCTGACTTTCGAGTTTCAACAAAATTGGAAAAGTAAAACTTTTTGGATCAGAATTGAATGGAATTGACAGCCGAGATTGGTGAATAAACTTTATACGGTACAAGGTTCTATGTAAAGTGCTCAAATTAAAATATCCTAAGCACTGAAGTACTTTGTCAAATTAAGGTTCGAAAAATGTCACTGTCGTGTAAGAAGTTATTGTAGGAGATTGAATATGACAAGGTTATAGTATGCACAGGACGCCCATCCGTCCAAATTCCGGCCATACAAAGAACCTTTTCATATTTAATCTTCTTCAAAAACTACTTATATGTTGATAAAAAAATTCAAACTTATACTTTGACAAGGTACATTTTGCTTTGCCGACGGTACATAAAACATCGATATAAGAATTTAATTAACGTTTCTTTTAATACATAATTGAGGGAAAATTAGGTTGATTAGTCGTCTGTCGTCTGTACCTCAATATTTCCATTTCTTCATAATTACTTTTATTTTGCTTTGTCCGTTAATTGCTTATAACAAAAGTATGATTATTTTACGAGATTTGGTTCGAAAATTTCGTTCTAGTTCTTAGTTTTTATGAGTAGCATTTGCAATCCATTGGGGATGCCACAGCGCAAGCATGTTCATTGTCATATGCTTGTGCCGTACGACTTTTTTTCCCATCTGAACTTTACCGTGCTACGGCTACGTAAAATTGTTGTTTCCGGTTGGTAATCGATAGATCATGTCGAAAGCCTTAAAGCGGTCTAAAACTCCGACACTAGGGTTGGTCACTAATTTACACGAACTTACTTGCTTTTAGCAGGTTTTAAAAGAAGGACATCAAATTATGCTGTAAGAGTTAATGGTTAATATTATTTTTGTTAATTTATGCTTGTTCTCGTGCGTTTGCTGGGACCACAATAAGGCCGCGGGCCCACCGCGGCGCATGCTCTGCATGGGCACGCGGCGCATTTTAGTTGCGTGTATTAATTTGTTTGACAACGTGGGTCTACGTTTCCACTGGAGTACACGAATATGACCCACGACTATGTATAGCGTGGCACGGAGCACGGAGAGGCTACGCACGTGCCACTGCAATCCACGGACACGGGACTGAAAACTGTGCTGCGATAAGTGAGCTGTACATAGTCGTGGGTCATATTCGTGTACTTCAGTGGAAACGTAGACCCACGTTGACAGCGTTGAGCTATGTAACCGCCTATTCGAGCTAGCCACGCGTGTATCAATGACGTCAATTCATGCGTAGCCTCTCCGTGGGTTGCAGTGGACACAACCACATACATTTTCTTACAAAGCGAAGCTTAATACACGTGCGTAGCCTCTCCGTGCACCGCGGTGGGCCCGCGCCTTAACTCTTATCCTTTAACTAGACTATCATTAAGCTAAAAAGCTATCCAAACGGATATATTCTTCCCGCTTATCTATTTGAATGTACTCTACCTCAATCCCTAAGGTAACATACAGAAACAGCTCTCAAGGCACTGGCCACGTCTGAACTATAAACTTTAAATAAACTTTTTGAACTCCAGAAAAATCCCCAGGACTTCTATTCAAACTTACTTTGAACTTGATTCGGTCGCAATCATAGATACATTTTATTTTAAATTTCATTCAAAAACCGAATTATATTTCTTTTGTAAATTGAAGTTATTTTCTTTGGGTAGTTTTGATGTTTCAAAGATCACGTAGGCGGGGACGACTTTTTAATATTTTAATCATTAACTAGCAGTGGTCATAGGCTATTTTTCATCCCGAAATTCCCACGGGAACGGACACAACGCGGGTAATACCGCGGGGCGCTGCTAGTTTATTTATATATTCTGTACTTATATGTATTAGCATAGAGTCCCAAAATTCCACAACGAAAAATATAAATTGAATATTATAAAGAAAAGAAATAACACACCCTAATCCTTTAAGTGGCTTTCCGACCGGAAAAACCATCAATGAAGTATCCAAAAACTCTCGGCCGATTAAAAGTTACAGCACATTTTAACCGTCAGAAAAAGGTTTCGAACGCTTTTACATTGGAAGTTTGCGGTTAAAAATATAAAATATATTTTGGGAGGTATTTTTAAGTAAATTGACCGCAACCGTGCCGATAAAACTCTTCAATGAAACGTGTCTTTTGTACCGAATTGTTGAACAAACTTTAAAATTCCTTCACAAGTGATTCTCTTGAAATCAAAGTTGCAGTTAAACTCGGTTAGACTCTTGACTGTTTGAATAATTTTACATTGATAGATCAATTATGATTATAGAGATTGTTACCAATGTTTCAATGAATCAATTGGATTCTGAATGGTTAGCAGTTAGAACATGCTGTACGATTCAGGTTATTTCCCCTAGTTCTGTGTCATGATTATTGTTTATAGATCTTCTAATGTAGGTAAATTTGTGCCAAATTTCATAGGAATTTGTCAATTTCACTGCACCCGCAATAGGCAATAATGGTTATTCAAATCTTTCTTACCGTACTTTAGTGATTTACTTACCGCACTAAACTTTAGTGCCTTGCAGTTGAACATTTAATAGAAATAAAATTGGATAAGTTTCAATATAGTGTTTCCAATCATAGGTAAGGCGAGTGCCATGATATCGGCGACGGCAACAAGCCATGATTTTTTTAAAAGACCATCACATTATAATCATTCATTCATTTCTAGTAGACTTATCCCAATACTGGTGTTTGAGTTTTTGTACGGTGTAAGAACTCTAGGGTAATGTTTTTTCAAATCGCTTGTCGCTGTCGCTTGCACCTTAGTTGGCACCCTGTAAGAACGTATCATTTTGATGAGCTTGTGAGAGGAAACCGATGTATCCCTTGAAAGACCTTTAAAGGACGTACCTGTATTGTAATGGCACATCCTGATCCCGTTAGAATGCCGAGAGACAAAAATGGTGAATCCTGGTATTGTGTGAAGTTTCATATAAATCCGCTTATATTTTTTGCGAAGAAAGATAAAAACACGGTCCCGTATAAATCCTTTCTCACAAATATCAACACCTACCTATGTGTATTATTCCTACATATAAACTACAAATGTATTGTATAACTTCCTTTGATTTTATTTTGTTTTTTACAAATACTCAGGGTCATTACAGACAAGCGTTTATTTTTAATATTGCTTCAGCATACACGCTTGCATTGCATAAGCGTACTATGTATCATTTTGCGCTTAATACGTATCGTAGGCGTGTATTTATACGGATATATTGTTTTCAGTGCGGCGCTCTCTTATAAGCGCGTATTTTTTTAAAATAATTACGTATGTGGCAAAAGACCTGTCATAATTTTAAGAGCTCTTGTCGGTGAGTCCTATGCAGACTTCTAAATCTATTCCTGTTCAGTGCAAGCTCCTTCACATCTCTATACGACATGACAGACACTTCTTATTTAATCTGGCTCATGTAACTGATCTAAGGTCTTCCTCTGTGTCGTTTTCATTCGATTTTACCTTCCATGATGTTATTTATGTATCAGTTATGTTGTATGAGATGTCCTATCAACTCCTTTCTCTTTTCATTTATATAATCTCAAGTAATGTTCTTCTCTCTCTCTCTCACCTACTCACAATACTTCTTCATTTGACACCTTTTCAGTCCAACTAATTCTTTCCTTCCTACGCCAATAACACATCTCAAACGCAAATGATCTATGCACCCCTAAATAAATTTACAAATACTGATGGTTGGTGAAATCTGGTGTTGGTTGTTCGATTTTAAACTTCAAAGCATCCTAAAGTTTCGAAATTCAAAATGAATTTAATTATCGAGTAAAATATTAAATAACTGAATGGGAATAATTTAAATTATGACAATAGTACTGCGTTCCGCCTTGCATTCCATCCGCTCTCGCCAACATTTCCATTTGAATAAGACCCAGTCATTTCACTACTAATTAAATGTAGGACACCCGTTAGAATACCTAGGGTTTCTGTTTTTGTAATTCAAAAGGGTTTTGTAAAGAATTTGTAGTATTCATATAATTGTACTAAAAGGCCTTCTAAACAAATGATTTTATGCAACTAAGACAACATGTTTTTAAATTAAAACTTCGCGTTAGTTAGATGATAACCCAGTAGTACCGCCCAAGGCCTAAGTAGTATTTATACTTGGATACTAAAACGGTATTAAAAATTTAGTATTTCTTCGTCGAGATGTGAATCTAAAAAGGTTGTTTTAATTTTTCTTTCCAAACAATGCTTTATTACCCAATTAGTATCCGCCACTTAAATTTTAATTATACCTTTTAAAATTAACTTGGTCCCTCCATTTATTTACGTTTACCTTGGGCTGTTTTAACGAACGTTATCTAACCCAAGTGCGGAACCTTAAACAAATGTCCGGAGCATTTTTCACTTCAAAAGTTAATTTACCACTAAAGGTTGAAACACTTCAAATAAAACGCTGAAGATATTTGGAAATCTTCAAGTTTGAAAGATTCCTGTGTAATGTTTCGTGAAACAGGTCGACTTGGACCGTAGATAACAGAAGCGGCAGGATGAGACATCAAAATCAAAGAAAATATTCATTTCATACTTTCTCTGAGCAAACAAAATGCTACAAAGTGATCTCTATTAAAATAAAATAATAATTTATTGCCACAAATACAAGGAAAATAAGAATTAAATATACAAAATTATAACTAAAATAATGCAGCAAAAGAAAACGTCTCAGCTGACAGTTATAACTCGTTACATGCTCCTAACTGTAGAAAAACAACATGATATTTTCCTCATATAAAACTGGTCGAGACAGCTATAAACGCCAAGACTACTCCTTCCTAGCACTAACTCAAAGCCATGGACGGGCAAGAGAGAATTTAAAAGATTTTTTTTTAAAGAAAGTTTGAATGACGCCCTTTTTTATGTTAAGCGAGTTTAGGTTTACTTAATGGAAAATAACGACAGAAAACTGTTAATTTCGCGTAATGACTTTAGGAAACGCTGTTTCATGTTCTTGAGGTATAGAGTGAACGTGGTAACTACGGATTCTTTCAATTTAAACGTTTTTAGGCGTCCAGCTACGTGCCGCAGTCCTCGCGCGCGGAGATGCTTTTTTGTTTCTCGTACAAAACGCATGTAGTAGGATGGGTGCAAATGCTTAATTTGAAACAGCGGAAGAGTTTACGTCAAGTAAAAACGTGTAATGACTTAAATCCTACTAATATATTTAATGCAAAAGTTTGTGAAGATGGATGTATATATGTTTGTTACTCTTTCGAAATAACTACTAAACGGATTTGGATGAATCTTTACATTAATATCGGTTATACATCAGAATAACACATGGATACATTTTATCGCGAAATTCTCGCGGAAACGGGTCGTTTTATTTATTTATTTAATTGTTACATCAGCGACGTTTACACATGACATTAATAATTTAGTGAGTAGTTCAGATACGGTGTGCAACACCAATTATAGATGTAATCAGGGTCTTCCGTCCATGAGGACCAAATAGTGTGTATAGTAAGTAAACTTATCAAACTCCTATTAAAACTTCTTCTTTGATAATGTCCAGTGTCTAGGGTCCATGAGGGCTTAAGTACAATCAAGGTGTAAGTTGTTTTCTAATCACCAAGTATGGCGACCACACTTAATCCTGGCTCTTTTTACCCTTTCAAATTGTTTTTAGATAAAACATAACAAATAGAAGTAAGTTTATTTGCATCCATTACATTGCTTTTTTGTCGGTTCCATCCATACATGAAACCTCTAAGATAAGACCTTTGTCTTCGTGTGTGAGGTTGAAAAATAGGGTTAGAATGAGACTGTAGGAAAACGACGTAAGTAATGTGTTTAGTACTCACCGCCGGTGTCATTGACCCCTTTGGAGATAGAAGAGTTCATGTCGCGATCGCTCGTCCTCTGAAACAAACATCCACATCAGATTACTCCCCCAAAATACACTCTATCCAATCAACTTAAGACCCAATTTCCATTGCCAGAATGCCTGTACAAATTGTAGGTAATTTTAAAATGAAGGCACAAAATAATGGGAACGTAAATATGAATAGTGTTCATTGTCTTAAACATTTTCAGGTTTATATTACGATTAAAGGTGAATCTTGAGTTTATGTTGTTGTGTAAGTAATAAGTTTGTTTGTAGAACATTTAAAGGATGAAATAATGGCTAAGTACGTCCATTGTTAGGTAAAGGTAAAGGTCGTTTAAAGGTTATCAGTACAGTCGTACAGACAAGTGGCAATCGAAATGTAAGTCGTTTATTTGTTAGGAATACTTGACTTTCTTATAACTCTAGGCCGAAATGTAGCGAAGCGATTATCACTTGTTTTTTGGCTCAGTAAAGATGATCTTTGATTGTTCTTAGAATGCTGATACTCAACAATTTCTGTACTTATTTTATAAAGAGGAAGAATTTAACCTGCTTAACTTAATGTATGGCTGTGATCCTACTAAAGTAAAGTATAGTATTAGCCTGTAATATGCCACTGCTGGGCAAAAGCCTCTCATCTCACTAAAGATATCAGTATAGTGAGGAGGATTAGGCGTAAACACCACGCTTGCCAAATGCGGGTTGGTGATCTCAAACTCGAGCCATGTTTGAAAAGTAGGAAACATGTTTTCGCTTTCGATGAGGGAATTGAACCTGGGACCTCAGTCTTGGCAGGCAAGTGCATATACCACTAGAGCACCGAACCCTACAAAATCTGGGTAAATAACTTAAGCACGATCTACAAAATGTTCACACTAGCGCTAACTATTGGATTTCGGGTGGAATCATCGCATAAAACAGCTAGTGATTAATACATATAATGTACTTTTCTTATGGTTTATACGATAAAACTCCTTTTACTTTAACACTATCTACCAAAATAATATTAAAAACTATTTTTCAAGTTTAAATTCACTCCTAGTTCTTTGTAACGGTATCTTTGTAGTTTTCTTAACTTTCTCCCAAACTATCCGTAGAATATTTATTGTGTTTGTGGAAAACTGGAATTTAATTTAAACTTGTTCTGTTGTACGTGAGGTGTCTCACTACGACCTGACACCGACGAATTTTCATTTCGCTAGCATCTGTTTGTTTCGAATAATGAAATTGTATAAACTGGAAGTGGAATTCGGAAGTGTAAATGTAGCAGAGAATAGAATAGGACATAAATATATGGAGGTAGAGATTGTGGTAGAGTTATGTAGAGATATGTAGAGATTGGTAGATAAAGATCGGTAAATTGGCTATCGTTTTCTATTCTATTATGTTGTCTACTATCAAAGCGTAGTCGAACTGATAGTAGTTAGACTGCCACATTCATTGACGGCCATTAAATCGAACACTGGTTGACGTTTGATTTTTCATATGTTATAAATATAAAAAGCGGCCAAGTGCGAGTCGGACTCGCCCATGAAGGGTTCCGTAGCAGCGAGTAACATAATAAAGAAGTTCTTGAAATAAATGTTTTTTTATTTACATTTGAGTTATTGAATGAATAATCAGTATTTTTTTGCGGTTTACGATTTATGTCGTAAAAAAAAAACTACTAACTAGACCTCGTTCAAACCAATTTTCGGTGTTAGATTACATTGTTATGTACATCATATATTTTTTTTAGTTTTATCATTCTCTTATTTTAGAAGTTACAGGGGGGGGGACACACATTTTACCACTTTGGAAGAGTCTCTCGCGCAAACTATTCAGTTTAGAAAAAAATGATATTAGAAACCTCAATACCATTTTTGAAGACCTATCCATAGATACCCCACACGTATGGGTTTGATGAAAAAAAAAATATTTTTTTCATTTCTAAGTATGGGAGACCCCCCTAAAATTTTATTTTTTTTCTATTTTAGTGTGAAAATATTAATGCGGTTCACAGAATACATCTACACACTAAGTTTCAACAACATAGCTCTTATAGTTTCGGAGAAAAAAGGCTGTGACATACGGACAGACAGACGGACGGACAGACAGACAGACAGACATGACGAATCTATAAGGGTTCCGTTTTTGCCATTTGGCTACGGAACCCTAAAAAAAGCGGCCAAGTGCGAGTCGGACTCGCCCATGAAGGGTTCCGTAGCAGCGAGTAACATAATAAAGAAGTTCTTGAAATAAATGTTTTTTTATTTACATTTGAGTTATTGAATGAATAATCAGTATTTTTTTGCGGTTTACGATTTATGTCGTAAAAAAAAAACTACTAACTAGACCTCGTTCAAACCAATTTTCGGTGTTAGATTACATTGTTATGTACATCATATATTTTTTTTAGTTTTATCATTCTCTTATTTTAGAAGTTACAGGGGGGGGGGACACACATTTTACCACTTTGGAAGAGTCTCTCGCGCAAACTATTCAGTTTAGAAAAAAATGATATTAGAAACCTCAATACCATTTTTGAAGACCTACCCATAGATACCCCACACGTATGGGTTTGATGAAAAAAAAAAAATTTTTTTTCATTTCTATGTATGGGAGACCCCCCTAAAATTTTATTTTTTTTCTATTTTAGTGTGAAAATATTAATGCGGTTCACAGAATACATCTACACACTAAGTTTCAACAACATAGCTCTTATAGTTTCGGAGAAAAAAGGCTGTGACATACGGACAGACAGACGGACAGACGGACAGACGGACAGACGGACGGACAGACAGACAGACAGACATGACGAATCTATAAGGGTTCCGTTTTTGCCATTTGGCTACGGAACCCTAATGAATCGCAAAATGTGTTGGTAAGCGCATAATTTCAGAACGACTGCACCAAATTGGATGATTATTTTTTTATTGTGTTCCCTATTGTCAGGACAAGGTTTTTATTTAAGAAAAATAAGGAATAAAAATCTCAAAATTCCCACGAGAACGGGGGCGCTGCGAGTGAAACCGCGGGGCAAAGCTAGTTACTTAATAAATCTCTACTAAGGAAGCATTTGCCGTCTCTGAGCACGGACGATAATAAAGTAAGATTGAGTAGGTTAGTGGAAAAAGGCACATAGTAGCAAAGTAAAGGCTATTTTGTCATTAGACAGTTTTTCTAGAACATTCATTCTAACCGAAATTGTCTTTTATGTAATCTTCTATTCTAATGACAATAAATTCGCCGTTTTATGATTGGAAGGGACAAGCAGACAGATCCAATCAGATCTATATTTATAATATGGAACGATATCAATTGCTTAGATATTGAAGTGGTGTTGTTAAATTGGATTCGAGCTACGCATTTAAAACGAAGATAATCTGCGGGGTGCCTATTGATTGGTCCAAATGAAACAACATGATTATGTTTCGAGTCAGTGATAGTGTAGTGGTGTGTATACTCGTCTGCTAAATGCCAAAGGGTCTTGCTTTATACACGGATTGAGCGAGGCATGTTTGTTTATATCCCACTAGCTGACCCGGCGAACTTCGTACCGCCTTAGCGTAGCAATGATGCACTACTTTCCGAACAAACAATGCTCTTTCAATATAGTCTATGGCTGTGAATGACATTGACATTCGTTACGCGTGTTTATTTAAATATGCAAAATTAAATGTATATTTTTCAATATTTCTGACAGATTTTCTTAATATTTTTTTTCCGTAAGAACCTTCTCCTAATAATAACAAATACAACAAAAAAAGAATAAATGAAATCGGTCCAGCCACGCGTGATGCCACGACCAACGAAAACGGGTTTTATTTTTATATAATATAGATTATGCAGTGGTATTTAATTCTTAACGAATGGCCCAATTTTAATTACTATATATGTGATGTCATTTACTTCTTATATTACAATAACATATACATGAACCCTGAAATTCTCAACGGGTATAAGACGCTTAAAACTACAGGTCATTACAAGTAAATCGTAACACTCGATTACTTCTATACTATATTTAAAGTACACTACTATAAACATGCCCCTTAAACAGATATGCACTTAGTAACTGGAATCTATTTACAAGATACGATCTATTTACACGGTACGATTTATTTACAAGATACGAACTATTTACACGGTACGATTTGTAAACGTGCCAATAAATAAACTTTGAGTTGTTTATTTGATTAACGATTAGTTGTAATCTATTGATGTGTCGGATGGTTAAAATTGGAATTTGGTCTTGATGATTGTTACGGGATGTGTCTGAATAGCTTATGTTTAGAATTGAACCTTGAATGAATTCATTGAGAATGTTACTATTAAAAGTGATTGTTTTGTAAGGATTGTAGGTATTTTGGGATAGGAAAGTAAAGTAAAGTATTAACCTGTAAATTACAGGCCCTTTGCCCACCAGTGTCACATTACAGGCTTGAAGATATCAGTTTTGGCATAATATAGAATATAATTAATTTTCTCTTCAAAATGTCCGTCCATTAAATCGAAACTTAGCTAATTGATGTAATTTAACATATGTATGTTTCATATCAAAATCACTAAATCTACTTCGGCAGCATTTGACGTCTTTGAGTACAGGTATAAGTATTGAGAACAAAAGAGTTTAAAAAACTATGTCGATATTTTTCTCATATGCAAAACCAACTGAAAGTCCGTAATCCTCGTACAGCCATAAACAAAACTCAAATGCAGATTCAAAGCTGAATAGTCCACGCTTCCTTTTCTTTGCTTCAGATATCGTTTTTATCGTAAGTAAATAAACTGCTAAGTTCTCCAGTTAAATGTTATTCAGTGTTAGCGGAGCGGAGTTAAAATGGAGACGGTTTTATGAAAGAGCAATTACGTTTTAAAATGTTCTGTTGACTCGTAATTCGGTTAGGCGAAGCGTAGGGTGACTGTGATTAAGTAATAGTTTGGTATTTTTTAAGAATAGCCGAAGTCAATATAAAACTGACTTGACTTTCATCGTGATCTTTCTTTGTATTTAATGTATATGCTACGGGCAATACTCATTGCCAGTTGTAAATGAACAAAAAAAAAACAGTCAATATAATGATATTCTATGTTGCTCAGTTTAAATTATTCTAATTTTTGACTATTTTGATGCTTTTTTTTCAGTCAAATGGCCATGACAGAGGCCTTTACGTGGTCTAAAAATAAGGGCTGGCCTATTCCAAATAAATGAATGAATAGTTTTTTTGACTGTTTATAATTTTTACTACAACATATTCTCACTTTTCTTACATCAGTGTCAGAAGAAGTGTCATATAAAATACATTCAACTTTTCTCTATAATAATCACATACACGCACACTATTTCTCAACCGCAATATTAAATACAAAACGTTACCAAACCACGTTATAAAATCGGAAAATTATACCAAAAAGGTTGTCCACAATAACGTTGTTCATTTCATGTGAATTGTGGTCACTCTAAAAAACTAGTTGGAACAACAAACTGTATCATTTTGTTGCTTTGTGTTACTGTCGCCGATTGTACTCTGTGTACTTTTCTATAGTATCTGGCCGATATGTTTTCTCTTTGAAGAATTGGTATGGGTGATATCGCTCACCGGAGGCCTCTCGAGGCTTCTGGATGCCTCTGGCCTTTGAATAGTCAGAGTCAGTTGATTTCATTAGTGAATGATTTTACTACAAACGGTATTGTAAGACATCAAAATGATAACCGACATTTTGGTTTCAAATAGTGCCTACCAGTTTTGCAACTATAAGTAAATGTAAATAATCTTATTCACATTATGACAAATGCCATACCAATGTTATTTTAATCAAATTAAGGTAAACCTAAGGACTTATATTAAATCCATGGGTAAAACAAGTATTAGCTGTCACTTTGGACTTTTTTGTTCAAGACTGTATATGTATATCTGTCTAGTCCCAACTTTCCAGACTTCAACGGTAGTTCCTCCGGCCGTTTACTGTACGAGTACCTGCGGCAGCTACTCCGCTCATAGTCCAAGAACAATAGTGGGAGATTGTACAAACATCCAGCCCGGTTAATGTTGTTTGAGTTTACAACATGAATGATGTTAGGGGCAGTAATAAAGGTTTGTATTCACTACGCGACACAGAATACGATTTGGCGTAATGCTTTGTAAAGTTGTGTATTTATGAATGCTTAAGTGGTGATACTTTGAATGAGTCAAGGTTGCATTGTGAATATATTGGAGGTAGTATCAGCGCCCGCGGTTTTTACCGCATTGTGCTGGTTACCGTGGGAATTTTGGGATAAATAAGTAGCTTATGTGTTATTCCTAACTCGATCAGTAGTTTTTGTGTTGATGAACAAATATCCAAACATCCATTAATCTTTACACATACATCTTCACAAATATTTGCATTTATAATAATTAGTAGGATTAGTAATTTGGTGAAAATACTGGTTTCTTAAGTATAAGCGAGCACTACTTATTTTAAATAGAAACTACGTTTCCGGACATTCTTCGCTGAAAAGTTTTATCTGACGTTTCAGCATCTTTACAGGAACCTAGGTCACAGAAAACCTCGAACTTTTGAACAGAGAAAAAGCGCTAGCGATTGTTTACTAGCGTGAGACGAAACTTGGGAGAAGGCTTTTTTATGATACCGTAATTTTTTTTACACAGAATTGAAATAGACCTTCATTTGTCTAAAGTTTAAAACGCCCACTAGCTCAGCTGTCAGTTGGTACGTGAATAGGAAGCACTATAAACCGCGACCACCGGACAAACAAACTATGTAAGTTCTTGCGGGTACGAGATAATTGCCAATATCTTGTTATGTGCATGTATAAGTGTGCGTCCATACTGCGGGCCTAGCGCGGTGGCGACGGCGGGCGCGAAATATCAAACGTATGAAACGCGTGTAAGTGTCCATACTGAAGTGACTAGGCGGAAGCCTAGCGCGACAAGACCGAGCGACTCCGCGCGCGGTGATTTCAAACGCACCGATCCGCGCGTTGTGTCCACAGTGCGGGCCTAGGCGGCGAGCGACTTAACAAGCGGGTGGCAGGTGTATCAAACCAGTGGTCTTACCGCTCGGCGTTTTGACGTAAAATGGCTTCGATCAACAATACACACTAGATTTCGGGTCAGCGCAAATAATACGTCTGGGTGCTTAGGGTCTCATTTGAAAAGTGAGCCACTCTTTTATTTAGTTCCCTCGAACCACAGCCAAAAAAGTTGCAAAAATAATGGCCGGAAAAACAATTTAACGGCCGGAGTGTCTTACTTTCTGTGAGTACACGTAGAATCAGTTATATTTTAAGCTTTTAAACAAAAAAATATCAAATTTTGAAAAAAATTACTGATTTGAAGTCACCGCTACAAATGTTAGGCCAACGTTGGCGCAAATTTTGTGAAACAGAACAGCAGAAACATGGAGTAGATTTGTTTTGTAGTAATAATTTATTTATCCGGGGGGCGATTTTTTTTTTATGTCGTGGGGGGGTGGTTGGACTTATAAATTTCGATTTTGTAACTAATCCCGGTAGAGTATTCGCCGCCATCTTGTTTTAAGTTCATTTTTTTTTAGTTTTTCTGAAATAACTCGTTAATTTTCAACTCTAGAGCAAAAATGACAGTAAGTTTGATCATTATTATTTAATATATACGCTAGGATCTATATTTGCAGTTATACTATCAAGTTTATCAAAAAAATCGTAATGAAAACAAGTATGTATACTATCAAACCTAGATAGCCCAAAACATAAATAATTTTAAGTAAACTTTTACGTGCATATTACAAATTATTTAAGTGTTCAACACGACTCCATTCCATCTGTAGTTCTTCTAAAAGAAACGAAACGAAAGGAAGGTAAACACGGGAATAAAATACTTTATTTGTAGGTCGTTAAGGTTGATTTCACACTAAATGTTGTCTTTTCGTTTCTAAGTGACAGTAGTAATCTATATATATAAAAGAAAGTCGTGTTAGTTACACTATTTATAACTCAAGAACGGCTGAACTGAGTTGGCTGAAAATTGGTGGGGAAGTAGTTTAGAACCAGGAGACGGGTATAGGATACTTTTATCCCGTATTTCCTACGGGAACGGGTGTGCTGTGCTGTGGGTGAAACCGCGGGGCACAGCTAGTTTTAAATATTTGAAGATTTGCTAGGTGTCATGGTTGTAATTAGGTTGAACTTCGAACTGTTTTAAAACTTTTTGGTCAGTTCGGTAGTAAACAAAATAAGCTGTCACACGTAATTCACGAGGACATTTTTTAGCTTTGATTTTGTACGTGACCCGAAATCTAGTTGTGTATTGTTGATCGAAAATTGTTTGCAACCCCTGATATACGTCTGATCGCTACTAGAGCTCGCGCCTCAGTGTGGCCACCTCCGCCGCCGCCGCCGCGTAAGCCACCGCGTAAGTCACCGCGTAAGCCACCGCGCATTCACTGTGGCCGCACACTAAGGGTTCATCTGAAGTTTATAAGTGGTATACATAAAATCTCATTAATAAATAAGTTGTTGCTAAGGAGTATATTTGATGAAATGGACTTGATAACTGATACAACGTCGGCTTACTTAGGGCTCCCACACAAAACTGCGATGCGATGCGATGCGAACTGAAATAGTTATATCTATCGCCATTACTACAGTACAAAGAAAAGAGATGAATAATATTAAATGGAATTCGCATCGCATCGCAGTTTCGTGTGGGAGCCCTTATACTAAGGGTGCTTTCAAATTATGCGTTTCGTGTAGGACCGCTGCGGTGCCGAAGCGTACTAAAATTATTTCGCGGTACCGACGCCGCACTGTTGCCGCACTGCTCGATTTGTATGAAAACACACGATCGTACGTTCACAATACGACAAACGCACGGCTTCGGCACCGCAGCGGTCCGACACGAAACGCATTATTTGAAAGCACCCTTATAGCGTTGTAAAGTATGATTAGACATTCTTCTTGCACGCTTGTTCACACATCCGTTTGTCAAATTCAAATTTATAAACCAAAGGCTTGATTGTGCGCGAGTGTCGTTTTAAATTGTAAAGGATTCAGGAGTAATTAGCCCGTTGAAAACACGGGAAACAACTGAGGTTGCATATCCTTTCATATGTCAAAATATGTTTTGGTAATCGCGTAGCTTCTTTTGTTTTTCGAAGTCGCTTACAAAAGTCGTTTGTCGGTTAGAAAAAGAGCCATGTTACAGTATAATATAAAATTGATAGATAATTACTTTAATGTACACTACATAACATAAAAACAGCATAATTATTATTAGCCTATACACAATTGGGCAAAGGCCTTTCATCTCATCTATACTAATATTATAAAGCTGAAGAGTTTGTTTTGTTTGTTTGTTTGTTTGTTTGTTTGTTTGTTTAAACGCGCTAATCTCAGGAACTACTGGTCCGATTTGAAAAATTCTTTTTGTAATGTATAGCCACATTCAACGGGAAGGTTATAGGCTATTTTTCATCCTGGAATTCCTACGGGAACGGGCACAACGCGGGTAAAACCGCGGGGCGCCGCTAGTTGAAGATATACAGTGAGGAGGATTAGGCGTAATCACCACGCTTGCCTAAAGCGGGTTGGTGATTTCAAACCCGAGCCATGTTTGAACAGTAAGAAACATGTTTTCACTTGAACCGGGAATTGTACACGGGACTCTTGTCTTAGCTGGTTATTGCAAATACCGAGGCGACATTCATAACACATTAAAATCACAACAAACCCTCCATATCTTCGTATATCCATACTGACGATGTTGTTATCACCCGGGCTTATGTTACCCTGTTATAATTACAATAGGATTAACATTGATAACAAACGAAGATCGAACGCAATCAATCTCTTGAAACGCATTGATAACGGCTATCAGTAGAGTGCTGATATTGTAAATGGTTTGATTAATTGTACTCAAAGTTTATCTAGCATAAATAATACTAAAAATAGACTTTAATTGTCCATTAAAGAATTTTGTTCGTCAATAAACAGTAATTGTTGTTTTTCTATCGAACTTTGCAATTTTTTCAAAAACCAACTTGATATAGAGCAACTACAGGGCCACGCGGGTCAATGAATATGGGATTTACTTTGATAACATTCACCGACAGCCTGTAAGAACGAAACGAAAATCCTCGTAAAACGCGGTCATCATTGACCGACGCGGCCCGAACGGAAATTCTTGATGTCAACCAGCAATGACCGACGCGGCCTGAACAGGAAAATGCATTTTTTCTCTAGACATAGAACGTGTTAAATTTTAAAATTATTTAATTTTACAAGTTATTTAATGTTAGTCCCACTGCTGGGCAAAGGTCTCACAAAATTCTTACAATCAAAACCAATTTTTTACTATTCTCCACTCTTTGTCGAAATTTTCCAGTTCTTTCCTACATCATGTTGGAATCTTTTAGCATTTTGGAACTCACACTCTAAGAAGATCCTTGCCCATCTAATTATATTAATAAAGAAAATAAAACCAGAAAGGGCACGGCAGTGTTTGCTTCGCGCTCGACTTGGAATAAACATCACCTATACTAATAAAATAAAGCTGAAGAATTCGTTTGTTTGAACGCACTAATTTCAGAAACTACCAATCTGATTCGAATAATTATTTTTGTAATGGATAGCCACATTCAACGGGTAGATTATAAGCTATTTTTCAACCGAAATTCTAACGGGAACGGGCACTACGCGGGTAAAATCGCGGGGCGCTGCTAGTTTAATATATGCGAGTGTATCTAAATGTACTTTACCCTAATAATTCAGTATGATGTATCATGATTTTCATATCATTCCACATCTCATATTACATGCACGAGTTCTACTTACTATATATTATGTACAGATGGAGCCTAAACAAATAATAAAATAATATAATGTACGATCGTATGATGAGCCGAACCTTGTTACCGAAAGTAATTGAATTTCCTAATGAATATGTAAAGTGTGGGGTGTTTTTTGGTAATACTTATAGGGTAAATGAGGGTTTTACCTTAGTCTTGGTAAAATATGGGCAGTATTTTAAATAATAAGTAGGTCAAAATATACAGGTGATGAGGTAAAAATAACTTCCTGTTTTTAAAGGCTCGTTGGGTTAGGTTATTATAATAAAAATGTAATGTGGGGTGATGAGTTTTATATCCTAATTCTTCATCAAACTGCAATAAACCACACACACACACACATATATTCGACAGATGTGAATCCAGCAACACTACTTTCTACTTTCTCACTACTTTCTCAATGCAAACCAGAAAGTTGTTCTATAGAATTTGTTGGGAATAACGTTAGAGAAGACTTTGCTATAGTGATACGTTGCCTATTGGTTGTGTTTCAAGGTTTCAAGGTGGTTTCAGATCTATTGTTAGATCTTTTGTCTAGGTTTTATACTTAACAATATCTATCTATCTAGCTGATCATCTGAATATATAATCATAAAAATATGTTTTCTTCTTATGCCAATAAACTCAGATCAAATAGAAAACTAAAATTTATCAAACAGGATATTAGTAAAGTTTGAAATACAAAGAGAAATTGACAAAACAAGTCAGATTATAACTATGAAGAAACTAATTATATCAGAGAGAAAACTAATTACAGAATACCTAGAAAAGTTAAGGAGGCTACATATACTAGGTATAGGTTTGAAGACTTTTGCTAAATAAAGACTCGTCACTGTAATTAATGCCTCAAAAGCTTTCAGATGTATTAATTAGAAGATAATTAGAAGGCCAGAATGTTCCCTGATCAGATTAAACGCTTAATTACTCATAGCTTAGCGTCGGGATGCGAATACTTCAACTGAAAGGTCTCAGGGACTTTGTCGTATCAAAGCGATTGATTGTCGTCAATTAGGTCAAAGTTATTATGCAAGCATTCTTACTTGGACAAAGTTCTTAGTTTTGATGCCGTTAATGATTCGTGCGTCCTTTGTTTTTATCTGGCGCTGTCATTTGAAGCATGAGTGTGCTTCTAGTGTTATTATAGTTATAAGAACAATATTATGTAATTTTCATATTTAGTTGTTTGAATCTTTTAGATTCAAGTTCGGCAACTGTTTACAGTGCCGAACTTTTAGTCTTCACACTAATCTGTGCTCCGACTGCAATAATTCAATAGAGTATCAGCTGCATTTGATCGCCGAATGCGGCCAATTATCGTATTATGTTGCAGTCACTGCATGTTGCATGCTGCGAACGACATGTACAAGTATGTTGGTACCTTATTGTGATTATGCTATAAGTTTTGTAACAACACAAATCAATTTAATAAAACTTTTCATAAACACAGAAAATCTTTTAAAATTCATCATGATGTTACCAAAAAATGTTGGAATAAACTTTCCAAAAGTTCTTCTTTGATTACAAAGACATACAAATCGAACACAAAACTCCTTTTATTCTGAAGTATCGTGCCAACTTCTGATGTAGAATTATGAGAAAAGTATCTTTAGCTCTATTTTCAAAAGGCAGTGTCTTGAATACGAAAATATAGACAATGCGAAAGTGTCTATTGTTCCAAAACTTGAGAAATATTTGTACTAAAATGTGTTACAAAGTACTCTGTCATGAACCCTTCTCAAACCTTTGTTAAATATATTTTAAAGTTGAATTCAACACTTGTTCTTTCTAGGCCTCAAAGCTATCAAAGCTGGGCAGCTACTGCGTTAGAATCATAGCGTATGAATTTGTATTGTTACGAATTTATATTCAAGTGCGCCTGTTGGATGTTCCATTCTGTTACGGAGTATTTTGACGTATGTATCAGTAAGCACTCCACGCTTCGAATAGTGGATTCAAAGCTTTAAATATCTAGACAGATTTAACTCAGTGCAATTAATGGGCATAATTGTAAGTGATTTTTAAAAATGGAAACTTTAGGGCTGAGACTGCGTTAAGAGAGCGCATGCGACGGTTTATTTTTGTATGAAACCGCACGCGACGGGCGCACGCGTCGGTTCACTTTTGTATGAAACCGCGCAGTTTTCATGAGAAAATATATTCCATTTGAATAGTCAACAATAATTATAATATTGTCCGTGGATATACTCTTTTTATAGAAATGAATATTAAGTTACAATTAGTCTATTCTTTAAAAAAATTGGGAAGCTATGTTATCTATATTACTTTATATAAAGTAAAGTAAAGTATTAGCCCGTAATAACCTATTTTCTATTTTCCTATGAAGAGATAAAACATGTGATTTCGTTTGTTTGTATGTTACGGCTAGTTTTCGGCACTATTCATCCGATTTCAATAATTATTTTTGCAATGAATAGCCACTTTCAAGGGAAAGGCTATATACGCTATCGAGCACATTGCAAAAGTTATAAGTGTCTTTATAAAGTGCGAGCCTTGAACTGAGATAGGTATTTCTTAGAAAGGTGTCACGCCAGGTCAAATCGCGTCCCACATTAGGATAGTATTGGAGTATTTCGCAGACTATGATTTATTGTATAAAGTGTGGTACTGTCGGAGCAAAAAAATGTTACAAACTATAAGGCATGGGTGTGAAATATTTTTTTTGTTACAGTTATGTTTAGCGTTTAGGCACTTTTAAGTAATATTTTATTCTTGATAAAGCGTCCTTTAAAGTACGAATACTATCTACCATATATACGGATTGGTATGAGCTATGTTAAAAATATATTACGATCAAACGTGTTTTCGATGCTACACTTTAGACAAAAGTAAGAGAGCAATATGGTCAATTTTCATTGTTTAAAAGTCAAGACATCTTATATAAGTCTATGAATCTTGTTCATAACTTCACAGTGCGTTATTTTACGAGTTAACTAGCTGTGCCCCGTGGTTTCACCCTCAGCGCACCCGTTCCCGTAGGAAATACGGGATAAATAGTATTCTATATCAGTCTCCTGATTCTAAGCTATCTCCCAACCAATTTTTAGCCAAAACGGTTCAGCCGTTCTCGAGTTATAAATAGTGTAACAAACGCGACTTTCTTTTATATATATAGAAGAAGAAGATTAGAGCATGTACCTGATACAGTACTGTGTTACTAGTTACTTTTCTGTGTATGTAAATCTGTTGATGTCTCTTAATAAATAAAACAATCCCTTTACCTTCCTAAGCTGCCTTTCACACTATGTCAGACTATTAAAACTGTCAGTTCAACTTAATGCAAATGAGCTCGATCATAAAAACAAAGATCGTAAAATAAAACTGTAAGCATATTTTCCCTTCACAGTACTTCGCACACACAAGGTAAACCAGATAATGGCTTCAAAGTTCAGACGCGCGGTGATAAATTGCTTGAAAAAAATACAAATATCAATTTTCTAAGATCGAGTGATCGATATATTCGGGATTTTGTTTTGATTTTATTAAGTTCCTTTATTGAAAGCAATACATAATGGATATTTGTGGCTTTTATTGCCTTTTTAATAAACGCTCTCTGTCTCTTTTGCTCTTCGGAAAATTGCGTATGTCAGAAAGTGACAAACCATTTGATAGCTAAAATGTTCTTAATACACGTTTTTTATTATGACCCCTAATGATGACTATCGTGGTCATTAGTTTTGAGTCAAAGTTTGCATTTAAAGAGTTTTATTATGACAGCAATTCTGAGTTTAACGCCTTTGCATATTATGGTGTAAGATTGTTAACCGACTCCTAAATAGTGATGATTTTCCAAAGAGAGAGAGAGAGAGAGAGTTGAGAGAGAAATTTTCCAGATTTTAAATTTTGTCTGTGGTTGTGTTACCCATCTTAATTGAAGTCCATTGACCAAAACAAGTACCTTGTTACAGGCTTTACCTTATTTTATATCTATTTCATCCCACTGTTGGGCAAAAGACTAACTCAGCCCCTTCCAAAATCCCTTGTCTTTTCTTGGTAGTAAAAAAATAAAGTATTAGCCTGTAATGTCCCACTTGTTGGGCAAAGTCCTCTCGTCTCACTGAAGATATCAGTACAGTGGGGAGGTTTCAGGCGTAATCACCACGCTTGCCTAATGCGGGTTGGTGATCTCAGACCCGAGCCATGTTTGAAAAGTAGGAAACATGTTTTCGCTCGACCTGGGAATTGAACCCGGGACCTCAGTCTTGGCAGACGACTGCACATACCACTAGACCACCGAGGCTTTTCTTGGTAATTCTTGGAAATATTTACATTTGTTCGAGGGAGGAGGAGGGGGGAGGCCTTTGCCCAGCAGTGGGACATTACGGGCTAACACCAACAGTAACATTTGTTCGAATGCTTAAAGTTAACTTAATAGTTATAAAATATTGAACCTGAAATATACAATCCTGAGCTTCTTGTAAGTGATTCATATTAAAGTACCAAAGACGTTCATAATTCATGTTATGAATAATTCACAAAATGGACGATCCAACATTAACATAGATAATGCTGTGATGTCTGACTGTCAGATCTATTTTACGATTATATTACACGTGTCTTTCTTTTACTAAAGAGCAAGACACAGTGCGGATGCGGGCCGGTTGCGGGCTGCGTAACGTTGTATTTGTGTGAAAGGTGTCACACTGGCCTGTTACAGGCCCGCAGCCGTCATAGACATATCCATTTTTAGCTTCGTTACCTAAGAAAATGTATCGGAATTTGTGATGACTATCCTATGATGTGACTATACATTTTGATAGTATCAAAGCAAAGCGAATGCGAACAGATTGCTATCTATTGGAGATATACAGTGATGTGGACTTGGCCTAAGAAATTATTTGATATTATGCTTGTGTCTGATCTGACAGCTATGTTATCCCGTGATCAGTTATCCCGTGACCACGAGCGGTGTAATTCGCTCGAAACGTCGGGTACGTATTTTAGTAAAATACGTTAAATTATCTAACGCGATACAGACCCGTTTCATTTAGTATAATGAGCTATATTAAAGAAGGTATAAAACTGTAACTATCATGTTAAGTAAAGTTAAGTAGTAGGTACTAATAATTATATAATAATAATAAATAATCTTTATTTACACAAAAGAGTAGGTACAAAAAGTGCTTTAACATTAACATCAATTCAATTTGATTTAAGTATGATTAATATTTTGAATGGCGCTTGATAGTAACAGATGCCTAGATTTTTGGAAAAATATGGAAAATTACAGATTTTAGACATTTGTAGGAAGTAGTACTGAGAACTCCAACAGTTATTAAATTAGCAAATAATATTACTTTGTAAAATAAAGAGTATAAAATTGATCTTGTTGTTTTAATCTCCCCATCTAAAGACTTGTGACTTCTGATACTTACCAACCATAACCATAATTTATCCGTTAGTTAGACATTAACCGGATACCGGATCCAAGCTGCACAACACTTGGCGAAACGCCGGACACGCCGGATCCCTTTTAATCCGCTATTTTTTATTTGCAATGGTAACTTTTGGTGCAATAAGTAACGGTTGTAATCCGGAACGCCATTTATCGATAATCTTCGGTTCATTGGTTTCATCGATATTTAAGGGACTTTAGTTTCACATCACTAGTTTTCGATATTGCTAGAGATTTGGCTCTTTATTATGGTTATTGTTTTTTATGAGCCATTGCCGTAACTGAAGAGGTTTTTAAGTAACGCCGATAGAGGGCGTTTTTTCTCTCGGTGATTTTACTAATTACTGCTTAATCGATGGCAAGGCAAGCACGGTGATTATGCCTAATTGTCCTCACTGTACTGATGCCTTCAGTGAGATGAGAGGCCTTTACCGAGCAGTGGGACATTACAGGCTAATACTTAACTTTACTTCTCTACTTAACCCTCACGGTTACCGATAAAGTATGTAAACTACACGAACTTTACCGATAAAGCACCCGTTCCTGAGAGAAAGTCGGGATTAAAAATAGCTTATACTCGTTGTCTATAAGCTTCACCTTGGCTGACGCTCAAATTCATCACAATTGATTTAGTACTTTAGTTGTGAAATGGCGATTTTCTGGAAAACTTATTTCTCTTAAACTGATACCTGAAGAGTATTAAAAACAATAAAGTTAAGCCGTCGGTCCCGGTTACTTTCTACGGATAGTAGTCGTTACATGAGCCATGTCAGAGGCCTTTGGCGGCTCAATAACTCTGACACCAGGATTGGTCAGTTTGACCATCCACTCGATAAGAAGAAGATTAAAAACAATATGCCTTATCCCTTACATTCCAAAATGGTGACACTTTTTTGATATATAAACTATCGATAAACTATTAGTTACTGATTTAAGTTTAAGCGAACACACTATACTCGTAAAAGCGAATTGTATCCGTGAAAGTAGTTTCAATTCAAAAATACTTAGATATTGTCAATTCACAGCACTCACTCAATCTAAACAATAGCCTAGTCTTATCAATATCTAGAGAGCATCGTCGCGGGAAATACAGGTATATAATATTAATTGTAGACCGATACTGTTGTCCAAACAAGATAAATATTGGACGATTCAACGAAAACATTCGAACAATATCAATAAATTGAATAGAACTACAAATATTAATAGAAAACTGTGTTTGACAATAACAAAACGTGTTTACTTTTATATTACTTGAATTTCTATAGCGCTCGTGGCGTAGTTTGACTAAGCGATGTTAGATCATTACGATTGTTAAGCAACTTGCAGCTCCACCCCTACTTGGATGGGTGGCCGATAGTGGCATTTCTATATGAGCGCTACTGTGTTTTGGACGTTTAATTGTCGGTCCCGGTTGTTTTAATCGTTAGACCATGTCGGAGGCCTCTAGGCGGTCTAAAAACTCCGACACTAGAGTTGGCCACTAATCTACTAGAACTTACTTTTTACTTGAATTTCTGTTTATTAGAGACTAGCAGCGCCCCGCGGTTTTACCCGCGTTGTACCCGTTCCCGTAGGAATTTTGGGATGAAAAATAGCCTATAACCTTCCCGTTGAATGTGGCTATCTATTACAAAAAGAATTATTCAAATCGGTTCAGTAGTTTCTGAGATTAGCGCGTTTAAACAAACAAACAAACAAACAAACAAACAAACAAACAAACAAACAAACAAACAAACAAACAAAACAAACTCTTCAGCTTTATAATATTAGTATAGACTATTCAAGTGTGCGGTAAAGATGAAATTTGATAATGTACTATGGTTCTAACTAGTGAGTAGGGACTAGGCATTGTAACTAGTATAGGACTGTTTCACTTTAACTGTAGATTCGCTTTGGTTTTTTCCACTTTTTATTCATGAAGTTTTGAATGTATACAAAGGTACGACAAGCAGGGAAAGTGTTTTTAATATTTAATAATTGTGTTTTAACCTTGGATATTTCATATAGCTGACTCGTTGAACGATGTTCTGTCATATATTTTTATTTTAAATTAAGTGGTGGACCACCCTTAACCTTCAGGGGTATGAAAAAATTATGTTGACCGATTCTCAGACCTACCCGATATGCACACCATGAAAATAGGTCCAGCCGGAGGAGTTTGACAACACTGCGACACAAGAATTTTCTATATTCGGTTTTTTGGGACAATATAGGCTACTTTCCATTATCTTTACTTTTTATCCCAAATTTACCGCTGTAACGGGTGCCGCCTGTTCAAGACTGCCGCTTACTCCATAAAATTTATATAAATAAATTCAACTATAGATACATCTAATTGCATAATTAAATATTGTAAGTTTAAATTGTTCTAAAAGTCAAGTTTGTCCAAAATCAACTCCACGCTTCGGTACTTGTTCTTGAATCCTTGTAATTATTTTTGCTTCGATAAGTTTTAATTAGTTAATCCAAAATTCGGAATATTACGACACAAGAATTGTGTTTCTTGAAAGTAATTTTAAAATAATTTCTAAATTTAAAGGAAATTAATTAATTTAAATAGAAGTTCTGTACTGTGTTTTAAAAGTGATATGATCGTACTGTTGAAACTACGATATATAATAGATATACTTAGCTTTTATTTATATTTTTATCTGATGTTTCGGCCCCTTTACAGTAACCGTGGTCGCAGAAGACTGAGGTGTTATGCATCAATACAAGCAAAAGTTTCTTCTTAAGTAGTGTTCGCTTAAACTAAAGAAACCAGTATGAACGTACTGTTAAATGATTCTATGCTTGTCATTCCATATTAAGTTTCCGACTTTTCTATTAGTTAAATTGTGCCTTGGTGTCGTATTTACATGCCAAGTTTATCGATCATTTTTGTCAGATTTCTATCAATTGATTAGAACTCTACCGTGTTTTGTGGTACCCTGCAAAATTCTACGAAGCCACATACAAGCACACACACACACATATTATAACATCCCTATTTTTCCGTCAGTTAAAAAATACACCAAACGGAATATATAACAAGCCCGTTGAGATATTGTGTACACAATTGGTCTGAATACTTTCTTTAGTACTCGTGTACGAACATACGAAAATATTCCCTATGTGTTCTAGATTAACTTCTAGAGGGAGAAAGTCGTCTAGTTTCGTTTTGTAGAGCGTTATCTCTGTCACACGCTATTGATGTGAAGCATGACCTACTGGTACAATAAATAAAAATAAATCTACCTGAATAAATTGACGACACACGGTTAATTAGACTTGAACTAAGATCTTAGCTTGTGGACTATGGAATTTCATTAACTGATACTAATAAATATGAACATATAATTGACACACAGACGACAACTGTCTGTACATATTACTGTTGACTTCGGGTAGGAATCGAACCCGCAACCCCCGACACAGTAAGCGCTTTCACATGCCACTGTGCTTGACATTGACAAACTAGCAATGAACTTCACATCAAATAGCGGGCGACTCACATAAAACTCGCTCTATATACATAAAAACTAAAAGTACAAAACTGAAACTACATACTTGTATATGTAATACTAGCAGCGCCCGCGGTTTTACCCGCGTTGTTCCCGTTCTCATGGGAATTTTGGGATGAAAAATAGTTTATAACCTTCCCATTGAATGTGGCTATCTATTATAAAAATAATTATTCAAATTGGACGATTAATTCCCGAGATTAGCTTGAGCATATAAACAAACAAACTTAAAAAATTTACCTCTTTATAATATTAGTAAAGATATGTGATATTAAGGAGCCGACAAGCATGTATTTCACCTTTACACATCAATCGCCTTATTAATAAACGCGGTGTAACTAAAACTCTGTTATAATGTGTTTTGTTTCTTTTACTCTTCGGAAAAATGCGTATGTCAGAAAGTGACAAACTATTTGATAGCTAAAATGTTATAAAAACATGGCCCTAAGCGTATTCATTAAAACAAAATGTATTTATATGAAAACGTATGAAAAATTTGACTTTTTCACACAATTCAACATTCTTTCTGGGCTTTTATATTCAAGTGATATATTATACGGTTTTACACCGAGACGTCTGAGACAGGTTAATCAGAAATATTTTCGTACATGTATTATTTTTATGCAAATGTTTTATCATTATAATGGAATATTATATTTTTTCTTGGACCTAATGCGTTTATGAAATATGTTACGGCTTCTATTCCTTTTTGTGGCACGTGGCTGCGGGGATTAGAATATATTACGATAGTTTGTCATTTGGTAAGATAATGTCATGGTTTATACAATCCCACTGTTGGACAAAGAAATTTTCCAAGATTATTTCCACCCAATATACAAGTTCGTATTCTATTTGTTTACTATCAAAATGTTTAAGAGTGTCTTTCCATAGAAGCGAAGTAATGTTTAAAAAGTTGGAAACATGTTTTCGCTCGACTTGGGAATTGAACCCGAGAACTTGGGCTTGGCAGGCGAGTGCACATACCACTAGACCACCGAGGCGTCTTCTGTGAAGATGTAATGTAAATAGCTTTGCGACTATCTCTTGTTACTCCAAAGAAGTGTAGCGGTGCAGAGCTCAAATGACCAATCACAACGAATTATGAAGATATTTTGACAATTTCATATACGATTTCAGTGTGCTATGATTGGTCAATTGGGCCATCGCCTTTGCTCAGCTGTGGAGCATTACAGGTTAATACTTTATACTTTCACAGAAGATAAGCAAATAAGGTCGGACGCGAGAGATGGCGCGGTTAGGATCCCGAGCGAGCCGGAACGACAGCGGGACGAGTGCGGGACTGGCACGGAACAGGTCCGAGACAGACAAGTGGGGGACAGAAGCATGACTAAGAAATACAAAGGAATACATCGCCAACTGAGTCGAATCCGTCTCGCGCACGGTCTCTATGTAAAAAGGGCTTAAATAATTCTCCAATTTGAAGCTTACACATCTGTTAAAAGTAAACGTTTAAAACATCAAAAAGAAAGAATTACCAACAAAAATGAAGTTGTTATTTAACAAATCGCTTCAAAATTGTTTCGGATGAGTTTTTAAGAGTTCGCTATAAAAGTTATGATTATGTTATTTTTATGTTGGCAGTGAGAGTCAAGGCGAGACCGAGAGTGATGGCTGTTATTACGACACTCAGCTGTATCGCGTTATTATAACTTAATAAGGATATTATTCATTCTTTATTGCCAACAATTTCATAGTCTATAAGCACCACAAATTATACCACTATAAGGCGGGTGGGATAAGCGAATTAGAAAAGTGACAGTAAGCACTTTTCTCTTCCGTCGGGGTTAGCATCACATGGATACCATCTGATACGATTGAATCTATCTATATAAATAAAAATGAATCGCCGGAATGTACGTACAGAACGATTGCACCAAATTGGATGATTGTATTTTTATTTGTTCTTTATTGTCAGGACAAGGGTTTTACATAAGAAAATTGCGCGGGTGCGCTGCGGGTGAAACCGCGGGGCACAGCTAGTTTCAAATAAATCGAAATTGGAATTATGTTTAGTAATAACTAACATTATTACAGCTGTTACAGCTCTGCCTTTAGTCGACTTAATAGATTATTTATATCTTAGTGTAGGGCCACATCTGCGGAACGTACGGCGCCGAACCTTCCGCTCTATGACACATCAGTCGAAATTACGCCGCGTACTGATGTGTCATAGATAACTTGAAATACACTACGAGCGTATTTAGCGGAAGGTTCGGCGCCGTACGTTCCGCAGATGTGGCCCTACACTTAAGTAGTATATATCAATTTAAGTTAGATAGTCACTGCAGTTATTTTACTAAAGTTTTTATTGCTCTAATAGCTGCCAGTTTTGTAATATTTTGATAACGACATCACTTTTGGTCAAACGCTTTTATCCATTTATCGGACTCCCGTTCTAGCCTAGAAACAATTCCACCAAAAAATATTTCAATTTTACCGAACACCAGCAGTACTATTCAATAAATAGTAATTTCGAATAGGTTAGTGGCCAACCCGGAGTTTTTAGACCGTCCAAAGGCCTCCACATGGTCTATCGATTGAAACAACCGGGGCCGACAATTTAACGTGCCCTCCGAAGCACGGTAGCGCTCAGATAGAAATGCCACTATCGGCCACCCATTCAAGTAGGGGCCGAGATACACATTGCTTAATAATCGCAATCAGCTAAGATCGCTTACAAAGTATGCCACGAGTGCTACTATTAAATTATTTCAATGGAATGCTACAGTTACTGAACACCACCAGTACTAATTTATTTATTTGCAAAACCTTATCGCATACAGCGTGACATGTACCCTAACAACAGCGCAGATAGCCGGATACAAATGCAAACACTGGCATAGATAAGGCACATCAAATAATGCAAAATAGAAGCTCATATTCATTCGGCATGGGTCAGTTTACATGCGTGAAATCATTCATGTAGTCTAGTTTCAGTTATCCTAATGTCTCATTTGTCCTAATGTTTTATTAGTCATCATGACCTAGTTGTCTCAATCGTCCTGTCTTATTTGTCCTAATGTCGTATTTGTCATCATGTTTTAGTTGTCTCAATTGTCCTAATGTTTTAGTTGTCTCATTTGTCCTAATGTCATATTTGTCATCATGTCTTAGTTGTCGCATTTGTCCTAATGTCTTAATTGTCCTCATGTCGTCTTTGTCCTAATGTCTTATTGGTCATCATGACCTAGTTGTCTCATTTGTCCTACTGTCGTATTTGTCATTATATCTTAGCTGTCTCAAATGTCCTTATGTTTTTCTATCTACATGGTTATATCTCATATTCATTTGTCTGCATATCTAATCTGTTCCTATCTTATTTAATAAGAGTATAATTATATTGGGTTACGTCTATACGTAAATTAACTAATAAAATAAAAATTCTGAAAAAAACTTACGCTTAACCGGCTGGGCCGATTTTTACCAAACATAGCTTTGAAAGGATAGCGAGCATGGCAAGGAAACTGGCTTTTAAATTGAAATACCCGCATCTGAATCGGTCTATCCGTTTAAGAGTTAAGTACGGTGGCACATACACCCCACACAGCATCAACATAAAGTTAATAACACCCCTTTTTTGCGTCAGGGGCTAAAACATTTTCACTGCGACAAGCAAGGCAATGCTAGACAGTCTATAACAAAATGAAAAGTCTCCAAACTTGAATATTTATCTCACTAACCAAAACAATGGTTATTATCAACGTAAATCCTTCCTATATTGTCGATCCTGGATCTTTTCATTTAATTCATTCAATTTGCCAACAATTACATCCGAGCTCCCCGAACATAACTCAATTATTTAAAATGAAAACCTTGAACAAACCTATTCATGTCCTCGAAGCGTCTATTTCTCGTAACACTCTGATAATTATTGTGAGTGCTTCCCCGCGGATATTCGCTAAAATAATTGTCTTTTTTATATTTTGTTTGGATGTGGAACTAAGTAGAGTATTCCTATGTTAATGCGTTTGTGCGCTTTGTGTTGTTTTTAGGCTCTTTTTAATCGTGTCCGCATCAAAGAATATTTAGTTTATTCTTATTCACGCCGCTACAGAACCCTGTTTTGCATAAAGATAGTTTATGGGCCTGCGACTGACACGGGCTAATTTTTTATCCCATAAAACGAGATTTTGTGCGAAATAGAACGTGAAATAATGGCAGAAAATATACCACGAGTCCTAAGTCCGAATATGGAACTAGGCAGTACAAATGTTGGATTACTGGCCTAAACAAACTAACGTTCAACTCAAATAAAGCTTGTAAATTACTCTTTGCTTTCCTGTATCAAGGTTTATTTTACAAGTAAAATGTACAATTGTAGTACGGATTTGGTATAAATAGAACACCAGACGCAAACTGCCGAGGGCGATAAGAGTATGGAACAAATCAGAAAATATTTCAATAGTGGAGCGGTGCAAGTTATCTCGCAGGAAGGGTGCGGTCACACGAAGCGACTCTTGGAGTACTATCATGGCGTGGCAACTTGTGGCGAAGAGCGAGTTGCTTGGTTTATACATGACATAGTAAAGTTGAAGTTCTTTTGTTTCTTTTTTTGCTTAACGCTCTATTATCAAGAACATACAGTGAGACATGGCATAACCATACAGCCAGACATGAAAAATAGTTTATTAAAAATATGCCGCATACATGAGGAAGGTTCTAGGTTCCTTTTGATTCCGAAGTACTGAGGCTTGGGAATAAGACCGAGGCCTAGTTCGTATTAAAGAAGGTTCGGTTGAAAAGACAGACGTTATCACTTCTTTGAATTATGGCATTATTCATATCACGTACACAACAATTACAATCTGACATGTAAGTAGTACAGCGAGACGCCTTTGCTGTGTTTCTTAAAGTAGAGTCTGTAAGGTGCTCTTAAAAATAGTTTAACATTGCTTAATCTATCTAATCTTATATATAAAATTCTCGTGTCACAGTGTTCGTTCGCGTACTCCTCCGAAACGGCTCGACCGATTCTCATGAAATTTTGTGAGCATATTGAGTAGGTCTGAGAATCGGCCAACGTCTATTTTTCATCCCGAAATTCCCGCGGGAACGGGTACAACGCGGGTGAAACCGCGGGGCGCAGCTAGTATTATTATATTAACATTTGAGAACCGCCTTATTAATAAATGCTCTTTAACTAATACACTGTTATACAGTGTTTGTCTCTTTTGCTCCTCGAAAAATTGCGTATGTCAGACAGTGAGAAACTATTTGATAGTTAAAATCGCAAGGTGGTCAACTGGGCCCGCAGAGCACTGAGCCCACGGACTAAGTTGATCTTTCTTTTCTCTTTACGGGCGACTCGACCCAAGAGTCAACCCAGCCCGCTTACTTACAGCCTAAGAGTCAATTCAGCCCGCGGGCGTAGGTACTATTCGGTAGGTTAGGGTTTTTTTTTTATCGACTGAACCTGTGGGCTGAGCAGGCCCTTATCGGTAAATAGTAGTCGTGTGATTAGTGTGGGTCGAGTCACCTATGAAAAAAAAGGAGTGGGTAACTGAACCTGCGGGCTCAGTGCTCTGCGGGCCCAGTTGACCACCAAGCGGTTAAAATGTTCTTTATACGCGTTTACAGAGAGAATAGGCGGGGTGTTCTATTCCAAATAAATTGCCCCTACCAAACTCGATACAATATTTGAAAACGTTGCAACTAAAATTTCTCCGTGTATTCGCACCTTAACCGGAGGCTATGAATAACGCGATTTACATACACTATTCCTAACTCTTTGAATCAGTGTTGGTTTGGTTTCCAACAGAGTTTCTCTGTGCCAACCTCTGTGGCCTAAATATATTGTTCAGAATTTCATAGTTTTGTTTAGATTTTCAATTGATACTTTTGAATCATTGTATGGAAAGTATTATTGTCGTCGACATTAGTCGTTTATTATATACTAGCATCGCCCCGCGGTTTTACCCGCGTTGTGCCCGTTCCAGTGGGAATTTCGGGATTTTTTTTACATAAAAACCTTCCTCTTTCTACCTATTACAAAAAACCGCATCAAAATCCGTTGCGTAATTTTAAAGATTTAAGCATACAGACAAACAGACAAAAATAGCGACTTTGTTTTATACTATGTAGTGATGTAGTGAAGTAACGCGATGTGTCATGTTTTGATCTCTGGAGAGAGATAGTCCGCTTATTTCAGTTTTGTAGGGCGGTGGCTGTAGGTTTGCACTACTACATTAGTACTTCGGGTGAAAGGGTTACCCCCTATTTAGGGGTTTCATTTTGCAAGATCCTTTCTTAGTACTCATTAGCATCATGTACCTACCTCTATACCAAATTGCATGTTTCTAGTAACAGTAGTTTCAGCTGAGTGATGATATATAACAAGTGAGTCAGTCAGTCAGTTACCGTTTATTTAAATAGATGTAAATGTTTTACCTATACATTAGAATGTATTGAACTCATAATTCTACGGCAGGGTGAAATCTAAAACCCCTTTTAATTAAATTAGCCTCAAGTTAAGTGCTCCAATACTCATTACGGCTGCAGTCATTCCGTTTCCAAGCTGCTTAATTATAGCACAGATGGATAAGCAATGCATTATGCAATGAAATGCAAAAATGCTTTTATTTTATTATGCCTTTAGATACTTTTAACTGTTATGTTTTAATATCCTTTTTTATAGTTTGAATGATATTTAAAATCTGTCTATTTTATAATAGTACAATACCATTCATTCGAACGCCTCGGTGGTCTAGTGGTATGTGCCCTCGCCTGCCAAGACTGAGGTCCCGGGTTCAATTCCCAGGTCGAGCGAAACATTTTTCCTACTTTTCAAACATGGCTCGGGTTTGAGATCACCAACCCGCATTAGGCAAGCGTGGTGATTACGCCTGAAACCTCCTCACTGTACTGATATCTTCAGTGAGACGAGAGGCTTTTGCCCAACAGTGGGACATTACAGGCTAATACTTTACTAATACTTACCATTCATTCATTCATTTCCAGTAGGTACTAAAAGGCTTCCGGCATGGTATGACGATTGGAACAACCGGGACCAACTGCTTAACTTGCCCTCCTAAGCACGGTAGCGCTCAGATATAAATGCCACTATCGGCCACCCATCCAAGTAGGGACCGAGCTGCACTATAATAGTGGTGTACATCAGAGACGAACGCTGATGTTGAATAATTTTGACCGCCTAAAAGCCGCCGAAGTGGTCTATTGATTCAAACGATGGGGACCGATAATGAAACGTATCTGAAGATAATAAAGATGCAATAAAGCCGAATAGTTTGTTTTTGATTTAACAGAAAATTGGATGACCTATATCTTATAACGATAATGGAATAATGACACTATCGTTTCGCTTGATGTCATTATTCAACTGAAATCTTAGCAAAAGGGTTCATAATTGTTTTTTATCTACACTAATGTTGTAACATTCTACTTATGTTTCCAATACTTGACTTATAATTACTACTGTTATAGCGCAGACAACTAAAACACTCAATTTAAGCAATTGCACATGATGTTATAATATCCACATCGATATCGTATAATCTCATTATAACATCGCGGCCTGCGCGGCGCGCGCCCTGCGGCCCTGCGCGCGCAGCTGCGCTCTCATTGGTTAGATTTTAATGGCGGCAAGTGCACTGTGACAATACACGTACGCGTGAATTTAATGTTTCGCAATGTGTTTTGTTTTTAAAATTTTGTTTGATTAATTGCATCAGTGAAGATAAAGTAGTGTATGCAACTGCATATAACACGGGTATTAAAACACTCGTTACTATTATGAAACTCGCTGCGCTCGTTTCATAAACTCACACTCGTGTTTTAATACCCTTCATTATATGACAGTTGCATAAACTACTATTATATAATACTTGTGCGATCGAATATTCCTGATATGAACTCAAAAAGTAAGATTCGCTTTGAATTGATACCAGGAACAAAACCGAATAGACTGTAGATGGCAACCAGCAAAGATTCAACTCTGTTGTGGTTTTAAAGATCGTCTAAAAGCCCCCTTATTGCCTCTAACAAATGAAACCTTCAGAACAGCCAATCTATCGAGCATTTGACTTGAAAAGTCTACAGCTAATATTGAAGATTATCCACGATAACCCATACTCGAGTCCATTCATCTTGCACACGAACATGGTGCAGCCATCCAAACACAATATTGTTTGTATTAATAAAAGGAATGATACTTTTATGCTGAATTTTATATCTGGTTGCATTTTAAATAAGCCATTGTGACCACGCTCCTTTGTACAGATTCAATGGAACGTACAAAAGAGTTTTGCTTACCAAACTTTTGATACTTCGCTGATTTTCTTTTTTTGAATTGCTAAGTTTTTGAATTTAGATTCTTTTGTTCGAAAGAATGGAGTTTTGTCTTTTTGAACTTTGAACTTTGATTTCGTTCAGGAATTGAGAAAATTCTTTTTTTAAAGTTTAAATTAGGAAAATTATGTATATTAATTGTCCTTACGTTGGTATATTTGTCTGCCTGTCTTGTATGTGCTTTAGTATCAAAGCGCACTGAAAGTTTGGACTCATCAGAAACCTTTGAAGCTTTTTATATAAATACTTTACATAGGTATTAACTAATAAACTAATTTGGTATTCAGAAAGCCGCTATAAAACATTGACTTAAATTAAACCTCGTGATTCAATCAAATTGAAACTAATACCTTGAACATATCATTTATAAACTAAATACTCTTACTCAACCATAATTCAACATGTAAAAGTTTACTTTTTAAAATCTCTGCGCTTAAACAAAAAACAATTTTTACCAAACATACCTAAGAACCACCACAAACTGGCTTTTAAATGAAGAAAACTGCATCGAAATCGGTCTATCCTTTGAGAAGTACGATGCCACATTCAAAAACTTGCACCCCTCTTTTGCATAGGGGGTTAAAACCTGTCATAAAAAGAACCCCACTACACTCAGCTACTTAATAAAACCCCAAAATAACCTAATTTGGACCCCATACATTCCACAAGGCAGTATATTCATTTCCACACAATTAATTCAGTACGACTCAGCATATATTCAACAAACATGTTTATTACTTCCGTGTCCCCGAACGATAGTAAAATTTCTACAATTTCTACATTTAAACGTGGAACAAGTTCGAAAGATTTGTGACGGTATGGTGCAGAGAAAGTGGTGGCAAATAGCGAAGTTTTTGAAATAAGAATGTGATAGTTATTTAAAAGAAAAATAGCGCTTTGGTGAACTGCAATTTGACGTTCTTTTTTTAAAAACAACCATTGGTTGCTGTAGCAGAAGTTGCATCGTCACTCTCTATGGGTTTTAATTTCGAAGTCCTTAAAAATAACTTTGGCAAGGATACTATAATAAATATTGATTTAAAAAACAGTTAAGACACCATTAACCATAGTAACTTAACTTCATTTAACTGTTAAATCTAACATCTCAAATCTCTGTACATCAAGCAAAATATCTCCATCAAGAACAAACGTCTGATTTCACATCCACAATAACTTAAGTTATTTTAACTAGCTATTAAGTCCTACCACCCAAGGTTCAAATTTCAAAATCATTTCAGTAAAGAACAAACATCCTGAAATACCGTCTAAAACAATAGAAATTAGACGTAAAGCCTTGCAGAATAGCAGAAGACTAATGAGCGCAATAAAATCTAGTAGGCATTGGAATGGAATGCAAAAAAATGCACCGCTCGTTTCTAGGTCATGCGGAGACCTTTCTGTTCGCCCTCTTAAATGAATAACGGGGGTTTTTGTTAGATATTTTTTCATATAACCCGCGATATTGGGTCCCCAGCGGTTAAGCTATCGATTTTGCGGGTTCTACTCTTTTTGTTTGGTTTTTGGCTCGTGTTATAGGATTAGATATACTAGCTTCGCTGTTAGGAATTTACTGGGTGATGGATGATTTGATTGGTTGATTGAGTTTGCATAACGTAACGTATAACTTAACGTTAACGTAAAGTTAAAAGTTAACTCTGGTTGATCAGTGGCTAACCCTGACGGAGTTTTTAGACTGCGTGAAGGCCTCTGACATGGTCCAACTATTTAAACAACCGAGATCAACTAATGTCTGTCGTCTGTTTCAATCGTCAGACCATTTACAAGGTCTTTAGGCGGTCTAAAAACTTCAACACTAGGGTTGGCAACTGACCTACTTGAAATGAATGAATGAATGAATGAACAACTGGGACCTATACAAGTAGTAGTCAAACTCATAAAGATGTTCTTTTAGGATGACGATAATCATCATCATCATAACTCATAATGTATGATAACACTATAATCAGTATGAACACTACACTACATCGAATTCATCGTCTATAAAATAATATTCGAGGACATGTTGTACTAATGTGTTCAGGAGTGTGTAATCTATTAAATTAAACATCTCCAAAGGGTGAGAATCTCCATCTACAAGTTGGATAAGGTATGCCTCTCAAAACTGGAAATCCCTAAAGGGAAATACTAGAATAATCAAAGACAGAAAACCGCATCGAAATCCATCTAGTCGTTGTGGAAGAATACTGAAAAGTGCCTTTGTATAAACTTTCCAATTTTCTCCTCCAAATTCCTTCAATAAGTAAAATATCAAATCGGGTCACTTATTTTAAATCTCTGATGCCATAGACAAACAGATAAACACTAATGAAAGATTTAGTTTTAATGCGAGTGACGTAACCATGTTTACTCCGTAAAACCATCAAGAAATGAGATCTTTAAACGGAGTTTGCTATACTCGTAAAAAGGAATTAGTAAAACATAGGTATGCCAAACCACTATCACTACATAGTATAAAACAAAGTCGCTATTTATGTCTGTTTGTTTGTCTGTTTGTCTGTATGCTTAAATCTTTAAAATTACGCAACGGATTTTGATGCGGTTTTTTGTAATAGGTAGAGTGATTCAAGAGGGAGGTTTTTATGTAAAAAAAATCCCGAAATTCCCACGGGAACGGGCACAACGCGGGTAAAACCGCGGGGCGCTGCTAGTAAATAGTATAACAGGGAACAAAATATGTTAAAAACGCGTTAAACAAGACACCACCTTGTAAAGCTCGTTGGTAAAGAAGGGTTTGTGACAGCGCTTACTGTGTCGGGGGTTGCGGTTTCAAGTCAACAATAATTATGTTAAGACATATGTAGTTGTTGGCGTCGCCGTCTGGGTGTCAATATACATTCATATAAAGTATTTGTATATGTTTATTTATATATTAGTATCAGTTACCGAGAGATGGGCCCACATCACCACCCAGTGGGGCCCTAGCGGAGCGGGGCGCCGCGGACGGCCGAGGAAACGCTGGCGGGATGACCTTGTCTCCTTCGACAGCGAGTGGAGGGAAACCGCGAAGGACAGAGAAGGTTGGAAGCGTTTGGGGGAGACTTTTGCCCAGCAGTGGGACAATACAGGTAAAAAAAAAAGTATCAGTTAGTTATATCCCATACAAGTTTTGTTAAAGTCATTGTTGTTTATATGCATTTGACTACTACAAAGCTTTTTTGCTCTCTGCTTAATTGTACCTCCCATGCTGTCGCTACTTCAAACACAATTTTGAGGCAAACCAAGATGCACACTAAGACAATGTGCATACCTTCGCAAGTGAGTATTAGCCAGTAATATCCCACTGCTGGGCAAAGGCCTTTCATCTCACTGAAGACATCAGTAAAGTTAGGAGGATTTGGCGTAATCACCACGCTTGCCTAACGCGCGTTGGTGATCTCACTCGAGCCATGTTTGAAAAGAAGGAAACATGTTTTTGCTCGACCTGGGAATTGAACCCGGGATCTCAGTCTTGGCAGGCGAATGCACATACCACTATACCAGGTGTAGGTAAGGCAAAAGAACGCTAGTGAAATAAACCATCTATAACATGTTTTTCAAAAACGTTCACTCAGCAGTATCGGACATCAAAAAGCAAAGTTCCTACTTAGAGTTGTTTAGTTTTTAACGAGATCCCTTGTTAGAGTTTTTAAACTTCCTCTCAGTATACTAACACATGTAAACATCAGAACTTTGCTTGTCATTAATAGAGGTCTCTTGGGAGTTGGAGATGTTATTTGTAAGAATAGTACATTATAAATGCGAACTGATTCAGTGAATTTAATGTTTTATTATTCACTTGTATACCTACTGATCTGTACTAATATAATAAAGCGAAAGAGTTGTGATAACCTTATGAATCTGGAGAGTTGATTTGTTTCTTTGAATGCGAAAAGTTTAAAAAAAATCATTTTACTTGTTCCATTTACTTTTTACCAATAACTTACCTTAATCTAGTCTTAATAAATAATTTACTGAAATACTTCATTCGTTCACCGACACAATCATTCATTCACGTTTTCATTAACATTCGTACATAATCCATTCCATAAATTGATCTGTAATTGTAACCCTCTACGGGTCCCTTGACAATACAATGTAAATTGCGGTTATACTGAATTGGCCGCGTTCGAATAATCAAATTATATATATTTTTTCATTCAATTTAATGTTATAACGCTTTTATATTTAGGTTCAATTTTGTTTATTATTTCAAAGGTAAATTGAAATGAATTTATTCGATTTCTTTTCGTAATGTTTGATTCGTTTAGCTTTTTTTATATATTTCAATGTCTGTAATGGTGAATGGTCCTTATCAATTTATTGGTAGAGACTAGAATAAAATTTAATTTCTAAAAAGAAATCTTGTCATGGTATTTTTATATTTTCTATGAGATAGTAGTTGAACTAGCAGCGCCCGGCGGTTTGTCCTGCGTTGTGCCCGTTCCTGAGAAATTTGTGGATGATAAATAGCCTGCTACCTTCCCGTTGAATGTGGCTATCCAATTCAAAAAGAATTATTCACATCGGATTGGAAGTTTTTGTGATTAGCGCGTGCGTTCAGATCCAACTCTTTAGCTTTATTATACGTGTATTAGAATAGATTAGAATAAAAAAAGGATTAACATGATTGGTTTAATTTTAAAATTCTCTAGATGTTTCTGAACTGCGATGAGGGGACGTTGACTGTTCGATTTTTTAATGAACATAAAATGTTAGCTATATTCAATAGCCTTTTATAGTCGTCGTCGTCGTAGTCGTCGTCGCCATATCTTACCTTGGCATGTTCAAAAGCCATGCATGCCAAGTTCTTTTATCTTCACCATGGGTAATTAAGTTCTAAGATTCAGCAAAAAAAAACATAACTGTTAAAAAAACATAAATCGGAAACAAACGGAAATATTAAAAAGATTACTTATCCCTCGAACAAAGCAAAAAGGTTACATTCCTAATTCAAATAAATGATATCTTTTAACAAAAGAAACACCAAAAAGTCTGACAATAATAAATAAATGTATTACGAAGTACGAAAGAAGTAATAAAATATTATCTTTTTGAAAGAAAAACTCTCGAAGCGAAACTAAAAAAATGTGGCGAAATGTTCCTCTGGGGCTGTAAATATATATATAGAAATTAAAATGACATTCCGGACGTCCATCCCTTTCAGCGGTGCTATTAAAATGGGGAATTATGGTTGAGAACCCTTTTTTTCGTACAGTCAGGGAAAAAATAACTTGCAGAATAAAGCGGAATTTATTAAGTTGTAAATCGTTAGCATATTCAACATATTTTAGAACTTTTTCACACGTACATACTTATGAAGTAAGTTATGTATGCAAATGTATTTGACCCCTGAGTGCGAGTTTTTTTTTCAAATAAGGCATTTTTGGTCCTTCTGTTGCGTGCGTTTCGTATGTATCAAGATGTTCGTGCGTGTTTAGATTGAAAGAGCTGTAAATTTAGTGGTATCAGATTCTACGTCATTATTCGTTTATACATTGCATCAACTGTCGTTCCTGGCTATTTAATTTGTTTGATAGTTATTACATTTAGACTGGACACTAGTATTAAAACATCAATAGAGGGATAAGAAATAAAAACACACCCTTAAAATAAAACAAGTAATTATTTTTCATTGATGGTGATCATTACCTTTTTCTACTCCAAAATCACCAATTTTCCTGAAACTGTATCGGAAAAAATAACAAGAAAATCCGTTACTGAGTTTTTTCCTTTACAGTACTCCTGTGTGTATACTTTGGTCATTCCTTATATTGGGTGAGAACAGGACTTTAAATGTGGGCTTACATTAGTATGCCGCCCCTACAGTGTGGATAGGCAACTTTTGCGTGTAAGGTAAAATTTATGTACGGTATGTGACCTTTCTTTTATAATACACTCATTTGATTCAGTTTTTGGCGGCGACAAGTTCTTTACTTAGTTTCAAAAGGTTTTATAATTAATGAAGGTTTACTTACTCTGATTTAAGTAAAAGGAGGTTTTCAACTCTATTTGCCAGCTGTCAGTAAAGTTTCTTATATGAGCCTCTCATCTCACTTATGACGTCAGTATAGTGAGAGGACTATTCGATTTGCAAGATTCTATCTTCTTTTTTTACATTTGTCTTCATTATTCTCTGTTTTAATGAATAAATTCTCCTTAAAAATCATATCACCTGCGAATTAACTAACATAGAACTTTACTTAAGAAAATCGTCTCAATCTTAACAGCCAATAAGAAAGTACGAAACTCTGAGACTTGAAACTTCGAGAACCTTACACTAGAACTAGAATGCATGTTCTGAACTATTAAAATATGCATTTTCGTTCAATTACCTGAGTTTCTAAGCTGTTTCAAGCAGCTTGTTCAACCAATAGAGTACGTTGGAAGCAATCTTCTGCATCACACCTCTGACGTCATTATTTAAGATCTAATTAAACAAGTTGTCTGGAACGTTATGCCTCCACGTCTCTGACACGTAATTATGCAACTTTTCATGTAATTTAAAGAGACTTAGGTATGGTAACGAATGGGGTTAAATGGTAATTTTAATTTGAAAAGGGTTGCTGTTTGTTTACAGATGAATGGTTTTATTTTTAAGATTTTTAAAAAATTTATGGATTTGTAATTTTTTATGTGATTAGATATACGACACAAATGCAAAGTTGCTTGTAAAGCATACAAGCAACACTGCCAAAGGTTTTTATGAAAAATGAATCTCATTTTATCTGTAAATAACGGGATTATTTGGAGTAAAAATAGCCGCCATTTTGAAAACAAAAATGGCGACTAGACGTAAAGTCAGTGTACAAAGAAATCATTTAATTTGGCCTATTCATTCAGATGCCAACGATTCTAACATCTTAAACGATATAAACGTTTGAAAATCGGATTAATTGAGCTCTAGACACCAATTACAATGAAATAGCGCCTCCAAATAATTTGCGAACCATATTAACTACATACTAAGCAACATGATTCACACGCGACACTACATTTCTGTACCTAATTAGTGGTTTCACGTATCTACATAGAAAATTATGTACGTGATGACGCAGTGTAGGGTGTCTATGAATTTGGTGATTAGTGGGATATTTACAGACAAAATAAATTATTAATTGTAATTGTAAAGGTTATTCTTTACTGCATTAAAATCTGATTGTGAAAACGTAAAGCTTATTTTTTATTTTCCTGTAGATTAATTATTTGACGGTAAAGGGCACCTAAAATGATGTTTTGATACTATGACTGTATTGGACCATTAGTTCTGAAAACCCTAAGTCGATAATCAACGTTAAGTTTCTTTTTTATTTTGCTAAGGTTTATTTTTTAATATATTACTTAATAAATCGGCTTTCAAGTTACTAAAAAAGATATTCTTCAGTTAACTGGAATTACAAATATTTTTTCCATCGCAACGTCTAAAATTGGAATCAGTTAACGAATTTTAAAAATAAAAAAGCTTTCATTGTTTCGCAATAAAATAAGCGAGTTTCAAAACAACAATTTCGATTGTTTCAAATATTTGTGCCGTTTGCACAAATATTTGATAAAGAATATCGTTTATATTGATAAAGAATGTCCCTCGATTTAAAGTTAACATGGTCACTATAGCCCGAGTGTCATTAGCTGGTAGGGCTATCACAATACGGTACATTACACTCATTTGGATCGGGATTTTAAATTATTGACGAAATTACATAACAGAGACATGTCTTGAATCGCTTGTTTTGTTTAGGATGTTTAGTCTTATGTAAGAGCGGGGTATTCGGTTAATTAGCTTCTTCATATAAATGCTCACATATTTAGTTTATTTTATTTGTATTCTAGCCCGGTCTTTTTAAGAGGCATGCGATATAGATTCCACTCGTAGAGTCCCTTTGGAGATGTTTAATTTAATGGATGGGAAATGTGAAATAAAATAAATAAGACTGTGCTATTGGTATGAAGTTTAGTATTTATATTTATGTCTAATGTCTGTTACTTAGAAAGGGTAGGATACATTCCACTTAATTAAATAGCCTGATAAATGAAAATAGATATTTATTAACATCAAGAACATTTATTGGAAAAGTATTTTTTCGTAGTTTTTTCATTGTATTTCTTTAAAAAAATATAATTTAACGTTTTATAAACGCTCGAATAAATATATTTTTTATTATTTAAAATAATAACAGGGTAAAACATTTCACTAAAAAAAAGTTGAAAACTCGAAACTAACTATTATATCGTATAAAATAAAAACAGAACTTTGAAATTTTCACAGCGTTCATACTTCAAAATGTCTCATAAAGAGTGAAAATGGAATAAAGTAAGTCATAAAACTGTACGAAATGCTAGTCGGAACACGGACTAAGATATTATAGAAACGTGCACGAACTAATATTACTAACATCCTTCGTAAAATGTATGAAAATGCTTCCGAGATTTCTTTCCAAATACCTCGCATGATATGACGCTCTAAGTTCGTATTCTTGTAGTTTTACGAATAAGAATGACAATACAAATCGTTAGAGTGAATAGTTGTAAGTTTTTGAATACATTTTTCAAACAAGTTGGATAGTTTATTCTGTTGTCACAGTTGTTTTGAAGGATCGTCTTTTAGTGGAGACATGATTGATCACTATCGGCTTCGAGTTTTGGCATCATATTACTTTAGTTTAAAATTAAATAGTCATAAACTGCTTAATCCATTTAAGACTAGACTAAAAGTTTGTCATCCCTTACTGTATTATCCAACAAACAACGATATTACACTGAGTATTGTTCGAAATTTAAATTGGATTACAATAAATGTAGTTTAAAATGTGCCAACGAAAATTGTATTAAAAAGTCCCAAATTTTCTTAAAGTTTAGTCTTACTATTCGATTAATTTAATTTAGTCATTACATTGAATTGGAGAGACATTAATGATGAACTGTCAACATTAATTTATGGCTAAGAAGTAATGTAAATATTTAGGTATTTCTAAATTATAAGAAACTAAGCAAATTATAATGGTTGAACGTTTGCTAACCGACTTAAATAAAATAAGGAGATTCTCAATTCGTAATTTTTATGAACTTAACAAGTTACTTAACATTTTAGCGACTTTTACTCAAGAAAGCGCAAAAACCTCAACGCTTTTCAATATACAAAGTAAGGTAATAAAGATCGAAATCGCAACGTAAAAGTAACACCAAAACTACATTTAGCACAAAAAAGTACAGGCAATATTTCAGCACGGTTGAAAAGAGGAATATCCCTAATAAACCAAGAAACATGGCCGTAATAACTCTTGCTGGTTTTCACACATTCATGATTTCTTTAGAACCTAACTGATATACGAAATTAACATATAGACTCGGTCGCGACCTTACAACTCGGGTACAAGCACTATTCAAAATGATAAATTATACGTAACTAGCAGCGCCCCGCGGTTTTACCCGTGTTGTGCCTGTTCCCGTGAGAATTTCGGGAATTTCGGGAACTTTTATTCATATAAACCTTTCTTGTGAATCAGTCTATCTATTAAAAAAAACTAAATCAAAATCCGTTGCGTAGTTTAAAAGATCTAAGCATACATAAGGACAGACAGAGGAAAGCGACTTTGTTTTATACCATGTAGTGATATCGTTTCAATTACCTTGTAAATCCTATTTCTTTCGAAATACAGTCTGTTTTTCTATCTTCTGTTTTCTATCGGTCTACAAAACACATTAATAATGTATTTTTTATTATATGTTTGATGGTAGTACACAGTTCAGCTTTCTGAGGAATTTCAAGGGCGATGTGGAATAAAGTGACATTGGTTTATGTATTAATACAACCAAGTTATGTATGTATTCATGGAAACATATACGTGTCAGGGCTCGCCACTAGATATAAATTGTATAAAAAATATATTCATTATTTTGTCAAGGGTGTAGAAAATATAAAAATGTTACGTCCAACAGGTTTTTTCGCTTATTGAGCAATATCATTACAGTTTTCGTCTGTAAAAAGATAGAGTTTTTTTCTGACGAAATAGTACAATACTTGTAATTAAAAAAACACAATACATATCAAATGATACCGTGCTTATGTAAGTACCTTTTGTATTATATTTAGCTTTGGACAGCTGAGTGAATAAGAACTCTTTAGTAGTTTATCACATCATTGTACTATAATCACTCAGGTGATATAGCTTGGGTGATTATATTTCTAGGTGATAAACTGTTTTTTTTCGGACAAATTCGCCCGTTGCCCGTAAGCCCGCTGGCACAGTGGCAGAGAGAGCGCTTACTGTGTCGGCTTGCGGGTTCGATCCCCGCCCTGAGTCTACAATATGTGCAGAGTTGTTGGCAATAGCCGCGTACCCACCTAGCGCACGGGCTCGCGAGCCATGGCTCGCGAGCCAGCCATCATAAGTCGTGTATATTCAGCTGCAGCTATTTTCCTAGCTTCGCGCGCGAGCCAAAACATAACCGTACCCACCTAACACACAGCGCTCACCGAGGCACCTTTGAGCGCGTCAAGTTTACCGACAACAGATGGCTCGGGGCCGAGCCGTGCTCAGCCGAGCAAACGCGCGCCCGAGGCAGCCCGAGGCACGTCCACACCAGCCGAGCATTTGGCTCGCGAGCCATGGCTCGCGAGCCTGTGCGCTAGGTGGGTACGGTTATGTTTTGGCTCGCGCGCGAAGCTAGGAAAATAGCTGCAGCTGAATATACACGACTTATGATGGCTCAGCCTGCCTCGCGAGGCGGCCTCGTGTAAATTGAACAAAACTACTGAGGCTGGCTCGCGGTCCTGTGCGCTAGGTGGGTACGCAGCTGATGATGTATGGGTGTCAATTATATAAAGTATGTATATGTAGTAGTATCAGTTATTTAGTTTCCATATTACAAACTTAAAGCTTAGTTTGGGTCTAATTAACCGTGAGTGATTTTGTCAGGGTATATTTATTTATTTATCCCCAAAATTTTAAAATGCACGTAAAAAAATTTACATAATAGTACTATTTTCTTCGTAACCGAACCCTACCCAAAAAAGCTCAATTCTTACCAAAACTTTTTAAAAACAAAACACGAACCTCACAACCATATTTAAAAGTTAAATAGAACCACGTCAACGCCTTGTTCACAGGTGGACGGTTACCGACTATAAATACCTAGATAACCTATACCTTTGTCTATACCTAAGGTCATGTTTATAGAAGCTAGGGCGGTCAACCGAACACATATGACTCTGCTAGTCTATTGACCGTAAACATGATTAATGCGAGCTTTTCTTTAAGCTTTCTATTTAAGTTAAAAGCTCCGACTTTAGATTTATTAATCCTAGGGTTTGTGACATAGGTAATTGATGTGCCGTTCAGATTTGTTTGAATTATGGTGTTGTAAATAATTGTGGAATTGAAATGGGATTTGTTTTCTTTGCTCTGTTTACGATGCATGACAATTTATGGATATTAAATCTATGCAAGTGAAAATAATAAAATACAGTTCTATTGCTTTATTAATATCAGTTTATTTAATTAAATAATACTGCCTTGAAAATATTTGTCTATCTATATAATTATGAGTGTTTTTGCAGATGGTTTAATTGGCCATTTTGTAGGACACGTTAAATTGACGACATCTCAGATAAGAATTTGAAAATTAATGTGAGCCTCGCACTTACTCAGCTTCTGGTATATCCTAGCACAACTACGTTTTAATTGGTGACACACACGGAATAATCGAATTTCAAACATTCCACCAATCAGCTCACAGTATTCATCATATCATATCATGTCATGTCGCCTTTTGTGACATTCGTAATGCTAACCGGACTGGAAGGAAACAATAATTGGCTAGCGTTGGTTTTATAGAGAGTTATCTCGGAAAAATGCCTCTGAAAATCCTATAAGGCCGACAGCTGTGAAAAAAACATAATTATGGCAAAATTAATAGCCATAAAACGTAGTTCGTAGTTAGTTTTATCAATATCTTTTTGTGCTGTAACCAAGTAAACACATCTCTGAAACAGCCTTACCTTAATATAGTTACCTAACCGATAAAACCAAATCCCACCCTATTTTAACACACAACGGCCATTATATTAGATATTATGAAACGTACGGTTTCACAAATTGGATAAATTGACTGTAAATTGTGTGAATAAAGTAGTTTGTTAACACAATGTGACGTGTGGATTAATGGTCCGTAAATGCGAGTGTAATAGAAAATTAATAATGACAGGTATTATTAATTATGTTTGTTTAAAAAGCTCTCGGGAGTTAACTGTTTAGTCAGATGTATTGGGAATGCTTTTTAACTGTTTAAGACTACGAATAATAGAGCAATTATTTAAGTCGTTCGTACATTCGGTAAACGTAGAAGTGTAAGAACATAGTTGATCGATTTCGTCGTGGAGGAGGTTTCGAAATTTCACTTACACTTCAGTGCTCTTTTCAATAAATAGTTTTGCTAATATTTTCTTTCCAATGCCTTAGACCATAACGATTACTAATTATTAAGGCTGTTTTTCCTGTCATGCTGACCGCTGAAATGCTGACGGTCGGCGCGTAGCTAAATGCTCGGGACGTCAGCGTCGAGTAGTCAGCGTAACTCAATAACGCTAAGTGTTACTGCATGTTGAGTCAAGTAAAGTGTCAGCCTGGAATGTCCCACTGCAGGACAAAAGCCTCTCATTTCACTGAAGATCAGTACAGTGAGGATTAATCTCAATCTATATGTAGTAAATCAAAAGCGACTTAACTCGTAAACCATAGCCCATGAACATAAATCACTTACATTCCACTGAATATAAGTTCGTTATTGATATGTGATTAGTAAACGGCACCCACCATACATTGATCATTAAATAATGTAGTAAAATATTTTGTTGGGCCGTGTTTTGGCGCTGTCAATTCGTAGCATGATTGATAGATTCGAAATTGGTTTAACGTTGAAATCAATAGGTATTATATAGTACGGAACATGCTGTAGATTATGTTTACATAGTCGTGTTTGTGTGGTATTGAAATGGTGATTTTTACACTTCTATTTTGCATAAACAATCAACATTAAGCAGTTTAGATAATGGTGTTAAAAATGGTCTAAAAACTTCGACACCAGGACTAGCCAGTAACCTCCTCGAAAATCAAAAAATCTCTCCAAGATACCTAGAATTACTCAAAGAATAAAGAAATAAACAACGATATTAAAATAAGTTGTTGAATAAAATTCAGAACGAAAAGAACTCCACGTTGACAAGTTTAAGTCATTCATAAAAATGCGCAAGGTTATGAAAGTTACACTAATAATTGCATGTCTAGAGACCGTTTGCGCTCAAATTGTTATGTTTATTATCAGTGACATATGATTATTGTGGGCTATTTCCGCCATTATGTACTCTAATACTATCATTTAGGGGAAATAATATTCATATTTTACTATTGTTTTGATATATCTTTATCGTTTCATGAGTGTTTTGGAATTGGCTCGAATTACACTGAATATTAAGTCGGTTTGATTGTGAACCAAAAGGTATACTAATAGTTATTAATTGAAAAGCCCGTTGTCACAGTGGCGTTTGAGAGCCCATACTTTGCCGGAGGTTGCGGGTTTGATTCCCGCCCGTTGTCAACGATTTGTGCAGACGTAGTTGTTGGCGACGCCGAATTGGTGTCAATATATATTACAGTTAACGCTCGTACTCGGAGACGTCAAACGCTTCTTTAGTAGATTAAATGAGTGATTTAGAGATACAATATATGAAAAAAGTTCAATTACTTAAATGTCGATTTAATGAACGTTTCTGAACATTCTCTTACCCTTAACTCATACGTTTTTTTAGTTATTTTTCCTTCAGCAAAAATAAGTATAATTCCACACGAATCGCCCAGTCTCAAACACATCTCTATCAATAATTTCATTACTTTACCCACTTACTTTATCCGTGTTACGGTTCTTTGAACTTATGCTTTACATAATTTATTAGAGCCAGATGTTTTCCCTCAAGGCCTTGGAACTGAATACGGTTAGTAAAGCCGATGGTTTACAGAGGCTATGAGGTATTTGGACAATAAGTGAGGCGTCGTCTTGTTTAGATAGCGGAGAGTAAGTGAAATAGAATACGAGCACGAAATGAACAAAATTGTGTGATGCTCGAGTTATATTAAAAACTAGCAGCGCCCCGCGGTTTTACCCGCGTTGTGCCCGTTCCCGTGGGAATTTCGGGAATTTTTTTACATAAAAACCTTCCTCTTGAATCACTCTACCCTATTACAAAAAACCGCATGAAGATCCGTTGCGTAATTTTAAAGATTTAAGCATACAGACAAACAGACAAACAAACAGACAAAAATAGCGACTTTGTTTTATACTATGTAGTGAAGTAAGTTCGTGTATATTAGAGGGTAATCCTGTTGTCGGAGTTTTTAGACCAACTAAGCCTCCGATATGGTCTATCGGTTGATACAACCGGACCGACAATTTTACGTGCCTACCGAAGCACGGCAGCGCTCAGATAGAAATGCTGCTGTCGGCCACTCATCTAAGTAGAGGTCGAGTTGTACGTTGCTTAACAATCGCAATGAACTATCATCGATTAGTCAAACTACTACAAACCTCGTCAAACTCTAGCTCGTCAAATCCGTCAATTTCTATCAATTTCGGGTAGGCTAGTGGCCAACTATGGTGTCGAATTTGTGGTACATTGTGTATATCATACTGCAACAGCACCTTCAAAGTTTGGCTTTTCAGCTCATGAGCTTAAGCCAAAGGTTCGACATTGACGGAAACGTCACGGAGGACGATATATTATACTGATACTAGCAAGCTTACTGTACCAATCGAATCAATATCGAATTTATACCAACTCGAATAAGGTTCAAATTAGTGTCAAAGCTGCATTTTTTCTTTTCAATAGCGGCATTTATTAAGTACACTAACGCACGACTGAATTCACTTTTATATTGTTAGCTTAGCCTTTTATATGCACGCATAGGAAAACCCATATGCGTAAAATTGGAACCAATTTTCGATTGAAATGGTTCCACTTCATCATTTGATTGCTTTGGATTTTTTTTTGACTCACGTTGTTCCCGCATCCACTGCTTTAGGGTCAAATGGGCGCAAATTTTGTACACAAACGTATTTTCAAGAAAAGGAGAAAAATAATCATTAACCTGTTTTCATAGCCAATTCCTCAAAGCGGAAATTCCTTTCCGCCTTAAATTCCCCTAACTATATTAATCTACAATAATTCACACAGATTTATCGGGTCGGACGGTCACATGTAAAAGTGCCGACATAAAAACGGCTCCGACATTTGAGCAACATATTTTAAAATGCTCTGTCACTGGAACGTACGTTTATAATCCGAGCCCGACACCCAGTAAACAGAAAAGAGCAGTAACTCATTTTGAATTGAATTTAGAAACCGCTGTAACTCCTTACCAATAATCCACAAACACTAGAATCTCTATCGATTAAAACTCGAACATAATTGTCATTAATGACTCCGTAATTAATGCCTTGAATCAAATGACATTTATCTTTCAACGCTTTATTAGGGTTCCGTAGCCAAATGGCAAAAACGGAACCCTTATAGATTCGTCATGTCTGTCTGTCTGTCTGTCTGTCCGTCCGTCTGTCCGTCTGTCTGTCCGTATGTCACAGCCTTTTTTCTCCGAAACTATAAGAGCTATGTTGTTGAAACTTAGTGTGTAGATGTATTCTGTGAACCGCATTAATATTTTCACACTAAAATAGAAAAAAAAAAAAAATTTAGGGGGGTCTCCCATACATAGAAATGAAAAAAATATTTTTTTTTTCATCAAACCCATACGTGTGGGGTATCTATGGGTAGGTCTTCAAAAATGGTATTGAGGTTTCTAATATCATTTTTTTCTAAACTGAATAGTTTGCGCGAGAGACTCTTCCAAAGTGGTAAAATGTGTGTCCCCCCCCCTGTAACTTCTAAAATAAGAGAATGATAAAACTAAAAAAAATATATGATGTACATAACAATGTAATCTAACACCGAAAATTGGTTTGAACGAGGTCTAGTTAGTAGTTTTTTTTTTTACGACATAAATCGTAAACCGCAAAAAAATACTGATTAATTCATTCAATAACTCAAATGTAAATAAAAAAACATTTATTTCAAGAACTTCTTTATTATGTTACTCGCTGCTACGGAACCCTTCATGGGCGAGTCCGACTCGCACTTGGCCGCTTTTAATGCCGAAGAAATTATTTTAATTGATACGATTGTTTTGGTTAAAACATCGTTAAAAATTCATCGGGTAGTTGTGATTATGTAAAATAAGAGATTTACATGTAGTATAGGAGGCCGACGTGCTAACAAGATGACTATTTTTTATATTTTAAAGACTTAAAGTGACATATATTTGCTCAAAAAAATCTCATCATTTCATGTGCTTTGTTTTAAATTACTTGACACTAACTTCCGTATCTATGTCAATTAAATCGACTTTTAATGAATCGACCTAGTTTGCCATTCATATCACATACGAATTCTTTCCTAAACTTCTTTAAAGACATTATTTACTCTGAGTGCGTTAGATATTTTTAATTTTTCTTATTAGAACACTATTAACATTCAGTAATATATAGAGTTGAAAGTTATTTTCTTTATTATATCTTAGGAATGTAGGTGTATATTATTATGTATAGCCGATATTTGGTGAAGGTATTCAATACGGTGCAAGGCATTTCCCATACCATACGAATAGTATGACGCGCTTGAGTAGCCAGCTCCCGGACTATAACAAACGATATTAAAGTAGCTACAAGGATATCATCAGTCGATAGCCTCAAAAATAGCTGAAAGCTTGGTTTGACGAAATTATTTAAAACTAGCAGCGCCCCGCGGGTTTACCCACGTAGTGTGCGTTCCCGTGGAAATTTAGCCTATAATCTTTCCGTTGAACGAACTATCCATTTCAAAAAGAGTCACTCAAATCGGACCTGAGATTAGCCCTTACAAACAAACATACTAACAAACAAAGTTAGAAACTCTTTATAATTATATAAGATTTCATCTAACAGTAGTGTTCTATGGAATAAGTTATCGAGCGTATTTATCCTAAAGTTGGTTCACCAAAGAATAAATTGTATTTGGAGGGCATATTATCTGACGTAAGTTTTACTCTAGTTTTTACACAGAATTACAAAGGACTTATGTTTTTACCTCAAATTCATTTGTTTTTAAGATATTTAAAATTGGAACTAGTAAGATCGATTTTCCTACCAAATTCAATTCCCTTTGTACAAATTATTTTAATGAAGAGAATCATTTTATAAAATACTAGCTGACTCGGCACTGAAATTCTTTTGAACGAAAATAAAATGAGTTTTATATGACTTTATTAATTTACTGCTTCACTCGGAGACGTTCATTAAATCGACAATAACCTATGTGACGTAATTTTTCGTACATTATATGCCAAAATCGCTCATTAAATCTCTACTAAGGAACCATTTGACATTTCTGACTACAGGCGTTAGCTTTTAACTATTTAATGAATAATACGTAGAAAAGTTTCAAGTTTTACTTCCCAAAGCAATGTTATTACGACGGAAAGAAAAGGTTTACATTTTTTACAAGACGAAAGATTGTAAAGAAAATCATCTCTATTTATTAAAGGGACACAAAATTTTATGCAAAAATGTCCAGACGTTTCAAGAAAGAAGTATAAATAGTCTAAAAATATCTTGAATAATGTCGGTTCAATCTAGACTGGTTTTATGAAAATAGGCGTAGGTGTGGAGAAGGATATATTATAATGGAAGGGTGCTTTGGTTTGGAAAGTATATTGTTTACTCCCGACGCCAAAGATGGGTGTAATAAGTTTGTCGTCGATGACTGAGTGTGTGTGTAATGCTGTAGCTCTCAAACGGATGGACCGATTTCGATGCGATTTTGTCATTTGAAAGCCAGTTTCCTTGCGGTGTTTCTATGCTTGTTTGGTAAAAATCGATCCGGCTGTTTTTGCGCAGGGGTTAAAAAAATATTTTACTTGTAGAATAAAAGGGAAGTAGGAATAGCTCGTACTCTCATGTTTACCGACCGCAGAAAAGGGTAATTCATGGATATCATTTTTGGACCTAAGTATATACCAGGAGGTGGTTGGTATGGTACAGCAGCGAAGACCGCGATAGCGATTTTTTGAAAAAAAGAACAACAAATAAAAACAAAAACACTCAAAATAGTTTAATATTCCGATGTCTATTTAAAAAAAATTCATCGTCGCTGTCACGGTCACTGCGCCGTGGCGCTCTTCCATAAATGTTTTCAAAATGAATTCATTCATAGTTGTTAAGAACGATCATGATCATTGCTGTCGGTAATATGAATGTTTTTATGTTTAAGATATTTGTTTGGCTATTATGTTTTATTTAAATACGAGTTCCACCACTTAGTTTTAATCCTAGGTGATATAGTGTATATGACATACATAGGTGTCCGTCGGAACTGAAAAATTATGTAAATCCTTTAAAATGGTCACATTTAATTAAAGTAAGCTGAAAATAAAATTATTTTATGTCTCCTAAAGCTCCTTCATTATTCATAGCCTAATAAAAACTTACGATCAATTTAGTTAATTAAATTGTTTGCCCTTTTTAAAGGGATTGTTTCTCTGTTTAAATAATGTCGCTAAAATAATTATTATCATTAAATTCAATTGTTTATACAGAACTTTTTCTAACTTATAAAAATAATACCAACGTTTAAATTAATATTTATAAATTAATAGTTAGCATTTGTTTAGTATATAGCTTAAAAATATATTAATGTTTACCTGGCAGTAGCTCGTTCAAACCCGTTTCGATAGTATTTCGATCATTTCATCATCGGTAAGCTGGCATTTCAGTTAATGAGCACTACCCGACTTCGATCAGAAACCACATTACTCCCTCTACTGTCACAGCACTGCTCACTCGACCAGAATCAAAAGTTAATTCTTCGTAATGTTTCCTAATTACTACACAGCGAACATATCGGCACAGGCAGTAGCGACGTGCGATCTCTACGGATGCTAAATGTAAACTGGGGATTCAATGCGCGGTAGTCGGAGGCGCGCGCAAAACTGTTGATCTAAGGCCTTCTGCACACTATTCTTTTGCGTTCACACTCTTAAATTTTCAGCCTATGTCCATTGATAACATCTGTAGGTACGTATCACTCAAAAGGATATAACAGAAACGCCGCGTCAACCTCTGTTTCGCTTGTGTGTGTGAGTCTTAAGACCTTTCATCAAATTGCGTATTATGTTGGTGTCATTTTTTAAAATATAAGTCTTTATTTAAGTAGACTGGGCAGACCTTAATGTCTGTGGTGTTGACAAGGCGTGGAGATAACATTGAGAGAGACACAAATATGTGGACGTTGTCGACTTGTGTTATTTCGATCGAAAATAGTGTCAGAAAAAGGCCTTTTCGATTCAATGCTGCTTGACAAGAGAGACCTGGCCAAACGACTCATATAGGTATCTGCTGTATTGTCATTTTGTAATACGCAATAATATTATAACTTAATTGCCGGAGTGACAGTCAGATCTACAAAAGTTAAGCATAGTTAATTGTCGGAGCGAGTTTACAAGTTGCGAGCCGGCGATAGCAAGTAATTTATTATTATGTAGTTCATTTTGAATTGAAACTATACTATGGATATACTTCGCTTTTCTTTCACATTTTTATTTGACGTTTCAGCCCCTTTACAGTAACCATGAACTGTGATGTTATGCGTTTAAACGCAGATAAAAGCGAAGTGTATTCGTAAACGTACTTTCAATTCAAAATGAGTAGTGTTCACTTAAACTAAGAAAACAGTATATTTTGAAGTTATTTTTCTATCAAATACTTCAGTTTGTTTGTTCCTTTTATCTAAACAATCGTCATAGAGACAATTTGAACATCGGATAAACATCGAATTTATTACAAATATCTTTCAATTCCGATATAAAATCAGCGATATAATCCGATATAAAATAGAAAAGGAAAATAATTTCTAACTACATCGAAATAACGTTGAATTTACAGTACGTGTTGTATTATAATTTAACCACTTAGAAGAGATCCGAATGTTTGTCTCGGTGCCTCTCTTTCTCAACTGCTGTCAATGATTTGTGACTCAAGGCGACTACTTTTAAAAATAGATCTTTAGTAGACCGTAGAAGAAAAGGTACTCGTAGCTTTTGTTTCTAAAGGCCCCTACACACAGTGTCGGCGGCAGGGCCGCCGGGTAAGCCGCCGGCCAAGCCGCCGTGCACCCAGCGGCATACAAAGCCGCCGGCTTTGCCGCACAAAGGAGCCGCCGGCATGGCCGCCGAACCGAAATAATGCTTGACGGCTTTGTGCGGCTTGTGCCGGCGGCTCGTATTGCCGTCGGCATAGCCGCTCGGCATGAACCCGGCGGCATTGCCGCCGGCATGTGTGTAGTAGCCTTTAAACATATTTATTATGTATTGAATAGATTTAAGAGTTCTTGTTCAAGCCGGCCTAAGTAAGTATATTAAGTAGAATCAGTTAGTTGGTTTCTCTTAAGCTTGAGAGCTTAGTTCGGTTTAAAGACCGTGTATGAAATTATCCCGAATATAATGTTGAGGTAATGTTTACTTTGTTTCGCTTATACTACTTGGCAGCAACGATTACTCATGGACTTTTGGAGCATGCATTTGGAGGATTGGGGGTTGCAGAGTATGCTACGCAAATCCATTTTTCTGAATAATTATTTTCTTTAAATACAATATGAAGTGAGATCAGTTAAAATTCACAAATAAGCTAGTGCGCCAGAAACGACTAGGAAATCGTAGTACTGTGTTGCAATCTAAAAATTAAAATGTAAAATTATTTTTCACTTTAGAACCTCTATACAAAAATGGGAGTACTGATTTTTACCAAACATAGCTAAAACTACCCCAAGGAAACTGGCTTTCATATAAAAAAATCACATCGAAATGGATCCATCCATTTATGGCGCCACAGACAGACATACACAAACTGCTGATTTGGTAACCGATTGTCTACTATCTCAAAGGTCGGTAATAGTTCCTGCCCAGTATTGTAAGTGTAACTAACAATGTTGTTTACAGCTGTATAAAATTTCTGATTGCTGAGTAAAGTATGGAATGTAGGACAAGTGTCTAGCGACGGTTAATTGTTGTCATTAATATAACAATGAGCAAATTACGGCAGCTTATTACTATTATATACGGAGATGTGAGTTGGGTTATAGTGAAGAGAAAAAGAAAACAGTTAATTTTCCAACTATTTAGGGCTGCGTTAAGTGTGAGCACGCCGCGGTTCCATACAAAAGTGAATCGTCGCGGGCGCCCGCCGCGTGTTGCTTCATACAAAAGTGAACCGTCGCGTGCGGTGTCATACAAAAGTGAACCGCCGCGTTCGCTCTATTATTTCATGATCGGCTTTTGCAGGGAAACATTTTGTAAAGTGGCGCAGCAGGCGAACACAGATTATTAAAAAAAAATACACATGTTGTTAATGTAAAAGCTGTTCAACGTTATTCTTTTAGCAAATCGCTACTCACTGCCCCATAGCTCGCCGTACATTTTTCCAAGGCTATATTCAATTCACCCGAGACTCCCATATACTGAATAATACAAATAAAACAACTCTACCAATTAAACAATGTCTCTTGTTCTATTCGTCCGTGAGTAGACTTGTATTTGATTGTGTAGACAATGGCGATCGGACATCAATACGGAGGCAGGGATAAAAACCATTTGCACTAATTGTGCCACAACAAAGTGAGACTTGTACTTAAGGATGATGCAGACGAAAGCCATTAAACGGCTTGTCCGAGCCGATTTTTTGTGTGAGACTTAAAAAGAGCAACTCCCTAACATATTATTGGAGCGCTCAAGCATTGATTTAGTGATATTAACTCATCGCGAATTTTAAGCAACTTGCAGATTGGCCACAACTCGGATTGGTGGACATGGCATTTCTATTTGAATGCTATCGTGGTTCGAAATGTCTTTCAAAACTCGGTATGTCCAAACCATGTCAAAGGCCTTGAAGCAGTCTAAAAACAACGACACTAATTTATGGCTAACCAATCACCCAACAAAATTAAGAATAGGATTTTTTCAGGGACTTTTCCCTTCTTTGATAGCTTTGGTCCTTCGTCTACAGAGTCTATTATACTTATACTAACGTTTATTCAAGGATAGGCAGAGTATTAATAGACACAAAGCACCACTTTGTGGGTAGGTAAAGTTGGTTCGAAAGAAATTGTTACCGAATGGGACGATGGGATGAACTTATTAAGTTAGTGTGTCAGAAAGCAGTGAGTTCCATGTTTTGGATTGGAGTGTGTTTGGTTTGTTCGAACGAAGCTAATGTAAGGAGGTATCAGTGTATTATAAAAAAAGACGTGTGGCACTCGGGGACTGCCGCGGTAAAGCTATTGCATAGTTATTTTTTATATCACTAGATGGCGTTAGTGGGGAGCGTGAGGTTTTTTTCGTTACGGAATTTCTGGATTCGGTCCCCGCGCTCAAGGCCCGCGATAGAAGCTATGCAATAGCTTAAAAAATATGAGTTTTTGATCACTGCTACAATCAAGCGTGATGATTATGCGTTATAATTTTCGGTGAGATGAGAGCCTTGCCCCAGCAGTGGCATATTACAGGCTAATACTATTATTTCGTCTACATTGGTGTGGAAAGAGAATGGAAAGGCCTTTGTCCAGTAGTGTGATACACCAGGCTAAAAATAATAATACGAATAAAAACATGGGGATTTGACCAGCAGCGAGATATAATTTTTACTTCCTTTTGTAATGATACACATCATTACGTGAACGTTAAAGAGCGGTCAAACGGCGGGTTGTTGCTAGTATAGTTGTAATAATCATTTCTATTGATTGTCAATCCATCTCACACTCTGATTTATGTATCAGTATTCATGTGTCGTATTGTCTTACTACGTATGTATCTTCTGATTATAATACTTGCAGCATATGTATGTGATTACACACAATATTACTTGCTTGCTGTTTGTTGTCAATCTGTGAATACTTCGATGTTCTCAAAAAAATTGTTTCTTTTTTTGGCAGAATTTTCGTAACCCTTAAATAAATGAAATATAAAAATTTAAGCTGACGACTTCTTAAATGTTAACAAGAATTAACTCAAAGAATGAAAGACAAAAATTCAAACAAAAACTTCCTTGATTACACAAAATAAAGGATTTTTGTTGTAAAAATATCTATTTTTTGGATACACACTTTTTGTTAGAATATAACTCGTTAACAAAAGAATCGCAGTATCTGCGTACAAAATATAACCAGAGATAATTTCCTTTTTTAACACCTGTTCTTCAGTAAAAACTTCACAAGATTTATTAGGGAAACTTGGTGAAATTCAAATTTTATTTTGTAGCCCATCCTTCACACTTGCCGAGTAAAAGGCGAATATACAGCACCAATTAACCGTAGCCAAAATTAATTAAACAAAAGTTAAAGCCCTTCAGTTAAATTAAGACTCCTCCATTGTTCCTGCCACGGATTTAGAAAATTGCAGAAAAGGGTTTTATTTATGTGGTATTAACGTAGATATATCTCTTGAAGAAAAATCTTATATATAAAATGATCATGTCACAATGTTAACCTTAACCAATAGTAACCATCCTCCTTCGAAACGGCTTGACCGATTTCCATTTGTATGCATATCGGGTAGGTCTGACTCTATAGTCAGATCTATGTCAACATCTATTTTTCATACCACTTAATGTTAAGGGTAGCCTATTAGGTTTTTTGGGTATGGCTATGGCAAAACCACGTCTGCCGGGTCACCTAGAATATATACATTTTAAAAATATACAAGAATAAATATTAGTGTAGCTATCTTTAAGTTTATGAAAGAAAGTATGTACTCAAAAAGTGTTTACTAGTTGTATGTAATCAAATTGATCATTTGTGCTCTATAGACAAATGACTAATTTTGTATTATATTTTATAATTATAATATGTTTAACTTTAAATTAACAATCCTCATTTTCAATTTATACTACATGTACGGACATTGATTTCATTTATATGACGTTTCCACTCCTTTAAAAGAACCGTAGTCACAAAAAGACTGAGGTATTATAAACAAGGTCTTTTTAAATGACTTAAGAATAGGCATAACATTTATTTTGAAGTCATTTAAAAAGACCTGATACCAAGAATAGAACAATGATGAAAGAATAAACTTATCTTTTTATTTCTCCATTCATGATCGTGACCTCTGGAACACAATGAGTGAAAGAAGTCCGTGTCACCAGATAACTGTTGTTCGGGAATTTAATTTGATTCGTTGTTTTTAAATCACTACTTCAGATGTCAAGAACATTTCATTGAATTAGAGCTAGTGTTAGATTAAACTTGAGTAGTTATATTTAGACAATAATTAGTTTAAATGAAAAACATTACGCTTTTGTTTTTACTACATAATGAGTTTACGTCAAGACTTTCAAAATTACCTTTATAAAGATTGAACCGTTCCAATAAGAACTACTATTACTATCTAACATGATCGAGTTTTTATATAATGTTTCAATTAAATTTGGAAAACGGCACTAGTGCACAATTAAGCATGTGGTTCCCTGAACTAAATATTGTATGACATAAAGGTTATCGTTTATTATACCAAACTATTGACGTTGTGTAGTCACATCTACGTTGCGGTATCTCTGTGGTTCAAGCTCACTGAGTGCTTCGTATTATAAATTTTGGTTTCATTTTCAATAGCATCAAAGAGTTTATCATCAAAAAGGTAAGCAATTGTTCACAGTAACAATGTATTTACATCTTTTATCGAGTTTGGTATTGTTTTCAAAATCTTATTGCGCAATGCTCTGATCCGAACGATCTTGGATGAACGATTTTAAAGTGTCTTAAAATAGGTTGTGATTGTAAGAAGGAAATTCCACTTTAGATTACCTAAAGGTTCTCACACATTTTTTGAACACACTATTATTTTAAAATTTTGTATTATTAAGCATAATAGCATGTTAGAATTTCGCGTGAGAACACCTTTACCGTGCTACGAGATCGCTACGCTTCAATGACTACGGATGCTACAGGCTACGAAACTCGTAGCATCTTCGTAGTCAAACCGTTATGAATATTACGTTGTATTTAGGGAAGAGATTTTGATCTAAAATCCGTTTGGTTACTTAATATTCGGGGTAGTCTATAATATTTCTTGACAAAGTACTACCTTTACCAATAATAATAGAAGTTTTACAATACAATCTATAACAGTTAAAAAAGTACCGTTTACAATAAATATACCGTAGTCAACATAATAAAGAATGTCATTTAAAATTCAAATCGATCGGCTTCTTTGCATCGTACCTTTTTCAATTAACTCATCTGTCATTCCTAATTGATATATTCTTTTATATTGGATCTTCCGGGAGCCTTATGGGATTTTCCGCCGGCGACACCAATTTCCATATTTTACCTTCCAAAATTACGACACTATTATATTTTTTATTGTAAATTAAATCCTTTTCGCGATGAATTTGCATACTTACTTTAAAGGTTATTTTATACAGAAAGAATTGTGTTAAAGCTACAAGGTTTGAGACACCCCCTATAGTCGCCGACGTCGTCATATACACCATGGCGCCTCCATAGGTGAGGTGGATCTTATTATTCCCATTGGTATAATAGTTGTCAGTTTATTGCGATTGTTAATCATCCTGTAGCTCGCCCCGCCTACTTGGATGGGTGGCTGATAGTGGCATTTCTATCTGAGCGCTACGGAGGGCACGTAAAGCAGTCGGTCCCGGTTGTTTCAATCGTTAGACCATGTCGGAGGCCTATCGGCGGTTTAAAAACTCCGTCACCAGGGTTGGCCACAAACCTTCTCGAAATTTTATACTTGGTAAACATGTTAGGTACTAATTATATAACTGTATTACTTCATATCTATATGGGAAAATGTGCTACAATTTAAGTTTATAAAATGTTATTATTTTAAATAGCATTACATGTCCCAATACAGGGCTACCTACCACTACTACAAGGCCTCCCTAGTCTCCTTTCACTGATCTCTATCCTGAGCTATTGCAGTTATTAGTTGTTGTTGTGTTGTTATTGCTTAAGTTCAAGACAAACACAGTGCGTTTGCAAGCCACAACATTACTATGTGTGTCTTGTGCTTTCATTAAAGTCACCAAAAAGATTGCATCACTTTATTTGTCAGTCATGTTGACAAATCGCTGTTTGTCAATATTCAACTTACTATTAATTGAAACGTACGTTGATGTCATTATTGAGGGACCCTCAACAGTAACCTCCGTCGTACGTAAGTTCCCGTTTTAACAAATAATAATATTCAATTTGCAATGTACGCTTTAGTAAGTAAATACGCAATAGAATTTTCTTAACAATTCATTTCATCCTGAGTGTTTAGGAACCAAAATGAAACAATGTCTTAGTTTATTTAACTCTAAATCGGTTTAAAATTCCGCAAATGTTTTCGTCTAATTTATTTTAATCTGTTTGTGGGAAGTTTTCGTTGAACTGTTTCCCGTAGTTCCCGAACGTTGGTTTTGGAGCCGTTTTATTTAATAAATAAGGGGCTTTATGTACTTAGTTGTTCTTGATTTATGCAGCGACGCTGTTGCAAAATGGTCCGTCCTTTTAAATCTATGGATAAACTAAAACTAGCTTATGCAATTTTTTTTAATGTTTTGTAATTTCGTTCGGAGTGATAGAGTTATGTCTTTCCACCTAAGCTAGCAAAAAAATAGAGTGGTGCAAATACATCAAACTTAGTATGATAATATAAGTATTTTACGCAAGTTCTATATATAACGTGACGATATGTGTAGGTACTAAACTATTACTGCAATAAACTTGAAGAGTTTGTTTATTTTTGATTATTAAAATGCGTAATTGGACTCTGGATCTACCTGTGAAATTGTTTCTATATTTTAAAGCCGCACTTAGGACGGTTATGAGATATATAAGTCTGCTTTTTAGCCGATATTCCTACCACCAGCTTTTGTTAAACCTGGAGCGGCTATTAATAGAAAAATATATTTAAGTATGTATGTACAATAATAAAAACAATTTGAGCAAAATTTTCACACATAAGAGACATAATTGGAATAAAATCCCGAAAACCGTACCGGAAGGGATTCAAATTAGATTTTATATGATGAAACAATCCAAAGTGTCAATAACCCTTGGTAGCTTGTAATCAGTTCAATTGTTTTTCAAATGTGTTTTCATACAAATCGAGCAGTGCGGCAACAGTGCGGCGTCGGTACCGCGAAATAATTTTAGTACGCACTGTTGCCGCACTGCTCGTTTTGTATGAAAACACACGATCGTACGTTCACAAAACGACAAACGCACGGCTTCGGCACCGCAGCGGTCCGACACGAAACGCATAATTTGAAAGCACCCTAAGAGCGAAGTGTATCCGTAAACGTAGTTTCAATTAAAAATGAGAAGTGTTCGCTTTAACTCAAGAAACCAGTGTATAAAATCATTGTTGTTAGCTATAAATAAATCTAAGAACGGGCTCAAAAATGGATCTATTTTTAACCATTTTATTTTCTTACCCTTTAAGCAAATTATTGGTTTTCATTTAAGTTTAATTACTTTATTTTCGGAAAAGATTTCATTTAGAACTTACAATATTTCCTGCAAAAGATTTTCAAGATATTATTATGGCTCGGGTTTGAGATCACCAACCCGCATTAGGCAAGCGTGGTGATTACGCCTGAAACCTCCTCACTGTACTGATATCTTCAGTGAGACGAGAGGCCTTTGCCCAACAGTGGGACATTACAGGCTAATACTTTTTACGTTTTTATTTTGTTTCTTGAATATCCTACTAATATTATAATTGCGAAAGTTTGAGAGGATGGATGTTTATTTGTACGAGTATGTTTGTTACACTTTCACGAAAAAACTACTCGACGGATTTGGATAAAACTTTACAGTAAAATAAGTTCAGAATCAGAATAACACATGGGATACATTTTATCCCGGAATTCCCGCGGGAATTTTTTGCATATGGACAAATATTAACAATATAAGTGAAGTGTTATAACTGAATGAATATGTGTTATAATCACACAATTGATTTGTTGGAATGTGTGTTAAGTAATTATTTGATTTCCGGCAAGTTTCAATGAAAACTTTATATTTACTTTACTCTCTACATCTATTTGAATGGGCACGTGATATTACAATCCATCTAAAGTTTATTATTTACTTAAACTTGAATATCCTTCATTGTAAACTGGGTCATGTTTTTGTTAGTAAGGAATTTTAACCGTAAAAGCGTCGCAATTAAATCGTGCGAGTTAGCGAATGGCTAGTGCGCGAGTTCAATAGATTGTGAGCGGGTAAATAATTTGACATGTTGGCGACGACGTCTGGGTGTCAACTATATATTCTTTTAAAGTATTCGTGTATGTCACAGAGCATAGAATCACCGCCACTCCGGCCGGAGCTAGGAGCGCGTGGTGATCCTTTGCTTTGTGGTGTATGTGCATGTTTATGTGGTAGTATTTGTAAATTATTCCAGACATACGCCCATATTCAGAGACGTAATGCTTCCTTAATTAAAGATTTAAGGACTAATTTTGACGTGTAATGTATGAAAAATGATGTTAAAAAAATTAATTATCGATTTAATTAACGTCTCTGAGACATTTAGGGCTCTTATTAGGGTTCTTATTAACCGTGTGTGAATTTGTCCGGTTGTTATTTTTTTATGTGCTCCGCTCGCATCCAATAAGTGAAAACTGTTGTCTATCAATTTAGTAAGCTAGTTGCGAGCAAGCGAATTCTAAATTCAAAGTTTTGAAGCTAGACTTTTATGACGATAGCATTTGTTTTTTTCTCGATAACGATTGCTTTTTCAGTAATAACAGTGCGATGTCAATATGATGTCAGTCACACGTTTTTATTTCCGTCCCCTACAACGAGGGAAGAAATTGGTCTAATCATTGTTGTTTACGACAAAAATAAAGCTGAACTTTTCAAAAGTTTCCAGTGTCAATTTTAGTACAAAAAAACTGAATTTTCTAATTGTCCTTAACATGATTTGATAAACAAATGTAAGCAAGCAACTTTACATAAAAAGTTAAAAATAGATTTGTTTTTAGAATCTGGAACAACGATCCATCACAGACAACTTTACTAGAACAAAACAAAACATTTATGCGGCTTTTCATATAACCTGGTAAAAACAAGGTTATATGTAAAATCAGTACTAGAATTATGTTGGGACCTTTTTTGTATTTAGAACATTGAGTTGGGTTACGTCCTATTGTGAGGAATATAGCCTCACTGAAGATAAAACTTCTTTCGTGCAATGAGGACGTATATAATATTAGAAGGGAAGAACGATATAGGTGATAACCAATATAACGCACTAAGATATAAAGATTTTAAATGAGCCAAATTACGTTTAGTATCAAAAACGTATAAATGATCGAATTGAGAAACCTCCTCCTTTTTTGAAGTCGGTTAAAAAAACAAAATATCAACCAGAATCCTCTCTAGCACAACGACCAACGACGGTGACAAAATGAAGACTTGATGTTGGTAATTACCTACTGGGATTTGATTGGTGGAAAATTTGAAATTCGAATTGACCGCCATTAAAAATGCAGTATTTATAATATTATGGTTTGTCGCATATGGTCGCTATCATTATGCTTGAGAGACAGCATTCATTTTCACTAGAAACAATGATTTAGAACACAATGTAAAAGCAAATTAATACTTATTAAAAGATTAAATATAAAAATGAAATGAATAGTTCGCCTCCACAGTACTGTCACGAGAAAAAGTATATAAATTACAATAACATTCTGTTAAATAAAAAAATCATTGTATTTCGTATTCAGACCATAAAAATTCTGATAAAACGCTGAACATAGAAGCCTTTTAACCCAAAAAGGTGACCTCATAAAAAGACCCCAAATTGACTCAAACCAGAATTTATTTATGTACCAGTGATACTTACAATTTTATTTCCTAACTGCGTAATGTTTTTCTAATATGTATCTTGTTCCTAGGTGGTAGAGTTTAAAATAAAGACTCGTTTTCTTAAACAGGTGAGGGAAAAACTGGTATTTTCCAGTTTTGTTTGGTCATTACCAGTTTGTCGGTGGCGGTAAGAAGATGAAAAATGTAAGTGAATTTTATGAGGCTGAGTGCGAAATATTTAAGAAAGATCATTTGCGGGGATAGGCACTTGATATTGACTTTTTAATAACATCAGGAGTCGGTAAGTGTTTGACCGCTGTTCGCTTACTTTTTTAACCGTTTCGGTTTTTATCACTTGGTACTTAGCAATTGATGTAACGCTTTTAGTGATTACATCTGCCCTTTTAGACAAGTGGTAATCACTTTACTTACCTCATTTTGCTAGTATCTTATCATATCTAAAGTGATTGTCATTATTATGACATTTCTGTACATTTCGAGTTAGTAGGCAAACAAATGGAATGAGAAATGAAAATCGAATGGTCATTGATTCTCATTTGTTTTTTTCTAAAGCTAAGTAAGTAAGTATTAGCCTGTAATGTCCCACTGCTGGGCAAAGGCCTCTCATCTCACTGAAAATATCAGTACTGTGAGGAGGATTAGGCGTAATCACCACGCTTGCCTAATGCGGGTTGGTGATCGCAAACCCGAGCCATGTTTGAAAAGTAAACATGTTTGCTAAAGCTAATAGTTTTGTATTTTGTTTGGCTATCAAAATGCATAAGAATGTCTCGTCCCTTATGTTGTCAAGACACATTTCCAAACTGCTTCTCAGGTAGACAACCATATAGAAGGCAATACAATTGTCACCTTGTCTATAACATGCTCTAAAACCTTCCCCACTAAGATTGGTGTCTGTGATACTTATTTAGTTGTGATGACGTCATAAAGATAATCAAATAGCATATAACAGTTAGAGCTATCCAGTAAATCACAACATAATGCAAACAGAGCGATAGAGCTGCCCAGTCCACGACACTTGTAACACATCTGTCAAACGAGTTTAAATCTATAGACTAATCAGAGACACTGCAATTAATGTCAATAGATTTGATGCTGTTTTGTTGTATTTGATTTGATTTGATTTGTTGTATTTGACAAGCCCGTTGGCACAGTGGCATGTGAGAGTGCTTACTGTGTCGGGGGTTGCGGGTTCTATTAACGCCCGGATTTAATATGGGCAGACATAGTTGTTGGTGGCAACTACTGGATTTAAATTATTTTAAAAGTATTTGTATTTATGTATATATTGTATATATTTTTGTATATATAGTGGTAGACCTTCGTCGTGGTCTAAGAATTGAAACAACCAGGACTGACAATTTAACGTGCCAAATGAAGCACGGGACCGCTCAGATAGAAATTCCACTATCTGCCACCCATCCAAGTAGGGGTATAGTTTACCCCATATATTATAAAGCACAATATCGATTAATATGCTCTACTAGCAGCGGCCGCGTTGTGCCTGTTCCCGTAGGAATTTCGGGATGAAAAATAGCTTATAACCTTCCCGTTCAATGTGGCAATCCATTATAAAAATAATTATTTTATTCAAATTGGTAGTCTAACATTTGCGCTTCTCAATACATTCAGCGATTCATTTTTATATTATAGACTAGCAGCGCCCCGCGGTTTTACCCGTGTTGTGTCCATTCCTGTGGGAATTTCGGGATGAAAAATATCCTATGTTACTCGTGGATAATGTAGCTTTCGAATGGTGAAAGAATTTTTAATAACGGTCCAGTAGTTTTTGAGCCTATTCATTACAACCAAACAAACAAAGTTTTCCTCTTTATAATATTAGTGTAGATAAGATGCGCTGTAGGTAGTAAGTACTAGGTAGTACTCTACTCTAGTCTTGTCCACAGCGTCTTTTGTCTATACTGCCTGATTACTAAACACAAGACACATTTTCTATACCAAATGCTCTGTCGTTAAAGCGAGTCCCGCAATCAACGAGCACGTCGCATCGGTCAGAAACTGCGACAGATAATTTATAGTATTGTTTTGTTTCTGCTCGGATCCGTCATTATTAGACGCAGCGATTATTAATATCAACCGCTCGTATTTATACTAGATTGATGTGTAGGTATTCTGTGTTGTATTTGTTATTCTTATTAGTTATATGATAGATTCTTATTAATGTTATTGATTCTGTTGAAGAAATGATATTTTTATAGCTTTTACCAACGCAACATAATCCTATGTTATAATGTTACTAGAGACCCGCCCTCGCTTCGCGTTGGTTAATCAAGGTTTAATGTGGGAAATAATACAAAGCATGTCTTGCAGATTGGATTGATAGTCATGTTAATTCTCGTCAAAATGTCACACAATATGTACTCGTAACATCCCCCCGCTCCCCAGCTCGCGCAATACAGTACATCCCACAGACAGGAGCGGAGAGCGACTTTGTTTTGTGCTATCTAGTAGCCACCTTAACGTAATCACTAGTCATTTTTAACAAATATAATTGTTCTATTTTTGAACGGCGCCTATAAAATTAAAGAGCAAGTTGAGCGACAATATTGCGACCAATTCTAAAGACAAAGTTTGAAAGATAGTGTGATGCTCGCTTTCTAGTAAATCCTTCAACTTGCTCAATGTCAAATGCGAGTGCTTACTGACTATCACATTGTTGCTGTTATTCATTCATTCATTTCGAGTAGGGCCAACCCTGGTGCCCAAGTTTTTAGACCGCCTAAAGGCCTCCGACATGGTCTGTTATTGAACATAGTATACGCCGAAAATACGCCTTAGATAATATTTACTGTGAAGCAAAATCATTATTAAAACAAACAATATAGAAATATTAAGTTTATTAAATTACCTTTGTAATTTCTCACTTTGAAGGCGTTCAAAAACATAGCTTTACATCCATTCTCATCAAACGTACAAAATCAAAATAACTAAATTAATATCGTTAGGAACTCTTCTCTATTTTTATCACAAAGTGTTTTTTATTTGTACAAACACCCCGCTACATCTATATTGAATTTCCGTCAAAAGAATATTTGATTCATAATGGACTCGAAAGGATAATTCGATTCTATATAGAGCCCCTTTATACTTATTTACAATTAAAATCTTCAAATACACTTACAAAGAGGATTGCTTTCAGTTCCTTAATAATGTAACTTAATAACAGTGTGCTTATGGCTGTGTGTGTATTGATACGCGGAGCGTTGAGTGGAAATAAAGTTTTGAGGAAAAGAGGAAGAAAACAAAAGACGCCTGATCACACTTCTACGTTTAACTTTGTCATGTGTTAGATTTGAATACTTAACGCTACGCTACACGCTCCACGTGTCGCTCTGCAACTGCCTGAACAAAGCTAAGTCCTTAATCTAAATTAATATCATATTTTTTCCTTATGCCGTAAAAGGACAGCTGAAGGATGTGATAAGTATCTGTATGTACTATTCTTCGTTATTGCCCTCATCAAATGCAATTCCAATTAAGTACTTATTTTTATTTTATTTTTCAATTCTGACAACTAAATATTTGTAAAAAGTAACTGCCGCACTTAGAGACGGTCATTAAATCAAGACTGAACTATTTTTGACCTTATTTTTCATATATTAGTCATGTCAAAATCACTCATTAAATCTCTAGATACTCAGAGTACTCAGAGAAGATTTGACGTCTCTGAGTACGGGCGTGTCAGTTGCTTTTGAGTATAGGAATAAAGCTAGACAATAATTGAAAACAATCGACAATCTAAGCAGTGCTAATAGATTTTCCCACTTCGTGCCCAATCCCTTTCTTTCCACTATTAAATCAATACAGAAAATTAATCGACGTTAGTACAAAATAACCGAATCACACAACCGCATTAGAATCACAAATGGATATAATTATATTACCGAGCAGAGGAAACTAATCATTATTGCTAGTGCGATAAAGTATAAGATATATTTCGATAATATTTCCCCTGACACGAGAATACTGAATTATTAAATTATTCGTGCCATCTGTTCTTAGGTTTGTTTACGCTGGTTTAGTTCAATGGTCGAGTCATTTTAGACTAGTTACTGAAGCAATCGAAGTTATCGGTAATTTCCCTGCCACTGCTATTAAATAGCTAATCGATGCGTAAAGATATCCGCGTATCTAACGTCATCTCTCGTGACGTCATCGTATCTCTCATTTCTTTATCTCCGCCGTTAACATTTCATATTATTTATATTAGAGATATATTATTGTGATTGGCTATAAGTCCACAAGTATAACTAATTACTTAACCATGTTAATTACAGAATGCTATTTTAACTGACACCGCATGCAACAAGAGGAGACTGGAATAGTGTAAAGAAGACAATAGTTGGCTGCATTCAGCGAGCGATAGCAGCAGTCACCTTATTAGTTGGCCACGGCAGACAGTCTACGTTCGGTAACAACAAGTAGGTTTCATGCAACGGCTAAGTAGTTAATATTCATAACATTACATACATTATTTTCAACCTCATAATAATAAAGACTGTTATTAAAGACATATTACGAGTACAAACTACCATTTAATATCATACTTTAAACTCATAAGTATAAATAACAGAGCTACAACAGAGCTTTCCTGTTATGTATGTCATGTCGTTAAAGTCACATATAAAACATTAAAATTGTTATTAAGTTTTGAAGAAATAAACAAGTTTATACTCTGGGGGGACGTTTTACAACCCTTATATCAACGTCGTGGGGTAGTTAAGTAATTAACTTGTTATTAAGTTATAATTTACTGCACAAAATCATGCTATTATTCTCAGTATTAAAGGATTTATCTTAAGATGATTTTCCGGTAGATTATGAGATGTATAGGTTTGAAGTTGCGATTACAATAATCGATCGTCGCTTACAACATGCGGTGGCAGTGGTAGTTAAAGCAGTGTACAAAAGAAATAGCCTGTAATGTCCCATTGCTGAGCAAATGCCTTTCATCTCACTGAAGATATCAGTACAGTGAGGAGGATTAGGCGTAATCACCACGCCCTTTAATCTTCTTCTGCATCGAGTGGATGGTCAACCTGACCAATCCTGGTGTCAGAGTTATTGAGCCGCCTAAGACCTCTGACATGGCTCATGTAACGACTACTAATGAGGGTTGGTGATGTTTTAAAAATAGGAAATATGTATTCGCTCGACCCGGGAATTAAGCCTAGTAGTTTTTTCATCTAAGAGTAACGAACATACATACATCCATCCACACAAACGTTCGCATTTGTAATATGAGTAGGATCAGGAGAGAAGTATTTCTATAAAGGGAGTGATTGTTCCGATATTGTCTAGTAATAGCCAACGCTGCTGTCCACGTGAACGAAGTCACGGGGCACAGCTCGTGACTGTTAGTGTTCTATGTTCAAGTTACTAAATTAATCTGAACAGAGCACAATATGAAGCTCTTGCGTGTGAACTATACTCGTATATCACATTGCTCAGAATAATGATAGAAGACTCTTATATTTTGGCAAGTTTGCAGCCCATCCTCTATTTTATTTAAATTTTTCTGTATATTTCACTAGCAGCGCTTACTCGTTCCCGTGGGAATTTTGGGATGACGATGATTGGCGGTTCAATAACTCTGACACCAGGATTCGTCAGGTTGACCATCCACTCGATGAAGAAGAATGAAAGAAAAAACGTAATACATGAACACCGTCGCTCATTCACTAACAGGCAACCTGCACATTCCTTAACATTCACTATAAGTTAACATAATTTAGTCAAACAGAACTACAACCACTCCAACAGAGTTGATTCGTTTAACTACATCCCGCCCATGATATACTAATGCCCAATCTAGTTGTTTCCGGCACTGTCTCCATTGTACGATATTTGTCATGAATTTCTGGTAGTGCGGTGCAACCGCTCGAATTTACATACAAACGAATGCAGTTATCTGTTATATCTTTGCATAATTCTCTTGAAACGAATTTGGTTGGCAGTTTTAGTGTTAAAAAGTGGAGTATGTAATATTGGGTGAAATTGTAGCAGTATAGAAGTGAAGCGAGTAAAAATATGAAATACTAGCCGTGCCCCGCGGTTTTACCCGCGTTGTGCCCGTTCCCATGGGAATTTTGGGATGAAAAATAACCTTACCGTTGAACGTGGCTATCTATTACAAAAAGAATTTTTCAAATCGGGCCAGTAGTTTCCGAGATTACCTACAAACAAACAAACTTACAAATTTTACCTCTTTATAATATTAGTATAGACTACAAGCGTCCCGCAGTTTTAACTGCCTTGTGCCCGTTTCCTATGGGCTTTTGAGGTGAATAAACACGGTAAAATAATTAAAACATTAAATTCAATGTTCTTCTTTGTTTTCTCCAATATCCAAAAATGAGCGCTATCTTTCTTCGGAGAAACGTAAAGTTGTCGGTCTTGGTTGTTTGAATAGATAGACCATGTCGGAGATCTTTAGGCGGTCTAAAAACTGACACCAGTTTTGGCCCCTAACTTACACAAACTTACTTATTAATATCTAAAAATCACTGTCGTCGCAGTGAATGAAAATAAACACAAATAAACACTCCTCGTCATACATTATTTAAGTGACCTCACCACAAGATATTGCTGAGTCAAAACAATACTAATTCGTATCGGCGAATCAGTATTATGGTCACGATTCGGTCCGACAGATAAGTCCCGATTCCTCCACCGGAGGAACTGCGCTGATCAAATATGTAACCCACAGTCAATAGGTTGGCGTCGGAACACAAGTCATAAACTCGCTCCACTGAGATATTTCTTCATATTTTTGACCTACTTTTAAAAGAGAGCGTGTCTTTGTGTCTTTGTCATCTTGAGGAGTTGAAGCCTCTTTCCTGTGGGACACTATACCTAAACTTATTGGTTGATATTTTTGTCTGATTTTGAGTCAGTTGAAGCTAAAAATTACCTAACTCTAAAAATCGATCTATGTAAAAAACATACAGTGCTTTAAACAAAAATTTTCAAAACTATATACATTTTATTATACTCCGTAATTTTTGTTTTAACTAATTATAATTTCGATAATAACGTACGTTTAAATTAATAGCAAAACATTTTATTCTAAACAAAACCTCAATTAGGCTATTAGTGGTTAACAATGTGCTTATTGCTGCTTAGTGATTTCGCATAATACTTGGTTGTATATTGATACAAACGAATATCATGTGAGTTACAAGTCACACATACGTACTCTTTGTCCTGTAAAGGCTGATAGGACATATATTAAAACAACCAGGAGCAATGATTAAATGCTTCTTAAATGCTTCAAAGCGTGTTCGCGCATCTAAAGTTGAATCAAATAGTTGTTTAATTTTTAGACTAGTACATAAGTTTCAAGAGTGCTTTTTGGAGCAAAAGAACTTACAAAACATATTTTCTGAAAGGAAATACAAGCAAGTGGACTAGGACACTAAAACACAATTCCTGGAAGAAAAAACTACAAACCGTGCGATAAACTTTACTGCCGACCAAAAATGGTCCTCTTTGAAAGAAATAAAATTTGTTCCAGGGATATTTTGTAGGTCTATTGAATAGAATTATTTAGACCGAATATGACTGTAAGTAATTGTGTACGAGTAGACATATTTGTGGGTATTGTAACATATATGTATTCCTATCTTCTTAGTTGTTATGAAATAAAGTTTATGAGATTTCGTACTCAAGGTTTCAAAATGTTAGGTAAAGTATTACTCTGTAATGTCTCCCCACTGCTGGGTAAAGGCTTCTTATCTCACTGAAGATATCAGTACAGTAAGGAGGACTCAAGGTCTAGTTAGTAAACGAATCCAACATCCTAATTAATCACACCGGTTGATACCATAGTTCTATAATTAACTATTTGATATATAGTGTGGTAGTGTTGCTTTTTAATGCCCGTTTTGACGCTGATTTTGAATTTAGGGTTCGTTTAAAACCTTTCTTGTTATGACAATATTATAACGTAGAACCTGATTAGAAATTTGAGTAGGCATGTACTAGTGAATGTATAATACTACAATACGATCACATCTAAGTGTGCGGCCACAGTGAATGCGCGGTGGCTTACGCGGTGACTTACGCGGTGGCTTACGCGGCGGCGGCGGCGGAGGTGGCCACACTGAGGCGCGAGCTCTAGTAGCGATCAGACGTATATCAGGGGTTGCAAACAATTTTCGATCAACAATACACAACTAGATTTCGGGTCACGTACAAAATCAAAGCTAAAAAATATCCTCGTGAATTACGTGTGACAGCTTATTTTGTTTACTACCGAACTGACCAAAAAGTTTTAAAACAGTTCGAAGTTCAACCTAATTACAACAATGACACCTAGCAAATCTTCAAATATTTAAAACTAGCTGAGCCCCGCGGTTTCACCCACAGCGCACCCGTTCCCGTAGGAAATACGGGATAAATAGTACTATATCCGTTTCCTGGTTCTAAGCTACCTCCCCACCAATTTTCAGTCAAATCGGTTCAGCCGTTCTCGAGTTATAAATAGTGTAACTAACACGACTTTCTTTTATATATATATAAGATAAGATAAGATAAGATTACTACTGTCATTTAGAAACGAAAAGACAACATTTAGTGTGAAATCAACCTTAACGACCTACAAATAAAGTATTTTATTCCCGTGTTCACCTTCCTTTCGTTTCGTTTCTTTTAGAAGAACTACAGATGGAATGGAGTCGTGTTGAACACTTAAATAATTTGTAATATGCACGTAAAAGTTTACTTAAAATTATTTATGTTTTGGGCTATCTAGGTTTGATAGTATACATACTTGTTTTCATTACGATTTTTTTGATAAACTTGATAGTATAACTCTGCAAATATAGATCCTAGCGTATATATTAAATAATAATGATCAAACTTACTGTCATTTTTGCTCTAGAGTTGAAAATTAACGAGTTATTTCAGAAAAACTAAAAAAAAATGAACTTAAAACAAGATGGCGGCGAATACTCTACCGGGATTAGTTACAAAATCGAAATTTATAAGTCCAACCACCCCCCCACGACATAAAAAAAAAATCGCCCCCCGGATAAATAAATTATTACTACAAAACAAATCTACTCCATGTTTCTGCTGTTCTGTTTCACAAAATTTGCGCCAACGTTGGCCAAACATTTGTAGCGGTGACTTCAAATCAGTATTTTTTTTCAAAATTTGATATTATTTTGTTTAAAAGCTTAAAATATAACTTATTCTACATGTACTCACAGAAAGTAAGACACTCCGGCCGTTAAATTGTTTTTCCGGCCATTATTTTTGCAACTTTTTTGGCTGTGGTTCGAGGGAACTAAATAAAAGAGTGGCTCACTTTTCAAATGAGACCCTAAGCACCCAGACGTATTATTTGCGCTGACCCGAAATCTAGTGTGTATTGTTGATCGAAGCCATTTTACGTCAAAACGCCGAGCGGTAAGACCACTGGTTTGATACACCTGCCACCCGCTTGCAGTGTTGCCGTTCTAGAGACTTTGTCGCTGGATCTAGCGGAATTCATAAGTGGTTAGCGGCAAAAAAAAATGAGCTAGCGACAAAAATATATTTAGAGACTTCTAGCGGATTTTGAGCCGCTGTAAATGTGACTTTTTTTTCGAAAATATATGAAGAATAATGTGTTTTTTAAGACCACCACTACACCTTAACAACCATAAACATCCGTTCTGGCACAAAATATTCTATTTCAACCCCACAATGTGTCTCGTTCACAATCTTTTTCTAAATAGATAATATACCTGGTTTAATACTTATTCATATTAAGCTATTGCATAGCTTCTATCGCGGGCCTTGAGCGCGGGGACCGAATCCAGAAATTCCGTAACGAAAAAACCTCACGCTCCCCAATAACGCCATCTAGTGATAAAAAAAATAACTATGCAATAGCTTTACCGCGGCAGTCCCCGAGTGCCACACCCACGTCTCTTTTTTTTAGCTGATTTTCAAATGTCCTGCTGGCAACATCCACGTAAAATGATACTAAACGAGAATTCCCCTGTTGTGATTTTTTGAATAAATGTGTTGATTTTATTTTTTTGTTATTTTTTGTGAAAAATGAAAATATTTGCCAAAATTAAACGATCGGCGCCCTCTCAAAACCCCAATTTATAAGGCGCGAACTTCGAGATTAGACTTGAACGTCAGCGATAAGATTTAGCGACTTCTAGCGGATTAAAAAAAATATATTTACCAATATTTAGCGGAATTTTTCATATTACTAGGGACTTTTAATTTTGTAGAACGGCAACACTGCCCGCTTGTTAAGTCGCTCGCCGCCTAGGCCCGCACTGTGGACACAACGCGCGGATCGGTGCGTTTGAAATCACCGCGCGCGGAGTCGCTCGGTCTTGTCGCGCTAGGCTTCCGCCTAGTCACTTCAGTATGGACACTTACACGCGTTTCATACGTTTGATATTTCGCGCCCGCCGTCGCCACCGCGCTAGGCCCGCAGTATGGACGCACACTAACGCATTATAAGAAAACCACATTATTGTTAAAATATTTGCAGTTCAACCAAACAACTTCTATATAGTTATGTATTCAACTGTACGTATGAATATTACGGCTATAAAAGCCCATCACTACATGTTTCCATCTTATCAACCCAAAATAGTTTATTGATGTCTACGTGGCTCCGAAGTGGTGAAGATGTAACCATGTTTAGGGTAAGCGGCTACAGATTTATACATAGCCCTAGGCCTGAGAGCATAAAGCGTGGACGTGGGGGGGGCGTAGGATTTTATATACGACGAGGCCTACATGCACAGGCAGCTGAACACCCTACGAAGACGACAGTCGAGCAGATGTGGATTAAGGTCAGGGTCAAGAACACCACCATCGCCATAGGGACAGCGTACCGCCCACCATGGCAAGACAAACTGGAGTTCTTTGATGCACTGACCGACTCGGTGACGTCATTCTCAGACTGTAAAGGTGTCATTCTGGTCGGTGACTTCAATATTAACGTAACTGCCACAAGCGGTGCATCATCAGACCTATTCTCGCAGTTTGTCAGTAGCATGAGCTTGAATCAGGTGGTCACGGAGCCCACCCACTTCACCAACAGCAGCAGCACGCTAATCGATGTGATATGTACGGACATGAGGACGCGGGCAGTGACTGTCATACACAAGCCAGAACTCGGAGGTCACGCCATGGTCGTAGCAGAATTTAAGATTAAAAAAGAGCCACCCACACCTCAATGGGTTACGTATCGGCCATTAGCAAGTATGGATTATGACAGTTTCTCCCGCGACCTAGATAGCATCGATTGGATGGATGTTGATCGTGCGGGCGGTGATGTCGACACCATGGTCAATTTTCTTCAAGAGACGATGCTCTCTTTGTTCGACAGGCACGCGCCCCTAAAAACCCGTAAGTTCAGACATCCACCGCAGCCATGGATTACTCCAACCGTAAGGCAAATGATTCGGGCTAGGGATGAGAGTCATAATCATTGGAAGCAGTCTAGGTCTGACAAAAGGAGGGAAAAAGAATATAAGCTAATGAAAAAGCTTGTCATTGATGCCCTGGAAACAGAGAGGAGATGCTTTTACTCAAAGGACATTAATGAGAACATTAAATACCCCAAAAAATTGTGGAACAAACTAAAAACCACTGTACTGCCCAACAAAAAGCAATCTACTGACCTACCTCCGCATTTAAGAAACCCGAATGATATAAATGATCACTTCCTCAATGTGCCAGGGGACGGTGTGGTGTCACCAGATCAATTAGCATATTTCACCATTAATAAGTACAACTCCGACAATACCTTCGCTCTGCAGACAACCAATGAAACAGAGGTCTTACAAATCATTAAGAGATTAAAATCTAATGCCATGGGTTGTGACTCAATTAGTCTAGATATGCTGACACTTACACTCCCACAGTCTCTTAAGGCCATAACATCCACGGTCAATGCATCCATTTCCAGCGGTACCTTCCCTAGTGCCTGGAAGACAGCCATTGTTCATCCTATGCCTAAGGTCAGAGACCCCTCCTCACTGAAAGACTACAGACCGATCAGCCTTCTTCCATGTCTGTCCAAGATACTTGAGAGGGTAGTCTGTAACCAACTCACCAGGTACATCGAGGTGCACAATATTCTGCCCGCTGTACAATCTGGATTTCGAAAAGGACACAGTACCACTACAGCAATGGCAGATGTTGTCGACAACCTGATTCATGCCATGGATCAGAACAAACTGAGTGTCCTAACTCTACTGGATTTTTCAAGGGCCTTCGATGGGTTGAATATAGAGCTCCTATGTGCTAAGTTAAAACATTATGGGCTCAATGACAGTGCGATAGACTGGTTCTGTAGCTATTTGTACAATCGGACCCAGTATGTTGAAATAACCCTGCCAGACGGTTCCACCATGAAATCAACTACACAGGAAGTCAAACGTGGTGTACCACAAGGATCCATACTCGGGCCAATCCTATTTGCACTTTATAGTGCCGACTTAGTTTCCAGTATATCACACTGTCAATATCACATATGCCGATGATGTTCAACTTTACTTCTCATTTGCACTCGAGGATAGTGAGGATGCGGTGGCTGCAATTAACTCGGACCTACGTGAGATAAGTAATTGGTCGAAATTAAATTGCCTACTTCTCAACCCATCTAAAACTAAATTCATGTTATTTGGCACCAAAAAGATGATTACACAGAAACTTCAAAATGTAACACTAAACATCACCATCGACAATACACGAATTGAGCGAGTCAATGTGGCGAGAAACCTTGGTCTGGTGCTGGATAGTCAGCTGACATTTTCAGAACATGTGGAACAGTGTGTCAAAAATTGCTTCTTTAGGTTAAAAGTTCTATATAGGTTTAAGAAATACCTTACAGTTGAAATGCGTAAGCTGTTGTGTGAGACTCTTGTCCTATCCAAGCTAAATTACGGTGACACTGTATACGGTCCCTGCCTCCGCATCAAAACTGCCAAGTTAATACAGAGAGTACAGAATGCTTGCGCCCGCTACTGCTTCAATATACCGCCGCGCTCGCATGTTACTCCTTTTTTGAATGAGCACAACGTGCTTAAGATGGACGCGCGGCGGCAACTTCATTTGTCTACTCTCTTGTTCGGCGTAATACGTAACGGGATTCCCCGGTACCTACTCGGCAAGTTGACGTGGGCCCAGGAGCGCAGGAAACGCCCAGAGCGTGCCGGCGTGTTCGTTCTCGTCACACCGAAGCACCGCACTATGGCTTTTCGGGGATCCTTCAGATATGCGGCCACGAGATGCTGGAACACCCTCGACCCGCCATGTCGCGCCCTGAAAACGTTGCAGACGTTTCGAAGTACAATAAAACAGCGATTACTCAGCTTACAGAAGTTAAGCTGATAGATTCTGTAGTCTGTAGTTTATTGAACTGTCGTACTTACCATTGGGTCTGGCACGGAGTGCATGGGGTCGATCGGCAGTCGTGGCCGCTGGTACACCGTATACATACATATTTATTCACACTTGAAACACTCTTATATATTTGCAGAATCTCAACGTTGTTGATTCTTAATGTTCGTAGATTCTGAATGTCTATTCTTAATGTATGTCGTTTCTTCTTAGTAGTATAACCTTTCACGTGGTATTTTTCCTTTGTTTCTTGTTAGGTGGATGGTGATCGGTGGATGGCTGCGTGCGTGCTTGTTTTATTATGTATGGATGGATGGTATGAACCACAGATAAATGATTCGATTCGAGTGAGTGACCGACCTGAGTGATTGGTGAATGGCGTGACAGATGACTGATGACTGACAGATAGCTGTTAGGTGCTTGATACGGTGAATGAATGAATGACGATTGTAAGGTTTAAATGTTTAGTTTACATTGTATATTTATAAATACTATTTATGTATGTATGTATATGTGATGGGATTAATTTGGGGTATTTGTATGTAGTATATTGATGTATTTATTTTTATGTATTTGTATGTAGGTATATTTATTGATTTTAATAGTGGCGTGCCTCTGGGAGTCTAGGCCTCGTCTGAAAATCAGCGCTGCCAGGGTCACACGATCTTGGCGGCATTACGCTGAGACGAGGCCTATTCAGACCTCACACAGTAGTTCTGTCCGTGTAATTGTTTTATATGTAATATCTGTTGTTCTCTTTCTGTCTTTGCTTTGTTTTTTCGTTTCTTGTTGTGTGATCGTCTGAATAAATGTTTTTCTTTCTTTTTCTTTCTTTCTTTACGTTACTCACAAAACTGGAGCTGAAGGCAACATATATAGTACAAAAGGCATTCAATTCGATACAATTACAGTTAGACGTTTTACCACCGACATTTATTCCATATAAACTAGATAGTAGCGAAATCGATTCCCTCCAGAGACGCTTCAATGTACCAACCTTTTATACAGCGCTCTATCGAAGGGATAAAAACGGACAGAAACTCGGGAAAAAGGCAAGAAAAACTACCCCTAACACTTATCTCGACTGTTACGGTATAGTTATCGTAAAATTATATGTTCGAAATTTTTAGTTCCGTTCTGATTCACTCGTGGCGCCGATACAGATCCAATTTAACTGCGTTCGAAATTGAAATCGTATCTTAACGGCACGATTTCGAAAGGACATCGTAGTAAGGGAATCAGAATATATTAACTGGACTATTGGACGTTGCACTTGTTAGGAATTCTAAGCGGCTTATTATGTAGTTTCTCGTAGTTCCAGATAAGTATTTTAGTTCCAAAACTGTTGTTCCTTTGATTAAATTTGTTTTGTTTGATTTAACTCCTCTTAATTGGGTATGGCGGAGTGATGGGGGGCTTTGATTTCTCTTTGCTTCTTTTTTGTTTATGTATTTGCGCTGTTTATTCCGATGTAATTAAATCTGTTGTTTTATTCTGTTTTCTGTTAGATGGAGATGAATGGAATGTTTGCTTTTTATGTTTTATTGGTGAAATCATTGTCACTATTCTGTTAGAGGTGTCATTCGATAGTTTCGCTATGTATTGAAAAACGTGATCGTCACGTGGTTATGATACATACATACATTTCGATGGTAGAGAACTAAATAGAAGAAACGATTGTCATTTGTCAATGGGTGATGATTATATTTGTCAGGGTGACATTTGCCTTGCAGTGTGATTCTATTGACGTCATTTTAGCGTCTTGTTTATGGACATATAAACACACTAGCTCGCGCTTCGTAGTTTTACCCGTTGTGCCCATTTCGATGAGATTTTTGGGATAAAAAAATGCTTTTACGTTGAATGTGGCTGTTTATTATAGAAATAATTATTCAAGTTGGATTAGAGGTTTTTGAGATAAGCATATTCAAACAAACTCCTTGGCTTTATTTTATTACTATAGATATGGTAAATTTAATACAGAATTTCCAATATGAGTGAACCACGACACTACCAGTTACAATATAATTTAACAAGTCTACAACTTTCTACCATAAAAGAGGTTTCAATCCTAAACAACTCTCTAACCAAATTGACTACTCGCCAAAAGCATCCAATTCACCCGAATAGGTACTTCAATTACACAAAATCTCGAAATGTTCTTCCAAATTAAACAATATTAAAAATTTCTTTCCAATGCCACCAGAAGTGAACCTTAGAGAACTGAGACACTGATTACGCTTTCCCATTTCGTCCCTTTAAATCCCGTGGCCGGATATTAAACCTCGGAGGTTATTCGTTTTTTTGTCTCTCAAACGGCAGATCTTAATCTTGACGTAATGCGGTTTTGTGATAAAGACCCTGACAAAAGGTGTTACCGAGATCGTTTTTGATATCTGACTTTGATTTGATGTAAATTAATGAGTTTGGTAATTAGTAACGTTTCGTCACAAATAGTGTCAATGTATGTAGGTGTGGAGACTTGGGAGAATGATAATATTTCACGTATATCATTTCGGCCTTATTAATGAACGTTATGTAAATAAAACACTGTGATAAAGTGTTTTGTCTCTTTTGCTCTTCGGAAAATTGCGTATGTCAGAAAGTGACAAACCATTTGATAGCTAAACTGTTAGCTGTAGCTAAAGAGTGCGTATATTCTACCAACATGTTGATTTACCTTATATACTAAGTACTAATAGTACTACGTAGACATATGATAGTTACATTACGTATGTAATGAGAGATAAGTGATATGTTTGTACCTAACTTTATCGCCACAGTAGCGCTCGCGACGTACTTTAGCTAAAGCATGCTAACTTTGGTGAGTGGAAGATAGCGGCATTTCTATCTGAGCGCTACCGTGCTTCATAGGACACTTAAAATGGCTGGTCCCGGTTGTTTCAATCGATAGACCAAATCAGAGGCCTTTTGGCGGTTTAAAAACCTACGGTTTAACGACCTAGTATCAGTCCGAGACCTACTCGATTTTACTTACTTACCTAGTACGGTGACAGCTGCTGTCACTAGACGAATGTGACACACTACTCTATTCTCAACACTTGCAGTCATCGCATATTACATGAGGCATACTTATATTAATGACTTAAGAAATATCAGCTAAACCAGTTTAGTTTTTATAAATCTTAAAATGAAATTTAATTTAATTATGCCATTATGTAACATTGTCAACGGATTCTAAGTATATAGCTCGGAGGAGACAACAGCATATTCCCAAAAGAGCTTAAGTGAGAAACCACGACAAAGGCTTCCAGCGAACTACTTCAATTAATTTGGGTCAACAAATCAACATTATGAACTATTGTCGTCCTTTCAGGCGTTTAATACGGGATGATTAAGCTAAATTGAAACAAATTCTTGTATCAAGCTACCTTCTTAAGCCTTTGTTTACTGAGTAATGACTTTGGACGTTTCTCAGATTCCTAATTGGGTGAGCTAAGGTATCTAGTTTAAAAGATCTCTTTCAAATTAAGCTTTCAGTCAGTCCTGCTAAGTGCGTTATATGAAGAACAAAAGGACATCCATGTGCGCTGATTACTGCGGCGCGTAGTCAGACGACTGCGTACCTACTACGGCGTAGCTGGTCCACTGCGCTCTACTACGGCGTGGCCGGTCTACTGCGCTCTACTACGGCGGAGCCGGTCGATTGGGCTCTTCTACGCTGTGGCTGGTCTACTGGGCTCTACTACGGCGGAGCCGGTCGATTGGGCTCTATAAGGCGTAGCCGGTCTACTGGGCACTATTACGGCGTAGCCGGTCGACTGCGCATAGCCAGATGACTTAGAACACTTAAATTGAAGGTGCCCTAAGAGCCTGAACCCAAAATACCTAGTCACAACCTATTTTAAACGGACTTCGTTCGGAGAAATCTAAACTGTCATAATTGGTGTAACAGCAGTCTTTAGTACAACATTTAGACTGTAAACTTGAGCAGTTACCATCCTACTAATATTATAAATGCGAAAGTTTGTATGTATGGATGTATGGATGTATGGATGTATGGATGTATGGATGTATGGATGTATGGATGTATGGATGTATGGATGTTTGTTACTCTTTCACGCAAAAACTACTGAACGGATTTGGATGAAACTCTACAGTAATGTAGGTTATACATCAGAATAACACATGGGATATATTTTATCCCGAAATTCCCGCGGGAACGGGAACAAAGCGGGTAACACCGCGGGGCGCGGCTATAGACTATATAATACTAGCTGCGCCCCGCGGTTTAACCCGCTTTGTACCCGTTCCCGCGGGAATTTCGGGATAAAAATAGATGTTGGCCGATTCTCAGTCCTAACCGATATGTACACAAAATTTCATAAGAATCGGTCGAGCCGTTTCAGATGAGTTCAATTACGCACCCCGTGACACGAGAATAATATTAATATTAATATTATAAATGCGAAAGTTTGTATGTATGGATGTATGGATGTATGTATGTTTGTTGCTCTTTCACGCAAAAACTACTGAACGGATTTGGATGAAACTCTACAGTAATGTAGGTTATACATCAGAATAACACATGGGATATATTTTATCCCGAAATTCCCGCGGGAACGGGAACAAAGCGGGTAACACCGCGGGGCGCGGCTATAGACTATATAATACTAGCTGCGCCCCGCGGTTTAACCCGCTTTGTACCCGTTCCCGCGGGAATTTCGGGATAAAAATAGATGTTGGCCGATTCTCAGGCCTAACCGATATGTACACAAAATTTCATAAGAATCGGTCGAGCCGTTTCAGATGAGTTCAATTACGCACCCCGTGACACGAGAATATAATATTAATATTATAAATGCGAAAGTTTGTATGTATGGATGTATGGATGTATGTATGTTTGTTGCTCTTTCACGCAAAAACTACTGAACGGATTTGGATGAAACTCTACAGTAATGTAGGTTATACATTAGAATAACACATGGGATATATTTTATCCCGAAATTCCCGCGGGAACGGGAACAAAGCGGGTAACACCGCGGGGCGCGGCTATAGACTATATAATACTAGCAGTGCCCCGCGGTTTTACCCGCGCTGTGCCCGTTCCCGTGGGAATTTGGGGAATTTTTATACATATAAACCTTCCTCTTGAATCATTCTATCTAATAAAAAAAAAACGCGTCAAAATCCGTAGCGTAGTTTTAAAGATCTAAGCATACATAGGGACAGACAGCGGAAAGCGACTTTGTTTTTTATTAGTAGTGATGCGAAAGTTTGTGAGGATGGATTTATGTATGTATGAATGTATATTAGCAACTCTTTCACAAAAAAAATTACTGGACGGATTTGGATAAAACTTTACAGTAATATAGGTTATACATCAGACTAACCCATGGGATATATTTTATCCCGAAATTACCGCGGGACCAGGTACAACGCGTAGCGCGGTTAGTCACTACCACAGAACACATAAACAGAGGTTAGAAAGGCGATGTGGGCGGGGCAGGCGCGCCAAGGATATGAGCGAACGCTCATATTTGTACGACAACGCGATAAGCTATAAAATGTGCATCAGTGTGCGTGCATGCGCATGATTGGTTCCGTTTGAAATCGCGTGATGGCGCGGCGCTAAGATAGGCTAGATTTGAAATTGCAAATATGTGCGTAAGCTTCGCACAGATGCACTGGCGGTGAAAGGTGGGGCGGATTCGGCGACACCGGTTTTCATACGAACGGCGCATGATCGCCATTCTAACCTCTGTTTATGTGTTCTGTGGTCACTACATAGTATAAAATAAAGTCGTCTCTGTTTCGTGTTTGTTTGTCTGTATGCTTAAATCTTTAAAATTACGCAACGGATTTTAATGCGGTTTTTTTTAATAGGTAGAGTGATTCAAGAGGAAGGTTTTTATGTAAAAAAAATCCCGAAATTCCCACGGGAACGGGCACAACGCGGGTATATGTAACCCAAGGTATGAAAAACATGCCTAAAAAAATTGGTTATTGGCGTGCGCTACTAAATCTATTGCTGATACACAAAAACAATGTTCTACACAATCAAAGTACATATCATTGCGAACAAATAAGTTCGCGAGGGCATATGTCTAACTATTATAGTTAAGCCACAATAACCGTTTTTAGTTAAAATTAATTAGTAAAAAAGGAGTGTAATTTTAAGTTGATGATATTCATATGATGATATGAATCTACATCAAAATAAATGGCTCTACAATCAAGGTTAATTATGTTTCTTTGTATACCTCTTTAAATTATTAAAATCGGACAGTTAGTTTCAGAGTTATGATGAGAAATATCACTACATAGTATAAAATAAAGTCGTCTCTGTTTCGTGTTTGTTTGTTTGTTTGTCTGTATGCTTAAATCTTTAAAATTACGCAACAGATTTTAATGCGGTTTTTTGTAATAGGTAGAGTGATTCAAGAGGAAGGTTTTTAAGTATAATAACATCTATTAAATAATGGAGAAATACTGTTATTTTCAGGGTTTCTAATGTGGTGTCGTAAATTTTTACATTTCTTGCCGCTTAATGAAAAATAATGTACTAAGTATTCTCTACATACAGAAAAGTCCGCGATGGTATATGTCTATCTCTTATCGATATCCCACAAAACCATTTTTTGTCATTTACTTTTTACGGCAAATAATAGCTAATTTTCGAAGCGATTTTAAGCACTACAGCATTATAATTTCCTTATCCAATTTCCCACTTGAAATTTTGATTGTGTATATTCCTGCGGGTGACACGCAATGTTTTATCCCGATTTTCCTACATGAAATCTTGATTACCCGAAGCGAAGCGAGGGCGGGTCGCTAGTCTACATATAATATGACTAGCAACGCCCCACGGTTCTATGCGCGTCGTGTCCATTTCCATGGGAATTATGGGATGAAAAATTGTCCATAAACTTTCCGTTGCATGTGGCTATCCATGACAAAAATAATTATGAAAATGGGATCAGTAGTTTCTGAGATAAGCGCGTTCCAACAAACAAACTCTTTCGACAGGTTTATTATATTAGTATGTTACCTTCTTCTTAAAATTAAGAGCTGAGATCTTGTCGACGAAATTCTTTCGACAAGATGTTACCTACATTAATCTAAAAATTATTTATATACTTAATAACGATTACTCGTTTATTTTCAAAGATTTTAACATAAACAAGTGCCACTAATATTGTTCCATTCTCCCGATGCCCTTGAGAGTAGAAGTGGTCATTCAATGAAGACGCCAAGGCTAAGGAAATAAATTGATGGAGAGCCCTTTGCGACCTACTGGGTCGGTGACAGAGTTTCAAAATTAGAGGGTAGCAAATTATGTGTAAGTATAATTTTTGGCTACGTCTTATTTTCATTGGTCCAGTATACAAGTGAATTTATATAGGAAATGATTATGGCTTATGATGCTTATGAATTACTAGCAGCGCCCCGAGGTTTTACTCGCGTTATGCCCTCGATCCCGCAGGAATTTCGGAATAAAAAATTATGGATTATATATGAACTTAGAATGAGATGAACTTTAAGTATAAGCACGTAAACTTGTCGGTCCCGATTGTTTCAATCACTAGACCATGTCGAAAGCCTTTAGGCGGTCTAAAAACTTCGACACCATACAAAAAGTGAATGAATGAATGAATGAATGAATGAATGAATGAATGAATGAATGAGTGGTTAAGTACTTCCCTGTCTTATGTACCCAATAACCCAATTTAATCCGTCAAAGCTAACATATTCCTAACCGCCTCCATTCCGGTCTAATCCCCATCAATCAATGCTCACTGGTACTCAAACAAAGACACTATCTTCATCTTAACCGCTTCCGGTCACATCTCTCATTAACCAGTGCTGTACTAACTGCTGCGTAAGCTATGGCAATATGTACATAAATACTATAGTAGCTACCGCGTAACCTGGGGCAATATGTGATATCAATGCCGTAGAAACTGTTGTTTAATCTATGGGTGTATGGTTTAGTTTGTGGTTGGTCCCTGGATTATAGATAGTGCACTTTATCATAAACGTTTTTTGGAACTATGTAATAATAAAGATAATAATAATAATAATAAAAGCCCGCAGGGCAGCTTGTGGCGAGCTGTTGGTGAGTAGCGACACCACGGGCGATTCCCGAGTGCCCCGGAGAGTCGGTCAGGGCCCTCGTCTCCGGCGAGCCTTCACCGGTCGGAGTGGACCCCAAGGGGGCCCGCAGGACTCTCAGCTCTGGCTTGCCTTCACCGGCCGGCCAGAGGGGGGTCGTTAGAGGCACAGTCGATGTCGGCTGTGTGATCCGGGGGTGGAAGTGTTAAAGGGCATAACGCCGCGAGTAACGTAAGAGAAAGCGCAGCACACCTCTCTACACCCCCGAGTCGCCCGCGCCGATGTTGCCCCCTTGCCGTCTCTACGTCGGCTGTTTCGGGGGGCCCATCCAGCGGGCGGCGAGCCACGGCCTGCCGCCGATAACTTGTTCACCACTTGTTATGGCAGGTGCCGACCTCTTTGCAATATCCCATTTCCAGTCCATCCAACCTTCATTTCCATAGCCCAGTCTTTTTCTTTCATTTTTACTTACAATAGTCCCTACTTCTGCAGGTACACATTCCCGGACATGTTGTACTGATGTGGTCGGGAGTGTGTCCCTGCAGTTGTAATCCATTACATTAAACATCTCCAAAGGGCCTCTACGAGTTGGATCTGTATCCCCTCGCATGCCTCTCAAAAAGACCGGGCTTGTCCCGTGACTCCGAGGAGAAACACTATAATAATAAAGAAACAAATAAGAAATTATTTGAAGAATTAATTATTGCGATAATAGTGAAAGTCGCATTGTAAAACATTTATATTGATTTATAGTTCTGTTTCTTGGTTTTGTAGCATTAAAGATGTACAAAAAATCTTACTAACATCCGTTTCAAACTACGCCAATTTGAGCGTACTATTAATTGTCTCATTTCTCCGTTCATCCACTTGCAGAGTCCACTAACCCAAAGCCACATGCTACCTTCCAGTATTTGAATTATCAAAGTGACAAAACGATGGTACATTGTACACACAAAGGGTGTGTATCGCGTAATTTATTCAGGACGCTTCAGACCCAACTCAATGCCGTTGGCACCTACATGTGTACACTTGTAATTACTACGGTTTATGGATATTAAATCTTAGATATAGAAGAGGGGATAGTTTCTAAGTTTTAGGTCAATTTCTGGTTAAACATTTGGCCGAATTAAGCTTACTTTTGACCGTCAATCAAGCGAAATGTGGTTAATCATGTAAGTGGTTGGCGAGCATATGGTTTGAATTGAGATTGGAAGCATAGTTGGATTTAATTAGGTATTAGATTACGGGCAATTTCAAGGTAATCCTAATAATAACAGCCTCCGTGGTCTTGTGGTTTGAGCGCCCGGCTCACGACCCGGAGGTTCCGGGTTCGATTTCCGGAGGAGATATCTCGCATTCATCTCTCATAATTTCTCATCATATTCGCATTAATCTCGCATTCAAACAACCAGCCTTGACGGGATAAGACCGAATGACGTAAAGAGTAATCTCGCAGTTCTAAGCAACATAAAAAAATACATTTTTAACATAAAATACTATTGTTGTGCTATTTTTGTCGCGCAATGTCATTACCAGTATGTAAACCCCAATTCACTATTTTTGCCAAACTTTTTTACCAATAATCTACTCAAAATGAATGAACCTATAGAATGAATGAATGAATGAATGAATGAACCTCTTCCATCATGTTCTTTACAGGAAATTGTTCTCTATTATAAGTAATTACATACCACACTGAAACGGCCTCTCACGCCTATTCCAAAGAAAAATAATCTTCCCTTATGTCATAATATATGGCTGACCTCCCATTTTATTAGAAGTGTCTCATTCTTCTAGTGTCAAATATTTCCTATGTTTTAGTGGCTGGGAAATGGTTTGGTGATTTTCTGCGAATATTATTGTAAATAGTTGTAAGATGAGAAGAGCAATAGAACGACTAGACATGAGAAACATCGTCGCCAAGCGACAACACATACTTAGCTGTAACACTTGCATAGTAGCTCTACAAATAGACATCTCGAAGGCAAACTACAAGCTACGTTTGAAAAGGCGCACGCACACATAAGTAAGTTTTTACACAAGTTTCGGTAAGGTTCAAAGTAATTCCATTGGAGGTTGGCTACGAAGAGCTATGTTTATAAGTACATGTGTCTGTTTTCATAGTTATACGTATGTATTCGAAACACATTTATCTACATTACTCAGATATCTCACTTGGTTAGAAAATATCTATCAAACCTAAAATCCACAGTCCTCAATCCAAGTAATATATTCACCCATTTATTTGATTCACTTGTTCACTCAACAAAACAAAACTAATCGAGCAAAGAATAGCAAAGAATACCGCGAGAATTTCTTCTCTCGGAAAAACTATGCGTTGGTTTGAATCGATTTGGGCGTGTAGTGTATATCCACTTAAACCCGATCTGTTTGGATGATACGTTTATAGGAGCATTCTTTCCCCATCCAAGTTTGAACGTAGACAGTTTGATGAAATGTGTTTTGTCAGTTTGTTTCGTTTGATGGGCTTTAGGAAAGATTCCGGACGGATCGGATAGGCTCGAGTGAAATAGAAAATGATGAATAAACGCTTCCCCGATACTGGGTTTCTGTTTTAGCAAAACACGATGGATTCTCTTTACAGATGCGAACAGTTGAATATTAATGGTCAGTTACACATGGAATTTTTAAAATCTAAGTTTGGTGAGGATTTGTGGGGAAAATCCGTCAGTTTTAACATGTTCGTTCGAATGAATAAAGTTTAAAACGTAGTGACTAGCACATTGGCGATTTTGGATCTGGAAAAATACGTTGCAAGTTTTGATGCTGAATTTTTAAAATTTCACGAAAATCACGCATCATTTACTTCGATACGGTAGTTCCTGTCTTTTTATTTGAATAAACGCGTTCAAACGAATAAAAACCAACCCTTCAGCCCTTGCACTGATATCTTCAGCGCAATGAAAGGTATTTATTCAGCAGTGGGATATTCCAAGCTTATTGAATTTAAAGCTACAAGTATTTGGAATATATGTATGTCAAAGAAATTGGTTAAATATGTTACAAAAAATATAAGGGATAATCAATGTATCTAATTACTAGCCGCGCCCCGCGGTGTTACCCGCGTTGTACACGTTCCCGCGGGAATTTCGGGATAAAATGTATCCCATGTGTTATTCTGATGTATAACCTATATTACTGTAAAGTTTCATCCAAATCCGTTCAGTAGTTTTTGCGTGAAAGAGCAACAAACATCCATACATCCATACATCCATACATACAAACTTTCGCATTTATAATATTAGTAGGATAGTAGGAAGTAGGATAGTAGGATAAATCTGTTACGCTTTCTATTGAACGGCTTGTCTACTTTACCAAACGAAACTAACATTATAATACCCCTAAAAATAAGTGCATAAAAGCTGATTTTATTTACAAAATGTCAAAGATACTAAGTAACATTCATTTCAAAAACGTTGTCAAAAGAAGCATCCACAGTATCGATTAACATAAAACGACGTAGTTACTTAACATTGATCAAAGAAAATTTAATAAAGGTGTTCTCTCACATAATGGGATGCTAAGAGGGCTGTAAAGTTAATACAATTTGTGGACGTCTCACAGTTTATCGATATTTTGTCTTTAAGGTTTAATAAGATTATATCAATGTATGGGTAGTGTATAAGCATTAAAAGCATCTAGTTTACGTGAAGGGTGCCTTTCTAACAACAAATTCCTCAAAATATCTTTAAAATTGAATTCAATTCAAAAGCAATGTAGCGCATGGCGTGGTTTGACTAAGCGATATTAATTCATTGCTAGTGCAGCTTGGCCCCTAGTTGGATTGGTGGCCGATACTGGCATTTATATCTGATCGCTACCGTGCTTCAGAAGGCGCGTTAATGTGTCGGTCCCGGTTGTTTCAATCGTCAAAACATGTTGGACCTTTAAGCTGTCTTAAAACTCTGATTCCAGGGTTGGTTGAAATGAATGAATGAATGAATTTAACAGTTGTTTATAAGGCTTCGTTGACATAGAGCAAGTGATCAAGCTAAGGCCATTAGGCAGTTAAGCCAAGAAGGCTACTACAAGTCCAGAAGTCCACATACCCACGGCATACGCCAATAAATACATGGGTCATACTTGCGTCCAACTCGTATTGAACCAATCAACAAGCATCTAGTAAACGACGAACGCGCTCATGTTAATGATTCCTAAGATGCAATACCAAGGAAACTTTCAAATGAAAACACCGTATCGAACTCGGTCCATTTATTCAAGAACACGTGCCACAGTCAGATAGATATCCACACATATCAACGTCAAAATACACTCTTCTTTTGTATCAGGGGTTAAAAACTGAAGTCAAAACGATAAATAAAACGTTATAACAAAATAAACCGTTCTCAATAACAGTCATATATCGGACGATAATAAAAATAGTCAATTTATTCAGAACACGTTCTACTTCAGGAACGGTACTGCGAAGCGACAGCGCTCAATAGACACAATTCGACATCACAATACCAACTCTTTGCAAATGTGCTTCTACTACGCGTGTTCAGTTCCAAAACCAAACGGTATAGATACGTATCGTAGTGGTTTAATATACAAGGTGTTATTGATTACAATACACGGTCCATCTTGCCTGGCGTCAGTTTTTTGGTGAGTTTTGACGCTAAATTAAACCGATGTAATAGTAATCGTTACATGAACCATGTCAGAGGCCTTTGGCGGCTCAATAACTCGAACACCAGGATTGGTCATTTGACCATCCACTCGATGAAGAAGTAGAAGAAGAGTAAAAAAGTTAAAAAAAAAGTATTAGCCTATAATGTCCCACTTTTGGGCAAAGGCCTCTCGTCTCACTGAAGATATCAGTACAGTGAGGAGGTTTCAGGCGTAATTACCACGCTTGCCTAATGCGGGTTGGTGATCTCAAACCCGAGCCATGTTTGAAAAGTAGGAAACATGTTTTCGCTCGACCTGGGAATTGAACCCGGGACCTCAGTCTGGCAGACCTCAGAGTGCACATACCACTAGACCACCGAGGCGTCGAATTTGATTAAAAAAAACAACGTTAATTACCCCATATATTACGTTTTGTATAAGGTTTGTTGACACTGAGCGAGATTATAAACTCAAGTTAAGAATTCACATCTGATAAACTTGATCAATATCAACAATGTTATTATTATTATTTATTCGGTAGACGTTACGTTGACTACACTATTACGATAAATGCTCGTGATAAGGGAATCCTGTAACAATACATACATGTATATTAGAAAACGTTCTCACAATATGCAGTTCCCGTTAGAGGAAAATCCACATACACTATCAGTTATATGACAGTTATTTTTATAAATATGACTAGCAGCGCCCCGTGGTTTTACCAGCAAGGGCAATATGCGGGTCTACGTGAAAATTTTAGGATAAAAATGGCATATAATCTTCCCGTTGAATGTTCAAATCGGAATGGTAGTTTCTGAGATTAGCGCGTTCGAACAAATAAAAAAACAAAATATTTATATCTTCAGCTATATCGTGTTTTGATCATTATAGAATTTGTCTTGCTGAAACAGCTCCGAATTCGAAGTAAGTAGAAATATAAAAATCTATTCTTGTAGTAAAATAATACAAGCAACTTTTCACACTTATAATTTCTTTAATTTGAAATAGTTTTTAATCTAGCTTATGCATTAAAAATAATTAATCTGACTGAAAAGTTGAAAACTTTTCAGGTGTAGTTCTAATAAAGTTTCATTAAAATATCAAGAGTATCACGTTTCAAAAATATTATTCATTGAAGTTCAGGGACCTTCTGTAAGGGAGTACTCTTGTGTTTATCTTTTGTTTTTTCATTTTTATTGCAACATTATTTTATTAAAAAACTGTGCGCTGCGGTTTCACTCGCAGCGCGTTCCCGTGGGAATTTCGGGATTTTATCACTTATTGTCCTAATCCTGTCAAGAGAAAAAGAAAAAAAAGAATCATTAAAATCGGTCCAGTCCTTTTCGAGTTATACACGGTTTACCTAACATGAATTTCTTTTACATATATAGATAACTGTCACATACACTTGACAATAGTAACCAGTAATTTTCCGTTCACTACTATACTATCCATTAAACTCAAGTATATATCAAGTAAAGTTTGTAATAATATGCGAACTATCATGAACTTTAATGTTTGATAGATATCTATATAGTTGGAGAATATTGGTTACAAGGTTACACAACGCTTACATTGAATGTAATTGGTTAGTTTTTATTGGCCGTCTGTTTGAAATTTTAATTGGTGTTGTTGAAGTGGTGAATATTAAAAAGTATATTATTTAAAGTATCATTTAATATTTTTTTTAAAAGGTGTTTTTCTGCAAGTGTTATAATGCTTACTATACTAGGAGGATAAACAAACTAAGCTAAGAAAGTATGAAATCGATTCCTCTAATGCTACGCTGCGAGGAAGATGTGTTCGTAGCACGCCTCTGTAGCACGTAGCATCCGTAGCATCCGTAGCACATGCGTAGCACACATTTACTATGTTTGGCTTATCTAAGTCCTATTCTTCCAGTACTATACTACCCAAAGATTTGTTAAAATATTAGATTATATCTTCATCAGAATCCCTGAACCACTCTGAACGTTGAACTATGAGCTGCAAAACCAACAAACTGAACCGCCAAACTATCTCAAGTGCCAACTAGTTATTTGTTTTAGTACCATTATTACTAGTTTGATTTTAATTAGATAAAATTTGTGTTGGCATTGCATCTGTTGTGGATGACTTGAAGTGTTTTCCCTCCACTGTGGAGTAAGGAGTCTTTCATTTCACTAAATATAAACGAAACCTGCCAAATCGATTGAAATTATTAAAGTTATTATGAGCATTTGTACTTTGTTACATAGACAGGCATGAAATCGTACTTCGTGACCTTGGTATTGGATGTTGGTATTGGATTGTACTTTAAAAAAAAAAGTTATATATACCGGCCGAATTGAGAACCTCCGCCTTCGGTGTTTGAAGTCGGTTAAAAAGGAGGAGGTTTCCCAAATCGACCGTATTATATTCTTTTTATTTGTTTATGTTTATGTTTGTTTATTTCAGTATAAAAGTTTACAGTAATATGCTTAAGATACTAATGCTTAATAACATTTTTTCACACTTGTAAGTTATCACAATGAAAGCCCAAACTGAGTAAACCTTGTATCTTGGGATTTCATAGAAATGCATTTTGATATGTTGAACAATTTGTACAAGATCGGTCGTGAGGAAATCAAATATAGCATAGTTCCTATTCATAATAACAATTAAACTCGTATAGGAACTACCAGCTTGATCATGTATTAGATTCGTTTTACCAGTATACATTATCACATATTATACATTATTTTATTTTATTGTCATACTGTATATTGATCAAGCTTCAATTTGTTTTGAATCCCTCAACCACGTTAGATAACAACCCAACTTCTTCCAACAAATATTTCGATATTGACAGTTCACAACTGTAATAAAATGAAAACAATAAAAACTTAAACGTTTAAAATATCTGGATTTAACGATAAACTATTAAAACTGTCAAATGTCGAAAAATAGACGTCGCACATCATTTATACAGGTTTAACTGAAAATCCAGATCAAAGGATTTGTGCAGTCCATAAATTATTGAAAAGTTTGAGTTATTTTCTCATAGTAATTGACAATCGTTTTTATAAATAATACTTTTTTTATTTAAAATTGAGTAAAGTTTATCTAAAGAAAACTAAGAGACATACAAGCTTGGATTAGAGAACATATTGTTCATCATATTTCAAAAGTGTTTTAATTCAATGACATAAGATTGATATTTTATACTTAAAAGTATCGCCTAACACGTAAAGTGTCAAAAACAAACCTCATCTCACTGCAAGGGGGAATATTTAATGTTGTCTAACTGTTCCACAACAAAGGTTTACCAAGAATTGGGCTTAACCATCTTATCACGCTCGGTCAGAATAGACTCGGATCTTATCAACTGACTTCCTAGTACAATGGGCATAACTGAAGGCATCTAGTTTCCGTGACAGAATGAATGCTGTGTCTTGATTGGTCAAATATTCAAAATACGAGTTTTCCGGTAATTCATCTCCAATCAACTCACAGTATTTGTCGTACAAGAAAGGTTACATTAACCACACCAATTGTAGCGTTCGTGGCGTAGTAACTAAAGGAGATTAGTTCATTGTCATTGTTTAGAAACGTGCAGCTCGGCCCGTACTTGGATGGGTGGCCGATAGTGGCTACCGAGCTTCGCAGATCACGTTTAACATCAGTCCTGGTTGTTTCAATGTCAGACTATGTTGGAAACCTTTAGAAGGTTTACAACAGGGTTGGCCACTAACCTATTCGAAATGAATGAAGGACTACCAAAGAACATAACTCACGTTCAACGATATCCAATATTTTTAAATTAAAACGAATACGTCAGGTATGTAAGCCCCAAATTAAATTTCAGCACACGTTCTTACCAAACTTGCACGATTTCTATGCAAATACACACCTGCCAGTGCAATTTCGGCATTCACTTTTATAATATACGCAGACAAAGAGAGCTCGTGGATGTACCCAGTGATTAAAAACTTAAGTTTATGGAAGTAGGTGGAAGATATTTCTAAGTTCAGAGTTTTGGAATGGATGAAACTTGTTAGATTTAAGCACTGGAACTTGGTAGTGAGGCGCTTGTTAGGTGTAGTGACTAGTGAATATGGTAATGTTATAGCTGATTTTATGGAATATTGTATTGAATACAGTAGTAATAGTTTTTAATGAATGATTAAGTGTTTTTTTAAGTTAAAGCGAACACTATTGATTTTGAATTAAATGTACTGTCAAGGATACACTTTCTACATGTTTATCCGACGCCTCTTAACTGCAACCTTGGTCACAGACCACATACCTACTGTGACCGTAAACGTAGTTTCAATTCAAACGATTTAGTGATTGGAAATTATTATCCTCGGACCCCTTCAAATAATTTTGCCAAAGTACCTTGAACTTTGAAAGGTTTTAAAAGTCGAAATAAGTTATTTTCTTATTTTACTAGATCTACAACATCACCATTGTGTGTAAACAATAACACGTTGCAGCTGGATTTTGAAACCAAAACAAGCATTGATAGATCATAATATTTTTTCTTATCTAAAAGGTTGGAACCTAGCTCTAAAACTTCCTTTACATAGTAACAAACACGACATGCCACAGACATTAGGCATTATTATTTCGTAACTAGTAATACTTAAACAGTACATACTTGTTTCTTTAAGCGAACACTACTCATTTTGAGTAAAGCTCCAACATCCTGTAAAGGGTCGAAACGTCAGACAAAAATGTAAAATAAAAGCAAAGTGTTACATAGTACAATTCCTCCTTCAACCACTTACTAACATGATCATTACAACAAACATTAACTTCCAGAAAGTTGCCAGTTTACCGCGTACGGCATTTTTACCGTACCGTGTCATTACCGAACCAATAACAGTTTACTAACCCCATTATCGTTTACAGAAATTACCATTACTGTGTTAGTTTCACCAACAAAATTGATAACAGAGTGGCCGTAGCTGATAAAGGGTCTGAAAAGGATATATTTTCAGTTTTTGGGACTTGCTTGGACCTTCTATAAGTGGTAATTTGTTTTTAGGGTTCCGTTGCCAGTAAACATAACGTTTGGTTAAAGTTTGGCGCGTTAACTGTCTTTTATTTTTGACCGACACATAAATGGAAGCAGTTTCTCTGAATATTACCGAAAAAAAACTAATATTTTTTTCAACTAGTATAATTAAAAAGTGTAAGGAGTTTTCTAAGAAATTAAATAATTCTGAAATACATTCAGCCTTCAACTGAAAAACCACTTACACCTACCGTGATATTAAAGTAAAGTAGAAAGATACTAAAATTAAACATCCCGTACTTTTAATATCCAGTTCTAACTAAGTAAAGTAAGTAAAGAGTAAAGAGTAAAGAGAACATATTGCTCTCTCTCAAAATTATAAAATAATAGCGAAGTGTGACTGCAACATGATGGCAAATATTTGTGGAATAGCTGTCGAGCTTGTGGTTTTAACCCTTTTGTCACCTCGTACATACACATCACTACATAGTATAAGAGTCGCATAAGTATTTTTGATTGTTTTATTACTTCTTATGCTCTAACACTGGTTACGATACAAATAAAAAATAATTACCTAACATTGAATAGTCCAATTTTTTTGTATTTTGTTACAAACCTTTAACATGGGTATTTTTCCAAAAACAGCTTAATTCCAAATATCTTGAAAACCATTAACTTTCAGCCTAACATTGGGGGGGTTAAATTTGTTGCATTATATGCAAAAATCCCTACCTGATCCCGGTGGGAATACGTCAAGTTACCGATAGCCCTGTATATTCTACCACGATACAGACCAGTTTCATTTAATATAATATTTCGTAAGCAGTAAAATTAGAAAGTATAAAATAATATTTATGAACACTTATCTTTTAACAATCTTGAGATAGACCGAAAACCCAGGAAAAGAATTTTCAAAAGAATATGCGTTGCTTGTCTTAAAAAATGAGTATTACATTTCATATTTCTTAAGTGAAAGGCTCTTAGCTTCAAATATATACGTTTTTGTTTACGAAAATTGGCTATAGCAAGCGAGTGTATCCGAAATATATGGATCTAATTCACTTTGGAAACAAGTTACTTAAGTATTTTAATAAAGTAAGTGTAAATAATGAAAATGTTATCATAATTTTAAATTATAATAGATGTAATATAAAACAGACTGTTTTATACATTGAATAAAATTGGCTAAGGATCCCTGTTCGATCTTTGCTCATTTTTAACTAAAGGGTAGATAAATTGTGTTTGCCATCCGCTTTTTCTGCGACTGCCGTCGTTTGAAATCGGTGGTTGAGGCACCCCCCCCCGCCCTCGCATCATCCTTGCCTGCGCGGGCGCGCATCACCAGTGTCCTTGGACGACCGCCCTGATTCGGTCGTGATCTCATCCTTGAGCTGCTATCCGTGATAGCCAGGATTACGAATTTCATACATATTCCTGCCGTGCAGACAATATTGTGTGTGTGAGACGTTCTCGCAAACAGTGCTGTGCCATTTTCGATACCTAGCTGGTGTTTGGACTTTACAACGCTGCTCCATCATCTCCACGCCATCCAGAAACCTCTGTGCCGATCCATCTACAGACGACGTGTGGAAGCAATAAGGTTGGTGGTGGACTTGATTTATCTACTTTTGTGAGCAAAGATCTTTTCCAAATTCTAGTGGGTATATCGTTTATGTACAGGCTTAAATTTTACATACTTAGGTCCTTCGAATCTTCCCAGCCCTAACAGACTCCACATTTTGGTCCTTCGAGCCGGATATTTAACCTTCGTAAATCTCATACTTAAATACTTAATTTCATACTCAAGTTCTACTATCCACGTTGGTTAGCTAGGACGCCATTTTGAATCAACCACGTTACCGTGTAACCAATTTATTCAATTTGTGCATACAAGCCGTGCTTGTTTCTCAATTAAATATTTACATTTGTCTTATTTTCACAACTGTTTAGGTTTTCAAAATGCCTAATTCTGATGAAAAAGCCTCTGACAAAGCTCCCTCCAAAAAGGAGTTAGAAATTGCTCGCTACATTAATAAAGCCATTGCTAAAAGGCAACGTATTTATTCTCAACTTCAGCAAATATTTGATTTGTCAAATAAAATTGATACCCAATCGGATGTTAAAATTATGTTCCTCTTGCGTGCCTCAGAGATTGATTCATTACGCGATTCATTTGAAAGCACGTGCATGGAAATTTATGATTTGAAATTGACTTTAGATCCCGATGCGCAATTCAATGACAGCGATCTAAAGGCTTTCGATGACCTGTACTTTCGCGTAAAGCTGTGTAAATCAAAGCATGCTTCCAAAATGGCGGACGTTCCTCCATGCGCTAAAGATAATTCTAACGCCGAAGTACGGCCGCGTTTACCCAAATTAGAATTGTTCACGTTTGATGGGAATATTGAAAGTTTCACAACATTTTATGAAACATTTTGCTCCTTGGTGCACAATCAAAGAGGTATCTCCAATATAGACAAATTTCATTATTTGCTGTCGTGTACAAAAGGTTCCGCACTCAGCATCGTCAAAAGCGTGCCTATAACATCGAGTAATTACGAAGTGGTATGGCAGTCCTTGCTTGATAAATATCAGGACAATAGAATGCTAGTAGGTAAATATCTGGATAAAATGTTGAATTTTCCCGCGTTAAAAAATGAGTCACCTTCCAATTTAAATAATTTTATTGAGACTTTTGATCACTCATATCGCGCAATAAATGCCCTCAACATCGATAATTTATCTAGCTATGTACTTTGTCATATAGCATTGAAAGGGCTAGACCCAAATACCCGAAAGACGTTCGAACAAAGCATTGACCAGAAAACTATACCTACTTACGAACAGCTGATGTCTCACGTACATAACCATATTAAAATCTTGGAACATTCGCAACCTAGTTCTACTGTTTCGCAAAATAGGAATTCTACACCTAACGCTAATTCAAACAAAAGAACGAGTGAGAATTACATAAGAAAAACCTTTTCTTCACAGACGCAATCTGTAAATAACAAACCGGTTTGTTTACACTGTGGCCAAAATCATATGATTTTTCGCTGTGAACAATTCCGTGAATTGACACCCGCGAAACGACTCAGCCGTGCTGATCATTTAAAATTGTGCCACAACTGCCTCAAACAAAATCATTCGTCTGCCGATTGTCGTAGTCAGTTCAAATGCTTTGCTTGTAATCAGCGCCATCATGCGTTATTGCATCTAGATACCGTAATTAATACTATCGATGCACGATCTATAGATACACATAGTGCGCACGCGCATACGAAGCTATCATTCTCGAACGTAAACAATATAAAGAACTATATGGTTCTACTTGGTACTGCTATAGTTAATGTTATTGACTCGTTTGGTAATTCGCAAGCTTGCCGTGTTCTTATCGATTCAGGCGCTCAATCGAACTTTATTACAATGGAATGTTTAGAACGATTAGGATTGTCACGACAAAAATGTCCGTATAATATTTTCGGCTTAGCCGGTAACAGTGTGAAGAATTTTGGCATGACCTCGTGTACCATTAAACCGAGACATTGCGAAAATCCGATGTTTACAATCGATGCTATTATATTGCAAAAAATTACTTCCGACTTACCTTCGGTGGAAATCTCCGAAGAAGTTTCCAACCATTATAAAAACCTTTTGCTGGCGGATCCCTCCTTTTATAAAAAATCCCCTGTTGATATAATTCTCGCAGGTGACATATTCCCTGATATCTACGACGGGAATAAAATAATAGTGAGCCCCACACTACCCGTAGCACTAGGTAGTGTTTTCGGGTTCGTATTGTGTGGAAGGATGGAAGTACCGTGTACTTCCGATGATGTCACTAACATTGCAACATTATCTTGCAATTTAGTGTCGTACACCAATGACAGTGACACCATCAATGCATCATTAAAATCTTTTTGGGAATTAGAGGAGTCGCCGTGCGACAACCCTAAGCTCAGCCCACACGATGAATTAGCCGAGGAGATTTTTTCTAAGCAGCACTATAGGGACGAGGATGGTAGGTACGTATCACCTATTCTGCTCGACCCGAACCGTGCTGCCCTCGGTGAATCACGTAGCCAAGCCGTGCGAAGGCTACACCATTTGGAGCGACGTTTCGCTCGAGCCCCTGAGTTGCGTACTCCTTATGTTGAGTTCATGCGCGAGTATGAAAAACTCGGACATATGCGACCATACACCGGCACAGAGCCGAGTAAGTACACAATTCCACACCACTGTGTGGTAAAAAGCTCAAGTACTACTACGCCCGTGCGAGTGGTATTCGATGGTTCAGCGGTCACTTCGAATGGCGTGTCATTAAATGACACATTGCTCACAGGTAGGAAGCTTCATCACGATATTTTAAAAATTATTTTCAATTTCCGCCTGTATGATATTTGCCTAACAGCTGATATAGCTAAATTTTATAGAATGATATCTATAATTCCCGAGGACCGCTGTTATCAACACATTCTTTGGAGGGAATCTCCTTTTGAAGAAATCAAAACGTACGAACTTCTCACGAATACCTACGGTTTGCGTTCATCTGGTTACGTGGCTGTGCGCTCTTTGCAGCAGTTAGCTCAAGATGAGGGTAGAAATTACCCTCACGCTGCTAAGGTTTTAATGGAAGGTTTTTTTGTTGACGACCTGTTGTGGTCTACACAGGACCTCGCCGAGGCCTGTACGTTACAGGATGAGCTCGTAGCTCTATTGAAACTCGGCCGCTTTGACCTGCGCAAATGGGCGAGTAACTCCCCTGAGTTACTCGCGAGAATAGACGCTGAGCAATCCGTCGCTATAAACTTTGGTGACGACACCGTGTGTTCTTCACTAAAGGTACTAGGACTGAAATGGCTGCCCTCTGATGATTGTTTTTCATTCGACTACAACATGACGGACGATACCTACACTAAACGATCGGTGCTAAAACTTCTTGCAAGTATTTTCGATCCTGTTGGATTTCTATCTCCCTGCACATTTCTCGCTAAATGTATAATGCAAGACTTGTGGAAGCTTAGTCTTGGTTGGGACGAGTCCCTCCCAACTCAATTGCGGGAAAAATGGTCAATGTATATAACATCATTATCGAGTCTCTCGTCTATAAAAATCGAACGGCACTTGCTTATGCCGAAATTCTGTGAGGTACATTTAATTGCATTTTGTGACGCATCAACCCGTGGTTATGCGGCATGTGTTTACGCTCGAAGTGTCGACCCAAATAATAAGGTGAAAACCAGACTACTTATCAGTAAAGGTAAAGTCGCACCGATCAAACCTCTTACGATTCCACGACTCGAACTTATGTCAGCTGTTTTGTTATCTAAATTAATTTTATTCATTCAAAAAAATATAAATAATATAAACTTTCAAGTAACGGCTTTGACCGATTCCAGTGTTGCACTCGCTTGGTTACAAACACCTCCTTACAAACTTCAAACCTTTGTGTCTAATCGTGTCACTCAAGTAGTGGAGGTAGTTCCGTCGAATAGCTGGTATCACGTGAGAAGCGAAAACAATGCCGCTGACATTTGTTCGCGTGGCGCCATGCCGACTCAGCTCGTAGCTGATTACGAGCAATGGCTTCACGGACCAGATTGGTTGGCTGATGACGTTCATCAGTGGCCAATCAGTCCGTTTTACATAAAAGATGACTCGGAAATATTAGAGTTAAAATCAAATAATGATACTTTCTCCTGTCTATCTCAAACATTAACTGACGATTTTTCAAAAACGTTTTTTGAAAGGTATTCCTCATTCACGAAACTTCAACGTGTTCTTGCATGGTGTTTACGATTTGTAAAAAACTGCAGACTCACAAAAAATGAACGTTTGTTTGGACCCTTATCAATTGGCGAGTTGAATGTGTCGCACGATCTTATAATTAAACTTACACAAAATACCTATTTTCGTGACGAAATAGATAAACTTAAAAATAACAAATATGTTCCGTCGTTACGGAAGTTAGCACCCTTCGTCGATTCCCATGATTTCCTCAGGGTGGGGGGTAGGTTATCCCAAGCTAAACTACCTTACAATAGCAAACATCCTCTGCTATTGCCTAAAAAATGTCACGTAACTTTTCTAATAATCAATTATCTTCACGTCATGTACCTACATGTAGGACCTCGCTCATTACAAGGTATATTGTGTAAACGTTATTGGATAATTTCCGCGCGCAATGTAATCCGTAGTGTGTTGTCGAAATGCATCGTATGCTTTAAATGCAACCCTACATCGATTCAACCCCATATGGGTACTTTACCCGCCGAAAGATTGATACCTAACAAGGTTTTTGATCATGTCGGTTGTGACTTAGGTGGTCCGTTCCTCATTAAATCGAGTAATAAACGCAACACAAAGGTTCTAAAATGCTACATGTGCCTTTTTGTGTGCTTTTCCACAAAGGCCGTGCATATTGAAGTCTTAAGCGATTTATCAGCTGATTGTTTTCTAGCTACACTTGATAGGTTTGTAGCGCGACGCGGCCTATGCTCGTGCCTACATTCAGATAACGGTACAAATTTTGTCGCCGCTGCAAAACATTTGAAGAATGTGGTAATCTTTTTTAATAAATATAATGACCCGATTGCTGAAGGCTGTGCTTCTCGGTCTATTGATTGGAAAAATATTCCACCTACAGCTGCGTCGATGGGCGGACTGTGGGAAGCCGGGATTAAGTCAGCCAAGCGTCATCTTCTTCAGGCAGTAGGAAATAAGGTGCTCACATACGAGGAGCTCACTACTGTCTTTTGTAAAATCGAAGCAGTGTTAAATTCACGTCCTCTGTGTCCATTGTCTAACAGTCCCGATGAGTTTGAAACATTAACACCGGGTCATTTTTTAATAGGTCAAAGCTTACTCGCCGTACCCGAGTACAATGTTGAAGACGTGAGTGTGAACCGGCTGTCACGTTGGCAATACGTTCAAAGGATTTCCCAAACGTTTTGGAAAAAATGGTCCGATGACTACCTACATACATTGCAACAAAGAGCAAAGTGGCACACACATTCTCCAAATCTCATGGTTGGCGATTTAGTTCTCATTAGATCTGATCTAACTCGCCCACTCAATTGGGTTCGGGCCAAGGTAGAACGTGTTCATAATGGTCCTGATGGGGTAGTTCGTGTTTTAACTTTGAGGACGCAAAAGGGACTATTAAAGAGACCGGTAAATAAAATCTGTCCTTTTCCTTATTCGAATTGATAAGTTCATAAACTATACTAAATAAATCTTATTCATCTTATCATATTTACTTATGTAGCATCTTATTATATTTACTTATGTATAATTAGTAATTACTTATAAAAAAATATATATTTAGGTACACTATTCTGCCTATTAGCAACATTTCCATTGCCGTAGAAATTTCTTTCTTATTTCATGTACATTTATCTACTGGAAATTATCATGATAATTTCGGTGGGGGGAATGTTCGATCTTTGCTCATTTTTAACTAAAGGGTAGATAAATTGTGTTTGCCATCCGCTTTTTCTGCGACTGCCGTCGTTTGAAATCGGTGGTTGAGGCACCCCCCCCCGCCCTCGCATCATCCTTGCCTGCGCGGGCGCGCATCACCAGTGTCCTTGGACGACCGCCCTGATTCGGTCGTGATCTCATCCTTGAGCTGCTATCCGTGATAGCCAGGATTACGAATTTCATACATATTCCTGCCGTGCAGACAATATTGTGTGTGTGAGACGTTCTCGCAAACAGTGCTGTGCCATTTTCGATACCTAGCTGGTGTTTGGACTTTACAACGCTGCTCCATCATCTCCACGCCATCCAGAAACCTCTGTGCCGATCCATCTACAGACGACGTGTGGAAGCAATAAGGTTGGTGGTGGACTTGATTTATCTACTTTTGTGAGCAAAGATCTTTTCCAAATTCTAGTGGGTATATCGTTTATGTACAGGCTTAAATTTTACATACTTAGGTCCTTCGAATCTTCCCAGCCCTAACAGACTCCACAATCCCTAATAAGCTCAAAAAGCGTCTTTAATATTAAGCGAGTTTATAAGCTAAGTTTTGGCGAATTGTAAAGCAAAGAATTTGAAGTATGTTCATATATTTTTCAAACAGAAAAATATTTTTAAACGAAAATAACGTACTGGTTTCAATTCAAAATGAAAATATCGCGTGCCTTTGGTATCTTCATATATATGTATGGTCATCTATGATATTATTTAATAAAAAAGGTATGTTATTGCCCAAATATAACGTTCCATGATTTGATTTAAAGTTTCCAATATGGCAACTTTTTGAGAAAAAATATTGCACGAAGTTTGGCAAAATAATTGAATAAATACAAAAAATTATTATACCATAGGTGATTATGCTAAGTTCTATTTTTAAATTATAATTCATTACTTTGCACTTTTTATATTATGTGGTCTATATAAGGTTTTAACCAGATTATTGCATACTTTGTTTTGGTTTAGATAATCTCTACTTTGATAGAGGAAAACCACCAGGAACCAGCTTGCAAAAGTAATATATGAGGGCTTAGAGTACTACGTTATCGTGTATTGACACGTTAAGCTTGGGATTCGAACGTAATGTAGATAGGTCCTTTTGTTCCTTTACGTAGCCTTGTGAGATAAAATGTTTGCTTAGTGAAGTAGGTAACGCCTCGGTGGTCTAGTGGTATGTGCACTCGCCTGCCAAGACTGAGGTCCCGGGTTCAATTCCCAGGTCGAGCGAAAACATGTTTCCTACTTTTCAAACATGGCTCGGGTTTGAGATCACCAACCCGCATTAGGCAAGCGTGGTGATTACGCCTGAAACCTCCTCACTGTGCTGATATCTTCAGTGAGACGAGAGGCCTTTGCCCAACAAGTGGGACAGTGCGGCGTCGGTACCGCGAAATAATTTTAGTACGCACTGTTGCCGCACTGCTCGATTTGTATGAAAACACACGATCGTACGTTCACAATACGACAAACGCATGGCTTCGGCACCGCAGCGGTCCGACACGAAACGCATAATTTGAAAGCACCCTAACTATCAAAGTACTAAACTTAATCAAAATATCTTTGAAACAAAACACTATTTCACTCTTTGTTTAGTTGTTTCAGGAACATAATCATGTTATATTAATGTTTTATTATTATTTATTAACGAATTGCAACAATAAATAAAGTTCGCTTGTAACGAGGGCTCGAGAGCCTCGGGGACCGCGCTGTCATGATAAATTGTAATTTAGGAAGAAAATTTTAGAGAAAATTATGATAAATTATTGGTGGGTTTGCTGTTTCTTGGTTTTTAATATGAAATGTGGTTTGTTGAGTGGAGTATAGAGTTTCTTACATGCTAAAGTCGATAAAAAGTACATAGGTTCGAATTGGTTAGTGGCCAACCCTGGTGTTGGAATTTTTAGACCGCCTAAAGGCCTTCGACATGGTCTAACGATTGATACAACCAGGACCGACAATTTAACGTGCCCTCCGAAGCTCGATAACGCTCAGATACAAATGCTACTATCGGCCACCCATCCAAGTAGGGGTCGAGCTGCATGTTGCTTAAGAATTGCAATAAGTTAACTCTGTTCAGTCAAAAGCGCTGCGTTGATAAAATGATTGCATAAAACTCAATCTTAAGTTCTAGAAATCGATCTAGTAAGATTCTTATCTATCTACTAGCAGCGCCCCGCGGTTTTACCCGCGTTGTGCCCGTTCCCGTGGGAATTTCGGGATAAAATGTAGCCTATAGCCTTCCTCGATAAATAGACTATCTAACAGTGAAAGAATTATTCAAATCGGTTCAGTAGTTTCTGAGATTAGCGCGTTTAAACAAACAAACAAACAAAACAAACTCTTCAGCTTTATAATATTAGTATAGATACAAATATAATTAAGTTTTTTAAGGTTTTTAGAAGGAGTAATGTTTGGGTATAAAGTCAGTCGTTATACAATGATTTTTAACTCTATAAAAAAACGGAATATACTTTCCCTTGTCCTGATAATTTTCATCATCATCATCATCATCATGTCATCCATAGGACGTCCACTGCTGGACATAAGCCTCCCTCGTTGATCTCCAAGTAATTCGGTTGGAGGTGACCTGCATCCACCGCGATGCAGCCTTCACCAGATCATCAGACCACCTTGTTGGTGGACGTCCTTCGCTGCGCCTTCCAGTTCGCAGTTTTCACCCGAGAGCTTTTCGGCTCCAAAGGCTATCTGTTCTGATAATTCATTACTACATATTAATATGACTAGTGCCCCTTCCAACAAATTTAGTGAGTGCAGTATCAGAATTCCATATGTTCCATTATTTTATCTGCTTCCAAAATACCTTTATCTACGAACACAGTTGCGGACAACGCACAGTACATCCATCTTTGAAATCGAAAAGGAAGTAATATTACTTTTTCCTTAACAATTTATCCGAAGCAATGGCTCTCAAGAGATTTTTTCACCATATAAAAGTAAAAATAAGTTTTTGTCCCAAAATATTTTTTGTTACGTTCTGTTGTACAAGTAGTTAGTGTTTGTATTGAATTGATATCGCTTTGGGACTAAAAGGTTTTTGTACTAATGTAGAAATATAGGAAACAACGGCCCGTTTGGAATAAGCCACACTTGCCCGACCCTGTGCGTCAAAACTTAGCCCCGAAGCTCGTGTGACGGGAACCTTATGTGTGTTACGACCCTTGTTTTGCCAATACTTACGTTTAACCGAAAATTACTTTCGAAAAAACGACTTTCAACGATGAATTAAAATGATAAAAAAATCGATAATCGAATCAATTTATGATTGACAATTGACGATTGACGATTGACGATTGAACATTGTGAAAGAAACGACTAAAGTTGTCACCGTAATACAATCACAATCTGTCGACTGTTTATAATCTCGCGATTTGTATTGCAAACTAACCATATTAACGAGTACCTCTAACCTTACGGTGACAGATACACAATAACTCACCTACAAGCTTCCACTGGGAAAAAATAAACGAACGCGTAAACATGATTTGTAAAAACACGCAGAAAGTTCATGATAACTTTTGTTTTTGTACAAAAGACTTCGGGCTAACTCGAGGAACTGAATTTGTCAGGTGTATAAGTGATAACGAAAAATTCTTTGTGATGTTCCGACCTTGTTTTTGATTCGAATAATAAGGTATTCTTGGTTTGTTTATTAAACCAGATTTATTTTTAATAATAAAGTAAGAGAACAAATGGGAATGAAAAGGAATCTGTACAAAAAGTGACATGATTATGATACAAAAGGTCCCGATTACTGATTTCGGTCGATAATTATTCCTGTTGAGTATATGTCATATTGTAGGGCTGGAAAAATATAAAATTTTACATTAAATGATATAGAAAGGATGTTGAACTTGCTCTGCTATTTGTTGTCTAAGCAAGGTTGATTTTTGAGATCAAACGTAAGGGTGCGTTTCAATTAGGGTTTTTACGAAAATGACACTTTTGACAGATTTTTGGACCTCACGTCTCAGTACTGCCGCCTGGTGGGTGTCATTTCAGAAAATTCCAAAATGACGCTTTTGACAGATTTCTGGACCTCACGTCTCAGTGCTGCAACCTAGTGGGTTTCAGTCTTTTTTAAAATTACACGATTTGAACACCTCTCGAGGTCGCGGGTGAAGTTCACCCGACAGGTGCAATCCCCTCGAAACGTCGGGAAATAAAAAGTAAGTTATTTACTTGCTAAACTTTCCAACGCGAAAAAACCCGTGTGAGTACGTTTAAATTATCTAGTGGGTTATATTTCGGAAAATTCGAAAATGACACTTTTGACATATTTCTGGACCTCACGTCTCAGTGCTGCCGCCTAGTGGGTGTCATTTCGGAAAACGCTCATTGAAGCGAAGCGATGTTGTGTGGACCTCAATTGACTTATGACAACGAATTCCGATCATATTTTGAAAAATTGTTATGATTGGTCGATTAAACTCCGCTACACTCTCTCTCTCTCTCTCTCTCTCTCTCTCCTTCAATGGATCATCTTAAGTCTTTGAACTTTTTGATCTATATTTTTCTAAGGCCCATATTCATAACATCAGTCTCAGTCAAAAACACGTTCAAATATTCCAGATCACCAACCAGACTCTATGTTAATTAGGTTTCTAGTTAAGATCTAAACCCCGACTGAAACGCCTGCTTCCACTGAAGTTGCGGATAATAAAGTGAGAAGTGCAGACTACAATAAAACTTTGATATAGATGTACACTTTGGACAACTTCAGCTGACTCCAATTAAGAACTGCGTTACAAATATAGTGGCACAGTGAGTTCAGATTTCTCAATAACACTTAGAACAAAATTAACGACATATACAAGCATAAAATATAATACGACATTTCCTGCAGGAATTTCGGGATTAAATGTATCCTATGTGTTATTCTGATGTTTAATATATATTACTGTAAAGTTTCATCCAAATCCGTCCATTAGTTTTTTCGTCAAAGAGTAACAAACATACATGTACCCTCACAAATTTCGCATTTATAACATTAGTAGGATTTAAGAGCAAGACTATGTTTGTAGTGCGGCTGCGGGCCGGGTGCGGGCTGCGTGTCGTTGTATTCCTTGTATTTGTATGAAAGGCGTTTGTGTGAAGTACACTATACCATAACAAAAGAGCTAGTGCAGCCCGCTGCTGGCCAGTTTGTTTTACTACCTAACTAGGCACATCCAAATTGAGAACCTCTTCCCATTTTTAAGTGCAGGTCAAAATGTATTATTTGTTATAAAAATTGAACATATTGCTTTTATTCAATTCTCAGTGTAACCCCAACTTAGTAAACCAACCGCGAGTCAAAGTGACGGCTCACAACTCATTAAGTGCAACAAACTTGCCCTCCTGCACTGAAACCTAAAGAAATTAAATATTTACCGAGAATGCTCTAGAATTTTCCACCAGGCTTTCGCTTCGAACCCTCAGACCAAATAAAATTTGAGCGCTGTGAATGATATGGTGAAGCATATAAAATTACGTCCCGTGTCTCATGCATACATGCCAATATTAAGAACAATATATCAGTTCAATTTGGCTAGCATACTCATTGATTATAACTGGTTTTAATAAAATGTTTGGCACTATTTGTACTTTTTTACTGGTGACAATAATGCCGCTAAGCATAAAAAACTACATCCTGTGCATATAATTGAGATAATGTGCGTTATATAATTGAAATAAAATTGCACTTGACTAGATTGATGTGGTGTACACATAAAATCACCTTCAGTTAATCAATTAACCAAGTGAGTGTAGACACTCCACTGTAAGAACTTTTCATATGGTCTAAGCCACGTGCCAACCATGCAGTGCACTTTTGTTTCTCACTGTACATTATACATTTTTAATTAACGCTTTAAACGGGGATAACGAAACTGTGACGGTTTTTAGTTTATTTTAGATTTACTTTATTTGTTATTTATATAATATTTTCAATTTTATCAAGTAGTATTAAGTTATTTTGATGATGTTTTCATGAGAGAATTAATTCGAAACAAATTCAAGTTAGTTCACTTTAAAACTATTAAGAAATGAACGAAGACTGCAAACCAAAGTTGAAGTGAATAAAAGAAAAATAAAACTACAACTTTAATAACTGAAAATTATCTTGAAATAGTAATTATATTAAGAGCTATAGCGAAAAGAGCTCCAATGTAGAGTCGTTTAAACTTTACCTACGTCATATGAGTAGGCGAATGAAGAGACAAAACTGAGCTTTGCAGACTTTTCTTCACAAAGCTTGTGAAACAAATATTTTTTTATTTAGCGATTTCATTAATTTGGTTTAGGGAATCTACGAAGCTGCAGAACATTCTAATTAACCCTAGATCCCTACCCATATTTAACATAGACTTTTCCTACCCAGGGTGACTGAGCACCCTGTAAACTGATGGGTCATATTTTTAAAAGTACTAATAAAAACACAGTGTTTTATTTATAAATGTGTTTATTAATTTAGTTTCAATGAATTTTAATAAGAAAAAGTAATCATAAATGCTTTATTGGCATTTAGCACAAATTTTTATTTGATGCTCGGCACATATAGGCATTTTGCACTTGTTGCAAAACGTCTTACTTTTTCTGTCCTTGGAGTAAGGACAGAATCTACAACGTCCTTGTTTCATCGCGCCAGGAGCTGGTCGATCAGGTTCATCGGGCGTTTTGAGTATACCATTTATCATTTGGCGAATATTACTAGTCAAAGTGGGCCAAATTTTCGCTCCTCCAAAAACGGCGTTATCAGTTGTAGTGACAATTTTTTCAAAAACGTGCGTCTTTTAGTCATGTTTTCTTTATTAGCTGATAAACTAAACACTAACCCTACAAATTAAAACAGAAATATATTCAAAAAACTATACTTTGTTTACCTATAGTAGCATACAGATTGGGTTAAAAATATACGCATTTTACTACCCATGGGTGCTACAGCACCCAGTAATAAATATTTTAACAACTTACCGATGTATTTGCCGATTGACAACTGATGAAATGTCAATAGTGCGAGATGACAAGTAAATAGAAAAAAAAACAAAGCTCTGTTGCTACACATAAAAATATTACACCACTTTGAATAATGAGTAGGGTGCCCTAGCACCCTGGGTAGGGATCTAGGGTTAAAAACTTCTCTTTTTGGGGCATATATTCCAATTTCCCTGAATATAAACCCTTAACAAAAGAACATTTCACATTTAATCAACCATCTATCTCATTCCCTCTGTCCCTTTCTCAACTCACACGCCCACATTAAAACCGCGCATAGTTTGAAAATGGCAGTTGAAATTAAAAGCACATTGGAGCACAACTTTGAGCCGAAGTCAATCAAATTCAGTTAGAATTTCTGAAACATATGAGTCACTTAATTAAAGGCAAGTTTGTGACTCAGATGTCGATTTTGCCGAGTTTCCTCACGAATTGATTTGGCATTTGGGCAAGTGTTCGGAGGGAACGGCCCAAATGATTTTATAGGCCCGATTTGAATTATTGTAATGATTGTTTGAACGTGAGAGGAATGTTAACTGTTTGAGTGGATTATGCGGATTCCCTTAAGCATTTCCTTTGAATTATGTAATTGTTTTAGTAGTCATTTATGGTACCCATTTAGTTTTTAGTGTTCGAGAAAAGTTGGGAGTCATATAGGTAGGAAAATTGGTTGCATTCACAACTGGGTACGTATTCAGAGACCTCAAACGCTTCCTTAGTAGAAATTTAATGAGTGATTTTGATATAATGATGTATTTGTGTCAATTAGTTGAGTGTTAATTTAATGGACGTCTTTGAGTGTGGTAGTAGGACGTAGAACGTTTTTGTTTTTGCTAGTTACAATGACACAATCGATCAAGAGCATACGATGCGACTGACAGTTATAGCATTTTTTAAAGGTCCTGTAGTCGCTGTCACTGTTACTGTGGCACAGCTGTTATACTAAAACAGGTCAAATGCATACTCACCCTTAAAAAAATATTTACGTAGTTACTTTTGAAACATGGCTCGGGTTTGAGATCACCAACACGCATTTGGCAAGCGTGGTGATTATGCCTAATCCTCCTCACTGTACTGATATTTTCAGTGAGATGAGAAGCCTTTGGCCAGCAGTGGGACATTACATTATATAGACATTACAAGCTAGCTACTTTACTTCACGCATACTTTATATTACAACACGAGTGTATCGCTACGATAGTAGTATTTGTATTCAGACACCCATGTTCGATGATTTACATTCACACATAATGATTTTATAGGTGGCGTGGCAAGCACAAACCAATTTTATAGCGTCGTAAAACAGACATATAAAAATATATTTTTCCAACACGACAGGGTAAATAAGCCGTTTCCGATGTATGAGTTTTTTGAATAAAATATAAGTTTTACAGCTTCGATTGGTGAGTGTATGCATTTTTCAATAAATCTTTTTGTTTACAAGTTCCTTTGTTAGGGCTTTCTACACAATGTTTGATTGATTGTTTTGTCGTTTGGTTTCAGTACAATGCATACAGCATAGCTCATAGATCTTGCATAGCTCGTGTATTGTTTTATTTACTGTTCAATACATTTTGCAACGGTCAATGTTTTTTGAATTAAATCGAGAACATTTCTCAAACAACATTTAACCATCAACTGAAAACAGATTTGAAATTATTTTTAACTAGCAGCGCCCCGCGGTTTTACCCGTTGAACCCGTTCCCATGGGAATTTCGGGATAAAAAAATAGCCTATAACCTTCCCGTTGAATGTGGCTATCTATTACAAAAAGAATTATTCAAATCAGACCGATAATTCAAACAAACAAACAAACTTACAAATTTTACCTCTTATAATATTATAGTATAGATGACAACTACCAATCTTATACTTATCTGTTAGAAAAGGCATTTAGAGGCGTAGTTTGACTAATTGCGATTATTTAGCAATGTGGAGCTCGGCCCTTAATCGAAGGGGTGGACTATAGTGGTATTCCTAACTAAACGCTACCTTGGACGTTAAATTGTCGGTCCCGGTTGTTTCAACCGTTAGTCCATGTCGGAGGCCTTTAGGCGGTCTAATAACTCCTACACCAAGGTTGGCTACTGATCCACTTGAACTTAGTAACCTTGTGAAGACCTAACAGAAAAACTTGATCCCCCCAAAACGTAAAACGGAAAGGATTTCGTGACCATAAATCAAGGCTCAAAGGGAGTTGAATTTCTGCCAGCGTCAAAGCATAAAATCCTCTAATTAACAGTTTTTTTTATTTTCAAAAAGATCCGATAAAAAATTCTACTCAGCTGCCGAGAAGTTTTAATAAAGCAACGGTTTTCTATTTTGTATAGTTTCAATCATTCTGAACTCATTGTTTCATTATTTGTCTGGCGTAGATCACTACATATAATCACTACATAGTATAAAACAAAGTCGCGTCTGTTTGTCTGTTTGTATGTATGCTTAAATCTTTAAAATTACGCAACGGATTTTGATGCGGTTTTTTGTAATAGGTAGAGTGATTCAAGAGTGAGGTTTTTATGTAAAAAAATCCCGAAATTCCCACGGGAACGTGCACAACGCGGGTAAAACCGCGGGGCGCTGCTAGTAAATTTATAAAACAGAGTCCCCGGCCGCGTCTGTCTGTATGTTCGCGATAAACTCTATTATTACTGCACGGATTTGGACGCGGTTTTTTTAAATAGATAGAGTGATTCAAGAGGAAGGTTAACATGTGTAAAGAATCCCGAAATTCTCACGGGAACGGGTACAAAGTGGGTAAAAACGCAGGGCGCTGCTAGTTGAAGCTATAGTTCTATGGGAATAATTGGATGAAGGAGCGAATTTCTTGCTGTAGCGTTAGTCAATTTTGGTAGGCAACGTTTGTCGTGATAGCTACTTTGTTTTAACTCTGATTAATGTTTGTCTTCGTAGTCTTAAGTCTAGCCATATGTAAGTTTAACTGCCTCAGATTACTAATGATTCCTCATTTAATAAAGTCTCTTAACACCACTTAATTACATAATGTAGAGGTATAAGTATAAGTAGATGACGTCATTATTATAACAAAACCAAAGTCCTTATCTTCGAGATCTTTGCCCAGCAACGGGTCAGTATACAAAAAAGTCTCGAACCAAAAAAATTGTGTATAAATTTTTAGTCTCTTCAGATATTTGCTAGTAACCTTCAGTACATTCTTTTATTTCTTTTTCACGGGCTGAACTACAATAAACATAAAAATCATAGCCCAAAAGCCAACTACGATCCAACGTAACTCTAGAACTAAGCACTTACCAACGAACCTCAACGTACTAAGTACAGTCATACGAAAAAGGTAAAAATAATTCCCTATTTAAGTACAGTTGTGAATGGTTAATGTTTATTCAGCAAAGAGCTCGCTCAGAATGAATTATTCACGGCCCTTAGACGGGTGTACAATGAAATCTGCCCTTGGTGTAGGGCCGTAGTGCGAACGGGTTATAGTGGTAAGGAGTTCGTAATTATGAGATACTAGCCGCGCCCCGCGGTGTTACTCGCGTTGTATCGGTACCCGCGGGAATTTCGGGATAAAATGTATCCCATGTGTTATTCTGATGTATAACCTATATTACTGTAAAGTTTAAACGTACTCACACGGGTTTTTTTGTGTTAGAAACATAAAGCAAGTAATAACTTACTTTTTATTTCCCAACAGAGTTTATGAACAGAGTTCACCCGCGACCACGAGAGGTGCAACCCCCTCGAAACGTCGGGAAATAAAAAGTAAGTTATTACTTGCTTTATTAACTTTCTAACACGAAAAAACCCGTGTGAGTACGTTTAAACTATGTGTTCAAATCGAGTAAGTTTAAAAAAGACTACTGTAAAGTTTCATCAAAATCCGTCTAGTAGTTTTTAAGTGAAAGAGCAACAAACATACATCATTACACTAGTCGGATTTGAATTAAACTTTACAGTAATATTGGTTATACGAGTATATCAGAATAACATGGGATACATTTTATCCCAAAATTCCAACGGGAACGGGTACAACGCAGGTAACACCGCGGGGCGTAGTTTGTTATTTATACATTCGATACAAGCAAAGTCTATTTAATGCAAATCTCTTGCTACTGGTCTCAAAATCGCTACCGCCTCTAACCTTGGCCGAACCTTGCGGTCCTGAAATTAAATCTACCCATAAGACCATTGCCCCGGGCAGGCATTTAGCCAACATATTTACTAGTTCGTTTGTTTATACGCCTGTGTTATTACACTACACGGTATATTAACTTACATTTTAATGTTTGGGACGGACTGAGTGGCTGCTAATTATTTGTAAAATGTACTATGAGGTAAGTGTATGTAGGTCCAGATTTGAATCTAGATGTTGAACTAGGTACGGTGTTTTAATGTTATGTAGGTGATGTCAGAATCGTGCGAATTCTAACTCTAAATTAATGTAATTAAAGTTCAGTCTTACTTACACATGAATTACTTTTTTGGGGATTGGATTATTATGGTTCCTTTTTCAAACTTGACTGTCAACTACAACTTATTTTTCAAACTTGACTGGACTGTCAATCACAAATATCTAACTAAATTACAGATGCTGTTGCTTGACGAATGCAGTCAACTACCTTACTCTTTGCGGTCACCGTATGTTACATGCGGCAAAAGACTGGACATAAATTCCCCCTTTTTTGAAGATACTATTAACAGCACAACGCAATTTTCTTTCTGAACATTTTTAACACCTTTTACAAGGTCTCAACGATGCCTTACAGCTATGCTTTTTAAAAACCTAAATAAAAAGAAAACTATGTTACCAAAATAAAAGGTTGTACCGCTTGACACCAATCTCGCTTGATGCTAAGTGATGTGATTATGTAATCTACGAGGAAACACGTTTTAGAGAAGAGACATAGTTCATTAAAAATATCGATGTTTTGTTGAAAGAATGTTGTAATGGATTCATCGAAGTTTCGAACAGATAGATAGGTGGGTACTAAAGTTATAGAGGAGTATCACTCACTGCAAACGCATAGTCGATGCATAGTCGCGACTGTGGTGATGGTACCACACTGACCTCTATTATATACACTGGACAGGATGCAGTCATAATAATTTTGTGCCTATTTGAGTGTCGCCATTTTGGCGCTGTAGGCCACTGTAGGCAGATACGAATATCCATGGAACTAAAATTAGTTATGACTTAAGTCGACTGTGGTGTGTTGCTTGCAGTGAACGTCAAAATTAGTTCTCGGGACACTCGCAGGGACCACAGGGGCGCTTCAAATTGCCACACAAAATTAGCTGTCATTTGTATGGTAACAGCCAGTCCAGTGTGTTTATAATAGAGGTCAGTGTGGTACCACGATGGCAGCATCATGGCGTTGTCACGTCAGAGTCGAAATGTGGGTGATTGTTATGCTTTTTTATTTCTATAACAATCCGATATAAATGTCACTATGTAGGATTGCAAATAAGTTAACTTTGATAAGGTTGACGTCATATAAGGCCCAGTCTTATTAAGCTACTTTACCTTATCCTAATGGACCGCTAGACTACTTTTCCGGAATGAATACAACGCAATCCAAACTGCAGTATATGTATAGATAGTACCGATACAAAACTATGGATGTTTCTGCTCAGTATCTTTGTTTCAAAACATCGATGTATAGTTTACATCCCTACACACGTTCGGTAGAAACCTTTTCACTCGAGGCTTGAAAACTTTCAGTTTAGTAATTACTTGGAAACAGGCAAGGAACACAAGATTAGGTGAGATGTAGTGAAGTGAGGTGTTGGTATTTTCTTTCTGGTTTTCTAGTCAATGTTTTAATGGTAAAATCGAATTGATGGTGTGATTAGATTATTTTTATAAAGGAATCGATTAAGTTGGTTGTTTGTGGGAGACCTTTGCCCAACAATGAGATAGGTTAAGTTAGGCGTTTGTAAAAAGAAGCAGTCAATCATCATAAATAAACAATAGACATTACCTAAAGTGTCTCTGCATATATCTCCTCACTTAAGCACAGTGAAGCGGATTAAGCGTAATCATCACGCTTGTCCTGGGGGTTTTCTTGCGCTTATGAAGAGACGTAAAAAATCAAATGGTAAAGATTAGGTTAGAAGTCGATTTTTAGATTTAAAAGTATAACAGTACAGTGAGGAGGATTAGGCGTAATTACCATGCGGGTTGGTGATCTCAAACTCAAGCCATTTTTGAAAAGTAGGAAACAAGTTATTGCTCGACCCGGGAATTGAACCCGGGACCTCAGTCTTTGCAGGCAAGTGCACATACCACTAGACCACCGAGGCGTTTTAGTATTCCTTCTAAAATTATACTCGTAAATTCGAAAGTTTGTGAGGATGGATGTATGTTTGTTACTCTTTCACGCAAAAACTACTGAACGGAGTACATCAGAATAACACATAGAATGGGTACAACGCGAGTAACACCGTAGGGCCCGGCTAGTGAACTTTAATAATCAGTATTGTTTTCTATTCTCTATCACAACAACGAATGTAGTATTATCTATTTAATATTTTCAAACCACATGTACATTTGACTCTGTAAAGTCAAAGTTAACTTATTAAATCTTGAAACCCATATCATAGCAAGTACTTACAAACTTTGGGAGGAATTTAATAATGTATAGAAGGATACGTAATATCTTCGCATGGTAGAAACATAATGCCTTAAACACACTACTACGTTCGCCTAATACGGTCGCCGAACTTGTTCTAATATACTTCGGTCAACAAACGTCCTCTTCACACTAGGTTGTCCACACTGCCAACACTTAATTAATTTACAGCTGCAGTCGTTTGTGAAATGCAGCTGAGTGCTGTAATCTTTACACTGTAGCTGTCGAAAGTAGAACGACTTTATATAAATTCATGTAGATTAGTGACTAAAGATTTTAGGACGCCTAAGGCCCAAATTCATCGTTCAATCTCGAACCACGGTCAACTGAACTCGTTTTTAATAAATCTATTTAGATTTTGTGATCTCAGTTTATCTCATGAACTAGAAGTTGACCTGATTGTAACGGTGAAATAAGGGCAAAAGTATTCCGACATGGTCTAAGGATTGAAACTACTGGAACCGACAGTTTAATATACCTTCCGAAGGCCGGTGGCGTTCAGATAAAGATCACTATCGGTCACCAATCCAAGAAATGGTCGGGCTGTTACAGCCTATTGTAACCTCACCTTGATATCACAAGCATTGTTTCATAAGGTTTTCATTTGAACCCGCCTGTTAATCCGCGGGTGTCCATTACGCATTGTTTAGAAGGTTTAATTATAATTTTATTTATTTAAATTCGTAATAAATGTCCAAATGGATGTCTAGCTGAGACGGCTATTTTGTGGGACCCTTTTTAAAGCCGAAATTAACTTGTTATAAATATTATAACTGTTTGTGTGTGTAGTCTTATAATATTTTTTCAAGTTTTTTTTAGTTGATTTCTTCATCTGTACTGAAATCTTTAGTGAGATGAGAGGCCTTTGCCCAGTAGGACATTAAAGGCTAATACTTTTTATTTAGTTCTAGTTTAGTTCTATCTGTTGCGATGTTTGTCTATATTCAAATCTTAGAAGTTTAATTTGATCAACTTTCTGGCAACCGATTGAGCAGGAATATTGCATGCACGTTTGGTGTAGATGGCAATGCATGATAATGGCAAAAATATAACAAAAAATAAAAGCGTTACCTTTTCTTATGAAATATTACATACTAGTGTGCTAGTTGTATGGTTATATGTAACGTCAGTACTCATTTTAAAATAGTAGGTTAATAATAAGTGCAAACCTACGAGAGAGCAGCAAATAGCAGATTTAAAAAAGAAATTAGTCTTTCTTACAGTACAATTGTATGTCCTTTTTAAAGGCACGCTACCGCCGCCGTCCATTTTTTAGCACCATAGTACCATTCATAGTTATTGATTGCAAGGTCTTAGTTAACATACTACATACTTTGAGCCATGTTAGAGGCCTTTGGCGGCTCAATAACTCTGGCACCAGGATTGGTCAGGTTGACCATCCACTCGATGAAGAAGAAGAAGAAGAAGAAATTAACATATAAGAATAACATGATAAGAAGCCCAGTCTACGCATACTAATAAAATCAGTAATCTAGATTTCATAGAACAACCCTAAAGCTTAGTTTGGGTCTAACCGTGCGTGAATTAATACGCTCAAATTTATCATCTCATATCGTACAATATAAGCGAATCTTTACCTTCAGTATAACATGATGAATAATTTGAATTTCCCAACGTTATAGGCCTCGAACACACTATAGTATTCAGTTGGCAAGTTATTACAAGGTTTACTACTGAGTGTACCTGTCATTTACTTTGGTAATGTATCCCTGGCCTAATATTTGAGGCACGTGTAAATACAGAATTACTCGCTTAGCAAATGTAAGGCTTATGTCGGGTATATTGACTGACAGATAATAGGTAGAAGAAAGGAACCTAACTATTATATGAATATATTTTATAAGAAAGTAAGTAATGTAATTAATCTAGTATTTTTCTTCTTATCGAGTCAATATGGTTATTGTTTATTATTTAATTCTATATGACCGGACCAAAATTTGGCCACCTCTATTGGACTGTTACTGGCTTTCCATAAATCCTCCATAGTGCAGGACATGGGGCAGTTAGGGCAATGTAGTACGTGGTTCATATTCTGGATGGCGCCACTCTAGTTTACTCTAGTTTTAATACGTTAAGCAAAGAAGCTGGGCTCCTGCTTGGATGGGTGGCCGTTAGTTGCATGTCTAACGCTACCGTGCTCCGGTGGGCATGTTAAATTGTCGGTCTTAGTTGTTGCAATCTATAGACCATGTTAAAGGTCTTGGGGTGGTCTAAAAAAGCTCCAGTTGGCCACTCACCTACTCGAACATACTTACTTACGTAATACTATATAACTCTAATACGATATAATTAACTTATACCTACAAATATGTCATTTTCATAGAAAACGGCTCGAACTGGCCAACTTACCACACTATATTTAAAGTAAAGTAATAAAGTGATTAGCCTGTAATTTCTTCTGCTGTGCAAAGCCCTGACATCTCCACTGACACCATGTTTTATTGTTGTAGGAACAAATTTTCAATAGTACACTTGCAATTACCAAATGTCAAAGTTCTTCAAAAATGTGTCAATAATGTACAGTCGCACTCACAAACGCTAATACAAAGGTGTCGTGCTAAATGGCGTGAAAGTCGTGTTGTTGAGCAATCGTGCTAAAAGCCGTGCAGGCTGCGGGTGGTTGCACCTGACCTGCTGTCTTACCCTTGATGAAGTACTGCTCGTAGCGGCATGGGGAAATTGTTAGGGATTATTTTTAAACTTAATAAGATTTTTACTTTTTGATGACGGCTTAGACTTTAGAGAATACCATATTAGAGTTTAATAAAAAAAAATACCTAACAAATTTTGGGCTTTTTAAAATTAAGTAATAAAAAGGTTTTGAAGAATATTTATTGGTATGCAGGCGAATGAAATAGCCCAAAACGGTTTTAAAATATTGAGGGAATACGCATGGCTCTCAGTCTACGGGAAACAACGAGAGAAAGCTCATACCAATAATTTGATTATCGTGTAACCATCGAAAACAAAGCCAGTCAAAACATTAACTCTGTCTCCAGACAGACACAAATATACTCGATATTCTTCCCAGAATATTTAAACAATCAAATACAACGACCAAACTCCGACCATTAGCGCACAAAACTCGATACACGAAAGCGAAAACAAAAAGTTTTCTATTCCCAAGTAGTCTTTATAAGAGTCAATGTCATCTTAATCCGGTCAAATTAAACCAAAAAATGAGGGTGAGTTTGCATAAAGTCCCAACAAGCTGAAAATCAGGAAAATTGTTGAAAACATAATTATAAACAATGTGTAAAAGTTCCCCATCATTCCCGTGTATGGAATTTTTTTTATTCAAGGTCAAATGTCAAAAAAGAGTGTTTTTCGCGAATATCTGAAAAACGGTGCAATGTAGCAAAAAAAAGTGTATGATGAAATGAAAGCTTATAAAATTCTCTATAACTTTAATTCTATCCACTTTTTCCATATTCCAAACCGTTATTGAACTACACGCTCCAGAAATGTCAAAATTAAGGACCTCGGGCAGGTAACTATGGAGCCTGCCCCAATGCTCAACAGTGACATGACCCATGTCATTTGAAAGGTCTTGAAGAGTTGTACAAGTTACTCCTAGACAGTTATATCGAATTCGATGGCCAACTCGGTGTTTTCGACCACCGAAGAATTACCACTGGAGGTGCTGTGGAGCCTGGACGGAATGCTCAACAGTGACATGACTTACGCATTTGAAAGCTCTTACAAGTCACTTTTTGATAGTTATGTCGAAATCGACGCCAAACTCGGTGTTTTCGACCACCGAAGAAAAAACACTAGGTGTATGTGCAATAATGTGCAGTTGACCCTGATCGTATTGCTCAACAGTGACATGACTAATGTCATTTGAAAGCTCTTACAAGTCACTCCTTGACAGTTATATCGAAATCGACGACCAACTCGGTGTTTTCGACCACCGAAGTATCGACACTGATCGTATTGCTCAACAGTGACATGACACATATCATTTGAAAGCTCATAAAGAGTTTTATAAGTCACTCTTTGATAGTTATATCGAAATCGCCGTCCAACTTAGTGTTTTCGACCACCGAAGAATGGAGTTGGGCTATGCCATACCGAAGTATCGACGCTGATCCTAATGCTCAAAAGTGACATGACCTATGTCATTTGAAAGCTCTTGAAGAGTTGTACAAGTCACTCTTTGACACTTATATCGAAATCGACCGCCAACGCGGTGTTTTCGACCATCGAAATATCGACACTGGGTGTATGTGCAGTTGACCCTGATGGTATTGCTCAACAGTGACATAACTTATGTCATTTGAAAGCCCTTGAAGAGATGTCCAAGTCACTCCTTGACATGTCTATCGAAATCGACCGCCAACTTGGTGTTTTCGACCACCGAAGAATGGAATTTTCTCAAGGTCCTTTATTAACTAATGTGTACATATATTTTTTTATTTTTGGTTAAAAAACACCGAGTTAGCCGTCGATTTCGATATAAATGTCAAGGAGTGACTTGGATATCTCTTCAAGGGCTTTCAAATGACATAAGTTATGTCACTGTTGAGCAATACCATCAGGGTCAACTGCACATACACCCAGTGTCGATATTTCGATGGTCGAAAACACCGCGTTGGCGGTCGATTTCGATATAAGTGTCAAAGAGTGACTTGTACAACTCTTCAAGAGCTTTCAAATGACATAGGTCATGTCACTTTTGAGCATTAGGATCAGCGTCGATACTTCGGTATGGCATAGCCCAACTCCATTCTTCGGTGGTCGAAAACACTAAGTTGGACGGCGATTTCGATATAACTATCAAAGAGTGACTTATAAAACTCTTTATGAGCTTTCAAATGATATGTGTCATGTCACTGTTGAGCAATACGATCAGTGTCGATACTTCGGTGGTCGAAAACACCGAGTTGGTCGTCGATTTCGATATAACTGTCAAGGAGTGACTTGTAAGAGCTTTCAAATGACATTAGTCATGTCACTGTTGAGCAATACGATCAGGGTCAACTGCACATTATTGCACATACACCTAGTGTTTTTTCTTCGGTGGTCGAAAACACCGAGTTTGGCGTCGATTTCGACATAACTATCAAAAAGTGACTTGTAAGAGCTTTCAAATGCGTAAGTCATGTCACTGTTGAGCATTCCGTCCAGGCTCCACAGCACCTCCAGTGGTAATTCTTCGGTGGTCGAAAACACCGAGTTGGCCATCGAATTCGATATAACTGTCTAGGAGTAACTTGTACAACTCTTCAAGACCTTTCAAATGACATGGGTCATGTCACTGTTGAGCATTGGGGCAGGCTCCATAGTTACCTGCCCGAGGTCCTTAATTTTGACATTTCTGGAGCGTGTAGTTCAATAACGGTTTGGAATATGGAAAAAGTGGATAGAATTAAAGTTATAGAGAATTTTATAAGCTTTCATTTCATCATACACTTTTTTTTGCTACATTGCACCGTTTTTCAGATATTCGCGAAAAACACTCTTTTTTGACATTTGACCTTGAATAAAAAAAATTCCATACACGGGAATGATGGGGAACTTTTACACATTGTTTATAATTATGTTTTCAACAATTTTCCTGATTTTCAGCTTGTTGGGACTTTATGCAAACTCGAATGTCTAAATTTACCGGGGTATCTCATCTCGTCGAGATTTGGTTTTCACATTATATTCATTTATTTTATCCCGGTGGGAGAACATAAACTGTTTTAAGGCCCGCGGCGTTTTCGCGCCAAGCTTCATGTCAAAGTGACATTAAAACAGATACTTAATTTAAAAATGGTGTAACGATTCATTTTTTGTTGTATATTTTTCACACCATATAAATTGAGTCCTTTGTTTTCGAGGTTGTTCAATTTTTACACGCGAATTTTTTTTCGTAATTCAAGTGAATTTTGTACGTGATAGTACGCCTGATTCACGACTTGAATTTAATATTAGTGTAGATAGAATTTTTTTATGAATTCGTGATTTACATTTTGATTGGAAAAATATTGGATTTAGTTCCAAGAGCTTATTTATAAGCACCATTTAATATTTTAAGTACCTTGCAATTTGGGTAAGGTTTATGAACTTTGTTTTTTTTATTTAAAAAAAATAGACCAAAGTAAAAAATCATATTTTTCCTTCATGTGTAAAAACAGTTTGCGTAAGATACAACTAAAAAATCATGTATTTTGTATAACTGTAACTATGTATATTAAATTGGTAGTCATAAAATTTCTTTAAGTTTATAATATGTTTGTCTAGAAGCACCCTAAAAATTAGACGTAATTTTCAAAGAAAAAGTTAAAACTGGGTTGTGCACCTTAGTCTTATGTGACGATTCCGTAATGGGCAAAACGTCCCACACACATTGTAAAAGAAAAGTGTATCGGTAATTTCAATTTAAAAAAAGACATAACGTCTTCCTCTGCCACCACTCCCCCGTCTGGCATCATTAGTCGTATTGTTAGAACACTATCGGCATCCTTTTCCCAAGCTCCTTGCACCTTTGTGAGCTTAACTTTATACGACATAAGTGGTGTGTTGTAAATGAGCATACTCGCAGTTTTGAACCGACCGATGTTTGAAACGTTACTTGTGATGGTATGTGTTAGTGTGAGAGGGATAAAGTTATGGATGTGGTGGTTAAGTGTAAGACACACAAAGTGCGGGTGCCGTTTGTGGACGCGTGATGTATTCCATGTAGTTGTATGAAAGGTGTCACACTCACCCTGCCCCCGGACAGTGTGTCTTGTGCTTTGACGAAAATATAATGATATATAAATGTCTCATTGAGGTATGTATTGTGACCGTTATACAAAAATGTTTCCTCCTTACTGTACTGACATCTTCGGTAAAGTGATGACTTTTGCTCAGCAGTGGGACATTACAGGCTTTACCTTTACCTCTTCTACTAACTTACTTTACAAATATGAAATATGGAGTCGCCCGTAAAGAAAAAAAATTGTCAACTTAGCCCGTGGGCTCAGTGCTCTGCGGGCCCAGTTAACCACCTTGCGGTCTCACGTAGTTTGTTCTACGCAACGAAGTTTCATCTCCAAATCTTATCAAATGCCAGATCCAAGTTGAAATTGCTTAACGGTTCACAGTAGTACCAGTTAAGTTTGAGGTAACTCTTACTAGCTGAACTTTGAATTGCTCAGTGACGTTTGTAGATCGTCTATACCAAGGTGGCAATGTAACAAGTACTTACTTGTATTTAAATCATTATACATTCATAGGAATACATGCAATCATGCATGCATGCCTATGTATGCATGTGGTCACTATGCGGTCAAAGTGTCACGTTACACGAGAAAATACAAGTCTATAGCGCTATGTAATACCGTTAACTCATCAGATTTTCATTAAGTCCGAATAATCTTAATTAGGTTTTCTACTTTAAAGCAGAAAATACACAAAAAACAAAGTTATATTACCTTGAAAAATATTGCCTAAAAGCCCCTCCTTATCAAGTCACAAACTGCAATAACTTGGTACACTTATTAAAACAACTGAATTAACAGCATATCGTAAAGTTCGGTGACGGCCTAAAAACTTGGGGATACTGATGAAAACTTTTGAAACGCAGAAATGATAAGCGCTAAACGTCGTCATAACTTAACTCAAAGTTGGGAGAGATAGTTATAAAGAGTCGAATAACTCAGGAGATAAGACGAATGACTCTATTCTATAATTCAAGGCCTGCGCAGGTTTTTATGTCCGCCATTCCTCCTATAAACTCTATCGAAAGGAAATCAACATTTCATCGTAAAAATTAAATTTAATGTTATTTTTAATTGATCGTTTCACGTCACCACTTTTTGACATCACCATCATCTGATTTCATATTAGTTGAGTATCGGAAATAAAAAATCAAATTAAAGATTGAAGAGATGGGAGGTCCAATCCACGACCTCACACGACCTCACAGTCATCTGAAGTTAAATAAATAAATATACCCGGACAAATTCACTCACAGTTAATTAGACCCAAACTAAGCTCTAAGCTTGTAATATGGAATATAACTAACTGATGTTACTACATATACATACACAAATACTTTATAAGAATATGTAATTGACACCCAGACGTCGTCGCCAACAACTATGTCTTCACATATTGCTGACTCCAGGCGGGAATTGAAGCCGCAACCCCCGACACAGTAAGCGGTCTCACTGCCACTGTACCAACAGGCTTGTCAACAATAACAATATCAGTATTCCTTCAAAATCCTTTATCAAATTCAGACCATTTTAATATGTTCTTGTTTTATTTCAATATCAACCCGCCTTCTCAATAACCGGTGCCGTAAAGTCTTGTCATCACATTATCATGAGCTCGCAGTCTATGGAATTATTCTCCAGAGCATATCGAATGCTTGGGAGTTACGAATGAATTTCAAATTGTAAGGGATTGTTCATATGTGGTGTTTGAGTTAAGTGATAGTAGGTAGCGAAATAATTGTCATTATAAAGGGTTGTTTACGAATGAGCAAAGTAGTGCTTCTGTCTATGTTTAGCTTTTATACTAATCTAAGTATTAAAGTATAGGCTTGTAATGTTCCACTGCTGGGCGAAGGCCTCTCATCTCACTGAAGATGTCAGTACAGTGAAGAGGATTAGGCGTAATCACCACGCGCGTAGCGCTTGAGTGTGAGAAGTATTAAAACTTTAGAATTTGATTTCTTCAGTTTCTTGTTTGTTTGAACACGTTTTTATCTATAGGACTACTAGGAGGTTCGATTAGAATACTTTTTAGCTTTTTAATAGCTTTTAGGTATGTACTACTTTTTAAGGAATTTCTAAGACCACGTGTTTAAAAAACTACCAACATTGTCTCCCACAAAAACTATTCAAAGAAAGCATGAAGTAAAGATAAACAGAACTGCACTAAAACCATATAACAGACATGGTAAAAACTGACGAAATTATTCGTTAATGCTATTAGTATGAAAAGCCGTTGACAGATCGGGGGCCGGCCTTCACTCGATCCGCTCTCGAGGGCCCTGAAGGAAGTCATATTAATTACCAATAATGGACTCGAGATCCCGAGGGAGATGTGTAGTTTACTTTCTCTAGGTCACTCATCTTTATACCGATATCAACGTCATTTCTACTTCTGAATAACTATAGGTACTAATATTAAAAAAAAGATTAAAAATTTATAATTTTGTTTTTTCGGGGAAGTACCAGTCCGATTTGAATAGTTCTTTTTGTAATGGATAGCCACATTCAATGGGCATGTTATAGGCTATTTATCATCCTATAATTAATATGGGAACGTGTACAACGTGGGTAAAACCGCGGGGGCTGCTAGTGTTTAATAATCAAATGATGGTCGTCTTAAATAGTGCTCTATTTCATTCAATATAAAATACAATTTTGAACGAACAGCTTTTGTTTCACATATTTAAGTACTCAATAGGTATAAGACTCTTTCCCAATTAACCCTTAATAACTTGCTTATTCGTCTTCTAATTTGCACTGAGACTTCTATAAGCGTACCTACCTAAAAATTGGACAAGTAATGTTTTATTTAAACTACGTAAAAAATCCACACAAATATAGCTTTAATACACCCTAAGAACGAGAATGCAAAGTAAACAAGGCCACTTATGCACACCTCCTTAGCGTCCTGTAAAACCAAGGGTGTAATAAAATCGAGTAAGCTTCTTGGGAGTGAGTCAGTCAAGTCGTTTCGAGATAAAACGGCAATATTACAGATAAAATAAACGACGGAAGAATTGTTCCCTTCAGGGTTTGAGGAGTGGTGTGAGGGTCGAGTGAAGGCGGGAGGGGTGTCCCTTTTTTATAATATACCCGGACATATTCACACGACGTTAATTAGACCCAAAGTAAGCTCTAAGCTTGTGTTATGGAATTTAACTCACTGATACTACTACTTATGCATACACAAATACTTTATTTATAACAATATATCATTGACACCCAGACGTCGTCACCAACAACTATGTTTTCACAAATTGTTGACTCCGGGCGGGAATCGAACCCGCAACCTTCGACACAGTAAGCGCTCTCGCTGCCACTGTGCTAACGGGCTTGCCACTGTACGTTGATGGTGCAGGATTTAGGCTTCGATTTAGTAAACGTAGTAATTTGAATCATCTTTTGGATTCAATGAGCCGAACTTTAATTTTAAATGTTGGATCTGAAGGTGACCTCGCTTATGGTGGCGTCCTTTACCTTCAAGAGGTCTTCACTTGTTCAAGTAATGGGGCATGAGGAGCAGGAGAGCAGATGCGCCATATTTAGATATTATGCTTAAATATTAAAATACCTGATATACGTCAATAATATAGGTAGTTACACAAGCACTGTAAAGAATCATTAAACGGCTTTCATTGCAACTATGTCTATGAGACCATTTCTGTTTTATTTTTAGATCCGACCATAAATGACGGAGTTACACCCTAAAATATGTCCTTCCTTTTTCTTTCTGATGTAATTAAAGGACTACAAATTAAGAACGATAATTGTTGTTGTAAAATTATCAAAGACCAATCCCTAAGCAAAATGAGATTGGCCGCAATTTGGGGAAATCCCCATATATTGGCAATGTTAAATATGCAGTCGGCAGTCGCAGCAAGAAGCCGCGCTCAAAATAATGACCGCAAGCAGCACTGTGGTACTGCAGCACTACAGCACCGCACTGCTGCCTGCGGTCGCTGACGAAAACATACCACAAATTTTGAGAATAATTTTATGATGAATTAAAATGCTTGCCTAGGAGATTGTTATCAACAAGACCCCCATTCAAAGGTAAAAACTAAAGACATGTAATAAAATTTAAAAGGCTATATCTGTGGTACTTTTCAATACTTTATGTAGATTGGATAAGAGTGAAATGGCACTGATAAAAGTTGAATAGTTTTCTTGCAAATTAAGTTTTTGGGGTGTCAAATATGAGCTTCTATATCAAGATAACTGATTAAAATATATAACCTAAATTATTCATTGTATAGCATTGATATGGAAATCAAACTGCTTCTACAGAAACATTAACTATGTAGTATGGTCTTCTCCCAAAGATTGGGGCGGATAGTACGTATAGAGTTACAAGACGATTTGGAGATGGTACTTAGCTTAAATTTGACTCAGATAATAATAGAAAAACGACGATCCCTATTCGTTTATTCTTAACGAATCACACTGTTTTTGATTGAGAAAAATATTTCATTCTAGTAACAGTAGTACCCGATGCGATTTTTTATTCTCGTCTTACGTCTTATGCACTGGAATATGAATTCATTAATTCATTTCGAGTAGATTAGTGATCATGGTCTGACGATTGAAACTACTTGGACGGACCGCTTAACATGCCCTCCTAAGCACGGTACCGCTCAGATACAAATGCCACTATCGGCCACCCAACCAAGTAAACCATCACCACCACACATCCGAGTTGCACGTTACTTAACAATGGCAATTAAGTAATAACGCTTAGTGAAACTAAACCACGAGTGCTACATACAAGTCCTATAAACTCTACAACTCTGACACCAGGATTGGTCAGGTTGACCATCCACTCGATGAAGAAGAAGAAGTCCTATAAAGCAAGCGACAAACATGTGTTCTAAATTTCATTTTCAAAATTCGACTCACAGCGTTTCCATCGACTTCGAAATAAATTCCGAATTTCCATAACTTAATCCACAATGTAAAGAAGTATTTACGAGTATAAGCGGTGAGTAGACGCGCCTAACAAATGACCTTGAAGATTTCGTATTGAAGGGTCCGATTGTCTTTGCACAGGTATTATGTAGGGACCCGATAAGATGCTCTATCGGAAAGATATTATCCATCTTTTTCGAATCTTCTTTGAGTTGTGCGACTTGAAAGTGTTTAGGCTCCTAAATCTTACTTAGCTTTGTATCTTTTTGTATTTGTGTTGAAGGATAAGATTGGTGGAAATGGGAATTGTATTGTTAAGGTCGAATTTTATTCGTATTTTTGTATGTAATTTTTTGTCTTCTTATAAGAGACTTGGAGTGAATTGTTAACCGTGAAGATTACGAATAATCCTCCTCACTGTACTGATGTCTTCAGTGAGATGAGAGGTCTTTGCTCAGCAATGGGACATTACAGGGTAAAGCTGTACGAGACTGTCAGCGTCGTTGATATTGGGTGAGTTTACAAGTTGAAAGTTTGAAATACCCGAATCCAAATCATTAAATTGAAAATCAGTATTTTTTACACTTAATTATTTTAAGACGCAGTAGGCAAGCGTGGTGATTATGCCTAATCCTCCTTATTTAATATCTTCGGTGATATGAGAGGTCTTTGCCCAGCAGTGGGAAATTACAGGGGAGTACTTTTAATGTTTTTAAATGCTATAAATTATGGAAATCAAATAACTGTCACTGCTAATGAAATTAACAACAACACTAAAACTCAAACGATTCTCTTTAAAATTAAAAAGATTTACCAAAACATTTGTTTTAAAATAGGTTCTACTGTTTTGTTTTTAGGTTTATTTTTCTAGAGCAAAAAGTGATGGTTAACATCCGATTAGGGATTCCGAAATCTCTTTTAATTAACGTCCTTTCTTGTAGGGAAGGACCCTTGAGTTGGTGAACGTACAGTCAGAAACGTCAGCAGTTACAATCATTACCAAATTTCTCGATTTTCTTGACTTGACATTAATCGCGTTTAAGTCATTAACGGCTGATCGCTAAAACCTATCTCTGGCGTTATCAAACAAAGTCCTCAAACACTGTCTGCCTGTATGTCATTGATTTTCTCAATAACTACCGAACTTTCTCATGCGGTTTGACCAACATACAGAATTGTTCAAGAAAAAGGTTTGTGACATTTCATGCCAAATTTCCCACATGGTAACAACGGATATAACGCGGGTACAACCGCGGGGTACTGCTAGTAAAAATGAGCACTAAAACGTGCAAAAAAGTATTTAATTAACTCTCGTGCGAATAACGAATCAAATCGCGGAAGTTTAAATAAGCCAACTTTACTCAAAAGTGGTCAGCAATACACTATACCAACTTTACCTTATTTTTCTACTCCGTGTAAATTATTATTTACTTCACTCCATTTTCCTGAAAATGAGTGCTCAAAAAGTCCCTATTACTGAACAATAAGGTTCAAAATAAATCGTGTTTTACGAAGGCCTTTTCTTGACGGCGCCCATTATCGTTTCATTTTGTATATTAATATGAAAGTTTATTTTTTTTATAAGTTGAGTTCAAAAGGTTTTAGGCGAAACAATGGGCTTTATTTTAGAGAACTTTCTGTGATATAATTAGACGGGCATTTTGTTTCGCAAAATGAATTTGTAGTCATCAGTGAGAATTTACTTATTTGTTTGGTAATTTTAAACTTCCATAGCCTTTTGACTTAACGCTTTCATTGTGCAGAACGACATGGTAACATGGTAAGTTGAAGAATAAGTTTCTTACGGCGGGTTGCTTTACGCACCTGTAAACGTATGTTACAGTAACCAACCGTTTGATACAACCTACCCCTAGGTAATAAAAGATATTGAGATTTTTTACACACTTTCATACACTTCTTTTATACACTTTTCTTTTATTTTCAAGTAGTTCCAATATTAATTTTTTGTTTGGTCGCTCGTTGCTTGTTGTGTCTCCATTTTTCGAACTTTACATAATAGACATTCGTCAGTCAGTCAGTTAGATAGTTTTTAGACTGTCTTCTGGTTCTATGAAGGATAAGATGTCTTGCAGACTTTTTAAGTTGTCGACGAATTTTTGTCTGTTAGACTAAATTTTTTTACAAGACGTAAAGATTTGACTGTGTAACACAAATCAGTCTTAAAATTATCTAGTGGTATTAAATTATACTCTATCGTAATCGAAACAGATTAAGACTTGTCGGTAATGGACCTAAATTGACTGATTATGTATTTCTTCTTGAGTTAGTTAAATTATCTTATCAAATAACACAGCAACGTCTTCGTATCACTTCGTTACAGGAGTCGGTTAAATATTATTCTTTGCATATCATTAAAGTCGTTACCACAATAACAATCAATATTCAAAGCGTTTCATTAAATAAACATTCTGAATAAAACCGATCTCGAATAAATTGGACCAGAAAATAAATATCTTTTGGAACATCAAACGACATCCGACAGTATTTGTTTTCATTTACAAGTAATTATTTGGAGACGCGAGGAATCTTTGAAATTGTACCAACCTCTATGGTATACTAGCTGTTCCCTGTGGTTATACTCGCTTAGCATTGATGCTCTTACGAATTTCGGAATAAAGAGTATATAATGGAGAATGAATCTTGATTTTTTTTTGTTGTCGACACAAGTAAACTAGATAATAGGTAACACACAGGCAACCTTGCTATAGTAGGCACCAAACTGTAGGACAAGGGCGCCGTTCGGTTCCGTGTATGTGTATGAAATGTATCCCACTGGCCCAGACAGGCACCCAGCGGACCTGAGCGACATCTTTCATACAAATAGAAGGAATAAAACGTCACGCGACCCGCACTCGACCCGCATTCTAACCGACCCGACCCGCAACCTACTCGCACCCGACCCGCATCCTACTCGCACATGACCCGCACCCGACCCGCACCCGACCCGTTCCGAACCGCCCCCGACCCGCACCCGACCCGCACCCAACCAGCACCCTACTCGCACACGGCTCGCACCCGCACTATGTGTGTCTTGAGCTTAAGGTGCCGTTATTCTATTAGTTCTAGTAATGCTATCTAACTTGTAGCTGATAGCAAGTGTTGAGTAATAACTCAACAAAAGGGTACCATTAACTGTGGCGAAGGAAATTAACGGCAGATATCTGGAACTTGTGCTGTAAATTGATATTAATTGTTATTTATTCTGAACAGTGATTTAAGTACCGATATAGCTAAGAATTAATTTCGATGGCTGTTTTTTGTTTTTTTATTCGGAAGAGTGTTTAGCTGAGAATGAATTTCGATGGCTGTTTTTTTGGATTTTTATTCTTAGGGGGTTATTATGCCTAATACTCCTTACTGTACAGATATCTTCGGGGAGATGAGAGGCCTTTGCCCTGCAGTGCGACATTACAGGCTATGACTTTACTTCACTTTTATTTTTTAGATCCATCTTGAGAACTTAAGATGAGATGAGAGTAAAGATCTAATGTTTACTGAATAGACGTTGAAAAAAGGCTTTTGTACTTGGAAGCTTCGTTTAGATTATGCACTTGACTGCTAAATGCAAGTTTAACAAATAGTGATTTCAATTAGGTAATTAAGTCGTCCATTAAATCTGAAAATAGCTCTCAGTAGTATAATAATTTACCCAAAGACAATTAAGTCTCTTCGGTTTCTCAAACATTGATTTCGGTTTTGTAGCTAAATGACGTGTGTACTCGTACATACATTGCGATTGAGTTTACCACAAAAATATAAAAAAAAATAACAAAAAACTAACTCTTCAGCTTTATGACTTACTAGCAGCGCTCCGCGGTTTTACCCGCGTTATGCCCGTTTCTGTGGGAATTTCGGGATGAAAAATATACTTGTACACTTCCCGTTGAATGTGACTATTCATTACAAAAAGAGTAACTCAAATTGTCTCAAACTCAAACCCGCGGCGGCCGGCAGTGCGGGGAGAGTCACTGTCGCGAGCGCTTCACCCACCTCCTGATGAAGGTCACCGTATGTGACCGAAACGTGTTGAGGAACTCTCAAAACAGTAGCCTCCGTCGTTCGTAAGTTCCCGATTAAATAAATACCTAATAACTCAAAAACTACCAATAGTAGTTTCTGAGATTAGCTCGTTAAAATAAACTTCAAGACACACTTTGCAGCTTTATAATATTAGTATCTATAGGTATAATTGTATAAAATAATGTATAAAAATATAGATATCGTGCCACGTTGCCGCTTCTATTATCAGTGTCACACATAACAGCCAGTTTTAACTATAAGTTAGTTCAGGAGACGTCACATCGTTAACATTAACTCAATGACATGTCAAGGTTAAACTTTTATCTATCCTGCTCATTGAACTCCGATCTCTATAGAAGGGTTTCCTTGTAAAGAGATAATGCTGACGGTGAGGTTTTTAGTGAACACTATTGAAGGGTAGTAGATTATATGCGATGTGGGGCAAGGAATTCTTACCTAGTAAAGGCGTTGGGACGCCGTGACGGAATGGAGAGGTTTTTAATATTTGCACAGTTAAATTAATTCTTATCTAGAAGGCATACGATATACATGTAGTGGCAATCTTTTTAACTAGCCATAGCATGTCACGGAATCGCCCAGAACCACGTCTGGTCAAAAATCTGCTTCTATTTATTTATTAGACACTACAACAATATAATCACTTTGCACTTACAATTAACTTATAAATAATTTATGTTCTGAGTGACATATCTTTACAGTAGCGTACAACATAGCTTCTCTACTTATAATCTCTTATTTTTTTTATCGATTTATATTCTGTTTTACTATAAATTGAAACGTACATACGTTGATGTCATTATTATTTGTTCAAACTGTTGAGGGACACTCGACAGTAACCTCCGTCGTACGTAAGTTCCCGTTTGAACAAATACTAATGATTTCTATTCTGTTTTCAGTTCTGATCATAATTTAAGGTGTTTTACTAAATTCTTCTCTTAAATTGTACACTTTTAATATAAGTCAAATATCCTATTAGAAATATGCTTCGCTTTACGTAAGAATTGAACCCAGTTGCCGGCGAATATACAATGCTTGAACTCGACTGGACGGGACTCCCAAAGCGTTAAACATAAGTATCAAAACAAATATTACTCAGTTATGAAGCTGTATCTCACGGTACATTAAGTCGGATCGGTGGCGCGTGAAACAGGCACAAGCGGAAGGACCATCCGACACAGCGATATTAATCAACTTATGATTAATAGTTTCACACTATAATGTATTGGGAGCGCCCCGCGGTTCCCGAAAGAATTACGGGAAGTAAGTAAGAAGTAAGCTTCGTTAATCTTAAAGTTAGTTCGAGTATAGAGACACCCGGGTGACGAAGTTTTTTGATCGCCTCCGACTAACGATTTAAGCAACCGGGACCGATAATTTAACGTGCCCAAAGCTGGGTGACGCTTAGATAGTATTGCCACTATTAAGACACCCATCCAATTAGGCGCATTTCTTAACAGTCACAATGAGTTAAAATCTCTCTAACTACGTCACAATCCCTAAAGATTTTAATTCTTTGTATTCGCTTCGGTTGGCTACTACTTAAGAATATAATACAATCCTGTACTTACACGTGTCGCAGTCAGAGTGTCCATTAAATCGATACTTAACTAATTGACATATTTTCTGTCATTAAATGTAGAAGAAATCTACAAGAACTAAACAAGCATTTGATGTCTCTGAATACAAGCGTTAGTCAAGACAGCCATTAATTATAATATTAATCATATGAAGCGAATTCGAAGCGACTGTCATTTGTTTCTCTAAACTTAAAGAAACGTTGCAATCTTCCAAAATGTTCTTTTAAAAAGTTTTAAAGACTTTTAAAGGCTTTGTTGCAAGTAAAACTCCAAATGCGCCGGGCACTAACCTACTTAAAATAAAACGATAGTAAATAAACTTTTATTACTAACTCATTTCGAAGACTAATTTGCTTATCAAATAAATAAAATAAAGTCCAACTTAATTGAAAAAAAACGTCGTAAAAAGTTGTAGATAATAAAATAGTAAGAAAAGGCTAATATACTTTAGAGTTATATGTGTGTAATGTTTATTTAATTTGCAAACATAATGTTAAATAAATACCGTTTATCTTGTCTTTATGTGATAGTAAAGTTCAAAAATACATATTAGACATTTTGATTCAGTGACATACTTACACAGACATTGCAATTTATTTACACTAGGCAGTATAACGATCAGTCCTCCCGTCATATATTCTCACTAGAAGTACCCCGCAGTTTCACCCACGTAATTTCCGTAAAAATATGGGGATTATATATTAGTTTATTAATAATGAAGATTAAATCCTTCTGCTTGATTGGGACTGTGGAAAAATCCATTACAAAAAGAAATATTCAAATCGGATTGGTAGATAATCGGACAGAGATAAGCGTTCGAAACAAAACAACAGACTCTTGAGCTATATTATATTGTACCTATAGATTCTTCTTCTTCTTTAAGACCTATAGATTAAATCACACTATAATTACGATAGTTTCATGAAGTGTAGTTAGAACACAGTGTTCTCTTAAACCTAAGACAATAGTATGTGACCTAACATAACCTAACCGTCACGTGTCTACGTCACATTCTCGCCCCAAAACACTCTGGTCCTACAGTCTCGACATTAGTACGCTAGTTTGAAGGGTGTGTCAGCCTTTGGGGAAATCGTTGCATCAATCTGTTGAGCTCTGATAGCGATTGACAATGATTGAACGGTCCAATTGACCGGTGGCTGAAGTTTGAATGCCGTTACGCAGTTTTCTTTTGGAAGGTTATAGTGAAGGTTTTTTGTTGTGATGATGGTATGCTGGTTCATCGGCAATGTTCTTCTTTTTTGGGGTCTTATATCTGCTTTCCAAAACTTCAAAGCCATCAAAATTTTGACCGGGTATAAACTAAGACGATTTTTATTAAATGGCAATTAGTTACATACTAAGGGTGCTTTCAAATTATGCGTTTCGTGTCGGACCGCTGCGGTGCCGAAGCCGTGCGTTTGTCGTATTGTGAACGTACGATCGTGTGTTTTCATACAAATCGAGCAGTGCGGTAATAGTGCGGCGTCGGTACCGCGAAATAATTTTAGTACGCACTGTTGCCGCACTGCTCGTTTTGTATGAAAACACACGATCGTACGTTCACAATACGATAAACGCACCGCTTCGGCACCGCAGCGGTCCGACACGAAACGCATAATTTGAAAGCACCCTAACAATCAAAATTTGTTCTGCTATATGAGATCACCAACCCGTACTAGGCAAGAGTGGTGATTACGACTTATCCACCTCATTTTACTGATAGCTACAGTGAGACTAGAGGCCTTTTTCCAGCAATGGGACTTTATAGGCTAATACTATACTATTTACTACTACTATATGAGTTTTCTGGTAGAGTTGAGATTTTGGGACATACCGAGTAATGTAGTACTCTAAAAAATAAATAAATAATAATAATAAATGATTTTTTATTTATTATTTTTTTATTTATTTAAAATAAAACGCCATTTAAATTAGTTTATTTGAAAACAGTTTAATACAAAAGTGTGAATTTACAGCTGATTCGTTACATAAAACGTGAATAAAATTGTTATTTACAAATTAAATATTATATAATAATGATAACAAATTAATAAAAACAGCTCGTAAAATGATTTTGGTATATAGTTCCATAGCAGGTGTTCAGGTTCCTGAAAAAAAAAACAAAATATTATTTATACAATAGAAAATCAAAACTCAAACCCGAGCCATGTTTGAAAAGTAGGAAACATGTTTTCGCTCGACCTGGGAATTGTACCCGGGACCTCAGTTTTGGCAGGCGAGTGCACATACCACTAGACCACCGAGGCGTTAGAGTTTATATTAATTTAAAGTCTATAAGAGTTTATACTTTAGAAATACTAAATTAGTTTTTAAAATAAACGGCAATATGTTTTATTGATTCATAATAGGGCTGGCGAAATTACTAGAAGCGGGCGAGCAAAAATTTTTACATGTCTGACATTCACGTTCTTTTGAACATCGCTGATAATTTTTTTAACTCGCTTTATTTAGAACTAGCAGTGCTCTGCGGTTTTACCCCCGTTGTACCCGATCCCGTGGGAATTTCGGGATGAAAAATAGCCTATATCCTTCCCGTTGAATGTGGCTATCTATTATAAAAATAATTATTCAAATCGGACGGATAATTCCTGAGATTACCTCGAACATACAAACAAACTAACAAACTTACAAATTTTACCTCTTTATAATTGAGATGAGATTGAGGGCTTACATTCAAACGAGATACCCTCGCTCATACTCAGCACAAGTTTTTGAATCGTCGGTTCCAGTAGTTTTAATCGCCAGCCCAAACTAAAAACTCCGCCGTACAGAAGCATCGGCACCAGGGTCAGCTACTGAGCTACATGTTTCTAACAAAAGTTAAAATTCGAACGCAATTCACGAGAAAATTATCGGGTTAAACTTTTGATAAGCTCCTGCAGACAAGTGGTAATCGTTTAGCATTTGCTTCGCATAACCAGTATCAAAAGTGTAATGCTTAAAATATTGACAGAATAATGAACCTTGCCCGTACTCAGGACGTCAAATGCTTCCATAATAGAGGTTTAGTGGCAACACTGCGTTAAGTGTGCACCCGTCGCGTGCGCACGCGTCGGTTCACTTTTGTATGCCACCGCACGCGCGACGGGCGCACGTGACGGTTAGTTACGAGACGATTTCATAACGTCTCTGAGTGAGATCGTAATCCTACAGCAAGAACTCACCTCAAAACACTTGCACCCTATGATTCTCGCGGTCACACACGATGATGTTGCCCCCCGACATGACGGCGATGCCCTCCAGGCCCTTGAACTCCCCGTCTCCAGACCCCCAGGACCCAAAGGCCCTGAGGAACGTTCCGTCCGGATGGAAGATCTGGATGCGATTGTTGCCGGAGTCAGCTACCACTATGTAGCCTTGATCGTCTACCGCTACGCCCCTGAAAAATGCAATGTTAGATTTAATACCGTTTACTACCTATGAAATATGATATGTCTTAAGGGGCCGAAACGTCAGTTACTGTTACTGTTAGCCTGTATAGTCCCATTGTTAGGCAAAGGCCTCCCCCCATTGCGCATTTCTCCAGTCAGTTTCCGTTGGATTTTCCGGATGAGAAGTAGTCCAAAACCTTTATCGTAATTCAGTCTATTTACCGGAGAAACTCTCATGTAAATCCGATAACTTTTGTAAGTCGCAAATAAAACGAAACTGTATGTCTCTTAGTGATAAACTCCTACTGCTATCTAAGAACTATTGAAGAAATTGTTCTTCAGTAACCGTTATAAGCTGGTTCAGTACATAAGTAACAAAAAATATTTTGATATAACCTAAAAAGTTTATTGGCTTCAAGTATGTCAACAAGTGGGAAGTATAACTCTCACTCTTTTATTGCTCCTAGCAAAGGGATTTTGTGACCAAAAATAAATCAATTTTGCTTTCTTATTTCTAACAAATAAAGGTTACCCACAAAACCTTTGGGTTTTGTTATATAGGTAGAGTAATAAACAGAACAAAGTACCTTCGGAAGAATAAAAACATATTTTCTTACATTACTTCAATGAAATATCTGAAGCTATAAAAGTCGAGGGTAAATATGTCACGGAAAGCAAATATTTGGGTCACAAAATATCGTTATTGTTTTTTTGAGATGTAGATCAAGGATTTTCTCTCAAATTCTTTACTTGTTTTAAACGCATGTTCGTAAATTTTGCAGACATTTATTTCGGTAAAGCGGAGAGTTTTATGAGACTCGCACTAAAAGTTAACACAGTTTGTGTGGGCTATCGATTTCATATCACCGTTTTATTAACCGACTTTAAAAAGACCCAAATATCTTTTTTATAAAAGAAAGTCGTGGTAGTTACACTTTTTATAACTGGAGAACGGCTGGACCGATTTCAATGATTCTTATTTATTTAATAATAAGTAACAAATTCCCGAAATTCCACGGAAACGGGTGCTCTGCGGGGCACAGCTAGTATTTTATAAAATCAGGTGGTATTTTCTCATAAACACTTAAAGTGCGTAAAAGATTTTTTTCAGATTTATTCTCAAAATTATCATTAGAAAGCTTACAACGCTGATGATGATGAAACCAAGTCAAGCTGCAGTTAGTTCATAACCTCAAACAATAACAAGAGTCCCTGCGTACTTCAAACCACAATATCAGTATCAATTAAAACATCTAAGACAATAATTATGACTTGTAACCAACAATAACTCATCAATGCGGTCCGGGTAATAGCTGTAAATATTTGGGAGACGTCGCAAGTTGGTAGTTTGAGAAATTACGATGACGACCGCACTTTATGGGGTTGTGACGGGGAGGAAATAATTATGGTGGCTGGTGTTGGAATAACTCATCATTACTCCGAGTAATATGTTGTGTGAATTATTGTTCCAGAGGAGGAAGTAATTAGTGGGTTTGTCATTTAGTTGGTTTTGTTAGAATCATATCTTATCTCGCAAATTATAAAACTAAGTCCCCAAAAGTTGTTTGTTTGTAATAGATTTTCTCTAAACTAACGGATTTTTATGCAGTTTTCACTAACGTAGAGACAAATTGAAGAGAAAAAAAGGTTTGTTACTACTTTTAATGTCAACATTCCCACGGGAACGAGTACAACGCAGATAGCGAGACCTTGCTGATACTTGTATGAATACTGAACTGATATCTATAATCTCATTGGGGATAAAATGAAGAGGATTAAGTTATAGCTATATTCAACCCCCGACCATGGGTGGTAGGAAAAAGCGCGTAGTAATTCGTTAATAATTTCTATTTACCTCGGGAACTTAAACTGTCCATCTTCAGAACCTTCTTCTCCGAACGAGGACAGCACCCTTCCATTCACATCAAACACCTGGATCCTATGGTTGTTGGAGTCGGAAACCAGGACCCTGTTGGTGCTGGAGACGGCGATGTAATGAGGATGCTCTAGTTGACCCAACTTGGAGCCAAATGACCCAAATTTGCCCACAAAAGTGCCATCGGATTGGAAGACCTGGGTGAAAGAAAATCATTGTTTTAATTTCGTTGGTATAAGCGAGTGAGATGCAGAAATATGTTTGGCTAAAGAATGTTACTTAAGACTAGAATTAGACTAAGACATTGTCAAGCAATGTGCAGCTCGACTATATGTGTACTGAGATGGATAGTCGACTTTGGTCTTTCTACCAGAGCGCTACGGTGCTTTGAAAGGTTAGATAGTCAGTTTCAGTTGTTTCAATTCTTAGACCATTAAGACAGCGTTTAAAAACTTCGCCTTCAGGATTGACCCCTAAGTAAGATCAATGGATTGGTCTTCTTCTTCATCGAGTGGATGGTCAACCTGACCAATCCTGGTGTCGGAGTTATTGAGCCGCCAAAGGCCTCTGACATGGCTCATGTAAGGACTACCATCCGTAGAAAGTAACCGGTAAATGTATCGGTAGGTGACCTTGGCCAACCTTTGAGATTTTATCGGCATTCCAAGTAGAAGTCATGCTCAGCTTAACATTCTCATGTTAACATTACTTCAGTAAACATTACCACGAACGTAAAGGTTGCTTTCCACTGAACATATAGTTTGGTACATTTCTAAACTTTTGATATATTTGGGGGATTCCTTATGTAACATGTTCAAAGTCAAATTCAAAATACTTGTTAACGTAACAGAAAACAGCTTTGGTGGGAAAGCACCTTAAGTGTAAATAAACTAAATTTACCGTATGTTGTATTCTGACAATTTAATGATAGGGATTACATATGATTTGTGTTGGACCAACTAATATGCGTAACGGCTATTAATTATAATTATGGAATAGTAATTTGAAAGCAATTACAAATACCTCTGTAATAATTAGGTATGCGACATGTATTCATTTTTCAATAAATGTATTTTTTTTAATCATTAATAAAAGGACTTTTCATTGCATAGCAATTATGCCTGTAACATATGCAACAAGTTATTTATTTGTTTACAAGCATGTCAGATGAATCTCAGATTACTTGTAGCGTACCTTATCTTATCACTTAAAGATTGATGTGATTGTCAATAGAGATAGTTTAGGCGTTTGAATCGGGTGTAGTAATCAAGTCGTAATAGACCATACCTGTACTCTATGGTTTTCCTTGTCACACACATAGATGAATCCGAGGGCATCTGTGGTGATTCCCCAAGGATAGTTGAACTTGCCATCTCCAGTTCCTTGGCTGCCGAATGCTCGGAGGAACCGACCTTGAGGGTCGAATACCTGATGATGAAGAAGATGTTTTAATAGGTACTTTTATAGTTAGTTATAGTGAAGTTTCACTATAATTCTATTCAGCCTAAAGAAAGGATATACGAGTATGATAAGTTTGATAGTGTGTGTGTAAGTGTGTCTATATTATGTCGTATGCGTTGCTTAGACTGAGTGACTTTGCTTGAGTTTAAAAGAACAAGTGAACAAGTAATTTGATATGTGTGAAGCTCCCAAATAATAAGACTGATTTGGATTTCGATTTGGTACCTATACTGACTTGATCGAGGTAGTTTAGCCCTAAGAAAAAATATGTTCAGTTTAGAAAATTTCATGTAACATATATATTAAACTAGCCGCGCCCTGCGGTGTTAACCGCGTTGTACCCGATCCCGCGGGAAACTCGGGATAAAATGGACTATAAATTTAGATGTCAGCTATCCTATCTTTCAAGTTGGATCAAATTGCACACGGTGTGCATATCAAATTAAAAATCGGTTCAGTAGTTTAAAAGTCCATCGCGGACAATCCGTTTTTATATATAAAGTATTTACGATCTGAGTAGTTATCGTTTTGACTTCACTACATAGTATAAAACAAAGTCGCGTCTGTTTGTCTTCTGTTTGTCTGTTTGTCTGTATGCTTAAATCTTTAAAATTACGCAACGGATTTTGATGCGGTGTTTTGTAATAGGTAGAGTGATTCAAGAGGAAGGTTTTTGTGTAAAAAAATTCCCGAAATTCCCACGGGAACGGCCACAACGCGGGTAAAACCGCGGGGCGCTGCTAGTAGTTAATATATAACAAGGCAGATAGTAGCGTAGTAGTATATTCCCGAAAGTCACGATAAGTACGCGTGTACAATATTTGTCAACCCTACCTTTGACCTGTAAATAACATAACCTAAAAGTACACATAAACTTTTTGTATTTTTATAATGTTAATAATTTCATCACAATTTGCTTCAGGCAATGAGATGAGATGTTCAGCGCTCAAAACTAAGCGTCGAGTGAATACCTGGGTTACTATCTATACACGATCGGTCTTATTCCTGATTTACGGATTGAAAACGATTCTCGTACGATCGTACTTCACATGATTAATTTTTTGTCGCAGGAGATATTGTCTTTACGTTTTCTCTACTATTCGGGGAAATGACCATAATAGTATATACCATTTTGTCATGCAATATTTAGTTCAGAAAACCAGCTAACTTCATTGTGCAATTGTGTCGTTTTTAAATGTCAAACTGCCGCACTCAGAGACATCCATTAAATCGACGCTTAACTAATTGACGTAATTTCTTAAATCTCTATGGATTTAATATGTACTAGCATCTCTACTTAGGAAGCATTTGACGTCTCTCAGTACGGGCGTTAGTCTAAGCCACTTCGATTTTGATTTCATTTTCATGTTAAACTCGTTCGTGTTAGATGGTAACCCAGAATTTCTAGGGCTTGGAATTGTGAAAATATATATATCTTTTCTTTGGTCTCATATGTTTCTGACGCCTGTGTAAGTTGCCGCCTACGTTATGCGGGATTTATTCTACCTTTCGTATTATTACCTAATAAGTATGGGATCAAATAAAGTTATTTTTGCTACGTACACGAAGAAAGTATTTATATGTGTTTGGAGTTTGAGAGCGACATGTGTTGCTGGTCGGTTAGTTTCAGTCTTGTAGAACATTGGCTTTGTTACCGCCGGTGTATAAGATTGGCACTATTCCATAATCTTTTTCTTCTTACGAGAGTCAAATGTAAGCTTATGTAGTTGATTTTCCAGCCGAAGAAGAGAAAAAAGGTTCTTACTTGACTAGCAATCCAGTACCCTCGTGAATACGGTCCAGTACCCTCGTGCGGTCGTGTCGCAACGGCCGTTGCGACACGACCGAAACGTTAAGGTATGCATTAAATGTTTTATTCGCGATTAAGTCCCGTCTAGATGAGAGTTTACAATAAAAAGGTTCGTTCTTATAAAAATAAATATATATTGAAAACTTCATTCCATTCTTATCCCATCAGTGAACCCTTTTAGTCAATGGAAGAAGTTGCCAGATTGAAAAATCAGTCATGGTGGTTTGAATTTTCAAAAAAACTTCAATAAGAAAATAAACTATATCAGTGGTCGTCATTACGTCTTTTCTCATTGGTAGCTTGTAACAGAGATAACCGAAACAAAACGAAAATTAAATGTTTTTCAGAATTAAATAACTCGCAACAGTTCAATAACGCTGCTAAATTGTGGAAAAAATTGACACCACCCTTATCAACATCACCAACCGACCTATTATCATTATTTTAAACTCTAACTATTAACGAAATCCATTATATTCCCGAGCGAACCAAACAGTCTCTCAATTCCAATACAATTCGAGGTAAAGTACCAGGCCGATCGCATCGTCGGTATTTCCCAGTGGGTTGCGTCCGTATTCTTACCAGTTGTCGCCGACGTAATTCATTACTGTCACTCAGTTGTCATGACCCCAGAGACAGACTCGGTTCAATCTTCGAGAAACCGATGTTTTAGGGATTTACAGAATACGGATATGTTTATTGTTCTATTTGTTAACTGATTATTGCGTGATTAATTTGTTTTTTTATTGTTTGTTTTACGTGATGTAAGATTAAGATTAGATAATATAAGTTGGTCATTTATTCACTCATTTTATTTCGAATAGGTTAGTAGCCATCCCTTGTATCGGAGTATACAGACCGCCTAAAGGCCTCCGACATAGTTTGACGATCAAAACTACCGGGTCCGACTGCTTAAAGTGCCCTCCGAAGCACGGTAGCGCTCAGATAGAATATTACCACTATCGGCCACCCATCCAAGTAAGGGTCGAGCTACACGTGAGTGTCTTATATCTCAAAGATACTGTTGTTAACATAGTTTGGTTTATTTATGTCAATGCTTTTTAAATCACGTTAAAGAGCGCTCGTGCAAATGGGGCCTAAAAGGAATTAGTAAAATCAAACATTTGTAGAACGATATCGACTCGGAATTGTTAACGAGGTTTCCATAACAGAAATTTGAATATTGTATCCTATATAGACAAGTTTTGCGCCTTTTAAATTATTCATTCGGCCTTACGTACTTCCGAAACAATGGTTTCAACTAAATTATTGCGAATTTTAAATTATCACCCACAGAGTGTGTATTTAGAATGTTATTATAGAATTTTCATCTACATCATTTTAATAAGGTATTTTGTTTCGGTATAAATAGATAGGATTTGAATATTTTTGTATTGTTTTGGGGAACAGAGAAATTTTACTGATACATTTAAGTTACTTGAGTATTTGAAACTGAAAATCAGATGGAATCAAATTTTTCTAAATTTTGAAAAAACATTGCCTATGATTGGTTGTTATATTGTTTTGACTTGACCAATAATAACGCAGAGTCATCCTTACTAATAAACTAACATTTGCACGAAGTTTTGCTAATGTGGATTTTAAAAAAAGTCCCTCAAAAGCTAGTTCTTGTTATCTATATATATCTATTTCTATTCGTGTTAAAAAGTGAACACATGAGAAAGAAATAGAGGACTATGATATAGGTATCTTAAATCCTTTTCACCTTTTAACACAAAGGTGAAGCTTTCCATTTGTATTAAACAAACAGAAATATAAGCAAAATTACATAACGTTGCGTGCTTCCTCGTATAGTTTATTCTATCTTGCTTCAACAAGATATAGCACTATGGTTGAAACCACGAAATAGAGACTGAATGGATTTAGTATGTGGCGGATTCGCTATGAAAACAGTGTCGCCCGAAGTCATTCATAGTAAAGAAAAAGTGAAAAAGGTATAAGCCTGTAACGTCCCATTGTTTGGGCAAAGGCCTCTCATCTCACTGAAGATATCAGTAGAGTGAGGAACATTAGGCAAAATCACCACGCTTGCCTAATGCGGGTTGGTGATCTCAAGCCCGAGCCATGTTTGAAAAGTAGGAAACATGTTTTCGCTCTACCCGGAAAGTGAACCCTGTCTTGGCAGGCAAATGCACACACCTAGACCTATAGATAGTACTTATTTTCTCTCAAATACTACACCCATTTTTTCTTTCGGTATTCCGTGGTAACATGTTATAACATAAAAAGGATTTTGTATACGAGATATGGTTTAAATAAACTAAATTATCTAGAAAGGGTTTGAATTACATTTGTTTTTACTTGTGACGTTTCGTTAAAGAGATTTCATCTTATGTTTGTTTTTCAATATTACTCGTTCGCCTTTGTATGCGCTTTCTTTTGTGAATTCCCGTAGTTACCCGCATGGTTTTAATATAATTAGATTCGTTAATATGATCACCTTACTTGGTTAGTAAAACTTAATTAATATCAACTTCAAAAATTATCTTAATTTGTGTTGTTCAATCCTACAAATATTATACGAGTAAATGCAAAAGTTTGTGACTATGGATGTATGTATGTATGTTTATTACTCTTTCACGAAAAAACTACTGGACGGATTTGGATGAAACTTTACAGTAATATAGGTTATACATCAGAATAACACATGGGATACATTCTAATCCAAAATTCCCCAAGAACGGGTACAACGCGGGTAACACCGCGGGGCGCGGCTAACACCTACCCACCCACCCACCGGTATGTTTTCTAATCTCAAGATTGTTCCACCGGAAAACGAGTAAACCCGCGGGACACGGCCGGTTAATTATAAACTGAATATTAATTGTTTTTGATAGGATATGATTTGCGGTTTGATTTCTATTGAGTTATAGCTGTACGACGGAATGTGGTTAGCTTTCACCACATTTGTTTACTGTTAATAAATTAAATGTGTTGGGAGGTTTGTTATGAAGCGAATTTCAGTAATTACACATAAGATAATAAGTTTAATTTTAACGAGGAGAAATGGACAGATTTATGGGCATTGTTGTTGATATTGGGCGATTTTATAAGATGCCTTCGACTAACTTAAGACATCATTTTGTCTCTGAAGAACTGTGACAGCTTGCAATGAGATAAGATTACTTGTTACATAATACTATTGTGGTCCAAGCACACGTCTAAGTACACTCAGTCTCAGCATACTCCAGTGTCCAATAAGTATGTTTAAAAGTAAGGTATTAAAGTCCTTATTAGCATGTAACGTTTCACTGCTGCCCAAAGACCTGATGTCCAATAAAAAACTGAATTCATTATGTGTTCAAGCTGTACAAGTTGGGAATATCTCGAATAATTATTTTTGTAATGGATAGCTAAATACAAGAGGAAGGATATAGACTATTGTTTATCCCGAAATTCCCACGGGAACAGGCACAACGCGGGTAAAACTACAGGGCACTGCTAGTTTTAAGTGTAAGGCGATTATCAGTACTTTTCTATGCAAACGGAGATACTTACAAGCAACGCTAGAACATATATTCACGCGCTACGCTGCGTAGTGCAGGGCAATGTGAGGATCGCCTAGGATAAGTAAATACTGAACTATTCATACCTGTATACGATGGTTGTATCTGTCGGCTATGATGTACTGTCCGATGCGGTTGACCGCGACGCCGGCGAGGCAGTCAAACTCGCCCTCTCCACTTCCGTACTGACCGAACTCCTTCACGAATATTCCGTTGGAATCGAATACCTGATAACAATAATATGAAAAGATAAGAAAAAGGTAATACTGCTGTGAAAAATGCAATGATCTTAATCATTTTCATGGTATATGAAATCGGTTCGTCCGTTTGAAAATTATGGTTCAAGAAATGAGATGATTAAAGGAGTTTACCAGCTGAAAGAAGTAATAATAAATGTTTATTTCAGACCGTCGATTCATATGGTTTAGTTACAATACATCTTACAAACTATGTTAGTACAAAGGGGAATATAAAAGTGCAAAAACAATTACTTAGCAACTAAATTATTGTGAATCATGCGAGCTATTATAAGCGATTTGGCAATTGTGATGTTTACCTAGGTAAGTGTGATGCCTAAACTTATTAAAAAAACAAAAGACATTCGTTTGAAATCTATTTGATGCACTATAAAGTTCAATTTTGAAGGGACAGCTTTTGTTTCGTAAACATAATAATATCTTTAAAGGTATTGGATTTAAGAGTTTTTGTGCAAGCCCTAAAACTAACTCAATCTGAATGACGTCAAATTTATTAAATTGAAATCCTTGTCCAATAACACATAAGGCTAAAAATACAATGAACTTGACACCAAACATGAGTTTGGCTCGTATTGAGCCAGACGTTTAAATCATAACTTCAGTGAAAACGCATCACTCACATTCCGTTCGAAACTGTACGTGATGAAATCAGTGTTTGGCACAAGGTCAGACAAAAACGCCAAGTATTCCTGTTTTACAGAATGTAAACATATCTCGATTGAACTCATTAAACACGGTTTAAAATTAGTAGCCAGCCAACTGGTTTTCAGATTACATATTAATTGAGATGGATTTTAAATAACGTGTTTGCGTAAAATCGAATGATCGATGAGGCTTTGGAACAATTTAGAATTTGAATTTAATTGGGTTTTGAAGGACACGGTACTGTCGCGATATAAAATGGATAATGTCAAATTCATAAAGGGATCATCATTAAGCCGGAGTGAAAACTACTAGATCAATATAACAACAGCCCTTTATAACATGTTCTCATGAATGTCATAATCAGCCATCCAATCAAGCTGTCTCCGCAATAAACGTTCTCGTTGCATTATTATTGTTCAGCAAAATAGCTCTAAGAGCCCTATGAATATTAAAGACCACCAATATTCAGTATTAATTGCTAAATGTTAATAGCATGCATGATTTTTTCTTGGTTTACCTGGACTCGATGGTTAGATGAATCAGCCACGACCATTGCATTGTCGGGACCAACAGCGATGCCACGAGGCCATGTAAAACAACCGGGTTCGCTCCCCCGACTCCCCACGCTGAATTGTAAACGGCGTTTCTGCATATACTGGCTCCTAGGGGAGGAACCTGCTGCTGCGAAACCTGGTACACAAAACAATATGTTAGAACCAAGAATAACCAGAGAGAATTTCGCCAACACGAAGCTTCAAACCTATGTACACGCCACTCGTCATTCTAACCTGCTACCGCTGCTGTAGCCGCCGTAGGGGAGATGGGGGAGCCTGCCGCGTTTTTTGAATCGTCATCAGAACTGGCAAGCTCGTTAGCCGAGCGCAAGGGCAACCCGAGAGACAGGCGACGCGACGCACTCGACGATGTACCGCTAGTGTCTCGCTCTTTGCCTCGCGACCCGTACTTGCTTTTCAAATATCTGGCCCAGGAGCTGAGGGCCGCTCCATCCTTCTCACCGGTTCCTGGCCTTTCGGGTGAGCTTTCTCTAGACTTTAGTGCGTGGGACGATCGGCTGCGAGACAACTCTGAACCAGTAGTGCCGGAGCCGTATCGAGCCGCGAGGTACGCTGACGGGGATGCCGTCGTGGGAGATACTGGTTCATCCTGATCATCGTCGTCGCCCACACCGAACCCGGTATGACTGCTCTTACTTCTGGCGAGACGGTTTCGTCGTTCTTTCAGGGCGAGGTATCTCGATCTAGCCGTGGGGTACTTAGAGTCATCATCTATCGATGATGTATTCGTTTCTTCTTCTCTTGGCTTCGTGCCATATCGGTTGCTATAAGAAGAACCACTGCTGGTGCCATATCGCTGAGGCGCTGGAGGTTCTTCCTCGGTTTGTGAGGGTTGCCTCGTGCGGTAACGGGTTTGAGTAGGCGTTTCTTTTTTAGAATCATGGGCATCGTTTCGAGCGTTATTGCTCCGTGCGAGTAGCGGCCCAATGTCACTGCGAGCCATCGCCTGGCTCTCGGGCTTTCTTTGCGGTGCAGGCTCCTCTTCACTCTCCTCCGACGAGTCGGTTTCCTCCTCAGAGCTGGTGTCGGAGTCTTCGTGCGCCGGCTCGGCGGGTGCAGCAGGTGCTGGGGTAGGACGCTGCGAGCCAACGAAGCGACTCTGAACGCGCTGAGCGCCGCCAGTTGTACCGTTGGTAGTCACTGGGGCAGCATTGCCTGTGGACAATAAACGAGTTCCAGATTGTGGAGGCTGGTTATACTTTGCTTTTAACTCAGCAATGGAGAGTATTGCACCTGTGTTTTTCACCGCCGAGCCGGAACTTTCTGTAGACGCGCTCGATTCTGTGCTGGGAGCGCGAGCAGCCGCACGGTGCGGTGCAGCAACGTCAGTCGCCGACGGTCTTCTAGGCTGTGCTGTTGGTTTTTGTGGTGCAGGAACATTTTTACGCTGATTACGTTGGAGTGTTCCAACAGATTCGTCAGATTCACCATCACTGGACGCCTGAGAAATATATTCAAATTCGATTTGGACACCAAAACGCTAATATAATAAATATTGTGTATGTGTGTGTGTAAAAGTTAGATAAGTGTGTAAAAATAATATTGTGGAATGCAGTTAATCTATCGCTTTGTTCTTTGTTAGTACCGATGATTTGTCTAGGTTCTAATTTGTACTCCTTCTTTTTCTATTCCCTGTCACCTTCCCAACTCACCTCCCGAGCTGGTGTTGGTGGCTTACGGGTAGTTGTGCTTCGTTCTTCTTCTGCGGGTCGCGGCGCTGGGCGGTCAGGCTCCTGCGAAGTAGCTGCTCCTTTGTTTTGCCTCTTTAGTCGAGTGATTTCATCGTCTTCACTCTGTTGCCTCTGAGCCGGAGGACGCCTTTGAGGCTGAACAGGAGGTGGCACCGGTTTCGGTGGCGGAGGCAGTTCCTTTTTTTCCTTCTTCTTGCCGCTGTCAGCGTCATGAATTCTCTGCATAACTCTGGGGCAGTCACTCAGCCTAAATATACCACTAAGTGGTCCACGGGTAGCATCTTCAGTGTCAGTGACCTTTTCTTTCTCTTTCTCCTTCAGTTCAGCTTTGGTAGGACGAGCGGGCTGTTCAGAGTCAGAGTCGTTATCTTGTTGGTGACTCCTGACGAAGCGAGACCGGAATCTACGAGACGGTCTGTGTTCTGATTCATAACCACTGTAGTCGTCGGTTGCGCCGTAGTCTCTAGTGGGCTTTTCCGGTGGCGGAGGACGACGTTCTCCAAACTTGCGGCCACCTAATAAAGGCTCTTCATTATCCAAGTAGCTTTTAGCTTCTTCTTGTTGACGGAATTGTGTTGCCAATCGATGGTCACTTTTTGATCTAGTGAGTCCTGTAGTTTGCTGAATGGCTCCGGAATAAGCATTGGGCTGCGTAATGTTAAGTTCTCCGTAACTGGCTACATGCATAACAAGCTGGTTAGGATCATGCGTCATTATGAATCGTATCCTACGGTTATAGTCACCAACTTCATAATCATAGTTTCTCAAAAATTCGACGGTTTTCAAAAATATTTCTTTGGTGTCCACAAGTTCAGTGTCTTCCCATTCGATATCATCGTTTATGTACTTATCGGCGAGATCACAATTGCTTTGTATATTACTTAACTCTAACTCTAGATTATCCTTGAGATTTGTTAGGTTCCTAAGTTCAGTTGCCAAGTACCGGTCTATTTCGTTACGAAGAAAATCAGTCCTATCTTTGAGAGCCTTGGACAATCTTTTGTGAATTTCATCAACTTCTCCTGCCACTGCGCCGCAGTTTGTTTGGAGATTAGCTGTGTTTCGTTCAACAACTCCCAAAATATCTTGTATCCTGTTCATTCCTCTCCTTATTTGATTGTTTATTCTTGAAATTTCTCGTCTGAGAACCTCCATATGTGCGGACTTGCAGTCTTCGCAGACTTTTTTGTCGCAATGAGCACAGGGGGCACAGTAAGCTTTCTCGGAACAAACATTGCATCTTTCCATGACTTGACCAGCCGTGGGGTCGGGTAGCTCTCCTGCAATATTGGCATGAAGCTCGAGAAACCGTTGGAGAGTAACATTGGTCGGGAACCCTTGGACACCTTGGTATGGAATCCGATGTTCCGCGCGACATTCTGGACATTTGACCTGGAAATACAGTTTTGTAAGCGGTTGTTTTAATAGCCCTATATATAACCTTAAACACTTTGAAGGTTAGAAAAGTAAAGTAAGTAATTAGCCTGTAATGTCCCACTGCTGAGGGCCTGTCATCTCACCGAAGATATAAGTGGTGAGGAGGCATAGGCATAATCACCATTCTTGCCTAGTGCGGCTCGATGATCCCAAACCCGAGCCATGTTTGAAATGCAGAATTATATTTTCGCTCGACACGGGAATAGAAGGTTATTGAAATTTATATACGTGCTCTTTACCTGTCTTCTCACGTAGTCGACAAGGCCGTCCATACACGGCTCCATACAGAAGCTGTGCTGGCATGGCAACAGCTTCGGGTTCCTGAACCGGTCGAGACAGACGCAGCACGTCAGCAGTGATTCAAACTGCTCCATTTTTGCTTAATTACTTATATGTCTGCGGACAAAATGATTGAGCATTATTTGTATGACTTTGAATAATTTACTTCTAATTTTCGATTAGGAGTTATTTTTAGTGGGATGAAAGGCTTTTGCTCTTTTGCACATTACTACTTTACATAATAGTTTATTATCTTTCCCTGTAGTGGCAAAGTACAATTTTATATAGTAGTGGATTATCTTAACTCCAACACCAGAAATTGGCCACTAACCTACTAGAACTTGTTCTAAATAAGTATGATTCAGTTTTTAAATCGCAAGGGTTGAAAAATGGCGCAACTTTGTAACAACAAAGTAATTATATATTGACCACCTGATTCTGAAATTGACTTGTCTTCAGACGGCTTCAGACGACCAAAGTTTTGAACATCAACTTTGAAAACAAAACTGTGTCAAACTTAAAAAAACAATTTATAACTTTCTCTTGACTTTGTTTCGTTGAAAACGTTGACAGATTTGGCGAGAAATGCAGATCATGTTTTTGTTCTAATACACAAGGTTACTTTTAGTTGTGGCACTTTTTATTCGAACTAACTACGCGGTCAAACTGTAGTCCTGCTAGCTCTATAAATAAACTGAGTTTTGTGGGCTGGCAGTCAGTAAAATATGTTTATAGTGGTCATCTAAATTTTGCTCTATGTTTTTGTTAATGTCGCTATATTTTGCTGGCTGAACAGTTTTTACGTTCATAAAACATGTAGAAATGTTTATTTTCAGTAATTTTTGGCGTGTATTTGTCCCCGAAACTTTATTTAATACGCTTATGGAGATACATTTTCGTGTCAACGTTATATAGATTTAGTGCATATGACTTTGGCTATATGAAATAGTCGGCGTTTAACCTACACAAAAAGCGAGAGTTGAAATGTTTTCAAATGACTGTTAAATTCAGAAGATAAGAATAACTCTAGTGGAATAGATTACAAGCTTCGAGAATTGAGTAGTGTTTGTAAATAGAATACGTGTGGTATCAAACTAAACTATGAAGAATAAAACAAGCGATTTTCAACCTTAAAACTGAAGCAAAAGGGATATTTGGTATTTGAATCAGTGGAAGAATTTTGAAAGCTCTGAAAGATAATTTTGTACTGGCTAATGTGATGAACGATGATAAATATTATTGTGCTGAATGAGTTGATTTACTGTCAAGAAAATAATGAGAATTCATATTTATTTGCTGTGACACGGAATCGAAACCTAAAGCCATTAAATGGTATCCTGAATTTGTCAATACCAAATCATTGAACAATATCTCAGACTCTATAGTTTTTACTTCTTTTTTGTTGTCGTTGGTTCACCGAGGTACTCGTATTTCTATTAAAGAGAAAAAGAAGTTTTTTCATATCCTAATAATTATGACATCAAAAGTATTTAAAAACACCTGACACTAATTAGCACATTTACTCATAAAATATTTAAAAAGTAGGTCTGTGCGAGTCAAGGTTTCATAACTGGAATTGGCAAAAGTTTTACTTCTTTTTTCTAACCTGACTCATATTGAAGTGTTTACTGATTGCAATAATGTTTAAAAATATAGATGAGCTTTCTTTTGAGTACCATGGAGTATTTCATATTACGAATTGTATGTATTTAGTTTTCTTGAAAATTGTACCCGGCATTAACTAAAGTATGGTTAAGATTCCGTTAGTTTAAACAAGCTTTGATAAGTTGCTAGTAGTTCTAAAGAAGGCAAGTGAAGGTTTTTTCCTAGACACGACAAAAGAAAACATTTAAAAAGACTCACACTTTATTTGGTTTACATTTCAATTTGTTTTTTATTTTAATATTCCAACATTTAATTAAACACTTGTACTGAAAATGTTTGTCCGAATTACGTTCTAACGCAGGTACCTACTTATTATTAGAAAGTCTACCTGCGCAGTGATTATTTAAAGAGCAGTAGGACGTACATAGGTGTTTCTACGCAGTTTGGACACGAGGATGTTTGGTTCGTTGGAGAAAGACCGATCTAACGATGACGGTATGTTGTGTGTTTTTCTGTTAACGTTACTATAGGATCATGTTATGGTCGTATTTTCGGTCTAAAGTGGTTTTAAGCTTTCGCGATTGGTACACATTATTACATTTGACTAAATTCGTAAATAGAACATTATTTCGATTCGATATTGTTTTGATTGTTTGATATTTCTACCAAAAGTGTAGAGGTAAAGCTTTCGTCAAACGTTGACAAAGACAGCTGTGTAGTAAATTACAGATTGCGATGACGGCTTGCGATTGTTTAAAATTATATGAATAAAAACATCAAATAATATTATTTTTTTATTTTAACTTACTGAGGGTTTTTTTAAACGAATGGTTATTGTTCTGTATTATTTACACACGTTCGTTAAAAAGTTCACGTCTACGTACACTATAAGTTGTTTGTTAAATACAAAGCGTTATTTCGTAACTTAAATGATAAACTAATTCGGGCTAACAGTACAAAGCGACAGTTTTTATTTTCTTACATCTGTTTAAACTGACACTTAGTGGTAACGTTTACTGGTGCGTAAGCGTAACTAAACGATAGACTCATAAATTATAGTTAGTTTACTCGTAAATATAGTATGACGCAAGTTTCAAAAAATTATTTACATAAAAACAAATAACTGGAAGGTAAAATGAAAACCGTGGCAAGTTTTAATTGAAAGCGCATTAAAACGGCTTCCCGATCACAATAATTTGAACGGCAACGAGTAATAGTTAAAATAATTGAATTCGTATACAATTAATATCGTAATAATGTGAATTTTACAATAGCTTCTTCTGTACGTGTTGAAAAGAGTGTATTAAGACCTAGATTTAAATTAATTTTCATCAATTTGCGACTTTACACGCATAAAGGTTTATTACGAAAGTATTTAATTAAAGTTGTTATATTATTTTCAATAGTATTTTTTGATTGATTTGACTTTATTGAACTAAATATTATTATCTTACTCATACGTAGTATAATGAGGATAAAATGTTTATTTTAAGGCACAAATTCTTCATGTTTGTGCTTAATCGTTAATTTTGCATTTTTAGCCATTTCTTTCCCGTCACTGTTATGTTTTAATACCATTGCAATTTTCAAAATAAAAAAATCTAAAATGTAAAATTTTTCAAAGTCCAAAGCAACTTTTCAAAGTCCATATTCCGAAACTAAAACATTATTCAACAAGAAATTAAAGGCAACAAGGTTTCTTAAAACTTATTAGAATTAAAATATAGACTATGATAATTATGTCAGACGGAACAAGCGTCAATTACAAATAAAAAAGATTAACAGCAAAAAGTTTTCATTGTTATAACGATGCAGCATGTATTTCGAAACTAATTAAATTTGGGACTACATACCTATTTCAAAGTGTTTTACTTTTCGAAAACCATTTTTCAAAATCAGTTTATTAACGACGGAGTTAAACAGAGTCAGTAAATAAACAAAAATCATTTACATCAAAACATCCTGATAAATACTGTTTTAAAAACTTTATACTATCATAAAAGACAAAGATCACACAATATAAAAAAACGCATCGTTTAAATGTTTCTCCAACATCAAATTGCAATTGCTGAGATGAGAAGAAAACCATGTCCTCTATGCATTGCAATGCTACGAGTATGTTATTGGCATGTGACATCTCATACGCCAATAACACAGATACACATCTTGTAAGAATTCTGAAGTTATTTGCCCCGATAGTGGAGGCATTTTAGATAATAAGTAGTGTTTTTCACACAAAATACCAAAGTACTGCACTTATAGGTACAAATTTTTATAAAAATAGATTTCTTCTCTAAGTTTAAACCGTGGATTTTCCGATTTCTTGCTATATTGGAACTGTCTTTGATTGTGAAAAATATTAACCCAGGTATACAAATTTAAATAGTAATGTAAGAATGTGTGAGTTTGACGACACTGGCTTTCAGAAAATTGGTCACATTTCGGGCGAATTGCACAACAATTGTTAATTGTACTCAGTGCCTTAAAATGTTCAATAAACAAATGACGTTCGTTTTAAATAGTGTTCTATTTCTTGCAATATAAAATACAATTTTGAACGATCAGCTTTTGTTTCTCAAACACATTTAGGACTCTTTAATCTTTTTACTAAATAGCAACCTTTAAAGTACTTTTTTTACACAAAATAGAAGGGAAGTTTATATAGCTCTATTCCGTCTATCCTATTAAGTTAATTCTGTATTAATTTTATGTTAGCAGTAGGTACACCAAAACTGGGGTGAAAGATCGTGTTATTTGAACCACAGCTGTCAATTCAAAGTACAACTTTATGATTAGATTTTATATAAAATATACGAATACTAAGTATTCTTCAGTTTTAAACAGTTTTAAAACTGGTTTTTCGCTTTTTATAAAAGGTTTTTAAAAACAAAAAGTTAGGTTATATGTTATGTGTTACATCATCGTCTTTTCGAGTCTTGAAAGATCAAGCTATGGGCTAAAACATCTCATCTCACTGTAGGTACATCAGTACGGTGAGGAGGATTAGGCGTAATCACCACGCTTGCCTACTGCAAGATGTTGACCCAAACTCGAGCCACGTTTGAAAAGTAAGAAACATGTTTTAGCTGGAAACGAGAATGGAACCCGGGAGTCTAGCCCTGGCAAGCAAATGCACATACCACTAGACTTCCCAGACGTTTGGGTAGATATTTTAATTTGGAAGTTCGAGAATGAGATATAGATTAGAAGAGTTTGTTTTTTTGTTTGTTTGACGCACTAATCTCAGAAATTACCAATTCGTTTTGAACAATTATTTTTGTAATAGATAGCTACATTTAACGGCAAGGTTATAGGCGTTTTTTCATCCCGAAATTCCCACGAGAATAACGCTGGTAAGACCGTGGGGCGCTGCTAGTGTATAAATAAAAAGTGTATTTTATTGAACGCACGAAGTATTACTAACCATGACCTACTTCCAAATAGTTTATTTATGTACATATTTTGTTATATTTTGAAATACGTGTTTTCATGTCTAATGTTTTAAGTGTTAACACGTTCATACTTCTGTGTTTGTAAACTATAGACGTCCATCAGTATCCTGTACTAGACAAACTATAAACGGATCGATTACACAAGCTCTGAGGTCTTGAAACACACCAATCCGGAGTCTGAAAACTTTTCAGCTATTTCGAACCTATTTCCAAAAAATAAGTAAGTTCGAGTAGGCTAGTGACCACCACTGGTGTCAGAGTTTTTAGACCGCCCAAAATCCTCTGATATGATCTAACGATTGCAATAACCGGGACCGACGATTTAACGTGCCCTCCGAAGCACGGTAGCGCTCAGATAGAAATTCCACTATCAGTCACCCATGGAAGCAGGGGTCGAGCTACACGTTGCTCATTGCGATTTTTAAGCAACGAGAAGCGATGTCAACTCTTAGTCAAATTACGCCTCAAACGCTACCAAATGTATCTCTTTTCCAAAATATGTATGTTGATACTTATATTCAAATAAGTAAGGTTGATTTTAACTTACTTCAACATAGGTCAACCTAGACCGTCTACCATATCTAACAAAAGCGTATTAATAATCTTTGTACACAATAAAAAACTCTCCACATTTTAAGCTCAAAGTATAGTCAAGAACAAAAGTGTTAACTCAATAACTCAACGTGACGTATGACACGTGTCCGTATCTCCGGTACGGGGTGACGTCACGTCGCCACTCGAGTATTTTTAACTGTGATTTGAACGGGAAATTTAATGGTTTTTCAGCATGAACTGTTATTTTGGCGATATTTCCTATGAAGTAAGCATCGCGAATGTTTTATGAATAAGGATTTGACGTCATCGCTTGTTTTTTGTTTGTTGGGCAATGTTTTTATTTATTGTGAGTCATTTTTGATGACACAAAAGCTTTTGTCATTTTATTTCATTTCTTTATATTCTTTGTATATATTTAAAGGCGAAAATTATTGTTATAATTACACTAAATTAAAAAATAAATATATGAACATACTGCCTTTAATGTTAATGATCATAGATATGAGAAAACAAAAATTGTGAAGGAAAATAATGAAAATAAAAATAATAAATTCTACTTTTTATAAAAAGGGTTATTTTATAAAAAAAATTAACGTTGGATAATGGATAGAAAGAAAGACTCAATGTTATAAATGATGAAATCACTTTGAAGTAACCAAAACACACCATTAATAACAAAATTAACAAATAATATAAAAAAATTACAAATATATTTAAGGTTATAACAAACAAAAAGTCATGCACTGCTTTGTTCCTCAAAGCGTATACTTACACTATTATTGCCACATCAAAAAATAAATATAAAAAAGTTAAGCACTCGGGGTTCCAATTCACACAAAGCTGGGAAGTGGTTATAGGAACACTTTATTACTTGTCATGGTTGGAGCTGCACTATTGGACTAGAAAATATCACAGATTTAGTGCGTCTGTTACCGCACGGTGGAACACACTGAAGGGAACACGATACCGTGCGCAGGAGTTTATTTCGGGACGCGTTCACGCGGCTCTTTGAGATTTATTTTCTAACCGTCACAGTTTTGGACGGAAAGGTCATTGGACAGATCTGCGATTGTTTTCACTTCACTGTATTTTGCATTGCTTCCGCGAAGCTAAATGTCATTTCGAACGTCACTGCACTTGCATTTGTTTTAGGTATTTATATGCAGTAATAATTTAAGTATTTTTTAATTTTTTTTTTTTTAATAATTTAATTTAATATCACACTGCAAGGGAAGTGCCTCTGAATTTGAATGAAAGATGCCTTTCATTTCACTGATTAAGATGTGAGATGAGACATGATTAAAAAAAAGGATGCATCAACACCAATACAGCAAACAAATATTTGTTTGCGGAAAAGAAAATCAACAGAGAACGTACAATTTCAGCAAAAATCGTTAAATGAGATTTTTTAAAGGATATAATACATACTGTCTTCCAAAGTTTTAACTATAATAATCTTTTTAAGCACAAGCAGCGGATTATTCTGCATCCAGTATATTTTTTGTGAAAGCACATTTTAAAATCTCATTAATTCCGGTGAACATTTATTTCGCTATTAGATTAACTTTGCATACACTTTAAAGTGGCCAAAATATGACTGCAAATTAAGTATTTTTTTGTTTCATATTCTCTTTTCCAGCGCACAAAGAAAAACGTATTTTCTTTTGTCTGAATGTCAAACTGAATAAAGTTTAAGGTCTAATAAATCGTATTTTATTCAAGAACTAAATCGCTGTCGATTTGCTGACGATGCACCTACCATACGTTACTACCGTAACAGTTAAGTTAGAAGAAAATCATTTCTTGCCACCGCGATTCTGTTAGGTTTACAGCTAAGTGATAGTAGTAGTGATAGTTTGCCTTCAAATTTATCCATAATTAAAAATAATATACCCGGACAAATTCACACACGGTTAATTCGACCCAAAGTAAGCTCTAAGCTTATGTTATGGAATCTAACTAACTGATACTACTACGTATACAATACATACACAAATACTTTATAAGAATATATATTGACACCCAGACGTAGTCGCCAACAACTATGTCTTCACTTATTGTTGAATCGAAAAATTAAAGCTTAACAAATACGTATTGTTTCACCATGAGTTTAAAAGATTACCACCGGTAAATCCTTAAGGTAAAGTAATAAAAACATACGACGCTCGCTTTCTATTGGACTCTGTGGCTGCTAAGTCCGTTCATTGGCAGCACTTATTACTAATTTTTTGTTCAAAACTTTACTATTACTACACTATTACGACAGCCTTAATAGTAGTGTGTACTAGAGCCGAGATGCTCAGCGTTCATATCAGATCACTTTGACCTGACTGTTCAATCCTGTGAATGCACTCGGATACCTTAACGTAAATTGACAGCCAATATCCTTTGCAGTTCACGTTTGTAGAAAGAACTTCGGTAAAGAGTATGAGGTGTTTCGTTGCAAGTAGATCTGTAGCTTTCGAGCTTTAAACCGACTCGAAGCTTACCCAAGATGGCCCGGTAGTTTTAAAGTTTATAATTGGCACCTCGTAATTTTACCCGTATTTTATTTGGAATATGTATTTAAAATATATAAATTGACTCAACAGTTTAGCGGGACAATGAAAAAAAAATACAGCTACAAACTAAATTTTAGCGAATAAAATCTGTTGATTTTTCTGTTCAATGTTCATTTTAAATGGTCGATCAGTCAAAAGTCAAAACTCACGATTCTAGGAAAACATTTAATGCTTTCCATTCATTGTCGTGAAATTTTGAAAACCGCCAGAAAATTTTAAAGATTACATACGTATCTTGTACTGAGAAACACAGAAATATATTTGGCAACATTCTTCGAACACGCAATACGGTATACGCGGTCGCACTTGACCGCTTTGTTTTTATTGGCTCGGCGTATTAACATATTTTTTAACAGTTTTTGGTACATATCAGTTAACAAGTGTTGGTTTCTGTCGGCGACTGTACTTGGGGGATTTATCACAATTTTCTTTAACAAATAAATATTGGTAATATGGTAAATGGAGATAATATTTTACTGACAAATAATTACTTTAATTTGATTTTAATTTTTTGTATTGAAATGACATCTTTCCCAACGGCCTTAGAGAGTAATTAGAGTAGTAGAGTAACCTCAAAGAAACTATAATAACACCGGGACAGAAACTAATTAGACATAGACAGAAAGTAAATTAAAAACTTCTTGGAAATTAAAAAGTAAGGAAGCAATATTCACAAGATTCTTTTAAACTCTGTCTTTTTCTTCACTTTTGGTTCCAAAGAAGTTCTTTGAAACTACACTTTGATTCTTTGAGTGCAGTTTTACAGAAATACGTTTACTATGAAAGCTATTATATCAACGAACATACACACACACAGTAGTTTGTGTTATGAATTACGTTCCAGTCGCCCACGTACCAACCCACACATGAAACTATTTCGGTTGATTATCGATTATTATCAGGATGTTTTTAAATTCTATGAAGCTAATATTTTCTGCAAATAACACGGGCATTGAGGTGGAATTCGCAATAATATTTATTGATTTGAAAAACATTTATCTACTATATAAAAATAAGTCGGGTTTTCCTCCCTGACGCTATAACTCCAGAACGCACGAACCGATTTCCACGGTTTTGCATTCGTTGGAAAGGTCTCGGGCTCCGTGAGGTTTATAGGATAAAAATCTCAAAATTCCCACGGGAACGAGGGCGCTGCGGGTGAAACCGCGGGGCACAGCTTGTTAGCTTATAAACAAGTTTAAAAAGTCTTTAGATGGACAATAAAGGACAATCACAGAAAAAAATACTAGCTTGGTAAGTAAGTTAGTTTAAACTGGTTTCTTAAGTTTAAGCGAACACTACTTATTTTGAATTGAAACTACGTTTACGGATACACTTCGCTTTTATTTTACATTTTTATCTGACGTTTCGGCCCCTTTACAGGAACCGTGGTCACAGAAGACAATGAAGTGTGTCCGTAAACTTAGTTTCAATTCAAAATCGAATCACTTCTAATTCCCCATAAAATTAAACATTTCAATGATTTACAGTACAAACGTTTCCTCGTCTCGTTATTTACAGACGTTCTTTGTTTACAACAAAGCTTGCGAGAAGCGACCATGAGACGATTTAAGACGGACTGGTCTGCCCTTTGTGAAACGAATATTTTATAAAAGAAATACCATCTTCGATTTCTACAAGGAGAGCTTTTAGTGAAATATTTATGTTTGGAATTGTATTTGTTGGAATATTGACCGTGCATTGAGATTATACTATTTCAATATTGAATTGACGGTTGAATTGAAGCCAAGTCTCATATTGGTGAATTCCACCTTTCCTAAAAATTGCTTCGCTTTCTTAAGCATTTGGTGAATACCATGACGTTTGCTGAAAATATTTTTACAATAACGCTGAATGCGCTTTTGTTAAAAAGGGAAAGATCATGGGATCAATCGTACAAAAACTTCATAATTGTGGTACCAAAAATGTACTGCAATTTCTCGCATCACATCATCTACAGATTGATCCAAGGACTACAAATACCTTAAAGACAACAAATTCTCTCGCTACCGTTATTTAAATCCAAGTCTATGAAATCATTTCAGCATAATAAGGCATACAGTTCTAACATCCATACATCCATGGTTCACACACCCAACCATCCATCGCCACAATTACCAGAATTACTCCATACATTTAACCTACTACCCTTCGAAAAATAGTAAAATCTATTCTAAGCCTTTACTGCTTCCAATTCACTTTCACCTCTATTTATATCTACGTACAATGAGCATTGATCTGCCGTCCTTTGCAAGATACTGACTTCTTAAAAATAGAAATGATCCGCGCCAAATATAGATGTGTTCAAATAGGATGAATGGAACCACACTGATTAGGATTTACTTAGAACCAATCAGAAAGCAGTATCCGCGGGTAATTGAATACAGATTGGAAACTAATTACGTTGACTTTGGAGTTATTCTGAATTGAAATTACGTTTACGGATACACGTTCATTTTACATTTATATCTGATGTTGCGGCCCCTTTACAGGAACCGTGGTCACAGAAGACTAGTTTCAATTCAAAATGAGTAGTGTTCGCGTAAAATTAAGAAACCAGTTTTGAGTTATCAAAAGTGAACCATCGCGGGCACCCGCCGCGTGTGGCTTCATACAAAAGTGAACCGTCGCGTGCGCCCGTCGCGTGCGGTGTCATACAAAAGTGAACCGACGCGTGCGCCTGCTTAGCGCAGTGTTGACCCTTGGTCTTAAGTTAAACAATAAAATAGAAAATGGTTATTATATAATTACTTCTTGGGAGATTAAATCTGTCATTATGGGTATCAATGACATCATTATGGGCAGCATAGAGAAATTTGGGTATAGTGTATAATAATTTTCAATTGTTGTTTATGAACTCAAAAGCAAAGCAAAATGCAATTTTCCTTCTCAATTTAATTTAATTTTATCATCATTGAAACATATATTAAAAAGCAATGCATTACAAAGTAGGGTACTTACCCCATTTCAAGTTACAACGCACAACGCAAAAAGTACGATATTAAAAAAAACAAACAGGAATGTCTAGAGGCAAACCTGGATTTTTCAATACTATCAAAGTATACAAGTACTACGCTGTAGTTCCGTCTAACCATTTTCAGTTATAATGAGGTGCCAAAATAAATGCACATGCCCATTGCACGCTTTGATGTTCAACGAATGTTCGTTAATACTAGCAAGTTAAGCCAAAATGATATTTATTACCTATGTGATAGAGTTAATGATCGCAAATTCGTTAGCAAGATAGTGTGAGGTTTTAAGATTTCGTTTTTAATTGAGATGGTACATTGATTAAATTAGTGGAAGGTTGATGTTTATGCTGTTTTTTTCCGATTGACTAAATCTATACATATTTCTGTTTTTTACAAATAGCAATTATACCACGTAACTGTTTTGCCTTGCAACGTCTCAAATTCACCTGCTTGTGTACGCAACTGTACCATCTCTCTGTATAATAAAGATTAATTCCTAATAAGTAATATATATTATGTTCAATTTTTCTACGTAAGACGACATAATGATTTGTCAGAATTTGACTAAATTGTAGGACTTTAATTTATTTTTAAGGGTAGGTGTCAAAACATAACCACAATATACATATATTATAAAACTTGAACCAATATCAACCCTTAGTCTTACCGGTAAAACCCATCTCCATACAACCATGTAAGCAAAACACGAGATAAAAAAGATACCAACTAATTTGTTAAACGTTCACCTTGAGACGTATAACACGGATTCATGTTAACGAAACGACTCTACGTCCTAACTTGACGTGGTTTCATCAAAACGAAATGCTTAATTTTGAAGCAAAGACAACACCTTGCAGAAAATGTTACTGCTGAGTCGAAATAACATGTAATCTTTACCAATATTATAAAGAGGTAAAATTTGTGAGTTTGTATGTTCGAGCTAATCTCGGGAATAATCAGTCTGATTGAATAATTATTTTTAGATAGACACGTTTAACGGGAAGGTCAAGGCTATTTTTCACCCTACGCAGGTAAACCCGCGGGGTGCTGCTAGAGTAATAATATAATGAGAAACAGTATGTTTTTTACTTAAACGTCACTGAAAATTATAAAAATAAAAACCATACAAAGTGGTCGTCACATATAGGCATGTATAGGTATGTCTAATACAAAATTTAGCACCTTGATTTTGCATCACTAATTCGCCTACACGCAGCTTTTTCACTAGAGCTACAAAATTACTATGTACTTCTTTTTACATAATACCTATCGATATTCAAAAGGGAAGTTACCTACCATCTCAATAGCAAGGAATATAAAATTTAATTAAACCGCAGGTCCTATACAACAGTAGCAGGGTCGAAATAGAATAGTAATCGGGACCTTCATTGGGTCACTACTGAATACAAAAGTTTTCTCCGGGGTCTCTGATACCCTGATTTCATAAGTAGATTCGTTTAATTCCGTGCCTGTGTTTAAGGGTTAAGTATTTTTGAACTCGTTTCAGGGAAGGATTTTTGTTTATAAATACACTTTGGAGATTTAAATATAGAAGGGTATTGGGGAGATTTATTTTCTACTGAGGTGCTAAAAATAAAGTTAATAAACTGGTAATACTGCCAGTAGACTGCCCTCAGTTTAGTTAGGGCATTGCAGGCTGAATCACCTGATTGCCCGAAAAGTAAGATGATTCCATGACGTTAAGCCGTCGGTCCCGGTTACTTTCTACGGATAGTAGTCGTTACATGAGCCATGTCAGAGGCCTTTGATGGCTCAATAACTCTGACACCAGGACTGGTCAGGTTGACCATCCACTCGATGAAGAAGAAGACTGGTAATACTACAAGCAAATGTTTGTTATAAGTATATGAAAGGTCGCTTGTCTTTTTTGCTTGATTAAGAGTGTTCTAAGATGTGATAGTTCAAACTTTTTGCTAATTATTCTACTTGAAATATAATTATTTCTTTTTGTCTTCATTGTACAGCATCTTCAGTGACATGAGAGGCCTTTGCTCACCAGTGGTACAGGCTAATAGTTTCTTAATGTTAACTGTATAATATATTATACTTTATTGGTGGTACGTTAAAAAGAGCCACTTTGTGGCCAAAACTGAATAAAAATATTTGACTTTGACTTTGAATTTTCAGCCAAAAAACAATTAAAACCTTAAAAAAGCCGAAAAGAAAAATCAAATCCATTTTTTCTTAAACACCTTAATGTAAAAATAACACAAATGATTTGAAAAGAAGATTACTTCCCGTATCTCGACCTGCCCCCCTATTCCCAGTCCAGTGTGCGCACCGGTGCTTGAAGCTCAGTGCGCTTGAAGGACGTGAAACAATTGGTATTCCCGCGGCATCTCGTGCCCAGTGCTTAACGCTGCCAACATACTAAAAATTTTGGACATCTCTATTATTATGTACAAAAACCGGTAAGTACCGATAAATAGTCTGTAAAATTAAATATCATCCAACGTACGTACAATTTTAAACGAAAATTGAACTTCTTAATTTGACCGGGTTTTGTAACAGATTATTTGTCTGTGGTGGCGCGCATTTGTCATTGACAGGTTCAACAGATTGGAAACCGTCAAAATTCCGCGGTATTTATTTACTCTTTTTCGCGATTAGAACAATAATAAATAATATTAATAATTCATAACGATAACTTTACTTGTGCGTGTTGTGCTTTGTTTGTAGATTACTTTATGAAATTATTGGCAAGAAATAAGGAAAGTGCAAGTAAATTAGCATGTCAAAAGGCAAATAATTCTGTGATTGATCGATCAATATCTTTCGTTTACTGGGCAGATTAGCGACTAAACTAAACATTCTAATTCATAACGACATTCAAGTCGTATGTGCTTCAAGCATGCTTCAAGTGCCTGCGAAGTACAAGACAATGTTTTTCTCTCCAGACTTTTGGCCCACAGGAGTCGTATATCGCCGCCACAATCGCCGCTTCAGGGAAGCAAATCGTTGAATAAACAACCCTGACCATAGTTATAGTTATATAAATGTATATATGTTAGTTTGTAAGGTATTTATATAAAGTAGAATGTAAGCTATATTTTATTGTTGCTCGGTTTGAGAGGTATCACCTTTCCGTGACAGTTTATACTAGTATGGGAGGTGATGTCTTGATAACTGAGCCAAATATAATGTAATTAGGTACATTTGAAATAAATAAATGAATTGAATTGAAGTGAATGTTTTTTTGCATTATTTACTTAGAAATAACTGTAGTCTCTAGCTTCAATTACACATTACACATTCAACACAATTGTTGTATTTAGTGTGCCGAGCGGTAGAGACGGCGTGTGTTCTAGTAGGATCTGCCGGAAAATTGTCACTCTAAAATCTATACTAATATTATAAAGCTGAAGAGTTTGTTTTGTTTGTTTGTTTGTTTAAACGCGCTAATCTCAGAAACTACTGAACCGATTTGAATAATTCTTTCACTGTTAGATAGTCTATTTATCGAGGAAGGCTATAGGCTACATTTTATCCCGAAATTCCCACGGGAACGGGCACAACCGCGGGGCGCTGCTAGTGTTGAATAAAAAGAGATTCCTGCAGATCCAATGGATTACTGCAATCCCTCAGCCGTCTCCGTTCTAGTCTGAGCGCCTGTCTTTGGCGAATATCTTCCGCGGCACCTAATATAATTTCACGAGCCATTTTAATAGTAATTATTAGAAATCAATACCTAATAGAAGAAGTTAATGCTTAGAATTATTTGGCGGGAAGAAAAAGTCAACCCTACTAATTTACAAAGGTTTCATCATAACTCATAGATTCATACATTATTCGTTATTCGCAACATGGTAGGGTTATAGTGATTTATTGTTCCTCACTACTGGATAGTAGTTGCAATCAACGAAGGCCGGTGGTTAAACACTATGGCCGTGTGAATACCGATTTGAGTTTACCGGTTTTTTTTTCTAGTACATTGATGAGCATAGTGGCGTTGAGTGTTTAAACACTGAGACGACGTCAAAATGCGCGCACCGGAGCTGTCAAACGCTTAAATGGCAATCACGAACGCCACTATGACGTCATCTCAGTGCGCACACTGGACCGGGAATAGGCCTGCTGAAGTAATACCGAGCAAAAATAAACAGGGAGGGTATTAAGAAAATAAAAAATAAACAACTTTCGACTGAAATATTAATAGAATCTGTTGGCCGTCATTTGCACGAGCGCTTTTTTAACGCACGTTTAAGGGCCAACACTGCGTTAAGCGTGTGCCGGTTCATTTTTGTATGAAACCGCGGCGTGCGCACGCTTAACGCTGTGTCGGTCCCAAAAGTGTTCAAAGAAAAATACTGAGAAAAAATGAATTTAAAACTATACCTTCCAACATTGGGTCATTAAGGTACTCTTATAAACACTAACAAGAATTTATTAAAAAAAAAGACACGCGAAACAAACCTAACAAAGTACAATTCTTTATTTCTTATAATTAAACACAATCAACGATTTAACACTTAAAGCTACGATTGATAGAATCAAATAATTTACGCACAACGAAATCAGATCGATATTGAACCACCTGGGCACAAGAATAAGTACTAGACCTACGAATGACCTAACACGTCCTAACCCATCTAGCCACGATCGCCGAATGAGCCTTGTCTTGAGCGCGCGTCGTATTTACGTCGCTCCGCTCGGTCCAGGTTGAGGAGAGGGAGGTTCTTGTAAGACGGCCGTTCCTGATGCCAGGTCGTCCTCGACCGCTTCAAGTTCCTCATGCTCGTCCTGTCCGCCTCGTCCATCCTGATCATCATCATCAGATCTCTCTAAAACATACGAAAGCACATGTGAGAAACAATCCACTGGTCAAACTTAAAATGTGAATTTACGTTTGACTTTTAAACTGAAAGACATCATTGCCTCCAGCGCTAGCGTGCACTCAAGCGTCCTTTGGCAATGATTTTGAAACTGAAATTAAGTTCAAGAGAAGTCAAATAAAACCGAATTTATAAATGAATGTAAATCGATTGATAAGATTCCGGACTCTCACCACTCGATAATACATTAGAAGTGAATGCTAACGTAATGCCATATGCATGTAGGATAGCACCCGTCGCCGAAGCCGTTGTGCTTCCCACAATACATTCATCGTACTAGATTACAAATGTTCGACACCTTACCAAGTATCGTAACTTCGTAAAATAGTAGCACAGCAAAGTAATGCCATATGCATATAGGATAGCACCCGTCGCCGAAGCCGTTGTGCTTCCCACAATACATTCATCTTACTAGATTACAAATGTGCGACACCTTACCAAGTATCGTAGATTCGTAAAATAGTAGTACAGCATGTAATAACGGCATAAATGCATATTTGCATACCGTGTTAAGTATAACGAAAGTACAACACTGAGAAATGTGTAGTTTCGTATGGTAGGTACGTTACGGCCTAGGCTCATTGTTTGCATGCCCGTACACCACCATGGTAGTCAGTACTAACCACCTTCGAAGAATGCGCAACATGTATCCGGCGTCCACTCGCCGCGCCACTGAACCATGTGTTCAGAGGCGGCCTGTGTTTTCTTGCCGTAAGAACCTGCAATCAGCTCCAGTTCGTAACGGTGATGTGGGAGTACGCTGAGCACCTTGTAGGGGCCGCGCATTCCGGAGTCTAGCTTCCCGGTACTTTGTGAAGTCTTTTTCACAAAGACAAGGTCTCCCACAGCAAACTTTCGTGGCTGCCGGCGATTCTCATTGACATAGGCGTCCTGGCCGCGCTGGTTGGCACCCAGTAGCAGAGACGCCCGCTGTCGGTCGAGAGCGCGCTGAGCCTCGCGGTTGGCAGGTTGCGAGGTCTCCAGTGCCACGTCCCGCACGAGAGCTCTAATGACAGGGGTGGCAGCGTCCACGCCGACCAGTAACTGCAGTGGCGAGGTCTGTGTGGTGGTTTGTCTTGTAACATTAAGGGTTAGCTGCACTTTCCACAACACATCGGACCATTCGGTACCCTTGGTCTCAATATCGACGCGAAGCATGTTTAAAACGGTACGACAATACCTTTCTACTTGCCCGTTTTCGCGATGCATACCAGGAGTGATATAGTGAATGGATGAACCTAACTCACTAATAAAACTTCGAAAGGTTGTACTATCGAACATTCTACCTTTGTCGCAGACAATAGTGTTAGGCGAACCAAATAACGAAATTGCATTTGTAAAAACCCTCTTAGCCTCATTACTATCTTGCCGGTAAATTGGGTACAGAAGACAATATTTAGAAAAAGAATCAATAATAATCAACACGTATTTAAAACCATTTGATTCATTTAACGGTCCTAGCACATCGGTGTGTATTATATAAAAAGGTATGTCTGGTTTAGTCCAAGACTCGATAGGCAACAAAGGGGCTCTGGGTACATTCTTGTGAGCTAAACATACTATACAGTGAGAAATATACTTTCTAATAAACCTACGCAAGTGAGGGAACCAAAAATGTCTCAATATAAGGTCAGTTGTTCGGTCAATACCAATGTGATTATGGTCATCATGGAAAACTCTTAATAAACTAAGCCTATGACCCTTCGGTATAAAACATAACAAGCGTGAATCTTGCCCAGTTGGCATATGCTTATAAAATAACAAATCGTTTTTAATTACATACCGACTAGTGTCCAATTGCCCATCTCTTACTTGTGCCATTAAATCTTGCGTTTCCGCATCAGCTGTCTGAGCGACCTTTGCCCAGTTGTTCGGGTTGCGGATGTGGGATACCATTGCAGGAGGATGTCGACTCAGGAAGTCTGCATGTTGCATGAAACAACCTTTTCTATACTCTAAGGTGAACCTAAAATCCTGTAGATAAACCCACCAGCGCGCTACCCGTGGTAAAAGATCCTTTTTTCGCTCAGTCAATTTTAAAGAGTTGCAATCCGTCACTATTTTAAAGTCAATGCCAATCAAATAGTGGCGGAAATGCTGAAGGGCTCGCACAATGGCTAGCGTCTCAAGTTCGTAACTGTGATAGCGGGGTTCAGCGCCCTGGGTAGATCTACTGAAATAGGCAACTACTCTCTTCCTTTTACCATCATGCTCCTGCAATAGTACTGCTCCCAATCCAATGGCACTGGCGTCCGTATGGAGCTCTGTTGGCAACTTAGGGTCAAAAATCGCTAAGACTGGCTCATTAGTTAAACAGTCGATTATATATTTGTGTGCAGCGTCCTGATCGGAACCCCACAAGAATGACTCACCTTTTCTCAACAATTTAGATATGGGAACGGTCTTAGTGGAGTAAGACGCAATATAGCGGCGGAAATATCCTGCAAGGCCCAAGAACTGGCGAACTTGCTTAACATTAGTTGGTCTTGGTGACCGAATCAGTGCCTCAATTTTATTAGGGCTTGGTCTCACCTGGCCTTGACTAATCAGTCGACCCAAGTACTCTATTTCTGTATCTAGAAATGTGCACTTTTTCAAATTAACTGAAAACCCAGCATTTCTAAGAATGCTTAAAACTTCCCTTAAGTATTTGAAAGCCTCTTCTATAGTTTCAGCCAGTATTAACACGTCATCTATGTAAACAAGAACGACCCCCAATTCGATCAAGACCTTAAGGGTCTTATTTATGATCTTTTGAAACACAGTTGGAGCATTGGCCAGTCCATAAGGCATTTTTAGATACTCAAAATGTCCCTCAGGTATAACAAACGCGGTTTTTCTAATAGAATCATCATCAGTCCTCATTGGTATCTGATGGAATCCTGTGGCCATGTCCAAACTAACGAAATATTTCGCCTTACCGAGTTTGTCGATGTGGTCATCGATGAGCGGTAAGGGAGACTTGTCCTTAACAGTGATAGCGTTAAGCGCTCGGTAATCCACGCACATCCTGTCACTTCCGTCTTTCTTTTTTACAAGAATGACAGGACTAGCGTATGGTGAATCAGACTCACGTATTATCCCCTTACTAAGCAAATCATCTACAATATGGCGTACCCTACGCTTCTCTTCCACCGATAACTTATAAGGACGATGACATATTGGCGTTGGAGAGGTCAACTTGATCTCCATGCATCCCGTGTTAACCGTGGAGGTTGCGGTACCAGAGATGAAAATGTCTGAGAACTCGTGAATAATGTCCACTAGGCGTTTCCTATCGTTACCTACCAACGGTGTCTTAATACTTTCAAATTTGACAGTATTTACGTGACGTACTGATAACAGGCTATTAGATCGGATTAGTCGCTGTTCGGAGTTAGTTCGGATGTATTTCAACCCCTGACGATTGAGTACATCAGTACCAACCAGCACAGACGCATTAATACACTCTGGAGAAACGACGAACAAATCAACCTCAACATTTAACTCGGGAAACTCAATAATAGTCGTAATATACGAGGTAGATTCTATGTCCTGACTACCTATTCCCCGCAAGATCCGATAAGTAGGCAATCTGTTAAAATCAAAATATTTAAGCACCGATTGTGAGATAAGAGAAATGTCGGAACCGCTATCTACTAAAACGTCTATATCTACGCCTTTAACTACTGCTAGAATCAAGTTGTTTCGCTGGGCGCAACGTCTTTGCAAAAATTTACCTCTGAATTATTATTATCGGTGATAAGTGGACGTTTCTTCGCGAAACACGCGTCGGCTAAATGACCATTACGGCGACAAAAAGTACAAAAGATAGCAGACCGCCTATCTGTTGAAGCCTGGAATGGTTTGGGCTTTTCAGAGAACGGCACAGTATTATCTGTGAAAGGCTTCGCCTTTTTAGGACATTGCCACTTCTTATGACCACTCGACCCACAAATAATACATTTACTTGCATTATTGCTGCCTTGATTCGTATTATTAACACGCTTGCGTGGCAAAGAATGACCAGACGGACGAGCGGAACCGGCAAAATGTCGTGACGTGGTCTTAGGCTTAACGTACGCAGTTAAATGCTGGACTAAGGTACTAGGTGTTAATTTCGCGTTTGTCGCGGCCGCCTTGACTTGCGGATCGACAATACCACGCACTATAATTGAAGTCTTTAACTCGTCAGACAAACCTTTAACAATATTGAGGCGTAAAAGCGACCTACGTGCGTACTCCGCGTATGTCGGATACTTGTCGGAATCGGTACACATTACCTCGAACAAAATGGACGCTGAGTCTATGTCACGGGGGCACAACGATTTAAATTCTACTTTGAAGTTACTCCACGACCTATTCTCAGTAACCCAATTGTTCAACCAAGATCGTGCTTCACCCCTCAGACAGGTACCTACACGACCTAGACACTCGCGATCACCCCAATTATTTAAATGACACGCACGGTCAACCTCCCTGCACCAAACGTCGAAGTCTTGAATATTCGGGTCGAACGGCGATACATAAAAACTTTGCGATTTAGCACGTAATAACTCAGATAACGCCTCGACAACATGCCCGCCCGATACGCCTCGAGTTCCACTATCTAACACGTTACGCGGCGTATCCTCCGCTGTTGCTCCTCCAACGGTGCCTGAGTCCTGTTCGCTATTGAAAACAGGAGAGGGAACCGCTAAAGGCAGCAACGGCGGCTCTAAAGATCGGTCGGTCGTGAGATGGGAAGGACTATCGCGCGATGATGGTTCTAATGATTTAATGCGGCCTTCCATTGCTTCTAACCGAGACAGGATACGGCCTAAAGCATCATCGTTTTCCGAGGAGCGTTCCCGGTTGTGACGCGACACGTTTCTACTTCCAGAACTATCGCGATAACGGCCGGAATAGCTAGAACGTTCTCGATGCCGGCGCGACACGGGAGGCGTGTGCCGGTCATCCGAAACACTATCACGTCTATCACGAGATCTAGAACGTTCTCGAACGCGCTCACGATCCCTAGATCGAGACGAGCGATGCGACATTGTAATCGACAAAAAGTGGGTAGAAATCAAATGAAAACTTCTAGAAAGCAAAACGTACTCAAATAACTAATTTGGATGAACCAGCGGCAGGATCACGTATTTTTGTGATCCCACTTCTGATCTTATAAACACTAACAAGAATTTATTAAAAAAAAAGACACGCGAAACAAACCTAACAAAGTACAATTCTTTATTTCTTATAATTAAACACAATCAACGATTTAACACTTAAAGCTACGATTGATAGAATCAAATAATTTACGCACAACGAAATCAGATCGATATTGAACCACCTGGGCACAAGAATAAGTACTAGACCTACGAATGACCTAACACGTCCTAACCCATCTAGCCACGATCGCCGAATGAGCCTTGTCTTGAGCGCGCGTCGTATTTACGTCGCTCCGCTCGGTCCAGGTTGAGGAGAGGGAGGTTCTTGTAAGAGTACATAATTGTACAAACAGAGTCAAAAGGGTACTATTTCTCTATCTTGCCTTATGTGTCCGAAGCTAATAGAAAAAACGCATTGCCAAGGGTATATCTAAAACTTTTTAAACAGCTGATCTGTCGGGATACAATAAATGTTTAAGACAATCTATTCTATTGTTTGTCTCTTTTCTTTTTGAAAAAAAGAAAGAGATAGAGATGTTTTAAAAGTGAAGAGAAAAACAAAGAATAAAAAACAATGATCTCGGATTGCTGTGATTTGATTCAAAATATGTATTGATACATATTTTGAATACTAGCAATAATTTCGAAATGTCATGATATATAATTCTCCTGTTCAAAAGCTCTCGTGTGAAAGAGGAATTGCACGTTTTTTTTGGAAACGCAAACTTGAGTTTGAAGTTCGTATCGGTAAAAGTAAGGAGACAGAACATTTTCTGATACAGGGCATCATAACTTGGTGCATATTTTAAGACAGTTTTATTTTTAAGGATTTAATGAAAATCACATTTTAAAAACGAAAAATTTCGAACTTTGTAATTTGAATTTTAGTCATTTGCTAGTTAGTATTATATTTATTGTGTACAGTTTATTTCTATCTATACATTGTGTATAAATGTTTAGCTCTGCGATTTCTGAGCATTCCTATCCCTTATCCCTGGGTCACAGTTTGTAAGAAATATCTTATGTTTATAACAAACTAGTACGCGGTCTTATCCGTTGTACCAGTTCCCGCGGGTATTTGGGGATAAAATGTATCTCACGTTTACATTTTCATTAAAATCCGTTCAGTTTTTACGTAAAAGAGCACCAAACATATATCCACATAAGAGCGAAGCAATTACTGGTTACACTCTTTTATTTCTTGTATACATCCAAACAATACAAACTTCGGTAATCATGATTTTAGTAGGATGACATCAACATTAAAATAAAGAAGGTGTCATGCCCTAAACTTCCAAATACAAAACAAAATTGCAAACAAATAAACATGTTTTCTTTGTCTAAACAAGCAAGACAGAGAATGGAAGGATTTGGGCATATCGCCAAGAATCAACGCACTTTTAATAATGTCAATGTTGGTATAAATATTCATTTCTCTGAGCAAAGAGTACAGTGTATTTCTGCGAGTCCCACTGCCGGGCAGAAGGCTCTCATCTCACCGAATATATCAGTCAGATATCAGCGATTTCTGTTTTGTTACTTCTGTGAAGAAGTATATTGGTCAAACGATACATCGGCGAAACAAGGCATCGGTCATTTCATCCTTTGTTCTGTATGAGTTTCAGTCAAAAAAGCTTAGGTTAAACATGACTTACCCTATAAATTAGTCTTGGTGAGATTAATATGAATATCACTGCTTTAGATATGTAACATTCGAGTGACTACCTCTATATTCCTTTTATATTAGATCCAAACACTCTTCCAGCAATTTGCAATTACAGTCGTAATTACTACAACATGAAGTATAAAATAATTTATACGGAATTTGTAAATATCCTTATGTAAGAGGGTGTGATGAATGAGTAATTAAAAGAACATTTCCTAACTTGCTGCCGATAAAACTGGCAACTTTGAACTTATGAAAACTCACTTTTGTTCGGAATACAAGAATACATCATGCTAATTACAGTGTGGTACAGTGTAATTGTAACAGAAGGTAAGGATTGTAAATATGTAATCGTTTTTCCTGATTGACTGATGCATACCTAAACCGCTAATTCATAGAGACTTGTTTGGATAGCACGTAGAGATATACACAACCTCCTCCCCTCTTCCCTGTTCCACAATCAATTCCCGTCTGGTTTATATTTGTTTCAGAAAATTTTGTGTCTATTAAAACCTATATTTTGTTTATGTTATTAATCTATTGATAATTATTACGACGTGATACTTATTTAGATCTTGGGTCCGAAATAAGGAATATTTATTTATTCAATTCAAGATAAATTCCTACTGTTTATCTATGAAAACTCAGTACACGTTTTTACCCCCCAAAATGCGACATTCAACAAAGTTCATAAAAAGTAAATGCTATGAATACTTTTTTACATAACGTTTTATATCAAAAGTCTTCACCTTTACTTCAATTTGAACTTCTTTATGTCTTTCTTACACATTTAATTTACCAACTTTTTTAAAGTTACTTCGTTCGCGACCTAAAACAATAAAGGTTGACAATTTAACTTTTTTACGTGAAACAGCCGAAAGAATCTTTAAAAAGTTTAAAATTCATACTTGTTTTACTGCAATTTTATTACACTGTGGTAGGTGAACACCTATAACGATACAATACCAACGAAAAGTTTTGCTAATGGAGAATATAATTATGAAATCTTGATGAATTTTTCGTTACATAAATAATAGTCAAAATACTATGTTTAGTGTGAACTTTTATAATAAGCATTAGCAGCGCCCTGCGGTTTTACCCACATATGCCCGTTTTCATGGACTTTTCGGGATAAAACCTTTCTCTTTAATAGGGCTATCCATTACATAAACAATTATTCAAATCGGATTTGTAGTTTCTGAGATGAAAGAGATTAAACAATCAAAAAAATCAAACTCAAACATTATTATATAAGTGTACATTTTACTAATGCATAATTATATATATAATATAAAGTTTTTGTTTTCTAAACAATTTTTTTGTACATCTTGTCGCTAAACGTTAGTACAGTTATATAGGCAAGTGTTCAACAATCGTTTTTGTTGCCATTTCTTTATATGATTAAATAGAAACAATAAAGGCTTTTATTTTTATTTTATCACCAATCACTTATTTATTCTTTTAGTATAATTTTCTAACAAACATTCGAGAAGAAAGGGAGAAATTAAATCGGCAGCAGTTTATTGTACCACGCCCGACAACTCAAACCTTTTACAGTTTTTACCACTGACCATGAAATTCATGGAAAGGATCAATGAATTATTGTTTAAAAAAAACTGAACCGATTTTAATGATTCTTTTTTAAATTGATTTATCTTGGTCAGGAATAGGATTATAAGACATAAAAATCCCGAAATTCCCACGGGAACGGGTGCGCTGTGGGTGAAGCCGCGGCGCGCAGATACACTTAATTATAACTACATATATAAAACAAAGTCGCTTTTCACTGTCTGTCTGTCGCTATGTTTGCTTATAACTTTAAAACTACGCAATGGATTTTCATGCAGTTTTTTTAATAGATACAGAAATTCAAGAGGAAGGTTTATAAGTATAAAAATTCCCGAAATTCCCACAGGAAGGGGTGCGCTGCGGGTAAAGACGTGGGGCGCAGCTAGTACTGAATAAAAGCGAAGAGTAACCGCAAAACGTAATTCCAAAAAAAATACTTCGATTAAAATTATATGAGCTCTATCTACATGTCTAAATATCCCTGGCAGACGCCATTTTGCTGGGAATCGTAAAATGCATCCATTAAGGCGGCAGTTGCAACTGGTTTACGCCCCCAGTAAAGCATTGGCTTGATATAACGCTGCAAACCAGGATTTGTTAGACCTATTTAGATCGAATTACTAAAGATTAGACCGTCGTTTGTTTTAACCTACTTCGCGAAGGAGGTTTGTGTGAAACGCTTGAGTTTTTGTTACTAAAATGTTTGTAAGAAAAAGCTTATTGCTTTTGTTTTGCTTGCTTGGCGTTAGAGTTTTTAACTGTTTTATGCAAATGGGTAACCAGTTGGTTTAATTTAAACCATTTAAACCATTTAAACCATTTATTTCTACACCACATAAAATACAACATAAAAAGAAGCAATACTTATATACTATGAACTAAATACTAAAATATATGTAGTAATTAAAACTAAGTACAGTGGCGGTGATGTAGAGGACAGACTCAGTGTACGCTATGGGGTTGTTACACCCCACAGCACTGGTTTTCAGTCTGCCCCATTTTCAACAAGGTTTTATACAAATAATTTTACATGGAGGGTTATATTTTAATTAACAAATGAGATCACATGTAAACAAATCTAAACAAGTGTTATGTTAGTATTAAAAAATAAAAATCTAGAAATTTAAATTAGGTATTGTAAGAAAATGAGGAAACAAAAATTAATGATAACAAAATATATAAAAATATGTACTATTTACCATTCAATACATTAAACAAGAGATCATATTAAACAAGAGATCATACTCCACTAGCTTTTTGGATTTGGAATAATAATAATTTACTTTTGGATTTGACATAGTGGTGGGACACATCTCTACGTAAGGGTGGTGGGAGGTTGTTCCAAATTTTAGTCGCGGAGTATTTAAAGCTACCTCTATATCCTGCTGTTCTATGATTAGGAATGGCTAGAAGGTTTGCCTGGCTTCGACGTGAATTTATATTATGTGTATCTCTTATCCAAACAAGTTTCTCATAAAGGTATTTCGGTCTTTTCTTCATTATAGTTTTATGAACCAAACAAGTCAGATGGACCTGCCTTCGATATCCCATCTTTAAAATGTTATGTTCATTCATGAAAGGTGTTACGTGGGCTCTGTTTGGAACTTTAAAGCAGAATCGAATACATGCATTTTGCACTCGTTGAATAGCCTTCGCTGATTTTTCGTACATTCTTGGGCCATACACGGTGTCGCAGTAATTAAACAGCGACAACACTAATGAGTCTACTAAGATCTTTCTGATGTGTTCCGATAGATACTTCCTTACGCCGTATAACACTTTGAGTCGATAAAATGCACTTCTTATTTTATTGTTGACGTGTTCTTCGAATCTAAGATGGCTATCCATTAAAAGTCCAAGGTTTCTTGCGTTGGTTACTCTTTGAATTGCATCATTTCCAATAACAATTTTTGGGTTTTGTTCCACTATTTTGTCACACTGTCCTTTAGTGCCCATTACCATAAATTTGGATTTGCTTGCATTTAAAGATAACCCATTTCTCTTCGCCCAGTCGTATATCCTATTCAGATCGTAGTTTATTTCCTGTATCGCTGTTTTCAACTCCACGGATTTAAAAGACTTATAAACTTGTGTGTCATCTGCATACAGGTGACATGTACAATATTTCAATATACCTGGCAGGTCTGCTGTGAACAAAATAAACAGGATTGGACTTAATACAGATCCCTGCGGAGTGCCTTTATTTAACGTGAGCGTGGAGGACCTGACCATATCTCCTTGTTCGTTTTCCATTTCCACGAATTGTTGGCGATTTTTCAAAAAAGAACTGAACCATTCACAACTTAATCTTGATATTCCATAATAGTGCATTTTTGCCAACAAGAGTTCTATGTTTATAAAATCAAAAGCCCGGGAAAAATCTAGCAGTGCCAGAATAGTGGCCATACCTTTGTCAGCATATTCCAAAATGTCGTCTGTAACATGCGCTAGAGCAGTTTCAGTGCTGAACCCACTTCGAAAGCCGGACTGGTTAGCGGGTAGAATCCCTGATGTTTCAAGGAAACCTATGAGTTGCGAGCATACTGATCGTTCTATTATTTTAGACAGTACTGGCAAAATACTGATTGGCCTTAGATCCTTATACGACTCTACCTTGGTACCTTTTGGTAGTGGTCTAACTTTCGCAATTTTCCACGAGTCTGGAAACTGACTAGCCTTAATAGATTCATTTACTAAATGTGTTATTACAGGCAATGTTATTGGAAGTGTCATTCGCAACATTGATATAGATATCGAGTCATGTCCAGCCGCGTTCGTCTTTATGTTCTTTATGATTTTTGTTACCTCAGTTTCTGTAGTCGGACGTATCGTAAACTCCGCATTAGATAATCTATTCTTTGCGAAAAACTCCATTGTGCCTTCATCCACGTTGTTAGTTCCTGCTGTCTCTATAAAATGTTTATTAATACATGTCGGACTTTGCAAGTGTTTAGGGATCGCCGACTTTTGACATGATGTTTTACCTACAGGCGAAACCTGTTTAAAGTGTTTCCACAATAATGTTGGGTTGTTTTTATTACTATTTACATAGTGAGAGAAATAAGCTACACGCTCCCTTTCCAACGCACTTGAGACTAGATTTCTTAACTGTTTATAGTATTCCTTGTGTTCTTCTTTTCCAGTTTTGTGCACTCTAGCTAATGCAGAGTCACGTAAACGCATCATTAATTGTACGGTGTCAGTTAACCAAGGCTTAGATTGTTCTTTGATTCTCACGCGTTGAAGTGGTGCATGTTTATCAAAAAGTAATAAGAATAATGTATTGAAAATTTTGACTTTCTGGTTTATATCCGTTTCTAAAGCTATTGTGTTCCAGGGTAGATTTCTCAGATCATTATCAAATTCTGTTATATTTATATTGTTCAGGAATCGCTTGTAGATGTATTTTGTGTCACGTTTAGTTTTTTTAAAACTAAGTATACACGTTACTATACTAGTGCATGATCGCTCAATCCCGGATTATGGTACACGACAACGTCAGAGCAAGTCTCTGGCTTATCCGTGATAATAAGATCCAGCAACGTGGCAGAGGTGTCTGTTACACGAGTGGGTTCGCATACGAGTTGGTCAAGTCCACGTTGCCTTAAAAAAGTTAACATTTCCATTGACTTTGTCTGGGAGGAGTCTAACATATTAATATTCAGATCAGTCAGTATGTAAATGTAATCAAAGGTGCTGAAATGACTTACCGATTCATCCAGAGCCGCTATGGCCGTCGCGACTGACACACTCTCTGGTCTGTACGCTGTGCCCACAGCGATCCGTCCCCTACCTGCAACCGTGATCTCCAGCCACAGCTGCTCCAATATTGAAACCGGGTGTTGTTTCACTCGTGCCCGCAGTTCTTTTCTGACGTAGAAGCCTACACCTCCGCCTCGGGCTCCATTTTGTCGGCTCTGATGCTTGAACTGATATCCTGGTATCTTTGGGGCACAACCTTCTTCACCTTCCCTAAGCCATGTCTCATTTAATGCTAGAATGTCAATGTTATAATTATTAACAGATGCAATAAGGTCATCCTGTCCAGTGTTTAATGATCTTACGTTGAGAAGTCCCATTTTTAAATTGTTACTTTTCGCGCGAGTCATTTATAGTATATTAGAAAAATATATAATGAACACAATGAAAGTAGCCAGCGGAGTCTGATAATGCTTATATATACTGAGAGCAAAAGTTTACACAATACCTTAGGCATAAGTACATAAATCACAAACACTAAACGATGTACAAAACATGCCAAACCCAGATACAAAAATAAAAATAAAAAAGATCCAAAAGCACAATAGTATCTAATTGACGTAAACATTAGTAACTTATACATTAAACAATACTCAGAATTCTTCAAACTGTAAACTGGTTCAACGTGATATACTCTAAAAACATGTAACGTAATGTGAATATTAAATAGAACTTTTGTAATATAAAAAGTTACAAATATACATTTACAATAGACAATATTGGCATTAAACTTAAACAATAAAATAAGTAATAATAATATCTTATTAATCAGGCGCAATGACATGAGATCAAAAGTTAGGACTTTCCAAAAACCTTCAGTAAATCACTTTCAGTTCGGAGTCTATGACATTCCTTTCCTGGTGCTCGACGAACAAAAATCCCACCATTACGTGTCCAGGTATACTTGTAATTTAGTTCTCTTGCTAACCCCCTGGCTCTTTGGAAAAGGTGTCGGTTGAACTTTGTGAGCCTTTCGTTGATGTAGAGCCGTGTGTCGGGACTGGGCAGCTGCATACCGGCGGTGTTGAGGTCGCGGCGCACGCGCGCGGCCCGGAGCAGCGCGTCGCGGGGGCCTCGTCGCGTCAGCCGCACGACGAGCGGCCGCGGTCTGTTCCCACCATCCTCAGTCTCCAAAGGTTTACGCCCTACGCGCTCGGCACTGACAATATCACGTTCCTCCAGTTTTACCCCTATTTTTTGTGCAACAGATAGTATGAGGTGGGTACCATTCTCATTTGCTACCTCTGGGCATCCTGATATTTCTAGGTCATTCGCGAGATCAGTTTGGTCCCGGTCTAAGAGTTCTTGTTGGAGTTGAGTAATCGTCTCATTGAGCGTTGATATTTCTTTTTTCTCTGTACCCTTGGTATTTTCTAACTCAAGTAGACGAGCCTCCAAGTGTTCAATTTTTGAATTTTGTGCTGAAATGGTGTTAGTCAAGCTCGTAATAGCCTCGCGTAAATCCCCTAAGTTACTGTTAAACAGTTCTGTCATATGTGCTTTGAGTTCTACCAGCATGACGTCACGGAAATATTCGGCTGCCTGGCTATCAGCGTCTCCGGAGTCGAACTGTGTATGTCTTTTCACTCTTTGTGTGACATTAGGATCCGACTCTGGGCTGCGTCGTGAGTTTGTCGAAGACATTTGTTCTGGTAATCCCAATTGTACGTTTCCGCCACGTAAAGGGGTGTTTAAATTACCCGTTTTCGGTTGTTTACTGTGGCACTCCGGACACTTCCATTGGTCTTTCCTTTGCATAACAGAGAAAAGTTTATACGACACGTTGGCGCAGTCCAGGTCATACTTTCCTTTACAGCTCACACATTGTAGGAAGTCTTTTTTTTGTAATTGGTTTCGGCAACCAGCACACTTGTGAGAAGAAGTACTCATGGTTGAAATCAATATTTTACGGTAATTAAAATACTGCTAGCGCCATCTACCGGATGTCTGGGATTGCAAATCAATAGTTCTAGCGACCTCTATTTTTTGGGAACTAGTTTCCGCTCCATCTAGTAGCGAGTAGCAGTACTAAAGATTCAACACATTCAAATGGCGGTTATTACAAGATTAATTTCTCAGTTTTCTTAACCACCGTTATATATATTTAAAATATATCGAGTATTCACATAACACTTATGTTCCACTATGTAAATTAAGTTAATAATAATCACTGGGTTGAGTTATTTTCTAAAACTTAATGATTGTTTCTTTGTTATGTCTATTTAAATATGCACATTTTAGTTTTGCAGTTTTCAACACTGATTATGAATCGTTTTACACACCAACACTCTCACGTCTTTATCACTAGGTTCACTAACTGTTTTCATAAACTTTTTCACTATTTACGATCGATATCTATTTTTAAACTATTATTTACATTAGAGTTCAATGTTTACATGGCAGCGCCATCTACCCTCTCCTAATATAATATTTGTTGAACACGTGAATATGTGATTTAATTAATAGTCTAATTAAACTGAAAAGCTTTTTTATTATGTACTAGCTGTGCCCCGCGGTTTCACCCGCAGCGCCCCCGTTCCCGTGGGAATTTTGAGATTTTTATTCCCTATAAACCTCACGGAGCCCGAGACCTTTCAAACGAATGCAAATCCGTGGAAATCGGTCCAGCCATTCACGCGTGATGCATTGACCAAGGAAAACGGGTTTCATTTTTATATATATAGATGTAGTTAGATTACAGTATTGTGCAATGCATTAAGTTTTTAATGGTTGTAATAAAAATAAAACCTACGAATATTTTCTGAAAACAATTTCAAAATTCAGATTAAAACATCTAAACAATGAACTGAAATTACTGTACCATCAAACAAACTACTTGCTTATCTTTAATTTGTTTAGATCTGCTGCTTTGAAAGACAGCCACAGCTATAATTTCTGTGATTAAAGAATACTATTGGTATAGGCATGTAACTGAGATGTTGTTCATCCGTATCTATGCTAATATATAAAGCTGATGAGCTAGATTTTTTGTTTGTTTGAACGAGCTAGGCTCAGAAATTATATCTCCGATTTGAATAATTATTTTTCGAATGGATAGCCATATTCAACGGAAAGGTATAGGCTATTTTTCATCCCAAAATTCACAACACGTGTAAAACCGCGGGGCACTGCTAGTATATAAAATACGATGATTTTCTGTTCTCCTACCATAATACTCCCCGCTATAATACTTATCATTCATCATGCCATCAAATCCCAAGCCTAAAACTAAGTACCAAAATACATTGTCTTGAGGTAAATAAGACAACTTCACAAACAAATTAAACCGACGATTAATTGCTAAACAGTTGCAAATCACCTTAAGATTAGAGTAACAATCACTAACTCAGCGTGAAATGGTTAAAGTTTAAACGTAGATTAGTTTAGTCCGGTTTGAGGAAGCAACGGCACGAGCCTGATTTGTTAGGCCTTCCTTTAGAATAAACATTGCATTTGTTAATAGGCCTTCAGGAGATTAAGTTTGTTTTGAAGTAGTTGGTTCAAAGGCTTTAGAACTTCTAGTTCTTGAGTTGTAAATCTTTTTGGGGAAAAAGAAGAATACATTTTTTAAACAATTCTTTACACTGTCTGGAAGTCAGTCAAAAAAGTATATAAGTACCTACAATTAAAATTAAGTCGTAATTTTTTTTACTACTTTATCATAGCAGCGGCCTGCCGTTTTACTCGCGTTGTGCCCATTCCCGTAGAAATTTTAAGACTTATTCAAATCGTATTTTTAGTTCCTGAGATTAGCGCACAAACAAACATAAAAACAAACTCTTCAGCTTTATTTTATTAGATTATCAAGTGTCTATCTCTATATAGCAGTGCAACAAATTCGAAACAAAATATTCTCTTTAGATGAATTAAAGCTTCCATCATAATAAAAAATATGCAAAAAACCAAATAAATTAAATCATTATTCTTTTCATAATGAATAAAACAACCTACATCTATTATTTAAGCAATTAGGTATCTCCGACTGTTTGTAATCCAGCCACAATACAATACGAATTTATTTATACGCAAAGAATAAATTAAGGAGATTTATTAAGATGATTATCTTATTGTCTACTTCTCTCCTTTTTTTGATAATGAATGGTAGGACGAAATATTGCTTGAATTAATGGAGGATGCGGCACTTGATTATAGTCTTGTATCCACCATATTTTCTTGCAGAAGAGTCAGATTAATTATGTCCAAAAATTGTTGTATACCAAATTTCATTCAAATCGGTTCAGTAGTTTTGGCGTGAGATAGGCAGACAGACAGACAGAGTTACTTTCGTATTTATAACATTAGTCAGGATTTCCAGAAAATGTCTGTGAATAAATTAAGAATTGAAATAAACATATTTATTTTAGTTTCATTCGTTAGACCACGCCGGAGGTCTAAGAACTCCAACTCTAAAGTTGACCACTAACCCTTTCAAACTTACTTCTATACAATTCGTTATAACAATGGACTAGCACACGTGTACAGACCCCGTACTTCAGCTAACTTCTTCAATTGTCCATTCGTCTCAGTACATGTGTTTGAATTATTTCGCCGCCTGTTCCACGGGACGTTAAGACCGTATGAGTCGTGTTACGACCGACCCTGCCTTGAGTAACGTGTTAGAGTAAGTTTTGACGTCTAGTTACTTAAGGCATGATTACAGTAACCTGTTTAAGTGGGTAAGATTGAGTAGGTTAGTGGTCAAGTGTGCAGGTATAAGATGCACGCCAAAGGAAGGCGTATCTCTTCTATCTCTTTTCTTCATACAGATATAGTAAGAGATAAAACAAAAAAAATGCCTTTCCCTGGCTTGTATTTTCGCTCTGCTGGTATCGAAGTTTTTGGACAACTTAAAACCTACACTAACGGTAACTCTTTGTTCTATAGTTACTGTTGCGGTGTCCTAACTGCCTTGTAACCTTCACTATGGAGAATTTGTGGAGAGCCAAACTAGCTAAATTGTGGTCCAAACTTTACACCACACTTCAATATTTATCAAAATCAGTGTTGGAAGTGGACCAGTGTATAGAAAAGATTTTGAAAAAAGTTCGGCGGTTCATTAGGCGAACGTAATAGTGTATTTGCGGCATAACTTGTTGTTGGCGTAAGTTACTACCGTAAACTACGTACAAAGTATTGTAAAGGAACGAGCAAAACGGTTTCAGACGCTATTGTGTTGATTTGAAAATGGAATGGTTTGTTTAAAGATTTACAAACAGCTTTTCTGTTAGGTGGTTTTTTCAAATGACGCTCGCGTATTATTCCACTTCTCAAACTAGTTTAATCTAAACGACGGTTACTATATTATTTTAAATATATGTGTACGCCTCGGTAGTCTAGTGGTATTTGCATTCGCTTACCAAGACTGGGTTTCTGGGTTCAATTTCCAGGTCGTCAACTAAAGTATAGTTCCTAAAAAAAGTAGGATTTCAGGATAAAAATAGCATATCCCTTGAATGTGTCTATTATTTACAAAAAGAATTATTCGAATCGAATTGGAGAGATTAGCGTATACAAACAACAATAGTTGTATAGATAAAAAAACATTACTTCAACACAATATTAAAAATATAACAAAAAATTCTACGAAGGTTTTTTCGCATCAAAATGGTTATCCATCTCCCCGTATAATGTAAGTCAAACTCACTCCACGTTAACATTCATATGAGGAAGAAAATTATGAAAATTAAGCGAGATTCTCACTGTAACGTACAAATTAACGCATCAACTTTAATTACGTCATCATAATAATAAAGGCGGTGGTTCATGTGCGAGAATATTAACTTTTGATGTGGAATTATCAGACGGAGACGGCGAGACGAGTTTGGCGACTTGTCTGGTTAGTATCAGGAGGCTTTTGACAGAACTGAATGAAAGAAGTGGGGGAAGGGGAGGCCTTTGCCCTACAATGGGATATTATAATATTATATTATAACTCCTTCCCGCAGTTTTAAGTCTACTAAGCTATGTAAACTTAAAGCAAACCAACATGTTACTACCACTAAGCACATACTTAGATGAGTTACCAATAGTGGCGTTTCTACTGGACCGCTACTGTGCTCAGTTTACACGTTAAATTATCAGCCATGTTTATTTCAAACAGTCATTAAACCTTTGACGTTATAACACTAGCTTTATATCCAACTCAGCATATAAACTCACTGAATATCAACGAAGCTTTACTAAATATTCCGAGCATCAGAAATATCGCCGGTTCCATTATACACCATGCCTAAACAAACCACTCAAGCCTTTAATTAATCGTATGTCGTCAACATCATTCCTCCCTCAAATTACCCTCCACGCGACATCACACCGAGACAGATGTGCACTATATAACAAGTGTTATATAACGTTATAACATTAGCTGTTTTAATTTTAACCACGCTGTATATCAAGCTGTCGAGTTACTCGTAATTTTGTTTTGTGATTATTGTCAATTATGGTGCTAAGTAGGTAGGCCCTGATTATTCGAAGTGAGTTGAATTTGGAGGTAATTAATATCATATTTGATGATATTTTGACAGAATTTTATGGAATTGGTAGTTGATATTTTGAATGGTGCTGCAGTAATGGGGCATTATTTTAATACCTGAAGTAATGGGGCATAATTTTGATGATTTTTATCAAACTTTTATCAAATTTATTTATAGTATAGTACAGACGTAACAAGATATTTACATAGTAATCACTACATATTATAAAACAAAGTCCCCTGTTTGTCTGTCTGTTCGCGATAAACTCAAATACTACTGCACGATTTTTTTAAATAGATAGAGTGATTCAAGAGGAAGCTTAATATGTATAAAAATTCCCGAAATTCCCACGGGAACGAGCACAATGCAGGTAAAACCGCGGGGCACTGCTAGTGTCAATATGTTTCTTTAGAAACGGACTGAAGGGAATGCCAAACGATAATCACTTGTGTGAGGTCTTCATAAATATCACTATTATATAATTATTAATCTGATCTTAATTGACATCGTAAACTGCCCGTTTCCGCAGCTATTAATTTAAAGAACCCATCGATTCCTTCACAAAGTCTCAAGGTCCTATATTAGTACGTTATTAGAGGTTTGAACGTTTTACGATTGTATAAAGCGGTCCCATACACTTTACGAGCATTATGTAATTGTTAAAGTCGTAAATTCTAACGATCGACTCGATAATGCTGTTGTGATTCTCTTTTTGAAAGTTTGAAGATAAAATACGACGTTTGTCTTTTGTTTTTTATCTTTCTTTATTTATGGAAAGCGATTTATAATGAACAAGTTGATTTGCAATAAATGCGAACAAATTGTGGCTCGCGGTTTCATTCGCAGGGCATCCGTTCTCGTGGGACCTTTGGGATTTTTATTACTCATTATCCTATTCCTGACCAAGCTAAATAAAATAAAAGCAAACCACTAAAATCGGTCCAGCCGTTTCCGAGTTATAAATGGTGTAACAAACACAACTTTCTTTTATATATATAAAAGATTGGATAAATATACAAAGTTGAGAATTTAGGTTTATAAAAATTATTTCAAATCTGATTGGTAGTTCTAGCTAGACAAGAGCGCGTTTATGCATTACATAGTAAAAACAAAATCCTCAGCTTTAACATTATGTTTTATTAATAGGTATATCATATAATTACTACGTTATTTTATTAACCAACCTATACATTATTTCTATACTAATTATAAAGAGGTAAAGATTCTAACCTTGTTTGTTTGTAAGGGCTAATCTCAGGAACCACAAGTCCGATTTGAACAATTATTTTTGTAATGCATAGCCATATTCAATGGGAAGGTTATAGGTTATTTTTTATCCCAAAATTCCCACGGGAACGGGTAAAACGCAGGTAAAACCGCGAGGTACTGCTAGTACAACATAAATAAACAACTGTTTTATCTAACGATCAAACAGCAATAGTGTAAATTAATTAGACGTTCACACAACGTCATCATTACTATATATTACCACACACTGAATGGATCAGGGACAAAATGTATAAATAATATTTACTCAGAGTACAAAGCTTTCTATGAAAATATTTGCTTGATACATATTATGAAATAGATTACTTGAGTCTGCCTATTGTAGCTACGACAGGTTGGAGGACTATTCAAATATGTCTTTGAGTGTTTGATCACTGTCTAAATGTGTATTTTCAGTATATTGAATTTGTCTGTTAGCTTATTTATATATTGAATTAGCAGCGCCCCGCGGTTTACCCGCATTGTGTCCATTCCTGTGGGAATTTCGGGATGAAAAATAGCCTATGTTACTCATGGATAATGTAGCTTTCGAATGGTGAAAGAATTTTTAAAAACGGTCCAGTAGTTTTTGAGCCTATTCATTCATTCCAACCAAACAAACAAAGTTTTCCTCTTTATAATATTAGTGTAGATTTGTATTTTTCGCCCTGCTTGTCAGGCATTACCGGCTTCTAATCCTACTACGAGTAATATTATAAATGCAAAAGTTTGTGATGATGGATTTTGTACGTATGTTTGTTACTCTTTCACGAAAAAACTACTGCACGGATTTAAATGAAACTTTACAGTAATATAGATTACACATCAGATTAAAATATGGTATACATCTTATCCCCAAAATCCCACGGGAACGGGTACAACGCGGGTAACAAATCGGGGCGCGGCTATTATTGTTATAATAATAAAGTGAGCTTTCGCTTAGACAACCCAGACCGAACTGTACTGAAAGAATGAAAGGATAGGATGCAACAACGAGTGTTGATTATGCGTCATGGTTGTAATTGTAAATGGTATGTACGTACCACAGATCACAAAAGCTAAAGGGAGATGTGAAAAGCGGGCGGGGCCGGTGTCGCAGCAAAATGCGCAAAAACGGAACACATTGCGAGTCGAATTATTATGTGTAATTAGTTTACATTGCTTGCATAGAACTAAAGATTGTTCGAACGTTGAGTTCTGATACCGCAATGGATAATGAGCACATTCAAGCTAACAAAATACTTATAATACGCATGTCATTGCGTATATAGTAGTGCTGTACGTACATTATTCGCAGCCTAGTTGCATATGAATACTCGCACTGAACGCAATGTGTGCGTGACACACACTCAACGCGAAGTATTGTTTTTTATTTTGTTTGCTTTGTGTGTGTAAATTTCTAATAGGACACTAGGTTTCGTACTCAGCGCGTTGGTTTGCATCTCTCTATATCTCTATGGTACGTGCAGGTCCCAATCCGTCGATAGATACCTTTCTACTAGTTAGATCATAAACCGACGGCATTCAACATATTACGATTACACATTTTGAAAAATTCTAGACCATTTCCAAAGAAAAATAAATTACTTTCTATTTAAGTAGATACTTATAACAAGTAGGTATATTAATAACTGCAAACAAGTCTGTTTACGAACAATTCTCATTCTCATAAAAAACATTACTGTGACACGTAAAATCGCTTCCAAGCAATCAAAATACTTATTCCTCTCCAAAACGAACCTTATTCCCGTAAGCACAAAGCTCACACATAATAGCAAATTTCTTAAAATGTGTCATGCGAAAATGAATCTTATGGGTGAATAAATAAGGCATGTTTATTCAAATTGTTAATCCAGGCAGGTGCAGCGCGGTTTGGCGTTAATTTTATTTATTGCTCTAATCATATTTGTGCGGTGTTCTGTCTATGTTGTTAAATGCTGAATAGATTTTGTTGATAATTTATTTATTTATTTATTTATTTGGCACAGTAACAACATACAAGTTAAAAACACAAAAAAAAAAATAACACTTACAATACATATCTTAGTAAACTTGTACATCGATGACAACCATGCACAGCTCTTAAATACACACATTTATTGTACCGGTATCCTATTTAGTAAAAGAAAAGTAAATAAAAATATCAAAAACATCAAAAATAAAAAATAAAATAAATCAAAAATTAAAAATAAAATAAAAATAAAATAGAATAGAATAGATACTGTTTAGAATGGTTCCTGATACAGCGACCATATTGCACACTTAAACTTATTAAGGTTAGGTTGGAAAATGTCTAGATCCTTACATTTATCATTATACAGACAGCACATTCGTGGCAACGGACTATAGTGAGAGACATTATTAGTGGCTAAAGGTATAGGAAACAGATGTTGCCTACGATTTGATCTAGTTTGCACTTTGAAGCTAATGTGATTTAACAAAGTCGTATCCACATGACTGTGCACAATTTTATATAAGATACATAGATCGTAAATTTCACGTCTAACCAGCAATGTCTCTAAGTTAAATTTTTTGAGTCTATCTTCATACAATGGTAATTCATTTCTTAACTTAAATCGACCGCATAGCTGCTTTAAAAACATCCTTTGCACAGACTCCACTCTATTGACGTGGATCAAGTAGTGTGGGGACCAAACCGTTGCACAGTACTCGACTATACTTCTGACCAGCGTTTTATAGAGAGTCAGGAGACTACTTGGATTTCTAAATGACTTAGTGGTTCGATTGACGAAACCCAGTGTTTTCCTGGCTTTAAGAACCATGGCATCAAAATGAAGCCTAAAGGAGAGTTTTGTATCCAACAATACTCCTAGATCCCTTACCGCACTAACACGGTCTAAGTTTGTGTTATTAATGTTATAGGAGAAAATTATTGGTCTTTGTTTTTTGGTGAAAGTGATACATTGACATTTTTTAACATTCAATTCCATCATATTTAGTTGACACCAATTAACTAGTACATCAATGTCCAATTGAAGGGCTAAGCAATCATTAATGTTGACTATTCTGCGGTATATTTTTAGATCGTCTGCGTATGCTAAACAATCACTTGAGAATAGATCAATTAAATCATTTATATATATGACGAATAGTAATGGCCCAAGATTACTTCCTTGAGGAATTCCAGACTCCGCCTCAAACGGTACAGATTCATATCCATGGACCGCAACCAACTGACTCCTATGCCTCAAGTAAGACTCTATCCAGCGCAGTAGAGAACCGTGAATACCCAATGACGCAGCCTTAACACATAATATGAAATGGTTGATTTTATCAAAGGCCTTCGAGAAATCAGTGTAAACAGCATCAATCTGACCTTTTTCATTAAATGCTTTGCTAATGTCTTGTGTATATGTGAGAAGATTCGTCAAAGTTGAGCGGAACCTAATGAAGCCATGTTGTTTGGTACTAATCAATGATTTTAAATGATGATAAAGATAATTATACACAAGAGATTCAAATATTTTTGCAAAACAGTTTATGATACTTATTGGTCGATAGTTACTAATATCCTCCCTACTACCCGACTTGTAAATGGGAACGATTTTTGTGATCTTCCATAAGTCAGGGAAGCATCCCTCAGTGAGTGACTTATTAAATATTATTTTTAATGGCTTAATAAGACCAGCTGTACACCCCTTTATGAATATCGGTGGTATACCATCTGGCCCTGCACCTTTGCAGACGTCTAATCTTTTTAACGAAAGCTCGATTTCACTGTCACTGAGTACAATCTTCGATATTACGGAGCTAGCTGTACATGCCGACTTAAACTCTTTCACTTTATTTTGGTTATATACCGATGAGAAGTACTTTGCAAATAAATTTGATATACTAGGGCCATCATCAGCATGTATATTTTTATAGTACATATGCTTAGGATAACTGTTCGTTTCTTTTTTTGATTTAGTGTACCTCCAGAACGATTTAATATCATGTTTTAAACTGTTTTCGATTCTATGTATGTACATTTTGTAACATTTTTCACACATTGTTTTGACCCTTTCTCTAAACATAGCAAAGCAGTCACCATCCCTAGGGTTTCCAAACTTTAAATATTTCGTGTGATATTTGTCTTTTTCTCTGAAAACTTTTATTAGAGATTTGGTGAACCAACAAGGATATTCATTGTTCTTAATTATTGACTTTGGTGTGTACTTTTCAATTATGGTCCACAATAAATAGTAGAATTTGTGTACAAAGCCATTACAATCTAAATTAGAAGCATAAGAGTCCCAATCTATTTCTACCAATTCTTGTATACATGAATTATAATTAGTTTTATGAAATCTGTGTCTTTGTATTACGTTCGTTTTCAAAATGTGAATTTTTTCAAGATGTACGACTATGTGTAGTGGAGGGTGGTGTGCGTCAACTTTACTTATTTCTGGCGACTTGTGAACTGAGCATTTCAAAGATGTTTGAGAGATTACAAGGTCTAATATTTTTTTATTATGATTTAAAATATGGTTGTGTTGTAACATATTGTCGTTGGCAAGAAATTCGCTAAAGTATACGGATTTGGGTGAATTATATTCTAAAACTTGACAAGGTGGGGTGTTTGACCACTTCAGATCGTCCAAGTTAAAATCACCGACAATGAGAGATGTAGTATTCTGGGATTCAGAGTTAACTGTCGCGCAACTGTTTAGGAATTCAGTAAAGTGGTCATAATCTAGATATGAGGGCAGATACACTGTGCAAATATTGATCCATTTACAATCAAGTTTTATCCTAACCCAGACATCTTCGACAGCTGACGACTGCCACCTGGGCATGTGTTCTGCGCAAAGGGAGTTTTTAACAGCGACCAACACACCGCCACCGCGACATTTGTTATATTTATGCATGAAAGTAACAGGCCTGTCGCGACGGTAGGTTGTGTATCTATTGTCTATAAATTCCGCTGAATGAATTTCATCATTCAACCATGTCTCACATAAACATATTACATCATAGTTATTACATAGTATATTCTTATATATATTCATTAACTTTGATCTCATACCACGCATATTTTGATAATATATTGACAAGTTGCTCAAGGTAGCCATTTCATAACAGAGTAATTTAATATTGCAGTTAAGATGGACATGTTAGTTTAATTTTTAGTATACTCTTTAGTTAGTAGTGATATAGAGAGTTCGTTCTTAATATGTATAAATCTAGATGAATCATCCTTACGCACAAATATTTGCCCATTTCGCACCCATACGTGTTTGAACCCAAGTTCTCTAGCCTTAATGCGGGCAGATGCATGCAGTGCTTTATTCGTTGGTGATAAGTGTTCCGCCACATATATTGGGACTCGTTCTCCGGCGATGCCTACTAGGCTTGAGTTGAGCTTTTCTTTAGGATTCGCTTTGTTATATTTTGAAACTGCAGAGTAGAGCTCATCCCGGCAGCGCGTGCTCCGTAACTTGACTACAATGGCGCGGGGCTTGTTACTTTGTTTATTTATGGTAGCAACTCTTGTGCAGCTTAAGATATCCGCATCATTCATAGTGCATGAGACAACCTGGCCTATTTGTTTTATTATGGAAACGACATTCTCTGATCGGTGCTCAGGAACTCCTTGGATTTCTAAGTTTGAGTTTCTCATGTACTGTTCTGTAGAATTTAGTCGTCCCTGGAGGTCAGCAACTGTTGAACGTAGATGCTCACACTCAGTGCGCAGCTTCATATTTTCTTGCGTCACTATGTTGACGTTTTGTGTTAATTCATCATATTGCGCGCTAGTGAATGAGGCGGAAGCCTCTATGGCATCTAATTGTGATCTGATCGGAGCTAATTCAGACTCGAATAGAATAATGTCATATTATGTCATGTAGGGTGGTATAATTATGTATAACTAGCCCCGCCCCGCGGTGTCACCCGCGTTGTACCCGTTCCCGCGGGAATTTCGGGATAAAATGTATTCCATGTGTTATTCTAATATATAACCTACATTAATGTAAAGTTTCATCCAAATCCGTTCAGTAGTTTTTGCGTGAAAGAGCAACAAACATACATACATACATCCATCCTCACAAACTTTCGCATTTATAATATTATACTCGTAAGTACGATCTATACTAATATTATAAAGAGATAAAATTTGTAAGTTTGTTTGTTTGTATGTTCGCGCTAATCTTGGGAATTACCAGTCCGATTTGAATAATTCTTTTTGTAACGCATAACTGCAGTCAACGGAAAGGTTATAGGCTATTTTGCATCCCGGAAATCCTACGGGAACGGGCACAACGCGGGTAAAACCGCGGGGCGCTGCTAGTATAATTTACACTCGGACAAATTCACACAGGGTTAATAAGACCCAAAGTAAGTTCTAAGCTTGTATCATAGAATCTAACTAGTAACACTAGCTTACTTTGGGTCTAATTAACTGTGCGTGAATTAGTCCGGGTGTATGTTATATTATATTAATACTAGCTGCGCCCCGCGGTTTCACCCGCGTTGTACCCGTTCCCGCGGGAATTTCAGGATGAAAAATAGATGTTGGCCGATTCTCAGACCTACTCAATATGCTCACAAAATTTCATGAGAATCGGTCAAGCCGTTTCGGAGGAGTACGCGAACGAACACTGTGACACGAGAATTTTATAAGTTTTTTTTTTTTTTTTTTGTATAAGATATTAATAAGCACGTTCCTTTTATCTTTGAATATTAATTTTAAATACACCCCTTTTAGCCTATTTTACTCTTTTAGTGGGGAATTTCCCAAAATAGATTGATAAAATATATATTTTGAATTTAAATTTTGTATTTTCAGCTTCGAATTACAAGTAAAACTGTAATGTTATAAGAGTATACCTAAATGGAAGTATTTTATTAATTTTATCTCAATAAGTAAGTATTAGTAATTTCGACAATGTACAACGCACGTAAGAGCTCTATTTACAATAAACATTTTCTCTGCAATTATACTTCGTAATGTGTGCGTGTGTACAGTCACACACATAAGTATTTTGAATGTAAAATAAAATAAAACTCCTAAAACTCTTTACTGCAAAAGCTGTTAGATAACAAGGAAAATAAAGTATTAGCCTGTAATGATCCACTGCTGGGCAAAAGTCCCTCGTCTCACTGAAGATATTAGTACAGTGAGAGGATTAGGCATATTTACCTCTTCAACGTACTAACATCTTCATACAAAAAAAGGCCTCATTTCGCATATCTTAACCGATAGAAATCTTAATCTTACAATAAGTATATCACAGTTCGTTACCCCAAACATATTCAAGGGTAAAAATTATGAAAATGAGTGATTCACTCAATTAATTATTATACCCCAGTTTGATTACCGTATACGCTCCCTTAGATTAAAAACATGAATGCCACCAGCTAAAACGTTAAGCTAATGATAATGATCATAATCTCAACATTAAATTCACGCACGCGAAATTTTCTAACAGAAACGAAACGAGTTTTCTCCGCGACTGTACATAATGTAGGGCATTATCAAAAACGTTGCAATGAAAACTAACAGTTATTGTAATATTTACTTAATGTACGTTTCTGAAATGTAAAGCTTCGTGTTATGTTGTTCTATCTTGTATAATGTATAGCTTGAATTCAAAACACGTTTACTTAACAAATTTTATTTATTATTGACCTAACGGTGGGCTAACTTTTTGACCGCCATATAGACTTACTAAAAGGTAAAAGGAGCCGATACAGATTACGATCCAGTACACATAGTAAGTTTGCTTTACAATGAATATAAATATGCCCTGCAATGTTACCCATGTTGTACCCGTTCCCGTGGGAATTTCGGGATAAAATGTATCCCATGTGTTATTCTGATGTATAACGTGTACTACTGTTAAATTTCATCTTAATCCGTCTAAAAGTTTTTTCGTGAAAGACTAACAAACATTCATACATCCATCGTCGCAAACGTTCCCATCTATACTAATATTATAAAGCTGAAGAGTTTGTTTTGTTTGTTTGTTTGTTTGTTTGTTTGTTTAAACGCGCTAATCTCAGAAACTACTGAACCGATTTGAATAATTCTTTTTGTAATTGATAGCCACATTCAACGGGAAGGTTATAGGCTACATTTTATCCCGAAATTCCCACGGGAACGGGCACAACGCGGGTAAAACCGCGGGGCGCTGCTAGTTTATAATATTAGTAGGATATACATTAAGGAGACTGGTTGTTTCAGTCGTCAGACTATGTTGAAGGCTTCAAAATGGTCTAAAAAGTGGTCAGAGTCTTCGCTTATAACCACATGACCAATTGATAATACAAGCCCTACATTCACCCCAAATTTTCAGGACTTTTTGCCAATTGGGAAAGTTGTACGTTTTAAAATGTGTACTCCTCGCTTGATTTACGAGCGTTGGTTAATTTTGTATGTGTACTTTTGATAAGGGCGCGTGTTATTTATCGCTTCCCCTTATTTATTTTGCAAGTTAGTTAACAAATTTTGAGCTTTAATAATGTTGCGAAGTTCGCTTAAACTTTTCAGGTAAGCTGAACGGTAGGTAGAAAACGAATTATCTGCATGGTATAAAACAACGACGCTTTCCGCTGTCTGTCTGTCCTTGTATGCTTAGATCTTTAAAACTATGTAACGGATTTTGACGTGATTTTTTTAATAGATAGAGTGATTCAAGAGGAAGGTTTGTATGTATAAAAAAATCCGAATTTTTTACGGGAACGGGCACAACTCTTGTAAAACCACGGGGCGCTGCTAGTATATCTATAGAGCTTATATAAACGCTTTGCAATCAAACAACATGTATGACTACACTGCTATTAGCTATCCATTTGTAACCCCCCAACACAAACGAGGGGTGTAGTCTGTTTGTTTGTGTGTGTGTGCACCCACGTTCTTTAAAATTCAAACCATCATGACTGATTTTTTACCCTAAGAGGAGTCCTTCCATTGAGGAAAAGGGTTAACTGATGGGGTAAGAATGGAATGCAATCTTAAAACCTTTTTCCTCTTCAGAAGGAATTGTCTTTGGCTGTAAAATCGACCACATTAGTCCACATCTAACTCTCGACAGAAAAAATAGATAAACTTAAACACATTACCTTCCATATCGTCGCGCAGTCGGGTAAAATCCCTAAAACCATCTTTACATCATTCAGTGCCTATCTATCCCTAAATACCCACAGGACTACCTCTAACGTACCAATAATAGGCTTAGCTCTATGTAATGAATAATACGAAATCCCAGGACCGTTCCCGGAATAAAAAACACTTACGCATTATAGACTTGGTTTCGGGAATATGATTATGTTAGGAAGAATGATTATCGGCTGAAATTGAAATTATTATAGTCGGAGTAAAACTGTGTTTAGACTGAATGGTCTAACGACGAAATAAACGTCGTCATAGACCAGATTACAATAAGGGTGCCTGTCCATTGATGTGGAGCGAGGCTGCGGAGCGGAGAAACGGACAAATATCAACCAATAGAATTGCATAAAATATCTGACCGGAGATTTTATGCAATCCTATTGGTTTATATTTTTCCGTTTCTCCGCTCCGCAACAATGGACAGACACCCTAAAAGGGCTCTTTCAAACATTTTTAAAACAAATTGTGACATTTGTTTGACTTGTTCTATTTTAATATACAAAAATTGAACAGTCTTTATTCTCTTTCCCACCATCCGCTGTTGAAAGCAACGAGATCATCCGACCATCGCTACAAAATACTCATTACGCTTATAAAAAATACATCTAATTTTGTTTGTAGCAAGAACTTAGTACAAATTTTAATCTAGAAAAGAGCCTAAAGGTGTTTATACATGGACTTGAAGCAGTCGAGGTCAACTGTTCGATAGACTTACACGAAACCTACCTTAAAAAGTCCAATCGTGGATCTACGCTTTAAAACAGACGCACGCTCACTTAGATACGTGCTACATGAGTTTCGACGGTGTCAAATTGATGCTACGAGACAGAGTAGATTTGCTACGAAAGATGTGTAAGAACGTGATTATTTATGTGTGCGTCTAAACAGCAGAACCAGTGCTACGACTCCGTAGCACGTCGTTTTGGCTTTGTAGGCATATACCTTTTATGACCCACACCTACATAGCCGTAACACTGTAGTCAAATTCAAATTTATTTATTTGCCATAATGTACCTAAATACATCACACCCTGTTAGGGCACTGCAAACTAAAAATATTTTTAAAAAAAACTTAAAAACTAACTTAAGAATGAATATATAAAGTCTCTTTAAAGTTCGGTAATGCTTGGTATTGCATTTTTCACCAAATGATTAGTGTCATTTCATTAAGTCGTTCGAACTGTGTGGTCTTTGAACATATTTGTGATCTATTTCTGTCGTCAAATGTCATGATATTTTTTCTTTACATGACTTTCAACGCTTTTGTATCAACTAAGCTGTCGCTGCAGTCATTTACCGAAGCCTTATAGCCACTTCTTCGGTCACCACATTTGTGCATTCGGTTGACCTTTTGATCTTTTCGGTTGTCTATAAACTTACTGTAATCACGGGTTTTGACTGCACGTCTCAGGCAGTCCGTGTATAGCTATTGTTTTTATTTCTCAGCGTTCATTGAGTAAAGTCCTTTACAATCCCTAATAAAATCAGTTACGCAGATACTTATTACAAACATCTCCCTTAGGAGAATTTGGAGAAATTACTCCGGGAGAGTTTTTTCCAATTACTGGATCAAGTGTATTATGTATTCTAGAATTGTTGTTTTTTGTGTTAAATGTGTTACGAAGGCGAAGTGATTACGTCTAATCTTTTTCAAATTCAAATTCAAATTCAAATTATTTATTTGTTCATAAACATGGGTAGGTACAGTCTTTTTTCATTATATTGTATTATACTATTACTTACGTACACAAGTCATGGTTTAATTTTATTCTATACTAATTATAAGAGGTAAAATTTGCAAGATTTTTTGTTTGTATGTTCGAGCTAATCTCGGGAATTGCCAGTCTGATTTGAATAATTCTTTTTGTACAAGATAGTCAACATTCGCCGGGAAGATTAAAGACTATTTTCATCCCGAAATTCCCATGGGGACGAGCACAACGACGGTAAAACCGCAGGATGTTGCTAGCAAGTATAATAAGTCTTTCGCCAATTAAGCGTATGACATACATACATAGTGCGGATGAGGGTCGGGTGCGGTAGTTTGACTACAGCGATGATTTTTTTAAGGAATTGTCTAAAAGTCTGAGTCAAGTGAACACCCCACTTTGGATTCCGTATAAACTCGACCCAACCTAGGCCCGTTAAAAGTAATGTACCGAAGTAATTGAGTTTTTGTGACAAAAATTTAATTTTCTTTTTTATAAAACGTGAGAGCTTCACATTTGCAAGTAATACTCTTGTAATTCCAAATAATGTCAAAGTTAATTTAAATTTTAGCGATTGAGGCGTTGTAGTAGAACAAATATCAGAGGAAACATAAATGCTCCATAGACAATACAATAAGGATAGAATATAGAATAAGGCTTCTATATTTAATAATATTTATATTTGTTACTCTACTAGAGGATGGTTCACTTAAGTTAAAGCTAGTTCATTGCAATAACTCATATTCATTTGTTTCGAAAGTTTAATGGCCACCCCTGGTGTCGGAGGTATGTAGACCGCTATAAGGCCACATGGTTGACGATTAAAATAAACGAGACTGCTTATAACTCATATCTATGTTTTAATTGAAAAAAAATTAATTAACGGGATGGTTTTATTTTGATATTTTGATACAAGTGTTTAATCTTATTGATTTCTTTGTAACTATTTTGTCTTTTAATTTTGTTTACTTCTACATATAATAACGTCTTAAAACTAATATTCATTGATATGTTTTGTAAGGTTTCAATAGATTGTTTTCATGGAAATGTCAGATATGAGACGTTAAATGTACAATACAGACGAATTTCTCCGAACAATTACAAACTTTATTATTAAATATACCTGTTATACTTACTTAGCGTTAAATGTAATATTCGATGAGTAATTAATTTTAATGTCCTTTATATAATTGAAATCAAATATCTTGTAATATACTTAATACTTTTTACGAACAAAGTTACTTATGCTTACATTCCACGAGTTTACAAGTAGCGAGTCAGCGAGTTAGGGCCGACACTGCGTTCAGCGTGCGCACGCCCGGTTCCATACAAAAGTGAACTGTCGTGGACGACCGCGGCATGCGCACGCCGCGTGAGCACGCCATGTGCGCCCGCCGCGGGTGGCTTCATACAAAAGTGAACCGCAGCGTGCGCCCGTCGTGTGCGATGTCATACAAAAGTGAACCGACGCTACAGGCGCACGCTTAACGCAGTGTTGACCCTTAAATAGAACGCGAACATTAAATTCTATTAATTTCTTAGCTCATTCGCTTGTATACTCGCTCAGTCTAGACGAAGCTAATTAGAGTATGGAGTATTCAGTGGTTAAATCGTAGTAGTCGGAGTAGAGTGCTAAGTACAAGAAATTAAATTAACATTTTTCATTTACCCAACTTTGTACTATTAACTTACTTTTTAGGGACAGTGGCGGGCCCTACCAACTGGAGGGCCCGCACGGGGCCTCTTGGTGGAGCCCTAGCGCAGATGGCTGTAGCAGCTCCTGAAATTGATATACATAGTTTTTGTGAATAAAAAATAACAAATAATTAAAAGAACATTGATTACAACTAAAGAATGTAGCATTTACAGCAATTGAGTAACTCTACACTGAGTAACTCTATATTTAAGGAGATCAGAGTCCTTTGCCTTGCAAAATATTATAAGTAGGTTCATATTTTACCCGACGTAAAAAGAGGCAATGAGATGGACGAGAACTCATTTATTTGAATAGTTCTGTCATTTGTTTTACCCATATTTCAGTTAAATCGAGTTATTGATTGGTCAAAACTACCAAAACCTCTTTGCTTGCTAAACTTCTTCAATTGTCAAGATTTGAAGAGATCCCATTCGCTCCATTGATTCAGTTTAAGCTATGTTAGTTGGAACGTTAATTAACAGCTTTAAATCTTCAGTTTCGTTGGTCGTATCTCCAGAGACCAGCTTATAGTTTTTGGCGGAACGCCAGCAATATCCATGTGTGGTTGAACTTTAGAATAGCACAGATTAACTTAAATTAGATACTCTGTTTTGTCTAGAATGGCTACTTCAATTAATTTACTTTAAAGTCTGAAATTGGACTATTTACTTCAGATTGGACTCTTAAAACTTGGCACACTTTGTTTTGATTTGAAAATCGAACGAATTAATTAATTGTTTTTGAACAATAGACTACTTCAAAATGGTAGGACAGTAAGAAGGTATTTAATGAAAAAAAAAACGCACAACTAAGCAAATATTTTTAAAATAAATGGCTTTGGATATTCTGGTCCATTTTAGTCACAATAGTCCAATAGTAGTGAATAGTTTTTTATTTGTCGAAAACATCAGTCTAAAAACCCAAAACATTATAAAACATGCATACTGCTTCGCTCTTTATCACTGTTAAGGCACACGTCCAACGCATGACGTATACAGCATTAATAATACAGAAACACTCTGAAATCAGTCTATATGTCTGTTGTACTATTTGTCTTATCCATATATTTCCCAAGGGCGAAGAAAAAATATTCATGAGAGTTTTCACTCAGATTTCGAATGTGGGTTAGAGAGATTGGTTTGGAATACATAGGGACTCGGGGGAGAAATTAAGCGTATTTTGGAACCTAATATTCAATGTATCAATCTCTTTTTATATTTTAACAATAAGCTGGGATTTTAAGTGGTCTATAATCGCAACCATGTGGTTGCCATCTTTACACCTTCCGGTTTTGTTCTTGATTTCCTAATCTTATTAATTCCAACATATTAATTCCAACTAGTAACTGCGACTCTAATAATAATATGTGACTTCACTTTAAATTGTTGGTCCTGATTGTTTTAATCGTCAGATCAAGTCACAGGAATTGAGACGGTCTAAAGATTCTAACACCAAGGTGGGCCAATAACCTACACGAAAATATTTATTTAATACGATACCAATATGAGTATGCTATACGACATTTAGTCCCTTGTTACGTTAATTTTATTTCATAAATACCAATTTTACTACAAATTTAATACCATTTTGATTTGGTACAATTTTGCAAGGTAACTCAACGTTGTATGAAACTTACAAAAAATAGACAAACCGAACACAATAGAAGAAAAAAAACATAACGGCCGCTTCTCAAAAGAATAACTCAATTTGCAGGTGCAATTCTCTTATTAAACCTACCAGCACATAAAATATAAGCAGTCGACGATAAATCAAGGAGTGGCGGAATGGATAATGGTGAAATTACCCGGTTTCTCATTTTTTTCGCGCCCCTACCCTGTGAATACCAAACGACCTGGTTACGAGTAGAAACGGTTTTCTTGCTCGTATTTCGTTATTGGATACGTAATTTGTATCGTTCTAATGTTCTTTTTTTAAATTTAAATTCATTCATTCATTTCGATTAGGTTAGTGGCCAGTGACCCCTAGTGTTAGAGTTTGTAAAACCGCCCAAATGCCTCCGACATGTTCCGACGATTGAAACACCCGAGACCGGCTGCTCGTGCCCTCGGAAACACTGGTTTCGATTTAAACACTTGATTTCATTTTGGTTTATTTAAATCGTATGACCAAGCTGTTAAAGTACCTATATTAAAGATCAACCCCTTTAACACTTAATTTTCCCAGAAAATATGAACCAAGCCCCGGAAGCAATTCGTACGACTTTTATTAGAAAAAACTTCGCTAACTATGCATATTAATATAAATTTTATTTTATGTGCCATATGGTTCACTTTGCTAACTTTGTGTGAATAAATTCTTGGTTTTATATTACTTCATTAAAATTTATTTAACTGCTTCAGCGAGTGAGTGGTTAGCTCGATTGCAGTATTTAATAAGTTTTTTAATGGAGATATTTTTCATGTCATGAACAAGAACTTACATAAAATTTAATTAATATAATTACCTACTTATTAACTAATGTTGTTTCTAATAGTTTGTACATATTCAAATACTTCAGCGTAGTTTTCTTTGAATGAGATTATTACGAGTGTTACCTATTATTAATCTTTTCAAGACTTTGAAAGACATGGTGAGCCTTAGTTTAATTGAACTCGCTTACAAGATCACAGCGTGGAAACTCGCTTAATAGAAGCGACGTAAAGAGTAGGGCTACGAGCGCACAGACAGGCAGCTTGCTTTTCGCCTAAAGGCTAATTGATAACTTAAGCAACATACTCGTAGCTAGGAGTCAAGCGCGCACTGCCGCCGAGCCGGTTGCGAACGAATGTGTTACGTGCTAGCCTGCGTTCGTTCCCATAAAGAAAATAAACGTAACCTGAGATAAAGAACGTTTAAAATAAATGTATGATAACAGACAATCAAGTTATAAACTTAATATACAACATTAAACCTAAATGTCCAAAAATATATATAAACACATTAAATCCTACTAATATTATAAATGCGAAAGTTTGTGAGGATGGATGTATGTATGGATATATGTTTGTTGCTCTTTCACGCAAAAAATACTGAATGGATTTGGATGAAACTTTACAGTAATATAGGTTACACATCAGAATAACACATGGAATACATTTTATCCCGAAATTCCCGCGGGAACGGGTACTACGCGGGTTTAACCGCGGGGCGCAGCTAGTAAATATATATGTCTGTTTATAAGTACTTTTTCACAGGTATCATAAGCTGTAGGTCAAAGAGTACTGAAATTCAGCGCGCGTCTGCTAATAGTTATTAAATTTTGAGGTCAAAACAAACTAACCTAGCGCTCGGTAGCGAACGTGACTGGAAAAGGTCTGATAAAAGATTAACATAATATTGAAATAGTGTTCTAACACCTAACTTCGAGTGGAATACAAAAACGGGGAGTATTTTTTCATTATTTTCAGGTTATATTTTCGGTAATCTTTTCAATTAAAGTCTTTGTTGGTTTGATCAAATAAAAGCAAGGTTTGAAGGTATAGATAGGTATCTACACTAATATTATCAGAGGCCTTTGGCGGCTCTATAACTCTGACACCAGGATTGGTCAAGTTGACCATCCACTCGATAAGAAGAAGATTAAGAGGAAAACTTTGTTTGTTTGGTTGTAATGAATAGGCTCAAAAACTAAAGGACCGTTTTTAAAAATTCTTTCACCATTCGAAAGCTACATTATCCACGAGTAACATAGGCTATTTTTCATCCCGAAATTCCCACAGGAATGGACACAACGTGGGTAAAATCGCGGGGCGCTGCTAGTTATATATAATAAGGTGGCATTAATTAACGTTATGGGTAAGTTAAACAGTCGATACCGCTTGTTTGAATCGTAAGACCATATCTTAATTGTTTAATCCAAAACCTCCGACACTAACCTACTCAAGTTTACTTTTTAATAATGCCTCTACTCTACTCGTAAGTCAACGCATGTATCATCTCAATCCCGACATCATCATGCAGTTATCTGAAAAAACCAAACAAACCATTCTTCTGTATAGTATCACTAGTCTCAAAAGTAAACACACAAACAGGCGGAGGGTTGAGAAAAAGTATATTTATATAATTTGCTAGAAACCCAATATTGCCTTTTATTGGTTCGAAAAAACATCAACACAAGCCCGCAACAATTTTCTTTGCCATGAAAACACCATGCGCTATCAAATCGGACCATACATAAACCAAAGACTGTCAAGAGTGTATCGATTAAAATGTTTGAAGGGTTCCGTAGCGATGTGTTTGTGTGAAGTAATGTTGGAGTAGGACGTCGTTGGGGATGGAACCACCCATTCTCCTATAAGGACTGTACTACTTGATGGATAAGATATTTTGTTTTATTCTTAGCTTAAAGTACTAAGAAGAAATTAGAGCACACAAGGTAAAATTAAGCCGAGAGAGTAAACACCATGTTTTCATACTACTAATAAATTAATACTCAATTCATAAATCATCGCCGTCAAACTATAACACAGAGTTACGGAAAGGGTAGAAATACCTTTTTGCTGCAGTGCAAAAAATTTAAACATACACGTTACTCTCTACACATATAGAGTGCGGGGAGAGACGCTGTCGCGAGCGCTTCACCCACCTCCTGATGAAGGCTACCGTATGTGGCCGAAACGTGTCGAGGAACTCTCGACAGTAGTCTCCGTCGTACGTAAGTTCCCGTTTTAAATAAATAATAATGACATTAACGTACGTTTCAATTAATAGTAAAATACACGTTTTTGTCCGTAATAGACTTAGTTCTAGCTACAAACGTAGACACACTACATACTGACAGTCATAGAATAAGTAACAGACAGTAGACTACCCCATCGAATTAATAGGGTTTCTTTTTTATGGACTCATGGAACCCTAACAAAAGTATTTTATTCCGTAAAAAGATTTTCCTCGCTCCTTTTTATTATTGTTTACTCTATACGGGACAAAAATGTATTTTTTCTCACTATAAAGCTTTGCATTGATTTTTCTATTTTGAACTTTATTTGGTTGTTCTTTTGGGTCTTTATTTCAACGTTACTTTTGTAAGTATATTACGCACTCGTTTGTTTTGCATGTATATAATTTAAGGTAATACTGTTTTAACTTTGACGTCATCAATAATGTCTTGAAATTGACATAATAATATGTTGGAAGCTGACCTTTGACCTGCAGTGGGATCATGGATCTGTTACATTCATTTAGTCTGAACTCAGACTATAATAGTTTTAAAAACTATGTTTTTTTTGGCATGTTTACCTATAAGTTTCATGTGAGAGTTGGAGGTCTCTATTAAAAGTTATCTATGCCATGCTATCTTATAGTCTGTGCTCAGCTTTAAGTATACTTTATTTTAGGATTCTGATTGGTTCACTCAAAAACTTTTCTTTCTCTAACCATTTATAACCAATTTTCACCTCTTAAAGTTCGAAACATTATTAATTCAAGTTTCATTTATAAGTCTCTTCAGAAACATGAAGTTAAAGTAAAATAACAAATTAAAACAATTATACAAACATCAAACCTTATCAAAATGTGTTTAGCATCGTGGTGGATTCGAGCTGAATTTGAAATTGAGAAGAAACTTTGTATTACTTGTAAAAGTCCTTCAATAAATTTCTCGTAACATTTTCAAAGTATTTCATAAGGAAAATTGTAAATAAATTCGAATAATTGTAGGGTTGGTCCTTCTTTTATTTCTTTTTTATGTCGTGGTATAAATGAAATTGATTTATATTGTACAAACTTTATGTAAGTACCAGTGACAACCACCACTGCTTCATGAGCTATGGAAAATGGGTTGATGGGGTAAAATTGTGGTAACTGCTTTTTATCTGACTTAAAAACCTAAAATACCTCAAATACTTGTCGCATATGTCCGTCAATCCTTTATATCTGTACATTCTTTTGGGAGGTGCGATGCCACAGATAGGCATTGATAGAACTCTGTGATCCGAATGTGTCTCTACACATCAAATGAGTTTTATAAAAAAAGAACCAAGCATAATAAAGGCGTAACAAGAAACAACCATCTCATTTGCTTTATTCAAAATAATACTGCACACGAAAAGTACTAAATTTAATATAAAAGATCAAGCGAGAGGCAACCCTGTCAACGCTCGGACTGTAATCTCAAGTTCGGGGCGATATCCGAGTGTTTATTCAACTCGCCTCCTCGACTTTGTACTTGCATTTATATTCTTATTCTTACCTTCTTGGTTTGCTTTCATTTCGATATTGCTGACGCTTGCTAAAGCTACATTATGGATCAAGTGGTATAAAACATTTAACATTTACGCCCGTACTTAGAGACATTAAATACTAAGTAGAGATTTCATGAGAGATTTTGACATGTAATGTATGAAAAAATACGTCAATTAGTGTCAATTTAATAGGCGTCTGAACCTGAAAAATATACAGAATGGTAATACTCTAGTTTCTACATCAACTCTGTGTTACTTACGGTAAGAAGGAATCTTGTTTGATACAGAATGATGGACAATGATGGATTCTTGTGGTCCCAAAAGACACATAGACAAACAAAACTATATAAACCAAATCCCATTTTCAAGCATACCAAAAACTGGAACAAGGATAACCTTCCAAAAAACGGGTTAAATTTACTGTAAAAAACATTTCATTTTCACACTCAATAAAATTCTCTCAAAAAAATCTCAATAAACTCGTATAGAGAAAAAATTGTAAAAACACCATGAAAGATCCCCACGGTGCAAACGTTAACAGATTGTCAATATGCCGAGGCGGCGGAACGGGCCGCTTGCAAATAAGTGAGGTCCCGATATTATTTCGGTTTTATACCGTTTTATAAACGAGATAAAGCTTGTAGTAGTGTCACCATGGGTTACGGGTAAAAGGACTTTTGGGATAAAAGAGGAAGTAAAGTGGAAAACGACTGTATATTTTATTTAAGAAGCTTTTTCCCGTCACTGTACTGATATATTCAATGCGATGAGAGGCATAATGACATTAAATAATACTTTACTTTATTTTTCTTATAAAGTGAGCTTAATAAATACACTGTTGTGTATGAAATAGATTTACAAAATCTGAATGTTAGTAAATAAATTGGATATTTCGTTGTTAAAAAAATATAAGTTTACATAGCATGATTGTATCCGTTAATAAAGTTTCAATGCAAAAAGTACCAGATTAATTTAAAAGTTTTAATAACCATATCAATATTCTATAACCACAAAAACATGGACTCTTAGGACAACGTAATTTTATTACGTTCACTCATTTTTAATTATCAGGCTTTTTCATCAAACAGTTAACTTCAGTAGGCGTTTTTATATGAAAATGGCTCCATAAAAATTAAGGATCCAATTTGACATAATTGCTTACAAAAATATCCCAGGATATTAAAAAATCATGGTGTCCGTAGTAAAAGCGAAAGCATTGGAGGGATTATAACTTTATCCTTAGATATGAAATTTTCTTAGGACGATTGTGTAAAAGAAAAAAACACGCTTCATTGACTTTGGGACGTAAAAACGAATGAGTGGTGAGACACAGAAGAAATACTTTCGTAACTTAACGTGAGAAGGTACGAATATCCGAAAATCTAGCCAGGATTATTATTGAGCTTTCTTTGAGTGTTTCTTGTAAAAAACAAACATTTTTATTTCTAGAATACTACAATTTTCTGGAGCCTACGTGACTATTAAGGATTCATTCAAAATTGTATCGAGTGTACCGTTTTGTTAGGTCGCAATATCTTTTATCACACAAAAGTTCGAAACACGTTAAGTAGTCGGTCCCGGTTGTTTTAATCGTCAGACCATGTCTCGGTGGCCATTAAGCGGTTTTAAAACTCGGACAACAGGGTTGGTTATTAACCTACTTGAAATGTATGAAGGAGTTCCTTCATTTGAGTTCAAATAACCCTATCAAAATAGCGTGAAGCACCTCATTAACAATGTGATAGCAACGATCATTGTTTGTCCATACAATAGCGTTAGAATGACATGATTTTGAAGGAGGTTTGACGTTCATTGATTATTGATTCGAGATCTATCTGCCTTTGTGAATACCGCTTTGTTAGAAACTATGTTTGATTATGCAGGTGTTGTATTATGTAAAACTCTGTATGTATACCACCTTATATCTTCATAGAGAGACATGGGGTATATGAGAGACTTGTAATAGGCTTCTTGCTCGTATAATATCGGTGTAATGGGAGGATTATATAGAATCAGTTTATTATATTGTGGCATAGATTGTGTTGCCGCATTGGGCCCACAAGAAAGGGCCCAACGCGGCCACAACCGCGGAGCGCTGCTAGTAGGTATATATTTATATAAGTATGTATGTAGGTATTTTTACATATATGTATGTTTGTAACTAATCTCTATATACGAAGGTAAAGTACTCAAATGAGTTCAGCCCGTTTAGTGTAGTAGATTACTGCGTATTAAATGTAGCAATAAGGCTTAGCTCAGCGTTCAAGATTTACGTTCACTATAATAGTTTGAACACGATAAATAATTATACCTCTGAATTAATTGGAAAGTGAAATTAACAAGTAATCCGAATTTAAATTCGTAATTGCTTTTTGGTTATTATTAAGCAACGTGTGTTGCGGTTTAACAAATAATTGACATTTAGCTGCTGCTTTTTTGAAACGTTTAAAATAACAAATTATTAAAAAATAGACAGAAAAGCACTTCTTTCTATTTTAGTTCTATAATTAAAAATATATTTTGAATTAGTTTGAAACAAATGGTCACTTGATCACGAACAAATTTAGACTAATAAGTATTATAAGTAAAATTTGTAAGTTTGTTTGTACATATGTTCGAGATAGTCTCGGACCGGTCTGATTTGAATAATTATTTTTGTAAAAGATAGAGCCACATTCAACGGGAAGGTTAGGGGCTATTTTTCATAGTAGTAGTTTTTATTCAGAAAATGAGTTCACATTTAGATTCAACAAGTATGGCGGCCTTAAGCTTGCCGTTTTGTAGCTTATAAACTGGTATACAATGTCAAAAAAGATTTAGATATGATTAAGTTAAATGCTGGCAGATAATATATCCAGTATTTAAACACATGCGACAATAAATTACAAAGTCTATGGAAATCCGACCAAAGCATTAAAACTTAAACTCATAACTTTTAGTCATTCAAAGACGTATAAAATCACATATAAAATAGACCTTAAGTTCCTATCTCTAAGGTCTATATTATAGACCTTATAGCCTCTATAAGGTAACGAGAACTTTTAATAATAGTTCGTAAACGACTCGCAGGAAGTAGGGGTCACTAACGAGGAAGGTTACGTCATTTCCGGTTATATAAAAGTTTACGGAGCTACGTTTTCTCATAGACCTATAAAAAAGATAGAGCACTGTCAATAGCGTACTGAAGCCAGTTTTTGAATCTTGGGAGTCAGGTCGGTTTTTTAAAGTGTACTTCATTTTATCGTTGCTGGATCTTAGTAAGCAAGTTCGAGTGGCTAACTCGCCAACGCTGACGTCGGATTTTTTAGGCCTCCGATATAGTCTAACAAAACAACCGGAACCGACAATTAAACGTGCCGACATAGACATTGACGTCAAACTTCTAACACCCTTATTTTAGGTTGAAAACAATATAATCTTACTTCAAAATAAATGTTTTGTAATTAATATTATGTTGGTTGCCTATTTTATTAAAGAAACATTCAAGATCAAATTAATCCCAAAGCTAATAAGATTAGATAGAAACTTTTAATTAATTCAATGCACCGAACAGTTTGAGATAAATTATTTTTTAAACAAAACCCCTTGAATTTTCAAAACTTTTGTTATAAATTTTTATGAGATTTAAATATTATTTTCTTTTTTACTTATTGAAATATTATAAGCCTCTTCAGATGCCCCGAGTGTCTCGTACGCGTGAAACCACTTACCTGTACTCATATACATAGTAAACGTACTCACACGGGTTTTTTCACAGTAGAAAGTTATTTAAGCAATCATATAAGTACATTTATGTACTCAATGTACGCAATGTACTCATATAATAAAGCTGAGGAGTTTGATTTTTTGTTTGTATGAACGCGCTAATCTCAGAACCTACTAAACTAATTATTTTTGTAATATTTAGCCACATTCAACAAGAAAGTTACAAGCTATATTTTTCATCTCCAAATTCTTACGGGAACGGGCACAACCGCTGGCGCTGCAGCAATGACCATCGATTTGCTTAGAAGAAGAATATAAATCATAATTACTGTTACAGCTATGTATCTTTTATAAACTCAATGTTTCTTGTGCTAATCGTGTAGAGTAGAAGTCGTTAATATCTTGTTTCCTACTTTTCGTTGGCATTAGCCCTCGACAAACCCTAATGATTGGTCAATTTAGCACACAGCTCCACTCTGCTATAATTGGAAAACGCACAATTTTGTTTTTTCTATGTCCTTCGCCATAGGCGAGAGTTGAGTTCACGAGTTCAGATGTGATGGTCGTATTCTATTGAACTCGTACTCACCTACTCGCTCCTCGACGCTAACGTTAATTTCAACTAGCCGCGCTCCACGGTGCTACCCGCTTTGTACCCGTTCCCGTGGGAATTTCGGGATAAAATGTATCCCATCCGTTATTCAGATGTATGACCTATATTACTGTTGTTTCATCCGTGAAGCAGTTTTTGCGTGAAAGAGTAACAAACATCCATTTTGACAAAGTTTGCATTTATAATATTATTAGGATGTCTATTTTAAAGTGATTAATTTCATAATTCGCAACATTTCGGTTACCGCCATAACAATAACAAGCTATAAAGTGGCAGTAAAGTCACAGTTAAGTACAAAAGCAATAACCGCTGGTCAACTCAAGTGTAGGTAACTTTTTATGGTTTATTTTACGAGTGCCCTATGAGTCGTGAAAAGGTATAGACGGATTCGTGTTGTTTATGTATGATGTAGGTGTTATATCTTAACATTTTCCTCGTTTTCATTTTATTACGTATACGATACGTATACGTTTTATAGCTTTTGAACAGAATAACGTTTTTCAAATCTAATAAGTATTGGATCTAGAAGTTAGGGAATAAAAATTAAGCTTTATAATACAATCTTTGTTGCTCATCCTCAACGCATATAGCTAAGAAAGAATGAAGTATGTATTTAAACCAGTTTGATTTATAAGCTATATTTAAGCTGTCTAAGGGAGCTTTATGAAGAGTGCACCAAAACTGAAGCTAACAAATAGAAATACATAATATAACTACTTACAGAACAGATGAATTCTAAATAAGTGATTTAAACTGTTCCGTCTATAACATTTCCCTTCTTCAATACAAAAGTTAAAACTGAACGATAACAGCGATCGCTTTATATTATTTATTTCCATTTTATAAACGCTGATAATAATCTCTCGGTTTAATGTCGCCTTCGTTCATTACTTTTTGGACAGTTCACATTTTAATTGTGAGAGTTTTATCTCGATATAACTGCACTTGGTGAAGATTAATGGCACAAGTTTGATATTATAAATTTGTGTAACTTTGGGGTGTAGACACATATTTTATACTTCTATAGACTGTATCAGGACTTTGACTTAAGTGGGATAACACAGATATTGGTAAGATAAATACAAAAATATCGGTCCCGGTTGTTTCAATCGTCAGACCGTGTCGGAGGTCTTTGGGCAGTCTCAAAATTCCAACACCAAGGTTGACCACTCATTTTAGTAAAAGAGACTTTCCTATGAAATGAAATTTCTCCTATTTTTCTTCTCTAGGCAACCTGCGGTGTTACCGACACGAACTTTAAACCAAATTGATATTGAATATACTTTTGTGAAAGTTTCAATTTAAAATGAGTAGTGTTCGCCTAAACTTAAGAAACTAATAAGCTTCTTGCTATTTACAAGTGAGCTGGTGAAATAAAAGGCAAGCGTGTGATGTTATGTTGACTTTGCCTTTTGGTTTTTTACATAATGCATTTTAATTCGTCCTGCAATGTAAGTTTATATGAAAAACAAAGAACGCTGTGCGCGCAAACGATTGCGTACTATCACGGCGCGTTGCCGACTTAACACGCTTATTTTGTAAGAGCCCTTTGGAATCAATGTAACAATAGATGAAAGCAAGAAACAAAAGCAAATAAGTATTAAGAGAAATAATGTGCATTGTTCAGAAACGCCCAGAGGAAGCCCAAAGTTAGGGCTGAATAAACAAATTCTTATTGAAAGCTTTGAAACCGACATTTGTTAGCGAATTAACTCTAAATATAAACCTCTTTTATCAAGTATTTTCCTTCGAAAACTTCTTAACTTTCCAAAAAAGGAACACAAGCACGCTAAGTATTCATAATATTGTACGTTATTTTGTTAAAGGTTATTATAACCATTTTGTTTGGAATTTGCATATTTTAATAGCTAAATAAAGTATTAAGCAATTTGGCGTTAACTTATTAACCGACCTAAAAAGCGAGGTGTTGCTCAATACGTATAGGTACTCTATTTTTTTTGGATTGGCACAAAATGTGGACCAATGTCGTCAATTTTCCAGCCGAAGACGATTGCTCCTGAAGAGGAAAAAGGTTTAGTAATTTTATTTCATTCTTACCCTATCTCTAAACCTTTTTCCTCTTCAGAAGACGATTGCTTCTGAAGAGGAAAAAGGTTTCGCCTCGGCTGAAAATTGACGACATTAAACTGCATTTTGTGCCAATCCAAAAAAAATAGATTATACTTTTTTTAATAATACAATGTATAAATAAATACAAGGAATACAACGTCACGCGACCTGCAACCGGCCCGCACCTACCCTATTGTTATATGTTGTGCGCTTATCAACCAACTCTAAAAATAAATTTAATCATTCCCAAACGGTTTCAACATATACTCAAAAAAGGCTCAAACGAAACAAATTCAAGGAAATCCTTTATACCATTATAAATCGGCTTGTTTCTAAACGGTCCAAGTTTTGTTCTGATAATAATGTTACAGCGTTTGACTAAGATAATGCAATTTACTACGGGAAAGACCGAATTGGGTAAACTTTAGAAGTCAGATCTGGGGCGCTTGATCTCAGTTTCATTGCTTCATTTGATTCAACTATGTAACAATTAGAACGCTTTTAGTGACAATTAACGCTTGTTTTGAATTATAATGCTGTTAAGCATTTGAGTCAGCGTAAGCGTTGTTTTTGATGCTTTTAATTAAACGTTTATATATAATGTATCTGTTTAAATCGTTTAATAAAACAATGAATAGTGGTTTTAAATTGAAACTCCGTTTACGGTACACTTCGCTTTTTTTCTGACGTTTCGGAGCCTTAACAGGAACCGTGGTCATAGAAGATGCTAGTAATTAATAAATAAAATAAATAAATAAATATTCCTGGACAAATTCATCCACGGTTAATTAGACCCAAAGTAAGCTCTAAGCTTGTGTTATGGAATCGAATTAACTGTATTACTTATACATACACAAATACTTTATAAGAATATATAATTGACACCCAGACGTCGTCGCCAACAACTATGTCTGCACATATTGTTGACTCCAGGCGGGAATCGAACCCGCAACCCCCGACACAGTAAGCGCTCTCACTGCCACTGTGCCCACGGGCTTGTCAAATAGCATTAATAGTTTAAAACCAGTAATTAATAGTGATTATATTTAGCGCCTCAATATAAACAAAATCAAAAATTTGGATTTAAATTGTGTGAAACCGTTAAGACGATCATCATACGTTTTTCAGAAATATGTTTTTGTATTAAATAAATAAGTAATAATAAACTGCTTTATATTGCTTGAAATTATCAAGATTCTTACATTGCTTCAAATTATCAAGAACCGACACCGAAATTTTTCCCAAATTAATATATTTGACCTTATTTTCGAAAGATCTTGTTTACCCAACGTTACATTGTCACAGTGAACAGTATTTCATTTGTTTTTAGAACAATGTCAACTAATTCTAATTTCATTTGTTTTCAAAAGTGTTTCGACAATGAAAAGTCGCCAATTGCAAAGAGCCGTGATCAGAATCCGAAGCTCATTTTAGACATTGTAAACTAACTTAAAACAACCACGTATTTTCTATAAAACAACCCTTCTACGTCAGTTGGGGTTGGTTTGGCCCGCGTAGTTTTAAAACTAACTTTTGGACAAACAAAGTGTTTTTAATGAAGGTAATTTGGTTGCTGTAGAGGAATAAGCAAGCTTTTATACTCGTAATTATGTTTACATTATGCATTTTTAATAATTTTTTCTGTTTATTAATAATAAAGTTAAAAATATTTTATTATCTAGGGTTAACCAACTTTTGCTGATGTTTTTTTTCTTATATAAAACACTAGTAGTGCCCCGCGGTTATACTCATGTTTTGCTCGTTTCCGTGGGAATTACGGATTAAAAAATACGTATTAACTCTCTATTGAATGTAGCTGTCCATTACAAAAAGAATTACTCAAATCGGACTTGTAGTTCCTGAGACGAAAGCGTTTGAAGAAACGAAAAAAAAAACTCTGCAACTTTACGATATTAGTATAGATAAAATATTAATTTCACGCAGATATTTTACTGATAAGATATTTAATTTTACTATAAAATGTTCTTCACACTTCACATTAACAAAGAATTGTTTTTAATTTCTGAAAACTTATACTTGTACAAAAAGCAAAATACTTGTCTATCTCTCAAAAACAAACAGCAAAATGATCGTCTATTACGGTCTCACCGACCCAAACACAGCACGAGTGTTAAATCAAAACGATGCGACGAAAACAAGTCGGTGCACAAATTGCCAGTATTTGTTCGTAATGCAGGTATTGTATGGACAAAGTTAATGTTGCCATTCAAACTGCGCTCGAGTAGATTAAATAATAAAGTTTGAAAGTTGTCGTCGGTGTAGCCAAGAGATATGGGAGCTTCTTTCAAATGTTTCTCTGGCTCTGATTGCAGCGAAAGAGTTGAATGTTGACTTGTATTTTTATTTTAGTATGAAAATAATAAGGTGTATTGTGTGAGGCAAGAAAGTTTTTATTGCGATGTTTGTGATAATAAGGTGTATTGTATTTTTATTTTGCTATTTGTACTCAATACTAGCTCATACTCAAAGCTATTCAATACTAGCAACGCCCGCGTTTTTACTCGCATTATGCCCGTTCTCTTGGGAATTTCAAGATAAAAATCACCCAACAACCTTCCGATTAAATGGCTATCCATTACAAAAATAAATTTTCGAATGGAATTTTACGAACGAAAATTACAAATTTCACCTCTTTATACGTTTAGTATAGTATTGATGATCCGGAAACTCATGTCTTATCGAAAACACCAAGTTGGCTATCGATTTTGATATAACTGCCAATAACTAACTTGCATAACTCTTCAAGAGCTTTTAAATGACAGAGCATGTCACTGGTGAGCTTTAGGCTAAAGTTTCCCAAGGTCCTTTGGCATAATTGTCGCACCGATCTAGTACGAAAGTTAATTATGTTTAATCATATTATTCTGACCATTTACCAAAACCGTACACATTTTCAGCCTAAAATCTCAACAATATCTATACAACCCAAATGTTCCCAAGCCTTCATCCACTAACCGTCCAAAATAAGCTGCACGTACAAACACCGTTCATAAACCAATTACAGCTAAGCTTTTGACCAACATTCATAGTGTGACAATCAAAACGACTTAGCCATTGTCCGCGCAATGGGACCGAACGTCAAACTTGTCTCATTTCAAAGTTGGCTAGGCACTGTGCCGAATAGCAATTCGTAGTTGAGCTTCTTATAGCACACTGGTGTAACTGACGTTCTGGCGTTTTGTGTGGGAAGAAGTTTAGATGTTAGAGCCATATCTGACATCTTGGTGTGCGATCTAAGACAATAGGTCCTTAGATAGCACACCAAGATGACACTGATACGATCAACTGTTAACCTTTTAGGCCCCCGAGCAAAAGAGGGGTGTTGTTTCGCGTCGGTGTCTATATATGTATTTGTGTCTGCAGCACCGAAGCTCTTAAACGGATGAACGGTTTTCGATTCGGTTTACATGTGAAAGACATTTTCCTTACGGTAGTGATTTATGTTTTGTAAAAATTGGTCCAGCCGGTTTATCGTAAGGGTGTTTAATATTTTTTTACTTTACTTGTTACCGACTTGTTTCAATAGTATGTTAAGGATATGCCTTCAAAACATAAAACAACATCGGGTACAAAAGAATAGGTATGACATGCTAGGTGTATATTTGAAATTGATTAATTAAGCACAATTGAGACAACTTAAAATATTTAACAATCAAGTTTATACCATTCCTTCATTCAGCGGTCGACACTTCCGAATTCGAGAGGTTAGAGAGAAATTTCAGATCTATTGTTTGGTTGTGATTCTGATTGTAGGATTAAATCAAACATTGTGACAAATAATAATAGGGTTTAATGGGTTATTTACGTCTTTTAAAATTGAAAATTTGGGTAAATTAACTATTACAAGTACATCCCGGTAAGATTTACTTAGCAAAATATATGATATCGAAAGTCATCATAGTATGACATGAAGAATAAACATAAATTTAGTTATTATATAGTGGTTTTGGGAGTTCACAAGCTGTAATCAATAAGTTCACTTGCTTTCAATATAAATTAAATAACCGGGTAACTTTTTGTAACTTGTGTGGTACCAAAAGAGCCTCTTAGTGGCAAAAACTGAATAAAAATATTTGACTTTGACTTTGTAAACTCGATTAATATCAACAAACGCTACAATGGCAGAAGCTTTTAGGGTTACAAAAACTCCAACACTAGGGTTGGCCAGTTGATACACAAAATTACTAAATTAACGACGTAACGTTAAAGAGAGATCTTCAAGATGATTGACAGACACAGAACACTTTAAAATAAAAGTAGTTTTTCAAATAATGAAGTGTAAGTCCCCCCTTTGTAATTACTACAGTAAATGAAACTACATATCTAAACTAATCCCTACTTGGATAGGTGGCCGATAGTGGCATTTCTATCTGAGCGCTACCGTGCTTCGGTGGGCACGTCAAGCAGTCGGTTCCTGTTATTTCAATCGTTAGACCGTTTCTGAGGCCTTTAGGTGGTCTAAAAACTCCAACGCGAGGGTTGGCCACCTAACTAGACAGCAACAAGAACTATCTAAAGCTTTCTACAAGAGACTAACTATCAACTAACGGACAATATGCGAGGAGATATAAGATTTATAAGTCTAGCGGCTAATTGTGCAATTTGTCTGCAATATGCTAGTTGAAACGATCGAGCCAAGTAGAATTTCAGATTTCAGCTTTGAAGCGACGATTATGAACTGTTTGTTTCAAAATTAGCTGAATTTGGATTTGATTTTCAAATGAGTTCGTAATTGTATGAATTAAAGAAAGATATGTGTAAATAAAGTTTGATCAACTCGCTTGCGGATAGAAGAAGTTATAATTGTCCAACCTATATTCTACATACTAATGTTACGCTGAAACATTTGGTATCTCTGTTTTTTTTCTAAAACTGAAGTTTGTAATCTTAATTTTTTATAACGCTCCAATCTCAAAAACTACCTATACAATTTGAACAAATCATTTTATAATTGATAGCCACATTCAACGTTAGCATTAAAGGCTTATATTTCAAGCCGCAATTACCACAGGAACAGGCACAACATGGGTAAAACCGCGGGCTGCTAGTTATGTAGTAACGGTCAAGTCACTTGGCCAACAATGGGAGTTAGTCTCAGAGACATGGTATCTAACTAGTAACAGTACATAGACGTGATAACAAGGCCACGTATCACGATGCTGTTTGTAAGAGTTGCTTGGCTCAACTTGGTGCTAAGTTCGCTGTAGGTAATTGTATTATTGTCTGTTTATACTGTAACCAAGAGAGGCAACAGTTTTGGGATATTTTGAATAGGTTAATTGAAGAAGTATTTATGTATAAAAAGTATTAGCCTGTTATGATCCACTGCTGGTTAAAGGCCTCTCATCTCACTGAAGATGTTAGCACAGTGAGGAGGATTAGGCATAATCACTACGGTTGGCTGATTTTACTCTACGTTTTCGGTTACCTTAATTTTTTTGAAACTGAGAATAACCCATTACTTCTCAAAATGTTATGTATCTTAACCACAAAGAAAGGTTCTAACATAATAATAATTACCCTTATATTCATTGGGGCTTCTATTTTACAATAGAATGTGTACCATTTTTCTTATGAGAGTTAAAATTCAAACCATCTCACTATCAAATCTCAAAGTAGACACTTTCATCCTTAATTTTCGCGCAAAACCCAAGCATTGCTCAGAAATAAATACAATATGTACATATTCGCCAGTATCATGGTCACTGTTTGTACATCTCAAGTGAGCTTGAGCAGTAGCCGGGTGGTATTTCAACAGTTCAACTCGCTTTGGCAACTTTCCTCTTTTGTTCGTTAAACGTTGGTTACCAAACGTATGCTCGCTACTTTATTTAATTTGTTTTGTTAAACTTTCGGTTATGTTAAAAGTTTTTATAGTTGATTGTAGTGTGGTCACACTACGGTTACGTAATTACATTCCATTTTTAAAAATAGAGAAATTGATAAATAAATATTAAGTTATTAAACGCGAAATTTTGTGAGGATGGATGTATGTTTGTAGCTCTTTCACGAAAAAACTACTGCACGTATTTAGATAAAACTTTACAGTAATATAGGTTTTACATCATAATAACACATGGGATACATTTTATCCCGAAATTCCCACGGGCACGAGTACAACGCGGGTAACACCGCGGGGCGCGGCGAGTACTACATAATTACATCAACATGTTTCAATCGCTGGGGATATATTCAATTATGTATGAGTTTGAATAGTTATGTTATAATGCCTATTACGAGAACAACAATTCTCAAAGGTAATTTAGTTTCGAAACTTGTAATCTAATACTTTAAGGAGCAAAGTCTTAACTTACTGACAGACAGAAAAGATGTACTATAGACCGCTGGTCTAGAGAGCCTCTATAGGCCTCTGAACTTTTTTTTAAAGTTCACTGTACATTTTACTTCTGTTAAATTCTTTTCCGTGTCGTGATAAAATTTTTAGGACCAGTCTATTAAACGAAAAGAAACTCATCTAAACGAAAAACGATTCTGATGAGTAACACCACCATTCTGATGATATAACCTATATTAAGGTGTGAGTTGGTAAAGCGACTGCAGCAGTCGACTGCAACTGCAGACACAGCTTCACTACTAGTTTCTATGAAATTTCGAGCGCGCGGTGACACTTCTGCTGCGGTCGCGGCGTGTTGTCCTGCGGTCGTGACGTAGAGCGACAGCAGATAAGAGAAAAATATTTTGAAAAACGAACAAAAATAATAGTGTAGGAGCTAATGTTATTTTTTTAATACAATTTAGGTTGCTTAGTAATGATTAATCATTTCACTCAATAGAAAATCATTATGTTAAGATTGACAAATGTGGCGTAGATCAAGGTGTCGTGGTTTTTATCTCTGCTACGTAGTATAATAAAAACTTGAAAAGCATAACATAACTTCACTTTATTGACAGCCACTACCATTTTTAAAAAATACCATTTTGACTGTATACCCCAAAAAATATAAAATCAGTTCAATGAAATATTGAGGTTTATAATATAAATTTAGTTCCAACGACGTGACAGACATAAAATAAAAACAAAAACAAATTTAGTTTTTTGAATCAGTAGAATTTGATGAATTACACTTCAATCAACAATACACAACTAGATAACAAGTCACGTTCAAAATCAAAGCTAAATGCTGTCCGCGTGGATGACGTGGGGACATCTTTATTTGTTTACTACCGAACTGAGACAATAGTTTGAAAACATTTCTAATTTCAACCTAATTACTACCATGACACCTAGAAATAAAGTAGCAAATCTTATGAATAAAATAAGAGCACTTTCAAGTGCGCTGTTATTCACCTTAATTATGTACATTACTAAACATTACTTATCTTAAATATCCTAATCAGTCTTAAACTACATACACACTATGGGAGACCTATCCGCTATCGTCGCTAACAGTATTATTGATCGAAGTAAATAAACATTTTAATATATACATAATGCATTACAAAACCGAAATCTTTAAACCAGTATTTTAATAACTATCAATTGACATTCATTTAATCGAAGCCACGTTACTTTAGTTACCGACGTTGTTTTGTTTCTTCAAATTGTGTTGAAAACGTTCGATTATTTATTATCATATTTGTATCTGCAATGGTAGGCAGCAAATGTGGCGGTCGACTCTCCGACCATAAATTGTATTATGTCAAAATTTGAAAAATGAATTTGGGTTACCATTTTTCAAAATAATTACTCCTCAATTTATTTATTAAAAAGAGTAATTTCTTGTATTGAGATCATAATTAGTCGTTTGATTTCATGGTACACTTATAAATAATTTTATAAATAATACAAATAACTATTAATTTTAAATTTGGGACTTTTTTCGTATACTTTTTTTACCCTTTCAACAGTTAAGAATTTATTTTAAAAATCTAATATTTGGCACCTCGATTAAATATGGTGGCTAACACTCACATCCATTGTACTCCTTTTCTAAGGCACAGGTAATCTTTAACCGAACTAATTTATTTTGTGTAAGATGGAATAAGTTAACTATTTTGACCATTTCTAGGGAGTTTAGGGTATCAGACTGGGATTAAATAATAATATGTAATAACAATTGGATTTGCCAATGGATCAGATCGGAATAATAGTTTCGAATTCGAATTCCAGTAGTCCTTTTCGAGGCTTTTTACGATATCAATCTATTTACGTAGGTATTCATCTTATTTTTAATCAACTTCATTTAGGTTCATAGTTAGTTGTAAATTCTTCCGGTATGTACGAGTTATCCATTACATTACATTTAAATAGTTTTATTGAATCTCTAATTAATTGTAATTCCCCGCATTTTGGGGAAATTTTCACACATTGGCAACGTTGATTATGTGGTGTGCAGTCGGCAGTGAATTAGCGACTGCAGACTGCACTGCGGACGACTGCAACGCCCTGCTGCCTGCAGTCTGCAGTCGACTGCAGCAGTCGCTGATCCAACTCTTACCTTTACTGTAAAGTTTCATCCAAATCCGTCCAGTTGTTTTTTTACGTAAAAGAGGAACAAACATACGTACATCCATCCTCACAAACTTTCGCAGTTATAATATTAGTAGGATAAGTTGTCTAACTATTTGACCTTTTAACTTTTATCGTTTCAGCATGAACTATTAATAACAGTTCTGTTGTATCACCTTACAGTATAACACTAACTAAAAATAACTTTTTGCATTCAATAAATACTTCACAGGTGAGCTGGTATCTGACATTAAAATCGACCTTATAGTTCAATAATAGAGTGTATTTTCGTATCTGCAAATGTTTGAGGAAGTAGTTGTTGCCAAATGAATCACTTCAAATCGTTATAGATTGTATGTAGTGAGAAGCTAGTATTATAAACTAGCAGTGCCCCGCGGGTTTGCCCGCGTTGTAGCCGTTCCTGTTGGAGTTTTGGCATGAAAAGTCACATAATCAAAAATGCATGAAAATCTGTTCAGTAGTTTTTGAGAAACGCGATTACATACAGACAGCTTATTGGGCATTTATTTTATAACTAGAATCAGTTACATGAGTCAGATTAAAGATAAAGTGTCTGTCATGTCGTATAGAGATGTGAAGGAGCTTGCACTGAATAGGAATTGATGGAAAAGTCTGCATCGGACCCACCGACAAGAGCCTAGCTCTTTTAATATGGATGCTAATGTTTGTTAGAATGAGTGGATGTATATATGTTACTCTTTTACGCGAAAACTAGTGAACGGAACTAGATGAACATTATTCTAAAGATATATTACTATTTGGATATAATATATAGGCTTCTTTTTATCTTGCAATCCCACGAAAATTGGTAAAACCCTTTATAAAGTAACTAGCAGCGCCCCGCGGTTTTACCCGCGTTGTACCCGTTCCCGTAGGAATTTCGGGATGAAAAATAGCCTATAACCTTCCCGTTGAATGTGGCTATCCATTACAAAAAGAATTATTCAAATCGGTTCAGTAGTTTCTGAGATTAGCGCGTTTAAACAAACAAACAAACAAACAAAACAAACTCTTCAGCTTTATAATATTAGTATAGATACCTATATAAAATAAGGCCTCGTTATTTTTGCACATACTACGTTGTTTATTTTTGACGGACGGCCTTTAATCCTCCACGAGCGGTTAAAGATAAAGTTTTAAATGAAGATTTTGTCGTAGAATTTATCGACTATGAACACGTGGACATAAAGTCTCTCGCTTACCAAACCTTCCGTTTTACTTAAAACCATTGTTGCCCAAAGAGTTCATAAACATTTTTACCAAAATTGCGGTTCATAAGACCTAATTTTAATAAAAATACATGTTTTAATGATAATTGAACGAATAAAATAAGATGTAATGGAGAAGAAAAATCTCCAACAATCTTATTCGCTTCAAAAGACTCCGATTTTCCTCATATTTCCCTGCATTTTAACAAAAGACGTCGCATTTCAATGGCATGCGTCTTTTAAATAACTTTCCGGAATATTAATTTTGTTTTGGTTCTGGCAAACAAAATATATTGTGGTTGTTCATGTGTTAAATATGATGTAACATCATTCTGTCGTTATGCTAGTTAAGTGGCGGAACGGATTTGATAAAAGTACTTCGACGATCGTTCGGTGACCGAAGTACCTACACTGTACTGTAGTGCACTTTAATATCTTAATACCTTCAAGGTACTGTCGCTCACTGAATTGAAAATACGAGTATATGCTTTCGCATTCAAAAACACAATCAAAACTTTCCTACACTGTAATCTGCACCGTGCTTCCTTATACTTATAGTAAAATACAAAGTAATATACTCTTTTAGATTTAAGTGCAAGACACACAATAGTGCCTGTGCGGGCCGAGTGCGGGTCGCGTGATTTTGTATTCCTTGTATTTATGAAAGGTACCATGTTGGCCTGCTGCGGGCCAGTATGACACTTATCGTACATGAAGCCTATCTTATATGAAGCCTATCTGACATGACGCCCATCATACATGAAGCCCGCACCCGCACTATAGTGTGTCTTGCGGTCTAAGGCTATTATCACACGGCACCGCTTGTCATCGCGGTTTTGTGGATTTTGTAAGCGATGCGCCGCATAGTTAGACGGTGTACGTGTGTTTGGCATCAGCAGATTACTTAGAAGCTAATGCGACGCAAAATCCGCACCAACGCCTGCCGCGGCGGTGAGCGGTCCCGTGTGACAACCGCCTAAGAACGTAATCTATTCCTTCTGTACATTTTGCATTCCATACACAGATACTAACACCTGATTTCCGGTCTCTACTTTGCTTTTCCCAAACCAAACTGAAAACAACAAACAAACAAAAACCAACAATAAATCTTACCTCCTAAACGAAATAAGGGGCCATGCTGTTGATTCTCACGTACCAAGTAATGTTTCTTCTGGCGGGCGCACCTGCCGACAGACGCAAAAAAGTAAGGGTCAGATGGTAATTAGTACAGGAAAACAAATGAACGTGCAAATGTTGGGGTCAATTTGGACACCCTTCTTTTGTTTGTGACCCGTTGCCACCATGCGTAGGTGTGTGTGTGTGTGTGTGGTGTGTTTTGAAAGTGTGGGTTGAGAACAAGAACTTTTCTGAACAATTATAACTGTCAACCAACAGAGATGAAAGAATATATATCTTAGAAAATTGTTTGGCTGTGATAGACGATAAAGTCTGTTCAGCGTGTAGTCTAGAGGATTTTACTCTAGAAAAAATTGGACAGAAGCATTTCAATCTATGTATCGCTCAAGTGCTTTTAAGAATATAAGTACGAATTTCAATACTAGTTACTTTCCAAAGGAAGGAAGGCTATATTTTATCTCCAAACCGATTTAACAGTGGGAACAAGCTCCTAACCCAAAATTACAATTGTCAGAATTCCGAAGCGTCCCGATTCCTAGCACATTTGTTTTGTGGTGGAATTAATTCTACACGAAATTGTGTTTCTATACAATACTAGCAGCGCCCCGCGGTTTTACCTGCGTTGTGCCCACTCCCGTGGGAATTTCGGGAATTTTTTTACATAAAAACCTTCCTTTTGAATCACCCTATTACAAAAAACCGCATCAAAATCCGTGGCGTAATTTTAAAGATTTAAGCATACAGACAAACAGACAAACAGACGCGACTTTGTTTTATACTATGTTAGTGATACAGAGTGTTTATTTTAGTGACTGCTTTTGACATGAACGTATGAAAAATTACGCCAATTACTTTACAGTCGATTAAATGGACAAGCCCGTCGGCACAGTGGCAGTGAGAGCGCTTACTGTGGCGGGGGTTGCGGGTTCGATTCCCGCCCGGAGTCAACAATATGTGAAGACATAGTTATTGGCGACGACAATGGTGTCAATTATATATTCTTATAAAGTATTTGTGTATGTATATGTTGTAGTATCAGTTAGTTAGATTCCATATTACAAGCTTAGAGCTTAGTTTGGGTCTAATTAACCGTGAGTGTATTTGTCCGGGTATATTTATTTATTTATTTGAATTATAATGGACGTATCTGAGTGAGGCATTTAATGTTTTGCATTGACATTGAAGAACTTTCTTCTCATGTTATAAAACATAACTGAAATACATATCTCAGTAAGTATCTACACTAATATTATAAAGAGGAAAACTTTGTTTGTTTGGTTGTAATGAATAGGCTCAAAAACTACTGGACCGTTTTTAAAAATTCTTTCACCATTCGAAAGCTACATTATCCACGAGTAACATAGCCTTTTTTTCATCCCGAAATTCCCACAGGAATGGACACAACGCGGGTAAAACCGCGGGGCGCTGCTAGTATTATATATTTCAGTTCTTCTCTTAATGATATTAGAAGTTCTGTGGTACAAGCGACAGCGACAGAGACTTGACTAGATGGATTTTTTGAAAATTAATAGCGCCCCGCGGTTTTACCCGCGTTTTGCCCGTTCCCTAGGAATTTAGGGATGAAAAATAGCCTATTACCTTCCCGTTGAATGTGGCTATTTATTACATAAATAATTATTCGAATGGGATTGGTAGTTTCAGAGATTAGTGCGTTCAAACAAACAAACTCTTTCTTAATATATAAAATTCTCGTGTCACGGGGTGCGTGGTTGAACTCCTCTGAAACGGCTCAATCGATTCTTATGAAATTTTGTGTGCATACCGGGTAGGTCTGAGAATCGGACAGCATCTATTTTTCATCCCGAAATTCCCGAGGGAACGGGTACAACGTGGGTGAAACAGCTTTATAATATCAGTATAGATTATTATGTTAGTAAAGATTATTAGATATATCACTACATAGTATAAAATAAAGTCGTCTCTTTTTCGTGTATGTCTGTTTGTCTGTCTGTATGCTTAAATCTTTAAAATTACGCAACGGATTTTGATGCGGTTTTTTGTAATAGGTAGACTGATTCAAGAGGAAGGATTTTATGTAAAAAAAATCCCGAATTTCCCACGGGAACGGGCACAACGCGGGTAAAACCGCGGGGCGCTGCTAGTGAGTATATATAGAGCATGGAACCCACGGCAGAGTGAAGCTCTATTTCGTAATGAAACCTTAGCTTTCACTTAGATTTTTTTATTTTCTTTAATATAGTATACGTTCTTTTTTCTTTGCTTCTTGGCACCCCAGTATTTCTTTGTAAAAATACATATAAATTCTTGCACAAGTTTTGTCCACAACAACAACAACTACATAATTATGAAATTCTTGCGTTGATCATCAATGGATCAAAGAGTACCTATGTGTAGGGACACAGGTTTTGATTACTCAGCGTTTGCGACGCCAGTCGAGTCAGTCATTGTTACGCTCGGTTCATAGACGCACGCTTAAGTAAAACAAGTGATGCACATTAACTTCTTTAATTTATTATCCGGAAACCTACACGAGAACACAGTCAGACATAATATACTTAATAGTAAAGACAATACTTTACAGTGGTGACCCCTGTGAATTTTGTGCGAACGGTTCTCGGACATATTAACAGTGTTAACCGGTACAGTGACTCGAAAATTCCAAAATGTTGCAAGGACATACGACACCCGCGCCTACGCAACCGCAAGCGATAAAGCCAGAGGGCAGCGTAAGCGAGGACACGTTGGCGTCAGTTACAGTGACCTCAAGGATACCAGAATTTTGGGTGGACAAACCACGGCTATGGTTTGTTCACTTTGAAGCTACCGTATACTCGCAAAAATTAAGTGACGCGGCAAAGCAAAACTTGGTAGTCACGAAACTAAGCAAGAACGCGATCGAGCAAGTAAGCGATTTACTACTGGACCCACCAGCGGAGAATAGGTATGGCACATTAAAAGAGAGGCTTTTGCAAGTTTTTGAGGAGAGTGAAGCGCGTCAATTCCAAAAATTATTAGGGGAAATGGAATTGGGCACTCAGAAACCGTCTCAATTATTACGACGCATGAGGGACCTAGCTCGTAGCAAAATTCCCGACGAGACCTTGAGAATTATGTGGTCAGGACATCTTCCAACATCTGTGAGAGCAGTTTTAGCCGTCACTGAAGTAAAGGACCTAGAGAGTTTGGCAGTAGTTGCTGATAAAATCATGGAGACTACTCGTCCAATAGACGTTGCGGAAGTAGCCAGTATCAACGCAGCTCCTCAGCCAGATTTAGCCGCGCAAATAGCCAAGCTGACACTGGAGGTACAGGAGTTGAGCCGGCGAGGAAGGCAGGTTTATCGCAACGGGAGGCGGAATTTCAATCAGCCAAGGTCGCGCACGAGGAGCAAATCCAGGGAAGGTAGCAGCCGTAACAGTAAAGATTGGTTATGTTTTTACCATTACCGATACGCTGAGAAAGCTAACAAATGTATTAAGCCTTGTAACTGGGAGAAGAAATTGCATTCGGAAAACTAGAATTGGCGGAGAGCTGTATAGACTTTGCGAATCACCGTTTATGTGTGACCGACGTAAAATGTGGTTACAATTTTCTGGTGGATACGGGTGCAAATATATCAGTGTTGCCTAAAAATTTAGTGAAATCTAGTGAGTGCGGTAAAATTAGTGACAGTTACAAACTTTACGCAGCAAACGGTACGGAAATCAAGACATACGGTACGTGTACTTTGACCTTGAACTTGAACCTAAGGAGACCGTATCGTTGGACATTTATCGTTGCTGATGTCAAGCAGCCAATTTTAGGTGCAGATTTTTTAAAATTTCATAGACTTTTAGTGGACTTAAATGATCGTAAGTTAGTTGACCAACTGACTAACCTTAAGGTTATAGCATCCGTAATTAGTAGTGATTGTACGGCGACTATCAAAACGATAGATAATAATAACCCATGGCATATGTTATTAAGTGAATTTCCAGATGTAACGAACCCCGTGTGTTATAAAGAGCAACCCAAACATAACGTATTACATCATATTGAGACTTCTGGCCCTCCCGTGTACGCTAAGGCGAGACCCTTGCCGCCGGACAGGTACATTAGGATTAAGGAGGAGTTTAGGGTGATGACCGAGCTTGGTATCTGTAGACCGTCAAAGAGTGCGTGGGCTAGTCCATTACACATAGTGCCGAAAAAGAACGGCGATCTAAGACCGTGTGGCGATTACAGGCGCCTTAATGCGATTACCAAGCCCGATCGTTATCCTATACCACCCTTGAGAGACTTCACTTATGTTCTAGCAGGAAAAAAGGTATTTTCACGTCTTGATTTAAATAGAGCTTACCATTTTATCCCTATAGTACCGCAAGACATCGAGAAAACGGCCATCATAACTCCTTTTGGTTTGTTTGAGTTTCCGCGTATGACCTTTGGATTGAGAAACGCAGCTCAAACATTCCAGAGATTTATGGATACGGTAGTTTTAAACGGGTTAGACTTTTTATATAATTTTGTCGATGACGTCATCATTGCGTCTGATGGGGAAAAGCAGCATAAAGAGCATTTAAAGATTGTTTTCTCGAGGTTCAATAAATTTGGTATAACTATTAATGTAAGTAAATGCAAATTTGGGTTAGGAAAGTTAGAATTTTTAGGGTACGAGGTTTCCACGCAAGGAATTCGACCGCTTGGTGAGAAAGTACAGGCAATTCAAGATTTTCCGAAACCGGAAAATATTGAACAGCTTAGGCGATTTCTAGGAATGATAAACTTTTACAGATCGCATTTACCCAAGGCCGTCGAATGTCAATTAGTGTTAAATAGTTATTTGCACAACGCTAGAAAGAAGGACAAAACAAAGGTCGTATGGACAGAGGAGGCGAATAAAGCGTTCGAGCAATGTAAACTTAGCTTACAGGAAGCGGTTACATTGTTTCACCCGCTACGTGACGTGCCCTTATCACTGATGACCGATGCGTCTGGCTCAAGCGTGGGAGCAGTACTTCAACAAAAGGTAGGTAACGTTTATCAACCATTAGGATACTTCTCTAAAAAAATGACAGAGGCGCAGCAAAAATATAGCACATATGACAGAGAATTGTTGGCAATATTTTTAGCTATGAGGCATTTCAGGAACATGTATGAAGGCCGTCCTCTGACTATTTTTACGGATCATAAGCCCTTGATGTACGCTTTTACCAAAAGTAATATAAATGTAGATAGTCCTAGGCGAATAAGACAGTTAGCTTACATTAGTGAATTCACCACGGACATACAACATATTAGTGGGAACAATAACGTGGTAGCAGACACGCTATCGCGCATAGAAACAATAACATGTCCCACGGCGATAGATTTCGCAGAAGTCGCATTACGTCAACATAGCGACCAGTACCTAGCGCAAGCGTTACAAGTAACAAAGAACAATAAACTACAATTCAAACAAATTATGTTACCGTCTTGTAATGAACTCATTTATTGTGAAATATCTACAAATAGAATTAGACCTTATTTACCGAAAGAATTTCGACGTACAGCTTTTGACTCAGTTCATAATTTAAGCCATCCCGGAATTCGTGTCAGTAAGAAGTTAGTAACAGATAGATATTTTTGGCCTTCTATGAATAAGGATGTTGTTGCATGGGCAAAATCATGTACCCAATGTCAACGCACTAAGATACATCGACACACAGAATCGCAATTAGGTACTTTCCCTAGTGCGGATAGATTTACACATGTACATATAGATATTGTAGGACCTTTGCCGATTACAGCGGATGGATATAGGTATTGCATAACCATAAGCTAACCAGCGATCAGGGCAGACAGTTTGAGAGCCAGCTATTTAGCCAACTCATGAAGTATTTAGGTATTGACAAATTGCGTACTACACCTTATCATCCAGAAAGCAACGGCATGATAGAACGTTGGCATAGAGCACTCAAAGTGGCTCTTATGGCACGTTTGAGATGCGACACTTGTTGGGAACGTCAGTTACCAGCCGCCCTATTGGGATTGCGCGCTGTACCACGGAGTGACACGGGAGTCAGCGCTGCAGAACTCACCTATGGCCGTACACTACGGTTACCGGGTGATTTTTACGATGAGGTAAGTATTAACATCTCCGATGCGGAATATGTAGATAGGTTAAAAACGGCAATTAGTAGTTTACGACCTAAACCGTCATCTCACCAAGCGTCGAAGTCTTTGTTTATTCACCCAGATCTAGAGAAATGTGCTAAGGTATTCGTTCGTAATGACTCGGTACGTCGTAGTTTGCAGCCGCCCTACGACGGTCCTTACCCGGTGGTCAAACGCCGCGGGAAAGTCTATACGATTAAAATAGGTGATAGATTAACATCCATAGGGTTAGACAGGTTAAAACCAGCATATGTGCTAAATGAAGATACGTCGAATGACGATGATGCAATCATTAAGCGCACAACGAGCGGCAGAGTAGTAAAAAAGCCCTTAAGATTCATTTAATTAAGTTTAAAATATAACTCATATCGTTGAAACATTTATTAGGAGTAAGATTGCGTCATCGACAGTCACAGTATTTTAATGTAATTAGTTATGTAAACAACAATTGTTATATGTACCTACTAATTAGTTCTAGTTCCAAATCGCTAAGTAACACAGGAAAGCACGTCATTAGGTATGTTGAATCATCAATTTTAAAATTTCGCAATTGAGTACACTGTCGTTTTCGTAACTGAATCGCTTGGTACATACTTATTCATATTTTGTTCTTATAACGATATATACGTAACCTTAACAGCATGGGCAATACTAAAAGTACTGAAAAGCAAAATCAGAACATAGTTAACGAGACAGTAATTAACAATGGATTACACGATAAAATCAACATTTTCACGTGGTTAGTGTGTGCTTTCATAGTTTTGGCCGCAATTATCATATTACGCATTTTTTGGAAACGATGCTCAAAAAGCGCAAAGAAATGGATTAGGAAAGAGATGTTATCCGTGACAGACGTGGTACCTACTGTTAAGGTACATACCACAATGCAGCAGCAACAACCACATCCTGGTGTGGTTGGGCACATCTGATTACGGACTGACCGTAATTACATTTATAATATGTAAGGTAATACGAAAGTAACTAATTATTACATATTTTTGGTCATTTCCAGCTCACTCCTAAAGAAGTGTGTTCTTATAAATATTCATATGAAAATTGTTGTACTTTCAAATGTATTTTTCAAATGTATTTGTGTATTTTAATAATACCTATTATTAATTTTTATTATTAACCCCATTTATTCCATTCAGTTTTAATACTTATAATAAATAATTCCGTGTACTATGAGCAAAACATTGTGTTGTATTATGTTAACAGGAAAGTAACTTGATATTGTATTCGTGACGTCTATGCGCCGAGCGAGACTGCTGACTGGCAAATTGTTTCAACTTAGCTTCACTAACAGTACTCATTTTATGCATTGTATTATTTCAAGGTTATAACTTAGAATATTGTAGTTAATATTGAGTATGTATTTGGTAGATTTTTTATATATTTTTTATTTTTTTTGGCAGGGGAGTACTGTAGGGACACAGGTTTTGATTACTCAGCGTTTGCGACGCCAGTCGAGTCAGTCATTGTTACGCTCGGTTCATAGACGCACGCTTAAGTAAAACAAGTGATGCACATTAACTTCTTTAATTTATTATCCGGAAACCTACACGAGAACACAGTCAGACATAATATACTTAATAGTAAAGACAATACTTTACATATGTATAAAGTCTTCAGTTCAAACAATGTAGTGAACTATAATTTACGGCTTGTATCATTTGAAGGTTGTCTCAAGAGTGGGTGAATGTTAGAGATTATTATTAAAGACAATAATTGTATATTAATTGTGTCAATGGAGTTATGTTTGACACAGTTTCTTAATGTTTGTTCATAATTTAATACTAATTAATCTGTATTTACTTTGTAACTATGTTTTGGTGTATTCTATTAACTCTAATAACGAACTAGATACGTGAATTAAAAGCTTTATGCAAACAAATTTAGAATGTATCTTAGAATTTAGTACTTGATAAAATGTAATTATCGGTTAATTTCTTTAACTTATTAACTTATTTGATACATGGGTTAAAATATTAAAACGATCTTAAAAATTAGAACTTATTATAAAACACGATGAGAGTGATATTATGTTTGTAACAAATATCATGTTAGTTACAAAAATAATTTCAACCAGTCAAAATCACTAAAAATTTCTATCTCAAAATAGATGCGCCTGGGCACTCTCCGATTTCAAACACAAATACACTCAACACTTTAAATTTCGAACTTCCATCACCAATCACATTTCCTTATCACTTCACTATTCAAATTGACCAATAAAAGACGTTCGCGAGACCTCACATTCCTAATTTAAACAATTTAAGCCTTCAGTTTTTTAAATTAAAATATATTTTGTTTCAATATTTTTTCTAATAGATAAATAGGTTAAAGGTAAGGTACCGCGAATGCCAATTATAGTTCTTATTTCAAATCGGAACTTACAGTTGTGCGCGCGCCTAACACAACGATACTGAGTCTATTTAGCCTATCGCTATTATTCGTTCGCTGAATTCTAAAAAAAGATGGGCCACTCATGTTGAGTGTGAATAAAACGACAGTATTTCTTATATTATTCTTGTGTCATTGAGACTGGACTGTTAGTTTTAGAATCGCTCGTTTACTTGGCATCATGTAAATAGGTTAATGGGACGTTCGAGTTGTGCAATTTCAATTTTTGTTTCGAGCGTTCGATTTGACAGTGAACTTCAATTGTTTTTCTATAATTGTTCTTACATGATCTTTTGTTTTTCCTATAAACACCAAAAGTAATTTTTAAAGAAGAGGCACCTTACCTTTATATAGCAGCTCTACAAAAATCATTAGGTACCCTCATAATAATTTATTATTTAATATACCCGGACAAATTTTCACACGGTTAATAAGACCCAAAGTAAGCTTTAAGCTTGATAATAATACATACATACACAAATACTTTATAAGAATATATAATTGACACCCGACGTCGTCGCCAGCAACTATGTCTTCACTGATGAATTCTTGAATCGAACCGGAACCCCCGACACAGTAAGCGCTCTCACTGCCACTGTGCCAACGGGGGCTTGTCAAATGACTTCTTACTTATGTTTAAATATGATAACAACATCCAATAACCTTCGCTCAAATATCGATTAGAAAATTTTGTTCATTCTTCGTTTGTAAAAAGAAATCTTAAGTGCCCATCTTATCAAAATATTTGTTCGACCAAAACAAACTTGGAACATATAAAGCTTATAAGCGTCGTTTTAAAAAGGTCTTGAACAAATACAAGATAATATGAATTTCCTTTCGACCCTTGAAATTTAATCCAGGACCTCAACCCTTTTAATGCGTCCTTACACTTGGCCTCTCTTGAGCACAGATGCTGGAAAAAAACAAGACAGAGTTGTTACACAGTAGTTGCAGAAATGTGAAGCCGATTCCAACTGACTTTAAAGTATACTAAATATTCAAAATAAGTAGAATACAAGGGCCAATCACTATGCATTACGCTTTGACAATTGCAATGCGTTGTTTGAAAATCTCAATGTGCTGTGTTATTAAATTTGGCTTCACTCCACTTTAAAAAACACACTTAGGGTGCCGAAACGAAATGTGCTTGTGTGAAGTGTGCATCCTATATTATAGGACTAGCAGCGCCCCGCGGTTTTACCCGCGTTGTACCCCGTTCCCGTAGGAATTTCGGGATGAAAAATAGCCTATAACCTTCCCGTTGAATGTGGCTATCTATTACAAAAAGAATTATTCAAATCGGTTCAGTAGTTTCTGAGATTAGCGCGTTTAAACAAACAAACAAACAAACAAACAAAACAAACTCTTCAGCTTTATAATATTAGTATAGATGAGCTCATCAACTTTTGTACTTGACTGTACAGTAACTTTACATACTTCTCTCAACCGTTCACGGTGATCAGTCTTAACTTTTTAATTAGCCTGAGTTTTTGACAACCGCGAATTTTGATACGTCACTCGTTAATCTTTTATAAAAAGGTGTGTTGACCCGTTGACACGTTACATGGATCCACTCGATTAATTTTAAAAAGGGTTTGTTTGGATTTTTATTTACCTGTGTAATCTATTTCGGGTGTGTAATGTGAATCATGTAATTTGTAAACACAAAACAGTGAAATGATCGACGATCGAAATTATATTTTTAACTAGCGTTGTACCCGTTCCCGCTGGAATTTCGGGATAAAAATGTCCTAATATCCTATGTGTTATTCTGATGTATAACCCATGTCACTGTAAAGTTTCATCCAAATCCGTTTTGTAGTTTTTGCGTGAAAGAGTAACAAACATATATCCATACATCGATTATCACAAACTTTCGCATTTATAATATTAGTATTAGTAGGATTATAAGCCGGTAATGCCCGGTAATGGTAATACACACATACTTTTGATAAAATTATTAAATGTGAAATTTAGTTAAAGGCAAAGGGTTCCTTAATAACAAAGTGTTACTGCCACTAACATGCCATCACACTATTCTACAAAATCTCCATTACAACCAAAACCGCTTATCATAAAATATGACTTTCGTAATATAAAAAATATGACAACATGTCAGTACAAAAAAGCATTTAATACGATATGTAAAGAAGACAACTCTGCATACATTAGCCATGGTACATTAATTTGAGATTAACTCGCTTCACAGTGGGGTCATAATGTCCTCATAATGTCCTCAAGAGTGTGATGGATGGCTTTTCAATTGATACCACTGACGAGTTGATTGTGAAACTTTTGAATAGCTTAATTTATAATCAACTAACAGCGCCCCGTGGTTTTACCCGCCTTATTCCCGTTCCCGTGGGGATTTTGGGAATTTTTATACTTATAAACCTTCCTCTTGAATCACTCTATCTATTTTAAAAAACCGCGTCAATTTCCGTTGCGTAGTTTTAAAGATATAAGCATACATAGGGACAGACAGACAGCAGAAAGCGACTTTGTTTTATACTATGTAGTGATGATTGTGAAACTTTTAAATAGCTTAATTTATAATCAAAGAGTTGTTCGCTGGGTCGACGATGATGGCATATTTATATCTATCATGCTTATGTTAAATTGGCGGCTTGGGATTTTATCTGAATCATGTCGTCGTTAGGCGGTACTCCAATACTGAAAAAATTGTAACTCACATATAGAGTTTTAGCCGCGCCCCGCGGTTTCTACCGCGGACCTATACTGTTGAAACTTGGTAAGTGGATGTATTCTGTGAACCGCACTAAGAACTAACTACAAGAAGAAGTTTTATATCATGTTATTTGCTGCTGCGGAACTCTTCATGGGCGAGTCCAACTCGCTTTTGGCCGCTTTTTTTTATTCGTAAAAAGAACATGATCAAATCGACAGTATGAGTAAATCCACTAAAAAGAAAGGACGTTCGAGTAGGTTAGAGACTAATCCTGGTGACAGGTGTTTTAGACCGCCTTAAACATATTAAGGCCTCCGACAATGTTTGACGATTGACATCGACACGGACTACTTAACGTACCCTCCGAAGCACGCTGAGATGATTAACAGTACTTCTTCTTCATCGAGTGGATGGTCAACCTGACCAATCCTGGTGTCAGAGTTATTGAGCTGCCAAAGGCCTCCGACATGGCTCATGTAAAGACTACTATCCGTAGAAAGTAACTGGGACCGACCCTCCGAAGCACGGAATCATCTTATTTTTCGGGCAATCAGGTGATTCAGCCTGCAATGCCCTAACCAAACTGAGGGCAGTCTCACAAAGATTTTTTTTTAAACAGTACTCATCCAGCAAAGGAATGTTAGTTACAATACAAGCATTATATAACTAATACTATGAACGGGTTAACACCGTTTGTGTGAGAGAAGCGTCTAGAATTCTCTTATTAAACATACCTAGACACCTAGCTGTTCTTGTTAGCTAGCATACCTTGTATTCAATTCTCGCCTTTGAATGTATTTGGAGTATTTACGCTACAGGTGTAACGTATTTCACGATACCAGACGCCGCCCTTAACCTGTCTTTGTCGAGAATAACTGGAAGCGAACGCTTGCCAACAATTTACAGTAATAAATGACAAGAATTTTTCAATTCTATGACGTTGTTGAGATTTTATGCGTGATGGGTGACTTTAATATGGCCGCTGTGGAAAATTAGTGGTTAGAAAGCGGAAAGAAAGAGAGAAAATTATTAACTTTTATACAGTACAATATTCGAAGTAGATATTTATCAAAAACAAACTCCACATTCCATAAAACAACTGTCAATGTCAACTACGCTAAAACATCAACTGTCAAATTGAATTTCCCGCTCAAAATGAATGTCATTCTAAAACAGAAGGCATCGTTTGAAAATGGAGCTCAGCTTTTAAATTGCATCGATATCTCAAGTAATAGATACCACTCTATTTGAAAATCGTCGTCACATTTCGTAACGATGTTTCGATGCCAGACCGGATCCGCTCCTATTACCCTCGGAATACTTCGAATAGATTTAATGCAACTGTCAATATGAAGTTCTGTGTTTTGTACGGAAACTTTACACGGTAGAACGGGTTTACGGTTTTTTTTTGTTTGTGGCCAGTGTCTGGTAACGTTGAGAAGAAAATTGAAAATGGAATCTCTATTCGAATGTCACTGAATGGGAAAAGAGAAAAAAGTTTAGGTGTGTATTTGTATTTACAAGTTGCAATACGCCTTGTAGCGCTATTTTCATTTTTGCGACTTTTATTCTAGCTCTATCTCGTTTACCAGGGTACTCTTGTTTAACGAATAACATTTAACCGATGCATAAGTCGGTTTGTTTATGATTTGAGAAAATAAAACCAAAAAAACTTCCAGTCAAATATTATTTGTTGTATTAGTTACTTCGGTCTTTTGTGCTTCGGTGATTGAGGCTTTCGATCAAACTTTAGATCGGCAAAACGTTCTTCAGTAAAACAGAATTCAGATTAAGTTATTAACAATAATTCAGAACTGATAATTGTGAAAGTAGGTATAATCTAATGTTATATAACATATAAGTCATTAGCCCTCATTCCAGTCTTAAATAATTTCTGTTGAACAATCTTTGTTCACATTATTGAAGGCGAATTTGAGTCGCTATAAGCCAACATTGACAAGAAAGGTAATGTGTTTGCTTGCCACTTCACCGTATAAGCAGCTTAACAGAGTTTACCTTTTATTTCGAGCAGGATAAAGTCCAAAATCGTTTGAAAATTTTATGCTCACACCAATTGGTTTTCGTAAGGTAGAAACTCCTACTGGTGACTGTAAGGAAAACTCTTCCATATCTCTTTGATGCTAAGGTTCATTTTGTAACTAGTCTTATTTAGCAACAAATTGGTTGTCGAAAAGGCTAAGACTCCTTAGATGTCCTCAGAGAAGGAATGTGTTGACGTTAGTAATGGTTCGTAATACTTTCATTTTAAAGTAGTCTCTATGGGTTTTCGAAGTTTTGATAAGTACTTTGTTTCAGTTATTGTAATATAAATTCTATTTCTGTTCTTTAAAAGTGACCTTTAAGTTTAGATGAAGGTCCTGTGGGGTATACCATCTATATATGGTCTTGTTTCTCATTCCAAAACAATTCTAATGTCAATGGATTAAGGCTGCGTTTTTATTGGAGCTGAGAGGTGCTCTATTGACCAATCATAATGCATTACGCAGACTTTGACAATCTCGATGCGATACTTTTCAAACATGGCTCGGGTTTGATATCACTAACCCGCCTTTGGCAAGTGTGGTGATTATGCCTAATCCGCCTCATTGTAGGTACTGATATCTTCAGTGAGATGAGAGGCCTTTGAACAGCAGTGGAACATTACAGGCTAACACCTACGTAGCGCATGGTTTTATTTTAATAACTGTACAATCGAAATAAAATAACACTCTCTCCTTTATACCTAACGTGACAAAAGTATTAAATTTTTTCACGCAATAATTCAAGTTTTTCAAATAGCTAAATACAGATTAAAAATATTTAAATGATTCGCTACGCGTAAGTAGAGTCAAGATATTTAAATGATTTTTCAGTAGTCAAAAATGTATCAACATCATTAATAATAACTTTATAGATAAACAAAAGAGACCAACTTAAAATATGAAATTTCAATAAATCGACTAAAAAAATTGCTAAACTGCAAACAGACTGTACACACAATGATACCGCTTACAAAAAAGAACTTATAAATAAGCTGACATACAAATATTTCATCACTACATAGTTTAAAACAAAGTCGCTTTCCGCTGTCTGTCCCTATGTATGCTTAGATCTTTAAAACTACGCACCAGATTTTGACGCAGTTTTTTTAATAGATAGAGTGATTCAAGAGTAATTTTTATATGTATAAAAAATCCCAAAATTCCCACGGGAACGGGCACAATGCGAGTAAAACTGCGGGGCACTGCCAGTACAAAATAAACGAAAATCGATGTATGACTCCTAATAGCTTGTCAGTACAACAAAATAACTTTAAATAAATAAATATTTGTGTTAAACATTCAGAATACAAAGCAGTGGATATCGCAGACGCTTCAATATTTTATTCCATTAATATTCATGTTGTTCTAAAGAGCTATTTATACTTTAGTGGAATATTTGGGTTAGGATGCGTTTTCACTGAAGCTGAGCCGAAGTTGTTGGCATTGCCATTGTCAAAATCATTACGTAATGCATTATGATTAGTCGATCGAGCTCCGCACATCTCCGCTCCGCTAGGTGTTTACACTGGGCGAGTTTACAAGCCAGTTTGAAAGAACGCGAGCGAGCTAACGAGTATGTCATGTGCGACAAAGACACAAACAAAAGAAAGGGACCGGCGTTTAAAAAATTATGTTCTTTATTCAAATAGATTTGAAAGTAATACGGTAAGTTTTAGAAACAACTATGGACAATATTTCACTTGATTTTATTACGAGATGACTAAAATACTGTCCGCGACGTGAATCCATCCCGTCAGTTATATTTATCTATATACTAGCTGCGCCCCGCGGTTTCACCCGCGTTGTACCCGTTCCCGCGGGAATTTCGGGATGAAAAATAGACGTTGGCCGATTCTCAGACCTACTCAATACGCTCACAAAATTTCATGAGAATCGGTCGAGCCGTTTCGGAGGAGTACGCGAACGAACACTGTGACACGAGAATTTTATATATAAGATCTAACTAGCAGCGCCTGCGATTTTACTCGTGTTTTGTCCGGGAGGTATAAAGCCAATAGCTTTGCCGTTAAATGTGGTTATACAATACAAAAAAAAATTCAAATCGGTTTGGTAGTTCATAATAAAAGTTCGTTCAAACAAACAAAAAACAAGCTTTATTATATTACTACTAACAACGCCGGCGGTTTTACCTGCGTTATGCCCGTTCCCGTGGGAATGGGAATCGGTAATTCGGATTGAAAAAAAGCCTATACTACCTCCCCCATTAATGTTATCGATTATAAAAATAATTATTAAAATCGGATTGTTCTTTACTGAGAAAAGCTCGTTCGAAGAAAATCAAACTCTTGAGCTTTAATTTATTAGTGAAGATAGATACATATTTCTTTTAACGCGACATTTTACATATTCATACCACGTTTCGTATTGAAACCACGAACTTACGGAGATATTATTGTAATAAATTTCTAAATACAATCTTGTGAGGGCGGTATATTTCGGAGCCAATGTTAAATCAAACGAATTTTCTACATACTTTCAGGAAATAGAAGGGGAAAGGGTACGTTTACATTGGCTCACGAATATATATTGAACATACATAAAATTGGGAGACGGATCTTATTTGTACCTACTAGGTGTATTTTTGAAATAGTGTTTAGGTTACATAGTTCAGTAATCTGAAGTTTTTACTATGTAAAGATTAGATTAGGTTAGCTTAATATGACTTAGATACTTGTACACTCATACATATACACTAGCGTGGTGATTACGCCTTATCCTCCTCATTGTACTGATATTTACAGGCTAATTATTTTCTGTACATATATATTTTTTCAAAAGTATACGGGATTGGGCATACTAATAATTTCACCAAATTGCCATTTCCGTATTCTCAATAAGTGAGTTGATTATTTTTTTAATACTTAAGTAAGTGTTAGCCTGTAATGTCCCACTGCTGGGCAACATCTCACCGAATACATCAGTACAGTGAGAAGGATAATGTTTGAAAATATAGAGCAAGTATACATATTACAAGCCGACAAGTTCAGTAGTAAGTGAGCGTCATGTATCTATATTCATTTTCAGACATATAAACTCATCGAAGCTTAATAAAATCGCTAACAACGTGTACGTACATATTTTCTAACATAAAACTTTAAACCGCAGAAGGTAATGAAATAACCATTATCTTAATACTTACAACCACATTTAACTTCTCTACGTCGTCTCATAAATTATACAACACAGTAGTAGGACCACATATTATGCACAGTGCTTTATAATAAGTCAACATTTACAAAGGAAATTCTCGCTGCAAGCAGAAAGCGCTCACTTTTCAACATATATTTTGAGAGCTTTGAATTTATTAACAAGTACACCGTAAGGTTAAGAAATCGTTACAATATGATTTTTATGGTTGTTTCTAACGGTTGGTTATCGTAAGATACGTTCGCTAAAAAGTTAGATTTTTTACGCTGTTCAATGTATGTTAATTACTATGCGTTGTTTAATTATAGAAATGACAGCCTGTTAAAGTTATTCTGTTATATATATTAGACAGGCGCGATTATATTTTGTTATATCTATTGAGACTAACATTTTGTGTATACGTTTACTGATTCGTAAGCGTAAGAGAGAGTGAGAGACACTACAACCAATCAACCAATACTGAAGGTGTTCAAAGGAACTCCAAGCTGAACAAGAAGCTGCGCCTAGTAAGACCAAAAATCTGAATTTATTGTAAAAATTGGGATTTATAATTATGAATAATTCTTACGTAAAAAAACATGCTTTCAAAAATGTCCCTTGGCACTTTATAACATTACTAATTCTTAAATTGTAATGGACATGAAAGCATTACAGAAGTTTGAATATCATAGTGTTCTTACGCTCAGCATTTTGATGAATCATTGCTTTTTCTCTTTACCCTTACCTATTTATTACCCTTGTTCTGTTTGAAGTTTGCGTGGTAGAGACAATACTCTACATAACGAAACTAATTAACTATCTCCCTCTAAAGACCGAAGAACAATACGTCCTCTGCTCTAGAGTTCAACAAATCTTAGTCATAGTGATGAAGGTGAAATTAGCACTTACCGAAACGGCCAATAAGCGTTAAAACTGTCATAATATTCTAGAATTAATTTAAATTTCGCAACATTTGTTTGTATCTGTGTGGGCTTGATTCTATTTTTAAAATGTGCGCATTCAAATTGTTTTCGTGTGAGAAACAAGAATAGAAATACCTAATACGTTCGTCTTAGCGTGACCGACTGACGCCTACATTAAATAAATATATTCGTGCAACCGTAAACATGCTAAAATAAGGATTTATTTAATAAGCTGACAGCATTCTTTTTGGGTTTTTATTATTTATTGAAAAGAAAATGTTAAGTATCGGCGGAAAGAAACGTTTAGGCCTGTAATGTCCCTCTGCTGGGCAAAGGCCTTTCATCTCACTGAAGATATCAGTACAGTGAGAAGGGTTTCATTTTAGTAACAATTAATTAAAACATCACACATAAACACTTTTAGAAATATTTTAAAAACGTTCCAGCCAGATTTAACATCTCTTCTACTTTGTTATGTTAAAAGTTATACTCGTAAAACACAACTAAGTTGTCATTTCATGATTAAATAATTTTAAAATGCAATGAATTTATGACTCAACCTCCTCCATTTCTCTTGCGTCTGTAACCTCTCTTTCGTTAATTTATTACTGCGCGAGATATGACTTTAAGGCCGTATTTTTAAGGATAAAGAAGATTTAATGGTGACCTCACAATCATATATTATCTTGCCATTATACTTTATCTATACTCGGGTATGTCGGTACTATACAAGGATGCCTCCGTGGTCTAGTGGTATGTGCACTCGCCTGCCAAAACTGAGGTCCCGGGTTCAATTCCCTGGTCGAGTGAAATCATGTTTGATACTTTCCAAACATACATACATGGCTCGGGTTTGACAGCACCAACCCGTATTTGGCAAGCTTGGTGATTATGCCTACCTCCTGAACAATAAAACAAACTATTCCTTATATATAAAATTCTCAAAGTTCTCCGAAACGGATTGACCGATTTTCGTGAAATTTAGCGTGCATCGGGTAGTTCTGAGAATCGGTCAACATCTATTTTTGATACCCCTCAATATTAAGGGAGGTCCATCCCTTATTTTTTATGTGGCAAAACAAAGTTGGCTGGGTGGACTTTTTTATTTAATAATATTAAATAAAAAAGTGTCTTGAATTTCATAATTAAGACGAAACCATTAAAAACCAAGGAAACCAACTAGTAACAAGTCTAATAACATCGCCCGTTAGTCAAAGAGTTCGTGTTCAAACAACTCTTTGAAAGTTTCAGGAGGCATTACTTTTAATTTTGCTAAAAGTTCTTACTTTCCGGTACCTTTGGATACAACGTCTCGAGAGCTGGCTTCTGAGAACCTTTAAGGAACAAAAAGTCTCTGTGAAGGATTTTCATAGTTCGAAAATTGTTCGAATAAGAAAGTCCAATTTGGGTGCATTTTTGTTTTGTATTGTAAAGGATGTATGGTTGGATAAGTTGCTACAAGTTCGCGGTTTGTAATGTCGCTCAATATCTTTGGGTCAATATTGAAAACGCTCAAACATACCAAACGACATCAAATAGATATGTTAAAAAGACACTCTATACTTAATATTCCAGTTGAAACAGTTACTTACCGAGATGGTTAAATTTCTAATATACCAAAAATAAACATCTTTATTAACCCCTTACCGCATACAACGCCATTTATGGTTTCTAGTTTTGTTTATTTTTTTTTACATATTAAAATTAATATTTTTTCTAAACCAACTATGAAACAATATTATCGAGTTCTTCGTGGAACGGAACGTATTTTTTGTTTTCTATGGTAAGGTCTATCTGTCAAATTATTAGAGGATATGTTTAGCAACTCCGACCGGTAAAGTGAATTTATTTAGTGCTGATTTTGTTATTGGAATAAAAACAATAATACGGTGAGTAAAAATGCGGGATTTTTAAAATGCTTTCTTTGTACATACATAAACATAAAATAACTCAGATTTCAGTGTTTTTTTTGCATTTTGGTTGATTTTTGGGCCCCCTTTTTCAATCGCCATATTTGGCTTCATATGCGTTCAAGTCACATTCACTGTCTGTCATATATGGCTTGGTATGCATTCAATGTATGTTCAGTTTCGCTTTCTTTTCTTTGCAGCAATGAATCCCAATGGATGAAGTCTCGACAAATATGTCAAAACTGCTTAAATACTCAGGTTAAATACCGTTCCTTCACGAAATGTGGAAAATCTAAGGTTTTTTTATGTTTTAATGACAAACGCAACTGTTTTCTGGACTTTCATAAAGTTTAATTGTTAATGCATATGAAGCCATATATGATTTCATTTCGTAGCCATATGTGGCTTCGTTGGCTATTTTTTTTAATTTTTATTACTTTTTTTTTTCTCATCTCAACTTATTATTTATGGTAAAATAAAATACATTTTCAGTAAAAAAAAATTTTTATTTGCCTCCTTCATAATTCATGCAATAAGGGGTTAATATGATAAAGAGAAGAGTTCGTTTGTTTCAACGCTCTAATCTCAGAAACTACCAATCCGATTGGAATAATTCTTTTTGTAATAGATAACCACATTCAATGGGTAGGTTATAGTCTATTTTTCATCCCGAAATTCCCACCGGAACAGTTGCTCTGCGGGTGAAACCGTGGGGCATAGCTAGTTTCTATATACATGATAAATAAAACAACAAACGATTCCTTAAAGAGTACTCGGTATATGCGGTACGTTGTATAATACTTACTTCTATGGAAGTTCAATAAAATTCAACGGCGAGGTAAAAGGAGCTGGAGCTTCCAAGACTGAGGTTAAACTACGGAGTATTAGGACTTGGGACAATTATTTTTAAATAAATATACTCAAGTGAAGTGTAAGTCGAACATGATACTGTCACGAAGGAATTGTATCAACATATAATAGTGGAAAGAAAATGGAAAGTCCTTTTACCTGAGTGTAAGATAGTGCAACGATACAAGTTTATAAAACATAGACCGTTTTTTACCAAACAAGCTAAAACGAATGCAAGGAAACTGGTTTTCGATTAAAAATTACGCATCAAAATCGGGCCATTAGAGGTACGGACGCACATATACACGGGTATTGACGACTAGGATGGTAAGGCCGGTAAACAATGTGCAAATAAATGGCCAATCGACACATTGTGAACGTTGCTCAATAGCTTCGTCGTAATCGTAGCTTGATGCACATCCATTAATTTCAATTTTGTCCCAAGTCGAAACTTTTAGTAAATGGTTACAATTCTCAAAGAGTCTTTATAAAGAGAGCACTAGAATTTCAAACGGAAAGCAACTGTTTAAAAGTAGCGCTGTGTCCAGTCACATTGTTTGTTTTAGACAAAGTCTAGATCATTTTAGAATCTAGATAAGAAACTGTTTGACATCGATACTTATTGTTTTATTCATTTTCAGTTTTAATCAAGTAATGTTTTTGCTTATACTTTAACAAATATGGGCAAAAAGGGGTTCCCAATATTTTTATTATCGTCTTAATTTTCGTATTTAAAATATTAAATTGTTTAACATTAAATCGACAATTAACTAATTGACGTAATTTTTCATACATTACATGTCAAAATCACTCATTGAATCACTACTAAGCGATTCACTACTACATTATTTGACGTCTCTGAGTACGAGTCTAGATAGCCACCATTGAATACTGAAAAGTACTTTACCCTACATAGCTACAATATAAATGTTTCAACAACTGTTCGTTTAAAATAGTAATAAAATGTAACTTTCACACTGGATCTGTCCAAATCCTAACAAATGCACAACTCGGATCCCGCAGTTCGACACACGATGCGAATCTGTGAGCTTTTAATTCATTTACCACGGACATTGCGTTTCATAGATATGTCATTACAAATAGAGATTTTGGGTATTGTAGTATTGTTTATAGACTTCATCGGAAATGGAGACTTTATGCACTCACTGAAAGTTTGCAAATAATTGTACCAATAAAATCATCACCGCGCGGAACTTTAAAAACATCTTTTGTGTATTTTATACCGTATATTTTATATTTTTTTGAGCTCCCACTTTACGAAAGAGATTAATAGACAAGTTTTCTTATAATTATATTTTAATTGAGATTTTAAAAGGACTTTGTATCTATAAAGTTAATGTAAAGCCAGTGAGGAAGTTTCTTAATTAAATTAATAACAAAAACAAATGAAAGTGATACTCAAGAAGAAAATGCAAAAGTGATCTTCAGCGAGATTAATTTTAACTTTTCTTTAATATTAATTAAATTAAGAGGTTTGCTCTCAGAACGTTTCTTTTAATTACTTGATTTGTTGTACATAAAGTCATTTCAGTTTATATGAAGTTTCTCATAGCTAAATTTCAAAATTGTAGCAGAAATGAGATTTCTCTTTGCTTTCATATTCTCTTAACAAAAAACAGAATACAGTGAGTCATTCGAGAATGTTTAATTAGTTTTTTTATTTAACGAGCACTCCTGAACCATGCTTGTAATGAGTAAGACATGCCTCTTTTTGCCGCACTTAGAGAAGTTCATCAAATCAACACTTAATTGTTTGACGTCATTTTTCATACCTTATACATGTCACAATCATTGCGTTTGACGTCTCTCTGAGTTCGAGCGTTAGTATACTTGCGCCTTTACCAAATCAGTTAATCCATTACTAGTAGTGCCTCGCAAGCTTACCCGTACTGTTCCCGTTTCTGTAGAATTTTTGGAATAAAAAGTTGTAAATAAATCTTCACCTTGAATCACTTGTATATTGGTGAAAACCGTATGAAAATCCGTATAGTAGTTTTTGTGAAAATTGATTACATACATACAGATAGTTTTGTTTTATAATATGAGTAAATAAACAGATGAGGAAATGTCATAACAGTCGAATTATTGTATGAAGAGAAGTTTCAAAAAATATACTAAGGAAATACTCTGAAAACCTTTGAATTAGTAATGTCTTAAATATTTATGAAATGGAACATTTAAAACTCTATTCGTCCCTTTCTATATAAATAAAATTCAATGGTAATAGAACCAGTTTTCTATCCGGTAAATACTGGACAAAACCGGTTGCCGGATACAATTCTGCGCCATTTCGTACCGGATTAGTTGTGGAGGTCGGCGGGATTGCACGAAGTTTAAATTATAATTTTGTTGTTAAATTTCGTTATGTTGGTATCCCATGTGCAGACGATTCATTAGTTTTGAATTACCTTGTCTCATTAATACTAGAATTGTTTTATCGTAGATAATTTGAAAGCTTGATTCAATTATATTCGTTTTTAATATTGCACTCAGTGTTCGTAACGGCTCAAGAAAATGAGACTTTTGTTCTGTGTACTAATTCTATATAAAAATATTTTTTCTGCTTCACTAAATGTATGGACGCGACTCCGCTTTTGGGAAAATAACGTAATCGTGATCTACATATTTTTCATCATTTTTCATCATCTATTGAATCGTGGTTCATTTTGAATTAAAAACCACATTTAAAGACACATTTCGCTTGTATTTTACACTAGCAGTGTCCCGCATTGTGTTATTCTAATGTATTACCTATACTACTGTAAAGTTTCATCCAAATCCGTCCAGTAAAGTTTTAAAAATTGACTACACTTCCATACAAACTTTAAACCCCTATTTCAACCCCTTTACACCCTGTTTACGCGATAAAAAGTAGCCTATGTCCTTTCTCAGGCTCTGAACTAACTGTGTACCAAAATTCATTCAAATCGGTTCAGTAGTTTTGGCGTGAAAGCGTGATACACAGACAGAGTTACTTTCGCATTTATAATATTAGTTGGGGTTTCTCAGACGTTTCGGCCCCTTTATACAGGAACCGTTGTCAAGAAGACAGTTTGAGAAATGTAAAATAGCGAGATTTTACGTGGCAGAAAAGACTGTTTTAGCCAGTAAAAATCACTTACTTTGAAATACACTGTCCTGGCAACACTTTTCCCACAGCCCACCTGTTCTTACCCAAAGAACATCCAATCAATTACCCTCTCTATTAGTTACCTGTCAATCCTTCGGGAACAAGGAATTACGTTCATTACTCCTAATTACAGGGCGTCTGTCTTAATTAAAGTTAGTAATATCTTACGTGATTCCTGTGTTATTTGTGTTGATGTAGGTTAACAAGAAAGGTTAATAATGTGGTTAGGACTTTTTTAAGAGATTTGAACACAATAATCCTACTAATATTATAAATGCGAAAGTTTGTGAGGTTGGATGTTTGTTACTCTTTCACGAAAAAACTACTGGACAGCTGTTATTTATTAGATATTTTCCAGAAATTACATCAACTAGGTACATAAATGCAAAACATCTACTATCGTTTATTTATTGTTAATGCCACCACGAGTGAATATATATCATAACTTATTGGATCAACTGAATTTCAATATTTTCATCAACACTAGCCATTTAGCGAGACTTCAGGAGATAGTTAAATATTTGAATTCAGAACATAGTACCTACTTTGATGCACAATTTTGGGTATTGTCGGTCCCGATTATTTCAATCAATAGACCATGTCGAAGGTCTTAGGTGGTCTAAGAAATTCGACACCAGGGTCGCCTAGCCTAAAGTAAATAAGTAAGTGAGTAACCGACGAGTTTTCTACGGATAGTAGTCGTTACATGAACCATGTCAGAAGCCTTTGGCGGCTCAATAACTCTGACACCAGGATTGGTCAGGTTGACCTTCCACTCGATGAAGAAGAAGAAGCGAGTAACCTACGCGAACTTACTTTATACCTTACTTATGGAGAAAACGTGCCCCAAATAAGAATCTGCCAAGTCTTCTAACCGTTCTAGAATCGTAGGTACTCTAACTTGAGGTTCGTCGCACGTAGAGTTTGCGTAAGAAATTTTAATGGTACCGGAAACTACGGCGAATATTTACAATTGTACCAAACATTGGAAAGCTAACAGGTGGGAATGCGAGACGAATATAGATTTCTATTTTAGAAGTACATGGGATTTTGATAATCGTGTTGTTTTTGGCACGATATTGATGGCAACATTAAGGAAATTATGTTTTCATTTATACTTTTATTACGTTTTTATTTGTTTGGAAATATTTCGTCAACTTTATGAGTACTCGTATGAAAGTTTGAGTACTCAACCAACATTATCATGACTGTATGTAAATAAAATAAAATATAAAAGCCTAATATTTCTTTCTAAAAATTTGGTTTACAAGAATCTACTTAATCTAATTTAAACTTTTAACTATTAACTATAACTTAAATACTCCAATGAATTGTTGACTGTATTTAAGAGAGTTTTATCCTTCATGAAAAAATATGGAAAAGCGCACTCAGACAAGACATCTGACACTTCTTTTGTTTTTACCCCCGGTTCAAAAGAGAGGTGACAACTTTGACATCGATATCCTCCTATGGTGTGTGTTTGAGTGTGTGTAAGTGTGTGTGTGTCTATAACATCATAGCTCTCAAACGAATGAGCTCTTTTCGATGCACTTTTCATTTAAAACCCTGTTTGCGGTGGTTTGGTGAACATAACGCTCTACAATACTAAAACAAGACACCGACGATCGAAACCGATTGCCCTCAACTGTACTTACACGTAATCAATTGATTAACCACATAAAACAAGTTATTAAGATTCCAAACCACTTCAATATGATATCTTCCCAACATTTTTCTCTATAACTGAACAAGAAATTTAATAATTCTGAAATGCTAATCATCTTATTTAAATTAAAAAACGATTTGTATGCGAATGTCGGCGAAGTGTGGACGGGGACATTCAATTAAGGGAAGTAAAAAAGGAATAAAACCGGAACAAACTGGGTTCAACTCTAGTTGGAAAGTAATACCTTCGGAGGCTTTTGATTTTAAACATTTTGTAAAATATGTAAAGATTGTCTTGTAGCAAAAGTTTTATAACATAAAGTACATGGTAAGAAGTAATTTCGAATAGATTAGTACCAACCTTGGTGTTGGAATTTTTAGACCGCCTAAAGGGGTCGGATATGGTCTATCAATTGAAACAAGTGGGGCTGACAATTTTACGTATCCTCTCAAGCACGGTAGCTTAGATAGAAATGCCACTATCGGCCACCCATCCAAGTACGGGCCGAGCTGCACGTTGCTTAGCAATCACAATGAGCTAATGTTTCTTAGTCAAACTACGCTACAATCGCGACTACATGGTGAGTATTTTATCATACTTTTTAAACTTTAAAATTTGGACTCATCCTACTTTCTACTGATATTATAAATGCGAAGTTGTGAGGATGATGTATATTTGTTACTCTTTCACGAAATAAATACTGGACTTATTTGTATGAAACTTTACAGTAATATAGGTTTTACATCAGAACAACACATGGTATATATAGTATCCCGAATTTCCCGCGGGAACGGGTAAAACGGGAACGGGTCAGACAGTGACAAACCATTTGATAGCAAAAATGTGGCCCTTAGTGACTGTGCAAACATTTCTAATACTACACGCCTCTTTAGAATCTATGTCTTACCATCTATCTATAGATGCTACGTTCCCCTATTAACCTACCCCCAAGTAACAATATTTATGGCCACCACAAAAGTGTGTAATTGGTTTATCCAAATGATTTATGAAGGCGTAATAACATTCCCTGAGTGACGCATGGATTTTAAATTAAAATGCGGTTTCATTACGTTACAAAAAAGATAATTGTATACTTTTTTTAGGTTCTATGAGTTGGTGGTATGAGCATGGCTTGGTGGCGTTCCATAGAAATGTTAAGTGAAAAAGAGGGAGTTGAAACTTTTGTTAATAAGTAGTAAACAAATAAATAATTTGTTAGTTTGACAAATAATCATGTAATATTCAGTATTTGAAGGGATTTCGTCCATCGAAGTGAATATTTACAAAATCGAAAGAAAAAGAAATAAAATAAAGAGTAGTACAAACAAAAGTACAAATTAACAGCTTTACCAAAAAGGTTACCAGCTCAGCGTAATGCTGCAGCCGGAGCTACAGCACTGATTTTCAGCTGGACCCGAGATAAAAAAATATAACATGCAGAATTGTAATTGTTACGTTTGTGTAATAGCCACTGTGATATAGCGAAGAGCGAAGAATTCCTTCTCTATTTCGTGTATATACCTACCATTTATGTACTTTGATCAAAGTCAAAGATGGAACCCTAGTTAATCTAGATGAGCCCATAAACCTAGACTTTACGGCATCGGCTGCGATATTAATTTACACTAAGCTAGACATTTATTGAAATGTAATTCAATAACTAATCCTATTGTTTCGATCTAAATTAATTTAGATCGGGGAAGCCGCCTTCGTGATAAAGTATCTTTTAAATGTTTACTGTTTAGTTTAAAATGTACGCGTATTTAGGAGAAAAAAATAGCCTATAACGTTATCATTAAATCTGGCTATCCATTACAAAAATAATTATTCCCATCGAACTGGTAATTCCTGAGATTAGCCCGAACAAACAAACAAACAAAATTACAATACGAGTATGTACCTCTTTATAATATTTGTATAGACGAAACTATAACCAGTGCCAAAACGGGAAACAGTCTAACAGGTGACATTTGGCACATACATATTTCACCTATAATTTACTGTTCGCGTGATTTAATATACAACCCATAAATTCGGGCTAAAATTATAATTTGACATTTATATTTAGTTAGTGGAGAATTTGCGCTATATCCGACTTGAAGCGTAGAAATATTGTGTTACGTAGCTGGATTTGTTCAAGGTTACATATCAGGACAAAAACTAATCAATATCTCATTGCTTTTCATATGAAAGATCGAAGTTCTAACAGTCTCTATTTCGTGGTTTTCTACTCGTAATCTTACGTTACGTAATGTTGATATTCTGCAAGTTTACAAGCTTCTAGCAGCCAAGTTCAAAAGATAACAAACCTCACGTGTCAAACAAAAATATATCTTTAGTATACGCTGACTAGACTCAAAATAAATTCCTTAGACTCAAACACTCATATATAGCATCTTCATAGATAGTGCTTTATAGTCAACTACGTTTTAATTATATGTGACTTTTCAAATGAAACCGCCAATCTTCTTCTTCATGGAGTGGATGGCCAACCTGACCAATCCTGGTGTCAGAGTTATTGAGCCGCCAAATGCCTCTGACATGGCTCATGTAACGACTACTATCCGTAGAAAGTAACCGAGACCGACAGCTTAACGTGCCCTCCGAAGCACGGAATCATCTTACTTATCGAGCAATCAGGTGATTCAGCCTGTAATGCCCTAACCGCGAATTTGACACACCTTTCCAAGAAACAATCAAGAAAAAACCAACTAACTTAGCAATTTAGAAAACAATGTAAAAAACTAGAGATAAGCTACTATCAGAGGAATCCTATCTATGGTAATTTATTTCATTTGGCAAAGTGCGAAGAACGCTGTTTGTTGAATAATTCATTTGAATTGTTTAGCCCAGGCTTTGTTGACCACTTGTTTTATATGTTGGAGAAATGTCATGGTGCGTTCAACATGTGTTCGGGCGGATTCGTATTTTATTGACTGGTTAATCGTACGTCAAGGAACAACTTTGGTCACGCGAAAAACTTATTTAGAACAGGGTTTTGGAAAGAATTATACCCTTTAAGTAGACGTAAGTAAAAGTAATAATAAATGTACAAGGGTGGAAAATAACTTGAGGATACTAACGATGCCACGTTTCAGTGACGAAAGCCTTTTTTTTTCTTCAAATTACATATTTTTTGGGGGAAAAACCCGTAATAATACGCTAATAATTGTGACATACTAGTATCTCTTTCACTATAATAGAGAAAGAACAAAAACTCAAAATACCTATTTTTTTTAATATTGTCGTCGTTTGCTCGTTTTCACCGTGGCACTCAAATATGACTTCAATAAGAGACTCCCACATCTCAAATTAAATCATAATTTAATACAAATCGAGCTTTGAATTCCTTTGACATCGTTCCAATACAGTTCAATAATGAAGTTATAATCCAAAGGGTTACGCCTTAAGCAACCTTCATAAGTGTACTGTATAGTTTGATTAAAATAACTACCTAAAATTAATACACGAAACTTACTATTGTTCTTGACACTAAAGATTTATTAATCTACTAGCAGGTTTTACCCGCGTTGTGTCCATTCCTGTGGGAATTTCGGGATGAAAAATAGCCTATGTTACTCGTGGATACTGTAGCTTTCGAATGGTGAAATGGTGAAATAATTTTAAAAAAAAGTCCAGTAGTTTTTGAGCCTATTTATTACAACCAAACAAACAAAGTTTTCCTCTTTATAATATTAGTGTAGATGTATAATCAATACATAATATTACCTCAAAATAGAAACTGTGTTATATAACTAAAACTATATGTTTACTACTACGCAACTACAAATTAGTTTGACTACGCGATGTTAGCTCATTGCGTTGTTAAGCACCGCTCAGCTATTATGGATAGGTGGCTGATATTGCCAATCTATCTGAGCGCTACCGTGCGTTGGGGAGTACGTTAAGAGCAGTGGGTAAAGCTACGAGGGGAGTTCAATGTATTCTCGGTATAGGTATGAAGGAAAAGGCGGAAAATTCTGAATAAATTTTATTTTACACTATACTCCACTAACATCTCAATACATTTATTTGTTCGTGAAAGTAACTTTTCATTTCCCTCTGAAAAATATTTTTCTTCATGGCCCGAAAAATGTTCGTTTATCGCTCCCTTCAACTCTTCATCGTCCGAAAAATGCTTTCCACGAAGGTCTTTTTTAAGATTAGGGGATAGATAATAATCACTAGGGGCCAGGTCCGGGCTGTAGGGTGGATGATTGATTTCTTCAAATCCGCACTCCCGCACAGCAGCCTGGGCAAGGCGCGCCTTGTGAACCGGCGCGTTGTCGTGAAGCAGCAACACACCTGCGGTTAATTTTCCACGTCTTTTTTCTTTAATTGCCTCCTTTAAATTACGCAGAGTGGTTGCGTATGATGCAGCAGTAATACTTTGACCTTTTTTTGTGTACTCGATTAACAATATTCCCTTAGAATCCCAAAACACCGTGGCCATGAGCTTTCCTGCGGACGGAGTGACTTTGAACTTCTTCGGCGGGTCTGATCCTTTTTTGTGCCACTGCATTGACTCTTGCTTGCTCTCAGGGTCATAGTGATGAACCCACGTTTCATCACCAGTAACAATCCGATCGAAAATACTTTGCGGATTTTCACCACAGAGGTCCAAAAACTCCTTACAACAGTCAACTCGCACTTGTTTCTGTAGCGCTGTGAGCATTCGCGGCACCCATTTTGCACTGACCTTTGACAAATTCAGGCGCTCATGAAGGATTGTGTGAATGGTACCCACGGATAGCTTAGTCCTTTCTGCTAATGTTTTCACTCTTACACGAGCATCTTCAAGTACAAGTTTTTCGACTAATTTGACGTTTTCTTCAGTAGCGGCACAAATTGGCCCACCAGCGCGGGGGTCGTCTTCAATGCTCTCTCTACCCCGTTTAAATTTACCTGACCACTTTTGAATTGTAGATAATGAAGGCGCAGAATCTTGGTAAACAGCCACCATTTCTTCATGGATATTTTTTTTAAGTTTTCCTTGTTTTGTGAGGAATTTTATCACTGCGCGATGCTCGATTTTTTTCATCATTGTCGAATCAGTCATCATAGTTGTCTTTTCGCAATGATATCTTGAATACTAATGGTGACATTTAAATGAAATTTTGTATTTATACCCTCAAAGAGTGCCATTAACTAATGAGATAATTAAATTACCCTTATTATTAGTATATCACCTCGATACCGAGAATACATTGAACGCCCCTCGTATATGGAACTTGGTCCAAAGTCTTGAGAGGAGATATACACCTTTGTCGGTCCCGGTTGTTCAATCGTCAGATCATATCGGAAGCTTAGGTGGTCTAAATATTTCAACTATAGTTGACACAAACTTATTCGTACTTAGTTTATTAGGAACTCAGTGGAGTGGAATTTAACTAGTATAACAGTACAGTATCAAGTCGTGTGAATGTGGCCAGTTGCATTTCGATTTTCTGGACACTGTATTTGAAACTCTAAGATAAACTTCGATTAGAGTGGCGCAGTGGTTAATCTTGTTTATGGTTTACGACACGATTTTACTGTCCGATTTTTTTCGAATTATTTGTCTAAGAAATTTAATGATATATTTTTTGCAACCTTAAATAAACTTAGTTTGCTTTTAATACAAACAATTATATTATATGATTTTTAGGTGTATTAGTAGATGAATACTTTTGGTATACCATAGAATTTTATAACAATATTTATTACGTACTTATCTTTAAACGGCACTCAAGAGTTGCGGCAGTATCACGTCTCGTCAGACGTCGTCGCCAACAACTATGTCTTCACATATTGTTGACTCCGGGCGGGAATCGAACCCGCATCCTCCGACATAACTACGGGCTTGTAAAGTATAACACTTATACTAGTAACTAATTAAAATGAGAGAAGATTCCAAAATCGCATGCCTTAAAGATCTTTTTAATCATTCGTTTGGTTGGGATAGTTGATTAAAGGGCCTTGGTTAGTCCTACGTCAGTTAATGAGACCTGTCCAATGCCTAAGCTTTAGAGCTTAGTGTCGATAGCTTCTGCGTAAATCACTGAATAAATGATCCGAAACAACTGTGCTAGGTCAATGCTTCAAACACACCCATATTATGCAAACGAGTAACTTTACTCACTATACGTACCTAGACAAGTGACAATGGTTTGCATTCTATTTCATTGTTAAATGTCAAAAAGTCACGTGATGGTCACGTGATCTTGACACATTATCAAACATTTTTTAGTTAGTAGACAACCTATAAGAATGTAACATTGCTATAAGTGGAATGGCTTACATTTTCAATTTGAATTGAAACTTAGATTACGTTTACACTTTTATTTAACATTTTTATCAGACCTTTACAGGAACCGTGGTCACAGAAGGCTCAAACAAAATATTTCATTCCACTTTTCAGAATTCAATATAATAAAATTGATTAAATTCGGCTCCCAACACTTTTTTCTCAGTACAAAACCTACTGAACATACAACGGATAAATATTCATATCATACAAGCTGGTTTCCATCCCATATATCGTTCACAAGGTGTCTTTTAAAAAAGTATGCCGCGCCACGTCTAAGAAGGTTCAATTTCATCCTTGAGACTAAATTAGGCATTTTTTCTCGCGCAAAATGAGCTTTCGAGGAAGCTCTATCTCTTTGCGGCACTTTGTGAAAGCTCTGTGTGAAAAACGTTTTAGCCACTTTGAAAAAAGAATGTCAGTACGAACGAGTTGATAACGTTTTAGTATAGTATTCATATGATATTTACTACTATTCCTTTATCTAACCAATCAATTGGTACGTGATGTTATGGACTGTCTCTATTGGTTGATTAACAATAACTCAATAACTCATTCGTTATTTTAAAATATATGACAAAAATTAATCCTTTTAAGATGGTTGTACTTTATGAATAAGGATCGGTTTAATTTCACGAATAAAGAGAAGACCGGATAGTACTTATTGTCATTTTCTACTATTTTTATCAAAATACTTAAACTGTACTATAACTATACGATACGAACGTAAACCTTTAGGTTACAGTTGCACGGCTGGGATTAAAAAGATACCGACACAATTTAGTGACGTGTGAAAAGTTCAAACAATTAGTTTCATTCTGTTGAATTGCACACGCAATTCTTTACTGTTACACGTTGTAAATTACCCTAATTTCGCCCTTTTCTACCCCATTTTTTTCCTTAAGTAGAATGTATTTTTGAACTAACACTGTGCAGAGTTTTTTATTGTTAACATGTAAATTTACTTGATGACGAAAACAATTTGATGTTTAATAATGTAAAGCTAATTAAGATACAGTAGTAATATTAATATAAATAATGCACATATACATGGTCACTTAAAACTTATGACAAAAAACCTTTCTTTTGTATCCGTAGCTAATGAAACGAAATATTGAAAGGTAGGAATACTGTAAGATAATAAAATATTGCAAATATATTCTAATTGCTAAGCTTTATGGTTACCTAAAAGGTATAAAACAATCAAAGCATTTAATAAACATTCCACGTAATTTAGGGGTTGCCAACATATGCCGCGCAATGGGATCCGGAACCAAAAACTAATTTTAATCGAAGAACTTTATGAAATCATTTATTTTGTAGCAACAAAATGTTATTGCAAAAGCGTCAATGATATGATCATTCTCACAAACAACTAGCATTTAAAAAAACACGCTAAAATGGCTAGACACACACACACAGACATCGACGTCAATACATAACCCCATTTTGCGGAGGTTAAAAATAACCATACCATCCAATTGTAAAAAATGTGACAAGTACCTATTAGTTTATTCAAATCAAAGCCTAACGAGTCAGTCATGTCCATGTAGCTACAGTAATACCAGGACAACTAGCACATTTAACCCTAAACACGAAAACAAAAGGCTAAAGAATGCGTCATTTAACGTACTAGTCAAAGGTTGAACCTGCTAATGATGGTTGGAACTACCACTTCCAAACTTCCAACTTCAGAGCCAAAAACTAAAACAATAAAGTGAATGTAGTCCTCGACGATTTAACTTTGAGGCCCATCCTAACTCCGGGACCTTTGTTCCTACGATTTATTAAGGGAAAATGTCCCTACGCCTTGTTTATTAAATGTTTTTACCTCGCTCTTTATGAGTTGTGAGGCTCACCTCATTTTCGTACATATTCTGGAAACATAAAGGTTGGTAGTTGAGTAGAGGGGTAATTTTCATAACTTTTGTTGGTATGAGTTGTTCAGAATAGTAAAAAGTAATCTGTATGCTATTTTGTTTGGAGAAGGAAATAGTTAGCATATTTTAAAAACACTGCAAAGTTTAAAGGCTATTTTATATTTTGATGTTAAAGGAGTTTTTAGAATAAATAAAGGTCCAAGTCTAAAGCTAGTTACAATTAAGCCATCCAGCGCTGCAACACAAGCCAGCGGGCTGAACCAGCCGTTTTATAATATTAAACACGTACTTGCTAAGATGGTGTTAATAGCCAGAAAAAAACGTTTAAACGATTTTTTTTTATTTGACAATAGAAGCAAACTAGCATTATTTTAACCCGCGATTTTACCCGCGTTGTGCCCGTTCCCATGGCAATTTCCGGATTTAAAATAGCTTATAACCTTTCCGTTGAACGTGGCTATAAGCCCGATCATACAAACACAAATACCTCTTTATAATATTAGTACAGATTCGTGCTTTAAATAGTCGTTCCCATTTTTTCAAACATCCTACATAAGGCTACTAAACCCTACTTGAACCAACTTATTTACTAAATACAAATCAAACCAATCGCCTCAATTGAGATCCAACCAGCTTACTTAGCAACTTCCAGTAATGTCACTCTACTAACTCGAACTTAGCCTGTTTAACTTGAGTGCGAGTACTCAACTTTCTGATACTTTAACTTCTGTTTAAGCATGTGTTTTAGCCGGATTGAGTATCGACCCTATAAAGATAGCGCGTGTCATTTAACACGTTTGCGAAATATGGGGTTACTTTTTTCTTGTACTTTATGATAGCTTTACAAAGTATTTTTATCTTATTTTGTACAATGCAAAGGGTTATGTCAAGGTTTTGTTAGATAGGTTTTTTAAGGAAAACGTTTATAGTATGTTATGGAAAAATATTCTCACATAGAATACATGGATAAGTGTTTACATTGACTTCCCTCAAAGGAAGCATGGTTTCATCTGCGACTTTAGAAAATGCCGTCAAGAGCAAAATTACTTTTGTTATTTTTGCATCCTAAATACTTACTGTCGCACGCAAGATACGCCTATTATACGAAGTATAAACACTGTTCTCTTCTATTCATTTATTAGTAGTAAACAATAATATAATCCTTTTGTTTCACTTCTAATCAATGTCCCATCTCTATCTACTCTACTACGATCTCTACGTAATGTATTGCCATCATTGATTTCGTAAGTACACGTAGCTTTATTCGTTTACTTAGACTCGATTTAGAATACACTCGATGTAGGCATTCGATTTATTTGTAATGAAATATTGGTCCGTAAATATTTGCACACCGTACTCGAAATGTCATCGTAATATTTCATATGGAAAGATAAGTAATAGGTAGTATAATATGTATGTATTCATTGTATTTTCAATAGGTGTCATATAGTCATATCTTTATATACATAATTTTACTGACTGTCACTGAACTCCTTCTAAACGGCTGGACCGATTTGAATGATTGTTTTTGTATGAGTTTGAGAGGCACCCTGGATGGTTTAAATTCACACTAGCAAAATATATTGGTTGCGGGTGGTTCTTACATATTATAATTATGCCGACTGCATTCTTATTATGTACGAATTCATCTTTCGTGTGCGTACATATGGCTTATGTAGTCGTAGTCAATCTTTTTTATAAGACCCTTGCAAAGGATGGGCATATGTCAGCACACCGTCTCAATAATAATAATTGTCTTCGCCTGACTGGTTTTCTACACACAATCTACATTCGAGTTTACTTATTATTACTGCTTTCATATGGTATCTTATACATTTAAAGTTCCTAAATAAAGCGCTCGCGCGAAAGAAGGCTATGTCCACTGTGACAGTACCGAAACAACACGTAGACTGTAGACTACCACATTTTCATATCCGTTACCCAAACCAATTTAAAATAACTGCCATTGTCACAGCCTAACGATTTTCAATGATACCTTTTCCACCGATTTCCATTACCGAAACCGAATCCACAGGAAAAAAACATTTGAAGATTTGAAAAACGAAGGCAAAAAAAGAAAAAACATTTGAAAAAAGAAGAGAAAATCTGGAACGTGACAAAATGGAATCCGTTACTTTAAAATTTGAAAAGTTTAAAAATGTTCTCGAATATCGGCTGTAACCAGTAATAACTGGTGCTGGCCGGCTTCTAGCTGAAACAAAGAGATCGGTTATTTTTTTTCATCAAGCCGAATGTTCGCCAAATGGGAGTCATCAGTTAGATGGCTCTTCCTACTATGGAAAGTTATTTCTGATTTTTTGGACCTAGTTCTGCGTAACCGTTACCTAACATATTTATTAGTTGAAGGGCGGGTTGTTGCAAACGTTTGATTATCGTAACAGACGTCAAAATGTCCATTTTTCATTTTCTTACGTCTATTGAGACTGACATTTTGTTTTAACTTTTACTGGTGCGTGAGCGTAAGCTGAAGCAACCCGCTCTCAGACTTGAGTATACTATAAGTAATATAATAATATAATACACCCGGACAAAATTACACACGGTTAATTAGACCCAAACTAAGCTCTAAGCTTGTATTATAGAATCTTACTAACTGATACCACTACATATACATACACAAATACTTTATTCGAATATATAATTGATAATGTCTTCACATATTGTTGACTCCGGGCGGGAATCGAACCCGCAACCCCCGACACAGTAAGCGCGTAAGTCCAACGGGCTTGTCAAACATGTGCTTAATACTGTCCATTTTATTTCACATAGCTCTATATTATTACATAACAATCAGGTAAAAGTGCTACGTTTCACACCCTCGCTCTAGACACTGCTATAATGATGTTAGAAATCACATTAGATTCTGAATCGCATTAATAAGTGTTTTCCTGAATATTTCTAAGTATACCTACTCGTATCGTCGGATTATTTATTTTAAAGTCTTCGTTCAGTAGATCGGTTCCATCATTATCATACTCCCTGGAACTAGTGCTCGTCTAATATTCTTTTACAGCTATTGAACTGGCACAACAAAGCACCGTATCTGGAATATGTACGGCACCTAAGATGAACTTACGGCGTTTTACATTTAAGATAGTTAATGCAAATAAATATTTATGAAACTAATTTTCGGCCGTTAAAAAATTGAGATTTATTTGCAAGGGTTTTTCTTTATCATTACCGATTATTGGTGCCGACACGGAAGAGCGAAGTACTAACTGCGTGGTGGTATCCATGAATCACAGTCGAGCGTATTAACGCGACATGGTTATAATAGCACCCAAATCCACCAATCATCTCAAACGTATAATGTAAACGTGTGTGAATGTAACGTGTGTGTGTGTGTTAGCATAGCTTTCGAAAAATATAATTATAGTATGTTTTCTAACATGAAATGAGTTTTTCAAAAGATTTTCATCTTACGAAAATAAATGATATTAGCCTTTTTTAGAAAGTGTTACTTTAAGTGTTGTGTTATTTACCCTGCAATGAGAACTGGATGGATTTTTCATTTACAGTTCTATTGGAAAAGTACCATCAACTAGCTTTTAAGTACTTTTAAATAAGCATATCTCTCCCACCTTGTACCACACAATCTCGTGACGTTCAGTGATGTCCTCTCGCCTCCGCTGCAACTATTACGGTGTACATTCGCCGCCAGATGGCGTGGTGGCGGCCATCTTATTACGGACTACATTGTCTTGGATCTAGTCGGTTATGAAGCGTCATATTTTTAGGAAGGATAAGTTTATAATCAAGTGAGCAACGGGTAAGATAGTTTCTATGTACTAGGTCTTATTTAAGGGGAATGTAGCGAAGAAAAGCCTTTTAAATTCAAATATCTATATAAGGTTTGTATAAATTAAATAATTGATAAGTTAAAATTGCATAGCTTCACAAGAACTCTGAATCGACATAATTTTGAAAATGTTTTTTTTTTCTGAACCTTACTAGTCTGTTAGAGGTACTACAAATGGTAGGAAAATACACGCTCTCACGAAATAGAGATTATACAGTACTTAGCTCTTCCGTTCATACTCTTTTATTTAATGCCTACAATATTTAAATATTCCGAATTCCTAATTTAAACTGGCCCTATCTAAATTAAAACTAAAATCACTCTTAATATTCCTTACTAGCAGCGCCCCGCGGTTTTACCCGTGTTGTGTCCATTCCTATGGGAATTTCGGGATGAAAAATAGCCTATGTTACTTGTGGATAATGTAGCTTTCGAATGGTGAAAGAATTTTTAAAAACGGTCCATTAGTTTTTGAGCCTATTCATTACAACCAAACAAAGTTTTCCTCTTTATTATATTATAGTGTGTAGACAAAAACATAAACCTAGAAGACAAGAAAATATTTATCAGTGAATATACTGGTTATTGATAAAACTTCATGGAACTAGTTGGAAGAGTGAAAACATTCAATCTATTAGGAACACATAATTAAATCTTAATGTCCGTAGCCAATGGGGTGGAGTAATATCTTCAGATCACACAAATTCATAAGCAGTGTAATGATACGTTCGAGATTTTTATAAGAATTGAGGCGAAGAAAAATTTGTCTCTTTGACCTTATAGCTAGTTAGAAGCACTTTGTTCGCTAAAGTAGAACCTAGGTAGACAATTATGTAGGTTTTGGGTGTATAGATAAATGTCAATAGGTCCTAGTAAAAATTGTAGGGACATTTTTTTTTACAAGCCCGTTGGCACAATGGCAGTGAGAGCGCTTACTGTGTCGGGGGTTGCGGGTTCGATTCCCGCCCGGAGTCAACAACTTGTCAAGACATAGTTGTTGACGGCGTCTGGGTGTAAATTATGTATTCTTATAATTTATGTGTGTATGTATGTGTAGTAGTATCAGTGAGTTGAATTTCATATTAGAAGCTTGGGCTAGGGCTAGGCTTTATTTTTTATTATCTTTATTAAAATTGTATTAGGATTACACTTCTCTTAACGATCTTCGTAAATGTTTGCCACATCTTTATCTAATTATCCCTATTACCTTGAAACTTAGATTTCAAATCCCGAATATCCCAAACTAGGCCGAACGATAACCGGACGAAATTTAAATCCGAAAACTGTTCAATCCAGATGACAATTGCTACAATAAAGATTAAATCTCGGCCGAAAGAAAAAGAGAATTCCCTCCTGAGAGGAAAGTGTGTCAGTTTATTTATTTATATAGTTTGGGTCCAATAGGGCCCGAGGGTCGTATGAGATTGAAATGAACTTGAAAACTGAACTTAGTTGAGATGCGTAGAATATTCACGCTGGGAATTTGTACTGATCAATGTTTTTGTAGTGGGCAAATATTACACTGTACAAATATTATACTGTGGGCAAATGTTACACTGTACAGTTTTTTTGCAAAAGGGTATTCAACGATATTAAAACTTTTAATATCTCTAACTTTTAATTTAAAAGTGTAATAATTGAGAGAGATAAATTCAGTAAAATAACTGAAATTATGATCAAAAATGAACTCAGAATCAAAATCGATAAAAAAAGAAATTATAAGCTCTGCTCTTGACACCAAGATTGGTCAGGTTGACCATCCACTCGATGAAGAAGAAGAACTAATTACCAATATATTGTAATGTGTTGATGTTGCTGTGATATGAGTACATTCTACTTATAGGAAACTAACATAGTCTGTTAAAAAAGGGTAAAAACTTGCAAGTAGTCCGGTATATACAAGTTATAGAATATGAGACGATTCTAAAGAATGTTAGATATTTCTTTGTCCAATGTATGTATACTCGTAATATCGTTCACCGAAGTATGTGAATATGCATTTCCCCAAAATATTGATAACAACTCAAGGAAATAGATAGGAAATGTTGACGTTAATCCAATTTACATCTTACACCTTCACCATAAAGCTTATTTTACTGTACAACATTTTAAACATGTGGAAATGTTAAAGGAAACCACTCTTTCTACCATTGGATTAGAAGTTAGTTTCGCTTGAAGACGAATAAATATATCTGCAAAATTCTTTAAAATATGACGAGAAATTGAAAATGCTTTTAAACATATAGTTTTTAAGATATTATTCAAACTATTTATTAATATGTAAGTATATGTAACCCTATACATGTCGCATGAAATTAAAGTTAAATGCCGCTGTTAGATTATTTTAGTTAGACCGCTGTTAGACCGCCGGCATTGTCCCTTGATTGCATCCATATAGAAAGTCTGAAATTCTCATGCAACACAACTCAGATGAAACCACGGAACTTTCTCAGTATTTGCATAAAATATCACTTTTTTCCAAAACGTATTTAACATTAGCTCTCATTTCGTATGGTGCGTTAAGTCTGCAAAAATACGCAAAAATATTTACGGAAGAGAAATGAAGCTTAGTGGGAAGGCGGGTCTCTAAATTATTATGGACTTAGAGTCGTGATTTAGTGGACATTGCTTCACCGACTCGAAAATATATGTAGCAGGAATTATTACACAGAGGGAAAGATGGGAATCATAATACATCTACACTTATATACATATATTATAAAAATCTCTTCCATTTTATGAGTGTACTAGCCAAGCCCCGCGATGCTACCCGCGATGTATCGGTTTCCGCGGGAATTTCGGGGTAAAATGTATCCCATGTGTTATTCTGATGTATAACCTATATTACTGTAAAGTTTCATCCAAATCCGTCTAGTAGTTTTTTCGTGAAAGAGCAACAAACATACATCCATATATCCATCTTCACAAACTTTCACATTTATAAAAGCAGGATGAAATAACAATATTACACGATATTACAGGATAAAAAAAATCCCACGCATAACCTCATATAATGTCACCTTTTAAAAACGACCTTACAGAACCCTATATATTCAAATAAACAAGCAGTGGGGATATAAATAAAAATATAACTCGAACGGCCCTTAAAGGCCGAAGTCTAGTATGTTGATAGATTTATTGTCACCCTGTCCGAGATAGGCTCACAATATTACGTGTACACGCGATTTATTGTACACTTAAACGGGCATTTTGTTGGCGAAATGTTAATCAAAATGGTTCCGTAATGCTGAGTTACGTCCTTCGATGGAGATAAGTTGACCTCTAGATCTTTCTATTACTAGGTCTAGGACAGTTCTAGATAACATGGCGTTACAAAGTTGGGATTATTATTGTAAGGTGGCGGTTGGATGGATCAAGTTTAAAGTCTCTTATATAAAGCGTTTCCAGTCATTCTGATACGTGTGTTTTGGTATGAAAAACAAAAGAATATCCGTACGCGCGAACCACTGCGCACTACGACTTGTAGGCTCAACTAAAAATGGTTAAATTGAACGAGCATATGTATAAAAGAACGCTGGAATGATAACACATTCGCGTTCTATTAAATTAGCTGGCTTAGCTTTGAAACTAGCACAATCTATACTAATCCTACTAATATTATCAATGGGAAAGTTGGTGAGGATGGGTGTATGTATATATGTTTGTTTGTTACTATTCCACGAAAAAAGTACTTGACGGATTTGGATGAAACTTTACTGTAATAATACATAACAATATGGGATACATTTTATCCGGAAATTCTCGTGGGAGTTGGTACAATGCGGGTATGGCTGTGGGGCGCGGCATAGTGCCTTATAATTTGAACTTTCGTTCAAACTTGAACTGCCGTGCTCAGAAAAATACATCAAATCGATACTTCATTATTTGACTGAATTTTCAAACATTTAAAAATCACTCATTATAAGTCTTTTCTAAGGAAACATTTGACTCGGAGTACGGACATAATAATATAATCCCTTTTTATTATTCTAGGATTAACAACTATGTCTAAGTTTTTAATCAATCATTATACCAATTAAGCTAAAACATTTTACTACTAAAAGGTCACCATTTATATGATGGAAGCTTTTTAATCTCCCAGACGTTGATCCTTACAAATGAGCTGTAACAAATCATAGTTTTAACAATTTCAAACGTTCATACAAGTTTTACCTTTGAAGAAGAGTTTGTTTGATGTGGTCGGTAGAACCACAAGGCATGTGCCTACATTCGTTCCACTGATAATCCGGTACCAATTTCATTTAAATCTGTACCTAACTATTAATTGAATTGGAATTTCTCTGCCTTTGGGGTTCATGGCTGGCGGATCCGATTGAGAAATGGAATAATTTTTAATAGGATTGCATTATCGTATTCCGATATTTTTTTATCGAGATCGGGAATTTTGCTGGCGTGTGTAACTAAGTTTTGGTGGAACGTTTTGTTAATCAAGCATTTTGTAATAAGGTCAGGGTTGTTATTTAAGACTGAAGTTGCACTCTAAAGAATATTCTATGGGTTTGAATGAAAAATTCATTAATTATATTGAGATGCATATAGATATAGATGAAGATAAGTATTAGCTTGTAATGTACCACTACTGGGGAAAAGCCTCTCATCTCACTGAAGAGATCAGTACAGTGTGGAGAATTGAGGTAATCACCACGCTTGCCAAATGCGGGTCCGTGATCTCAAACCCGAGCCATGTTTGAAAAGTAGGAAACATGTTTTAACTTGACCCAGGAATTGATCCCGCGACCTCAGTCTTGGAAGGCGAGTGCACATACCACTAGACCACCGATGCGTGATAGATATATTTAGGTAAGTAAGAGTGTGTAAGAGTACCTATTAGGTTCTCTTACACGCTTTTACATACGTTTCTACTGAAGCCGAATTTAATATGACAATTACAAATATCAATAAACCAATCGGCGTAAACAAAAACTGGTCGAAAAACAAAATGATTTGATCAAACAGAACCAAATTTTATGAAAATTGCTCCAATAAAAAGCAACACTAAGGGTGCTTTCCAATTATGCGTTTCGTGTCGGACCGCTGCGGTGCCGAAGCCGTGCGTTTGTCGTATTGTGAACGTACGATCGTGTGTTTTCATACAAATCGAGCAGTGCGGCAACAGTGCGTACTAAAATTATTTCGCGGTACCGACGCCGCACTGTTGCCGCACTGCTCGATTTGTATGAAAACACACGATCGTACGTTCACAATACGACAAACGCACGGCTTCGGCACCGCAGCGGTCCGACACGAAACGCATAATTTGAAAGCACCCTATTTCACACGGACATGAACATAAAGTTTTATTTGATTTGCTCTCCGATTAATAAAGTAAATTGTACAATCAGGAAAAATACAAATGAAATTTTGTTCCACACAAACATGGAATTGTCACAAAATGAATTTGGGTCGTTTTTGCATAATCAAAAGCACGCAGATGGAACATTGTAATTGAGAACAAATGTGATATTGAATCCGGGAGGATACTACACGGGTTTGTGTTTTATGTATAAAAATAAAATTCTTTAATTACATATTCAGTAAAATCAGCGATGTTAACCGTTCAACAGCCAGTCGGAAAACACTTTATAAAAGTCATAGCAGTACCCACGGTGTTACCTTTGTTGAACCCATTCCCGCGGGAAATTCGGGATAAAATGTATCCCATGTGTTATTCCGATGTATACCCTATATTACTGTAAATTTTCATCCAAATCCGTTTCGCAGATTTTGCGTGAAAGAGTAACAAACATACATACATCCTCACAAACTTTCGCATTTATAATATTACTAGCGGCGCCCCGCGGTTTTACCCGCGCTGTGCCCGTTCCCGTGGGAATTTCGGGATAAAAAAATAGCCTATAACCTTCCCGTTGAATGTAGTTATCCATTACAAAAAGAATTATTCAAATCGGTTCAGTAGTTTCTGAGATTAGCGCGTTTAAACAAACAAACAAACAAACAAACAAACAAACAAACAAAACAAACTCTTCAGCTTTATAATATTAGTATAGATTAGGATTTATAATGATTCTTGCAGTAAACACATCCTTAGACTAATTCCCTCAAGTACATGTTCTATCTAATTCCAAAACTAAAGACACGTTCATCGCTGTACACAAGTGTCCGACCCATAACCTAACAAGGGAATACTCATTCCCACTCGCATGCTAGTGGCGTTAACACAGTACTTCTCTAACATAGAGTAAAACTCAATTCGTAACTGTAGTACTCCTACTGTTTGACTTACCTCTCTGGGGTGCAAGTCAATTTTGCTCCACTTAACTCCGACATAAGTTTAGTTTTTTCCTCTTGTTCAACATGCGAATGTTGGAGAAAATAATATTCCGTTGTATTATTTTCAGAGAGAAAATGTTTTCTGTTTTAGATTTTGTAAGACAGTGTTTTTTGATTTTATTTTTGTATGTGCTCGGATTAGGTATTTGTTTGTTTAACTGAGCCGAGTTTTAAGAAGAAAATTTCTTTCATAGACTCTGTAAACATAAAAGGATAGTACAAATCTTAGTTTGAAGTCCATGTTTCTGTCTGAGACATCGTTGTTTAGTTCGATATGTTAAAAGCTGTTTTCTTTAGGTCAGTAATTAACGTCATATGCTTAAAGATGAAAAACTGGATTAAGTGTATTTCAGAATAATCGTAGAATAACGCCCGTACTCAAGAGACGTCAAATGCTTCCTTAGCAAAGATTTAATGAGACATTTTGACATATAATGTATGAAAAAATACGTCAATTAGTTAAATGTCGATTTAATGGACGTCTTTGAGTACGGCAGTAAAATTTTATACCTTTTTAAACATTTAGCCTAAAAAAAATATGAGAACGAGTACAATACAAATCGCAGGGACCTGTGAAATAAAATCTAAATGAAATACGTCAACGTAGTTTGATGAAACACCCTCCGACCTTGTCCAATAAAGAGCAAAAGTGCCGACAAGTCGCAATTTAATTTCCCTTATTTTACAGTTTTTCTCTGAAACGGTTTACGGCGTTCTTCAATTATATTACAAACAGTTCAATTTACAGTTAAAACAAGTTGTCAAGTTTAGTGCTAATTAACCTTCATTCGGAATGAATATTTTTTGTTACACCTTAAACGTTTTATCGATAAGAATATAAATAACAAAGTACTGCTTGTATATTTGTATTCAAAACTAGCTGTATCCCGCGGTTTCCCTCGCAGTGCACCCGTTCCCGTAGGAAATACGGGATAAATATCCTATATGTGTCTCCTGGTTCCAATCTACCTCCCCACCAATTTTCAGCCAAATCGGTTAAGCCGTTCTCGAGTTATAAATAGGGTTACTAACACGACTTTCTTTTATATATATATATAGATATCATAAATCAAAGCTCCGTGTCTAACTGGACTAAGCTAAATTTTAGATTTTTGAAAAAAAAAATTAAGACATTCAAAGTGGTTCAAGATGAAGGTTTCTGGTTACTCCTTATCCCAGAATTCCCGGATATTAACTAAAGCAAAACAAGAGCAAGTCATTAGTGTTTATTAAAGATACTACTAATAACCCTTTAGCTGCAAATGAAAAACAAATAAAGTAGGCGGTGCAGCCGAGGTCTCAGATGCTCTGAAAGGGGAAAGTCAATCTTGGAATTTTTCTTTTACCGTAAAAATAGTGGTATAATTTTTAATTTGCCTTCTTGACGGTAAAGGTTCGCCGGCAGCGTAATTAAAAAGCGAACATCTTTGAAAATCAACTCTTGAGTTATTTTTTAAGTTGCTTCGAAGTCTTAAATAAAACTTTATGTAGGTATAGTTTTAGTATGTATGTTATAGTTAGTGATGCCTTAGCTCATCTATATTAATATAATAAAGCCGCAGAGTTTGATGTTTTGTTTGTTTGATTAAACGCACTAATCTCAGAAATTACGCATCCGATGGATAGGCTATTTTTCATTCCATTTTCCCTTGACCGGCACAACGCGGGCAAAATCGAAGGCGCTGATAGTTAAAGTTATATATGAATGTCTCATTATGTAATACACGTAAATACATAACAATATCATAAATATATTGAGAAAACATTTTAAAGTTCATATAATAAACAAAAGGTCTTTTAACTTTGAAATTCTAAAAGAAGCTATTCAAATAATGTTTCGGTAAAAATCCGGCAGCAGCTTACATTTTTACTTCATTTTTGTTTCCGGAGATTAAATATGCATTTATAATGTGTTACATTAACGCTGGCTATGTTCACGTTGCATAAATACGAGTATATGTGGCATTGGGCATAGCATGTATGTAGCATAGAATTTTGACAAGCCCGTTGGCACAGTGGCAGTGAGAGCGCTTACTGTGTCGGGGGTTGCGAAGACATAGTTGTTGGCGACGACGTCTGGGTGTCAATTATATATTTTTATAAAGTATTTGTGTATATATATGTAGTAGTATCAGTTAGATTCCATATGACAAGCTTAGAGCTTAGTTTGGGTCTAATTAACCGTGAGTGAATGTGTCCGGGTATATTTATTATTTATAGCATATACTTGGATGGGTGGCCGGTAGTGGCATTTCTATCTGAGCGCTACCGTGCCTCGAAGGGCAAAAATTGCTTAATATTAATCTTAATCTGTACTCACCCTCAAACTTGTTAGAGGAAAGCCATCACTCTCACCAATAGATATCCCAATAGATGGGTGACAAATAAATGTATTTGTCACCCATTTCCAATACGTTTTTACTCAAATAAAACCACTCGTTCAACACAAGCAGTACAGATATGTAATCACACGAACGGTATAATTAATGTCGCTTAGATAAAGCATTGTCAGAGATTAGTAGGGTCAGCAAAAAAGGTTTCGGTGATTAATCTGCGTATTAACGACCTGACCGATTGCTTTGTTAACCGTACTAAGGTATTATAGTATTTCTGAAAGTACGATTTGTTTTGCTAGATAGTTGATTTTGTAGGTTAGATTATAACCTTTTAACGCATTTGCTTGCTTCCACAAATGCTTGCTCTGTACCGTTAAGCAGTCGGTCCCGGTTATTTCAATCGTTAGACCATGTTTGAGGCCTAATATTATAAAGATGAAAACTTTGTTTGTTTGTAATGAATATGCTCAAAAACTACTGGACCGTTTTTAAAAATTCTTTCACCATTCGAAAGCTACTTTATCCACGAGTAACCTAGGCTACTTTTCATCCCGAAATTCCCACAGAAATGGACACAACGCGGGTAAAACCGTGGGGCGCTGCTAGTTTGTTATACAATTATACGTTGGCATTTAATGTTAAATCGCGCTAGGCGATGAAAAGGTATAAGTTGTTAAGAGTAGATCAGAAGTTGAGTCCAAACTAAAGATCACACTAGGAACCAAAGTTTATCTCAATTCGATTTAGTTTAAGTTAAGCCGCGTTTATAGAACCTCAACGTAGTTTGACTAAGCGATATTAACTCATTGCGATTGTCTTAGTAACTCATTGATGGATCGCCGATAGTGGTATTTACTATCTGAGCGATAGCGTGATTTCATCCGACTCACTTTATAAAAATGCCTTTAAAAACATTAAAAAATAAGAATAAAAAATGCCTTTTGACCAGAGCTATGGTATGTTCAACTGTAATACACCAATCATATTAAACGTAGCCCTTTCATTATAACTAGTAGATACCAAAAAATAGCAAAGCTCAAAAAAATATAACTAGAAGTAAAAAATACCACTACTGACCATCCTACACGTTTTAAAAATTAATTGAAAACACACAAGTAAGTTTTTCTCAAAACACAGGTGTCTAAGTCAAAGAGTCTGACTACCAATAGGATAAACCTCCTACTTCCTTATTTCAAATCTGTGTTCTCTATGCACGGGTTTTAGAACTACAAATCCAACGGGCCCATTCTCTCTGTTGGATTTTCGACCTTATCTTTAAAGCAATGGAGGCGAATCGGCGCTATAAATGCGTTTGGCAGCAGAAAAATCCGCTTAGAAGGTGCGCCAGTTCCAATTTTGAAATGGTTTTGGCGGAATGGCTTTGGTAGTAGGGTTCCGTGGCATTGGAAATGTTGGTTTAGGCAAAGTTAGGCACCGTTTTCTGACTAGGATATTGATTTTGATGATGCTGTTTTAGTTTGCATCAGCTACGAGATTCCTATGAGCATTTTCAGATTTTTTGATTTGAATATTCTTTCCTACTTGATATTGTTATATACCTACAAAAAAGTATAAGCGAGTAAGGTGCACTGTTGGGCAAAGGCGTAATGGTGGCAGAAGGTAAATTTTAATTAATTTATCTACCGATCCCTCAAAAATTGTATAATTACCCTTACATAGTGAATGTATCACCAATATCTTCAGTAAGCTTCAGTAAGTAACCTTTCCTTTGCTGTAGAAGCTCATAGACTAAAGCTTTGACCGAGTCCACTGAATGCTCACCGTCATATAAAGGTTACTTGGAATAACAACCTTATTTATTAGAGAATAAGTGACAATGATTTCTATCCTATCTTCATAATATTTCTAGTTCCTTATTCTTAATCAATTTTACTATTAATATACTGAACCCAGTATTCCATAGTTTGACGGGCACTTGTCTTTTTTATACGTTTTGGCGCGAGAGGAGGCTAGAGGTTGTTTCCATTCAGCCATGATAGAACGAAATATAAAGCGCAAAGCCAAGGTGCCGATTTGATAGTAATCTGCTATCGAAAATAGTGAAGGATAGTTTAATAAATACATACACATTTATGTTACTCCCCTTACATAATAGTTTTGGAGTAGGGTATATAATATATAAAAATTAAAAATAAAAGTTTTACCGTCCCACTGTTGGGCAAAGTCCCACTCCTCCTAATGCTTCCAACCCTCCTTTCTCAGTCTGAACAAAAAAAATAAGTACCTAAATAAAAACAAAAAGTACAAAACTCGCTTATGTCCCACACAGTCAAAAATAAAATTAAACCCCCAATGCTTTTATTATCACCTTTTTGATTTAGGAACTTTTCTTAATATCGTTTTAAATTTTAAGTAAAAAAAGAAAGTTCTCTTATTAAAATTTCAAAAATACTTCAACGAACTAATTCTATTATAATTTATTGAATCACCGACTTCCGTTCTCAAACCGTCAATTAAATCGACAATCGACAAGATGACGTATGTAATTGTTGTTACATCACATGTCAAAAACCAATTATCTCCTAAAATATCGTTTTTAGAATCGAGTGCAGCGGTTACATAACAAATTGTTTGTTTTTATATAACATTTCTTCAAGCCTAGAATATTTTTTGTTTCAGTATTATTTAATAAAAAAATGTCTATATAATAAAAATGAATTGCTGTTCGTTAGTCTGTTTAAAACTCGAGAACGGCTGAACCAATTTGGCTAATTTTGGTCTTGAAATATTCATGAAAGTCCAGGGAAGGTTTAAAAGGTAAGCAGTGACGGAATAAATGCAGAAGCAACCGCAGGGCACAGCTAGTAATATTTATATTGTACGAACTTACTTGTTATAATAACTTTAATCCATGTTAACCACTAACTAATTGTTTATACATTTCACAGTTTTCACATATTTAATGACACCGAATTATATAATACAAAGACAACACTGTTTTATTAGTATAAATATTTAAATTATTTTATGTGACACACGTACGAATTACGAATAAAAAAATTTTATACCCTCAAATTTTGATAACGTTAGCCACTAGGCCAACCAATCATGTTGAAGTGTTAGGAATGTTATCATGGGCCGGACTCAGGTTACATTGTTTTGTTAACCGACTTTGGAAAGAAGAAGGTTTTCAATTCGGTTTGTATGGTTTTACCACAAATGGACATGGCATACTCTTATTTGATTTCCGTGGTCATGGGTTAAAAGCGGTTGATGACGAAATCGTTATCACCATCGCCTATTCCGGGTTTCTTATCTGAAAAGTAAAATAATCATGCATACTTTGAACTACATCATGTTCGAATAAAACTAGTTATCTATATATATATAAAAATGAAACCCGTTTTCCTTGGTCACGGCATCACGCGTGAATGGCTGGACCGATTTCCACGGTTTTGCATTCGTTGGAAAGGTCTCGGGCTCCGTGAGGTTTATAGGGAATAAAAATCTCAAAATTCCCACGGGGACGGGGGCGCTGCGGGTGAAACCGCGGGGCACAGCTAGTTCTTAATAATTCCTTCTACATTACTCCTTAACTTTACTATTAGTTTGACGTTTTTTTACATGACAACGGTTCGAAAATGATAAAAATACAAATGAAAAGTTGCGTGAAAAAACCTAGTTAAACTAGATAAAAACTAGATAATACGCGTGCCTAACGTTGTAATCTGACTTTGAAGTATTAAGAATCAAGCTCGAACAAACTTTATAGACAAAGTTTTTGATTGAGATGCGAAAAGTACTGTGTCTGAGCCTCGAAACTACCATGACGTCACACTAACGCCATTTTCCCCAAGTATTTTGTGAGTATATTTTTTCTTTTTCTTTGTGGAAGGATCTCGAGGCCCCATATGCATAAACTTCGCGTTTTAATAGTCGATTCTGCTGAAAAGGGTCCAAGCAAATTTTTCGGTTGATAGCATTATGTCTTTTGGTGTAAGTTGTAGGATTTTAGATACGTTTGAAATTCAGAAAAAAATTCTGCTGTGGCATCAACGTCTTGTCATTATACACTAAATAGACAATCTTAAAAATGACCCATATAAATAAAACATACATTATTCCGTCTTGGTAAAAAAATATGACATGACAGGCAATACTTATAACATCTTCAACCGAGTAACACACGTGTTTCAGTTACCTTAGGCTGAGTGCAGCCTATAGCCAAACCTTTTGGTCTATGAAACCGGTTCAAAATTTTACTATTGACCTTTCGTAGATTTCCATCGAGCAAACGACGGTTTTAAAGTTGTTGTGACCATAGTCTGCGCCGACCCTTACATCTTAAACCACCGTCAGTGTCAACACATGGGACCGAGTACTTTCCTCCACGACTTTCCTACATGGCTTCGGATTTTCACGTACTGTTGACCATTCGACTTTGTCCTTTGATATTTTAAACAAGCACCCTTTTAGATCTCTCTATGGTGGTAAATAAAGTACCGAACTATCTATTCAATTACTTTTTGATTTGAATTTGATTTCGGAATTCAAAGCAAATTGAAAATCTTTTTATGCTGCTACATTGAAGTATTTTCAACGAGTATTTCGAAATTATTTTTTTTCATTTCTTATGATAACGACCCATCGGCAAAATGTTTCTTTGTGGTACCGTCTTTCGAACTCAATGTATGATAGACTCTTTAGATTCAGCGTCACACAATTAAACATTCTTGCACACTCGCTGCTTTGAATTAACTGGTTTGCAGCTTCTAACCTAACCTAACCTCATCTAAATCACTCCATAAAACTACACAGAAAGTGTATGACGGACGATTTACCCTCCGCGGACACCGACCATGTTTGGGAACAAACACTGTTAAAGTAGGTAAATATTTTGTGATCATCATTAAAACATACTCAAAAAGTTATTATGAGATTTTATTATGAGTGGTCTCAACGTAATCAAACTTTTTAATGGCAATCATTATACGTTGTACTAACTAATGCCCTCGGATTTTCGCCACAACGGAACGGAGAGTAGAGATGAGTTTAGCAGTGGTCGGCAACCTTTTGGCACGCTGAGTCCCAAGGTGGCAAAATGAAGTACAAGTGGGACGCACTTGTGAAATTGGCCCTAGTCTTAACTGTTTCTGCTTGGACAGTTTCGTTCAGAAGTCCATTACTAGTCGTACAAAACTATTGCGTGAATACTAGTTTTACTTATATTATTCCTTAACTAGCAGCGCCCCGCGGTTTTACCCGCGTTGTGCCCGTTCCCGTGGGAATTTCGGGAATTTTTTTCCATAAAAACCTTCCTCTTGAATCACTCTACCTATTACAAAAAACCGCATCAAAATCCGTTGCGTAATTTTAAAGATTTAAGCATACAGACAAACAGACAAACAGACACGAAACAGAGACGACTTTATTTTATACTATGTAGTGAAGACAATGCACACACACATTAATACAAACACATCTTGCACTTGACTGGATTGATAATTTCACCTTATGACGTAAGCTACGTTGTGGCTCAATGGTTTAAAAGTTTTGTTACAATATTATCTCTTGATGACGCGATGTTTCGAATCCCACCGGGCGGCCTTCTGCTTTTATATTTTAAACTTTGATTAAGGAATGTTGATTTAAGTTAAGTTAAGCGAAGTTACGTATAATATGAAATAATATGATTGGTGGATTTGAAATAAGACAGGTTTACTGGTTTGGAGAAAAAAAGTGATGCTACTATGCACTCATACGTTTACCGAAAGACTAAAAAAAAGTGGGCCCAAATTCTTTCATCCTTGATATGAACCTAAATATATTTTATTCCGACTCAAACTGATACAAAACTTAGAACATATTTGAATCAATCCAAGACGTAAGCACTCAAGTATTTCATTAAAGTCTCAACTACTCGCTGATGCCGTAAATCCCTCTTCAGCCTAGATCAAGATAGTAAGTGTAGTTCGCATAGACGTCTCGAAGTGTGTACTTATTGATCTTTGACTTAAAGAGCTTTTGATGTCGTGCGTTTTATGAAAAATCTTTGTAGTAGAAGCCTGAGCTGGGAGAAATATGAGTTCGCAAAAAGTGATTTCATTTTTTACTTGGATTTTATTGTTGTTCCCGTGATTGCTTGTGACATGTTTGAGAGGTGTAATTTTAAATTGGATTAACTTAGTTTTCCAAAAGAATAATTCAGTTTGGAGGGGTTAGTTTGAGTATCATTGTAGCTTTATTAAGGGTGCTTTCAAATTATGAACGGCAACAGTGCGGCGTCGGTACCGCGAAATAATTTTAGTACGCACTGTTGCCGCACTGCTCGATTTGTATGAAAACACACGATCGTACGTTCACAATACGACAAACGCACGGCTTCGGCACCGCAGTGGTCCGACACGAAACGCACAATTTGAAAGCACCCTTAATCACAATTATCTATACTAATATAATAACCCTGAATGTTTGATTTATTGTTTGTTTGAACGTGTTTATCTCAGAAATTAAAATTCCGATTTAAATAATTCTTTTTGTAATGGATAGCCATATTCAACGAAAAGAGTAAGGTTCAACACTGCGTTAAGTGTGCGCACGCGGCGGGCGCACGCGTCGTTTCACTTTTGTATGACACCGCACGCGACGAGCGCAACCTACGGTTCACTTTTGTATGGATCCGCGGCGTGGGCGCGCTCAACGCAGTGTCGGCCCTGAGGGTCCCAAAATTCACACAATTTGTTTAATAAATTGGTAATATAAATAAAATTAATTAATAAATACACCCGGACAAATTTACCGACTGTTCATTAGACCGAAACTGAGCTAGCATCATGGAATCTAACTAACTGTCACTCATTCATTAACATACACAACTACTTTATACGAATATATAATCGACACCCAGATATAATTAGGGCAATGTAAATCAATTAGCAGTACCCTTTCTATCACCCGAGTCAAACCTTTCCCGTAATATGTTGAAGTATGAGTTATTAGTTATGTAGTTCCTGAGTTCTACTTGATAGCAGATTAAAAAACCGGCCAAGTGCGAGTCGCACTAGCGCACGGAGGCTTCCGTACTTTAAAAAACGGCAAAAAAACACGTTTGTTGTATGGGAGCCCCCCTTGAATATTTGTTTTATTTTATTTTTATTTGTTGTTATAGCGGCAATAGAAATACATCATCTGTGAAAATTTCAACTGTCTACCTATCACTGGTCTTGAGATTTAGCCTGTTGACAGACGGACGGACGGACGGATGGAAAGCGAAGTCTCAGTAATAGTGGTCCCGTTTTTACCCTTTGGGTACGGAACCCTAAAAACGAAAAAACTTATTACATACCTACATTAACTTACTCGTCAACTTAACTCAATGCTATCCCTTTTTTACGTAAATCTTTTTAAAATAGACCTAATATTAAATACCATAATATATTTAAAACCCCATTAGCTAATCACAATAGTTCTCCAAAAGCTTAACAAATGCGAATACATCGAATCATTTACAAATTACTCGCTTTATTTTCGAATCATTACCTAATTTCTCAAGTTGATATTGAACTAATTACCTGAATAACTTAATGTGGGACATAAGTACAGTCAGAGTCATTGTTATGACTTAGGTACTCTTACTTCGTAATACAACAATAATAAGCTGCTCACCGCGGTTTTACCTGCTGTATCCTTTTGTAGGAATATATGATGCGATATGCTCAAAGATCTGTATTAATTTATAAAGAGGAAATGTTCCTGCACGACTAAATAACGTTCATAATATGTTCGTTCACACTAACACCATCTATTGGATCGCGAGGGAACTACGCGTGGATCGGATAGTTGGTTAATCAGAATCTTCGTGACAGGAAGAAAGGGAGTGGCCCACAGCTGGACATAATACATACAAAGATAATTATTATGCTATTTTTAATTTTACCACACACATTGTGATTGTGACATCCAAATTTGCACAAGATAAGTAAGATCGAATAGGTTTATATCCAATCCCGGTGTGGAAGTTTGTAGACAGCGTAAAGGCCTACGTCATGGTCACTTAAGTACGAGTATAATGTCGTGTCATGCCGGGGCAATATGCCATTCAATGCATGCCATCAATTTCATTGAATTACACTTTTGCCGAAAAGAGAAGATATCGTTAACTAATCACTTAATAATAAAATCAACCTTAAAGTAACTAACTAATTGCCCTAACTGTACCTCATTAGTACTGTTATGTTTACTAATACCTTTATTAACCAACCCTTATAAATGAGCGAATGATTTGGTGAAAATAGTCATAAGAAATCGGACTGTGCGATCAAGAAGACAAAATGAAGTAAACCAGTTTAGTACTACGTACGCTCAGCGTTTTTAGTTTACGTGAACAAAAAAAAGTGTTACTATAATATATTGATGTTATTAATTTAGTTATAAGTAACCTTTAAATCATCAAATCATTTTTATAATGGATACCGTAAGAGAAGAGACCTGCAGATGTGAATATGTAAGTTTTCATTTCTAAAGCCTAAATTGTATTTAGACTTACTTTAAGCCCACTCAGAGACGTCAAATGCCTTTAGTACAGATTGAATGACTGATTTTGATTTAAAAACCTTGTCCTGACAATAAGGAGCACATAGGAAAAATAATCATCCAATTTGGTGCAGTTGTTCTGAAGTTATGCGCGTACATTCATTTTGGCGATTCATTTTTATCTATATAGGTACTAACCGCGCCCCGCGGTTTCACCCACGTTGTACCCTTTTCCGCGGGAATTTCTTGATAAAATGTATCCCATGTTACTCTGATGTATAAACTATATTACTGTAATTTTCATCCAAATCCGTTCAGTAGTTTTTACGTGAAAGAGCCATAAACATACATCCATACATACATCCATCCTCACAAACTTTCGCATTTATAATATTAAGTAGGATAGGATGTAATGATACAATGTACATATTTGAGATCAATAAACTTACTTACTCTTTTTGCAGGTCCTCAAGTGGCTGGACGCCCATGACAAGTACTTTCCTCCCTTCGACAGGCCAAGGTCCCTCTCCCAGACCCGCAGCAGCCAAGTAGCGTACATTTATGGACCTCTACCCTACGTCGTACAAAACGTGAATTACGTTGTAAAACCACCGCACAGAATATCACCCATTAGACCTATTTATCGCTGAACAGATTGTGAAGTCGTTTTGTATTTTTGATATTGTTGACTATGTAATAGTAATATTAAAGTACACTTATAATAAGTATTATTGTATGAATGATTTTTAATTATTGAATACGATGCACCCGTTTCTGAACGATTTTTATTACTTGTTATCCTATTCCTGACCAAGGTAAATAAAAAATGAAACGGGTCTGTATCGCGTTAGATAATTTAACGTATTTTACTAAAATACGTACCCGACGTTTCGAGGGGATTACACCGCTCGTGGTCACGGGATAACTGGCTGGAGAGGCGAATGTTCACTGCGTACAAAATATTGTATTTTCCAATTACCCGCACAAACTACCCGCATTTAATGTTTATCACCAAATTGTTAGTCATTAAGTTGGCGACACACCACGCTCACTACATCCGAATTTAAAAAGTAAGGTAAATAAAAAAGAATTATTAAAATCGGTCCAGCCGTTCTCGAGTTATAAATGGTGTAACTAACACGAATATGAATAATTATACTATTTAGGTAAACCTATATCAACCTTTTACTATAACTGCATCGTCCCACTGTTGGGCAAAAACCCTCTCCGCCACTCTTCTTGATTTAAAGCTACTTACTGCAAGCACATTCATTTATTCATTTCGAGTAGGTGGCCAACCCAGGAGTCCAGAGTTTACAGACCGCTAAAGGCCTCTGACATGGTATGACGATTGAAACAACCGGGACCAAGTGCTTCACGTGCCCCCAGATAGAAATGCCACTATGGACCACCTATCCAAGTAAGGCCTGAGCTACACCTTGCTTAACAATCGTAATGAACCAACATCGCTTAGTCTAACTACCAAATCACTTTCGTAGGCGTAAAAAAAATTGTTCAACCGTGAACTAGAATCACGTCCAAGTATCCCTCAATAGACATTGAATCAGATGGCAGGCTCCAGCCCCCGCCCGTAATATATGGGGCCATTTAAATTTTACGTGCCCTCAGACGCAAATTACACAAATAGATTCGATTCAAATATTTAAATTGTGGTTACTACAGATTGGCTTCGAATTTATTTGCTTGCTCACTCGGTTTTACTTACTAAGCGTGTAATAGGACATTGTGTCGCCTGGAAATCGTGATAATATTTATAATAATATAATATATATTAATAATATAATACGCGGACAAATTCACACACGGTTTATTAGAGACAAAGTAAGCTCTAAGCTTGTATTATAGAATCTAACTGACTACTTATACAAAATACTTTATCTTATATATAAAATTCTCGTGTCACAGTGTTCGTTCGCGTACTCCTCCGAAACGGCTCGACCGATTCTCATGAAATTTTGTGAGCATATTGAGTAGGTCTGAGAATCGGCCAACGTCTATTTTTCATCCCGAAATTCCCGCGGGAACAGGTACAACGCGGGTGATACCGCGGGGCGCAGCTAGTAAGAATATATAATTGACACCCATACGTCGTCGCCAACAAGTATGTCTTCACATATTGTTGACTCCGGGCGGGAATCGAACCCGTAATCCCCGACACAGATAGCGCTCTCACTGCCACTGTGCTAACGGGCTTGTCAAACTATATAGCACTAAGATTATCTAAAGAAAAGGCGATTTAGTGCGTTTCCTAAGATGCGGTGCGGAGCTCAATTGATCCACCACATCGCATTGAAATTGTCAACATCCTCATTGTAATTATCAATATTTATTTGTAATGCATTGATTAGTCAATTGTATTCCGCATAGCTCCGCTTTTGTAGAAACGAATCCTTAGGGTGCCTGTCCATTGATACGGAAGAAACGGACAAATATAAACCAATAGGATTGCATAAAATATCTGACCGGAGATTTTATGCATTCCTATTTGTTTATTTTTGTCCGTTTCTCCGCTCCGCCAGCTCGCTCCGCGTCAATGGACAGGATTCGACGTCAGAATGTACACTTATGGCATACAGACGTCATAATATACTGAGAGGTGTCACTCAGTTGATACCCTTCTTACCATAACCTATATCTCTTCCACTTCTGTATCTACCATGTTATTTATTTATCTAACCGCCACGATGAGTGACAACGGGCTATTTGGGCGTTATAGTAGATTAATCTCATGAGCGCTATTTTGTGTTAGAACTACAAGTATAGCTCGTGGGTGCTGGTGTAATAAAACTCATCATCATCATATCTTAGCTAAGTCATTAATTGTTTACTGTGTTTGCGATTGTCTCTTGTCTAGACTTTTAGAGCGCTGGTTTTTGAAAAGGAAAATGAAGAAGAAAGGATTGGAAGAAAAGAGAACAAGGGTCAAATAAAACACATCAATTAATCAGCAGTAATATTTTAAATTGCTTTGAATCACAATTTTGTAGTGTTTATTAGATTATAATAATTACAAAGGAAGAGGTTTTGTTCAAAGTTCACTTAACCATAGACTTAACGTCCCATACACTCCCATACACGTCCAACATCTTGAACCATTCAAATAACAAAACAATTCATAGATAATAAAGGTCTCTGCGCACTATATCGCACCATTACATTCTTGTTCGCACATATTACAATATGTAGACAAACCCGCATGTTTAAACCACTTAATATTCTTAAAGAGAATAGTGGTTACTTTAAATAATAAAACGATACTACTGGTTACTTATGTAGTTAACCATTCTGTTACTTTTGGGAATACCAAAAGCGCTCAATCGCAAAGATTACGTTAATCTTACGTTAAAGTATTGTGGACACAATACTCGCTATATATCAGTTACGGTACAGTGAGACGAGACCTTTATCATTGAACAAAATAAACAACAACTTAATTTAAATTTAACTTATGTTGTAAATTTAACAATAAATGGAATGTTACAAGTTAAAATAAATATTGCATAATTTTACAATTACAGAATAAAATATTCATTCTACATAATAAATGTTTACCCTAAATTATATTTTATTGCCATTAAAAACAAGTTTACACAAGATAAAATATAATTACAGAACTTATATTTCAAAGTAATATTTAAACTAATAAAATATATTAATACAACATGATACGAATCTATACTAATATTATAAAGCTGAAGAGTTTGTTTTGTTTGTTTGTTTGTTTAAACGCGCTAATCTCAGAAACTACTGAACCGATTTGAATAATTCTTTCACTGTTAGATAGTCTATTTATCGAGGAAGGCTATAGGCTACATTTTATCCCGAAATTCCCACGGGAACGGGCACAACGCGGGTAAAACCGCGGGGCGCTGCTAGTTATTAATATAACAGTTACAGAAATTATTAACTCAATGTGTTATAAATTATTATTTATTGTTACATAACTGTTATAATTTATCATGTTATATAACAGTTCAAATCAAATCAAATCATTGAAGTCAAATCATTTGAACGTTTGATTTGAAGTTAGTTTAGTTAAAACGAAAGAGATTCAAACAGTTACAATCTGGACATCCACTCGCATTCTTCACATTTGGTGTTCAACTGGCAGTACTTACAATTACAAAGAAAATATTTTATATTAAAACGCTCAATTACGCATTAAATAAGAATATTATATATTAATTATTAGTAATTAAAAAAATAACATCATAAAATTCGCTATCAAATGTATGCTAATATATAAAAATTGGTTGTCAAAGCAATAACACTAGTTCCTATAAGCTAAATTATTATTATTAGTAGAGTTGGGATCAACGGTATATTCACCTTTAAATACTATTAATATAATAATATTCAGAAACCGAATATCAATTAAACCTGTAAAATATTAGGTGTTAAAAATACTCAATGTGACAAAAACATCGGATTCAATTAGATACTTTGACATAATAATATGTCATAATAATATGGCATAATAATATGGCATAATAATATGGCATAATATTATGACGTAATAATATGACAAAATAATATGACATAATAATATGGCATAATAATATGACATAATAATATGACATAATAATATGGCATAATAATATGACATAATATTATGACGTAATAATATGACAAAATAATATGACATAATAATATGGCATAATAATATGACATAATAATATGACATAATAATACCCGCTTCAACTTCACCTTAGATTAAAATGAAAGTATTTAAAGGCAACCGTTCCAACTCTTTATTTTAATTAGTTCAAAAAGCTGTATCCAAACAAAACGTCTAACGATCTAGCATTTTAAAAATAATATTTTAATAATACAATGCAAAGGTCAAAGTTCAACAAGATTAATCTAATAAGTGATATGCAATATACTTTAGGCAGGCTCATGTATAAAACAAAAAGAAACTAAGTCGTATACCTTGAAGGTTCATTTTCAAATGCAGTTTTTAACCCTCGGCACTTAGACGCGTTTTAACTTTGACGTTTATGTGTTGTATCGTACCATCCACGTAATATAGAAGTAAATGAAATGACAATTAATCAAGACAAGGTTATTTTGACATATCGTACAATCGTACAATCGTATTTGCACTGAATACAGAAAGTACCAGTAGAAGTCTTTAATAACTACCGTAGTAGCTGTGTGGTTTCTCTCTATGTGTGTATGTTTGTAGGATCCTACTATCCAAGCGGAAACAATACAAAGATTTTTTGTTCTAATATGTTGTTGTTAGTCGGGTGTCAAAACTGTTCTTTTCAAATGACAGCTGTCAAGCAAACTCCTGTTTCATAAAAGCGAAGCTACTGCCAAACATATTCAATTATTTATATTTTAATAACGATTAACGCAAAATATTACATCTAGATGCATCAAAACAACTGCATTGTATAATTTTATCACAAAAAAACAGTGCCTTTGGCATAATTGCTATAATTTTAAGAGCCTTAAAACTCAGCCCCTCGAGCAGGACAGCAAATAGCTATCTATCTCACTCCTCTCCGAAACCACAATCATTTCTTATCATAGTCTTAATAATACTTATTAATTATGAAGTTAAAATGTGTGAACAAGCTTCTTACAATATAATAATAAAAAGTATTAGTTTAAACTTTTTTAAGTTCTATTCAAGATTTTTTTATTTATTTCGTAATAATAGGTTTTTATCTAACTAGTCTACGTCTAGTGCTCTAGGTTTTAGCAGTGGTCAATCACTAAGCCCCAGTAATGTGGCGATACTTTCAATACTATTTACTTTTATATAACTTTATATAATATTATGTATTTAAAAGAGTTTGAATCCATAATATTAAAATGTAAAGATTACATTAAGTTTTATATTACAATTTATTCTAACGTTACTTTATTTCATATAATATTGAATTTTATATTTTTTTTTGGGTTTTTTTCTTTGTGATTGTTAATATTTTTTTATATAATTATCAAAAGTACCACGATTACTGGCGCGCTACAAAGCATTCTCTATTACAATGTGACGATCGCGTGGATATTAAAATACTCTCAGATTTTAATCAACCACAAAAATATTATTGCTTTCAGAGGTTTCGCGTTACTGTGAAAATATCATATTTTTTCATTTTTACTTATTTCATATTTTTTTCCTCATTTTTCCATTTCTTAACTATAAACATTTTATTTATTTGCGCTCCTGAAGCAATCGTGCACACTTTCCAAAAATATACGCATGACCACTAGCTAAAATAACTATTTCGTTACATTTCAAAATTAACGTTTTACAATAAAAATAAATGAGAACTTTCATGGAAAATTAATACATCAAAACTTTTGGCGTAATACATTCAAGAAATACTGTTATTGTACCCGCCAACACTACATATATATATAAATATAACATCTTAAAATTAGCGATCCAAAAATATGAAATATACATGTTTCGTGCGCCCCCAGGTGCCCGTACCTCGCAAGCGAATCACATCTCTACTCCCCACACACAGTGCCTGTTATCGCTTGTTGCATAATTGCGACTTTTGCCGTTTCTACACCGGAGGTCGCAAAAGCCGCCACAATTGGACGGTAATATCTGAATCTCGTCGCGTGACATTTATTCTCCTCACTGGGTGACCGCGGTGTGACCACCCCGGCCACTCACTCACTTCTCTAACCATCTGGGCCTCTCTAAACGTCAAATCAAAGTACATTTTGAACAAGTCAAACAGATTAAAAGGTTTCGAAAATAATCGTTAGAACTTCTCAATCATAAAGGTTATTTTTGAAAGTAAACATTTTGAAATGTCAAAATCAATATTATTCCAATTATCGGCCCCGCTCAAGCAAAGCAATCTCATTCGTAACTTTTGCTTTATAAAAATACGAATCGAAAATATGTCGTCGGCAGCTCGTCTCTTAAGCTATTTAACTCTATACTTAAACTAAAAACTATTTTACTACATTAAAATATCAGAAAATTCAGAAAAAGGGAATATTTAGGTATTTTATTTTCTATATTTAAGAGGTGCACAACCTTATTTTTTCATGAACGCTAGGTATTTATGGCATTTAGGCTTTAACGAGGATCTAGAACCAAAAATATCTATCTACCTAGTGAGCTAACAGTAGTTTGATGGATAATAAAACTTTATGATTATTTTATAGGAACTGGGGATAAGGAATTGAAAAGAAAAGTCGGTTAGAGTCGGTAGAAGCAACGGAACGAGATGACAACCAAGAAGAACGAGCGCGCACGTGACTGTCGATACGAATTCATCTAAACTACGAGTTCAAAGATTTAGTACATCCCTTCGATGATCATCTAAGGCTTCACTGCAACGACTAAACCATAATTACATCTAATTAGGCTGAAAAATTATAAAACTCCGACCGTAATACTAAAATTAAACTAATTGCAGAAACAACTATTAAACCTTACATTAAGATAAAATCTCAAAATTGTCACAGCTCATCGGGTTTATTGTATTACGCTAGGTGCAACTACATTATAAGAACAGTGGCGTTTTAATAATTTGAATTTGTACTTAACCTACATCCGCCGACCTTCGTCTCAGACCCCTCTGTACTACAGAGTCCTCACACATCTCTACATGCACGAAAAAAAACGTAAAAAGAATTCCCATACAGTTTTCATTCCTCCTAAAATTCTCGCCAATCATTGACCTCTAAAGAACAGACTCTCGCCGTCTTCGTCTCGGCCAACAAGTTGATGATCTAATTAAACTTCACAATCAATTTAGAGTTTTCAAAAATATGATTCCAATAAATGTTCTAAACGAATATCTCAAAAATACATTATGAAAATATTACAATAAATACGATAAAATTTATACTAAATATAACCCTGTCTATGACCTGAAGAGTTCAAAACAAAGGAAAAATTTGAATCTAAACTCTGAACAAGTCATTTTGAAGGAAAACACATAAACTAGAACGTAACATAATCATATACACAATTTAAAATGACGTCATAACAATTCATATTCCAAATACTTTTAAGTAGTTAAGTACGTAAATTGATAAAATCTCAATAGACAAGGCCTGACTTTATGTTCACAACTCTGAGATGAAACCTGTTTCATAATTGAAAGTTTATTCAAAAAGGGTCGAATATTATATCGATATCTATGAAATAATATGGTAACTTGTGATTAAATTATGGGATAAGGTTGGTATGCATCGGAGCCGTTAGTTAATTCACATTTTGAACAACAGCTCCAAAAGTAAATCTTCGTCGGCGTTCATTGGAGTACCAGGAGATAAGTAGTCTACCACCCTAGGGAAGAAAACAGTCAATTTAATTGATACCTTGAAAACACCCTTAGTAACTTTTTCTCTTTAAATACTATTTCTACATTGCTCATTGAAATAGCTATCAAAATTTGTAATAATTTGTAACAATTGGGCAAAGTTATCCCCTAATGGAATACCTTAAAGCTTTAAATTGTATAAAGTAGATTAATATAAAGTTATAGACCTAGAGCCCGTGAACCCCAGACTTTCGTCATTTTATAAAAGCTGAAAGTTTGTCAGCGCATGCTCCCACACACAGGTAAGAACGATGGACTATTATGAAGTTTGGGTTATAGTGGCTTTGGCAGATAAACGGTACTAAAGGTGTGTAAAATACCGATCTAAATTCATCAAATAATTAAGTGTGATTTGTGACATGACATATGTCATTTGAAAGCTCTTGAAGAGTTGTACAAGTCACCCTTTGACGGTGATATCGAAATCGACGGCCAACTTGGTGTTTTCGACCATTGAAGATTGGAGTTGACCTATGCTATGGACGCTGATCCTAATGCTCAACAGTGACATGACCTATATCATTTGAAAGCTCTTGACAAGTTGTACAAGTCACCCTTTGACGGTGATATCGAAATCGACGGCCAACTTGGTGTTTTCGACCATTGAAGATTGGAGTTGACCTATGCTATGGACGCTGATCCTAAGTGACATGACCTATGTCATTTGAAAGCTCTTGACAAGTTGTACAAGTCACCCTTTGACGGTGACATCGAAATCGACGGCCAACTTGGTGTTTTCGACCACCGAAGATTGGAGTTGGCCTATGCCATGGACGCTGATCCTAATGCTCAACAGTGACATGACCTATGTCATTTGAAAGCTCTTGAGGAGTTGTACAAGTCACCCTTTGACGGTGATATCGAAATCGATGGCCAACTTGGTGTTTTCGACCATTGACATTTAGTACCGTATACCTGCCAAAGCCACTATAACCCAAACTTCATAATAGTCCATCGTTCTTACCTGTGTGTGGGAGCATGCGCTGACAAACTTTCAGCTTTTATAAAATAACGAAGGTCTGGGGTTCGCAGGCTCTTGGTCCATTATTTATTAATCTACTTTTGCTTTTGTTAAAGGAAACATTTAAATAATCGTCGACTGATTTTAGGCTATCTAATGTTGCTCTGCTCATATTTTACTCTGATGCTATCGACTAAAATGATAATGGCGTACCGAAAAATTTAATGCAAAATGATTATGTATTTTAATTTTCTGGATACCATTAAAGTTAAATTATGCAAAAAGGCTTCATCTATATTGAAACCAATTTGCACTAATTATTATAATTATATAGAGTCATACACGCTTTTCGAAAGTAACTGCACATTCAAGTAAAAGCATCCAATATTGTACCTAGTTACTTCAAATAATTTTATATTGAATTATCATGTGACGATTCTGTAACTTTGTGCACGTACACAGTAAACTACTAATAGAGAAAGCAGCAAACTTGAGTCCCTTAGGGGTCCCGAATACTCCCGGAAAGATCCTGGCGAAACGTTTGCAAGTTGGCAAGACGCGATTAGATTAGTCAGCTAGATTTTCGAAAACAAAGAACAGTAGTATTGTTTCTATTTTTGTATTATTTGCTTTCGAAAGTTTTAGTAAATTGATTGTGATAAAAGGTTCGTGCACAAAATACGCTACACTATTATTATATGTTGAGCTAGTCGTTGAACTTTGACACTCAAAGTTACTAAGAGAAATTAATCACTTATTTTTTATATCACATCTTTGAGTAGGACAGTATATCAATAAATGTCTGTCTCCTAAGCATCTTTGCAAACCATAGTATAATTAACTCATCCATTCTTAGCATTCATGTTACCAAAATTAAATCCTAAAATCGAGCTTAGTTAAATAAAGCAAAGCCGTTTTAAAAAGTGAACGCGTTTACGCATCTCCACTCATTTATACAAAATGGGCGGGGAATGTGGGACTCTCTAAATAATCCCCAATTACTGACAAAAACCAGCACATTAAGTACAATGTTTGGCGCCGGGGCAACGGCGAGCGCCTCCGCGTATTCGATCCAGATAAAGTACCTATTGAGTGATGTGAACAGATCTTAGATAATAATAAGTAAAAGATACCTATTGGGCGTGTGCTGACGCGTACTGATGATGGGCTGCGATGAGCTTGGGCGGGCATCCTGTGAGCGCCGGCCCACCCTCCCGCTTTCGACTCGCGCGCTCTGCAATCTGCGAGAAGAAACGGACATGTTCAACACTTATGGCTTTTAACTAACATACTTTTAAAACTCGCGGTGGAATCCGAAACGTCGGGTACGTATTTTAATACATACATTATTATATTCTAACACGATACAACCTCTAATCTAATCAGGGAAATCATTTACGGCCGTCACTGCGCCGCGGGCGCCCGCGTCAGATAACTTTTCTATGAAACCGCGGCGGGCGCATGCTTAACGCAGTGTTGGCCCTTAGACTGACTATAGAGCAGAGAAATAAATACTTGAAAAAATATAGCGGAACACTAGAACTCAATAATGTTAAAAGTTCTGTACAAAATATGACACATGAAAACGTCATTTGTTTTTAAATATTCAGTCACGAAATTAAATATTTAAAAGAAAACTGATTGTTCGAAATAGTGTTTAAACAATAGAACACAATTTAAATCGAAAGTGATTTGTTTTTTAATAATTTTAGCTACATACTAAACTCATATAAGAGGATGCGTGTTAACCTCCTTGCTTAGGTAACTAATAAGTAATGGCTTCGTGTAAGCTTCGTGTAGTCTAAAGCAAGAAGGTGATGTGACGACCCAAACTACGACGTACGATACACGTCATACGAAATATTTGAGAAACGTATTACTAAGGTAACATTTACAAATATTGGGTTTTTATTGAATATATAATGAGTCTTGGATGTTCATTGTGCAAAATGTAAGTCTCTTAACTAATATAAAGCTGTAGATGGATTTTATTAATGTTTGAACGCGCTTGTCGTTATAATTACCAGTCCGATTCGACTCATTCTTTTTTGTATTGGGTAACTACATTCAATACAATTCATGTAAGCTACTTTTTATCATCAAATTCCTACGGGAACACGTAAAAAGTGCCATTAGTACAGATATACTCGTATAACCTCCAAACTAAACAATCTCAGTAATATATTAATGATGTGGTTCGTACACCACATCTGAAGGAACATCTTTTGTTTCTCAAACATAATTAGAAACTAAATAGATTTAAGAGTTCTTGTGAAATTCGCCGCTGCTAATATACATTACGGCCCTAAATTCAACTAGTCTCAGAGGAACTAGGAACTTATCTATAACAACCACAAGCCACGTGGCATCTAGTTTAGTTCCGTCGTTTTATACTAGATGGCGGTGTACGAAGTTGAATCACGCAAACGATATTTTCTCCCGAAACACTGGGTAGTTTGGAGCAAGTGGTGAAGTTACGAGAAGGGGTGGGATAAAATACTTAATTTTTGTAACTGTGACTTGTGTTTATGGTCACAGGGTATAATTTACTCTGACAAAGTGAAGGATGAAAAGGGAAAAAATCTGCATTATTTTTCCCTAAAATTACAAAAGGATATGTCATACTATGTTAATTATATACTCTAACGTACTGCCATATAATTATCAGTAATTAGGCATCCTGTGTACGAAACCATATTTACTTCATGTACCCAATCAATTAGTACAAATTACAATCTTAACCGAACTCGAGATAATCATTACTTTATTTTGTAGCAGACGTAGCACCTTACTACGAGTATTTTGACTACGATGTGTTACGGAGTCTACGGCGCGTAGCCTTGTTTTCTCGTAGTACATAGCATGAGTCTTCGTAGCACATATTTCGTAGCACGTAGTGGTTTTAACCATTTTTACCTTATATTTATCTATACTTAATATTATAAAGAGGTGAAGTTTCTAACTTTGTTTCTTTGTTTGTAGTTTCTTTGTTTGTAGGGATAATCTCAGGAACTAACAATCCGATTGGAATAATTCTTTTTGTAATGGATAGCCACATTCAACGGGAAGGTTATAGGCTATTTTGCATCCAGAAATTCCCACGGGAACCGACACAATACAGGCTAAATCGCGGGACGGTTCTAGTGACAAGTATTGGCATTAAAGTTTTTATAATATTTTATCTGAAAACTATATTAACTATATTAACCAATAAATTAAACTAATATCTAAACTTACGTTGGTTGTAAACTCCTCCCATGTACTGCGCAGCGTGAAATCAAATATTATACTGATTAATTAGACACTAATAATTTTGAAAAATGTTCTGAAATAGTGGATTTTGGAAACGAATGTGATCTAATATAGGTGAGGTACAAACAAACATCCAAGACCCAAAAATAAACAAACAAAATGGAGTCACAACACATTTACTACTAAGATAAAATTATGTACATAGAAGATAAGTAATTCTAAATAACATCCATGGTTTTGTTAATTTAAATACTTAAAGCCATTTATTTAAACGAAGTTATTATATTAATTAAGAAATAAGCACACCATTATATCTATTTTTGTTTGTTTGGAAGTCCAGCATCAGAAACAAAACAAAAATCTCTGTTACTACAAATCCAATTTGAATAATTATTTTCATATAATGGATAGGATATAATGGATAGCCACATTCAACGGAAAGGTTTAAAGACTTTTTCATCCCGAAATTCCCACTGGAAGCGCACAATGCGTGTAAAACCGCGGGACTCTGCTAGTTACAAATATTTTATTCCATAAAGTAAATACACAAAATACAATCGGATTATGTGTGCTACCAACAGAAAGGGAAAATGTACCGTAAGTCTTTAAGACAAACTGTTTACACAATCGTAAATTATTGTCACGGCATTAAGAAACGATGCGGACCCAATGAAATCCATTAGGTTTATTAAAACGCTTACAATTCATTTCATTTGTTTATATTTACAGCAAAACTGAGCATGCTTTAACAACCCGGTTTTGTTCCTGGTTTTGAAATTCAATAGGATGATATTTTGTCGTTAGTTACCGCTATTATTTTATTGTCATACAAAATACACAGGATGGGTTTTTTTAAATAGGTTTGTATTGTCAATTGTGAAACTATAAGAACACGAAGATTTTTTCTTAGGAACCACCCTGTATACCTTGTAGCCGGTACTTTGAGTACAGGGTTGTTCAATTGTATTCTCCATTATAATAAAGTATTCATCAATTATTGACTCAACTTTCTTATTTATAAAAAAGGCGGTTAAATAATACATTTAGTCTAATAAAAATCAGTATTAGTATACATTTATACATTTGCTTTATAAAACTTTACAGCAGATAACAAAACGCCAAAGTCCCCAAACACCAACTATTCAATCAATACACAGGTACGAGGTAGGCGGGACGCCGCATACAATAGCTAAAACCCATTTAGAAGATCCCGGTACGCCATAATGTCAAATGGAAGATGTCATTAGTTCCGGGTAAACAATTTAGATTTCCCAAAAGGATATAAAAACGAATAAATTTGGAAAATGTTATTTGTAATTCTTCGGGGATGTGTCTCGTTTCAAAGGGCCAATGTCGAAGATGTATAATCTACTTAGTAAAATACGATTTTTGTTATCCACAAACATAGAGTGCGGTGTAAAATAGACGGAACAAGAATATTTGTAATATAATATGCTCTAGATTTTGAAAGCTTTGTAAACATGAAAAAATCAGTCATTTTGAGTATAACTACTATTGAATAGGTACCTTTATTTTGAAGGTAACTCAAGTAAAAGTATTGCTAACATTCTTAAAAACGTAGAAAGCTCTACATTAAATACCATTAATTCTGTTTCTACATTAAATACAAGTTTCCGGTTGTTTCAATCGTCAGAACATGTTGCAGGTCTTAGGGTGGTCTAAATACTCCGACACCAGTGTTGGCCACTAACCTACTCAAAATGAATGAATGAAGTAATTCTGTCTACACTTTCCTCATACTCTATACCCGCAAAATTATTTGGGGATCTCGAAAGAGCTTGTTTATTCGCGACCGTTTCGCAGTTGATGATTTGAAAGGGTTTTTATTAGCCAGGTTCGGGAGTTACAGGTCTCCATGTTGTCAATGGTGTTATTTGTAGCGCGTTCTGTTTATAAATTCTCATGTTTGTGTTGTCGACACATTTTCGGTGTTTGCTTTTGTTTTTTTTGATGACATCTTATATTGTTATACTCGTGTTAGCCGGATTTTGTTACTATTTTGGTAGAGGTTAAGTAACGTGCTTTCGAGGAAATCGCCCGTCGGTAAAACGTACCTCCGAGGTAATGAACATAGAGGTAACGTCATTCGACCTAAAATGTATAATATTCCGTTATTATGCCCTTAAATAAACTGATAAAGTTGTTATTATATGTGTAAAGACTAATTGCCTTAACCCTATACAAATAAAATAACTTAACTTATAGTCGTACTTATACATGAAGATAAATGATTAAAAAATGATTAGTTTATGATAAAAATCAAGCGAATTTTGTTTTTAACCGACTTCATCCTAATTTTAAATCGTAATTTATCTTCAAAATACTAAGAATAAAATATATAAATATACCCGGACAAATTCACACACGGTTAATTAGACCCAAAGTAAGCTCTAAGCTTGTGTTATGGAATCTAATTAACTGATACCACTACATATACATACACAAATACTTTATAAGAATATATAATTGACACCCAGACGTCGTCGCCAACAACTATGTCTGCACATTTGTTGACTCCGGGCGGGAATCGAAACCGCAACCCCCGACACAGTAAGCGCTCTCACTGCCACTGTGCCAACGGGCTTGTCAAAAATGTTGTGGCAATATTCTTTCAATTTATATACTAATCAGGCTAGTTGGAAATAAACAATTTCCTTAATACATAGCTTCCAATTGCTGTTATTTATTACATAATATTCAAAGTAACGTTGCGAGTCGGGTTTCCCCAATTCTGGCCAATAAACAGTTTTATTGGAACGTATTGAACCAATATTCGGTATAATGGCTTCGACGAAACTTGTAATATGACCACAGTGTGATGGAGACGCGGTAGGTGAAGTAAGTTTGATGGAATTAATATTTACTAATGTTTGCTCAGCATTAATTCATTTTGGAATATATTAGTGGCAAACCCTGCCCAACCAGCAAAACAGGCTCAGAACTCGCACTTTATAAGAGTGGTAGGCTTTAAGCGCTCTTATAATTGTTTTAGAACATGCCATCGATCCTAATTACATTTTAGACAAGCCGGTATGGCCTCAAGAACGCTCAGTCTCATAACCAAGTCTCATATATGTATAGAAGAGACATTACTATGCTATTGTAAGCCACTTACTCCTATAAGAGCATTTACTAAGACTAGTTGCACTTGAGAAAACTTGCTCTTATATGCGTATTTTCTAAGCTCGTTTGATTTTATAATAGACTTGCTAAATGCTATTGTAAGATGTCAGACTAATATCAGCATTGCATAAGAGTACTGTGAGTACGTGCATTTCTGATCTTATTTGAAACTATTATAAGATCAATAGCACTGGATAAAAGTATGATATTAGAGTGATTTTGGATCAACATATTTACAACTAGCAGCGCCCCGCGGTTTTACCCGCGTTGTGCCCGTTCCCGTTGGAATTTCGGGAATTTTTTTACATAAAAACCTTCCTCTTGAATCACTCTACCTATTACAAAAAACCTCATCAAAATTCGTTGCGTAATTTTAAAGATTTAAGCATACAGACAGACAGACAAACAGACAGACACGAAAAAGTGACGACTTTATTTTATACATACTATGTAGTGATAGTGATGTAGTGATACAAAAGACAAGACCCATAAAAGAGCGTTTGATCTTAGATAAATTTTGGGAATACTAATTTTAATAGTCTTAAGAGTAATTTTGCTGGCTATATTTTATTTCAAATTTTTAAATTTTGATAATACCCATTAAATAATGGATTACAAAAACATCTTTTATTTTGAAAACATCTTTTATTTTGAAACGACACTAAAATAATAAAATTCACAACACTACGTCAATGCAGACGCGCGGGCACCGCTCGATTGACTACGCCGCTCCCCGTAACTCCGTATAGTTAATTTTTTTTTCTCCCTGTCGTTTTAAGGTTTTATGTAAAATTGCGAGGAACCCTAATTTATTCCAATATGGAGTTATCTTTAGTATACCGAATGCTAAAATTAGAGTAAACAATCTTACAATAGTCTAATAGTGCGCTTGTAAAATGCAGCTATACTAATGGCGACACTATCAATACAAATTAACAAATAAAATAATCAAACGAGAACATAAAATACCTAATTTAACAAGGCGCATGAATTTTGAAGCGTAAAAAGAGGTCTACTTAACAGTAAATAATATATTCCAATACGATTATTTACCGTAATACTTAAATACACGCACTTGATAATTACGGCACTTTAGTATAACATTAACTTCACAGCAACTTAAATTTGTTTTCATTTATTAATTGTTTTTTCTTCCTTTGTAACTTTGAAACCAACACTCACACGAACTTTTAAGTTTGATTTGACGAAAAATCATATGAGCTTGAATTGCCTCAAAAGATTCTAACCTTAGACCAATATAAGCCTATGCAGGCTTACAAGATACTTACGTAAAAGCAATATTAGCCTAAGTCGGCTTAAATTAATTTTGGCTATATTTCAGTAAGTGCAAACTGTATTCAATTAGACTGATATTAGAACGATATTAAACTAAATATGCTTATAATTAGTGCCCAAACTCAGGCTTATACGATTATGTAGGAGTGATGTAAGAGCAAAAATACAGTAGTCTTGAGATTGTTGTAAGCCTAGTTTTTGCTGGTTGGGTGGTCTCTAAGTTTTTAGACCGCCTTAAGCCCTCCGACATGGTCTAACGACGATGAATAATGATGGTGATTAATGTTTGTTTATTGCACAGGCGTTCAAATTAAGTATAATGTTTTGAAGAATTTGTATTTTCTAGAATATGATAAATAAATATTTTAAAGGTTTGTAACACCTAAACTAAACTCGAATATTATATTATGCAATTTAGTACTCTTCAAATGCAGGGTGCATTAAAAGGAATTTAATTACTAAGAATAAAATATACGAGTATATTAAAAATAAACTTTTTATAGGGCCATTATAGTAAACAAAAGTAATTTCGGCGATAACAAATTATCGCTCATCTATATACATTTTCACATTAACCCATTCTCCATTATGATTCCTACCTCATAATACTTTTTATTTGTCAGACTAAACCTACTGTATTTCATTACACTATGTCCGATTTGCAATTACGATAGGGTGTCCATATTGCGTGAAATTAGGTCCAAATATATTAAAGAAACTTTTTGACTGTTGTAATAAAAATGGACTTATATTACGTGAGTACACAATGCTGGATCTAGAAATATTATGAAGGCTTAACTGAATCATAGTAGGGGTTTATATCGCGGCCTTCGCAAAGCTTTTATGATATACGAGTATTTAAGTAGAAAACTGCGATCGTGTGCTAAGTTTTCGTTGAATAATTTCGCAAAAAAAACCTAAAAGACGAAAGACAAAATAATCATTAATTATTGCCACAATTACAAGAAAATAAAGATACAAAATGACAACTAAAAGATGCAGCTATAGGAGACGTCTCAGCTGATGCTGTACAGAGGCCGAGGTCTCGGTACAGCGCTGGTTTTCCGACGCCCCCCCCCCCCCCCCTCTGGTAGACTTAACAATAGCAGTCACAAGCGTTTTTTGTTTGTTCACATGAATACCACGTTATTTGATCAAGTTCTTCATTTTGTATTACATTTTCGACGTCGAATTAAAGTAGTTTATATTTAAGTGAAAACCTCTTAACGGCGTTGTGCACTTTTTTGTGATGGGTATACATTTCAAACTCGCGTCAAGTCACGTGACCTGATCGACAATTCGTAAGACGTTTTGACGTTAATATTCAAGTTTTCACTTCTGCCGGCACTCCCGGAGTGCAACCCGTTTCTTTCATTAAGTAGATGAAACGAAACGATAACTCACTTGATTTTAGACTGCCTCATGAACTGCTGTATCTTCCTCGCTGCCTGGTTCTGACGCCTTTGAGAATAAGTCCTCCTGTGTCAAAAGAATGGCATTCTCATAATTTATTTGTACAAATAAGAATAAACTGATTCCATGCAGTCAATAGAACAATATATTATTGACATTTGACCCCTATAGAAAAGAAACAAAATTAAATTCACCCCCTTTAGGTAGTTATCGAATGAGACCATGCGAGAATCAAACATTTTGACAGTAGCGGCGCGAAAGAAATGACTGACACATATTTAAACATTACAAGTAATAATAGATGATTGAGTGTAGTCTATGGGATTTAATTTAAAAGGTTAACAACTTAATCTTTGGATGACGGTTTTTTCAAAGTTATAGCGTTCGAGGCGTAATTTGACTGCGCAGTTTGACTCACTGCGTTTGTTAAGCAACGTGCATCTCGGACGTGCATCTCATACTTGGACGGGTGGCCGATAGTGGAATTTCTATCTGAGCGCTACCTTACTTCAGAGGGCACGATAAGCAGTCAGTCCCGGTTGTTTCAATCGTCAGACCATGTTGGAGGCCTTTACGCGGTCTAAAAAATCCGACACCAGGGTTGAACACTAACTTACTCGAACTTACTTAGTCAATGATTTTGTTAAGTACTTACTTGATAGGAGTAGAGGCCAGACGGCGCGCGCGCATCGAGCGGTACCCGCGCTGGATCACGGTGGCCGCGGCGTGCATTTGTTTCAGATACGCAAACTACGACAAACAACTCAATTAGTTATGGGAATTTAATGTTACAATACCACCATAAAGTCTTGAGTCTTAAAACTGCATTCAATACTTGGTGGGCATTTTTTTACTTAAAAAACAAACAAGCATGTTAGATATTAATTTAATTTTCATCCAAATCCTTCCAAAATTGTTTGCGTAAAAGAATAACAAACATATACAAAAAAAATATTATTACAAAAAAAAAATATTGTCATGAAATGTGGACCAATATCGTAAATTCTTCAGCCGAAGACGATTGCTCCTGAAGAGAAAAAGATTTAGTGATTTTATTTCATTCCTACCCTATCTCTGCCTGGAAAAGTGACGACATTGGTGGACATTTTGTGACAATCAAAAAAATATAGATTATACATACATCCATCCTCACAAGCTTTCGCATTTATAATATTAGTAGGACGTAATGAAGCCTTAAAAAGCGACTTAATCGTACCTGTTTGTATCTCCTGTAGCAGTTCTGTATGGTGATGGCGGCGGCGGCGGCGCGTCGCTGCAGCTGCCGCCCGCGGTACTGTCTGTACGCCTTCTGTATCGTTATGGCTGCAGAGTACAGCTCGCGTTGTTCACGATCTACGACATAAAAAATAAGTTCGTTTTGGTTAGTGGCTAGCCTTCGTGTTTTTTGACCGCCTAAAGGCCTCCGACTGGTCTAACGATTGAAACAACCGGGACCGGTATTTAACATGCCCTCCTCTTCGAAGCACGGTAGCGCTCAGATAGAAATGCCACTATCGGCCACCCATCCAAGTGGAGGTCGAGCTGCACGGGCTGGGCAAACGCCTTCATCTCACCATAGATATAAGTACAGTGAGGAGGATTAGATGATAATAAAATAATAATAATATTTGAACCTCCCACTCCCACTTCCCACTTACCATTCAGAGTAAGACTAGAGAAGTGAGTGGTGGCGTTGAGGAACTCCTGCAGCGTGGCCGAGGGGGTCCCCGAGGAGGCGAGCGCGGCGCGCGGCGACGGCGGCGGCGGCGACAGCGCCGACCCGGGGGACACCGAGCCCGACGACGGCGTCGACCCGCCGCAGTATCTGCAACGGGGCGGGTTCACAATCATATTGGTCGATGAGAAAGTTCATATGGTACTAGCTAATAACATAGTATGGCTTATTATTACAAAGATGAAATGGCCATCCTGGACCTGGTATAATAAAAATTGTAAAGGAGAGACATAATTTGTAATATTTGCGTCATCTCATAGAGAAAACTCTCCAAAATGTAGGATATAATAAAGTATAAAGTATGTAAAGTTTCTTTAACGCGGAGTTGATTTCAAAGAAGTGGTCAACTAGGCATAATGGTGCCGTCGTAAGTTATCAACGACAAAATCAAAACAACGATTTACAGCTGCTAAGTGGATGATATAGCAGCTTGAGGCAAACAGAGTCCGAAACAGCATTAAGTTGCTCATTCAACTCTAGCATTAAATACGTTGGAATAGAGACAATTTTTCTCCAGCATGAAATTAAGAGATGAGTATTCTTCTGTACATTAGGCACTGACACGGAAGTTAAGTGAAATGCACCCATAAATATATAGCTAGGCACTAGAGCTAGATACTAGAGCTGTTCAATCAAGTGATGCTACTCGCATGATTTCCAAAAGCACCCTTACCTATAAGTATTATCGCAGAACTCAAAACTGAACTCAGTATTGAAGGTGTTGGTGTCATCCAGTAGTGGAGTCATCAAGGTATCCTCGCCGCCGCTGCCGCCGCCGTCCAGACCGCATCCGGACAGTAACGATGAACTCTCGTTCTGAGGAGTACAAGCCAAATGATACTCTATTTGGACGGAGAGTAGGTTGGATATTGCAACATATTCTGGTTGCTACATGTTGTTCTTTGCGTGACCTCCAAAGCCCGGTAGCGCGAGAGGAATGCCACCATCGGTCACCTAAGTAGGGGTCGAGTTGCACGTTGCTTAACAATCGCAATGAACTAGTTAAGTGTTGTCATTCTCCCTGCTGGACTTCACAGAGATCAACTTTATAGTGTGGGCAACAATTTCTTGCAGGCAAGCTGACTGATGACTTTAACTTATCCTGATCAATGAACTACTCTTAGTGCAATTATCGTAATTAATAAGTAACTTTTTAATCTCACCTTTATTCTCTCCGGCATAGCGGCTATGATTTGCTCTGCGAGCGTAAACACTCTGTCATCCTGCTCCCCTGAAATGAATTTAAGAAGTAACATCTCGATCGTAGGTGAAGAGTCTTACTTCTAGCACACTCTAGAACACTTATTATTGTTATAACATCTTTGAAACAGTAAGGTGATAAATTCAATATGTAGAACTGTAGCCGTAAAATTCATGAAATATTAAGAACGTTCTAAACGATAATTTCGTTTTCCTCTTTGCAATTAAGAATAATATTGAACGACTTTCTAATTAATCTTTTAAGTACCTACTGCGCTCTTTTTAGATTGATTTTGTTATCTTTTTTTCGTCATTAAAAATTGAGAATATGATTATTAGAAATGATCTAAATTAGTTTCCTAAAAACGTTTCAAAACTTATAGATATTTTATAATATAGAATGTATCATTCATTTACTGTTCCAAAATGCTATTTTTCACAGTATTCAAACACGAGGTAATTACTTTAACATCCATAGCAGACTAGCCATTGTAAAAATGCTTTTTATTTGGTTCACTTTACGAACAAAGAATACTATATTGTTTCAAATGTCATCCAGATAAAAAGCATTGACATCGATTAAACATATATTTGGTGAATGGCAATTAAAATGTGATAGTTCACTGGCTACATTTTACATAACCATAATCACCGGAATTGTTAGTGTAGTGTGTTCATTTAAAACCTGTAAAAATTTTAGAAATGATAACGATTTAACAAAATAGTTCATGGCGAATGATAACAAAAGAAAAACCAAGTGTCTCCATGAAAAGTTTGTGATAGTGCTCCGAAAGTACACAGTGCAAAAGCAACTTACCGTCCTCAATAGTTGATCTTATAGCCACCCTAAATATACCACTACACATAAAAAGCCTCCCAGTTATAGATATTGATCATGCAAGCGGTATAGCGAGCATGCAGTGTTATATTGTCAAGTATGTTCAACATTTTTGATGAAAACAAGTGTTCAGACGTTAAACAACGTTGTCAAGATGAAGAAGAAATTGTAATGCCAATCGATTTGGTTGTGATTCAAGGTACTGTGATTGTGGATAGACCAAATACGAACCATTGAAAGCGACATCGAGGGACACAACATCGAGTAAGCTGAACTGAACTTTATACCACCAGAAATAGAGTAATTATTTCAAGTGCAATACTTGTTGCAAATGAAATCGTTCAGTCCAACTTAATAGGATACTACAAACACCGACACTGGGAAACTCCGCTCAGTACTTGATACAAAGTAATAGAAGAAACTACAAGTGGTCTAACGACAAGTAAAGTGATCGTTGACAGATCTACAGACTGCGACAAAGAGAGGAATAGAGATATATAGATATTCATTGGTTAGAAGAAGAGGATCGAGCGGCCAGAGCGGCGATGCAACTACTACATTCACAACATCGACAGAAGGACGAGCGGAGGGATTATTGCTGCGACTTGAAATGGTATAGAACATTGTTTACGGAGCCAATTTTAATTTTAGAAGCCGCTGTTTTTTACAATATGACAGTCAGGCATTCAGGTAGTTTACTTTTACCAATCACATTATTTCTGTTGAAAGGTGTCCATATTTTCAAAACAATCCAAATATTTCATTGGTACTTTCACTTTCTGGTACTTTTGAAATTCAAGCCTTAAAAATTACATTGGATTTTTTCCAAAATTTGATGATACGCCGTGTCAAGATCGAACATCAACGACATGGACGACGTAATAGTTTTGGGAAAGTCTATACCGTTTCAGGCAGCGCACTGACCTGCGGGCGGGGCCGGCGGGGGCTCCGCGGGCGGCGAGGCGGGCTCCGACAGCGCCTCCACGTCTATCAGGGGGCTGGCGGCGCCGCGGGCCGTCGAGCCTGCAACCACCGCGCTCAGTGTCCCGTACGATCACTAGCCATGTGAGTTCCTTTACCGAACACTATACGATACACACCCTATACTTTTGTACTAGAGCAACTTTTAAAGGCATCTTGTAGAGCATTAGTTTAAAGCATCATAAATAGCTTCACTTTTTCTTTTGACTAGAGCATTTTACAGGCTGTAAGACTGCATATTTTTATTAGCAGTTCTATTGATGATCTAAAAGCCTATTAAGAGGCTCCTTTTTTGCATTTACTTGGCCTGTGTTTTCAACTTATTTTACTTTAAAGCGCTAATAAGAAGCAGCATTGCAATATCGCCTATTTTCATTGAAATGGTTTGAAAAGGAACTCACACCGTTCAATCAAACAGCCGACAACGTCGATTGACCTCGATCTCAGAAATGATTGCAGCAATGAACCTAAAGTTTTACCCGCCGAAGATTTATCAGCTGTGCCGATATAAATAAATAATCACCAGCAAATGAAAAGTTAATTAACTATAATGAGTGAGAAGTAAGGAGACTTACAGAGGGCGAGATCCATTCGACGACCTATTTTAGTGTCTCCGAGACTATCTTCAGACGTATCTGAATCTAAAGGCAAGGACATGCTTCGTTCCCACCTGTAACATAAGATACTTTATCAGAATCTGTAGACAGTAAAGGTATGCTTTGAACAGCGTCCGCAGTTAACAGGCAGCATTATCGATAGATATAAATGGAAACCAGTATTGCTGCCTGCATTCGGCAGTTGCTGCGTGCTGCTGCCGTCGTAACGGACCTTAATACTATTACAGATAAAGTGGTACTTGTACCTGATCAACTCTCAGTAAATGATAAATAGTACAAGACATTGCAAATACTATTACAATTGAACATTATACAAAATAAAGGCTTAATTTAAAAGGAACAATAGTTTACCTTGCGGAGCTCCCATCAGACTTGTCTATAGCAGAGTTAGAACGAAACGCATCCGCCATGTTAATCCCACTGTCTATGGATGGCCTTTTCACTAAGTTGCTCTCAAGACTACCAGCCCTGCCCTTTTGCAGGAAGCTGAAATTAGAAATATCATGATCAATTCTTTACATTCATTGTATGTAAAACTACTACTTAGAATAAAAGTAAAGTAAATAAAGTCTTCTTTTTATTCCTGTACCAGCTGTGCCCCGCGTGTCGTTCTGAAGTTATGCGCGTACATACATTGTGCCGATTCATTTTTATATATATAGATTTGCTGCAGAAGAGACCTCAAAACTAACAATATATACCAAAAAATATAATATACTTGTGTATATACGTTTATAAAAATGTGATTACGTGTTGGGCCTAAGGAAGACTCCGTCGTTGGCGGGCGGGTATATCCGCTGCAGCAGGCGCGCCAGCTGGTCGTGGCCCGCGCGGCGCGCCGCCGCCGCCGCCTGCGCCGCGCCCGCCTCCGCGCGCGTGCCGGCCGCCCAGCGCGCCAGCACCGCCGCCGTCTGCACGTGCCCCGCCGCACTCGCCACCATCTGGAGGAAGTCGTCATATCAAGGTTTAGAGTAAAGCTTAGTCAATTGTATTATCCTCACCGTACTGATATCTTCAGTGATATGAGAGGCTTTTGCCCAGCAGTGTATACTACTGCTAAATTTTATTATGCTTATTGATAAATAAAATGAACTAAACCAGGGGGTTCCCAAAGCTATGACTTAACTAAAAATGAATAGTAAAAATATACGCAAGAATTCGCTTAAAAATAAAAATAAAAAAAATAAGCAAGGATTAATATGATTTAACCGTTGTCATAAATATACGAGTATATTAAATCGCAATATACTTATAAAATTTTAGATAAATAATTACAATCAAAACACACTTACCAATGGCGTGCAATTATCACTGTCCCTAGCTCCCAAATTCACTTCCTTCTCCAACGCCAAGCTGTTATCATCTTGACGCCATCTCAGCAATGCTGTAGTCAACTTGGTATACCCCAAGGCAGCAGCCAAATGAAGTATCGAAGACCCTTCTTCACCAGGCTCCGTAGTGAAACCTTCAGATATTCCAGAAGACCGATTGCTCAAAGAACGGCAGAATGACACCAACCGTTCCTCAAATTTGGGACTAGAATACAGCTGGACATCATCAATCTGAAAAGTGATGTTACAGATAAACTACGTTAAATACTCTTTTGAATCACATTGCATGTTCTGGGAATCTTACTAAATGTCTAAAAAGCCCGTTATTCACCTGATTGTTATCGTCCATTGGCTCGATCTTGATTTGGAGTCTGCCGTGGAGACGTTGTAATCGCTGGAGAAGGGAAAACCTCCTAAAATCTAGGGTTGGAAGCGGTGCTGATGCTGGAGACGAGGGTGCTGGTGTCGGTCCAGCTTTATACTCGAAGACTACAGTGTCGGAGACGATGCGGCCTCCTCGAGCTACTTGGAGTGCAGCCAGACCAGCCTCGTGCGCTGAAAGTAATCAATTGTGTATGGATTAATTTTTGAACTAACAAGAAGACACTGTTAAGGACTACAAAGGAATCTTTTAACTACCCGCCTGACAACTCTTTAATTTGTCGCTAAAGTCATGCGCGATATAAATATTTCTTCCTAAACTATAACTGCCTTAACTATATCATCAGCTTTCTTGGTTTTTTGCGAGCTTCCAATCGATGTGGAAGTCGCAAAAGTCATACGAGTACATATTAAAATTAGCAACTATTTATCAATGAAGACCAACCTGGGCAATAGCACCTCAGCAATCCATTTTGCACCAATATAGATGGAACGGGGAAGTTATCAAACAGCACAGTATACTGATCACAGCACTCAGTCCAGGGTCCAGCCACGAGAACCTTGGCTCCACCTTCAGGGTACGCCCACTCAGGGGAGTAGTCAGTAATGTTGAGAGCACCTTCATTGCTACAATCAGTTTGCATTTTCTCTGGTTCCTCAACTGGAGAAGATTTTTCACAAATGGCCTGAAAAATTAAAAACTTATTAAGTGTTTTGTTACTTAAAGTTTTTTCTACAGCAAGTCTGGAAGTTAGAGTACCACTTACCACAGGGTTAGCCGTTATTGAGCTAGGGTCTAATACCTCCAACTCAGGAAAATCACCCAACATATCAAAAGCGTCCAAATTCACAAATACATTATCATCAACCACATGCGTAGGCGACGCCACTGCCTCACAACTCTCAATAAAGTCCATCGTATCTATCCCTGACACCATTACATTAGCCGTGTCAGTAGACCTAACAGCATTTCTATCTAAATCACACGTAGGCATATTAGCAGAGAGGGTTTTCTGTATATCCTCATGGGATAACTCCAAAGTCTCATCAAAGAACCCACTAGAAGCTAAATGACTATCAGTACCAAGCAACACTAATGTATCATCACAGTTTTCCGTCAAGACTTTACTCTCTAATCGTTCAATTAAATCTGGATATCTCGATGGCGTGGCGGGAGCGCTCGCTATGATCTGGCTCCTGCTCTTCGGTTCCACCTTTATTTTCCTATCAAAATCAATTTCTACCTTTTTCTCTTGCAATTCCATATCTAATGTTGTATCTGAGTTTTGGACACGTGAAGTCGGTTGCGTGTCCGGCAGTTCCCTTTTGAGTACAAACGTTGGTTTGTATTGTTGCCTAAACCTATCTCTAGGTTCCTCGCAGACGAATGATGTTACTGAGAGAGGAGATACTATGGAGGAGTGTTGTTGGGCGCTGCTGGTTCCGTTCAGGATGAGAAGACCTCCACCTCCTTGGATCTGACCTAGAGATAGAAGAAGAGGCGAGGCTGATTGTTGAGCCGGTCGGTGATCTCTAGTGTACTGCCTCGGGGGATGTGCCATAGGTCTCGGTGAAGGGCCAGTAGTTGAAGAGACGTGGTGATCTGAAGCTGGAGGTTTGGCTGCTTGGATTCTTCTTAGAGGATGAGTGCAGTTCCTTGAATCCTGGCAGGTTGAGTCGGGACATCCGCATTCCAGTTGTCTGGCCAGGGCGGCCGCTCTAGCAGCTCTCTGCTTCTCCATCAGCTGACCGACAATAGCCTCCACCGTTTCCGCAGTCTGAAACATTTTGCCCTACACTTTGAATGAGTATATCAGTTCTCTAAGAAGATTTTTTGACTCTATAAAGTCAAACACTTACCGAGATCTCCAAATCGCTATTGATGTCCGGTTCATCTTCACTGAAAACTGAAAAGAGAAAAATATATTAATGGAACAAAAAAATTAAACAGCAATAATTTTATCTTACAGTAACGTACCAAAACAAACTCGTTTAATATGTTAACTGATTAAACACTTTCCAAAATTAACCGCGATAAAACAAACCGAACAATAAAATATAATAAAGTTAATGAAAATTAATTTAATATTAACAACAGTACGCGAGGCCTGAACAAATTGCACCAAATAATAAACGCAGATAAGAATCAACATCATTAATATCGTAATCTAATTGAAATTTACTGCCGATATTCATAAATATTCATACAATGGTTCGGAACTTTCGTGTTCCGAAGCAATTTTTGCCGTTTTACTCTATAAAAATTCGGATTAGGGAGCCCTTTGATTATGTACCGTACTGTCAATTTATTAAAATTTATGAAGATCAAGGCCTGATATTAAGATGTTCAGTTTTGCTGAAAAATTATAATTTTATTCATGGAGCGTTCGTTTGGATGGACGCCTTCGAATTGGTTTTTGTTTTTCTCAACATCCGCGTTGTTTTGATAACCATTCCTTTTCAAAGAACGTTTTTTCTTACACCAGAAATGAGATTAGCAATAGACAGCTTCTTTGAACACCCATTACAACAACTAAATGAATATTAATTTTCGGTAAAGTGGTGGAAAAGTCATAGAAACTTCAATTCAATTGTTTTTTGCTTCTGTTGACATATTGTCACAATTTCACATAACCATTGATCGGTAATTGTACTTTAGTATCAGTCGGTGGTTCATAATGTTATACTATTTGACAAGCCTGGTGGCACACTGGCTGTGAAAGCGCTTACTTGACGGGGGTTGCGGGTTCGATTCCCACCCGGAGTCAATATGTGAAGAAATATATAGTTGTTGGCGACGACGTCTCGGTGTCAATTTATATATTCTTATAAATTATTTGTGTATGTATATGTAGTAGTGTCAGTGAGTTAGATTCCATAATACAAGCTTAGAGCTTACTTTGGGTCTAATTAACCGTGTGCGAATTTTTTCGGGTATATTTATTTATTTATTACTTACACATTGGCTTAAGTTGACTGACAAGTTCATCTTTAGTCCACTCCTTCTTGTCCGCCCATAGAGCGAGCGAGGGCGCCACTGTCGCCAACTTGTTGTCATCAGGGTATGGCACGTTCAGGTAATGGACCAGCACTATATCTGGATTCTGGAATATGAGAAAAGGTAGCTTTGAATTCTTTAGTGTTGTAAGACCAAAATAAAACAGATCTAAAATAAATTATTTTTAAAATAAATTGATAATTATGAATTCTTTAGCGTTTGACCCAATTAAAAAGATAACTTATTTAGGGGAAGTAAATGATATTAGTGTCAAAAGTATATTATGTAATTTTTTTGGAGTAGACGAGCTCGACACCTTCATGAAGGATTCGCCCAGTCTATCACTCAATAGAGAAAGTTGGAAAGAGGGTAGAGAGCCTTTGCCCTGCAGTGGGACAAGTCAGGCTGAAAATAAATAATAAATAAATTGGTTTACGTAATCGACAGTCCAAGATATGGACTTTATACCAAAACTTGAAATACTTAGGACTTGGATCTTTAGGACAAGAGAATCTTTAGGAGATGCATTATCGGCCCTAACTGACAAATAGCAATCGCATCGTATTATAATGATTATAGCAGTGCCCCGCGGTTTTCTCACGTTGTGCCCGTTCCCATTGAAATTCAATCAAATTTCGAGATAAAAATATAAAAAAACAAATCGGATTAGTAGTTTCTAAATTAGCGCGTTCATACTAACTAAGAAAAAAATCAGCTTTGTTATATTAAACTAGCTGTGCCCCGCGGTTTCACCCGCAGCGCCCCCGTTCCCGTGGGAATTTTAAGATTTTTATTCCCTATAAACCTCACGGAGCCCGAGACCTTTCCAACGAATGCAAAACCGTGGAAATCGGTCCAGCCATTCACACGTGATGCCGTGACCAAGGAAAACGGGTTTCATTTTTATATAATTTATATAGATAAAATGTGATAGTGACGTGGCTCAAGCGATGGCATAAAGTAAGCTTAAAGAAACTAAAGTATTGGTAAAAGAACAACCCTCCAATCCCCAAGATATATAATAAATATGAAAAACAAGAACAATATTTAAACGCGAGTTGCCATCATTTGTACGTCATAACCCTAAAGCTTCTATTAGCGTAACAGCAAGAGTATAAAACCGGACGGGTCTATAAACAGGGTGTTTGTTAAACAGCAAGTGATGTGTGAGGATATACAGCGAGCTCGTTTGTTACCACTGTAACAATCCCGGTTGGCGCTCGTAAAACTTTTTTAAACTTGCTCTTTCACTCATCGTTGGGTTCCGTAAATATTTTCCTCTCGAATTATTTTTGTAGGTGTTTTTAAGTTATGGGTTTCGGAGAAAGTTAGTTGCTATGTTTTGAAGTTAAAGTTTATATACAGTTTTTTCTAAGTCAGAAGTAATTTTTCATAAAAAAGTTTAAATTTAAATAAAGTAATGCAAAAATGTGTTTGTTTATACAGAGTTACGAACTGAATGCAATACAACCTTATTTTCATTTAACGATCTTCACTCCGTAATAAAACGATTCCACAACGATACAAAAAAAATAGGGCCTAGTTATAAAAAATATAGGCTGAAAAATAAATTTACAAGCGATTGAAAGTTAACGAGGCGGAACCCCAAAAGCGGCCGCGTCGCGTCCACTAGGGCGTAAACAATAGAACATCCCTAACTGCCACTAAATCGACTCGAGCGCAGTTTAAACAACGTATAAAATAAGTAATACACAATATTTTAATTTTCCAACGCGAAGAGAGGATGTAAAATGGAGTGCGCAGTAATAACTAACCATTTGTCTTCAAAATGGCGGCAATAAACATGGCGCCGCTTATTTATGTAATGGCCGCCGGCCAGGGGTGACACTCGCCGCGTGTGTTTTATTATTATCCGCGGTTTTTCATTAACTCGTTTTGTTAAAGTGTGAATGTGGTGGGCGAAGGTAGAATTTAATTTTATATCTGACTATATTAATATGATTTAATTTTTTGTCTTTTGATGTAAAAGGATTGGTTCATGAATAAGAGTTTTTTTGCAGTTAATGGATAGCGCGTGACTGCGTTAATAATGGATCTTTGGGAACACGAAACAAAGAACATAATATATTTGGCGAACCGCAAAAAATAATGTATGGCTTTTATGTAATCTTTATATTTGTAATATAAGTATTAAGTGTATCTCGCAAGTGGGAGACCGCAAAGGACAAGGAGAGTTGGAAACGTTTGGGGGAGACCTTTGCCCAGCAGTGGGACGATATAGGTTAGGGAAAAAAATATTTTAATAGATTATGTTGAGTCAAACATGTCGGAATAAGAAAACATCAGAGAAACAAAATATCGATCATTTGAAAATTCGGGGAATCACGTTCAATAAATTGAGCTTCGATCAAACGTACTTCAGTATATATTTAATAATAATAAGGAAATATTTGAAAATCTGTATAATAAGCTTATTTATTACTTTAAGATTAACATTATCATAACGTTTATTCATACATAAATTACATCATAAATTAATACAAAAAATTTGAATCGCTAGGCAACCCTACATTTTTCCGTGTCCCCAGACCAAAGTTAGCCATCGACTCGACTAAGCACGATCTAACGACTATCGGTGACAGGAAATAAAAGAATTTTATACTATACTTATAGCTTAATTTCAGACTACTATAATACATTCCCAGTTTATGAGCTCAGTTACTGGCAGTTTAGATTGAAATCTGAAACGCAGCTCAAGGAAATGCAGTTTGCTTTTATCAATTTGAAAACTTATTTTTAGAAGAATTTTCAGAATACAGTTTTTTAACCAAACACAACCAATATTGTGTTTAACACGTTTTGAGAATTTATGTAGCTTGTCACCAGGTTATTAAGCATATTCTGGTTCTGGTCACGTCACCATCCAGGATTAGTATTCACCAATAAAACGTACCCTAGCAACATGCAGCTTAGCTCTTTCTTGGATGGGTGCCCGATATTGGTATTTCTATCTGAGCACTACCGTGCTTCAAAAGGCACTTTATGTTGGTCCCGGTTATTTAAACCGCTAGACCATGTTCAAGACCTTGAGACAGTCTGAAATTCGACACCAGTGTTGGTCATTATCTTAATTACTTTAAACTTAACGCAGTGATGTGGTGATATCCACCAATCATATCAAACGTAGCTTAGCCTAGAAATTGACATACAAACAGTACCGTAAGGGTACCGTAAGGTACACAAACAATGCAAACAAGAAAATAACAAGTTGTTATTGAAACAAGAATATACGCGAGGGATCCGGTCCAATTAAACTTACTAAATATTTAACCAAGTAATTACCTTGATGTTAACTGTGAACCATCGGTAATGGATAACGGCATTAATTATTTACTCTATTTATTGTTATATTGTAGTTTAAAGAAGTTATGTTGTGGTAGAGCGTCATACTTGGAATATGTTAGCAATATTTATTCGGAAACTGTATGCAAGTTTATCACTTTATTTATTTACTAATCGCGCCCCGCATTCTACTTGTTCCCGCGGGATTTTCGGGATAAAATGTATTTCATGCGTTATTCTGATGTATAACCTATATTACTGTAAAGTTTCATCCAAATCCGTGCCGTGGCTTTTTCGTGGAAGAGCATCGAATGATATCATATATTGTTTAAATCCGTTTCAAATAGGTATAGGGTCGGAAATTTGACATCTTTTGAACAATTTAAAACTTGTTTCGTTTGTACGGTTTAAAAAAAGTACCCAAATGTTTAAGTTATTTAAATATTACTATTTCAAAAAGAGGAGGTTCAACACTCAAATTTATTTTTTAATATTTTCATTACTGTCCTATATGGTCTGGTTTTCCGATATTTTTTTTCACCTTCAATCAATTGTGGAGTAACCACCGATACGTTTAAGTTGAGTAAGCCGGTAAGTTCTATAAAATACGAGCGTTGCCAAGTTCAATAAATTGTGAGCGATACATATGTCCAATTTTTTGGTCGCTAGCTCGCGTTCCATTTAACCCATAAGCTCGCAGCTTGTTAAAGTATTAGCCTGTAATGTCCCACTTCTGGCCAAAGGCCTCTCATCTCACTGAAGATATCAGTACAGTGAGGAGGATAAGGCATAATCACTACGGTTTGCAAATGCGGGTCGATGATCTCAAACTCGAGCCATGTTTGAAAAGTAGGAAACATGTTTTCGCTCGACCGGGGAATTGAACCCGAGAGCTCAGTCTTGGCAGGCAAGTTCACACACCACTAGACCACCGAGGCATTCGCAGCTTATATTCAGACTCAATGTTAACAATGCCAAAATCACTGTTTATCTAAAAGTAAGGAAGAAAAGTGAAAACCAATTTACATGCACAAACAGTAACGGTGCGTTTCCGTTGAAGCGAAGCGAAGCTGTTTGGAGCTCAACTGACCAATCATAACGCATTATTATTGTCAACATCTTTTCGTTATTTGTGATTGGTCAATTGAAGGCCGCACATGTCCGCTTCGCTTATGGTGCAGCAACGCACTCTAAAAGTAAGTAAGCACTTCTGCACTTCCTTGAAACTGAGTATGTATTTTTTACTACCTGTATAATCAAAACATAATATTGAACAAACTGTTGAACCAATTATAAAACTGACATTTATCCGAAATGTCATAACCACCGCATCGGTAATGGCGAGTGTAATTGAATTTTCTATCAATGCAGGTTTGTTTAGTTAACAGGTGTCAATGTTTGCCTTCCACCGGTATAGATTGAAATAAAGGGTGCCAAGAACTTGGAGTCAATGGAAATGTCATAGTAAGTAAGTAAGTTCGTGTAGGTGGCTAACCCTGGTGTGAGATTTTTTGACCGCGTCCGACGTGGTATATATTTTGGAAAAGTGATTTTGCTTGGAACCTATTAATTTTCTTCACTACATAGTATAAAACAAGTCGCTTTCCGCTGTCTGCCTGTCCCTATGTTTGTTTAGATCTTTAAAACTACGCAACGGATTTTAATGCAGTTTTTTAAATAGATAAAGTGATTCAAGAGAAAGGTGTATCTGTATAAAAAATCCCCGAATTACCACGGGAACGGGCACAACGCGGGTAAAACAGCGGGGCGCTGCTAGTTTTTTAATAATCCAGTATGTAACATAACGTACATTTTAATGAATAAAGTTTAATAGAAGTACATTTAATAAATGTCGCAATTTATACATTCAAAGCATTTACTTTTATTTTATCCTATCCATACATTTAGTTCCGTGGTTTATCGAGCTGTGGTATGGAACCAAGTGGCTATCGTAGTCTAGATATCACCGAGTGGAGTGCAACAGAAAATTAAATATTATTTGAGTTGGAATGGGGATAGGTGTGTTTGTTTAATTAAATTATTATTACATGTATTGTATTGAGCATATGAAGATGATTTGAAGGAGAGAGCTCATGTCATCTATAACGTATTATGGTATACCTATAAATAAATATCATTATAACTCTGTTCTGCCAGGAAGTTACGATTTTATAATATTGAAATGGACAGTCGAGTATAGATTTAAGCCATAGTGTATATATATGTGTAGATATAAAGATAGTGTATATATAGCGGATTACAATTCCAAGACAGAAGGAAATATGTTTTCAGTATTCAAGTTACAAACTATAGCCTAAAAGAACGCTGATATCATTTTTTTATTTAGTTACTCTCACCTCTATGGCTTAGAAGAAATAGTGAATTTTATAATTCGACTATACTTTTGCCGAATAGTTTTACAATATGTTTTTGAGAGAGCGTTTCGATTAAAGCCAAGCAGAGCTATACGGAGTTCAACCAGCCAATCAGAACGCAATACGAAAATATTTTGACAATATCAATGCGTTGTTGGTTTATTTCAATGCGCAGTTATTGGTCGATTAATGAAAAAGCACACTTATGTACTAGGGTAAGTATTCTGTAACTTACCCAGTACATTAATATCAATGGTATGATATATACGAGTACATAATACGGATGCTCTCGCTTACACAAGGGAAATTAGTATCATGTTCTTGACGCACAGTAAGTAATATGGTTATAGGTTACGTTGCAAATTACCTGCCTATGGTTTATTACTCGACGGTATTCAATATTCCTCTGTAATTTATTCCAGAATAACGCCCGTACTCAGAGCCGTCAAATGCTTTCTTGTTAGAGTTTTAATGAGTGAATTTGACATGAAATGTATGAAAAATTAAGTGTCGATTTAATGGTCGTCTCTGAGTACTGAGTAGTACTCTGAGTAGCTGTTAGTTTTGTTTCTCTGATAAAAATCAAATATATCGGACGTGTAAAGACAATGTTAAGCACTTTAGAACACACACATTATACACAATGTTGAAGATTCTGTATGTTGTATTATAAAATTCTTTCATTAATTTCGAGTAGTCATAGAGTGGCGTTGTTTGACTAAGCGGTGGTAGCTCATTACGATTATTAAGCACCGTACAACACGGCCATAAATAAGCACTTGGATGGGTGGCCGATAGTAGTAATTCCATCTAAGCCCCACTTCGGAAGATACGCAAAATAGTCGGTCCGGGTTGTTTCAATCGATACACCATGTCAGAGCCCTGTAGATGGTCTACGGATTCCGACACCAGAATTGGCTACTAACCTTTACGAACTTATTTTTTTAGTGGCCAGCTGTGGCCTTTAGTAGGTGTCATAAATGTTTAGATTATACGAGTACAAAGTTCTTAGTATGATTTATGATGGGTTGGACTGTACATAAGTATACAACATACATCAAGGTAGGTACTTAAACTCGCGCTAGCCGCGTATCACACTAATGAAACTGTTACTCATAAAAATTTCACCATTCATTCCCATAGCAAAATGTTGCTACTACAGAAATTAGCTACAATTCTAGTAGAAAATTAACTGCGTGCTTTCTCAGAATTAATGAGCTGTTTTTGAAAAAGGAAAAGGTTGATATGTTATGTTGCCATTTATAATTATTTATCTATGTACTGATATAACAAAGTCTGTTTTTTAACTATAAAGATATTAGATTTCATTTTAAATTATTTTGGGTATGATTACCACGTTCAAGAGACATCGGTGTATAATATCCTTATGTAAGTACCTATTGTAAGTATGTTATCTACATACTCGTAGCTTACTGTTAACTAAACACTTTCAAAAACAATGGACATAGAACAGAATATGATATACGTCTTTAACTACCAAAATGTTTAAAGCAGAATCTCAAAGACTTCAGTATAAAATACCGCCAAGTATCGGTCGCCAAACTAATACCATTAAAAATAATTCCAGCATTTCACAACAAAATTCAAATACCAGAACTAAAAATGTGATATATTTTAACAAAATCCTTGAAAACATTTTAGCTGTAAAGCTAAAATCGTATTAATAAAACTGTTACAGCGGGAATATATATCACAAGTATTGGATTGGCGGCTTGCAAGGTTCCATCAATTCAGATATGATTTGAAAGAAAGCTGGATTTTCCGAGTCTTCGTTACGTAGAGACGGTGAAAAATGTCTTCCGTACTTCGAAAGATTGCTTTCTTTTATGTGTTGGTTTCTAAAGTTTTTGTAGGTTGAAATGTAGCGGAATACGACTCGGTTTATATATAAAGTATCAGCTTGTTATGTTCGAATGCAAGGCAAAGGTATATGAAGTTTTATTCATATCATTCATATTCGATTTAATCTAAATTGATATGATCTTCTTCTTCATCGAGTGGATGGTCAACCTGACCAATCCTGGTGTCAGATTTATAGAGCCGCCAAAGGCCTCTGACATGGCTCATGTAACGACTACTATCCGCAGAAACTAACCGGGACCGAGGAATTGATATGATAAAGAGTTTCATTTTTGTTTGTTTGAAATTAAAAATCCGATTTAAATTTTTTTTTGTAACGGATAGCCACATTTAACGGAAATATTATAATAAGTTTATGGATACGCTTAACCTTTATTTTACATTTTATCTGATGTTCTCAACGGACCGACCTTTACAGGTATTATATGACCACGGTTCCTGTAAAGGGGCCAAAACATCAGATACAAATGTAAAGCAAAAGTGACGTGTATTCGTAAACGTAGTTTCAAGTAAAAAAATAACCGCTTTGCATTATAACTCGGACATATTTCCCCCCGCCCCCAAAAACAAAATAAAGCAAAACGTACAATATATACCTGTTTAACCTGAATACTAAAATTAAGAACGATATTAACATAATTACTCACTTGCAGGAGCCAGTAGCAGCGCCGGTGGAACGTCGGCAAGATGGCGGAGTGCACGTAGCACCCGTAGATACACTGGAAACAGAGATACATTTCGTCAAATTATTGTGTTAAGAAGCTTTAATTAGAGAATATTCTTGTAACTGAGAGGAAATAGGGAATAGAGAAATGCTTCATCAATTAATTGATGCTTTACAATTTTTTAAAATCTTAATATTCATAACATAAGCCCATTTGTCACAGTGATAGCTGATAATAAAAAAAATGGTTATGTTCTCATTTAAAAAATCATTTAAGCTGCTCAATTTAAGAATTTTGAGTATTTCAATAGAAATATAATTTCTGTACTTTTTCGTCAAAATTAGTAATAATATCGGCCACAGTTCACGTCTCGTGAATGAAACTTTCTTACCAACAATAACTTTAACAGTTTCCTATCGTCTTTTATTTTCCTACAAGATCAAGACAACAGAAAACTACTCTAATATCTTTAAAAAAACAATCTAAACCAAACTCCGAAATCACTTTCTCATCTAATCTAAAACCTAATAACAATTGAAGGCGGCAGTAAAACGTGCCATGTATAAATTGCCTCAGAACTAGCATTACTAGAAGTGGCATGCTGACCGGTGCAGTAACCAATGCAATTATGATGGGTGGCCGTCGAGAGAAGCCGCTTCCATCGCAGAGATATCGTAAAACAAGGCTAACCAAGCCCAGGCTGGCATTGGCACCTGACTTAACTTCGTTTACACAGAAAAGCCTCTATTTACTTCTATTTAAGATGTGAGCTTAAGCGGGCGGCGGTTACGGCTATTGCTTTATAACTTATTGATGTCATGTGTGATACAACTCTATAATTAGCGTGAGCCCGATTTCAGAGTATTGATGATATAATAATAATAAAAAAGATGATCAAAACTGTTATATTTATGACACGCCTCGTTACTTCTCCAGATCATATTTTTATATAATTTCTTCTACTTTGCTTCAATAACTAATCTTCAAAAACTACAAAAACGAAATCAACATTAAGTTTCATCTAACGCCTAATTGATTTCAGCAACAGTTCCCGCTACCGTTTCTAAATTACACCGCCCAAGTACTCAATGTTCGCAGTTGTGCAAAATGTATTATTCAGCGGCCCCGTACGTGGCGAGTCGGGTTGCGATCTATCGCCATCGGCCGCTAGTTGCCACGCTCCTTTCGGCAACTCGGCAGCTTTTAGGTAACGAAGCGACACACGAAAAATGAGACATGAATTCGAAGTTTAATCTAAGATTTTAAAGGCAGGTTCTATCTAGATATCTGGAGAGTTCAATGGTTTGGTACTCAAATGGAATATTGAAAGGTTTGGCTTTGACGCGGTAATTTCATTACGAGATGTATAAAGGCGGTATAGAATTAAGCTGTTATAATCAACTTATATGTTATGTACGAAGCATAACCTTCTCTGTTTCAGGCTTTTTATTATCAGACTAAAATCGATCTTGTAACAATAACTGTAAAGTTCAGTTTATCACGTTTATTCGCAACGAGACTCAGGATCTACTACTATGACACTGTGACATGCATATTATATAGAATACATTTTACTTCTTATCTTGAATCAAATATATGTCAAAATAAGGCTTAACTTATAAGTCAGTAATATTTATTCAGACCAATACTTCAGACTTTATTATTTACAGCCCTATGTATACAGATAACCCGCGGATCAAGGTTGTCACATCTGGAGTACAGTCGGCATCGAATCTTATTACCATTCGGTTCGGACATTGTAATTTATTATTCGATATTATTTATGTTGGCGAGTGTACCCTTCGGTCCGATTTCAAAATTCACCTTCAATCAAATATCCGGCCCGCAGACGAAGTAAATGGATACTCAAATCTAAATCGGGCCATATTGCCGAATCGTATTTTTGCGAGAACATTTCAGCCAATAACCGCTTGTGTAGTGGCCCTTTTCGGAGGGAATATCCGAATTGGTGTGTGGTACAAGCTATGTCAGTAGTCATTCTTTATTATTTATTGTATAAGAAAACAATACAAATAATATGTGATAAAGATAAAGAGTTTTGCATGTCCATATTTAATTATACTCATAGTTACTACATTTGTTTGTATATAGGTAATTGATATAGTTATGATCAATAAGACAAGAAAATAAACCACTGAGAACCGGAAAAGTCATTTTCACGTGTCATTCGAAGCACGGTTGAATATTGGTTGGTTACACGTTGGTCAGATAGATATGCTGCTATGCGCCTGAAAAATCCAAGTACAATAGCTACAAGAGCTACTAATAACTAAAGCAAAAATTTCTTACGTCTTTATTTACAGAACATATTTCTCAGATCACTTTTCAAAAACTTAATGGAATCGGAACGGAGGAGTGCGGAACTTAATTGACCAATCACAATTAATTACTATGTCAATGCGTAGTTTGACAATTTCAATGCTTTGGTGATTATTCGATTGCTCAATTGAAACACAACCTACATTTCACCCTGTTATGCAAGTGCAAAAAATACTCAAATCGCTACCGCTCATGCCTTCCATCCTCCAATTTCCGTAAGAAGAACTGCCTCGTGAGTGAATTAGACTTTTACGACGCCGAGCCGCGGCTGCGTCCGAAATAATAATGACGTAAGTGCACATTCGTATTGGAAATATACTTTAAGATAACGAACAAGACAAATACTTTGGATATACGGTCAAATGTATTGGGTTATGGATAGTAATGTTTTGTTTTAGGGTTGGTAAGTTAGCTCAGATGTATAGCCTAGATAGAGATACGGGATATAAGATTTTTTTATTGTCTTTTTTATACCTAAATCTACGAAAGGGTGAAAGCCGACGAATTCTAAAGACAGTTCGATATTCTACTTGTTTGATGTTTGTTTTCCATTGAATTGGCTATCTCGCAGCTTATAAGCTCGCTTACTCTGAAAGACACTTTCTAAACTAATTTCTTTAATTCGGTTATTCATAATTAGTATTAGGGGTACACACTTCACACTAGACAATCTAATTGGTATGTACTTGATAATAAAATATTGGGCTATGAATGAAATGCCTGTATCTACATATACTAATATTTTAAAGAGGTAAAATTTGTAAGTTTGTTTGTTTGTTTGTATGTTCGAGGTAATCTCAAAAATTATCCGTCCGATTTGAATAATTCTTTTTGTAATAGATAGCTACATTCAACAGAAAAGTTCAAGGCTATTTTTTATCCAGAAATTCCCACGGGAACGGGTACAACGCGGGTAAAACCGCGGGGCGCTGCTAGTTGAAATATATCTTTGGTTTATGTTTTAGGTAATTTTAATAATATATCCTCCGTCCATCGAATATGACTTTTTGTAAACTATTATATCTCAGGACACATAACATAACGTATCTACTTTATTTATTTTCAAAGAATGCACCGCAAATCCCCATTTAATAACACAAATTAAAGTAAACCTTTAACCCAATCACAAACACTTAACATTTCGATTGAATAAAACGAAGATATTTGTTTTGATGCCACTAATAGTTTACCCTGGCTTCGTTCCAGTACCACACCTTTATTACGCAACTAAACAAACGAATCACGTCCTTACACCCCCGACTTAAGACCTACTCAAAAACTAGAACACACTCCAGACACTTACTAATTTTCAATCTTAGTTCTTGGAAATAAGGTTGAAATAATTCTGTTTCCGGTTCTAGTTTTGCTATTCGATTTTAGGCTTTAGTGTGTTGAGTTAAGATTGTAGTGGAATTGATTCTTAGCACGTACGAAAGAGGTTAAAAATTTGAACACGCTTATTAACCTTAATGGAGCAGTGGATAAAGCTAAATGGAGCGAGTTGATGTTTGAACATCGTTAGCTATTGAATAAATATTGGAGAAAGGACATAGTGGTAGAAAGCTGGCTTAGAAAGTGTTTGTGTTTAAAGTACCAGAAAAAGTCACAAAATAAAGAAGACATCCATCCATCCATCTTAATACTGCTCCGCATCATTAGTTAATAACTTTTTCAAGCGAAAACCAACTTTATTACAGGTTTTTATGAGAATATCACGTTTTTTTATAACAGTTAAAAATAGAACCAATCTCCGTCGTGTCTTTTCACAGAGATTTTACAAATCTGTACTTGAAGAGTATGATTTTCTGTTTGTTTGAATGCACAAATTTCAGAAGCTACCAAACCGATTTGAATAATTATTTTTCCAATAGATACTCACATTCAACGGGAAGGTTATTAGCTATTTTTTATTCCAAAATTCCCACGGAAACGGTATCAACGCGGGTAAAACCGCGGGCGCTGCTCCGTTCATAAGCGACAGTGATATCAGTCAACAGACATATTACAGTCGAATCTGAGAAAAGCCTCAGTTAAATAAGATATCAACTATTTCAATAAACAATACATATCTTTCTAGTTTACAATTGTAAAATTCAACTACATATTTCAATAAACAAAATTCAACATGAAACAAAGCACGCGTCAAATATTTATTCAATCAACTGAAATTTATTACTTAACGTAAATAGATCACATCGTACAATGTATTGGCGTTCCTGAAATATCGCATATTTTTGATCTGAATTGTTCAAAACATCAATGTTCAATGATAAAGTAAATCGCTATTTTGTAACAAATGTAACCTATTCATAATTGGTTATCAATACAATAATAATATGTATTCTTTATTTAAAACTAGCTGTGCCCCGCGGTCTCACCCGCAGCGCCCCCGTTCCCGTGGGAATTTTGAGACTTTTATTCCAAGTTTTCATTGTTTTTAAAATGTATTCTGCTATTCAGGGCGGGGACAAATCCAATGAAACAAAAACCATGAAAATTGATCCAGCCGATCTCGAGTTATAAGTGTTGTAACAAACCCGTCTTTGTTTTATATATATATATTTGTAATTGTTTGTGTTAATTTAGAAATCTATTTAACTAATATACGAGGATATGAACAGTATGATTTTTTGGGTTTTTATTTGTTTGAAAGCGCTAATCTCAGAAACTACCAATCCGATTTCAATATTGTTTTTAATAATGGATAGCCACATTCAAAGGGAAGATTATTTTTCATTCCAAATTGCTACGGAAACGGACACAACGCGGGAAAACCCGCGGAGCGCTGCTAGTTTGCAAATACAACAAGCCAATAGCCCCGTACCCACCTAGCGCACAGGCTCGCGAGCCATGGCTCGCGAGCCAAATGCTCGGCTGGTGTGGACGTGCCTCGGGCTGCCTCGGGCGCGCGTTTGCTCGGCTGAGCACGGCTCGGCCCCGAGCCATCTGTTGTCGGTAAACTTGACGCGCTCAAAGGTGCCTCGGTGAGCGCTGTGTGTTAGGTGGGTACGGTTATGTTTTGGCTCGCGCGCGAAGCTAGGAAAATAGCTGCAGCTGAATATACACGACTTATGATGCCGTGCGCTAGGCGGGTACGCGGCTAATGAGCTTGTCTTGACAGAAGATAAACAAATAAAATAATTGTCACGTGTCTATAAGCTCTAATTACAAGCTCAAAACCGTTGGCGGAAAACCTAAGGACCATTTTACGATCTTAGTAAGACCTAAAGCCTAAATAGTGTTTAATGTTATTTAAACACTAAACAGTGCTTAAATCCTTCAAGCCTAAGCTAAGTAAGTCACCTAAGTTATCTAACCTTAGCACATAATCTGTGTGAGTTAGGAACAGTTTACACTGGCTTTTTGCACATAAACCAGTGACAGTGTTGCGTGCCCTTACCTTTGGTGTTTAAGTTAAAAGCTGAAAGCTTTTTGCAAAGATTTCTCTTTACTACTGTTGAATTAATGGCAATCAAAGGTTTTGTATGTAAGGTTGGTGTGTTTGTTGAAAGATGGCGAGTATGTAAAGTATAAAGTATTAGCCTGTAATGTCCCACTTGTTGGGCAAAGGCCTCAACGTACGATCGTGTGTTTTCATACAAAACGAGCAGTGCGGCAACAGTGCGTACTAAAATTATTTCGCGGTACCGACGCCGCACTGTTGCCGCACTGCTCGTTTTGTATGAAAACACACGATCGTACGTTCACAATACGACAAACGCACGGCTTCGGCACCGCAGCGGTCCGACACGAAACGCATAATTTGAAAGCACCCTTAAATTAAGTAACCCGCAGAGTACTACTAAAATGAACAACTTGAATAGTAAATCCATCAAGCTTCACAAATCTCTTCAGCCCATCACTTGGACCACACCTGGCCCACCTCCAAAAGGCTTAGCAGCCACAAAACAGAAGTTGGCGTGTCGCGATACACAAGCACAAATAATTCATTGTGAATTAGACTTTAACTAACTAATAATAAAGCAGACGTTTATTTACACTCTTTTGGGTTGATTAAGTTAGTTTGGCAGTGATTAAGTTATTTGATTGGTTGGTAATTATTATTCTGTGGTTGTGTTTTATTCATTGGTTACGGAATTTGAGGATATCAATTTGTGAAATAATTTTGGTTTTAAAAATCAAAAGTATGTCTTATTAATGTATACTACACTAGTTATTATTCCATAAAGGATAATTTTAGAAGGTGTAAAGTGGCATGTACCTTCTCCTATGCCTTTAATTAAAATCTGTTAAATGACTAAAATAGAAGGCGTAATGGACAGAAAAAGAATATCTAAAAGTTAATAACTACTACTCCCTAGCAAATACTTAAAAGGTATCAATACAGCCTTTAGCTTTGACAGAAAATGAAACATACAAATATTACCAAAAAGATCCTACCACCTATTTATCAAAATTATATTAATCTAAGCCTTTCTTAAACTGAGAAGCCTTTAAGTATTCGGAAAATACACAGACTTGAGTACTACTAAATATTCGAAAATGTATATACTTAAGTACTGCTTAATTCGTTTGAATATTCAGGGTTCAACCCTTCAAACACACCCCCAAAACTAATCAATAACACTTCACTCATCAAGCACCCCGCAGTCATCAAACCAAGGAAAAGCAAAGTTTATTCGTGGCAATTAGCGTTTGTCATGTTTCACGTTTAATTGGTCCCGTTCATTCATTTATTCATCGGCTGTGGTGTTCGGCGACCGTTACCAATGAACGAGTTGATACAATTCATATTTCGAATCGATTGTTTTTTGTTTTGTTATTGATATGGGTTGAGATCACCAACTCGCATTTTGGCAAGCGTGGTGATTACGCCTAATCCTCCTCACTGTACTGATATCTTCAGTGAGATGAGTGGCCTTTGCTCAAAAGTGGGACATTACAGGTTAGTACTTTAACTTTACTTAACTATAACTTTATTGATATCGGTTTGAGTTTGTTTTGAGGTTTGAGATCATCATTATGTAACACTTGGAGATCTAGATAATATTTCAAAAGTAGTCTAATTGTATTTATACCGTTCAAGATGTACCCTGGATTCGGAGTTCAATCTTTTCTATTTATTTATACTGAATAAAAATATTAATTACAATAAATAAAAGTAAATGTAACTAATGTTGCTCACAAACCAAATAAATAAAAAGACAAAGTTCTTTATATTATAAAATCAAAGTATCTATTCTGATTGTGTGGCGTCCATATCCTTTGGTTATACTGCATTTACTATCTTATTATCCAGTTGTCCACGCTTATCATCTGTTCCTATCTAATTGTCTAATTATACTAACCTTACTATCTAATATATAGACCAAAACTAACGCCTTGATATCTACAAATAGCTATTCACAGAAATGAATTTATTATCAGTCAGATAACACTACCTAATCAGTTCAAATCATTCGTCTTCGTATCGAAGTAATCATTATCTAACAATCGATTGCGTAACCTAAGACGTAATCCATCAACCAGCAAGGCCACAACACAACTACAAAACATAGGAGCTATTGTCAGTCTAACAAACTACTAATTCAAAAAGGGAAAATAGGCTAAAAAAACCTTTGAAATTGGAATCACTTGTGAACTATAATTTCGTTAATCTCCCTTCTTTCAACTGTCTTCCACTCGAAAACTAATGAAGCCAATATTGTTTTTTAAACTGCAATTTGAAATTACCTAAAATTGAAAACCCTTTTCGGAACTAGGTTATGTTTGTAGGTTGAAATGTTTTCGTTTTTGGCATACTATTCAGTTTGGGCGTCAATTATGGCTTTGTGTTATAAATGGGTGAATGTAATTCGTAGGTTTTTCATTTGTTATTTACCTAATTGTGGTTACAAATGGGTTGTTGTTTTGCTTATTTTATTTGTAGTAAACTATCAAAAAACGTTATATAGGTAATCTGAGTGCTGATTGCAATATATGAGACGGAAAAACATCCACCAGAAGAACACTGTAGACATTATAATCAAATAGAATCTCTTTGGTTGTCTACTGGTATCATGTGGCAAAGCGATTGTCATGTAGGTGGCCGTAATATTTCTTTGGTGAAGGTAATCGGCACATACCTCAGTCCCCTGCACCTTCAGCTTCATGTGGTCTTCCCTGGTGGTCTTGCCGTCTTTCCTCTTCTTCCAGCAGTACCCGTCGCGCCTGTATCGCACCTTCTTCCGGCTGTACAGCAGCATTGAACCGCTTTTTGGCCTGAAACAACGAATATGCACGTCAATCTTTACATCTTCTATGTAAATAAGTTTTAATCCCAATCGTTCGCTCAAGACCAAGACACATAGTGCGGCTGCAGGCTGGATGCGGGTCGCGTCACTTTTTAATTCTAATACTTCTATGAAAGATGTGAACTAACCCTTTGCCAGCCCTTAACGGGACTATAAAACAGAAAAACTTTAGGTCAAGAAAGAGAAGTCACATCTCTTTCTGTGACCTAAAGTTTTTCTCAAATCTTCGGAGTCTTCTTTGTCTTTTTACACTTCTTTTAACAACTTTTAACAGACAATGTTGCAACGCCTAAACATTTGACAGCTGCAGTTGGCCGCCGAATGCAGCCGACTACCATCTTATTTACGCTTTCGTTGCCATTGTCACCGAATGTGGGATACGGAGATCGGCTTACTGTAATCCCGCATTGAATACGCTTCTCATTTTCAAGATTTCTCTTTAGAATTGGCCAACAGCTTTGTAAACTCTCAATCTAACTGCGGCACTCAAAGACGTTCATTACATCGACACTTAACTATTTGTATTTTTTGATACATTACATGTCAAAATTACACATTAAGGGTGAATTAAGGGGCACAAAGATTCTTAATTTGATTTAGCGCCTAAACTTATTTAAAAAACAAATGACGTTCGTTTGAATTGTTGTTCTATTTGATGCACAATAAAGTTCAATTTTGAAAGGACAGCTTTTGATTCTTAAACATATTTAGGTAAATTGATTTAAGATATTTTTTGTGCAATCTGCTCTAAATTAATACTAAGGAAACATGCAACTTTTTTGAGTGCGGGCGTAAGAGTTAGAAGAATATTCCCGAAAATAGAAAAACGACCGCAAATCTAAAACTAAGAATCCAACTTAACCTAATAGTTTGAAAACTAAGGCATTTAGTTGAGTAACATTTAGAGCAAGGCTATTGCCGCCCCTGGGGTGTAATTATACCGAACGCTAGAATACTTCGCGTCGTCATACCAATATAAATCAGTCTACATTTTGTTTGTTTGTCCTCTACGTATGTGTAAATTATCGCTGTTTCTGCACGTATTTATTGGTCTATTTTCGACATGTTAATTTTATAGTTGCGCCGTTTAATTAACGGTTTGAGGTAATGAAATGCATTTGATTGAAAAAGAGTGGGTATTTTATGTCTATTTTAGGTTTAGTTAAATATTCCGACTATGGGAGATAATTTGTTTGATTACGTACTAATAGATTTGCACAAAGACGTGTGTCAATACTCATTACAACTACATGTATTACTAAGGAGCGCTCGTGAGATAAAACACGAAGTTTGACGTAATTATACAACCACTGAAAGATTTGACTCAACTATATTCCAACGCACTAAACCGAAATTAGCTGACTGGGTCATAAAGTGCTCAACGACTTCTAGAAAACGAAAGCGTTGTTCAAAACATGTTCCACATTCATAGTTTTATATACATCACTTTAACATCAAGCTTTGATACCATTACATAAAAAAGTTCATGAAATTGAAAAATTTTCATACATTTTAAAAACTATCCCGCCATCGCCACCCAAAGCGACTCTAAACCATATTTTAATATTCAACACATCAGAAATTCATAACTGTTTGCTCACAGATAGAAAACTTTGCTCGTACATGTCCGAGGGGAAACAGAATGAAGGAAATCGGCCATCTTGTTAAAACTTAGAATTACCAGCTTAGTTTGATATGATATTTCCGCTTTTAATTTATTTAAAAAAATCATAAAATTCTATCTGAGTAGGAAATTATTGTGATCGTGTCAATAGAATACAAAATTATAGAGGAAAAAACAATGTTATTCGTTTTCGAATTCTGCATCAAACAGAAATATAAATGTTAAGGTTTACATCGGGATGTTAAGGTTTAGTTTAATTATGATTTAATAACTCCTATTCCTACATCAAAAAAATCATCAAAAAGTTAGATTGCAAGATTTTTATTTGACCTAAAAACTATAATTTATACGTCAAACACACATCCCTTAATGGACAGCAAAAAATCCTAACAAAATGGCAGACAATTTTCATCCAAACAATAAAATCGAGTGGGCCACGCAATATTTTCGTGTGACGTCACTGCCATGCGTTATATCTCGGAACACAGATTCGATTCATGACTCGGCCCGCTAATAAATTGTCGGCCAACTCATAAATCGTCGGCGATCTATGTTAGTTCCGATTTTTTGTCGGTATGCTTTTGAAAGTCGTCTATTAGCCGTCACTCGCGATGTCATCGAGAATTTGTACAGAAAAAAGTGTAAAGTATTGTTTCGTTTTTGTTATCTGGCGTAACATTTGTATTCTGAATGGTTGTGGGTGGTTTAGATAAACCGTGGTTTAACAGCACGCCTGTTTCGTGTTTCAAATTGTTAGGATTGACCTTTCGACTTAGTTGTTACAAGTTTTTTCAGATAAAAGTTTTTCAGATGTATTTTTTTCGACAAATTGTAAACGGTGGTTCGCCGTTTTTTTATCTGTTACACGTTTCGAACCATTGTTAAAACAAAAATGTTACTTCTATTGTTTTCGTAACTCAAATGCCTAAAAAAACTAAACCACAATTTTGTACAAAAAATTTAACAAAAGCTCCATAAAAAATAACATCTGATAAACTCTTTAAATTACAACCAGAATATTTCCTAATACATTCATAATCGCTAATATTTCACACGAAAAAGTTACTTTTAACATAAAAATAATAAGTTTTCGCATTCACCAAGTTTCGCTGGTAATATTGGTGGAAGTCGTGAACAATATTATGAATAAATAAGGGCGAAGCTTTGTGAAACCGAAAAATCCTCGTGCACATAATTAATCTATGTAGTCGTAAGGACAATGAAATTAATTTATGGAGAGTTGTGGGACCGTCGGCCGTCGGACTGCGGTTTTAGTTAAAGCTGGCGAGAGAGCGGATATTAAAACCCAGTACGTTAATATTGTAATGAGAAAATTGGTTCACACCAAAAATACTATAGGTACTATCAATTAAATACTTCGAAATTGACATTTGGGGACAAATGCTACTTGGTTTCGAAACTGACAGCTTTCATTTGGGCACAAATGTCTTTTCTGCTTGTTTGACTTAAATTTAAATTGTATTATATTGACATCTGTCACAGATTTTTTAGAATTTTGACAATTATAACAAACATCTCACCAGTATCCGTCAGACACGCTACATTAATTAGTTAGATCAAATCTCTTTCTGCAGCACTTCCGTTTATTAAAAGCTTTTGACGTCTACATACGGGCGTATTACATACGTACATATTTCTATTAAAATAATAATTGTTTTAGTATTATCACCCCAGCGATTATACAGATTATTTATTCTGTGGCCCAAAGTTCATACGACTATAAACGTGTTTCACCCCATTTAAGTAAACTGCATAAAACAAAAGAACATAGCTAGTAAGCAAAACACAGTCAAAGTTATCATGATAACTATCTTGGAACCGCGTTACCATAAACCACAACAAGATAAACTTTAAATAGAATTTTCCTTTACAATCTGAACGTATTAATTTATAATATTGTATGTAATCGGGATTAAGAAACTGCTGTTAAATTTATAAAGTTAATCTTATATATTGCGTACTAACTTTTAGAATATCCTTGTATTTATAAACTACAAATATTCTCAAATGTGAGAGAAACTTAAACGGAAATACAAATTGAGAATGTCATATACATATATACTTTGCCTTTTCATTTTATTTACTTCATACTATACAACTTTATATATTATTTATACTTTTTTATTATTTTATACTTTATATTTAAGTTTATAAATATGAAACTGTAAGCTTGCGAATATATGTTTATTACTGTACTTAACTAAACAGATAAACACCTAATTAGATTAAGTTATCGCTGTAAGTTATTTCCAAGTTAAAAGCCAGGTCCTTGCCCAACAATGTAATTTTGGTAAAAGTATATTTTCAAAAATAACATGAACATACAATCCCCTAGATATTTAAGATAGGATAAACTTGATTATACAATTAAATATTAATAGAAAAAATATATAAATTAAAGTTACGGACTCACCATCGCTCAGCCCATCCCTAACCTCTCCCTAATTCCGATGCATTTTAATCTCGGTAAAGCAGACAAATAGACGGCTATAGAGGACCTTCCACGGCCGATTTGTCAACGAAATTGCTCTTTTTTCAACAAATAGTTGCTAACAACTAAATTCGATTACAGGGCAGTAGCCTTTTCTGCGCTACTTGTGCGTTACTTAAATTAATTGTGTTGAGTATTTTCGTTTAAGCGGATATTTATAACTATGCTAATTACCAACGTGTTCTTTAATGTCAAATGTTCATGTGTGAATTTGTCCGGAGTATTAATTATGGGTTTATCTTTACTGCCTCCCTAAGGAATGATGATGAACCTGATAGTCACGTGGTCTATTCTAAATATAAAACATGTTCAAATGAATGAAATGAAATATTCAATTTGAACTAAAAAACTTTCAAGCCACATTAAAGGTAGATAAATGCATTAGCAAAGCACACACAGGATGCAAGTAATACTAAACTATTTTATGAAAAGTTAAAAAAGTATAAAAACATTGAATGGTATTGGCGTGTAAACAATACAATCCTATTACTACGTCGACATACTAACAATAAATTCTCAGTAAAGTGTAACATAACAAAAGAAGATTGAAATATAAAACAACATTTTTCCACTAAAATTTCGTGCAAAAAACACACACAAAAAACCAAACCAACTAAAAACAAAATTGTATTTAGTAAAGTTGCGACACGTCACAGTAGCGTTCCAATTTCCACCAAAAAATACACAAAACAAAAATTATTAACGTCGAAAAAACTTAAAATATAGCACATTCAGAGCCTAACTTACTAACATTTCAGTTGAGCTTAAAAAACAGATTAACAATATATCTTTTGTAATAAAAAAGCAATTATACGAACAAACCACGCAGAACTACCATAAAAACTCGATCCGAACTCATAACATGAAGACTAATGGCGACGAAGGTCGAAAACTCGGCAAAAATTACGAACATGCAAAACCAATCTGCATATTACCACAATTGAACCGTAAAATACTCGGTGATAAATCAAATTTTAACTGTAATCGCTTTTAGGCCGATTGAGCTGTTTAAACTAGGGTAAGTTTTTGTAACGCGGCTTTAAATTTATGTGAACTAGTGACCCGCCCTCGCTTCGGTTCGGGTAATTAAGGTATGCCTTGATTTTAGGGTGAACATTAAGTAACTAATAAATGAGGAGATTAGTTAGCCAAGGAGCCAACCCTTCACTCTCATTTAATCTGGCAAAGATAAGAAAAATATCTATTTAAAAAACCTTATAATAACTTTCCTACTAAAATACCTAATAATTATTATTCATATTTTCCATACTGTTTGTTGTATCTTTATACTATCTTCTATACTCTTCAGTAGAAAAAAAAACTTACCCTAAAAAACACGAATGAAACGAACGATGAATTTTCTATCGTGACCCAAAAATACGAAAAGAACATAAACTTTAACTAAGCGTATTTAAGTGAACTCATCGGTCCCTAATAAAAGAAACACTTAATTAAAGTCAAAGTTACGCCTCACTGTTTAGCATAGTTTCCGAGTTCGTAAGACCGCGATGATAAACTAAGGGCTATATCCTGAAAACTGCTAAACAGTCGATAAATAACTTAATACAAACTAAAAGACTAATGTTGCCAATACACGAACTTTAATGAACAATAATTTTTGGTGTTTGGTGTAACATTAATTTGAGTAGAATAAGTAAAGAAAATAGAAAGGCTTAAATGGCACACAAGTGTTAAAATTCCATTATTTTAATTTACGGAAATCATATTTTTATTGTCATCACGCTCGTACTCAAAGACGACCTCTAATAAGTGATTTTGATTTGTAATATAATTAAGAAAAATTACGCCAATTAGTTAAGTGTCGACTTAATGGAATGGTTTCTAAGGCCAGTCTTTTTAGGTACGGGAAAAGTAAAGTTTGAAAGGCTTGCGAAGGTATCCATGTCGATCCATATGAAATGTTTAATGTAATGGATTATAACTGCAGGTGCACATTCAGGGTTATATCAAAGCATCATGTCCGTAAAATTTATATATAATTATTTACTTTTCATTATTAATACCTACAACAGGCGCGAGACCTTTGCCTGCTGGGCTTATTATTATATTAATAAGTAAGGAAGAAATTATACTTATGAATATTATATTCATGATATTATTTGTGTGTAGTGTGGCACTATAACCACTCTGAGTCAAATTATGACTAGTCTACCATCTTATAAAACCAAAACTGCATAACCATCAACGTTAAACTACGCCACAAATCATTACAAAACTCACACTTTACTCGAATCAAATCGCTCGTCCTACATTCAAAACTAATGCAAATAAAAACAATTAAGTTTGAGGCATACACCAAAAAAGAATCACAAACGTACCGGCTCTGACACCATGGTACCTACAGTCAAAGATATTGCCAGTATAATTGCATTCAACATGCAACGACTTTCAGCGAACAAAAATATTCTCCTAAACGGAAAACAGTTCATTTTGTTTTTACTATACCAATTGCCTGGATGGGTTCTGTGAAAATAGATGTTTTAATAAAATTCAAAGTCCTGACTGACTGACTTACAGATAATCAACGCACAGCCTCAACCTCAACCTAGAAACATGAAATTTGGCAGGAAGGTTCTTCAAGTGACGTACACACTAAGAAAGGATTAATTATCTTATAAAAGACTTTAATAATTAAACTAAAATACAGTTACATTATAGATTAATGAAAATTTGAAATTGAGTAGCAATATCTTTTGAGCAATTACTCTCTAATTAGTGTAGCTAATACACTTAGAATGGTTTAGTAAGAAAAAGATACAGATAACCTATATAATGTCTAGTTTTTTATTTCAAGACACAAATTAATCACCTACCCGCAGCTGAATTAGTTGCTAATCGGTATTACGAATATGTAACACTTTTTCTTATAAAAATACATGAGGCAAAAATGTGTGGTCATTTCTTTAATATCAAAGTACATTCAAATTCATAACGAAAAGACCATCCCAAAAACTCCAACTAATAAACAGAAGTCCAAACTATGAAAAACAAAACAACATCAAACGGTTTTCCAATAAAACTCGTTTTGCGGGACCCTAAAAACGGAGTTAAACCAAAAAATAGTTGATTTGAAAACTTCATCGCAATAACAAAAACCGAGCGATTATAAAGCTCTCCACCGAACTAGTTGGAAAGCTAATTTTCATTTTAAAATCGAGTTTATTAGGTTCAGTTTGGTCTCTAATTTATAAACATTTAAGTACTTGAACTTTTTGCGAGCGGCACTTGGTTAATCGTTGTGGTGAGTTATCTATAACAAGCCGCGCCCCGCGGTGTTACCCGCGTTGTATCGGTTCCCGCGGGAATTTCGGGATAAAATGTATCTCATGTTTTATTCTGATGTTTAACCTATATTACTGTAAAGTTTCATCCAAATCCGTTCTGTAGTTTTTGCGTGAAAGAGCAACAAACATACATACATCCTACATACATCCGCACAAACTTTCGCATTTATAATATTAGTAGGATTATCAATATACCTTTTACCTTTTTACGATGAAGGGCGGGTTGCACGAGCATTAATTTCATTTAGCGCTTTAATATCACTACATAGTATAAAACAGAGTCGCTTTCCGCTGTCTGTCTGTCCCTATGTATGCTTAGATCTTTAAAACTACACAACGGATTTTGATGCAGTTTTTTTAAATAGAGTGATTCAAGAAGGAGGTTTATAAAGTATACACATTCCAAATAAACAAATGAGGGTAAATAAAAGGTTGAATGTTTAAGTAAACATCAAAAACTAAATTAATTCAAACACAACTTGGACAAATGCAATATTTTAACAAAGTGCCTATTAATCAAGTTAAGAGCTCGTATGAAACAACATGCTAATGTGTAATTACACTACATTGTTACATTTTTATAATACCTGCCTGACTACTTAACTAACTTATTATTACTTCAACTTAAGTAATCATTAAGTTTATGTTGACTTAATAAGATTTCAAATTAGTTAACTAGACTTTGTATTTTACTTACACACTTCGCCAAAATGTTATTTTTTGACGTAATAATCAGTTTTTTACGTTCATCTGAACCAAAATGCTCGTAGCATAAAATCGCTACGTTTTTGCTACGTATAAAACATTGTAGCAAATTATGGTGATCTCCGTAGCACGTCATGTCTACGCGACAATCAGCGTAGCAACTTCGTAGTAACTACTCTCGTTTGTTGCTACGCCACAACATTGTAGGGAAGCGAATACGGAAATTTTTATATTTGTATTCTAGTAATAAGTTATCCAAATATTGTGTAAAAAATGGCAATCACTCATTTGAATATCTTTATTAATTATAAAGCTGAAGAGTTTGTTTTTTATATTGTTTGTTTGTTTGAATGCGGTAATTTCAGTAACTACCAATCTGATTTGTAATCATAGATTTTTGTAATGGATAGCCAACGATAGATAGATCAACGGGAAGGTTATAAGCTAATTTTCATCCCGAAATTCCCAAGGGAACAGGTACATCAGGGGTAAAACCGCAAGGCGCTGCTAGTAACGTGTAAAAAGATTAATTGCTTTCCACTATTTATCTGTTAACTCCTCATAAAACACTAAACGACCTATAGAACATGTAGTTAAACAGGTCTTTATTTAAACAACATTAATAGGTAAAGTAAATTCCAGTTAAAATGAAACAGAGGGCGGTCCTCTATTATATCATGTAATATTAAACCTTCAAATCGAATACGGCTTTGAATTACCTGTTATTTAAGTATTAAACTAAGAAAAAGGCTAGAACGCGATCATTATTCAAAAGAAAGTCATTAGTATAAGTCAGAGTAACCTGCTATTAGTTCACGTTACATTTCTGATCCTTATTTAATTATGAAAAATGTATAGTTTTACCAATAAATGTGTCACAATGAGGAATGAGATTTGTTTAATGTATCGCTTAAAAAATCACTTTTCTTTCTGTTGGAAGTTTGAAACTGAATGACTTAACAATTCTACTGAATCGTTTTAAGCAATTTTGTATGATTTACTTTCTTTTGTTTCCGTTGCTTGATTTTGTTAAACTTAATTTATAAATTGCATAGAAAAGATATACTGACATATTCCTATATAAACTTAAAACGAGGCGTTAGTTACCAAACGCTTAAATTTGAAGTTGAAAAGAAAAGATTTCGAAGCAGAATTTCCGATTGTTTTCACATCCAAAGAGTTTTAAAACATTTAAAGCTTAATACGTAACTACAAATGTAATGAAACCCATCACAATTCTTATATTCGACAAGTCTTATATTCGAACTAGCAGCGCCCCGCGGTTTTACCCGCGTTGTGCCCGTTCCCGTGGGAATTTCGGGATAAAATGTAGCCTATAGCCTTCCTCGATAAATAGACTATCTAACAGTGAAAGAATAATTCAAATCGGTTCAGTAGTTTCTGAGATTAGCGCGTTTAAACAAACAAACAAACAAAACAAACTCTTCAGCTTTATAATATTAGTATAGATTATCAATCGCTATTCCAATCTCACAATGAGATATCAATTGACGAATAGTTGTTAAAAATGTATGAGAAAGGGTGAATGAATTTCAAATATAGAATAATCACTGGCCTCAGTAAAAAAATAATAAACAAAAAAGCTCCAAACATCCAATCACACGAGTGAGTTTCCCAAACTTTGTCATAGTAAAAGTCATTAAAATGCATAGCGCGCCGAACGCTTACCGCCAATGCAATTAAATTTGAGAATCGCTGAGCTCGCCCAAAATTGATTCCGGATACTCCAGAATACTAATTTACGTTTTATTTCATTGTGTATTCAATTGAAAATTAGTTTTGTGAAGACGTGCGAATCAGTGCTGTTCTTTTAGAGAATATGTCGGCTTCATTATAGACTGATCAAAAAGTTGGTTTGGTCCTATTATCTTATTTTCTACTTAATAATAGTGTGAAGATAATTTACTTAAATATATTTTTGTAAGAGCTAGCTTATAGCTGTGGAGAATACGTTAAGTATACCGACGTTCTAAAATAAATAATGGCTCCGAAGATCTTTATGAGGTCTAAAGCACTTCACTTCATACTTCATCACAAAACGCGCATACATACATATACCAAAATAATATCTATACTAATATAATAAAGCTGAAGAGTTTGTTTGTTTGAACGCGCTAATCTCAGAAACTACCAATCCGATTCGAATAATTCTTTTTGTAATGGGTAGCCACATTCAACGGGAAGGTTATAATTATGCTATTTTTAGTCCCAAAATTCTTACGAGAACGGGCACATTGCAGGTAAAACCGCTGGACACTGCTAGTATAAATATAATAAGATAATTAATTGACAATTATTTCTGAATCTGAAAACAACACTATCGAACTTTTTCAAACATATACTGAAGCGAAATCAGACACAAACTCACCCACATACATACATATAAATATTATAACATCTCTCACAGGCAATCTTTGATTATTCTCCTTCCAACAAAACCCTTTACATCCACTATTCACAGCCTAAACACAAAGCTATGATAAACTAACCCAACTTCATTATAACATAATTGTATGAGTGGTATCGGTACCAAAATACCTTCTTAATATAAGTCGATAAACCTGTTACCGAGACAAATCGTTCCCCGGACGGCTATTAGAGGGTAACTGGCCAATTGTACCGAATTGACCAGGGATGACCGACTCCGGTATAATAAGTATGTTACTAACGGTATCTGTAACTATTCGGTATTTGAATTAGAGAATAGGTGTATTTTAGTGTTGTAATTGGCATTGAAATTATTAAAAGATATGATATGTATATTGGGACTTATTACTGTAGCATAAAGCTCAATTTACAATATTTTAGTTGAATTATAGTTTTTGGTTTATATATAATATGTATGTTAGTCTTTAAGGTATTTGTTGTATAAGTATTTAGTTATATCAGTTTGTTAGATTCCATAATACAAGCTTAGAGCTTAGTTTGTGTCTAATTTATCTTGATATTTAAAATAATGATTTATGATTTGATGAAGAGTCTCTGAGCGTAGGTTTTTTAGGACTACCATTTTTCTGTTTGAATCCGTTAAATCGGATTATCTGATCGTCGTTCCAAATAACAATGTTTGAAATAAATTCATAAACGCAGGTACGTAAGAAAAATAAGAAACTAAAAATGTATTGACGCCGATATAATCGAAAGGTCAAAAATCAAAGGTCATTAACAAATATATTTTTAAATATCAAAAATCCTACAATTTCTTCCCCTGACTGTTCTAAAAGAAAAAACAAACTTTATAATTAAACTAGCAGCGCCCCGCGGTATTACCCGCGTTGTTCCCGTTCCCGTGGGAATTTCGGAATAAAAAGTAGCCTATAACCTTCCCGTTGAATGTGGCTATCCATTACAAAAATAATTTTTCAAATCGGTTCAGTAGTTTCTGAGATTAGCGCGTTTAAACAAACAAACAAACAAACAAAACAAACTCTTCAGCTTTATAATATTAGTATAGATCAGTATTTTCAGTACCACTATGACACCGCAAATACCTGTTCGATACCCTAATCCGGCGATTCGGGATTGTGGTTAGAACGTGCCTATATAAATCAAAGATCTTTGTTCTATCGATGGGCGAATCGGATGCCCAATTAGTAATGGCCCAATCTGGGTATAGACGTGCCACGGGATTTATTGGTAATCTATCTTTTGACGGATAGTTATGGGGTAGGTTTTTGATAAAACAAAACATGTTTTATTAGGTAAATGATAGATAAGACAAGATTAGTTTATTGTAAAATTAACTCAATATAGTACTAGCAGCACCTCACAGTTTAACCCACTTTATGCCCGTTCCCTTTGGGAATTTTGGGATAAAACATAGAAACGGGATAAAACCTTCCTGTTGAATGTGGATATCCAAGAAAAAAACAGAATCGAATAGAACTAGTAGTTCCTGACATTTGCGCGTTTCAACAAACAAAAAAAGAAAATCAAACTCATCAGCTTTATATATGGGGATATACCTTTTTCTTCGGCCCTTGGAGAAAGAGAGCCAGATAGTTTTGCAAAGCTTACTCTGAGCAAATAACGTACAGCAAAGGATGACTTCAGAACACATAAATCAAAGTAACAAAAATTGTGAACAACCTAAATACTATACAACCCAATCGAACAGTATCGATCATAAAGCCTGTTTCTGTTTCTCCCAAACATTCAACCTGTTGACCCACATAATGACCGTCTCATTCCCACTCAAAAATTAACGGAAATCAATTTCCCGTTATCCAAACAAGATTGATAATACAAGTCGGTCTAAGCCGGTCGGTCGGTACATAAATCAAGGCACGCAAATACTCGGTAGTTGTGCAAATAACTCTGTATGAATCGAATTCTGAAATGATGGTGTTTATACCGTACTTGGTACTTCAGTGGAATTTATACGTGTGTGTGCTTGGGCTCGTTAATTTACTACGATCTATAATTTGGCCGGATGTATTGAGGTTATCAATACTGAGAGAGGTAATAAAGTTGAAGAGTTTGACTGTTTGAATACGCTAATCTCTGGAAGTACTCGTACATACTAATTTGAATTTGAAACCACAAGTCACATTCTTAGAATGATAGATATAGGCTACTTTTAATACTTACTGATTTTTTTACGGGATCATGGACAGCATTGGTAAACCGCGGGGTAATTTATAAGAAAGTCTTGTGGACATAATAGAAGGCTTAGCATACTAAAGAAAAGGTAAATTAAACATTATTGACGTGTCATTAAAGCTGCAAGTCCAATGCATAACATTTCTCATCAGGAAATTCAATAGTTCGCTCTTGAAAAGAACTCCACACACTCACAAATGCGTACGCTTTTGATGTAGTAGTACACAACTTTATTCACAAGTCCTGTCAATGTTTATCGACGTACGATACCAACGTGTTTGCGGTTCGCAAGCTATCCGATGTGACATAAAGCCCAACCGAGTCCATATTGCATAATGTAGTCCTCTTGCTTTGTTTTCCAACGTTACATTAAGTTTTGAATCGATTTCAATCGTTCCAGATTTGTGGAACAGATACTTTTATGTGCGTATGATATTGTTAGTAAGTTTTTGTAGGTTAGTGACCAACCTTGGAGCCGGAGCTTTTTGATCTCCTTTAGGCCTCAGACTTGATCAGTCAATTGTTTATCAAATTAATAAGCTATATTATATCTGTAAGTTATACGCCCTTACTGAGAGACGTCAATGCTTTCTCAGTATAATATAGTATAGAGGGATTTAATGAATGATTTTGACATGTTATGTATTAAAAATTAAGTGTCGATTTAATGAACGGTTTTCAGTGCGGCACCAATTAGAAAAGAAAGTAAAAAGCAAAGATTAAAACAAAAATGTATACAATATATACTCCACGATCATTAGTAAAGTTTCCTCATTCAACACCAACGGAACTGGGAATTGTGTCAAAATTACAAAAGCAAATTCGAGTAGTCGCGCGGATCGTCCGCTGTCAATTAAAAACTGAATATCAAGCGCAATCGACGAGCTGTGATACGTCACTGTGTTTGTTTATTTTAATGGTTTATTTTGCATTTTAAATGGGTTTCTTTTAAATAATATAACATTTCAATGAACGTGTTTGCGTTTATCACGGTACGGGTACCACGACAAACTAAATATATTTAAGTCCTACCACTTCTAAAAATGACTTACTAGTATAATGACCCGAGGATGACATAGCGTAACTAAGGTAACGAAAACAAGCGATTTTTTTAAAAAGATTACTGAACCGTTAGCATACCATTTCACATCTGGCTTGCAGAAGATATCAGAACATAGTAGAGGATCGCCATTATCACAGTTTATACTTAATATACTTTTATTAAGATTAATTCGTTCATTCGTTCGTTCGTTCCCGTTGCTAACAATTCTTCTACAACACTAGCTTCAATTCATTTACGACAACACTTGATTTCAACAGCACCAGGCGTGACGTTGCCGCTCCGCTAACAGACTTACATCAATCTAATAGCATCGCATTCACACTAGCCTCCCCTCCGCGTAAATTGGGGGCATTTCCCCACAATGGGAACACTGCCCAACTATCGGCTCAATTCGTCAGCATTAATTCGAATCTTCTAACTCGATCACAGTAATCGCGACTATAAATACGACGGACAATCGATTCGCATTCGAGTGATTTAACGAATGATTTAATCGAGATTGGTTAGGGTTATAACACTATAGTTGGGATAATGTTTGTCAATTTAGTATGGGGTGGATGTATTGTAAGTATTTCGTATAACTTTCGAGCGATTGATCTTGAGTATTATTAGGTCTATTTATGTATCATATGTTTTTGAAAGGATAGAAATTGGTTTTCTGGAATATTCCTTTCCTATTTTATACACTTTTGCAATATCAAAGATAGAAAGTTTTCATGAAGAGGTATCACTGCTGGATGCAAAGGCCTCTCATCTTACTGAAGATATCAATACAATAGGCTAGTTGACAAAATTTGGAAATTAGTTTAAAACTATAGCTTAGCATCTATTTCACCCCAAAAATATATTATTTTAAGAAAAATAGTTTTTTTACGTTTGTATTTTGAGTTTTAAGAAATGAAATTGAAATTGACCGCGAAAAAGGCCAAGACTGTCATGCCGTCTTGAATGACGTCACATTTCGCAGAACAGCCGTGTTTGTGTATGAAAGTCAATTGTGTTTTTTAATAAATAATGAATATCTCGTATTATAAATACTGTATAGTGCCCCAATGTAAAAGTACAACGACAAATAATTCATATACGTTCCAAACAATAAAAAATACGAAGAAAGTCATTATCAACTAATTCCACAATGTATAGTCGATTTCTTTCGCATTGGCGAGACGTATGTACAAATAAATATGGCCGATTTTCTGAACAAAGATAATATAGAGGTAAAGATTGATACATTAGCCACGGAGGTAGGAGTTCATAATAATTTTTATAGCAGTGATAGTTATATTCTATATTAAAATATGACTGATATAAATTCAGAAGTTGCTTAATGGCTGACATAGTATCTGTTCATTGGTTTATACATTAATTAAGTTAATCAGTCGGGTTTTTAAGTTTTTCTTTTAATCACGCAGATACAACGCTGATAAAAAACCGCGAATTGCTGTCAGTCGTATAATATCCTACTATCCTATCCCATCCTATCCTACTAATAAATAACACACCAAATCACTAAACAAATCGAAGTCCAGAGAGAAAGCCAAGTTTTTTAGGAAATCGAACATAGAGGAGCACCCGTAACGTACGACATCAAGCAAACGAGACGAATGACGAACGAAGCATGGCGGCTGACTAGGTATCGGCCTGTCTTGCCAGCATAATGACAGTTCTTAGTTAACCGACAGTGGCAATACCGCTTAATTATCTCAAAACTGAACATACAACAAAAATATAATCGCTTTAGCGCTAGTATATTAACGTACGTTGCTAGTATATTAAATTAAAAATAATGTCGTGAGTTTTCAAAGTAATACGATGATTTATTTTAATTTGCCTTTTTGTGAGTTGAAAAAGTTCAATCACTTAGTTGATTTCATACTCTGTTATATTTTGCTTGCTTTGCTCATCACTATAGCCATAATCAAAAAAATAGCATTTTACTATCTGTATTTTCACAACCTCACTTTTTTTCTTTTTGTTAAAATATGATGTTGAAAATTAATAAAATTCATGAATTCCGTGTTTAGAACTTAGGAAAAAGTGTATAGTGTGTGGCAAACTATTGAGTGTGTAGTTTAAGATAAATACGTGAATGTCGTAAAATCAAAGGTTTGTTAACATGAATTGCCAAAAAATTAGAAATCTACTATACATCGTAGTTTTATCCGAAATGTGACGTCACGCTTCTCTGATTGGTGTTTAATGTCACGTGATTAAACGCCTCATTTTGTCGATTTTATTTTCCAAAAATATTATTAATCTTTTATTATTTTAATAGCAAAGTTGATTATTTATTTACTAATTATCATGGTTAATCATTAGAAACTAAAAGCCATCCGATTCATTCTTGGTGGAAACAAGCCTATTAGGACATCTGTAAATAATCAACACGGGTGCCTATTACGAGTTGGTAAACTCAAACCCGATCCATTTATGAAAAGTAAAGTATTCCTATACCAACAAATCCCAAACTATGTCATAATTTAGTTTTGGACCCCAAAAACTCGAGAGTTAAATTAAAAGTTCATTGACCCGAAATAAAAGAATGATAAAAGATCAAAGAAAACTTTGTTTAATCGCTTTCAAAGATAATATTTTATCATTTCAAAGAAAGAGGCCAATAAACTTTAAACATTTATAAAAATAATTGTAGAGAAATTTCTCATTTAGTTGAAGTACAATATTTGTTCTAGATATTTCAAAGACTGTGTTTTAATTAAATGAAATAGAGATCGCCCCCTCTTTTGTCATTAAGGTTGTGCGAAAGTAATAACAATATATGTATAGAAAAATTGCAATATAAAAAATCTTAAACAGAATCTTCCTAAACGCAAGTATCCATCAACGTAGTATCAATTTAAACGTTTCATTATTTCATTTAGGTTTTATTTAAGGTTAAAGTAAATGAAACATTTACAGATTTAGGGCCGTATTCATAAACGCTATCAAATGGTTATTGTCCCTTTCCGACATACGCTATTTGCCAAAGAGAGAAAGAGACAAAACACTTTAGTTATATATCGTCTATGAATAAGGCGGTGTGCCTTTTGTAAAACATTAGAAGTGGTTTTTAAGTTTGAAGTAGAACTTAAAATGCAACCCAAAACCTAACCTAGACTAACAAAAAGTGCCAACCCACAACCATAGCAAGCACACTCCAATAAATTAGACCAAATAAAAAGCGTACTATCGTGACTGTTCTAATACCGATTGCTCCATTTTACAACCGCTATAATGTCCAAATTTACGGCACTTCCCCACATTTAAGGATATAATTTTACTTAATATAATCGCTATTTAAGTTGCGAATGTTTGGTGCTCCCAGTTTATTACCAGTTTGACTTCTGACCTTGTAAATCGTTAATTAGAAGTTGCTAAGTTTTCATAGTTAGCTTGTTGGCCGATTCAAAATGTGTTTTGGGTATATGGGTCTATCGTGTCGGTTTTAATTGGGTAGAGGTTTGTTTATATTATAATCCTTAAATAAAACCAAAGAAGGATTTTTATAAGACTCTTTGTGTATGTGGGTATGTCTGTGGTATCGTAGCTCCTAAACTAATTGACCGAATTTATCCTCTTTTTGTTTTAAAAAATGCTCACATAGTGTTCTTAACTTAAATATTAGTTCGAAGTTTTCATTTTACTAGTCCAAAAGAATGTGCGTGCTCTCAAAAGTTCTTTATACCTAGATTAACTACGGAATCATGTAACAAAAACATATACAGAATGGCAGTTATATTATTCTGCATATTCAATATAAAAAAATACAAAAAGTTTATCACATTTTTCACAAAATTTATACTAATTGAATGTCTGATCAATATCCACATCACCCAGCCTTCGACCAACCAAGAAGTCCGAAAGCCCTATACCTATTGTTCCTTTGTTCACTTCACACTTGTCCTGCAGTGCTGTTGCCAGCATCCGGACACTTCAGCCTAACCTCAAAATTCCTTCAAGACAATAAATTTCGACTAATTCAGTTAGGCGCACACCAAGCCAAACCTAGGAGCGACGCTATACATCTGTTAAATGTGGATTAAACGGTTCTCATAGCAAACCATCGTCTCTTTGGAGGTAATTCAACACGTCGAAACAAGATTTAGAGAGAAGGTAAGCCATTATGGTTTGATGTAGTACCCCGGAATGGAGCCGAATTGTTGATTTGAATGTTCACTGAATTAGGACGTTGGGTTTAGCAATGCTGTGTACGGTGATGAATGGAGGTTTTTGTGAATTGTAGTTTCAAAGTCTAGTTTCATTATGTGGTGTTCCACCAAAGGTAAACATCGAACACTATAATTTATAAATATGTGTTCCTTTTAAAGAATCAAATATTCCGTCGTGGTTTTCGTCACCGTGTACATACCGCGGCGTTCCATATAATCAAAAGAAAGTTATTTGGAAGCATTTATGATGAAGGAAATAAATTTAAATATTCAGTTAAACAATTGATTAAATCTAGCTTAAGTTTTAGCCTAAAGTGTCTTACAAGAGACGTGAACAGAGAACCTTACTTTCCAATAACAAACATGAAACAGTCAAAGTTGAGCTTTCTACCAAAAACTTCTTAAATACAAACAATTCTTTTATAATAAAGAAAGAATAAACCAAAAATAAATGACTAAATCTCAACCTAATCTGGTACGCACCCAACAAAACCTGCGACAGTGGACCAAATCTCATCTCGGTACTAAATCAGGAGCTAACTAGATCACGTACGAAAAAACTTTCAGACCAAGACTTGTATTAAATTTTTATGTAACGACACGAACCCGCGCGTAGACCAATGTTTAAAGTACAATGCGCGATCATAAAGAGTTAATATTTCAGCGGCGCACACAAAGAGAGCAGTAGTCACAGCTAAAGTTTTAATTTGCTTAAAGTTGTTACAAGTTTGAACGGGTCCCTTGTTGGGCGCCAAATTAGGTATAGTCACAGAGTCGGGTAAAGAAGTAATGTCTCCCTCTTCTGATAGTTTAATTCGTTTCGTTTTGTATAGTTTTTACCCGTACGATCTCGTATCCGCTTTGTAATTTAGTTAAAAAAATAAACTTTAAAGTTTTTTAAGGACATGCATTTTTCATGAGCCTTGTAATTTTGTTCGGTTTTAAAAGCAGAGCTTTCAACAGATTTTGGTTTTAACATTCACGATTTGTTGCAGCTGGGTTTCTTTGGAGATTTTTTTTGTGTAGTTTTTTGTAAAAGTTGGCATGTTTCCTAGTTGAATTGGTTAAAAACTCACCGTATTTTGACTTCCTTGGACTGCCATTCGCTATGCTTGTCGAAACTGATGAGTATTGCTGCTATTTCCTGTAACAAACAAACAAAATTCTATTAAATTTTTTACTCTCGAAGGAAAATACACGAAATAAGGCACGAAATACGGCCGGTGCACCGAGCAGTGGCATTTCTATCTAAGCACTACGGTGCTTCGGAAGGCAAGTTAAAAAGTCGGTCCCGCTTGTTTCAAGCGTTAGACTATGTAGGAGGCCTTTATACTGTTCAAAACTCCTGCACCAGAGTTTGCCGCTGACTGAAATGAATGAAATGAAGTACTCGTAGTTTATTCTGCACAAAAAACACTTCAGCTATTATTTTTAAAAAGGATACAAAAGTATAAAACTAAAAAGTATGCTCTTATTTCGTTACTCTGTTTGAGAGTGGAACTGATCCAGCTAGTTTATATTAATGTAAAACAAAACTAAAACTCAGCTGATTCGCGCATCAAATTAAAGTTACCTAACTTTAAAAGTGCTGATTCCACTAATTAAGTTTCAGTTTTTGCTCACAATATTTGTAAAACTGTATTGCTATAAAAGTTAATTTTTATACTAATATTACAACGCTGAAGAGTATGTTTTTTTGTTTGAACTTGTTAATCTCCTAAACCTGAAGTTAAAGTTGATTTGGAAAAAAACTATGACATCTAAATTCAAGGTTAGGATTACAGAATTTGAGAAGCCCGTTGGCACAGTGGCAGTGAGAGCGCTTACTGTGTCCGGGTCGACCGGAGTCAACTATATGCGAAGACATAGTTGTTGGCGACGAAGTCTAGGTGTTAAATATATATTCTTACTAGCAGCGCCCCGCGGTTTTACCCGTTGTTGTGCCCGTTTCCGTGGGAATTTCGGGATTTTTCATACATATAAACCTTCCTCTTGAATCACTTTATCTATTTAGCAGTAGTGTTTGAGTTTATCGCGAACAGACAGACAGACGTGGCCGGGGACTTTGTTTTATAATATGTAGATAAGAAACCAACAATATAATAAATAACATTTTTTAAATTATTCAGGTCTAGGTCTTAACAAATATATGAAAAAATATAACCGACAATTTAATGAAAGGCCAAGTCTAAGTAAAATGTTGAAAACACGCATTTAAAGGAACATCTTTCACCAGCACAGTGTTGCAAGTACAAAGTAATTTATCATTTTAATTTTATGCAAGCGGATAACATTAAATTTATACATGCAAAATTCCTTTCACTAGCTATTTATGGTAGTAACTAAATATTTTATGCTAATGTTTTGTTGAACGATAATTATTATTTGTAAAAATATTTTAATTTCAAAGTTTTCTTAAAAATAAAAGCAGGCCTATTTTAATTATTAAGCAATTGTACATTATATTTTTTATATGTAGGCCTAGTTAGGGACTTTTAATAACAAAATATTAGTTTTTTTAAATATCTATATAGGTATATAAAAGAAAGTCGGGTTAGTTACACTACTTATAATATAACTCGAAGTTAAACCATTTCCAAATCCAGAACGGCTGGACTGATTTTAACGATTCTTTTTTACTTTATTTATCTTCGCCAGGAATAGGGTAATAGTAATAAAAATCTCGAAACCCTCACAGAAACGGGTGCGCTGCGGGTGAAGCTGCGGGGCACAGCTAATTAGTGATAATAAACTACGATCGCTTCACCACAGCTATGCCATACGTGCTAAACGACGTAAAGAGAGGTTCCTTTTCTACCAAAAATATCGCAATTTTTATTAATTCGAAGTTAAAATAATCACTCAACAAGTTCACCCACTTTCCAACAACAAAATAATGTATATTATCTTGTTTCCAAACTCTCTCTCTTATTCCCAACTAAATAAATCAAACGGTGCGACGTCGCCGACGTTATTTGAATAACAACGTTTGGAAATCATAAAAACCGGACTCCCCAGCGGTTAACAAGCATGGCCGCCGAAAATTATTAAGTTATATGAGAAATTGGAGTTTTTATTTATGTTTGCTTGTGAATATATGTATGGTAATAGCTTGGGGCTTTGGAGAGGATGACGAGTGATCTTCCTTATTTTATTCGAAGACTAATCGTGCTCCGCGACTTTGTGTTGAATCTGTTCCTGGAGACTTTTTTTAGAAAGTATGTAAATGGGTTAATAAATTAGACCTTATTTCAGGCGAATAAAGGTGTATCCTTTCCTAGATAAGATGTTAGATTTATATGTTAGATTAAGGGCTTTTTGAATTTAATCGTTTCTAGTCGTTCTGCGACGTGACGCGGTAGTGTAGGTACAGTCGTCTATGCGTACGGATGTTCTTTTGTTTTTCATACAAATTGCACGTAGCAGGATGCAGGATGAAAATGCTTAATTTAAAAGAACCCTTAGTTCTAGCCGGCGAGATAAACAAAACGCGAACACATTATGAAACTATTCGCTCGCTTCTGTTCTTGAACGATTCTTTATTAAACTCTTTTTTTATATATAATTACACAATTCCGTTAAATGTACAATATGCTTGAAATGTCCCACTACCGGTCAAAGGCTTCTCCACTCAGTGAAGATTACTATACGGAGTAGGAATAGACATAATCTCTTCTCTTACGCGAGTGGGTAATAAATAATAATTAAATTGTCACAGACCAAAAACACAAAATGGCCTCCCGCCGAAACGAGCCCGATGTTAAATTATTAAATTAAAAGCAAAAAGTTAACGAAGTTGGCGGAGGTTTTAATTTGCTTGAATAAAAATAAATTATCTCGAGAAGAAAACTCTGAAGAATTAACTCCAAAGTTTCCGGTTTTTTGTCTCTGTTTCTTTCTATATTTAGAGTTTGACGAAATCTTTTCTTTTTTATATTAAAAGACCAATTCAATTAAACAATATATCCATTAGACAATAATATTATGAAATTTGATTTGTGGTAGATATTAGGTGTTTTTCCATTTTATGTTACAAGGAAAAAGTACGGAGGACACGTTAAATTCTCGGTCCCGGTTGTTTCAATCGTCTCACCATATCGGATGCCGTGGGGTCGTCTAGTAACTGGGATACCAGCGTTGGCTACTAACTTACTCTTTCGTTATTGTTCTGTATTTATATTATCGTATCATTCCGTACGCATAATCTTATCCGATTTACCACAAACGGACATACGTTTTATATAAGTTATATATTTAAAACTTGACCCATTTCTGAGCGCGGACTTCGAACTAGTAAAGAGCAAGGTCACACAAATAGGGTTCCTCAATAAAAAACGGTCAAAAGATACGGAACCCAAGTCCATTCACCCTAACCGAATAAAATATTGATAGTACAAGGTGGACTTAATACCATTACACACCCTTCTTGTTTATTTAATGAGATTCCCCAAAATGTTAGTGTTTAATAAATTACGACTGAAACTTTATTGGCAATAGATTTACAGCTTTCGATGTACGGTGAAAAGTTTGATAAGACATTTTTAAACATATGTTTAAGTGTTACGAAAGTTGCTTCATACATTGTGACAGTCTAGATACATTGTGATAGTCTAGTGACTTTAGGAACCACAATGGAATCTGCACACATCGGAAACCCATTTTGTGTTTTGAAATATTTCGGCTTGCAGTTTGTAAACTAACTGCAGCACTCAAAGACGTCCAAGAAATCGATACTTAACTATTTGAAGTAATTTTATATACATTACATGTGAAAATCACTCATTAAATATCCTCTAAGAAAGCTTTTAATGTCTCTGAGTACGGGCGTGACTGTACAAGCCTATCAAAATTGGGCATTGCATACAACTCTAGTCTTCATCTATACTAATATTATAAAGCTGAAGAGTTTGTTTTGTTTGTTTGTTTGTTTGTTTAAACGCGCTAATCTCAGAAACTACTGAACCGATTTGAATAATTCTTTTTGTAATAGATAGCCACATTCAACGGAAAGGTTATAGGCTATTTTTCATCCCGAAATTCCTACGGGAACGGGTACAACGCGGGTAAAACGGGGTTCTAGTTCTGTTTCATAAGTAATATGAGGATAACGTGGTGGGTTACACTGTTATTAATTTGTAAATTATATAGTCTAAATGTATTCACATTGTGTAACTGTTTGTTATCCCGATGTATTCAAATAAATAAATAAATAAAACCGCGGGGCGCTGCTAGTTTCTATATATTATGTAAACGTTGATTTCAATATTCACTGTTGCTTAGTTTTTTCGTTAATATTGTCATTGAGCTGTTATAACAAATTCAATTCACTCATTCAGAATCTAAGGTAGGTTACTAAATAATAATATATATAGGGTGTTATATAGTCTGTAAGTCGGTCGCAGATAGAAGGTGTTATACCAAACAACTAAGGGTCCAAACCCTTATTACAGCTATTTCGCAAAACATTTATGCCGTCTATGTCCCAAGTCTAAAGTACGTGTGATCCCTCAATAATACAATCAAAATACGTGAAATATTCACCGTACCTCGGAGGAAGCGTATACATACAGCGGAAGGAAATGTTTATCGGCCCAAATGTTCGGATTGGCCGTTGTACGGACTAGTTTTTCGTCCCGACTTATTTTAATTGCAAGGCCTTTATGTTTTAGTGAAATTTGCCTTTACTGACCGTAAAATGTTCGGAACAGACATTTTACGAGTTCCAATTGGATAACGGTTAGTTTTTACTATTTTAGTGGACGTAAACTGGACTTGCGTTTGCTTAATAAATGTATATAAAATTGTAGAAAGCCTGTTTTGATTTCTTGGGTTTTCGGAATCAGTTTATGGGTCGTAACATTAGATACGTCCTTTCGCTACATTTTGCTGACTTTTTGGGCGTAAAAGTAAATTTTTAACTAGTTAATAAATAAAGCCAAAGAAAGCGGGAAAAAGTACAAATGAAACCTAACTTTAGAAGAAGTACTAAATTACCAATCCCTTACCTATTCAATAAGGTACGTGAAAAATATATTCTTCGTACATATTACGAAGGTCCAAGACCTTTAGCTTTTTAAACAAAGCTTCGAAGATAAGCTACCTATTTATTTTTCAAGTAAAATAAACCCGCGAATTTCATATTATAATTTAAAAAAGGTTCTAACTAAAGTAAACCATTACGAAAGAACCTCTTCAAGGGTTCATCTCGCAACTTAAAGGTCTATTGGATGGATTAGACCTTTTCCTCTTGAAACACTTGAGAAAATAATTTGGGTCAATGCCCGCTATACACGCTACGGCCTGAAAGAGAGGTCTACAAGTACGCCTGTGCAGGCAGACCTGTATGATAGACTTGTACAGAAGTTTTAAACGTTGCGGGCGAAAAAATAATTCGAACACGTATATAGTCATAGCGAAATGAAGGTGTTGTTTAAATTGAAAAAAAAAACACGAGTGTCACGCATTTTATAAGGTATATTTCATGCTTTGTATTGATGTAAATAATTCTCCGATCGCTAACTCACTGAATCGAATCGACTCTGAGGACCTCTCTTGTTGTCTTTTGAATTCATCTTGTATTTCAAGGCGGACCATACTATAGGTACACGGTACTGACGCCTGCATAGCTAACCTGCACCCAATAATATCTCCGGTAAACCGTAGCGTGCAAGGCCGCGTCGAAAAAAAAAAATTCACGAAAAAAATTAAATTCTATTTTCAAATAGAAACAAACCAAAGTTATCAGCTCAAAATTATAAACATAAATATATAATACTTTTTATCTGACAAAAGTGCGGTAAAATTGTTACAAATCGTAACATAAAAACGCTAGCACAATAAATCAATTTTTCATACAACACACTCAACACAATACAAAAAATAACTTCCCAAAACGAGAACACGAGAGCGCTGAACAAAATATAAAATAAATAATAATTTGTAATATTTCATAACCGGACGAGAAGTAAAATGGCGTCCAATCAAAAAGAGACGATAGGAAACGCCGCCCGAATGTAAAACACGGATACATTTTATACGAACACATGTGACTATTTGCATATTGTAGTAAGTTCGCTTTTTCTATGCTTTTGGTTCTTACACGAAATAACCTATAGCGTCGTTGACATTGAGTGAGTTCGACATGTGAATTTCACATGTGAATTTTACACAACATTTTAATTCTAGTCGCAAAAGGTCATCTGCCGTCCATGATTCCGTGATTCGGAGGGCATGTTAAGCCGTCGGTCCCCGTTACTTTCTACGGATAGTAATCGTTACATGAGCCATGTCAGAGGCCTTTGGCGACTCAATAACTCTGACATTGGTCAGGTTGACCATCCACTCGATGAAGAAGAAGCATCTGCCGTCCTCAGAGATAATGAAATAGGTAATAAACTCTTGGCTGTATTTTTCATACATTACAATAAAAAAATAACTCATTAACTTCTTCTAAGGGATCGTTATTGACTCTAAGTGCATAAACAAAATACAGTAAGTCAAAATTTCTCGTTAAATAAAATATATATTTGTACTCCGAATAGCAAAAGCTAGTTTTTAACAGCACTTATTCTCAGAATGCATTTTCCAATAGAAATTTCCTGTGTACATTTATTTGTTCAAAGACACTGTAAACATTTTCATTTGAGGCAGCAATTAGGTGACTGTCTGTTGCTGAGCGAAGCTTGAATTGCAATAAACGTATCTAATAACACACTCATGTTAGTGAGGAATGTTCTACAGACAGTGTTTGTGTGTGTGTGTGCAATTTTGTAAGAATGTCATCATTGGAATGTGTCTAGAAAGTGTGAACTGAAAGTAGTCTTTCGGTAAGGAAACTATTTGAAAATGTAATTGATATAAGAGCTATCTGTACCAAGTTTATTTTTGTTTATATACAGCCTGTTCTTTAAAGTAGTGATTACAATAAGACGATCGCTGTGTGCAACACGCATTGATAGATACTATCGAAACTTTTTAATACTTTAACGTATGCCTGCAGCACACGACTTACTAAAATCACATCTTAAGATAATTATATTGATTGAAACTACTTAAATTTACTGTTACACTTCGCTTTTATTTAACATTTTTATCTGACGTTTTGGCTCCTTAACAAGAAGACAGTCTTCTGTGACTTCTTGGTGTATTCGTAAACGTAGTTTCAATTTAAAATGAGTAGTGTTCGCTTCAACCTAAGTAACCAGTAATTATGTATATTGATGTTTAAACATAAAACAATTCAATAAAGACAAAACAGGTAAGATATTTAAAAAGTGTTATTCGTAGTAACTAAACAACATTTATTTACCAAAATTAGTCTCATAAATGGCCACACGTCCATCATAAACATAATTAATAATAACCCAAACTCACTCTCACATAAAAGAACAGAGTACATACACAAAATGTCCCTTGTCGCTGAAAAATCACCATTAGCCTCACAAATGGTATATTAGAGAAAACAAATTTTTGGCCTTAATTTTTATAAATGAAAATTAGGGAACGGTCATTAGAATTCTCGCCGGAGGGTTCGCCATTTCACTTTCCCTTTGCAATAAATGATAAGGGAGAGGACTTATTGCTCGGGCGAGCGTTTGATGTTTGATGACTTCGCTTAATGAGAAACGTTGCAAAACTTCATGTTGGAATATTGGAAGAATATATTATAATTGATTGATAGATGAGATGGAGATAATGATTGATCTACTCGATTGGAGTAAGTAAGGAGGAAGTAGGAAGTAAGTAAATAAGTACTAGTCTTTGTCTCAGTATTACTGAGGCAAAAACCATTCATCTCACTGAACATATCAGTACAGTGAGTAAAAATGGAATTATAACTATGACTTATTTTAAACATCAATAAAATCTTCTAAGAAAACTTAAAGGTTTTATAATTACTACAATCGCGATGAAAATTTTTGAGCTCCTAGATGCCTGATAGGCGATAGTAGGCTAGTTTTGGTTTAGTATGTCACAATGTACATCATAATTGCTTGAAAGTCATTTCGCCCATACTTACATTTAAATGTCTAAGCTATATTATGATGTTAACCTCACTTGCACATGGATATATTTTGAAAGTCATTCTACTGGAGCAACAATGGTCACTGTTTGTCCATAATTTTACAGTCCAAAAATAGTATTTAAGTAAGAACAAATATTGGCAACAGCATGGACCCATAGCCTAACCTAAAACAATGCAGTCCATTCCATCAAAATATTTCAACGCACCCGTACTCTCCCAGAGGTTTGTCAAAGCGACGGACCCACTTCGCCTTTTATTGGCAGAGCGTCACAAACTCCACTGAGACGTAATACTAATGACGTCATAAAGAGCCGAGTGACGTCACAGCCCGCTCCGCTCATAATTAGAGTTAATCCCTTAAATATTGAAGGAATTGTTTGTCTTGAAGTGTAATGAGAGCTTTATAAACAAAAGGAATTTCGGTGTTTAAACACTTTGGCCGAGTTTTGTTTACGCAGATTCTGTTGAGGAATCTGTGTTTTAAAAAATTAAAAGACCGTTGTTGTTAAGGAATGGTGTTTGGAGTTTGGAGATTAATAATTCTCTAAATCTATCCTTGGAATAGGGTATTAATTTCACCGGGTTTTTTTAATTCTTTCTACTCACCTTTTTATCACGTTAGAGACTAAAATATATATTACTAGCTGTTCCGTACAGTGGTTCCACTCAAGAACCAATAGATGACGCTAGTGTGAACATTTTTTAGATCGCGCTTACGTTTTTTCCCAGATTTAGTGGAGTGCCCCATACATGATATTAGGTAGGAAGAAACTTTTCCTTTTTATAAAATTAGTATTAATGATCATTTACTCAATTAGAATGCAAAGCGATTGCCACTTGATGAAGGTCAGTACAGCGAGAAGACTAATAAAATAACAAAGTAAAAGTAAAGTATTAGCCTGTAATGTCCCATTGCTGGGCAAAGGCCTCTCGTCTCACTGAAGATATCAGTGCAGTCAGTGAGGAGGATTAGGCGTAATCACCACGCTTAAAATAATAATCGTTTTGAAATACGTTTTGTAATTAATCAACAAATTTCGATCACGAATTCCATATTATTTAATCTACTACCCAGATATCGCACTGAATAAACAATGACATTGTTAAAAAGTCGAGTTAGTTAGAAACTAATACAATCAAAATATGCAAGTTTGTTAAAAATGTAATAATTCAATTTGATGTTTATTGCCATAGTTAATTGAGTTTAGTTTCGAGTGACGCATTTGGCTGAATAAATAATTAAATTTCGTAATGTTTATAACATTGGTTTGAATAGATGAAAGCGTTTTTAACATTTGGCGTGTTTACAAACTGAGATCTGGTTATCGCGAATCTCTACCAATAAATAAATAAATACTTCAGGAAAAGAGATCCTTGCGAAGTAAACTGTTCACTATTTCGTGCTCTTTCTAATCTATTTTGGACGAATGAATGGAATCATATTGATTGATTGTTTTTATATTATAACACACTAGCAGCGCCCCGCGGTTTTACCCGCGTTGTGCCCGTGCCCGCGGGAATATCGGGAATTTGTATACATAAAAACCTTCCTCTTGAATCACTCTACCTATTACAAAAAACCGCATCAAAATCCGTTGCGTAATTTTAAAGATTTAAGCATACAGACAAATAAACAAACAGACAAAAATAGCGACTTCGTTTTATACTATGTTATGATGTGTTCACTGCTCTCTCAACTAAAACGATTGCTTTTGACATAGTCACAAATTCTAACCAAGTTCCTCTATACATTACATTACCTCCCATAGATTAAATTACCGGAATGATACGCTTCAATAATTTATCAGAAAATAATTCATAGTTGCCATCGATTGGTTCCAAGTAGTCGAACCTCATACAATCCTACTTTCTACTAGTAATATTATGCGAAAGTTTGTGAGGATGGATGTATGTATGGATGTATGTTTGTTGCTCTTTCACGCCAAAACTACTAAACGGATTTAGATGAAACTTTACAGTAATGTAGGTTATACATCAGAATTTTATATAGGATATATTTTCTCCCGAAATTCCTGCGGGAACGGGTAAAACGCGGGTAACACCGCCGGGCGCAGCTAGTTTCTCATAAACGTTAAATTCATATATTTTTTATAACATCGTATTAGCTCAATGTACTCTGACATATATTTTACGAGTACTATTAATTTTATGTCGTCTCGTTTTACTTTCAACGCTGTTTTTATTACGTTAGAGTGTCATTTTGTAGCGCCCTTGATTTTAACTCATCTGTGGGGAGTTTGTTAGTGCTTACGTATAAAACAGTATTTAATACACATTTAACTATTTTATACCTCGCCTTTTTGCTTTTTTAACAACCAGTGCACTAAAACTACACCGAAATTGGAGCTTCAACACAAAATATCGACACATCGAAGATCTATCTTCATTCTAGCCTCACATTTTTGTAGGACCATCTCGATAAAATGTCAATATCTCTCCAACCGATAGCACCGACCTAATTTCTTCTACTCCTACTTGTTCGGGCAAATCGGATATTACAGGAATGAACGAACGAATAAACGATTAGCTCCGATATCGATTCCGTCGGCCCATTTACTGAACGTATGCACTCGATTATCAAGTATTATGAGTAATCGAATCACTTTATGAACATTTTGAATTGAAACTCTACGGAGACTTTGATTCGGAACCGTTGTCACAGATGCCTCGAAGTTTTACTAGTGTGTACTGCTGAAAGAGACTTGATACTAAAAGTAGCCTATTTTGAATATGAAATGCTATGCAATACAAAAAGATATATTCGATTCAAACTGATAGTTTCTGAGTTATGCACGTTTTGATTAACAACCAATTCCATCAGTTTTATAACATCAGTATAGAAATTAAGAATAACAAATAAAATGTTTTGAAAAATCTACGCTAAACGGAATCAAAACCCATTAAACTAACTTAGTAATTCAATTGACAATTAAATTCAGAAGTCTTTAATAAAAAGTAAGTACAGACAAAGACTCAATTTTAAAATAATAGAAGCATTAACGAAAAAAGTGTTTGCAATTAGTTGAAGGGGCAAAAACGTTACTGTGCCGGGCGGCGGTAGTACGCCGCCCCCGGAAATTAAATAAGTTGACTTTCTCTACCTTTACGAGTTCAATCTAAAAATATAAACGATTTTATTATAGAAACCGTAACGTTGATGAAAATATTTATAGTATTTAATTCAATATGGGAAATATGAATATTGAAATCCTGTGTTACTGATCCAAAGGTATTCTGATCCCGGTGGTAAAATAACGTTGAGTATTTTTAATACACTTTTGGTTTGTGTTTGTGGTTTCAATTTTTAAAGTTGAGTTTTTATTTATAAAGGTACTTATAGATATTTTTTCGACCGCCTTTGGTGAATAATCGCTAAAGGGTGAAGAAATAATCATATTGTTTCACGTTTTTTTGACATAGAAACAATGTCAAAAAATGCGTAGCGCTTGTGGCTAATGACTAAGCGTTGTTAACACATTGCAATTGTTAAGCAACTTGCAGCTCTTCTCCTACTCGGATGGGTTGCCGATAGTGGCATTTCTGTCTGAGCCTACCATACTCCGGAAAGCACGTAAATCGTCGATCCGGATTGTTGCAATCGTGAGATTAAGGTAGCCTATAGTGCAATCGTGACATTATGTCGGTGGCCTTTAGGCGGATTAAAAACTGACACCAGGATTGGCTACTAACTTATTTAAACTTACTTTAGTGTCAAAACTTGATCTGAGTTCTGAAATTACCTGTAGAGTTTAGTTATTAGGACCGAACATTATATTTTTGTTGCACTAATTACCTACAATACTTCATGCTTACAATAAAAACAAGTAATAATTAAAAATGACGGCCCAAACCATTGAAGTTACAACTTAAATGAACAGTAACAACTAAACAATTATTTGAAACTTGCCCAAAGACAAGACATCTGGCGCTGTCTGAACACCCAACAGAAACACAAAAGTAACCTTCACAAGCTAATTACCCGCAAAATTATAAGCGAAAGAGGTTTCGATCATAAAAATATAATAAAATCTTTACGGCATCTTACTTTTTATATTATAAACGCTACTTCGCATCCCCCGCCTGTAACGCTTTGACGCCTCAACCACTGCACAAATTTTGATGAATTATGACATGGATATAAATAATAGCAGCGCCCCGCGGTTTTACCCACGTTGCACCCGCTCCCGTGGGAATTTCAAGATGAAAAGTAAATAAGTAGCCTATAACCTTCCCGTTGAATGTGGCTATCCATTACAAAAATATTTTTTTCGACGACAACGTGGATAAAACGAGGCACTACCCACAAATAAAAAAGATAATTTCCTACTTAAAACTCGAAAGTATCCACCAATCATATCGCTTTGTGTCTACTTCCTAGCTTGACAGTTGACAAATCAAGCGATCTGATTGGTCCGTTTTAACACATTTCCGGTAGAACGGTTTCGTAAGGATGTGGGACTGCAGAGGGTCACAGTGAAATATTAAGGGCGTTCGGGCCCTTTTGGCCTATATACGTTCATTCTAAACATAGAAAAGGTTTGAATCCAATACGAGGCTTTGTTTTTATCCGGTTTCGAAAGGTTTTTCGACTGCCTAAAATAGCTTTAGTTGTTTTGTGAGAGCCCGTAACAATATAAACTAAAGTATATAAACCCGTTGGCACAGTGGTAGTGAGAGCGCTTACTGTGTCGGGGGATGCGGGTTCGATTCCCGCCCGGAGTCAACAATATGTGAAGACATAGTTATTGGCGACGACGTCTTGGTGTCAATTATATATTCTTATAAAGTATTTGTGTGTGTATGTATATGTAATAGTATCAGTGAGTTAGATTCGATAATATAAGCTTACAGCTTTCTTTGGGTCTTATTAAGCATGTGAAAATTTTTCAAAAAAAGTACGTGCTATTACAATATAAAACAAGCCAATATTTTTTAACATTGCTTTTTTTGCACACTATACCAAGTTCCCGTTGTGACGTCACAACATGGCGCTAGGCCGGTCCTATTCTTATTTTAATCGCATTGTACCTCAATAAATCTTAAAGGAGATTGGAACAAGGCATCTAACTAACCTAAATCACAACGTAGTCCATGACCAGGCTATTAGCATACATGTATGCTATTACTTCAAATACAAAGTGTCAGAGTACAAACTCACACAAATGAGCCGTTGTGAACTTCTCAGATTTATTTGAAACGAACTTCAGTCCCAAGTGGCGGCTCCGGCCGTGATTAATGTCCTCTAATGTATACCTATTGTCGTATGAGTTTCACACTTTATACGACGACTAGCAGCGCCCCGCGGTATTACCCGCGTTGTTCCCGTTCCCGTGGGAATTTCGGAATGAAAAGTAGCCTATAACCTTCCCGTTGAATGTGGCTATCCATTACAAAAAGAATTTTTCAAATCGGTTCAGTAGTTTCTGAGATTAGCGCGTTTAAACAAACAAACAAACAAACAAACAAACAAAACAAACTCTTCAGCTTTATAATATTAGTATAGATATGTTATGCAGCGTACCTCAAGCAAAAATGATCTTGAAGGTATTCAACTGTACGAAACCATAAAAGACAAATTTCTGACTGAAACCAAAGATTGTATCCTATCTTTCTAATATGTACGAGTATGTATGTGTGTATGTATGTTTGTTACTCTTTCACGAAAAAACTACTCAACGGATTTGGAATAAACTTTACAGTAATTATAGGTATATCAGAATAACAAATGAGATACATTTTATCCCGGAATTCCCGCGGGGACGGGTACAGCGCAGGCGAAACCACGAGGCGAGGCTAGTAAATACATAAGGGTGCATCTGTAATCAATAATCACACTCACTTTAGGTGTGAGATACAGTTCCCGATCAATCAGTGTTCGTTCCCGACGCGCGCATTTGTCAATCTTATGTGCAATGCATAGCTTTTATTTGTTTTGCTTCACACATTCTATACTTTGGTATGCACATTTAATATAATATACCCGGACAAATCCACACACGATTAATTAGACCTAAAGTAAGCTCTTAGATTGTGTTATAGAATCTAGCTCACTAAAGGTAAGAGTTGGATCAGCGACTGCTGCAGTCGACTGCAGACTGCAGGCAGCAGGGCGTTGCAGTCGTCCGCAGTGCAGTCTGCAGTCGCTAATTCACTGCCAACTGCACACCACATAATCAACGTTGCCAATGTGTGAAAATTTCCCCAAAATGCGGGGAATTACAATTAATTAGAGATTCAATAAAACTATTTAAACGTAATGTAATGGTCAACTCGCACATACAGGAAGAATTTACAATTTACGTAAATAGATTGATATCGTAAAAAGCCTCGAAAAGGACAACTGGAATTCGAATGCTTTTAATTTTTATGAATTCGAAACTATTATTCCGATCTGATCCATATGCAAATCCAATTGTTATTACATATTATTATTTAATCCCAGTCTGATACCCTAAACTCCCTAGAAATGGTCTAAATAGTTAACTTATTCCATCTTATACAAAATAAATTAGTTCGGTTAAAGATTACCTGTGCCTTAGAAAAGGAGTATAGCTCACCTATGATGGTATTAATACAATTTTAAGTTTTTGACCTCAATGGATGTGAGTGTTAGCCACCATATTTAATCGAGGTGCCAAATATTAGATTTTTGAAATAAATTTTTAACTGTTGAAAGGGTGATAAAAGTATACGAAAAAGTCCCAAATTTAAAATTAATAGTTATTTTGTATTAGGTATAAAATTATTTATAAGTGTACCATGAAATCAAACGACTAATTATGATCTCAATACAAGAAATTATTCTTTTTAATAAATAAATTGAGGAGTAATTATTTTGAAAAATGGTAACCCAAATTCATTTTTCAAATTTTGACATAATACAATTTATGGTCGGAGAGCCGACCGCCACATTTGCTGCCTACCGTTGCAGATACAAATATGATAATAAATAATCGAACGTTTTCAACACAATTTGAAGAAACAAAACAACGTTGGTAACAAAAATAACGTGGCTTCGATTAAATGAATGTCAATTGATAGTTATTAAAATACTGGTTTAAAAATTTCGGTTTTATAATGCATTATGTATTTATTCAAATGTTTATGTACTTCGATCAATAATACTGTTAGCGAAGATAGCGGATAGGTCTCTCATAGTGTGTATGTAGTTTAAGACTGATTAGGATATTTAAGATAAGTAATGTTTAGTAATGTACATAATTAAGGTGAATAACAGCGCACTTGAAAGTGCTCTTATTTTATTCATAAGATTTGCTACTTTATTTCTAGGTGTCATGGTAGTAATTAGTTTGAAATTAGAAATGATTTCAAACTATTGTCTCAGTTCGGTAGTAAACAAATAAAGATGTCCCCACGTCATCCACGCGGACAGCATTTAGCTTTGATTTTGAACGTGACTCTTTATCTAGTTGTGTGTTGATCGAAGTGTAATTCATCAAATTCTACTTATTCAAAAAACTAAATTTGTTTTTGTTTTTATTTTATGTCTGTCACGTCGTTGGAACTAAATTTATATTTAAACCTCAATATTTCATTGAACTGATTTTATATTTTTTGGGGTATACAGTCAAAATGGTCTTTTAAAAAAATGGTGGTGGCTGTCAAAAAAGTGAATTTATATTATACTTTTCAAGTTTTTATTATACTACGTAGCAGAGATAAAAACCACGACACCTTGATCTATGCCACATTTGTCAATCTTAACATAATGATTTTCTATTGAGTAAAATGATTAATCATTACTAAGCAACCTAAATTGTATTAAAAAAATAACATTAGCTCCTACACTATTAATTTTGTTCGTTTTTCAAAATATTTTTCTCTTATCTGCTGTTGCTCTACGTCACGACTGCAGGACAGCACTCCGCGACCGCAGCAGAAATGTCACCGCGCGCTCGAAATTTCATAGAAACTAGTAGTGAAGCTGTGTCTGCAGTTGCAGTCGACTGCTGCAGTCGCTTTACCAACTCACACCTTAATACTACTACATATACATACACAAATACTTAATAACAATATAAAATTAATACCCAGATATCGTCACCAACAACTATGCCTGCAGATATTGTTTACTCCGGGGAATCGAACCCGCAACCCCCGACACAGTAAGCGATCTCACTGCCATTATGCCAATGGACTTGACGGTGGTGATTACGCCTTATCCTCCTCTCTGTACTGATATCTTCAGTGAGATGAGAGGTCTTTGCCCAGCAGTGGGACATTACAGGCTAATACATTTTAATCTATATCTATTCTACAACAACATATTAATCATATGTGATACGTATAAATGTGAAACAATGTTCAGTTGGGATACAACCTTTCTCTCTATATGTTATATATAACGCGGACAAATTCACACACAGTTAATTAGACCCAAACTAAGCTCTAGGCTTGTAGTACCTTATGTATGTGACCTTCGAAAATATATTAATTCCACTTAATTTCAACCAAGACTATTGCCATATATTACAACCAACCTTTGTATTTCACAAGTAAACTTAAATAGTATCGAAACTGCAATACAACTCATCGCCACCACGGAACATTACTTAAACATCGCAGATCAAAGGACTTCAAGTTAACCTCCCTAACGTCACCAACTTGGAATCCCGCGCCTACGGCTGTGATTAACGACATTTTAATGGCGTATTGTTTACTGAACCCTCGTAATAGAAAGTAGCGATAGGAGTCAACATTTTCGATTGTTGTCCGATGTCAAATATAGTGATTACGCGGCACGCCCTTCTTGTAATTTAACCCTTAAGTATTTGCAAAACCGGTAAGGTAATATTTTTTACTTAAAGGATCCTCCATATATGTAAAAAATATTGATATTGATTTGTTACTACGTTTACATATTAACGTACAAAGTTTCAATTCAAATTGAGTAATGTTCGCTTTAACTTAAAAAACCCGTATAAAAAATATTGCCTCTATCCAAGGAAATATGAACAAATTTATTTTTTATTTTTAAGTCGCTATGTTAGTCAATCATTCATACAATCTTTGCTGTATCTTCTTCAGTAAGGAAAAGGGTATTTGCCCAGCAGTTGAGCATTACAGACTGAGGTAGGGTTGCATCAGTTTACGGTTACTCACTAGTTAGCGTTCACACAAAATATCTGTCTCACAATCGTAAGAACATTAAATTAAAAAAACCATTAGGAAAATGTGACCAAAATTCTTATTAAATGAATATATTATAATGCTTTTATATAATTTAAATGTGTAATGATCTTTTTACTTTACCCATACTCGTTGAAGCTTATTATGAAATGGCTTCAAGGTAAAAGGAATCCTTTTGATTTATCGACGCTCATTTTATCATCGATGCATGAATATTGTTGCAAAATAGCTGAAGAGAATAGCTGTAGAGTTAAACGAATCGAGTTCACCTCAAAGGTATTATATCCAGACCATGATATAAGCTTATAGTTAGATTGAGAATTTGAACATGCAACAAGAAATATACAACCCCCGATACAACGAAGTGTAGTTAGTGTTGTAGACGAAACATGGGATACATTTAATCCCAAAATCCCACGGGAACGGGTAAAACGCGGGTAACACCGCGGGCCACGGCTAGCTATTAATAAATTATACCCATCAAACTGTTTTTCCTCCATAGAATCATACCGCATCACAAATCTTTTGAGCAGTCCAAAAACTCTAGCACCACATTGGTCACTGGCCTACTCGATATCACTTCTAGATATATATTTTTACCACCTTTTATACCGTCCTATTCGTCTACGTAGCCAAGGAGAACAGTGTGCATGCAATCTGGCAAAATGGGGCTAGTTCAGCATCACCCAACGTACCCGCGGCACTGATCCCCAAACTATGTCCCATCTCCTAAGACTCCCAACATGCCCTATGTCATATCCTTCTAGAATCGAAGACCTGTATCCAGCCACCGAAAGCGCAATTGCAAGGACTGCCCCCATATAATTTTAACTAGAACCATATTGGCAAGACAAAGAAGAAGACCGTCCTATTAATAAATATCAACTGAAAACTAATTCAAATGACATCCCCCCACATAATCTGAGACGCGCTCGAGCGCCGCGTCTACTTGAATTACCTTCACACTTGATCGCAATCCTTTCAGACAATCTCTTTAACTTTATAAACTTCATGAGATAAATGCCTTTTGTATTTAGATTATTTTAACCGACTGACGGCAAGAAAGGAAGAGAAGAAGAAAGAAAGAGAAAGATGACCTATATTTGTCGGCATCTTTTTTAAAATTAAGAATACTTAAATTAATTCAGTGAGTGAAGTATCTAACAAGTTCTATCGCTAATGCTTGGGAGTGCCACGGTGCGGTGACGACGACGCCATTTTTCATACAGAACCTCTTACAGTCTTACAGATAGAGCTGCCTATGCAATGTGCTAGTTGCCTTACAATATAATACCACCATCACAATGTTACGTTGCTATGCTACGTTTGACATGATTGATACTTCATAGTATAGCTCTAGTGGAAAGCCACCCTTAATCTTCATCCCAATTTCAAAAGACCATTTAATTTAAAAAGACTCACACCACACGCCAAGCGTGAAGTAACGTAATGTACTTCGATCCAATTTGTACTAACTCGCTCTTATTACCTGGGTGTAATCAGAATCAACTCGGAATAGGATTCGTATGTTATTTGCGTGAGGATTAAAGGAATATGTGTCTGATTATTGGGTCTAATTTGTTGGTAGTAATTTATGTGTATTAATATTATAAATAGGTAGAGTTGTTTAGAATGTAGAGGTAATGTTTGATATATATTTAATGATATTTTTTTTTACATATTGTATTTTTACAGCATCCGTAAGATTTAGATGTTTTAAAACATAACCGAATATTTTATATCAAGTTGAGAATTTCGTAAAGGGGTTCAATAAAACCAAAGAATCACCTCTTTCTTTCCGGCTAACAGTGGGTCTCTTTAAAAGATTTTTGATCTACTTTTGAATTTTGAATACTTACATGCGTTACTGAAACTATCCGTAACAAATGGATAAATTGATATCCATAACCGACATAAATAAACATATTACGAAATGAATTTTTAGATAAGTATATTCTTTATTCATATCTGTATCCGTATCCGTATCCGAAATTCCGGATCAGTAACATCCGTAGTAAACATGTGTATTTTCGACTCTTTATAAAACAGTGGCTGTAGTAAAGTTAAATCCAAGTCAATTCTCTGACTGAAAATACTGAAAGGATTATTTGACCAAAGTTCGTGTTCACCCAATATTCACTGAGTTTTCATGCGAATTGGTTTCAACGCTAGACTCTGGTTTTGATTATAACATTTTAAAAAATTGGTATGAATACTCAATCTAGACTAAACTTAGCTTAAAATCTTAAAATATAAATATTGTTTGAAGATACTTTCCCACACTTTCTTGTAAATTAATTAACCCCGACGAAAAGTGGGGTTTTACAAGTTTGACGTCGATGTCTCTGTGTGTGTGATAAATATTAACGTTGTGAATTTGATTATCAATATCTCTTCTCTTCATATAGATATAAAAAGGGAGAGACTCTTTAAGCCAAGACACACATAGTGCGGCTGCGGGCCGAGTGCGGGTCATGTCATATTGTATTCCTTGTATTTGTATGAAAAATGTCACACTGGTCCACTGCGGACCTGCACTCGCACTATTGTGTCTTGCACTTTAGAGTGAAAATCGACAAATCCTTTGTCTTGAAAAGTTGAGATACTCGTCCCGAAAATGGCAAATTAAACACCGTTTTTTAATTGTTTAGACAAAGAATCGAAATTCAAATGAATGTAACTAAATGACTCAAATAACACCAAAGAGTTATTCCATTTTCAAACATTCATTTGCAATAAAACAAAGAGAAAAATTTCAACATTCATAAAATTCAGAGGCCACGACGTCACAGAATAAAATAATAACAGTGTTACACTAAATCAAAATGTTGCCGGGAAGGCAACAGATGTAACGGGACTTACAGTTTTTCTTACTCCGTGGTGAAAACATTGTAGTGTTTGTACGTAGTACCAAGTGTCGTAAATCATAATATTTGCGGCTGTACGCCTTATGACTGTTATAACCTTTGGTTATGTACAGTTTGGTAACTGAGTATTGCTTTGATTAATGTTTCACGTGTTATCGATGCGGGATACATATTTTTGAATGAAGGAGAGTAGCAACTTTGTTATACTTTCTTGTAAGGTTATTTTTTAACCCCCCACGCATTAAAAGGGGTGTTACTCGTATAAGTTTGACGGCGATTTCTATGTCTGTGGCCTGTCTGTGGCGTAGCTCTTAAAGGGATGGACCGGTTTACCTTTCGAAACGTTCCGATCATACGTATAGCATTAGTATTTAGTTTGTGTAGCGTTCTACGAATTTGCCTTTTTTAAACAATGTCTCAGGAGAATTTAAAAAGAATTCACCCTGACATAAAAGCATAAAAATCCAGACATTTTATCAGAACGATTACTTTTTTCCATATTGTTATTTTAAAAAACCATTATTCAAGACATCTCATATCAATTTAGAATTCCCCAAATCGCAGCTTGTTCATTCTCTTAACAGCAACGACGTTCAACCCCTTATGTCTAACCCTCCTTACCAGACTAAAGCCGGAACCCGTACGTCTAAACTAAAGACATAAGTGAATAAATATCCCGTCCATATTGAGACAGTCTAGTCTACCGCGGGTACAGATATTCATCGATACATTTGGAATTCCCTCACGGAGACAAACTGCGACCGAGGAGCTTGTCCTTTATTCAGAAAGGAATTGAAAAGCTATTCGATTCCAAGTTGTTTTGTTTAAAGGAACGGTCAAGTCCTTTTTAGAATGTCCCAATAGATCTTTCCGCGTACAGATAACTGATAAATTAGTTTTAAGTGTAGTGATGTTTGCATTTTAATGTTGATATCGATAGTTAAAGGAATTTGGATTTAATTGAGTTACTTTAGGTTTCTTTTTTGCAATGTTAAATTTTTAGCCACTATTGGGCGTCATTGATTTAATATTATAAAGGGAGATAAGTAAGCGTCTTAAATAAAAAGTTAAGAACATAAACAACAAAGAGCTGCTTAGGTTTTTATTAAAATTTTGAACCTTTATAAACGATGTCTTTACTTAACTTTTTCTCCAGACAACAGCAAAACAAATTATCCAAACTTTGCTTCGCAAGTCATTCATTCATTTCGAGTACTTACTCGCCACTAACTTTAGTGGTCAACTCTTGTGTCGGAGTTTTTAAACCAGATTGAAATGCCACTATCGGCCACATATTCAAGTAGGGGCCGAGTTGCTTAGTCAAACAACGCCACGAACACTATAACGATACGTCCTCTCGTACTAAAATGTTTTATAAATGCGAAATTTTGAAAGAATGGATGTATGAATATTTGTTACTCTTTCACGAAAAAACTACTGGACGGATTTGGATGAAACTTTACAGTAATATAGGCTATACATCCGAATAACACATGGGATACATTTTATCCCGAAATTCCCGAGAGAACGGGTATGACGAAGGTTATACCGCGGATACGTATTCATATACAAGCTCTGATTGAAGAAAATTCAGCAACATCTTTGATAAAGTGCTCCAATTTACAACCGTCCGAGAAAACTATTTTATTAAGTACTAACAAAAATAATATTATTCTGGTATTGTTTAAAGAAACCGTACACGAAGTGAACTACGCCACGTAGACTGATTACATCGTACGTGCTACATACTCGTATTACATTTATTTACGTTCAAATCTCGGTATAATGAAAAACATTTTTTCTTTTATGTTTTATTGTATTATATTATTTAACTCATTTTTATTTTTATTGGGAATAACTAAACTGGATTTTATTTTCCGCCTAATTCAACCTTTTTTTTACTTATAGAAAGGTGCTTTAAATTATAATAAACCATATCTTAATTAACGTAAAGTATAAGCCTGTAATGTGGGACATGCCGTGCAAAGGACTCTCATCTCACTGAAGATATCAGTACAGTGAGGAGGATTAGGCGTAATCACCACGCTTGCCTACTGCGGGTTGGTGATTTCAAACCCGAGCCATATTTGAAACGTAGGAAACATGTTTTATTTTCACTGTAACATAAAGGCACATGTTACAGAACATAAAAATAGAAATTACAAACTTCACAATCGATGAAAACCAGTCTCCAATTAGTGCAGAGGAACAGCCAAAATTGAGTACCTAGTTATTCAGTAACCTTATACTACCCAATAAATTCGCAAAGTATCGATAAAGTTTATCGCCATACCCCTTCCCTATAGGTCCAATTCCCCTAATGCCGCTGCTTCTTTGCCAGTTGACGCGACGAGCCCCGATATATTTTATTGCTCCTCTTAATCTCATACTGATTAAATTCTCATTGGTTTCTAATAAAACGTGGAAATTATTGATTTGGACCGCTCATGTAAGGGTTGTTCATAAAGTGGTGGGAACGGCCTAGATTTATGACGGTATCCCTTTGATCGTCAGATTTACATACAACAGATCTTGACTTTTATGCTCGCTTCGGTGACTATTCCCGTAATGGGGTCTATGTTCGATTCAATAGACAATGTATGTGGGAGGCAGAAGAGAATCGAGCAATATTTAACCTTTAGTGACAAGCTACGTACATTATACGTCACAGAATGGTTTAACCGGTTGGAGACAACGATTTGTATTTAACTTTATTAGTCTTCGTAAAGGGTGGTTTAAGTTAAAAGATTTCAATAAGGATTAACCTATATTACTTTCTGCAGGTGTCTTAAGTCAAGTCAAATCTTTATAGATATAATTCTACTGTACGTGTGTATGTCACTGAACTCCTCCTAAACGGCTGGACTGATTTGAATGATTTTTTTTTATGCGTTTGGATGGCACCCTGGATGGTTCATATTCACACTAGCGACATCTATTCGATCGCGGGTGGAACCACCGCGCGGGACAGCTAGTATTTTATAAGTTTTTGGGCTCAAAGAGGCTCTTTTAAACGTGACAACTAATCGGAAATTGGCTATTGTCAAAGTCGCTGCAAAATGCTACTACTTTCTATTAAATAAAAACCATTGATTAGGCTGCCAGCAAAAAGTTACTATGTTTCATTTTCTTACGTCTATTGAGACTAACATGTTATGTTAACGGTTACTGATACGTTAGCGTATGCTGAAGCAACCCGCCTTTAATCTCTACCACTTTCCAACCAAGTTCTGAGACACTGTAACGTTATAAAGACGGCTCCTCAAAGCCCTACACCGATCATGTGCTACAGCCGATAGACACTTAATCACGCGCACATAAAGAGATCCCCACTAGATTGTGAAAGTGTCGCTCAAGATGTATTTGGAAGATCGAAGATCTTTGATCAATTTTAAGGCGTTTTTGGTTAAGTGATTTGGCCTTTTGACAAAATTAAGCGATGGTACCATCTCCATTTAAACAGCACGGTGCGGTCTTGTTCCTTTAAAGCTGTGTACAGACCGGCCCAACGAACGCCAACGAACGGGTTTCGTTGACCTTCGTTGCTGCAATCTGGACGGCTTAGCGAAATGCTATCCTATCTATCTATCTATCCTATCTATCTAGATCCTCAATTCTCCGTTAGGCATTCGCTAAGCCGTCCAGATTGCAGCAACGAAGGTCAACGAAACCCGTTCGTTGGCGTTCGTTGGGCCGGTCTGTACACAGCTTAATACGAATTCAGGTACCAAAGACTAAAACGAAATAGGTTTGTCATGAAATAGTTAGTATGACCTGGGGGGTTACCACGATCGTGAAGTTGATCGCTCGCAAGTTGCTTCTAAGGAATCGAAAATTTGGTACCATGACGCCTTATTAGTGTCAAATTAAAAGCGCAGCCATGTTTTAAAAAATACAATGCCACGCAATTATAAACCCTATTACAATGAAAAAAAATGTAAACAAAGCACATAGTACCTTTTCGAATACAACGAGTTGTCAAATTGCATTATGTCATTAGAGTGTCTATGATGCCGTCAGTAGTTCGGATACGTTCCAAATAAATATAAGTAGGTAAGTTAATGTCAGGGCTTTATATTTATTATTTCCTCAAAACAGTTGAGAGTTATGATTTGAAAAAATACACTTATAGTACTAAATTCATCATTGTTTATATTATTTCTTGATTATATCAATTACTTGATGCTTTAAATGATTCACGTCTGCGGTCATGGACGCATAAAAAGTCTTTGCGTGAAAATATATTTTTGAACGCATCTGTTACAACCGATGAGTTGCTAGGAGACGGACTGACAATACAAATAAATAAATATTCATTACAGGGATTCACATATGGTTTAAAATACTTAGTTTAAAAATATCTTCTAGGAAATTAAAATATGACGACTTCTAATATCATTACGGATATACTACGCTTGTGCTCAAGAAAACCTGCCTAATTGGTGAAAAAACACACTGAATGGTTGTCGAAATGATAGCCACAAATATCGAACTGTGTGAAACTTCCCGAAATATAGAATACCTAAAATACATAAGTACCTACGTACTGTAAACCAAATCTATTCTCCAACTAATAGATTGGCGCAACATGTGGCAAGAAACTTTTGTAATTTTCTGTGTAAACCAACATAGAGAAATTCTTGAATAACTTGACTTTTCATAATTATCCAAGTCAGCTACGTGGGCCAGTCACTGTTTTAGAGAGCACAATATCAAGTGCAATATTCCTTTGGATAATACTTGTATCTTTGAGATTGGCTGTGATTGAGAACTCTCCTCTATTGGTCAAACGAAGCGGAGTCCAGGGACCAGTGCGATGAGGAACACAAACCATAGCTGATGTCAAACATCGACGTAATTTGAAAACGGTAGTCCATACTTTGGATAAGCACAGATTTGATGAATCCCAAATGAATTAATTTAAAATTATAACAACAGTGTATCCGTAATCTGGTAGTTTTAATTTCTAATAGCTTATATTTTATCGATATAGATGTTAAACATTTAAAACTACATCTCCACTTAGTGTTTTCCAATTTTAACCAGTATTTCTTAACCCTCTAATCGCTTTAATAGAAAACACAAGTTTCCATTAAATGGATAAAGAACCAGCCTATCATTAATGAACGAACATGCGTTATCATTTATTTCATTAACCAGCGATTTGTAACTCTGAACTATTCAAAAAATTAAGGAGAATGATGAAGTAAGGATGTTTGTATGTGAAGAAGTTTTCAGTAAGACGGGTTCCAAAAAGGCGAGCGAGTAAAAAAAGAGATGATATTATCTTTAGGATCTTTAGTGCTTCTATTTATTCAATTCAATTACATTCATGATTCAACCAACTTCATTAGCAATCAATGAACAAACTGACATTACAACTGTCAAGTAACTTTGACGTTCTTTTAAATACTAAAACAGATTATATTTTTAAATGAAAGCTGTGTCGACGGTTGCTATGGTACTACAAATAATGTCCGCGCACTACAAAATGAATACTTTCATAAATTTTGGCGGGAAACAAAAAACATGGCGGCCACCTGATTTGAGTGACAGATCCCGCAAGTTCCTTAAAAGTTACTCCCTATTGCTAATAACACGATAGATACGTGACGTCAGCATAATGCGACCAAGTTTGAAGGTTGATATTGTGTTATAGATCTAATTGTGGTTTTTTAATTTAGGCGTATTATAAAATTGATGAAAGTATCTGTCAAACAATGTCCGCGCAACAGTGTGCAGTACAAAATTTCACGTTTTGGCGGTAGATCTGTAAGGGAATGACAGGCCGGTGAATTGACCGGTCAACGATTTCGATCGTGCTTGGAGTAAGGCCCCTGTAGTGTATTGTTGATCAAAGACCTACATACTCAATTTTGAACGTCGAACTCGAATCGATGGTGAACTAGAGCCTTTTAAGTTCTACTTTTGACACAAGTTGATCAAATGTCGATTCGATTCAAGTTCGATCGTATTCAACTGAATTCGACTGTGTATTTGACCTTGAAAATTATTTGTGGTTAGAAAATATGTAGGTATGGGTTATTTAAAAAAAATCTCAATCAAAAACTCACACACATCTATAGCCCAATATAACAAACAACAAAAAACGGATATTTATCTCAAAATCAATTTTAATTAAACCTTAAACATGAGATTGTCTTCGAACAAAGCTATCTAGTTCCCTTCCATTGTACAAGTTCGCCAAGTTGTCTGTAACTTCAGCCGCTCAACTCAAAGATAACGTGTTATGATTCTATCACTTATTGTATTCAAGATTTGTAGTTTGTTAGTTGTCAACGTTGGAGTTTATGTTATTGTACATTGTAGATTAAGGCATAAGGTTGTTAGAATTGATATATGTTTGATAATATACAAATTACTAATAATTTTGTAAACTAGCACTGTCCCGAGGTACCCATGTTATACCCGTCACAAATCTTCCTTTTGAAACACTCTGTATGTAAGTGAAAAATGTATGAAAATCTGTTAAGTAGTTTTTAAGAAAATTAATTACATACAGACAGAATTTAAGATGGTTAGATAGGATATTGAGTCAGTGTTGCTTTAAATGCCAGTTTTGACACTTAAATGTTCCAATTTCGATAAGGTTACATTCAATGTAGTTAGATGGTAACCCCGCAACGAAAAACCTCCGTCTTTTGTTAAGCCAGTTTAAGACCCACGTAAAAAGGTTACATAACACCCGCCCTTTTCCTCGCAATAAACTCCAACTTAAAAACACATTCTTAAAAAAATGAATAAGAGAGAACCATTAAAAACAAGGACACCATTCTTTACCGTCCCAAGAAAACAGAAAATTAACTTAATTGCACAAACATAAAGCTCAAAATTAAATAGCTAAGTAATTGTGGCTAATGGGCAGGTTGGAAAACAAATGTTTTAGTAAGCATATTCAGCGGGAGTGATATAAATGCAAATTTTTATATTGTAATGAGTTTAGGGCACAATTTGTTGACGAGGAATATTTTCATATTTAAATTAGTTACAAAAGGATATTTAATTTTCATGTTAGGGGAATAAACAATATGCTGTCACCAACCAGCAGTAACGATGCGTGGTGATTACGATATCCTCCTAACTGTACTGATACTGTACCTTCAGTGAGATGTGAAGCTTTTGCCCAGCCATGAGATCTAAGTGGTTAGGAGAGGTGCCTTCGTTGCCATCACTTACTTTGAAAAGCTAATTCTGTTTGAATATTGAACTTTGCTAAGGTTGTCACTAGAGGCACACGATCCCGTGGGATTTGTAAAATGAAAAATAGTCCACATCTTTTCCGTTGAAAGTGGCTATAAGAATTATTCGAATCGAACAAGTTATTTCTAAGATTAGCCCGAACATACAAATACACAAATTTTGCCTATAATATTAGTATCGATATGGATAAATTCCAAAATTGTTCGACGATAAAACATATTATGTAATATATACTTATAATATACCGCTCCTTCGACTTTTAGACATACAATTATCTATGACAGATAGACAGATCTATAATTTAAACTTTTTCGAACACCCCTCCACGTATAAGACCACGTTAGTCCCATTTACACAGAACAGGGGTAAAACCCGTCTAAATATATATTAAAATCAATGTAAGTCGGTGTGTCACATTTAGACTGGAATAACGTACAATCGATTCAGTTCAAAATAGGTCGAATGGAAACGTGTAAGAACGTAACTCATTGTTAAAATATTTTGTAGAGTTATCAGAGTTGGCGGTGTGTTTTGGACAATTTAACGCTTGCTTTGTTAGGGTTGCAGGTTCGTTTCTCACATGGTATGAAATATACCTATAAAATCTTCATCTCGTATGTATAGGCTGATAGGAGGATACACACTATTTAGTCTTTTTTAAACTTTCGCGATTGCTAAAATAATCTTTTTTAATCTACACCAGTCGGTCCATTTTGGATCGCATACTACGTGATTCACGATCCAGTACCATGGATACTATTCTCATCATCTTTATTAGAATCGCATGAAGCCATGTCCACACCCACCGCTCCACTAAGAGTGCACTTCTGCGATTGGCGAGCGTTGGATCATCTGAGATGGATTCATCTATTTTCTGACCCTAATCTAAAAGATTTTACACCGCCTTACATACTTTGAAATGGTCTAGTTATTGAAAAATCTGGTACCAGCAATTAGAATTTAAATAGAATTCAGTTATAAATGACACACTATGTATGTTTTAATAAAACAAAGTAAAATATACGTTCAATTAATTTTACACCGTATTGTTAACTTCGTAGAGATGGTATTGCGATAACATTTTCAGCCAGCTTGTTATAATGATGTAAACCTCATATTTCGAACATGCAATTCCAAGTTTAAAAAATAGTTGCAACCTATTTGGACTACAGTTTGAAATAACAAGGTTAGGTTTTTTTTAACTACTGACAAGAAAACTTTGGGTGCTTTGGTTGTAATAAGATACACTACCTCCTTGGTTACAAGTAATTTGGGCGGGTGTATCTGTTATCTGTCTAAAGCTAATGTGAACACTCCATGATTCAAGCAGATAAAGTATTAGCCTGTATGTCCCACTGCGGGACAAAGGCCCTCGTCTCACTGAATACATCAGTACTGTGATCTCAAACCCGAGCCATCTTTAAGTTGTTTAAGTAGAAAACATGTTTTCGCATGACCCGGAAATTGAAGCCGGGAACGCAGTCTTGGCAGGCGAGTGCACATACCACTGGACCACCGAGGCGTTGATAAAACAACTTTTAATTTGGTCATGTGTTTGAAAATACTAGGTGAAGAGTATTTGCTAAAGATAGCTATGATTTAAAAAAAGGTTTATGTCTGAGTTCCTCTCTTTTTAATAATTAGTTCCCCGACGCAAAAGGATTTTTTTTTGTACTTGTACCGACTACCATATTCAGTACACTGTTACGGTCACTTTAGCATGAAGCGAACGAGTAAATGCTTCAAAATACAAGCCAAATATTATTTCACCTGTATTTACCTTCGCTAAATTGTCGAATTGGGAGCTCATTGATAAACATACCTCTAATAATCGGTTGCGTTTTATTTACGTTTACACTACAATTTGGTAATACTATGTTTTAGTGAACGGAAGTTGTACCACCGAATTTTCCTGTATTGCAATCAGTTGTGTTCGGTTCGAAATAACCGGAGGGTGGTGCGGGAAACCGCTTGTTTTATTACACAAGGGTTGTAAATTATTGCCCGTTTCTAAAATGAAAACTAAAGTTAGTTTCTTGTGCTATGAAAATGACAAAGGTTACTCGATAGACTTTTGTCTTTGATTGGGATAAGTTTTTTGGATAAGAGGGTGATATCATGGCACCTCTCTCTTTACACTAACACTGCTTGATTTATCTCTCGCCTATATAGGTGAGAGATAAAACAAGTACTGTTATTTAACTAGACTCACAATTAAAGTTCAAGTACTCATCATATCTTATATATAAAATTCTCGTGTCACAGTGTTCGTTCCCGTACTCCTCCGAAGCGGCTTGACCGATTCTCATGAAATTTTGTGAGCATATTGAGTAGGTCTGAGAATCTGACAACATCTATTTTTCATCCTGAAATTCCCGCGGGAACGGGTAAAAAGCGGGTGAAACCGCGGGGCGCAGCTAGTTATAGTATAAAAACCTGACAGTCGTTGCCGCTATAGCGTGGCACCCCTATCGGTATTTTATTAAAACAAAATTCCACGATAAAATGTACTTAATTGGGTTTCAATAAACATTCCGAAAATGTTCGGATCCCGATAACAGGATCTGAGCTGTTTATTTGTTTTTATTTAAGCAAATATCTACCCTACTGCAACATCCTCGAATTGAATAAAATAAATAAAAAAACTCTTTTCGATAACAAAAATATTAAGTTAACAGAAGGTTTCTGAAAAAGGTAATAAAAATATATGCTTCGAAAGGATCAAAAGCAAACGGGGATTTCTACCGTAACTTGGTTTATTTATAACGTCTATATTCAAACAGGTGTGCTCAATGAAAAAAGGTTTAGAAACTCAATGGAGGCAGCCCGGCGAAACGTAATCTCTTGTTTATATTCCAAGTTTCTTTTGTGCGTATTTGTATCAAGGTTTTTAGCAAACTGTTTCCTTTTAGGGTTCAATATTAAGACCCTTTCAGGCATTTCTAGCCCTACGCCGTAGGGCTTGTAGAGTGGGTATTCATAGCATTTTTTCGTAGCGATTCTCTGCATAGCATATTTCTTCGTAGCATTATTCTTTGTAGCTTTCGCTTCGTAGCGAATGTCCGCGTAGCATCTTTCTTTGTAGCGCTTATTTTGTAGCGATATATGCGTAGCATGTTTCGTCCATAGCATTTTCTGCTTCGTAGCGTTTTTTGCTATAAGTATTAGGCATGAGAACGCCTCGGTGGTGTAATGCCACTTGCCTGATAAACCGAGGTCTCGGATTCAATCCAGTATCAAGCGAAGAATTTTGGAATGCCAAATGGCCTAATACTATAACCTTCCCGTTTAATGTAGCTATCCATTACAAAAATAATTATTCAAATCGGATTTGTAGTTTCCGAGATTAGCCCTTCAAACAAAATTATAAACCTTTTTATAATATTAGTATAGAAATATAAATATCCGTTAATACAAACATGCCACAAAATATAATACAGACCGACCCATTTCAATTCTATTTACCTGCATTAAAAGCATTAAAACAAGCTATGTGTACACAAAACATGCAAACAATAAGGGGTCTGCACAGGAAGCCACGCAATGGGTGTCCCTTTTTACTGGATTCTATCGATGTGTGACCTTACGCAGAGGTTAGGACATGGCTTTTGTTCACAATAAAGGTACTTAAAGTTTGTGTACCAACATAAAAGGTTAATATTATGGTAATGATAAAGATTTTATTAAAAACTGACATGACGAAATTTTTATGCTAAAAATTGCATATTACTAAATTGATTCAATGAGTGATTAATGACATGTAATGTTTGAAAAATAATATAAATTAGTTATGTGTCGATATAATGAAGGCACTTGAGTGTGGCAGTTAGTAATGTTTTAATCCAAAACTGAATCTTCATATTCAAATATTTTTTAATAACAATTATTGATTACATTTTACGTTCCCAATAGGCTTACATGAAAATAAGAGATGAACTCTTTTAGTAAGTTTTATAGTATTCGCTTAAAAAACACTCGTGTCTATAATAAAGCTTTTGAGAATTCCCTGGACATAATAATAACTGTATTAACAATAAATATTTTAACCTAAAATAATTATTTTATTCACAGAACATGTTTTATTGTAAGATCATTTTATTATGATTTAAATCTCATAACACTAATATACCAAGCTAAGGTATATTAGCTACCCCTCGCTCGCAGTGTACCAACAGGTTTATCCGTACGGAAGTGGGCCGGCGTTTGGTTATTTCGGCGTTTTTGCCGCGCGATGTTTTGTTTTGCATAATGGGTTTTCGAGTCGGATTTTGGTTCCATTCTAGTTGGATTATGAATTGATGGCTTCGAATGTTACACATGTGGTTTGGCTGTCATGGTTTGGTAGGATTTGATTTGACCATTTTAATAATACCTACAAATAAATTTAGGTAAAAGTATAGCCATGTTGTTTTGAGATTAACGTTGTTAAAAATGTAGCCCGTTGGGAATGGGTTTAATTTGTTTCGCTTTAGGCTTTGTACACATTTTTACAAATGGCCGATTTGAGTGAGTGGCGATATATTGAAACAATCGCCGGCAATTTGAAACCAAGAGGGGTGAATATTGAAATAGGTTGACGTGGAAATATCTCAATCAATAATGTGGCTAGAGATAGAAATAGCTTAGATCACTAGTTCAATCACTACTGGGTCGTTTGAGACCAGCATTTTTCCTTGCGCGAATACCGTCGCGTCGCGCTTTCGCGCGCGCTATATTTCGCGCAATCAAGAATACAGATATATTCCAAGTTTGCTTGTACCTGTAGCGGCAAGCGGTTTCAACAGTGATTTTCTGCACATACCGTTATTACAGCTTATTAAAACAAACATATTCGTATCGAATGATAGTCAAAAACTACCATTTGAGTCGTGACTCTAACAAAAAATCTCCCCTAACATCACTGAAAAGCATAATAAACAAAAAGTATAAATAAAATCATCCGACTTCTCACGTCGCCTGCCTCAACGACATTAGCGAAATACATCCTAGAAGCATTGTATAATCAGATGCCCTACATACTAAGCACCTAATTGACCAGTTTCATAGCTATCATTAAGTGTCATTATGGATACTAATTTCCATTGCCATGGCTATTTAGGAAATGGGGTCCCTGCTTAATAAGTGTTTACGAAATCAGAATCACTTCATTTCTTGTTTGGTTGTTTAGATGGCTTAGATTGTGTACAGGTGAGGCGACGTTTATTGTTATAAGAAAATATAATTATGATTGCGGAAAAGTAAATGGTATTAGATATGAGGAAACTTGATACATTTAACAGTCTAATGTAGGTGATTGTGATCTTAAATTCGTTGTCATTATAATCCTATACATAAAATTCTCATGTGACAATGTTAGTTACATACTCCTCCGAAACGGCTTGACCAATTTTAATGAAATTTTATATACATATTTAGTAGCTCTAAGAATCGGTCGGCATCTATTTTTTATACGCCTAAATGTTAAGGGTGGTCCAGCCCCTATTTTTTAAGCAAAACTATCGTATGTCTTGTCAGTAAGTTGGCCTATAAAAATATTTTAGATATCTGATTTTATTGCTGCTATCATATTCATCAGGTATTCGTACATAATATATCTATTGCTATTATATTAACCAGTTTCTATTCCACCGATACGTAATTCAACCTCTGCTATGCAGTTAGTTTTAGCAAAGTTCTCGCGTGAACTGTTAGTGTATTATGTTGTTTTCTTATTTCGTTCCGCCATATTTACTGTTATTATGTTCCTCTTTTATCTTTTACTTTGTAATGGGGTGTTCTTAGCGTTTTGTTTTAATTCCATGTTTGATGCTAGTTTTGTGTAGATGTAGACTAGCATTTGTACTTAGCTCAGCAAAAATAATGTTTGAAAATCTTGCTTTCAACTGCAAACTTCCCGTAGAAAAACCGGAGTGTTGCAAATTTGTTGAAAGCAAGCAGTTTTGATCATAGTCGTAAAGCTTTGTAGTAAGTTTATGGGCTGTTAAAACACTTATACATTCCCAAAAGATTCTTTATCTTGAGCAATAAAACAACAAACAGCAATTGCACAAAACGCCGGCAATAATTCCGGGTACAAAAATAAGCTCCACTTCGGCCAATTGAGAATGTCAAGAGTATAAAGCATTACTGACACTCCCGAACGTCCACTTCGCCGAACAATCGCGGGAACCGCACGCAAACAAACATCCAAACAGAATAAATAGCATTACTTTTCCTTCCTAAAACCTCCCTTCGCTGGCGCGATATTACCGAGCTTTCAGAGGTCTCCGGACGGGGAATACACAGTTTTTAAACTCACTACTATACAAAACAATGTTACTCTTATGCCAAACGAAAATTTTTGTCCCAATTTCTACTCCAATAGAAAGCACAGACCAATTTGAACTTTAACGTTTGAGGTAGAAAGACCGTTTGAGATCACCACAGGTTGTCCTTTGACAAAAACGGTGTGGAGCATCGAAGCATCGTGCCTAATGAGCCGTGTAGGAAAAAATGTTTCTTTCCCTTTTGGCCCTTTGCAGGCAGCTTCTTAGAAAGGTCGATTTAATATCGGGGATGTTATAGATTCTTAATTTATGTAAGTGCTTGATATTTTAGACTGGAAACTTGATAATAAATATTTTATCTCGTGTTTTGCTTTTTAGTTCAAACATTTTACGCCCAAACGTTCTGTAAATATTTTGGCAGCGAAAAACAATATTGATTCTCTTGGGCTTGCTCAAGACAAAATAGCTAAACATTGCAACCTTACAATATTCCTAATGTTAAAAGGCCGTCAGAATACAACAAACCATAAATTTCCAAACATTTGCACATACCAAATGCACAAACGGCAAAAATTGTAGCAAACCATTTTCTATGCAGATTATCAATAAAGTAACTTTTGACATGCAAAATAAAAGGCGAAATAGCCGGAACCGATTTAGAGGCGCTAAAATACTTTCGTATTTGCATTTAATAAGTATTTACAGTCATAAGAACTGACAAATGCTGAAATTGTTTTTCGTATTTCAAATAGGTAACAAAAGGGTTGAAAGAAAAAAGAAGCTCCTTGAGGAGTCTTTATTTTTAATCTCCTTGAAACATCTACTTCGATTTTACGAAAGCTTCTGACTCGGTATACCATTTAGCACTTCAGTTGCAAATAGAACTTGGCAATGTAATTGAGACTGAAAATCTAGTACAAAAATGACGAGTGGATTGCGTGTCACTGCGTGTACGTTAGGCATCCTACAAATACCAATTTTATTTAGACGTTATACATTTTATTGTTTGACTTTTGTAGGGTGTATTCAGGGCAGGTTATTGGGGCCACTTGTTTAGTTTAGCTTTCAATATTCATTTTTCGCTGACACAAGGAGAGGGATGTTAAGTTTGACGGTTGTCTGCGTCATCGTTCGTTTCCAAATGGGTGAATTGTTTGTTTGACAGTTGACCTAGCGGAGATTGTAGCTACGAGTATGATTCAAGACAATGTTTAGTTTGTGGGTAAAGATTTACAGCCATAATAATAAAACCGATAGTATTTTCGGTACAAATAAAGAATAACGTGATATCAATGAACTAGGGTGAGAAATATTAGAATTATACTAATTCTTAATTTATATAAGTTTGAATGATTGAGATTTATATTTTTCTATTATTATTTTATAGTTAAAAACATCCTGAATGTATCCCTGAACTGGAAATTAAGAGCCGAACTCGAGGACATCCATAAAATCAACTAAATTTTATCCGTAATCTTCATAAATTACTTGTTGAAATGTTATGTCTACTACGGAAATTAAATATCGTCTACCGAATCATTTGACGTCTCTGAGTATGGGTGTGAGACGCCGACATATCTTATTATTGGACAAACAAATATAAATATCTTATTAATAACTTTCTTTGAATTATCACTACCCCACAATCTGAACACTTTTGTGATACACTGTACTGAAAACTAACACGCCTATTGATTTGTGCTTGAACATAGTAATTTAAATTCATATTTAGATGTGTTATCAGTAAAAAACATCACTCTATTACCATAAACAACTAACAAAGCTCGTCTTTTTACTAGTTATTTGTCTACTCGAAATACTATCGCATAGAAACATTTTTTATATAAAGGACATGCTTGTTTCTAATTACTACCAATTATGTGATTGTCAAATAATTATAATAAATACAACTGTTTTTATTATTTGAGACGCTCTAACATTATTTCAAGTATAACTTATATACTTGCTGTGGAAAGCCAGATTTGTAGAGTGTAACAAAACGCTTAAACTAAATACTTAGACTAGTATTTGAGATTGTCAATTGGATGAATACAATTTATAGTTTGCCAGACGTCCTATTAAAAGGCAGAACAAAAGTCTCTAAAAACGCCATTAACGTGCTAACGGTAAATGGTAAAACCAAGTTACCTCCTTACTGTTACCCTTTACCCTAAACCCCTTACCCTCTACTTCCAAATTGTTACCCCTAAACAATCAACGCAAGTTTTTGCAATGAAACAATTTGCACAATATTCGCAACATACCAGTTCCGTGATACAAATCAATTAATCTTTCATTCGGATCGCGCCAAAACAGTTCGCCATGTTTTTCGAGTTTATTAATGGCGTTTGTCACGCCAAATATGTTCCCGTAGATTTGATGCTTTGTGTTATAAATATTATAAACTTTTTGCTCGATTTCGTAACTTTTATGGGATTGTTAACGTCAAATTAAAGTTTGTTATGAAGTTATGCTTTTGATAGTTCCTTTTCCGGTTATAAAGTAGCATTCGTGTGTTAATTTCAATTTTTGATTTGTTTCATTTGTATGTGATATTATAAGATTACTAGCAGCGCCCCGCGGTTTTACCCGCGTTGTGCCCGTTCCCGTGGGAATTTCGGGATAAAATGTAGCCTATAGCCTTCCTCGATAAATAGACTATCTAACAGTGAAAGAATTATTCAAATCGGTTCAGTAGTTTCTGAGATTAGCGCGTTTAAACAAACAAACAAACGAACAAACAAACAAACAAACAAAACAAACTCTTCAGCTTTATAATATTAGTATAGATTCACTATCATTAATTACAGACATTACCTGCCGCACTCAGAAACGTCAATTAAATCGACAATTAACCAATAGACGTAATTTTTCATCCATTAAAAATCACATCAAACTACTAAAGATGCATTTAACGTCTTTGAATACGGGCATAAGTGTGGCACAGTAAAACTACAAATTCTTCTTATGCATTACTTCCTCAAAATTTACCCAAACCTTCCCTCCTAACAATATACAGTCAACAACGTAACTAACCTAAAATATATTAAGGAACCTTGAAGAAACACTCAAGAAAGCAATTTCAAGTTTATCGAAATAATTTCCTATAGTGGTTCAATCATCCGAACATTCCCGAAACAACTCAAAGTATACAACAACCCAATAACGGGACACAATTTAATAAAACCCATTCCCTTTGATGTGTGAGTCGGTGACAGAAATAGAAACTATTCCACATCAAAGAACGAGAATCAAATTTAAGTTCAAACGGGATTAAAGAAGCCTTTATAGCCTTTCGATATTAACATTTTCTCCATAAAAAACGGAATAAAATCAAACGATTGCCACCCTTATAACAATAGTGATAAAGGTGTGAATTTGAAGTAGCGTGTTCGCTTTAGTGTAGCGGGTGACGGAGTAGGCAGGAGGTATTTGATTAATTTGAATTTGTAATTTGGCTGAATTTAGAGACTTGTGTACTTGTATAGAATATGAACTGAAAATGTCACTGATTTATTATGTGCCTAGTGTTACAGATTGAAATTAATATGGTAAGTGTAAAGACGCAAATCAAACAATAATAACTAATAACGTACTAAGATCTTCTCGATGAAGAAGAAGTTCTTCTAAAACATTTTCCTTTGAAGGATACTTTTTAATTTCAACCCTGTCTATTAGCCCATTTTCCTTTCCCTGAATCTCAATTCCAAGGGCTATAATTATAGAATTAACACTATAAAGATAACAACCAATCGTTATTAATGATTATATACCTCTAATTGCAATAATATTAGACCAACTAACCCAAGACATAAGATCAAAGTATTAATTTCATTAAACCGACACCCTCGAATACATTTTAATTCCTCTCATCTCATATCATGTAATTTTGCTCAACGTATTCGTAGCGTTTGCCCCCATTTGCCCCCAGTTGTTTTACCCCCACTGGGGGGTTGCCCCCTTACACCTTTCGTTAACTTTGCCCCGCTTACCTAACGTATGCTAATTTAACGATCAAGCGATCAAGTCCTGAATTATTGTTGTGAATAAAATTATATTACATGTCATTAGTTGTTGGTGAGTCTGTTGGGTTGGTAATTGTGTTTATTTCTATTGGTTTACGTAATATGAGGCTTGTATTACATATTAGAGTTGTTAATGGCTTTGACATAGTCTTTGTTGAAGGTCTTTAGGCGGTCTAAAAACTCCGACACCAGGGTTGACTAACCTATTAGAAATGAATAAATGAATAGACTATAAGATGATGAAGATCAACCTAAAGATTAAAATTAAATGTTGCTTAAAGGTAATTAATGTTGTTATTAAGTAGTATACAAGCTGTGAAAGGGCAAGTTCAATAAAATGTAAACGTGACACTTGTCAAACAAAACTTTGTCTCTAGAGTTCGTAAACTTACAGCCTGTAAACTTCTTAATATGAAAAATCCTTGCTTTTTTATCTTACTCGTGTCAACCAATTAGTTTATCCAACGAATCTTACGCTCGAACTCAGAGACGACAAGTACTTCCTTAGTAGAGATTTAAAATGTGATTTTTACATGTAATGTATGAAATTTTTGTCAATTAGTTAAGAGTTGATTTAATGGACATCTTTGAATAATGTTAGTTGATTAAATTAACTAAGTTAAGTTATTTTGAATTGAAATTACGTTTACGGATACCTTTTTATTTTATTTTACATTTTTATCTGACGTTTCGGCGCCGTCACAGGAACTGTAGTCACAGAAGACGCTTCAACTTAAGAAACTCGTATGCAAGTTGATTTATTTACGTATACTCAATTTTTTTTGGATTGGCACAAAATGTGGACCAATGTCGTCAATTTTGAGTGATTTTATTTCATTCTTACACTATCCTCTTCAGAAGCAATCGTCTTCGGCTGGAAAATTGACGACATTTTGTGCCAATCCAAAAAAATAGATTATAATCTCAAACAGTTCAGTACCAAACATTTTTTGTCCTCAAATCCAAAAAGTAGTGTATCAAGTGAGGTGGACAACACAACATATGCCTTCCCCGTCGGTATTTGCATAATACTCGTAATCGCAGCACGCATGCCGCGGGTCGGCAGGGCTAATTTACACCAACGCATTTCATTACTGCCGCGAATCTGTGGCCCTTACTATTGTCATGGAAGTCGATTGAATGTTGCAGGAATACTAACATCGAGAAAGTAAGTATTGTCTGTCAGTGGTCGCGATGATTAAATGCATTTTATTATAAAAAAAACCGTAATTCCCACGGGTACAACACGGGTAAAACCGCGGGGCGCTGCTAGTTTTATAAAAGAATGAAAATTGTCCCGTTTTTAAATAACTGACAATATAAACACATTTCCAAGTACATACTTACGCACCAACCAATGTACTTCGAAACGTGCCAAATTGTTTAAGGACCATTTCTTTGCCTAACTGGTGGTTATTTAGGGCAAAACCTTGGCCTGGAGAGATAGCAATAAGGTATTTGGCGTTCACTTTATGTTCCTGTGAATATATTTGTGGGGAAATAGAGTATAGTGCCAGGTTTATGGGGAGGAAATAGTATGAAGCAAAGAGTTTCTATAGTAACGGTTACATCAAATTGTTCCAGAACTAGTTATTGTTAAATTATGTTGGCCCTCTTAGAGATATGTAGCGGAGGGGTCATATGAAGTGAAATAATCTTGTTACTATTTTGTTCTTTTTTACTTTAACTATTAATGGACCTATTTTTACTGCTATTTTACTTCGATTTAGTTATCTTTCAAAAAAATACGGCGTAATTATGTAAGTTCATGTAACATCCTACTGCCAGACGAAGTACAGTTAGGAGGAATAAGCTTAATCACCGCGCTTACCGTCACAATCTATATCTATATACCTATATAAAAGAAAGTCGTGTTTGTTACACTATTTATAACTCGAGAACGGCAGAACCGATTTGGCTGAAAATTGGTGGGGAGGTAGCTTAAAACCAGGAGACGGATATAGGATACTTTTTATCCCGTATTTCCTACGGGAACGGGTGCGCTGTGGGTGAAACCGCGGGGCACAGCTAGTTTATAATATATGAAAAGTCTATTTCATCTTCAGTAAAATTAGTAGTCTTTGGTCAGCAGTGAGACATTACATACAAGTAACTTCTACACACTACACTTTACTAAAAACATGCCAAAAACACGAAATTACCTTTAAGCGAATATTTTTCGATGTTGTCAATATCAGTGAAAACCATAAGTAGGGGCGTGAAATAATCTACAGCAGGTAAAGTAGGCTAAAACAGGCGAGTTATGAGACACAAACCTGAATAATACATGAATCGGTGTGCGATTTATAACTCGGGGATATGACGTCACCACTATGACGTCCTTCTAATTATTAATGACTTTCTCCTTCGGAACGTAATTACTTGTGTTTAATTTTTTTTTTTTTTTTTTTTAAACTTACACGATTTGAACACATAGTTTTAACGTACTCAGTTCACCCGCGACCACGAGAGGTGCAATCCCCTCGAAACGTCGGGAAATAAAAAGTAAGTTATTACTTGCTTTATTAAGTTTTCTAACACGAAAAAACCCGTGTGAGTACGTTAAAACTATGTGTTTAATTTGTTTAATAATGTAATTACTTGTGTTTACGTAATTACTTGTGTTTAGCGTAGTGTAAAGGAAAGTATTTACAGTGTGCTGTTCGTACAGTGTTGACGAGAGAAGTAGGAAAGTATAGCTATCACGATCTTAGAAAATGGAATCTTCTATTGATAAGGGAAACATTTTTTTGAATATTATTAAGTTTTTTACAAAGATGTGCCGCGGTGTAGGCACGTCATAGTGTGACAAGGGATTTAAAAAAAAAGAACTAATACGAGTAAGATATAGTGTTAACCCACGGAAGAACTTAGTTAGGCACTAAGTGTTAATCCAAATATTCAATTTTATTTTTCCAAAATCTAAAAATTATATTTAAAATCTATTCATATACATTTATGTATATACTCGTAATATTATATACACTCGTAAATTACAGTCAGTATATTGCTTTGTACCAAAAATATTAAAGCACGTATATTGTAATTGATACAACTTTTTCCATTATGGGCCATTGAATCATGGGAAAACAGAATCGATGGTTTATTTACAGAGAAACTTTTGTTGTTATTGAATTTTTACTACGAATAGCCTCGTTACTCTTCAAATGGCAGATTTTGTTTTATTACTGTTCTATGGATTGGTTTACTCTGTTTTATACTAATAAACTAGCAGTGCCCCGCGGTTTTACCCGTGTTGTGCCCGTTCCCGTGGGAATTTCGGGAATTTTTATAGATATTAACCTTATTATTTATTTAAACGGGAACTTACGTACGACGGAGACTAAGGTCACCGTATGTGACCGAAACGTGTCGAGGAACTCTCGACAGTAGTCTCCGTCGTACGTAAGTTCCCGTTTAAATAAATAATAATGACATTAACGTACGTTTCAATTAATAGTAAAAAAGATATAAACCTTCTTCTTGAATCACTCTATCTATTTAAAAAAGACCGCATGAAAATTCGTTGCGTGGTTTTAAAGATCTAAGCATACATAGGGACAGACAGTTTGTTTTATACTATGTAGTGATAATGAAGCTGTATTGTTTGAACACAATATTCTCAAGAAATGCCAGCCAAAGTAATGGTTTTGGATAGTTTTTGTATGATAGTTATACATAGAACCATTACTCATCATACTCGAAAAATATGTTTTCAAATACGACTGGTTCAAATAAACTCTTGAGCTTTATATTACCTATTAAGTATGTAGTACCTACAGACAATCACACTGGTGCCAGAGATTCAAACAACCTCTTCAGGTTTATCATACCTATTAGTATTTATAAACAAAAAATGTAATATGTATCATAAAATTGGCCTCAAGTTTTTTATAAGAAATAGATCCGTGTAAAATAAATTAAAATATGCAACCCAACCGGGCCATCAGGATTTGAACCCACGCCTCCTACTCCGTACGCATCGCACTTACCTCATTCGTGTTCCAGCGATGCCGTTGCGCGGCAAAATGTTCAGCTCTGGGCAGACTCTCCAAGTTTTCAGGCAACTTTATAGGCTCTCCATCTGTTGACAATGTAAGGTTAATATTAATCAAAGTCCAGTGTCGTGAAAAAATTCCTTATTTGTATATTTATAGTAAAGATTTGGATAGACTAGCCATTGATGTCATTCATGTAATGTATATCATTGTTGTACTGTTTTTATATTTATTTTCTTACATTTTTAACGATTTTGGGATTTGAGATCTTCTCTAAAAATTCTTGACACCTATTTCACTTAGTATCTATTTATCTATAGATCTTCACTCCTTTAATCTCATTTCCTATTTAACCTGACCGTACCTACCTTTTATTATTCCGACGACCTCTACCTATACATCATATCGCGTTTAAATAAGTACTGAAAATAAATACAGATAATTTACGAACCATTGTTGTACACAATCATCTATATTCATATAATAAAGCTGAAGAGTTTGTTTGAACGCGCTAATCTCAGAAACTCCAAATCCGATTCGAATATATTTTTTTGTAATGGATACCCACATTCAACGGGAAGGTTATAGGTAATTTTTCGTCCCAAAATTCCAAAAGAAACGAGCACAACACGGGTAAAACCGCGGGGTGCTGCTACTTATTAATATTCTTATTATTTCTTATATTTATCATCCTCAATTCACTGTGATTGATAAAACAGTTCAATGTTATTGTTTCAATTAGGTCACTTGATTTGTTACGCGATAGTATTTAACTCATAGTAATAAGTAGTTTTACTTTGGGAGCTTCGGGGCGACTTTTTAAAAATTAAAAATTAATTTAATATTTCAAGACAAGTTTATTATTGAGTAACGTACAAAGGAATGAAATTAAAATCTAACTTAAAGTTCTACTGGGCTCGCAGGCCGCCCACAATGACCGTCTTATCGCTACCGGGTATTCGAGCCAGACGCTCAGTCAGCTATTCTGGTGAATACAACAGGGCCGGACTCAGGTCGCATGACTTCTCCCCCCTGAGATTCGAGATTATCCGAATTTACCTGATTCGGAGAATTTCGAAAGTTACATTTATAACCTAATTTTATTAATTTAATATAAAACATAACTCCTGCAAAAACTGCTATAATAAAATATAACCCAATGGTCCAAACACTGACACTATTGACTCTCACTATTTCACTTTCACTATTGGTATCGAACTTTACGGAATTCGTTATTTCTTGTATGTTATCCAGATTCATTTCTTCTAGTTCTACTGGTTTTCTCTGTTCCGCCTTTATCTCGCTGATGTGCGGTAGGTTTACAGTTGGCAGTTTTTCGTAGTTCAAATTTGTTATCCGATGAGGGCGTGATTTTAGTGAGTATTTGTCTATTTTCACTTCACATGTATCTTCTGTAGTAACGATGTATGTTCCTTGGATATTCTCTTGGTTTACTTCGTTTTGACAAAAACTGCGAATTATTGTCTTTCCTTCAGAAAATACAATCCATTTATTATTTTGTAAGCGCTGGACAAGGACACCTTTGTATTTGACAGGTATCAACGTACAGGAAGAGATGTTTTTGGCGAATTGCATCAATTCGGAGATGCACGGATCTTCATTTATTTTATCAAGGTAATCTTCGAAGCAGACGAATTTGTTGTTATCTGTTCGCTGGCACGGTTTGGCTAGCGGCTCGGAGATAAGTCCTTTCACTATGAGGTAAGGATATTTAGGAAGGATAATGTATGTCATATGATCATGGATAATAGGGATAGGATACAATTTATAGTAAGTATATGTTTCTTTACATACTAATGGAATTTCCATTACAAATGTTAACTGGTTTTCTTTGATAAAAGATTTTACATTAATGTATTGTTCAATTTTCACAAGATTTTCAGGCTCAGCAGGGAAAATTAATCTTTCAGTAAGTTCAATTTCTTTTAGTAAAATTAACAAGGTATCAGAGTTTATTATAGAATGGTGTAGGGTTTCAAGCTTACTGAATGACATTGCTGTTTCTACTTCATTTAGCTTTATAATTATAATTTGAAAATTGTGTAAAATCATAGAATACACATTAATTATTATATTATTCAAATAATGAATCTTTTCTGTTTCTTTTGCTTTATCTATACCATTCTGAAACTCTTTCATTCTAAGATCAATTTGTATAACATTTTCTCTAATTTTGTGTGTGGTGTTATATAAATTTTTAACTACTTCGGAGACCAGGGTCAGTTTCTTACTCAAAAATTCTTGTTTTAACTGAGTATTTTCTATAAGCTTATCGTATTTAATCGCATCTTCGTTATCTAGGTTTCCAGAAATAAGTTTAATAATCGAACCCAGTGGGTTGACAAGACCTCTTTTGGTTCTATATCTAGGGACGATTTGTTTAATCTTATTTATAGTTAAGTTCATAACAAATTCGGTTTGTATTCTATAATCAGAAAATATTTGATTATCTGTAACGGAATTACCTCTTATAATTCTATTAAGGTCACCTAATCTAGCTATATTAATGTTTATATCGTCGCAAATTAAATTTAAATCTAATCTTTTAATAATTGTCCATTTTTCAGAACTTTTAACAGCTGTTCCTTCCTTTATAGGCAAAACACCTGGATTTCCTTCAAGGGGGTGCAGCTGAAGGGCCTGGGTTGCTGCGGCTAGGACCAGCCACAGGACTGTGCCGATTCTGTGGAGGACGTTTAACATCTTTAATGGGGATCCTAGATACGCGATTCTTTGTTGCTATTGTCACTACATTTCTATCTACTTCACCTATAACTTTACCTTTGTTATATCTAGGTTTATCTTTACCTCTTCTTACATTCGTTCCTCTATAAAAGATGTCATCATCTAGTTGAATATTAAAATCGGTCTCACCGCCGCGCTTATTTTGAACATTTTCTTTTAATTGCAACATTTTATCAGTTAAGTATTTGTAAAGATATTTAGTCCTTTTCTTATGATCTCGAATAAGTACTTGCATATATTCTTTGTCGAAATTTACGTTAAAGGGGCTTGCTGATTCGGTATGGCCGAATACCACCTCAAAAGGTGTAAAACCTGTTACTGAATGGATACTATGGTTATAGGCTAATACAGCAAAGGTCATAATTGATGAAGCGTCTGTTAACTTTTGCTCGTACTTAGCCAGTCTATATGTCTCTATTATAGTAGAGTGAAATTTCTCAATTAAACCCATTGAATTAGGGTTGTTTGGGGTTCCTAGATGTAACTCTATTTTATAAAAATCTAGAAGTTCCTTAATAAGTGCGTTGTTAAATTCTGATCCTGAATCGGAACTTAGTTTACTTGGGCATCCATAGAAAGAAAAGTATTTGATAAGTGCTCTGACTACTTCTGGAGCAGATTTGTTAGGAATCTCGAAAGCTTGACCAAGTTTACTAAAAGCGTCAATAATTGTTAAAAATGTTTTACTTTCAATTGTGAATAAATCTATAAATATCTCTTGGAAGGGTTTGTTTTGGGTTTGTGTTAATTGAATCTTAGGTTTGAGTGGTTTTCTGTCATATTTTAACTTTTTGCACGGTTCACATGCATTAATGATTGCTGCTACCGTTATGTCCATATTGTGCCAAAAATACGTGCGCTTTATGTGTGCTACAGTCTCTTTGATACCCCGGTGGCAGTTTTTACCTACATGATATTTTTCTACAATTGCTTTCTGTTCGTCCTCATTTTCTACGTAAACTACTCGCTCAGTACATTCTAATATATTAACGGTTCCCTTTTTAAAAAGTGTTAAAACAGCATTAGTAAATTCTAACCTATGCTGTGGGTCTTCGAAATAGATAAAATATTTAATTTTTGTACGAATATATCTTTTCAAAAAGTCTTTTATTAAATCAGGTCTTTCTAATGGTAAGTGTACTTCCAATATTTTCTGTTTAACATTAGAAATATTTTTAACTGCTATTTGATCTCTGAACCAAGTATATACCAAAATTTGGTTTGGTTTGGTATCTATTGATTCCTTTAATATTGGAATTCCTGTAGAATCCATATTATGTGCAGAGTGTACTGTTTCTGATCCTACGTGTAATTCTGACTCAGAGGCAGTAACAGTTCCGCTTGAAAATTCAGTTATTGGAAAGGGTGAGCGCAAACGTTTGGGGATGCTAACGGTACGCTCAGAGTCCGATGAAAGTGATATGGGTTTTTCCGATTCTGATGAAATAGAAATTGGACTATCTGGCTTTTTCTTTGCTTTTCCTTTCTTTTTACCTAATTTAGTTATTTCTTGTGTAATTTGTTCACAGTGCCTTTGTAATTCTAAGTCTTTTTCATCTACGTTTACTTTTACTGAACTATTATCTTTAGCTCCCTTTCTTAATGCATTGATCTTAACCCTCGACAACGCATCGGCGTTTGTGTTTTGACGTCCGTTTTTATAAATAACGTCATAATTATACTCCGCTAATCTTAATCGCCATCTCGTGATCTTACTATTGGGTTCTTCGAATGAATGAAGCCATGAAAGTGGTCTATGGTCGGTGTAAATTGTGAACTTTTTACCATATAGATACGGGCGGAAATGTTTTATAGCCCAAATTATAGCGAGTGCTTCTTTTTCAATAACGCTATACCTGCTTTCCGCATCGTTAAGTGTTCGTGACGCATATGCCACAGGACGATCACTTCCTACTGATCCTTGTGATAATACCGCGCCAATTGCATAATTGGAGGCATCGGTTGTCAGAATAAATGGCTTATCGAAATCTGGGTATTGTAAAAGAGGTGCGTTTGTTAGTAATTCTTTGCATTTTTCAAATGATTCTATAAACTCTTTATTGATTACTACTTTATGGTTTTTCTTTAGACAAACGGTTAAGGGTCGTGTGAGTTTAGCGAAATCCTTGATAAATTTCCTATAGTACCCTACTAAACCGAGGAAACTTTTAATCTCAGTTTGGGTTTTTGGAAGCGGAAATCTCAGGACTGCATCTATCTTGTCATTGTTAGGTTTTAGCCCATCACGCGTGATTGAGTGTCCTAAGTATAGAACTTCTTTTCTTAAAAACTCGGATTTATCTAGCTGTACTTTTAGATTCACTTTTCTGAGTGTTTCGAATATTTTACGTAGTTTTTCTATGTGTTCCTGAAGACTCTTAGAGAATATAATAATGTCGTCCAGGTATACTAAACAATGTAGCCCTATTAGTATGCGATCCATGGCCCTCTGAAAGGTGGCAGGTGCCGTTTTTAGGCCAAACGGCATGCGTAAAAATTCAAAATGCCCTTTTTGAGTGCTAAACGCGGTTTTCTCCCTATCAGCTTCGTCAATTTCGATCTGATGGTAGCCACTTGCTAAATCTATTGTGCTAAAATAATTAGCGTTTCCTAATTGGTCAAATAAGTCTGATATATTCGGCAATGGGTATTTGTCATCGGTAGTCAAGTCATTTAAACGTCTGTAGTCTATCACCATTCTGTACTTTTTCTCTCCCGAAGCGTCCAGCTTCTTTGGCACAAGATGTACAGGAAAGTTCCAAGGAGAAAAAGACTCTTGGATAACATTTTCACTTAGTAATTTGTCAACTTGTCTATTAATTTCGTCATTTATCTTCTGGGGTTGTCTGTAAGGTCGTATATAGATTGGGTCTTCGTTTTTGGTTCTAATATGGTGCTTTACTTTGTTTGTAAAAGATAAGGGTATTTTATCGCAGTAGAAAATGTCTCTAAATTCGTAACACAAGGCACTGATTGCTTTATTTTCCTCAGTGTTCATGTGTTCAAGTCTTAATTTCTCTAGGTTTTCTATTAAATGGTCATCGATGTCAAGGTCGTTATCAGGTACCGTATTAGCATTAACTTCACATTTATCAGGTGTGTATGGAGTAACTGAAACTAATTTGTTTATTGTAAAACAAACAGGTGTTTCTAAACTGTTTTGTATAAATGTTTCAGCATGACCATCTTTACAATTAACAAGTGCAGAAGGCATTCTAACACCAGGTTCAAATATATGGTAATTAATAATTCCAGTACCATTAGCAAGATTTGTCGGTAAAGTAACTTTAGTCTCGGTACGTGGTTCTAATTTAATTGTAACTTGAGGATTATATACGAAAGGGATTTCAGCATCGCAAGTCTTTAAAATCAAATTTTTCATGTCAATGTTAGCGTTAAGTTGTGATAATAGATCAGATCCTATAAGTCCGTCATAGTCTTTGTCTACTTCGTAAATATAAAATGTGTGTGAAACTATAGATTTAAATGTTTCAGGAAGTGGGGCGTAAATTGCCTCATTATGTAAGCTTCGAGCATGTGTACTTATTACCTCAAATGGAGCTGGGAATTTATATTGGTTGTAATATTCATTCGCCTTTTTAGGGCTGATAAAGGAACGAGAGCTGCCTGTATCAATCATAAACTTAGCGTTGATTTCTGGTAAGTAAATGTACGGAAGTTTTGCAACATTTTCGCAATTTAAATTAATCAATTCGGTCGATCCATATCCGAGGCTATCTGGTAAAAATTTTCCACTGTCTCGTTATTTACCTCATGTGTGTATTCCGGTACTCCACAGTTACCGTCATACAGGTAGTCATCTATGACTACGTCCTGCTCGTAATAGTCTTGATCAGTCTCATAGGGTGAGTTTACGTGTAACTCGTTATGGTGAGCCTGATTTCGATTCGGTAATGCTGTACGCATAGTAACATCGGTGTCTACCTTTGGTTTATTCTGATGTGTTGGGGGTATCCCGAATTTAAATTGAGTCTGAGGGTTGACATTTGGTCTAAAAGATTGTCCAAACGAAGGTCTATAACCTTGAGGAACTTGTGGGTTCACAAATTTAGGCTGATTAGTAAAACCTTGAGGTCTAAACTGATTATGTTGCATTCCAAATTTGAATTGTTGATTAGGCTGTTGCTGAACATGAGGGCGTATTTGATTCGGTATACCAAATCTGAAGCCCTGATTTTGTTGTGAGTTAGTGGTAAAGAATGGTTTAAGACCAAACTTCTCTACATAAGGGTTACTCGTAATAGCTGAAGGCTGTGAAGGGTTTTTATTCATTAAAGGTCTCATTATTCTATTGCGCGACTCGTATTGAAATTTAAAATTGACTTCTTCCAGAACAATCTTGAGGGCATCTTCCAGTGTGTTAGTACCCTTAAGTCTCACTATACGAATAAGATCTTCCGGTAAATTATATAAAAATACATTAAGTGCCATATTGTCGTAAATAGTGATTTTACTTCTCCTAATGTGATCATCGGTGATTAAATTAACTTTTGCCAATAAAGAGCTCTTAACCTGTTGAATTCTGTTACAGAAATCTAGATAAGATTCGTTAGTATTAATTTTTAATGTCTCTAGTTGGATGGCTATACATTCTTCCGAACGCGGATCTCCGAAATGTTGGGTTAATACAGATTTTAATTCGGTCCAGGATTCTATGTCTGGGCGCTCACTAATTAAGTGGGCCGCTTTGCCAATTAATTTGCTCGACACTACATGAAACACATATAAATCCTGCGCCGGATTGTTTTCCCGTCTATAACACCTTATAACATATTCACACTTCTTAATATATAAATTTAGGAGCCTTTCATCTCCATCGAACTTAGGTATAATAGATGAAATTTCTTGTGGAATTGACACCAGTTGTGGTTGAGTCATTTTACAATTTAACTTAATTTAGCTTATTAAAATAAAATTGTACACGATGTACGCTATAGATAATTGCCTATTTTCTGTGCAATTACCTTGAAAAGTTAACTAATAATTATGAGGTGATTTTGAACCTCTACAATCTAGTTAATTAAATAGGAATAGAATATGAATGGAAAAGGAATAGTGAATTTGGACTACTCACAAGCCAGCCATAATCCTCCAGTGGTGATTCCTCTGCAGTTCACTAATATCTTGTTGCCCGTCCCGGAAAACTTATTTTCTTTGGTTCGAGGATACCGAACACAGTTTGCCCAAAACCCGATTTTTGGAGTTTTTCACTAAGCAACACGGTTTACACGGTATCCTACCGGCTGCGCCAGTTTTACTTTGGGAGCTTCGGGGCGACTTTTTAAAAATTAAAAATTAATTTAATATTTCAAGACAAGTTTATTATTGAGTAACGTACAAAGGAATGAAATTAAAATCTAACTTAAAGTTCTACTGGGCTCGCAGGCCGCCCACAATGACCGTCTTATCGCTACCGGGTATTCGAGCCAGACGCTCAGTCAGCTATTCTGGTGAATACAACAGGGCCGGACTCAGGTCGCATGACTAAGTAGACATAGCTGTGTCAGAACAAAACTGAATATCAATATACATTTTCAAATAAAAACATCATAATTACTAGTTTGAACATAAAATATTGTAAGACTCGTGTATGTTCATGATTGGATGGATGTTTTTTTTCTTTGGCCACATTATTAAATATTAAGGCTCAGAAATAGATTATAGTCTAGATTAGCATATAAGCTACTATTGAACCGGGAAACTCCCATCGTCCTGGTACAAAATAGCTACAACATTTCGTGCTCTATATGAGACTAACTATTACTTTAATTGGTCAGATTAGTCTTTTCATTTACAATTAACACATCCTCTAACAACCAGCTACCATTTTCAAATTAAAGCCCTATTTGTTAACTACCGGCGATTAGCTTAATTAGCCGATAACAATCTAGTTAATAATTTCTACCAAACTCAATTAGCTTGCATAACCGCTCGCATTAGCTTTCCTTCGCGCCATTTCCTTTAAAACGTAAGTACGTAAATATCTTGCCAGTAGCCCGAGTACCTCTAAAACAATAAACTGAAGGTTTACGAGGTGAAAACTACCAGTTTTTGGCAGCATTCGTCAAGAATGCACCGCCACCGAAAACATTTTACGTACCAACAATCCGTTCATGCGAATGTGAACCTTAATCTGGTGGAAAAAGGAGTTACTCGCGTGTATTTGTTCGACTCGACTCCAACTTGTTGAAATTCCGTAGTCGTCTTTGGGCGTCGCCAAATTTAACCACTTTTGCTTTATATATTTGCTCGGCTCTATGGGTTTGGGGTTAAGGCTGATATTCGCGTGTTTGCGAACTAAGAATTTGTAGGAAATTCGCTAGTCTTGGTTACGGACCGGCGCGCGCTAATTTTGCGCCCGATGGTGGTTAGCGGATACCAAACGGGTAAATTTTTCAGCTTTTTGTCTTCTTGGTTGTTTAAATTGCGTATTTTGCTGAAGGGACAGTTTACGGCGCGGCCACATGTCCTTGTTCGCATGTTGGGTTACTTGAATTATTTAAGTTATGGGTGCATACTTTTTTGTGTTTGAGTACTTAGGTATATTTCAAGTTTTTATATATTCCTGAAACAAAACAAAGATTGGGTCTATTTGTTCTACTGGAAGTATTTATATTTGTTATGGGTATGTTCGTTCGTACATATTATAAAATCGTAATGTCGTAGTTTGACTAGGCGATGTTAACTCATTGCGATTGTTAAGCAACGTGCAACTCGAATTGGTGGTTGTTAGAAATATTTTTAATTGAGCGCTACCTTGCTTCGGAGGGCACCTAAAATTGTCCGTTCCGATTTTTACAATCGATAGACTATATCGGAGGCTTTCAGGCGTTCTATTAAAACTCCGACAACAGGTTTGGCCAATAAACTATTTGAAATTAATTATTATTACTTTACTTCCGTACGCTTAGCGATTTAATTTACCTCATAACTAATATTATTCACTACTTAATATAGATACCTTCCTATCGAGGTTAAGTAGGATAGGTAAAGGTAAGGAAATAAAAAAATGATATCACCGGTTCACATGACTACCAAAAGCAAACACATCGTCATTATTATTCGTAACTAATTAGGTGATAATCAGTTATTTATCTTCGCAATAGACGCTGTAATACATTATCTCGCTTCACTATGATTCAGCAAAATATTTCGTTTCTATAAAAAGTATCTAAGGTCATCGAAGTATATAAATTATTTTAGTACTTCAAATAGCGCAAGTTAACCTTGCAACACCACCTTATTAATAAACGCGGTGTAACTAAACCGCTGTTACACTATGTTTTGTCTCCTTTGCTCTTCGGAAAATTGCGTTTGTCAGAAAGTGACAAACCATTGATAGCTAAAATTTTCTTAATACCTGTTTATTAATAAGTTCTATGTACTTAGTAGTAGTATAAACCTGTAGTGTCACCACTGGTGGGCAAGAACCTCCCGTCTAACTAAAGATATCGTACAGTGAGGAGGATTAGGCGTAATCACCACATTATTTAAAACGGTCAATTACGTACGTGTATGTATGTCGATGTACTCGGCAGTTACGGCCGTACGGTGACCTTCTTCAGGAGTTTGAGCGATCCGCCCCCGACTGAGAAGTGCGGGGCGAGACGCCGTCGGTAACGGTTTTAATAAGACGTAATTATGTAAAGACTATCTTAAAAAAAGAAAAAGTAGAGACGCTAAAAAATATTGACAACTTGTGTATTGAGGTGTAAATTATCATACGTATTCTTCGATCAACAATACACAACTATTGTTGATCGAAGTACGTATTATCGTAGATTGTAAAGATTAAAAGGAAGATAATAATTATATAATAAATGACGAATATTGTAAGTGCGGTAGAATAAGTACCTCTTAATATCGCTTTGAGACGATAATGGCTATAAAGGTCATTTTATTAACACCTCAACACCAGTTCCAATATTTAGCTTTACTTTTGTTCAGTCAATCAACTATTAACCTTAAGTTTACCGTATTACCATAAGTTTATTTAACGCCTCTGTGTTTTTTAAATACTTTCTATTTTAGAAATGTAAACACCAAAGTAGTAAAAATCATTTATTAATAATAAATTATAAATAATTTGTAACACTCATCACCATATTATTACGGACGCGACATTTTAATGACTCGACATAAAACATACAAAATACAACAAATTGTTCGTACATTGATTACTACATGACTGGCAAATTCAAACAAGATAACACGGCTTATCATTACGCTAATATCACCCTTTTCTGACAAGGAATACTGGATATAATGGCTTGCATTTACTCGAGCATTAATAGGAATTGATTGTACTTTGAAAAATAAAAAAATATTCTTAATAGACAATAGAAACCTAAACTTTATCACGAATTAATTATATTTACTTAGTTTTTTTACAGTTTTTTCTTCTTCTTGTCTTTCGGTGTAGGTAAGAACAACATAATGGTCTTTTGCAACAATTCTGTGAATATTAGAGTGCCAAGGAACACTAGGAAGGTCCCTAACCAATGTCCTAGCGTGAATGGATTTCTGAAGTAAAGGATTGAGAAGAGCAATGACACGAATTTCCTTAAAGTCACTGTCAAAGTGACAGTTAGTGACGCGCACTCAGTTGTCAAAACGTAAACAGCACTGATGCAAAGACCTTGAGTCAATACGTAGAGAATTAAATAAAGGACCTGTCTTGGTAGAAGGAATCCAAACGCTTCTACCACAGGTGTTTCTGTTGCCAACTTGACGTGGCCGACCAGATTGGTGGCAGTTGGCAACCAGAAAACTAGTGGCAGCAGATGTGTGTAGTAAAGAGCTTCCCAAGGATGTTTCCCATGCTTGGAGTAGAGTGATTCTTGGAAAATTCCCATTCTGGCAGACACGAATAATGCGAAAGTCAGTATGGCAATGCCAAGACACCACCACAGCCAATCTATGAACTGCAGTCTTTCCTCTTCTGCCGCATCTTCGTGCGTTTCTCTTGGCGCTTTAACATCTCCACTGGATTGTAATGTACAGATGGCAATGCCGGCGGAAATCATGAAGATTGCCAAGTATTTCAATGGAGCGTATGTCTTCTTGAGGATCCATACGCCCATTGCCATGTTAGCCATGAGGGATCCAGCTCGGAATATCATATGTAGAGGCATTGATATGTTAAAGTCGAATGCATAGTTGTTGGCCACGCTGCTTGTCCAGAAAAAGCCAACTAGGAGCAAATATTGTTTGAATGGAATGTTTCGTTTAGCGAACCCGAATTTTCCAACAGTACAGAATCCCACTGATGCTATAAACAGGAACTGTAGGAAGGTCGCAAGGTTTCCAGCGCCAGGATCCTCTTTCACAACCAATTCAAGGAATACCACATTTGAACAGCATCCAATAAAGACCATAGAAATGGCCAAAGCTGCCTTCACGTTCATTTTGAATCTGAAAACAAAAAAATAAATTACAAAAAGTTATTCCGATACCGGGAATCGAACCCGAGCCTCCTGGGTGAGAGCCAGGTATCCTAGCCACTAGACCATATCGGATATTGTAAGAGAGGTCGAATTAGATAACCAATATTAACCACTTGAGAATAATACAAAACTGACAAGATTTAAACAATCGGCTAATAAATTACAACTTAGCAAATATCAATGTCGAAAATGTAATAATTCTTCTCATTATTAATATTAAATGACAGACATGCGCAATGAAACAAGTTTACACCGTTGAGGTTATTTCTCCAAAAATCCATATTTTTCATCACGAATCACATTGAATAAGCTAATAATCAATTCGATACTTACTTTTAATACTCCAGTCCTTATAAATCACACAATATCACTGCATTTATTGCATTATTTACTGTTTATTTACACACAAACGTACGTCAAGTGATCGAGACAGCTACGGCGCTAGTGTGTGCATTTGAGTTTTGTTACGTCAAAATGCTGTGTGACCGTGGCCTCGAAGTGTCGTACGCATGCGCGGGCCGTGACAGATGATATACAGTTTACTCAGGAATTTAACTAGATGGCGCTGTTATTAGTATTTAAAGATACATGACTGGTTGCTATTTGGTTATGATAAGATAAAAAAATATGTTAATGAGAGTAATTTTATTTGAATACTTATTAGCTGGGATGTTAATTAATTAACTTTTAGGTACCTACCTATTGTAATTTGATAAGAAAATCATAAATTAAGAACATACAGTGCCTTCAGTACCTTACCGAGAATTTTAATTTTGTGTGTATCAAAATAAACATTTTTTTTTTTCAAACAGTTCAACTAATATTGAAGAACAGCAGAGTTATTTCAATCAATATTTTTAAAAGTTGTGAATTTTGAAACGTTGGTTAGCAGTAAATAACAACTTAAAGTGCCTAGTATACATATAGGTATTGATAAAAGCTTAGAAGACATGAAAAAACTATCCAAAACACAAAGAATAACAAATGGTTTCTTCGTAAACACCACCAGAACCGACGATATATTCTAGAAAAATCCTAATCAACCCATTACCACTCTTATACCAAAGATTTAAGGTTCAACTTGGGATAACTTAAGTCCAACCCTCTAAAAGGGTATTCTATCTTTAGCTTAAGGTTTAAGTTTGCTTGATAGTTGAGATTTTTAGTATGAAGGAATCTGTACTAAAATGTATTTTATTGATGTTTCATTACCATAACAATAAGTTTGGTGAACTTTAACTTTTCTTTTAGGGGAAAAATACTTTACTGGCAACGTCCGCGGTTTTTCTCGCGTTGTTCCCATTCCTGTATAAACTTCGGGATGAAAAGTAGCCTTCGTTTATTATTATAATATAATTGAATATGCTATCTATACTAATATTATAAAGCTGAAGAGTTTGCTTTGTTTGTTTGTTTGTTTGTTTGTTTAAACGCGCTAATCTCAGAAACTACTGAACCGATTTGAATAATTCTTTCACTGTTAGGTAGTCTATTTATCGAGGAAGGCTATAGGCTACATTTTATCCCGAAATTCCCACGGGAACGGGCACAACGCGGGTAAAACCGCGGGGCGCTGCTAGTCATAAATAAAACAAGAGCTTGAGAGTCTTCTGTGACCACGGTTGCTGTAAAGGAGTCGAAACGTCAGATACAAATATGAAATAAAAGCGACGAGTATCTGTAAAAGTAGTTTAATTTTTTTTTTAAACTGGCTAGTATTTCTGAGATTACCACATCCTAACAAGCAAAGAAATTAAAAATAATAAAAAACTTTCAAAACCTCAACTGATTTCTCATTCAACTAGTTATATTATTATGTAAAATCATTCAGTTACAATGTACCTACTAAGAAGTCAAAATGCAATGTACTAATCTATACGAACCGCTCAATCAAACGACGTGAAGGTGTATAACTACTTAGAATAGGCTAGTTGACAAAATTTGGAAATTAGTTTAAAACTATAGCTTAGCATCTATTTCACCCCAAAAATATATTATTTTAAGAAAAATAGTTTTTTTACGTTTGTATTTTGAGTTTTAAGAAATGAAATTGAAATTGACCGCGAAAAAGGCCAAGACTGTCATGCCGTCTTGAATGACGTCACATTTCGCAGAACAGCCGTGTTTGTGTATGAAAGTCAATTGTGTTTTTTAAAAAATAATGAATATCTTGTATTATAAATACTGTATAGTGCCCCAATGTAAAAGTACAACGACAAATAATTCATAAACGTTCCAAACAATAAAAATACGAAGAAAGTCATTATCAACTAATTCCACAATGTATAGTCGATTTCTTTCGCATTGGCGAGACGTATGTACAAATAAATATGGCCGATTTTCTGAACAAAGATAATATAGAGGTAAAGATTGATACATTAGCCACGGAGGTAGGAGTTCATAATAATTTTTATAGCAGTGATAGTTATATTCTATATTAAAATATGACTCATATAAATTCAGAAGTTGCTTAATGGCTGACATAGTATCTGTTCATTGGTTTATACATTAATTAAGTTAATCAGTCAGGTTTTTAAGTTTTTATTTTAATCACGCAGATACAACGCTGATAAAAAACCGCGAATTGCTGTCAGTCGTATAATATCCTACTATCCTATCCCATCCTATCCTACTAATAAATAACACACCAAATCACTAAACAAATCGAAGTCCAGAGAGAAAGCCAAGTTTTTTAGGAAATCGAACATAGAGGAGCACCCGTAACGTACGACATCAAGCAAACGAGACGAATGACGAACGAAGCATGGCGGCTGACTAGGTATCGGCCTGTCTTGCCAGCATAATGACAGTTCTTAGTTAACCGAAAGTGGCAATACCGCTTAATTATCTCAAAACTGAACATACAACAAAAATATAATCGCTTTAGCGCTAGTATATTAACGTACGTTGCTAGTATATTAAATTAAAAATAATGTCGTGAGTTTTCAAAGTAATACGATGATTTATTTTAATTTGCCTTTTTGTGAGTTGAAAAAGTTCAATCACTTAGTTGATTTCATACTCTGTTATATTTTTTTGCTTGCTTTGCTCATCACTATAGCCATAGTCAAAAAAATTGCATTTTACTATCTGTATTTTCACAACCTCACTTTTTTTCTTTTTGTTAAAATATGATGTTGAAAATTAATAAAATTCATGAATTCCGTGTTTAGAACTTAGGAAAAAGTGTATAGTGTGTGGCAAACTATTGAGTGTGTAGTTTAAGATAAATACGTGAATGTCGTAAAATCAAAGGTTTGTTAACATGAATTGCCAAAAAATTAGAAATCTACTATACATCGTAGTTTTATCCGAAATGTGACGTCACGCTTCTCTGATTGGTGTTTAATGTCACGTGATTAAACGCCTCATTTTGTCGATTTTATTTTCCAAAAATATTATTAATCTTTTATTATTTTAATAGCAAAGTTGATTATTTATTTACTAATTATCATGGTTAATCATTAGAAACTAAAAGCCATCCGATTCATTCTTAGTGGAAACAAGCCTATTGATTACATACAAACAGACATCAAACAAAGTCTAGTAAAAGGACACCCTTTCATCGACTTTTCTATACAAAGCTCATATCAAACAAATACAAAAATATCCGAATTTAAATCGACCCATTAAAAATCACAGAGCAATGAAATATGGACATGACAAACACATTTCACGGGTAATTCATAACTTCCAGAAGGTATATTATTAAAAGAATCTGAACCACATTGAAGACGTGACCAAAATACGGATGCAGGCAATTTACCTTCTCCAATATTCGTAGGTTACGGCAAAACTGCTTTATTTTCTCGAAGATAATTCTTGAAATATTAATTTGTTGAGACGTGGCTTGGATTTGTTCAGAATACAATGTAAGGAAATCATTTTACGGGGGTGCCGTGGAGCCAATCGAACGATGACTAACGATTTCTTTAATAGAGTCAGATTTCGACGGTAAAAACTGCCAGGTCGCTTCGTTATCGATCACTTAAACTCTTAAGGCTTTATTCATATCGCTTACTAGCAGCATTTAAGCTATCAAATGGTTTGTCCCTTTCTGACATACGCTATTTTCCAAAGAGCAAAAGAGACAAAACACTCACTAACAGTGTTTTAGTTAGAGAGCGTTTATAAGGCAGTTAGATATTTGAACGCAGTAATGACAGCCAAAGCTGATTTTCCGTGTGCTATTTGGATTTTTTATTGCAACTCGAGCTAATATCGCTTTATAGATAAAAAAATATGAAAAAAACTATATTTCCCGAAAAAATATTGATAAAATCCGGCTCATGATTGTCCTCGTATTTTTTCAGTCATTGGCACCATGTAAAATAAAAATATATAAGTAAAAAAATGTATAGGTACTGAAACATCTTCGACAAAATAGAATCGGTGTGAATTCTTATTCTTTCTATCACATTCGACAGTTTCGAGAAACCAACCAAAATAACAATTCAACTATCATTTCAGTACGCCCTATTTCATATTTGATCAATAACAGAAAATGTGCGCAATTTGCATTATATTACTGAAGATTACTATTAACACCACACAATTTTAAGTTTCTTTTTCATAGTATTTCCTATGTCATAAGGTCGGTATTTGCGTGCACAGCTGTGACATCTGTGGTCTATTCGCGCCTATAATTCAATTATTCCGGTCGGACGCGCGGAACTAACGACCTTTTGGATGCGGTATCAGTGTGTCTGTACGGTGCTGACACGTTCTAGATATTCTAGTAGGCTAGATTGGTCGGTTTTAGTAGCAAATGTTTAGGTTATAATGAGAAAGTTAGGTTAGATTAAACTGTCTGAAGTCCTGTCTTAATCTGTCGGAAGATATCATTAACGTGCAAAGGTGTAGCAACGGCAATGCAGTTTTTAAAAATAAGAAAACGCCATAAAGTAATAATGTTCTATATTCAAAAAAGCATAGAGAACAATAGAAATAACTACATCGACTAGAGCCCAGCTCTAATTTTAAGAAGAGAAAACGCTCTACAGAACCGAATTTAGCCGATTACTCCCTTCAAAAGCCGTCAAGCAAGCCATTTCGTCTGATAAACTTATCTAATTATTCACGAGGTTTGATCATCGTTTAAACATAATCGTTATCTTAAAGTGCTTAAGTAAGTGGTTTAACATCAAGTACACTTAAGTCGACGACCACTGAAAGATAAATATTTACCCAATTTACAGCCCAGTTTATACAAAGTTTTATGAAAAATTAACCGGCTGACAAGGCTGTCTGTTTTATTCAATGAAAGCAGCTTTATTTAACCCCCATTTAACCAACATCAACTCTATTTGACCACCATCAAAGTCCACATTCGAATGCCCGCAAACAATAATGGCTACGTGTCCTATTTTTTTCCACTACGTAGAAAAGACAAGAAAAATATTTGGTCAATGTGAGTGTGTGGAGTTTGGACCTTATCGATGGGTGGGGAGGGTTGGTTTTGGCGTGCTTGTGTGTGTTTTGAGTAGCATTTTAATAACAATGGTGGATTTCTTTTATTTGATTTATGGATGTCTACGTGATATCATTCGGGGCCGGAACCTGTTGACGATTTATTAGAAAGAGACGTTTATTGAGAAGAATTGACTGATTACACGGTAAGTCATGGGGTATTATAGATACTCATGTAATTAGAGTTTATTTTTGTTTGTGTGTGTTTTTGTTTTGTTTGTTGACTGTGCTTCTCGATATGAATAAGACTTTCTGTACATCATAACTACATTTGAGAGGAAGGTTACAGGTTTTAGTGATCCCGAAATTTTCATGGAAATGGGTCCAGCGTTGATAAAACTAAAGGGTGAAAGGGTTATCTATCTTCAACTTAATCTAACTTTAAAATGTCACGTATAATTCCCGTATAAATTATGTATCTTTATCTCATTGTTTGACTTCTCTTTTGTATAAAATAATCTCGACTTAATTCTTAATACATACAATCATATCAAACCTTATCAACAAAACTTACAAAATACCCACACATACTCGTCCGCCATAAAAACTATAACGCCATATCCTCATCCAGTGAAAATGTCTGATCTTAACTTAAAAAGATAAAGGAAACAACACAGAGACATAAAGCGTGTCGTTAGTTCAGAGACTACCGCGGGCTCTCGACTTGAACTCGCCTCAACTTTACTTCAAACTTACCACTTATTAATTTAAGCTAAGTTATTACGGAATGCTTTTGTTCTAATCTTGTGTGTGATTAGCTTTAAGTTTGTAAAAGTTTTGGTACTTAACTAACTACAACTTAAACGCTTCGGTGGTCTAGTGGTATGTGCACTGGTCTACCAAGACTGAGGTTTCGGTTTCAATTTCCGGGTCGAGCGAAAACATGTTCGTCAAGCATAGCTCGGGTTTGAAATCTCCAACCCGCATTAGGCAAGTGTAGTGATATACGCCGAATCCCCATCACTGTAATGATATCCTCAGTGAGATGAGAGGCTTTTACCCAACAGTGGGACACTACTGGCTAATTCTTTACTTGATTTGTCTTCCCCTGCAGGTAACAACAACATAATTGCCTTTTGCAACAATTCTGTGAATATTAGAGTACCAAAGAACACTAGGAAGGTCCCTAACCAATGTCCTAGCGTGAATGGATTTCTAAAGTAAAGGATTGAGAAGAGCAATGACACGAACTTCCTTAAAGTCACTGTCAAAGTGACAGTTAGTGACGCGCACTCAGTTGTCAAAACGTAAACAGCACTGATGCAAAGTCCTTGAGTCAATACGTAGAGGATTAGATAAAGAACCTGTCTTGGTAGAAATAATCCAAATGCATCTACTACAGGAGTCGCAGTGGCCAGCTTGACATGGCTTATCAGATTAGTGGCAGTCGGCAACCAGAAAACTAGTGGCAGCAGATGTGTGTAGTAAAGAGCTTCCCAAGGATGTTTCCCATGCTTGGAGTAGAGTGATTCTTGGAAAATTCCCATTCTGGCAGACACGAATAAGGCGAAAGTCAGTATGGCTATGCCAAGACACCACCACAGAAAATCTATGAACTGCAGTCTTTCCTCTTCTGCTGCATCTTCATGCGTTTCTCTTGGCGCTTTAACATCTCCACTGGATTGTATTGTACAGATGGCAATGCCGGTGGAAATCATGAAGATTGCCAAGTATTTTAATGGAGTATATGTCTTCTTGAGGATCCAGATGCCCATTGCCATGTTAGCCATGAGGGATCCAGCTCGGTATATCATGTGTAGAGGCATAGATATGTTAAAGTTGAAGGCATAGTTGTTGGCCACGCTGCTTGTCCAGAAAAAGCCAACTAGGAGCAAATATTGTTTGAATGGAATGTTCCGCTGACAAAACCCGAATTTTCCAACAGTACAGAATCCTACTATTGCTATGAACAGGAACTGTAGGAAGGTCGCAAGGTTTCCAGCGCCAGGGTCCTCTTTCACAACCAACTCAAGGAATACCACATTTGAGCAACATCCAATAAAAACCATAGAAATGGCTAAAACTGTCTTTAAGTTCATTTAGAATCTGGAAATAAAAAATAAATAATTCAAAAAATGTTATTCCGATACCGGGAATCGAACCCGAGCCTCCTGGGTGAGAGCCAGGTATCCTAGCCACTAGACCATATCGGATGTTTTGTTGGAGGTCCAATTGGTTAAACAGTATAAACCGATTGAGAATTATCCAGAACAAACAAAATAATTAAACCAGCAACTAATTAACTCGGCAAATATAAATATAGAAAAAGAGAAAGCGCTTGAAATCTATTTAATTTTCATGACAAATCTAATTTAATAAGCTAATAATAAATTCGATACTTACTTTTAATACCAGTCCTTATAAATCACACAATATCACCGTATTAATTGCACTATTAACTGTTATTTACACACAAACGTACGTCAAGTGAGACATCTACGGAGCTAGTATAATGCATTTGAATTTTGTTACGTCAAAATGATTGTGTGACCGTGGCCTCGAAGTATCGTTTGCATGCGCGGGCAGTCAACAGATGAGATTTACATTACTCTACAAGTTTATAAGAAGATCACGAGTTAATAAGGCTCTCTATTTAAAAACGCATATATAACGCTATCTCCAAAGAATATATTACTAACTATTCAATCACCAAAAATTTACAAAATACCCACACATACTCGTCCGCCATAAAAACTATAACGCCATATCCTCATCCAGTGAAAATGTCTGATCTTAACTTAAAAAGATAAAGGAAACAACACAGAGACATAAAGCGTGTCGTTAGTTCAGAGACTACCGCGGGCTCTCGACTTGAACTCGCCTCAACTTTACTTCAAACTTACCACTTATTAATTTAAGCTAAGTTATTACGGAATGCTTTTGTTCTAATGTGAGTGATTATCGTTAAGTTTGTGTGCTTAAAAGTTTTGGTATATAATAGTAATGGGCTAGAGGCAAAGTATTGAAGACTTCGGAGACACTTATTATTTTATTAGTTAATATTTATTATTATCTTCTATATATATAAAATTCAAAGTCCTGACTGACTGACTGACTGACTGATAATCAACGCACAGCCTCAACCGCTACACCTAGAAACATGAAATTTGGCAGGAAGGTTCTTCCAGTGACGTAAGTGCACACTAAGAAAGGATTTTTGAAAATTCCTACGGGAACGGGCTCAACGCGAGCAAAGCCGCAGGCCGCTGCTAGTTTTGTACATAAGTATCTTAACTTTTTGAGTTTGGAACTCAGGAACTTGGGATAGTTTGAGCGTTGGAAGCTGCTATTCGCGTCATTTATAAACAACGAGTTAACTCCCAACTGGCAAGTTAGATATAGAACACGAACCTCATTCAAATCAAATTACTCGGTCGTTTCTATTGATAAAATTGAACTTGGTGACTTGGTTACTCGCTCGATCAAACCGACACCAATATGTCAAAGCAACATCCAAAACAACCCAAGTTCCTGCACACGAAAGCCGGTGGTAGCGGTCGGTATCTGCGAGGGTGACTCGGGGCTTAGCTGCCAAAAACACACATCACATTACGCTTTACCCCATTATATTTTATTACATAATCGTCTGACGACCTCCTTGGGAGTGGATGGTATTGTAGCAACATGTAGCAGACAATTTAAATTTAATACGAACGCATTGTCTTGGTCTTTGAATTGTTTCAACTGTGCTGTTTATTGCATAAAAGTGGCCAGACTATTGTTCTTGACTGTAAATGTGGAATGTATTTTAATTAGAGTTTGTATTTCGATTTTCAGTGTTTTGTAAGAATATTTTTAAGATAAACATGGCTCGGGTTCGAGATCACCTACCCGCAGTAGGCAAGCGTGTTGGTTACGCCTATTCCTCCTCACTGTTCTGATCTTTAGTGAGATGAGAGGCCTTTGTCCAACAGTGGCACATTACAGGCTAATACTTAGTACTCTGAGTAAGAATACTTTTAAGATGAGCGTACTAACTGTTTTTAAATTGAAGTCCATCTTTTTTGTATATCTAAATCAATTTCTGTTCCTTATCCTTAAAACCCGAGAATGACTGAACTAGATCTGGCAGATGTAGATTATAACATAGCTAGTGAAATTGGATTAATGTTAGTAATGTAACTTATTTCATGAAGATGAATCCACGGATAACAGTCGAATTATGAATAAGATTTAAGGTAGTACTATATACTATATATGTATATGCTATAAAATGTACGGTTAGGTAGAGACTATAGGCACCAATCAAGTAGAGATATGAACTACTTAGGCACCAAACAAAATATCCTAAGATTTCAATTCTTATGTGACTGCAATTTCAAATTAAAAAAGGACCGCCACACAAAATGTCTTTATTCGGCCAATAAAAAGTGAACAGTTAATAATATACTGCAAGACCAGTCCTCGTGAAGGATGGACGTCAACCCCTAACCACTATAAATAAGTCCATCAGACCACACCGTGTCACCAGCAGCACAATAATAATATAATTTTATAAAACAAGCTGCTATTTAATTCACCTCTGTTCTACTATGAAGTTAATCAAAATATATACTTAGCTCGTCGAGTGTTCATGCAAATTTATGTAAAACAACATTGGCTAAACAATTTTCTTAATGAAAAATACAGTTGAAAGGATCAAGAGCCCATGAGCGGAGTATATTCAGTGCTTCAGGTTGTACTTTACTTGTTTTGATACTTTAGTTAATGTTTATGGAGGATGAATGGGATTTTTGGCTTTTGATTACTGGCACTGGTTAACCAATTTTGTTAACAAAACATTGATGTATTTTTAACTGACTTTGTTTTGGTATAATGTTGCACTCAGCTCTAAATTAATGGACTACTTTTAACAAATGGGTTAAGGTATAATCATCCATCATACTTATATTATATGAGTGAAGTTACATGTTTTTTGGTATAAAAAGTGTAAAAATAAAATGCTTTTTTACTTCAATTCCAAAATATCCTCTCACGCCTTCAAGGCAAACCAAGGCTAGTGTAAAATAAAGATGACAAAATAAACTAATCCAAAAATAATTCGAGTACAACAATAAGTTGATTTTCCCATCCAAAGACCCCGGGCTTGTCCCATGACTTCAGGAGAAATCGATTAAATAATAACTAGAATAATAATAATAACGATTAAATCATAAACATTTCTGAAACCGAATGATCTGAAAAATCTGAAGACGAGGCAAGAACTAAAACTAAACTGAATACCACAGATATGATAAACGTTCAGGTGTTTGTCCTAAATACTTGGAAAGTTTCTAAATTCTTGAGAAGTTTCGTAATATTTTTGATCAATTCTTTCAAAGGCCACTTGTCCTTTCGGTTATCAATAGGGTGGGTCGGCGCAGACTTAATAAAAATCAAGACTACAACCAATGTCGGTAAAAATTACACCATGTTGTAATTTAAACTTATCATTCGAATAAACATAATATATTCTGATATGTCAATTGTAGCACATTATACTCGCTTTTGCTTTTGCTATGTGTAAAACTTAAAATAGTATCCTTTTGAATTCAAAACATGTGGATGTGGAACAAAAGCGAAAAGTTTCCGTAAAAGTACTTTCAATTCAAAAACCATGTGTCTCCTTTAAAAAGACTAGAAAGGAAAACTACGAAAATTACACCTCATTGCCTCACTTTACACTGGCTTCACATCAATATTGATAGCGTGCTGTTTAGTTTTATTTGGTCTGTGTTGGTCTGTGAATGTCAAGATTGGTATTGCGTCCTTGGAAACTTCACAGCTTGTAGCCGTGACCTCGTGTTGATGCCCTGTGGTCTCGGCAGGGCCGGACTAAGGAGTTACGGGGCGAAGACGTAACTTTAAAATTAAACAGATATATGTCTTTGTTTACTTAAGTTTAATTGGCTTTTAAACTTATTTTATGCGAATGTTAGATGTGGATTAGGTGTAGCTGTGTGCATACTTGCAGCGGTTTGTGAATATCATATACATTAACTAGCTGTGCCCCGCGGTGTTACCTGCATTGTACCTGTTCCCGCAGGAATTTTGGGATAAAACGTATCCTTTGTGTTATTCTGATGTGTAACCTATATTACTGTAAATTTACATTCAAATATGTCCCGTAGTTTTTTAGTGAAAGAATAACAAACATACAGACTATATACATCCATACAAACATCCATCCTCACGAACTTACGCATTTATAATCAAAGTAAGATATAATTCCAACCTGTTTAAGCAAACAAAAACAATCTCTTCAGCTTGCAGCTCAGTCACAACACTTTCAACTCTCAGACCATGTCGGAAGGTCCATAGGCGTTCTTAAACCTCCGACACCAGGGTTGGTCACTTCTTCTTACATGTCACTGGCACTAAATTGAACCAGCCCAGAACTTGGCCAGGGCGACTGCATCATCTGCAGCCCTAACACTAACCGCGAACCACGAACCTACTCGAACTTACTCTACATACAATAGGACCTAGTACAGACCTCTAGTCCACGCCTCTCCTATCCTGTAACCCTCATTTCAATGCAGCTTTGTCTTCCATACCCCTATATGTAGGTTAATCTGAACAGGTTGATTGCAAACTCTGATACATACCGCCTGAAGCTCTCCTTTTGATTATATTAATAATAAATTCTATCACGCTACGGTCTTCGGTATGGCAACATTTTGTTTTGAAAATAATTAAAGTTTTCATTTTAGATTATGTTGTTCGGCCTTGATTTTGTTATTTGTTTTTTTAGTTTCATGGAAGCATAACAAACTTAAAAGAAGTCGGTTAGCAAAGCGTGATTGCTAATATTAGTTAACGGATTGTTGGTGTTGAGCTAATTAACTAGATGCGAGCCTAACATAACAAAGCCGGAGTTTGTTTTTTGTTTGTTTGAACGCTGCACTCAGAAACTACCAATCTGAATAATTCCTGTAGTTATTTATGGATAGCCACATTCAACGGAAAGGTTATAAGCTATTTTTCAACCCGAAATACCAGCGGGAAAAACCGCAGATGCTGTTAGTTATCGATATTGTGTCCGAAATCCGTATAGGTTACAATCTGCACAAACGCCATCAATATTTAAAACAAAACACAATCGTAATCACCATTCAACTATCAGTAATCGATTATGGTAATTGCCAATTATATCGATATTCTACACAAACATCCTAATTAGCCCTTTCTAAAAACCCATACTTACGTAACTAATACCTTCAACATGTCTAGTCTAATTGTTCAATTCTAATAAAGTAATTATCGATTGTCACGGTTGTTAGTACAAAGGAGCCGCGTTGACGTGACACCAGTGACGTGACAGACAAAATGGAATTGTCATGAGTGTCATATAACTACGATTATGTCAATAGTGTCACGCTAGGCTTACAATGTAGGTTTAACCGGTAAATGTAGTTCAAAGATTGTTTGTCTATTTTATGTCTAGGTAAAACAATATTGATGCAATAAAGTTTAGAGAGTTGTGTTGTTCGAACGCACTAATCTCACAAAATGCTGTACGAATTTGAACACGTCTTTTTTAATGTGATAGCTACATTGAAGACGAAGACTAAAAGACTTTTTATCCAAAAAATCTTATTGGGACAGGTATAATCCAAATAAAACTCTGCGTTAGCATAAGTAGGTAATAATAGTATTTATACAATTAATTTCCTGACTAAATAACCTATTTTTTGTCGAGTAAAAACTTTTTTCCGCCAAAGTAGGTACTTCACGACTCGAATTAATTTTAAACGAACTTAAAATAAACCTTCCTTTCTAAATTTAAAATCAATCTCAGTATTACCACTAATCAAGTTACGAGTGTTGCAATTAATAATAATTAGTATTATAACGGTAATTAGGTAAATAGCAACACCGGACGTGATCAAGCTATTAGTGACGGAACTAATTATATGATTTAGTTAATTATAACGAGTGTTCATTAACGTTAATTTATTATATTTGTCTATGGTAATATGGAGTCCTTATACATTAATAATTATGTTTACACAGATGATATAGAGTCGTGTAAAGCCGCGATTACACTGAATCTTTTGAACAAATATTTTGTTTTGAATAAATGTTTGGTGTGATAATTTTTTGCTCGGAATTAAATAACTTTAAGCAAAAATCCGACTTTTGGAAATGTTTTTTTATGAGAATTGCTGCTTATTTTTCGAATAGTCTTTCATTTAATGAAAAAAAAATCGAAATCAGTTAATAAACAGCGGAGATAGCAGGTCACCTACAAAAAACGTACAGACAAATAGATAACCTCCTTGGTTTTATGTCAAACTGAACTCACTCAATCTAAACGAGGCCTTACCCACAAATATATTTGTATCTAGTATCTACACTCGGTACAACACTACAAGAGCTTTTTTTACAAAAACAAGCCGTAAATCATAAGCCGACTATAAGCCGAACGAATGTGCTACAAACACACGTCATTGCTCCAGCTCAATGCTGAATATTTTCGAAAATATTTCAGCTTTCAGAGTAGTATCCGCATGAAAAAATCAAGTGGATTTTTGTATTGAATTTTCTTCCTAATAATAAGCAATTAAAACAGCGGTTATTATGTAAAATAATTCAGAAACAGTAATAAAAATATATGTAAGCCGGAAAGGCTTGGGAATTCAGACAAATTGGGTACTGAAATGGACGGTTACTTCGGAATACTTGTAAATACTATTAATTTGTGGTTTAAATATTACACTTATATTTTAACGCGCGTTTCAAAGTACTTATGCAACACAGACCTATATATAGGTATATAAGTATATCAATTAGAGAGAGAGAGAGTAAGTTTAGTACTTCATGTTAAAAATCTTAGTTAACATCGCTTATGACAATAACAATTTAAAATTGTATAAAACGACAAGGTCCTTAACTACTTAGGGCCTTATTATACACGCTTACAAGCAGCATTTTAGCTATCAAATGGTTTGTCCCTTTCTGATCTATGCTATTTCCCAAAGAGTAAAAGAGACAAAACACTCACTAACAGTGTTTTAGTTAGAGAACGTTTATGAATAAGGCAGTTAACATTTTCGTGCGTGACTGTACACTTACACACAGACATCTCAAACACAACAATTAGCAAATACCGCTCGAAACATAATGGCGATGCTAACAATAAAGCAATATGGCTGAATTGTAGATTGTACCCGCCATCTGTATTGTAATACCGTGTGGTGACACATTCTGTAATAAGCAAAGCTATTGTACCGAAATATTGTGGCAATTGTTGGTGTTAGGATCCTTTTAGTATTACTAGCTGTGCCCCACGGTTTCACCCACAGCGCACCCGTTCCCGTAAGAAATACGGGATAAGTATCCTATATCCGTCTCCTGGTTCTAAACTACCTCCCCACCAATTTTCAGCCAAATCGGTTCAGCAGTTCTCGAGTTATAAATAGTTTAACTAACACAACTTTCTTTTAAATATGTATAGATTAAAAGTTGATTGATCTAAGACTAGCGGTCAGCTGATTGACCCCTATTCCAATAGTTCCCTAGTTCCAAAAGAAATTTTTAGATGAAAAGTAGCCTATAAGCTTGCTGTTGAATGTGGCTATCCGTAACAAAAAGAATTATTCAAATCGGATTGGTAGTTTCTGAGATTCGTGGGTTTAAACACACAAAAAATAAACTTCAGGTTATTGTATTAGTATGGATAGTATACATAGATAGGAAGATAGAGTATATATAGATTGAGATTTTAGATCCTATTGTTTACACTTAAGATAGAGGATAGATAGAGCGAGTTAGAATCACAAGCGACTAAGTAATTGGACAAACATATCTCTCACGTTCCCATAAGGCACCTAATTGAATGGCACCCAGCCTAGGCCACTATCAAATATATCAAAGCCAAGTACCATTCGTGGATACAACGCCTTACCTAAGATTCAGAAAATTCCAGTTTACATTCAGAACTTCCTACCTCAGTAACGCTCGTTGCAGAGTAGGTTGAATGAAGTCAAAAATACATATGTCCGATAAGCCGGAGCGAGACTGCGGGGCGGGGATACGGAGAAATATTGACTAATAGAATTGCATTAAATCTCTGCGGAGATCAACCAATAGGATTGCATAAAATATGCTTTTTTTCTCCGTTTCTCCGTGTTCTAAACCTTTAAAATATCTATATTCACTAGATCTAGAAGTGTACTCACTTGCGTTGAGCGGTACGGCGGAGGCGCGCGCGTGGTATGCGCCTGCGCCGCCGTACGCGTGGCGCCCGTACCCCGCCAGCGTGTCTGTTACGCGCACTGCATTCTATACACACGGACTGCTACTACTGAAACAATACACAACATTATACATTAGTCTTGGTGTAATAGGTGCTTAAGAGGTTTCTAAAGTCACCATTGAACAGTCATTAAAGCATTCTTGTTCTATATAGGACGCTAATTAGAACCCTACCTTCCTAAAATGCTTTATAAAATTGAATCATTTGGGCTAATAAATCTTATATGTAGGTGAAACAACTACTTTAGCATAGTGACAAACGCCCATTATCAAAGTTCACACACATCGATTGTCAACATCCTCATTCCACACAACAAGCCACAAACAGCGAGTTATTTATATCTTTTGTCCCTCTCTAATTCGGTACACTCGACAAGAACAACGCTAAGTACCGCGGCGGCGAGTTGAAAGAACAAATATAAGCCGGCATGTGTCGGCTACGACACTCATCAAAGTTGCACGGTGTAGCCGGCTGGGCTTCAGGCCTACGAGCTACGAGCTACGCGGCTTCTCGCACTTGTAGCGATAGCAGACTCGACGCGTGAAAAATTAAGCTATTATAGATACATTTTATATTTTATAAAGCTATTCGGAATTCAAAATCCATAAGACAAAACAAGCAGATAGCAGAAACCGAATACGTCATTTTGAAAAAAAAATAGCAATCATTATTTTCATATAAAAATCCCCAATAGTGTAACTTTTACATATCATGATCGTATCTCTAGCTTTTTAAACAGGTATCACTACATATTATAAAACAAAGTCCCCGGCCGCGTCTGTCTAACTGTCTATCTGTTCGCGATAAATACCTAACGAATAAAAATTCCCGAAATTCCCACGGGAACGGGCACAATGCGGGTAAAACCGCGGGACGCTGCTAGTGGATATATATGTAACTTTCCATACATAATATAGATACGAGTCGAACGCAATTATTTTTAAGTCAGTATAAAAATATAATTGTGTTGTTTGTGATTCCAGATCCTTATTCAACAAAACACACGACGAATATATTGTGAAAGGGTTCAACGATAATAATTTAGCATAACAATCATTTTATTCACGAGTCCTAAATAAACACGAAACATAAATCAAATGTACCATAAAGTGAAAGAAAATTGTTTTATTTATCTGTTTTCATATAAATGTAACATGTATTTTCGTACTAATTGGAAAATATGTACTGGAAATATGAGTTTCATAACATAATGTTCAACTTATTTTATAAAAGGTGAATCATGAAAATAAAACAGTGGAAGCAACCTCCTATGATTTAAAAAGAACTAATAACCGTAACTATAATATAATATAACCGTAATATCTATATCTACACTACATAATCTATACTAATATTATAAAGAGGTAAAATTTGTATGTTTGTTTGTATGTCGAGCTAATCTCGGAAATTATGCGTTCGATTTGAATAATTCTTTTTGTAATAGATGGCCACATTCAACGGGAAGGTTATTAGACTATTATCCCGAAATTACCACGGGAACGGGCTCGACGCGGGTAAAGGCGCGGGGCGCTGCTAATATTAAAATAAATTTAACAACCCTTTTCTTCCACCACTACATAAATTCCATGAAGGCACAAAAGTTTTCGTCGCCCCGTGTACAGTTGACAATAAAATGCATATTAGATAACCGTGTTTTGTTGCTTGTACGTGATTGGCTGACGGCACGTGCCTCAAAAGGATCGTATTAGTATATTTACATCGGCCTATTATTTTCAAAATTATTGTCATATTAATGGTACGGTATTGTATGGTTCGTACGGTCTCTGTTTATTAAAGGCCTTTCTCGACTCCCTGTTTATATTTTTGAATAAGGAATTTTGTTGGGTGACTTTAAAAAGGGTTAGGTTGATACTTTGTCCGTTTTTTTATTGACTGTACGCGTAGATGAGTGGCGAAGCAAATTTTTTTCTACGGTTTTTGTAGTAGATTCGTTTCGTGGTTTAAGTATGTAGAAATAATTTAACAAACCAATTAATTATTAAAGATGTTCAGAAAAACTATCCTTGGTAAAATTGTACCATTTATATATTATGCATAAATGCGAGACTTTGTGAGGATGTATGTATGTATGTTTGTTACTCTTTCACGAAAAAACTGCTGGACGGATTTGAAACTTTACAGAAATATAGGTTCCCACGGGAACGGGTAACACCGCGGGGCGCGTCTAGTACATTATATAGTTCCTAACTTCATATGGAGTAAAATTATAAACAGAATCGATTTTCTTTACTACGGGTTTATTAATACGGCTGTAATTATCAAATTACTTTTAAAATAGTCGCACACTCTTCCTTCAGGGAATACAAAACATGCGAAACGTAACTACAATAGTGTACGTAACAACATGTAAAGTGAAGTACCATAGAACAATGACCAGTGTAAACAATAGGCATTCAAGTAGGTATAGTAAGTAGGTAAGCCAACTCCAATTTCCCGCCAATTTAATCGTCCTTGACATGCCGTCAAATGTCAGTGTTGCTATTAAAATTATTGTTATTGTGTTGCCACATTTGCGGTGATAATACATTAAATCGATTTACGACATTATAGGCTATTATTCAATATCGATTGCCAGTTCATTAGTAACATCTCTACGATTAATGTTTGTTTTGATGTCTTAGGCATTATAAGGTATTGGCTACGCCCGCGGCTTTACCCACGTTCTACCCGTCCCGTAAGAATTTTGAGGTAAAAAATTGATAATAACCTTTGTCTTAAAAGCGGGTAGTAGCTTCTGTGATTAGTAATAATAATATAATATATTACAGGGACAAATTCACACACGGTTAATTAGACCCAAACTAAGCTCTAGGCTTGTATTATGGAATCTAACTAACTGATACTACTACATACACAAATATTAATAGGAATATACAGGGTGAGCAATCCAAATGGGTCAGTATGGAGGTTTTGGAAACCATAACAGATAGCGAAATCTTGGCTTAGGAACCATGACGTTGATTTTAATAAAAAGAAAAACTGCATTCATATACTTACAAAAATACGTGTACTCGGCCCAGGAATCGAACCTGGACTTTTTGAAAAAATTAAATTTCGTTATTTTCCTTTGAATATCGGTTATGTAGCTCTTAAATAGTAAATGTTACTAAGAAACATGATATCTAAAACTAATACAATGCATTGTTTTTAAACAACGAAGTTTTATTTTTAATACTTCAGTGCCGCCGCCCGGCCCTTTGACTTTGTATGGGGAAGTTTTAATATTGTTTAAGTAATTGAACAAAAACACAACAATAGAATTAATCTTTGCATCCAGGAAAATGGTTTCCATTTTGAACATTTACTGAAATAAAATAATTACATACATGTATGTTTTTGTTGTGTTTTTGTTCAATTACTTAAACAATATTAAAACTTCCCCATACAAAGTCAAAGGGCCGGCGGCGGCACTGAAGTATTGAAAAATAAAACTTCGTTGTTTAAAAACAATGCATTTTATTAGTTTTAGATATCATTTTTCTTAGTAACATTTACTATTTAAGAGCTACATAACCGATATTCAAAGGAAAATAACGAAATTTAATTTTTCAAAAAGTCCAGGTTCGATTCCTGGGCCGAGTACACGTATTTTTGTAAGTATATGAATGCAGTTTTTCTTTTTATTAAAATCAACGTCATGGTTCCTAAGCCAAGATTTCGCTATCTGTTATGGTTTCCAAAACCTCCATACTGACCCATTTGGATTGCTCACCCTGTATAATTGCGTTAAAACAACCAAAAAATTAAACTGTTCTGTTTAATTTTAGTTTCACATTGTTAAATAGTGTTGTGTTTAGTCTATTGAAATCCACACTGCTCCACTCGGTTTCAATTGAAACGCTCCATGATTGAGAGATCTGAAGGACCCTGAACGGAATGCCCAATAGTGACGAAACACGACTGAAAGTTTAGACGATATTATATCTCGCTTATTGGCCTCTGGAGATAGTCACTGGTTTCAGTATATTAGAGCAATGCCTCTGACACTACACCGGTGAGAGGTCAGCAAGATAAACTTCATAAGAGTATGTACTGTGTGACTAAGAGAATACTTTAATTTAACTGACGGGCGTTAAAGTTCTATCCGTGGTATTTAACAAAATATTGAGACTGTAAACTGTCAGCCTCAATAACATTAATATTAACGGATGCGTTAGCGTATCAAAAACAATTCGATATATTATACATACACATATTACACACATTTCAATGTCAAAAAACTGTGTCAAAAGACTAATTCATATCAAAAACATACCATAAACGAAAGTACTTTTGAACTTCGATATCACATCACTAATTTCATTCATAAACTAACCTTATTTTATTCAATTTTAAATCAATTTGAAAATGGAATCACCATACACATTCTTTAACTCATTACACATACGAAATAAAACAAAAATCTCATAAAATATAACTAAAACAAATGAAAACAAAATCCAACATGGAGGCGTCAGGCAAAACATTATGATGAGTTGTCACCAGACAACTTAGATAGTAGCCTAATTTGGAAACAAACTAATGCACCAAAAAGTCCGACTTTCCCTAAAAAATTGTACTGAAATACGCTATACTAACGCCCCCAGTCACGATCAAACTTATCTGTACCCAAGTCTAGTCTACTGGGTCATGTTGTTATCGCATTGATAACAATTAACAAGTGAATCACTGATAAAATAAGATTTCGTTAACATTTTGTTTAATTTACAAATAATTCGTGCTATTAATGTCTTTCCGGTTTTGTCTCTTTCTAACGATTGTACAATATGATAGTTTGAAAAGAGACGGAATACTTTATGATGCAAGAAGGTAGAGTAGTTAATATCTTATCTCATTCTTTAGCCTTTTTTTTTTTTTTTTTTTTTTTTTTAAAGTGAGGAAATGCATTTGCGCATCCCCGGTGTTCGGGTAAACACCGGGGTATGTGGGGCTCGACCCGACCGCCATTTCCCCAAGAGGTCATCGGCGGCGGGTAATACCCACTAAAACCGTCACTGTGTTCCTGCGTCGGCGGTAAAGCAGGTGATGCCGTGGGTCCGGCTTTCGCACTCACGTACCACAGCTCACCTATGCCGCTTGCCGCTTGCCCTCGGAGGCAAGCACGTCTTCAGGGAGGGAGAGGGAAGGCGTAGCATCCCCTATCCCTCCTGAGGCGGCGCGCTCAGGAGCACGAGAGCGCGCCACCGTCACCTTTGGGAGCCTCGCTCCTAGAAGGGGAGGTCAGTAAACCTCCCCTTGTTGGAGGAAAGAATCGGATTTCCCAGTTCCGATCTACGAGGTCCTGCGGTTAGGACAAGGCGGCTCAGAAGAATCGCCTCCGCCTTCTCCGCCGTCGCCGGAGCGGGTGTGAGAGGGGATCCATCTCTCGAGCCCGCTCTGCCTGTTCTCTTGCGAGAAGAGCGGTGTCACAAAATGCAAGCACCGCCTCCCAGGACCTCTCATCAGTGACCATCTTGGACAAGAGGGTCAGTAAGGAGAGGTCTCCTCCAACGATCGTGACAAGGTTTTGTCGCGCCTCCGTAGCCCCCGGGCACATCTCGAGCAGGTGCTGTGCCGTGTCTTCGGTGCAAGCACAGTGGTGGCACCGGGGTGTGGGTTCTCTCCTGGCCACTCGATGCAGGTACCTCCCGAAGCATCCGTGCCCCGAGAGGACCTGCGTGAGTCTGTAGGTAAGCGGCCCGTAATTTCGGCTGACCCATTCCCTCAGAATAGGCCATACGGCCTCCACAAATCTGTGGCGGGATCCTGTTTCGCCAGTTTCCGCCGTCACTTTGAGCCGATCGCTCCAGCTAGTGAGAGCGTCTTCTCGGGCTTCGGTTCGCCAGTGTTCTATTTCCGCCGGAGCTGGGCGATTTCCGGCTGCTCTTTCTTGCGCTCTTCGCCAGTAGACCGCGGAAGATATCTGAGCCTCTAGGTCCCATGGAATGGAACCGGCGAGGATGCATGCGACTTCGTATGAGATAGTGCGGTATCCGCGGCATACTCGCGCTGCTAGGACTCGCTGCGCTTTTCGAAGTGGTGCGAGGTGACGGTCGGATGGCAGCCCTGACCATATAGGCGCTCCATAAAGGGCCATTGAGCGCACTACTCCGAGGTAGAGACGACGACAAGAACCATCTCCTCCCCCAATGTTCGGAAGTATTCGGCTAAGTGCCGCCGCCGTCCCTAGCAACTTTGGGGCCAATTGTTGGAAGTGTGGCCCAAATTTCCATTTGCTATCTAGGACGACCCCTAAATATTTGATGGTCCGTCCGACAGCGATGGAGGTTCCGCTGATGGTAATTTGGGCGTCCGCGGGTGGTGTTTTCCGAGGTCCGTGGAAACAGATTGCTTCTGATTTACTTAGTGCTACTTCCAGGCCCAAACGTCGGATGCGAGCCACTACCTCCGCCACTGCAGCTGTCGCCAGGGCCGCTGCTGTCTGATAATCGCGGCCACGTGCTGTGACAAAAATGTCATCTACGTAGCCAACAAGATCTACGTCTTCAAAAATTGGCTCACGAAGGACCTCGTCGATACCGATGTCCCAAAGCACGGGGCCTAAGACAGACCCTTGTGAGACTCCGCACGTCATCTGGTATCGTCCCCAACCACGACGCCCTGGATAGACTACTGTTCGGCCCTCAAAGTAGTCCGCTATCAGGTCTTTTTGATACTGGGGGACGTTGTGGAAGATTAGCCCCTCGAGGATAATGAACCAGGGCAGACTATTAAAAGCGTTTGCTATATCGATTGATACCGCTATTAACACTCCGCCACTGGCGCACACCTCCCTTGACCGTTCCCGGATGAAGGCAATGGCGTCCACTGTGGATCGTCCTCTCCGAAACCCATATTGGTTGTCGGCCAAGTCTGGGCCGACGTTTTCCAGGTGGTGGATTAACCGGGCAGCGATGATTCTTTCCAGAAGCTTGCCCACGTCATCAAGGAGGACTATAGGGCGGTATCCCGATGGTTGATCCGCCGGTCGACCCTCTTTACGTATGAGAACTAGTCGTCCCTCCTTCCACCTACGCGGGAAGCGTCCATCATTGAGGCACCGGTTGAATACTTTAAGAACACGGTGCTGTATCTGTTTTATGGCCAGAGCCCAAATTTTTCCTGGAATTCCATCAGGGCCAGGAGCGGTGTTCTTTGCCGACATTCTTTTCACAGCAGCCATTAGCTCCTCTGCTGTAATTTCGGGCGCTGATGTGTCTAAGGGTTCGGGCCTTACGGGAGCGTCGGGCTGGGGCCTCGAGACGCTAGGAAATAAACCCTCTAACACATGTGTGAGCACCTCAGGTTGCATTGTAGTGGTAACAGGGGGAGCCCAAGGACGCAGCTTTTGTCGGACCAGTAGGTAGGGGCGTCCCCATGGATCTCTTTGGAGTGACTCTAAGAGCTCCTTCCAAGCCGCGGATTTGGCTTCTGAGATTGCCACTCTTAGCGTTTTGACTGCTGTGCGATATGCTTCGTATAACTGGTCGCCGATTTCGGAGTCACTGCGCCGCCTTCGCCGCCAGCGTTGGTATGCACGGCGTTTGCGTATGCTGTTCCTCCGCAGTTCAGCAATTTCTTCGGACCACCAGTATACCTGTCGGCGGGAAGGGAGGGCTCTCACTCGTGGCATGGCGGCATCACAGATCTGTGTCACTGCCTCGCACAGCTGATCCGCATCGCCGTTCACATCCTCAGACGGTGGTACGTCTGGGTTCCAGGCTAGTACCATAGCGGCTATTTCGGCCATTTCCTTATCGAGCCGTTTTAAAATCCACCTCGGTGGGTTGGTCTGTGGGCCTCGTGCATTCGAATCATGAGTCATTAGGGGCGGGGAGACGCTGAATCGTATGTAACGATGGTCGGAGAGTGTCTCCACATTTTGAAGTACCATCCAGTCGTGCACCCGCCGCGCCAGGGTAGGTGAAGCGAAGGACACATCTACGACAGAGCCCCCGTTATGTCGAACACATGTATGGACTGTTCCTCTATTCAAGATGTTAAGTCCTGTCTCCACCAACCACTCGGTAAGTACATCTCCTCTTGCATCGGTTCTGGATGAACCCCACGCTGCAGATTTAGCGTTCAGGTCACCCAGTACAGCGATGGGCATATTGCGGTATTGTACGAGGGCTGCTTTTATCTCGTCGAGGTAAGCTTCAAATTCGGTAAGAACGCGGTTTGGAGAGAAATAAGTTCCGATAACTGCCATATCGCCCATTTTCGCGGCTACCCAACCGTGGCCTCTCTGGACATCATCAAAGGGAGGTGATTCTACGGGTGATTGTGTAGTAATAGCGACCAGCCCCTCTATATCTCCGGCCCAATCCACTCTGAGTGGAACCCTATAAGGTTCTGCTACAACTGCGATAGATATCCTCCACTCAGCCATGCTCTGAAGCAAAAGATCTTGTGCCCTGGCGCAGTGGTTGATATTTCCCTGTAGGAACCGAAGTGGGCGTCTATCCATTATCAGTTACTACGGGAGTCGCCTTCCTCACTCGTTGACGCGTGCGTCTAGTTTTGGCACGAGCGTTCGTCGCTGCGGCACTCCTTCTTCCTCTTGTAGCCGGGGACTTGGTACAGGCCTTGCCCCCGACGAGGTGGTCCGCCACTTTGCCCGATTCTGCACAAATGTTGCAGTGGGGCTTATCGTAGCACTCCTTTATTTTGTGGCCCGGCTTGCCGCATCTGTAGCATTCAGTACTTCGGTCAACGGGCGCGTTACATTTTGCCGCTATATGTCCTGCGTTAAGGCACCGGAAACAACGTTTCGGTCTTTGCTCGAGTACTTGGGCTTTTGCGGCAACTAGGCCGATCAGGATTCGACCTTTGTCACTTTCTACTACCTTCTTTGCCACTTGTACAGGACAACGCACGAAAGCAGTACCCATGCCTAATGGGCCCCGGCGGATTGCTCCCAACTTCACTGCGTCCAGGGGGCACTCTCCAATTTCCGCGATCTTTATTGCGAGCTCTTCGTTAGTGATGGAGTCGTCCAGTTCACTGACTCTGATATCCGCGCACATCGCAGGTCTTCCTATTTGCACTGATTCCATATCTAGTACCGCCTCACGCATCTTCTGTGCTAATAAGTCCGCATTTGCCTCCCTGTTCTCGCCAGTAAGCTCAAATATGCAGGCACCTGTAGCCGCCCTTCGAGCACGTAGGGGCGGAATTGCCAGGGCTTTGAGGTCTAGATGGCTTCGTATCTCCTTGACAACGGAAGCGTAGGAAAGACCTTTTTCTAACGCATCCGGCTTGAGGGAAACGACCACCGCTGCCGTGCGCGGCGGTCGTAGACTTTTCTTGAAGTCTCCCTTTTTAATCGGTATGTGATTTTTCTGACTTTTCTTGCCATCTTTTCGAACCACCGTTTTCCAGCCTTCCTCTGAGGCAGAATTTACGGTTGGTTGCCGTCGAGGCTCCACTGCTGGGGCTGAGATGGATGATATCTGTTGGGCCGCTGATTTATTGCGACCTTTCTTCTGTTTGCGTTTACCCTTCTTTGGTGACTTAGCAAGGCCCTGAGATGCACCACCACTTTGCTCTCTCGTTGTGTTTTTGTGAGGTTTATCCCCACGATCGTGGTTACACGCTGTCGGAAGGCGTGAAAGCCTATCCTCCAGGGCTCGGAGTTTTGAGTGTACCAGCGTGGTTACCTCAGACATGATTTCTCGTGCAGCCGCCGGCATATCCAGCCGTACTTCGGGGTTCGAATAAATATTTTCAGCTGGTTGAGTGGATTGACCATGTCTAACTTCTGCGCGAAGATTTGCGAGCTCCTTTCTTATCTCCATCAGTTCGTCGCGAAGGCGACTGTTCTCTGCCTTAAGCAGTCTGTTTTCCTCAGTTGAGGATTTTTGGCTAAGGTTAGACTCTTTGCCGATCGTGTCACTTCTTTGCTTTGATGGTCTGCCTCGTCCTCTCCTACAGTCCTCGCTGGGGGTCGGTGGTCGGTCTGTGTTGGAGCCACTGTCCGATCCCTCTTGACTCCTTTGCCGGTGGCGCCCTCTCCATTGGGCAGGGGCTTTTCCGGGGCTCACAGTTACTCTGCTCTGGGCGGAATCAGACTCTGAGTTTCGCGACTCACGCCCAGCAAGCTTCACATTCGGGCACTTAGTTGAGGCGCTGGGAACTCGCGTTTGAACAGTGCGCTGCTCAGGCATGCCCATGCCGGTGCATCTGGCACTGATGCTATTGCTCCTGCTAGCGTTCGATCCCGAAGTCTGAGGCGCAGGCATACAGCCTCGCCTACTTCGTGTTACCACGCCCACGCCTGAGGGTGGACCTAGCGAGCCTCTCTCCTCCTCTCTCCTTTTCTCTGTACCTCTGGACTCTATCTCTCCGTCCTTCTCGGACACTTCGTCTCTCCTCATCTTCTTCAACCCTTCCCCCCCACATATCAGCGTTTGTTGCCCCCCACGTATTACGACAGGGCAGCAGGCCGTCGGAACGACCTGACGGGATTCCCCACCTTGGGTGGGACCCGCCCGTGGACAATTTTCACAAGGCGCTTCCATGTTGAATTGGCTGATCCACAGCTTTGTCTGATCCACAGCTTCGTGCGTTAAGGTTCAAGTGTCACTGCGTGAGTGTGTGTGTGTGTGTGTGTGTGTGTGTGTGTGTGTGTGTGTGTGTGTGTGTTTGTGTGTAAAAAGTGTATGTAGTGTTTTCCCTGTCCCACCCTGTCTGATTATTGGCCGTCAACCCGCGAGTCTCCGCAAATGTGTAGAGACTCGCGGGTTCACGTTGCCCAGGACGCACCGCGAGGAGGTTATCTGACCAGCGCCCCATCTCATTCTTTAGCCTGCCTGTATTAGCTTGGAAAACATTTCATTCATATATGTGGGGTAATATAATTATAAGTTTTAGATGTAACGCGAAGCGAAGGAGTTTCTATGTCTACGAATGGAACAGTTTGTAAAATTAGTGCCGACCTTAGGCAATTTCGGGAATATTTTCAGGAACATAAGTCCCCACCCTTTATCAGTAGTTTTTTCCAACCAGGTACTTCATATATAAGTTAATCAGATTTCTGGAACGCGCTCTCACACAACTCTCAGTTGCACCTAATTCAAATATTATCTTCAAGCACATCCAGTTCATGATCAACGCTCTAAGCTTTTTCTGTACCAAATTCTCCTAGAACGAAGTAAACAAGAAGACTGTTAATACATATAAGCTGGTACATAAAACGACTGTTTTTATTTACAAACTTTAATTACATAATAAAACGAGCTCCTCCATAAACGTCTCAAACGATAGATGTATGAATGTAATAAAACGGTTGGCATGCCGAGTCTGGATGCCTCCTTCAGCGCCGAAATTGCTTGGATTCCCAAATACCAGAAACTTCCTGAGTTTTGTGTCCCGGATTCCTTTAGAAGCGTGTGGTCTACGCTTTTATTTGAAAACATACGAGGAGGTACTTCGAGCGTGAACGCACCGGTGGAAAGCAGGTTCGTTTCGCAATTGAAAAGGTATAACAAAGCTAAAATTTCGAAAATATTGCTTGATTTTATTAACAAATATGTGGTTGAAATCTCATTTGATACACACTTGTGAGTTCGTGTAGGTTAGTGGCCAACCCTCCGAAGTAGTCTATCGATTGAAATAACTGGAACCAACAATTTTACGTACACTCCATAGCATTGATAACGATTACATTAAAAAAAAATTGACAAGTGCATTAATTAATCTATAATCTAATAAACCTGGTGATAAATACCTAAAAATAACTTGAGAGGTGTCAAGGGACACCCGGATGGAACGAAGTTCAATGCGAATTGCGAAATAGAAAGACGAAACGAAAATATCTGGCTTGCTTTCTATAAGAGAGAGAGACAGACCTGTCTCTCTCTAACGCAAAAAGTGTCGTTACAAACTTTCGTCTTAATTTTTCCGTCTAGCCCCCTTTCGCAATGCGCGATAAGGAACTTCGTTCCAATATTTGTCAACTCTATATCGTTGTTTGTCGTCTAGATACCCATTAGAGAAGAAGAGACCTTAACTCTACAAACTTAGTACACCACAAAATTCGCAAACACATTTTCAACAGTAAACACGTGAAACAGTGCTAACAATTAGAGAACCGCAACAGACCGACTCTAAAATATAACCTCGTATGTTTACACTACAAGGAGCCATGACCAATGCACAAAGGTGGGCTAAATAGGTGCACAGATGAATGTAAAGTATGTGTTATTTTATTTAAAACGAGCCGAATGCAAGCGGTTTTTCCCATGGTGTTACTGCTCTGTGGCTGGTTGTCTGTTTTGAATATGTTTGGCACGTACGTGTATGTACGTACGTGCGTACATACATAGTAGTGTATAGTGCCTATAACTCACTTGTAACGATGGACACTGTAGATTTCATCTACTCTGAGTTAGCTTCAAATGCTTCCTTAGTAAAGATATGGTAAAGATTTAATGAGTGATTTTGACGTGTACAACGTAGGTCAGTTAGAATTGATTATTTACTAAAGACATAAAGTGTCGTCGATATTGAGCGAGTTTACACGTGGCGAACCGGCCAAATCCAAACACAAAGTTTTAAAGCACAAGACACACATAGCACATGACCTACTCATGTGCACATAGTGCGTGCTTCCTTTCATATGTATGAAAGCGGACCCGCAATATGTATGCCTTGCGCTTAAATCGTGTAAAAAATTAAATTAGAACATTGTGCTACTGTTTCATAAGTTTGATACACTAATTAGACTTATTTTTTTGTAATGTTTGTAGGCAAAGGTGTGACAAACAAACGAAACAGTAATGTCGTCAACTTGGAACACGATTTAAAACTTTACTGACCCTCCGGTCATTGTAAAAAATTATACCAAAATCGCCTTAAAACAATAAGAGAACCTTCTGAGAAATCATCCGAAATCTTAACAGTAAAGTAAAGTGGGCCTGTAATGTGCCACTGCTGGTCAAAGGCCTCTCATCTCACTGAAGATAGAAGTACAGTGAGGAGTATTATACGTATTCACCATGGTTGCCTCAAATCTTAAAACAATATCAAAACCGTACTGTTAATATATTTTACCCTCAAGTCGGGAACAAGCCAGTTTTTTGAATAGGTAACAAATGATCTAAATCGGGTACAGTGATGCACAAAAACACAAACGTATTCTCTGAGTTCCTTCGCATTGTCTAGGTGGCTTCGAGACTTATCTTTACACCAAAAGTAAGACTTGATCTGAATTAATTGTAATTTATAAAGAAAATAGGTCGTCGTTTCTGTAAAGAAATTCGCAATAAGTAAGTTCAGTAGGTTAGTGGCCAACTCCGATACCACGGAGTTTTTAGACCGCCCAAAGGCTTCCGACATGGTCTAACGATTGCAACAACCGGGACTGACAATTTAACGTGCCCTCCGCAGCACGGTAGCGCTCAGATAGAAATGCTACTATCGGCCACCCAGCCAAGTAGAGGTCAAGTTGCACGTTGCTTAAGTAGTGTCGGAGTTTTAGACCGCTTAAAAAGCTTGTTTTAACCATTGAAGCAACCGGGCTCGGCAATCAGTCAGGCATACTTTTGCATTATATTACTTAGTATTAATAAAGGTGAAGCTAAACGAGCATAATTTTGTGAGTTGTGAGTCGCGTATTTTCGGTTACTCATTTTACTTTCAACTAATTTTGACAACGCATTTTGAATCGTCGTGTGGCACCAACTGCCTTTTTGTATGAAACCGAATGCAGCAGAATTTCTGCTACCGAAATTCTGCGACTCACGACTCACAAAATTACTTTCGTTTGGTCTCACCCTAACTATGACAATGTTTGGATTTTTTATTAGTATGGATCTAATACAAGATTATTTTTTATTAAAAACCTAACATCACACAAAAACAACAAGGAAAACCCACCGTAAAGTCTCAAAGGACAATAAAAACGCTTTGAAATGGCACTCCTTCTTTGTAAAGTCGGGTTTTAAGTAAGCCATAAGTCGGTGTTTACTGAAACGAGATAATACCCCCGTTGCTAAGCAACCGAGGAAAAACGAAATATCAAATTAATATTATGTTTCGAAGTTGTTTTGTTCTTTATTTTGAGGATAAGATAATAATTGTTTATGTCTCACTTCGTCTGTTTTTGATACCCAATTTTCCATTATTCCCGTCCTCAAATTTCAAACATCTTTCACCATATATCTAACTCTCTAAAAGTACCTAATATGTATACTAATATAACAAAGCTGAAGCTGTTTTTTTGTACGTTTGAACACGCTTATCTCAGAAACTACCGATATGAATAATAATGTGGAGCCACATTCAAGACGAAGGCTTTTTTCATCCCGAAATTTTCCCGAAACGCGGATAAAGTCGCGAGGCGCTGCTAGTAAGTAATACTTATTGATCACCTTGTTAATAAACAACGGCATATTGTCTCCCCTAACTTCATGACATTTCTTATTCTAACCTACCAAGATAGTAATCCCTCAGAAAACGAGGCTTGTAATAAGGAACCGAGCCAGCAAAAAACACAATCAACTCAACATAACCCATTCCAGCTCATAGTTCATTCAGTTGACGAATATCCACAGATAAGAGAGCATTGTTCCGCTAAACAAAAGTAGAACAATATCGATCTCTGGCTTCCCTAGAGATGTTGCCCACAGCCAATAATTTACGTACACAAAGGTACACCTCGCTCTATAGTTTATTATCGACAATAAACTGTCTCCTGTATAATGTTTCAGCGATTAATGAACGTGTTTTGATGTTGGTTGGTTAGTCTATGGTCGCTCTGAGAGATATAAATTATGTTGAGGGAACACCTGATAGTATCATGAGAGGTGTTAGATAAGGTGCTTATTGTTAACTAACTGGGTCGTTAAAATAGGGACTCCCTGTTTAAAGTTGAATTTGATTTAAGTATATGTATGGGGAGGTATTCTGAGGTAAACGAAGGTATACTCGTAATATTTTAATAATCGATCTGCATACTTTAAACTTTACTTTTACTTAATAAGTTAAAGTGGATTTTTTAACTAAAACCAACCCATTCATTGTAAAAGATAAATGTTTTCATATTGTAAAATACTTACATAGGAAAAGAACACGCTCCAAGCCAATTCCGTCGCAAAGTTAGTTAAAAATAAAAAAGTCTAGGAAACTAGATAGTTGTACAAAGAGGTTCAACTTTAAGACGAAATTCTAAGAAAGAAAGAATGCCATAGACAAGAAAACAGCTCTTAAAAGATTTATGAGTTTGTTTGCATTCGCCTTTTCATGGAAAATTAGAAGCGTCCTTTTTTTAAGATTTCTCGCGTTAAAAGGTTACATTAAGCACATTTTGCCTCAAACAGAATATTAATTAATTAATTTATTGTAGAAAATGTAAAATAAAAATACGAAGCTTACTAAAAATAATACAAATTGTTATCAAAATCACGAGCAAGCTTCCGTTTCATTCGAGAGTTTTCCTTCAAAATATTCGCCGTATTTTCAAACAGGTTGTTGGTGTAATACCCAATCCCGGCAGAGCCGGCTATTCGTCTTTGTCCTTCTTAAAATAATACGACAAACGAAACATCTCAACTCAACTTGTAAAATAAACTTTGTAGGTGCTCCGTATCAAAACACGATCTGTAAAATAATAAATTGCCTCAAAACAATTCTAAAATTTGTTGTCGTTGCCGAAAATACGGAACTACACGACGTCGACCATCTTGATAAAACTGTCACACGTCAAAATGGCGACTAAGGAAACTGCATGGTTTTTTGCTGATATTGCATCCGAACATATTCGAAGCATCGCATGCATTTATTCACAACTAAAGTATAGGTAATTTATTTTATGGTCTGTAAAAACATTTTCGGCAAATATTTTTGTGTTTCACTGATCCTATCGGATTGTTTCAATTTTATAACGGTCGTGTGAAATTATTGTGGAATTCGTTTTATGTTTTATTGTCGATTTATGGTGTCGTCAAAGGTTGCGAAGGTACACTTAGGAAACTAGGGCGGCAGGGAGTTTGTGTTGTGCCCAAAATAAAGCTTACTTAAGCTCGCATTTGAAAAGGTGTGTGATTCATAATACAAGGAGCCGTATATTATACAGTTTTTGGGCGTTATTTATGGATAGGCTTTTGTTAACCTACAATGAAAAAGGTTAACACAGCAACAGTAACTATAATATCAACCTAAGTAGTACTTAAGTACGTCATTTGACTTTTCGATGTTAACTCTTTGCCATTGTTAAGTTACGAGTAGCTCGGTCCGTACTTGGATGGGCGGGCGAAAGTCAATCTCAGTTCAGTCAATTTTCACTTTCAAAATTCACTTTAGTGAGACCATGTCGAAGATCTCTAGACCAGTGTAGAAACTCCTAGATATCAGATCTAGCCATTACCAACCCACTCAAACTGACTAGCAAGAATACAAAGAATTTTGCTTCTCAAAATAAAGTAACGATCCAGAGAATGCCAGCACATAACAAAAACTCACTCTAAAAACTTCAATTTAAAGACAATACAAATCACATTCAAACGAAAAGAACGATATAAAATCGCCCTTAAAACAATGGCCAATAAAATGAAATAAATTAAGTGTAAAAAGTAAATTCGTTAACAAGAATGTTCTTGTTCATTCGTTCGATAAGTCAGTTTGGGTCCGTCTATTCGTAACATTATTGAATACTCAGGAACGTTTATCGTTCGTTCCCGAATTAACAGTAAGGACTGTTGTAAACCGGTTTCACTGCCTGTTCAATAATTAGGGCGAAACACTGATAGAATAATCTAAAACGTTTACACAGAGATATTGAGAGCTTCCCTTATCGATCGACGACGTATTGTTTTTTCAAGTACTTTGTGTTTTCTACTCTCTGTAATGATATGTTCATTGCGATGACAGGTCTTTGTCCAACAGTGCCATTGCAGGCATAATATATTTGTTATTTACTTTTACGTTTCCAGTTTCCCTAGTAATATTGAAATAAAATTTGCTTCTATCTATATATATTAAAAAGTCGCGATAGTTACACCATTTAAAACTCGAGTACGGCTGGACCAATTAATGATTCTATTTTTTTTTCATCTTGGTCAGGAACAGAATAACAAGTTATAAAAATCCCGAAATTCCCACGGGAACGAGTGCGCTCTGGGTGAAACCGCGGGGCACAGCTAGTTTCATATAAAAGTTTCAGTGGTTTAGCCGAGAAAACGTAACAGACAGGATTTTACGTATTATCTTTGACATGTTTAACTTTGTAAAATTTTCACTTCTTTTAATTATAACTCTAACCTTTATCTTTAACATCACTAAGATTATATTGTAATGACAGCTTTTACAGATTATGAACAAACCTATATCTGATAGATACAACTACTTTGATTAAGACAAGTCACATTATGATAATACCTCATCTCTTCAATAGATAGATAAAGCCAAGTCATACGGCTCCCAAGTATTAAATAATACAAACTTCCATTACTGTTTCATATAATATTAAACAATTCTGATTAATTCTCTTTATTCAAACGTAAGCAATGATCTTGTATCTATGTTGTCTACTTAGTACAACCTCCGACTGCCACTCAAGCCGTGGCTTTATGAATATATTACACTTGTTTGGAGTTTCCCTAGACTGGCAACTAGGAGATACTTTTGGGCAACTAAACGTTAGATTGGGCAACAAGACATACGTTACGCAACTTTTTATAAATATTGGTTACATTCAAATGGCAATAAAGTGTAATTTTATTTTTGTTCTCCCTTTATATATGTCAACTACCAGCGTCCCGCGGTTTTACCGGCGTTATACTATTTTCCATGGGTATTTTGGGATGAAAAATAGCCTATAACCTTCCCGTTGAATGAGGCTTCCGTTACAAACATAATTATTCGAATCGGATTGGTAGTTTCTGATATTACCACGTTCAAACAAACAAAAAACCAAATTCAGCTTTATCATATTAGTATATTTGTATGACATGTTTTAATTGAATCATATGACATAAAAAAAGAAGAATTTAAAGTATACTACAAGCCATGTGATCAAAACACATTCACTACACTTTTACAGCTGACAAATATTAAATACGAAGCGATTGATTAGCGATTAATTGCGGACTGTGCTCAGAAATTAGTCGTCCGAAAAAAAGCGAAAGCGTTCGGATAGTAAAAGCGTAAATACTCGCAGTAGGCAACTAACACGGGATTGGTATTAGCAAAGTCACCGGGAACCGGGAATCTATTCGATACATATTAAATTCTGTTTAGTGTAAAGTTTCAAGAAACACGCTCGTATTAAGTACAGTCAGGTAAACAATAACTAGAAAAATATCCATAAAAATAGAACAAAAATATAAGGGGCAACAATAACATGAGAAAACGCACGTTTTCTCATAGGAAATTCAGGAGAACTCTCGCTTTTGAACGAATGGATTCATGTTTTAGTTTTAGTGGGACCGCTCGTAAACTCTGCTGGCAGACATGATACGTTGGCGTTGTATGTTGTACCTTGAATACAGGGTGTCCCGCGGATTTGAAACATGAAGGGAGACTAACTTGAACAGGGAATAATCGGCTATATCGATAGGTATATTATAAAGGTTTGTTTTTTAGCCCACTTCATTATTCAAAAATTGCAAGTCCTTTTCCTGGGCGTAGCATCGTTAAAAGCAATATGTATCAATAGTTCGTTAAAATAAAACAATATCTATTTTGAGTGAAATACCCTTCATAAGAACAAGGCGTTTCATCTTCATGTTAAACAGAAGGACACTCCGTATGTTTTTATGTTTAAGGAAGAAAATGGATGGCAATATCTTATTACAATAGTGCTATGACAAACAGAATACTTTATTAGTTGCTTTGCTTTTTAGATGAATTCTTCTTGGTAATAGAGTAACGTTAAATAAATAATGAAGAATACGGATCTGATTTGAATGAACTTTTATTCACGAAGTAGCGAATGTACCTACCATGTACCATCTACGATCTTTATTAAACGTTACTACTATGCCTGCGAAACTCACCAACAGTTTCTTGTCTGAACAAACAACGAAACCCCATTTCCCACAAACGTTTCTATTTAAAAGTATTAGCACACAATAATCACCGAACTTTGCCTATTTGAACGAACGAACAACAATACATTTCAGTATAAATCAAAGACAAAAAACCAAAAACAAAACGCGTAAATGGCGCGAACAAACTGAAGGGAACGATAAAAGAACGAAATGTCAAATGACAAATGTCAGTGTTTACCCGCCAACCAGTGCTGTCACTCGTAATTTCGGCGGGAAATCGCGATAACTGACGAAACTGGGCCTTGGGAAGCGTTTGAACATCTCGGCTGCGATTAGGGACAGGTGTGCCGGCCCAGATTAATGACCCCACCTGTCTTTGACGGCAAAAAGCTAAAAGTTTCGGCTCATTTCTACGTTTGCCTCTGGTGTTTACGAAACAAATGAAGGATTTTTTTAACACTGTTTTGTTTTATCTGTAGGTACGTACAGATAATACCAATTTTTTGAATAAGGAATAAATTAGACCTGAATAAATTTAGACCATGTGTTGAAACTGAAATGAGGTATTGTGTCCTAAGTACCTACTCTATTTATCATATTAACACATAACCAAAAAGTTCTGCTTATAAAAAACTAGCAGCGCCCCGCGGTTTTACCCGCGTTGTGCCCGTTCCCGTGGGAATTTCGGGAATTTTTTTACATAAAAACCTTTCTCTTGAATCACTCTACCTATTACAAAAAACCGCATCAAAATCCGTTGCGTAATTTTAAAGATTTAAGCATACAGACAGACAAACAGACAGACACGAAAAAGAGACGACTTTATTTTATACTATGTAGTGATATCGCAAGCAAAACCTTAGGCAAAGGATGGTATACTTTCACCAGGTTATATTTAAATCATTCTCTGCCCGTTAAGACAGCAAGTTAAAACCAGCTTTATTTCACTAAATAAAAGCAGAAACTCGTATTTAAAGATTACACTGTTTTAAAATCCTATATTTTATTTTGGAAACAAGAAAAAGCCGAATTTAGTCGTAGGATTATGTAATACACATTTGTTAGCTTTTAGCTGGGATTCAGGTAATCTAGAACGGACGTACTCTCAAATAACTCTAATTAATAGAGATTTGAGTCGGCGATGTGCGTCCACATCAGCTTTAAATACTGGTTAAATCGCAGTTAAATGTAACAATAATATACGCGGACAAATTCACACACGGTTAATTAGACCCGAAGTAAGCTCTAAGCTTGTATTATTTGTTCATTAAAGACACAATTTTGAACACAGCATTCAGTTATCATTACCAAATGAAATTAAGTAATTAATTTTGTAACGCAAAGTCGAAATTCAATTCAAACAAAACACAATTAACATCAAAGAGCTGCTACTTTTTTAAATATATAAACACTAGCAGGGCCCCGCGGTTTTACCCGCGCTATACTTGTACCTGCGGGAATTTTGGCATTAAAAATAGTGACAAACCTTTCTGTTGAATCACACTACATGTTGGTGAACACCACATAAAAATCTGTTCAGTAGTTTTGAGAAAATCGATCAACACATACAGACAGACTTTTGGGGACTATTTTATAATATTTAGAAGTGCCCTTACAATTATAATGTGATCACGCCCTTACCTACTATTAGGGAAATGTGGGTTTCCGTCGCGGACATCTGTTTGTAACTTTTATTATAATATTAGGAGCTGACCTTTCTATTCCATTTACATTTGGAGTCTCTGTTTTTCCTTTTAAAATGTTTTCTGCGTTACTTCTCGAATTGTTATAGTTTGATCAAGCGTAGAGGTCGTAGCGCTATTACACAATAGCGCTACATTTTAAGTTTTGTTTAATTTTAGAACAAAATTTACAATAAATAATTGTGCAATAAGTAATATCTTGCCAAAGTTTATTCTATCTCTCCCTCCACTCTCTATCTCTCTCTCGCTTTCACTCTCTCGCTCTCTCTTCATATATAAGATAGTCGAGGGTGCCACAGAGGAGCAACGACAATGACGACCACCGAACTATTTTCAAAAAGAATATTGAATTTTGCTTTATTTACAAAACATGATTGCTACCTCATATCTTCTTTGTTTTTGAACCTATGTTAATTTGAAAGCACCCTTAGATGGTATTTAAAATTGTGTATATTTTCCGAAGTCCCATTATAACTAAGTTCCAAAAAGTGGCAGTTTTTATAAAAATCTAGGTAGAATCCTGTTTTCGCTAACAGAATGTATTCAGTCAGAGCCTATTAATACAATTTTACCTCCAAAAACAAAATTAATTACGAAGTCTTTGTAATTTAAACACGCGAAGCGGCTTTGATGTTGGTCCTCTAACAATATCGCTTTTATTTTCTTTCCAATTTTACTTTTACATGATTTTTTTTCAAGTTGTTTTTTTACACAAATAATGTAACCTTTTTGCGAGTTTAGAATGTTAATTATGATTTTATTTTCCGTTTGATTTTCGAATCTTTTTGATATGACCCGATTTTGAAAAAGGTTTGTATTCCATTAATTGTAGGCTCTTGTTGGGATTACATTATATGTTATGTAAGAGTACTTCTAATGTGTTTGCGAACATTTATCCTTTGAATTTATGCGATATTTGAGTATTTAAATAAATAAAACGTTAATTTGATACCTATACTAGCAGCGTCCCGAGGTTATTACCCGCGTTGTGCCCGTTCCCGCCGCCCAACTGTTTTTATAACAAAAATAATGTATAATCACCAATATAACACGGTACAAATACTTGTTGTACTCACTTTTAATGTAATTAATGTCATTGGAATGACACCTGTCACACCGGGTCACGGGTCACTAGAGAATTATTTGTCTTTATAGTTAAAGCCCGTACTTAGAGACGTCAGACGCTACCTTAGTAGAGATTTAATGACTGCATTTGACATGTAACGTATGAAAAATTACGGCAATTAGTTAAGTGTGGATGTAATGAACGTCTTTAAGTAAGTAAAGTAAAGTATTACCCTGTAATGTCCCACAGCTGGGGAAAGGCCTCTCATCTCACTGAAGATATCAGTACAGTGAGGAGGATTAACCTTTTGTCTGCCGGCATTAGAAACACAATAGAAAATCAATTGTGTCTGGCTTGGATCCGCGTTCCGGCATATGGGGGGTTAAGTAAGTATAATTTACTAGCGGCCCGGCACGTGCTTCGGTACGTATAAAGTGAAAAACTGTTTTGTGCAAACTTCACATAAACCATCTTCTAAATAGTCCGAACAAAGCCTAAACATTCGGTTTGGATAGGTGAGCCCGTTCTTGAGTTACAGAATTACAACGAAAGTGGCAATGATTTTTATATATATACTAGCTGCGTCCCGCGGTTTCGGGAATTTCGGGATGAAAAATAGATGATGTCCGATTCTCAGACCTACCCGATATGCACACAAAATTTCATGAGAATCAGTTGAGCAGTTTCAGAGGAGTTCAACCACGCACCCCGTGACACGAGAATTGTATATATTAGAAGATATATTTAGTCAAAAGCAAAATGTGTATAAATCAGTACTCAAGTCAAACAATATGACCTAATTCTGAAACCTAATAACCGGGCTCGGAGTAAAGTTGTGTGCTCAACTAGTATTTTATAATTTTGTTCGTGACGTCAAACTCGCCCGGTTAGGCTAATGAACGAACACGCGGTAATTCCTATGTTTAATTCAAATTCAAATTTATTTATTTGCCATAATGTACCTAAATACATCACACCCTGTTAGGGCACTGCAAACTTAAAAATATTTAAAATTAACTTAAAAAACTAACTTAAGAATGAATAGTACTTAATATAAAATGTTGCAACTAATAAAATAATAAAATAAAAATACAGGAACAATATATAGCATACATATCAGGGCTTAGATAACAAAATACACTTATACACTCTTTTCATCAAAGTAGTCATTAAGATTGTAATAGGCTTTGCCTATTAAATAACTTTTCAATTTTTGTTTAAATTTGTTTATGTTGACTTCTTGTTTGATGAGTTTAGGAATTTTATTGTAAATTTTGATTGCCATTACATAAGGACCTGAACTATAAATTGATAAATTAGAGGTTGGTAAAGCTAACCTATCTCCATGCCTTAAATTAAGATGTTTGGTATAACAATCTTTAGATTGAGGAAACATTGATAAATTGTTCTTAACAAATACTGATATTTCATATATATATAAGCTGGTTAAGGTAGGGATATTTAATTTTATGAATTGAGGTTTTGCACTGTCTGTATTTTTTATGTTTGTTATAACTCTAATGCATTTTTTTTGTAATTTAAATATTTTGTGTGCGTCTGTGCTATTACCCCAAAGTAGGATTCCATAGCGGATCCACGAGTGGGCGTAAGCGTAGTATGCACTAATAGTTGTTTTGGTGTTAGTGGTCTTTTTTAATTCAAGTAGGGCATATGTGAAACTAGACAATTTACTACATATTTGGTTTACGTGGGTTTTCCAGTTGATACACGAGTCTATGTGGAGACCTAACAATTTGAAGCCTTTAACGCATTCTAATTTATTATTATTGTATGAAAAATTTATTTGTAATGGTTTTTTTTGGTGGGGATGAAATTGCATAATTTTAGTTTTTTGTAAATTTAATTCTAAGTTGTGAGATTCTAGCCATTTTACTATTGTGTCTAAGATTTTATGTAATTCGCTTTCCAAATTAAAGTTATCTTTATTTTTGTAGGGTAACAGTACTGAAATATCATCGGCAAATAATATACTAATTGCATAAATTATTTTTGCAAGATCGTTTATATAGATGAGAAATAGTAAACAGCCTAAGACACTACCTTGAGGTATCGATTTGTGTACGTCTTTTTTATCCGATCTGATTCTTAATATTTGTCCAGTCTCTTTATCATAGTACTCGATCTCTACGTACTGCACCCTCGATGACAAGAAAGAGGTAAACCACTTGTGGGGTGTACCCCTCACACCTATACCGTACAATTTATCTAATAGAATGTTATATAGTACTCTATCATAGGCTTTACTCATATCGAGGAGGAGACCAATAGCATATTGTTTATTATTTATCATTTTTAGTATATTATCTATGTACCTATAAACAGCCAAAGTGGTTGATCTATTTTTCCTGAATCCATTTTGACTTTCGTGAAAGATTTTAAATTTTTCGCAGAAAGAGTAAAGACGAGTTGACATTGCGTTTTCAATTATTTTAGAAAATGTCGAAAGTAGAGCTATAGGTCGATAGTTACTGCAATTGGTATGGTCACTATTTTTGTATATTGGTTTGGTGATAGAAATTTTCAAAAGGTTCGGGAAAGTCCCTTCATGGAAAGATTGGTTTATTATGAACACTAGGGGCCATACAAGTTCTTCTGCACATTGTTTGACTAAAATAGGGGGTATTTCATCATGTCCGAAACTTCTTTTGTTTTTTAGTTTTTTAATCATGTTATATATTTCTCGAGAATCTACTGGACTAAGGTAAAATGAATTTTGGCAAGGATCCAATACTGGTAATCCTTCCGGTTTGACATTTTGTTTATTGTCTCCTACTGATATGAAAAAATCATTAAAAGTATTTGCTATAATTTTCGGTTCCTCCGTAATTATATTTTGTATTTTTAATTTTATGTTTTGCTTCTTTTTTACGTTGGTTTTATTTGTTCTCTCTTTTACTATTCTCCACATTGTTTTTGTTACATTATCAGAACTTTTAATTTCGCGAATGTACTGTTGTTTTTTACTTCTGGAAACAGATTTTTTCAGTATTTTCTCATATGTTTTATAATATTTATTAAGAACAGGATTAATCTCTGTGTTAACATCTATATTAAAATCTCCTCCAATAATAACATCTCTTTTATTATGTTTAAGTGTTACTAAATGTACGAGATTCTCTAATGAGTTAAAGAAAGTACCTCTGTTTCTTTCTGGCCAATAAATAACTATAACTAAAAGATTTAAGTGACTTATTTCTATTGCACATACTTCGAAGATAAACTCTTTGGATAAATTAACAATATCTAATCTATCAATAAATTCTAAATTTTCTTTTATAAATATACATACACCTCCTCCACCATGACTTTGTCTTTTATAGGAAGACGCTAAATTAAACCCGTCTAAGTACAATAAGTCTTGTTTCTTCTCTGTGACCCATGTCTCAGTTAGGCAAATCACTTGTAGGTTTTTGTTATCTTCAGTTATTGCATCTAAGAGGTGACGTTTGTTATTTAGGCTGCGAATGTTTTGATATAGTATCTCTAGACTATTGACGAAATGGCTGCTTACGAGAGGACTTCCTTTGCGTTTTTTCTGAGGTAGGTTTGGTTTGGGTGTTCATTTGGGAGGATTTTCCGGTGTTTGCATCATCATTTTTTTGGGTAGGCTTATACGTATCTCGAGAGGTTTGAGTAACAATTAAGCATTCGTCTCTTTCCAAAACCTGTGTTCTTAATTCTTGTACTTCTACTTCTTCTCCATTTACAATTAGTTTTCCATTTCTTATAACTGCATGGTGTCCGTTTTTCCTCGCTTCAATTAAATTCAGTCTTTGGGATTTTCGCTTTCTTAACGAGTCGCTATCTAATAACTTTGATACAAATAGGCCTGAATTTTGAAATAGGTAGCTGTTATCCAGTATGTATTTTGTTAATCTTTTGCTTAGTAGTTCTATTTTTACGGGTCTTCGTTGTCCTTGACGACCCAGTCTAGTTAAATCTTCAATATATCCAGTTAGATTAAAATTTGTTATCTCTTGGAATATGTTTATTATTCTACTGTGTAAATCGAATTCATTCTCTTCATAGTATTCATTCAAGCCATAAAGCACAATTGTTTTGTTATCCTCATTGTTTCCACAAGGCTCTATTGGCGTATTCTGTTGGAAATTGGCAGGTGAGTTTAATTCCTTTTTTATATTTTCTATGTCTTTCATCATTGCATCTTTATCCTTTTGTAATTTCTCAATTTCAGCTTTTAGTTTATTTATTTCACTGGACATGTTGTTCTGTTTCTGTGTAATCTTTTTGTTGTTTTGTTCTATTTCAACTTTCAAATGTGAAATAGATGCCGATATCTCTGTTTGTATTATGGCTTTTAAGTCGAGTATTAATGCTTCTCTGCAATTTGTTAATTTTTGTTCTAGAAGCTTTTCCAATATCCTGTAGCTGATGTTATTTGTTAACTCGAATTCAAGTTCTTGAGCAGGTGGAATTTGTGTATCATCTGCTATACTTTCATCATCCTCGTTGTCCAGGCTAAGGATATTTTGGGATCCCCTTCTTAAATTGACATTACAAGGACTCTGGTACGTGTCTATATGCAGCTGCTGTCTAATTGGGGTTAGGTCGTTATTATTCTTTGGTCGACTACAACGACAGCCCTGGCATATCCATGTCGATTTATGTTCCTTTGTCATTGTGTTTAGAAACCGTTGAATAGAAACATTTGCGCAGTCTAAGTCATATTGCTTAGTACACAAACTGCATGTAAGGAATTCGCGCCTTGGCAGTGTCTGGAGGCAACCTGCGCATTGCGCCATCTTGCGGTTTTAGACAACAACGGATATTCTTAATTATGTATTTTTTTATTATTTATTTTGTTTTGGTCGGAATTGAGGTGTAAAATTAACCCATTTATAATAATAGTTCGATTCAATCGTAAAAATGTTTCATCAAGTAGTGGGATTTGAACCGTGATACCGTCCGCTCAGAAGTCAAACATGGATACCGTTCGGCCACCAAGGCTCTTAAGAAACAGGATGAAATTATTAGATAGTTTGTAAAGGTGAAAGTTCGTTAACAGAGACGCGGGTTGTTTGAAAATATTTGAATATTTTTACTAACTGTTATTAATGTTATTTTGTATATTTTTTCGTTTTTTTGAGAGTTCAATCGATTTATTTTGCTTGAATATGCACACAGTAACCAATAGTTTTGGTTCTATCCGAAGATTTCACTATTTTACACTATTTATTATTGTATAATATTGTTATTGTTAGTTATACACTTAGGAAGTTTATAAACACTCAGAATATCACTATTAATATGTTTTAGCACTTGTTAACATTTATGGAGTTGAATATTATTTACACAAATATTTTAGCACTGTTTTTATTATTAATTTATAACTTTTTCTAATTTTAAAACTTTATTAATTACGGAGCCTATGTTTACATGGCACCAGTGGCGCCACCATCTCATCTCTTATGTTGGTAACTCTTAATTTACTTAGGTGTTTGTACATCTAAACTGTAGGTAAGTTTGTTGTATGGATGGATGTGGAATGAGATGACTTTTGTGTGAATATTACGAAGATAAATGTCAATTTTTAACGGATTTCCCTTGTTTTGTCTAACTACATTTTGACCAAAGTTTACCGATTTTATGAAGATATTTCACCGAAGATTAATTAACTAATGCCTTTTGTCGCCGATGTTTTATTTGCACTGTTAAGTTTGACCAAAGCAAACTAATAGCCAAAGTAATACGTTTGACCGAAAAGACCAAAGATAAACGTTTATTTTCAACGTTACTATTAATATTATTTATTTACAACAAAAAACAAAAATAATATCCACTTTAACAAGTCTTCCTATAGTTATAAAAGTAACAAATACGGTATAAAAATCAAAATTTCCATACGGACGACGCCGAGCCGATTGAATGTATGGACTTGTGCCAAATTGTGTTACGACCGATGCAAATCTTGTCAAGTTTACATTTAAAATAAAAACTTTTTCTTAATTTATACGTCCGAGAAACCTTCGACGTAATAGGGTTAATCATTATTTTGAAAATGGAACAACTTAATAATGTTATATTTGGGGTAAGAGTGGTTTTAGACTAACTTTGTATTTTCTGAACGTGTACGTTTTCAAAGATTTTACAAAAATTGTTTAGCTAACTTCATATGAGGTTTTTACCAAAGATTAATAACACATTGCAACATTTTTCTATTCACTAAATAAATCGCCGAAGCCTACAAGAAAAGTTATTTCTTATGTTCGACTTATTTTTGACATGACACATAATGTACATCAACCGACATTTTTGGGAAAGTGTCGCAAAATTTCGCACTTATTCCTGTAGTATTAGAGCCTAGTGGTATCGATTGTGTCCCAAAAGTCACTATTTGAGTTATGTCCCGATGGAAAATCTACATAAGCCTGACTGATATATTAATCTATTGGTAATAATATATTGTGATATTCAAACTAGTAGGATTTAGGGCATTTACACATCGCTTCGCTCGGTTTAGGGTGTTGCCACATGTATCGGTCGATCTTGGATTAATCTTCATATGGAGGTCGATTGACTCTATTTTTAGTGAAACGAATGGTGAAATATGTAAGTTAACGTTCGACCAGTAGTTTCGACCAAACTCAATTGCTAGTCGACCGAATGATGATATCGGTAGGTTATCGTTCGACCTATAGTTTCAACCAAACTCAATTATAAGTCGACCGAATGGTGATATCGGTAAGTTATCGTTCGGCCTATAGTTTCAACCAAACTCAATTATTAGTCGACCGAATGGTGATATCAGTAAGCCAACTTTCGACCAAAAGTTTCTCCCAACCATATCCGTGCGTATAGGTAAGATATACATATACGTCTGTCTAACTTTTGAATATCTAAAGTGGTCGAACGCCAGTCACTGGGTACTTCTATTCAATAAAATTTTATCAACCTCTGTTTATGATATCAACGAAATAGAAAGTGCTATATGAATTGATAGAAAGCTTGTTATTGTCTCCCACATAACATAAGACGGTATTATTGTAATAAAACCCTATGGGTAGTTTCGACTTTATATTTTATTATAGTACTCTGTGTGAGGAAGTATTTATCATTCTTTGGGGTGTCGCGGGCGAGCTCGGTCTTTTAGAGAGGTTTGTGTGGATACAGATCCAAGCTTATAGAACTTTTGGAGATGTTTATCACAGTATCTGTACTAATGGTTATCTCTTTAATCTATCGACACTATTTAATATTATAAAGAGGTAACGTTTCTGACTTTGTTTGTTTTTAAGGGCTAATCTCAGAAACTACAAACCCGATTTCAATAATACTTTCTGTAATGGATAGCCTCTTTCAACGGGAAGGCTATTGCACGGAAGAGCGAAGCACTTACTGCTTTCTCTATTTCGTGGGTTATAGGCTATTTTTCATCCCGAAATTGAACGGGAACGGATACAACGCGGGTCAAACTGAGGGGCGCTGCTAGTCAGGGAATATATTTTAAAAAACTTTGACTGGTATTGATTGGGTGCGAGCCGGGTGCGGATCGCGCGACATTGTATTCCTTGTATTCGTATGAGATGTGTCACACTGTTGGGACGGGGGTATTTTAAATTTGTATAGATATATCTGAATTTAAACAAAAAATAAATGCATTATGATGAGTCATCAAACCCTATGTAAGTCACTTATTGTGTTTAAACTGTAATACCTTAACAAAGATACAAAATCCTTCATCTTTTTTCTTGTACCACATTTAAATTAATATAAATTACAACACTACGTGGTTGTTTTTTCGCAAGGCGCGTGAAACACAACAATACATCAGAGGCGAAGACACAAACCGTAGATAAAGCACGCTACACAAGAAAGGTTCCTCGCATTCTCCGTCAATTTTAGATAATTTATTACACAAACGATGACTAAGCTCTAGTATCTTCCGTGTTGATCTATCGGCATATTTACAAATAGGGCGCCAGTGTGTACTCGGTTTTAGATGGCAAGGTTATAAAGAAGCTATGCCCCGCGGTTTTACCTCCATTGCACCCTTGCCCGTGGGAATTTTGGGATGAAAAATAGCCTATAACCTTCCCGCTGAATGAGGCTATCCATTACAAGAACAAGAATTATTCAAATCGGATAAGCAGGTTCTGAGATTAGCGCATTCAAACAAACAAAAATCTAAATTTTCAGCTTAATTATAGTAGTACAGATAAGTTGATGAAAAATACACATTATCATCAGCGTAATCAAACAAACAGAAACAAACTCTTTAGAATATATTAGTTAGTATAAACAAGTATTAAGAAGGAATCTAAAGGCTTACTGCCTTATTCATAAACGTTCTCTAACTAACACACTGTTAGTGAGTGTTTTGTCTCTTTTGCTCTTTGGAAAATAGCGTATGTCAGAAAGGGACAAACCATTTGATAGCTAAAATGCTGCTAGTAAGCGCTTATGAATAAGGCCCAAAGACTATATATATTATTAGTACAAATGGAAAAGATTAAAAAAAATATGACATTACAAACAATACACCATCTTTCTTTAAAAGCAAACCAGCGACATATATCGATCGGATACATCCACATTACAACTTTGATTCAAGCAAAGGTACATTAAATAACTAGTAGCATTTCTAAACAAAGGAAAATCCTGTATCGAATGCGTACCCCCGAGTTATATAAACTTCAAAAATAGAATTTTGCCTTCACAAGCCCGTTTTACGATTTGGCTCGTAAAACAGGGGTGGCTTGGGCAGACTCGCTAGAACCATCATATTTTCACCTTTATTTATAAAGCAAATTCGGCGATATTTGAATGATGACTGCTGACTCTCCTCTCTTAATAAGAGAGAGGTTAATTAAGTACTTGAATGTTAATTGTATGATTTGTCTAGTGTTTAACCAAATTCAAAAAAGGAGTAGGTTTCTCAGTTCGACCGTATATATCCTTTTATTTTTACAATATTAATGGGATAAGAGTGGTTTTTTCAACCGTTAGATAAAGCTCTAATCTTTGTCTAATATCTGTTAAGTATGAAATAATCATTACTCTCATTAAAATTACTATCAATATTGTTTTATCTCTCTGATATAACTTTTACTTTCTCTCTCTCTCGCTCTCAGCAAATAAAGAACTTTAGGTATGTCATCATATTGGTATGTTGATGGAAACTGTCTGAATAGTATAACATAAAGAATAAAAAGATTATAACCATTTTAGATGCCAAAACATAATTGTTTTAAACCTCTATCTAATCAAGTCTAATAAAACGTTAAAAAAAAATATGTTTAATATAAAAATTCTGAATAATTTTATCATTAAATTATCATAAGTAAAATATTCTATGGTGAATGTATCTTTCATATTATGTTTGAGGATTGACGCCATATATTTTCTCTCCGAGTTTTATTATTCCAAATATTTTCTGTTGTGTTCGACAAAAGTGAAACAGGGGTTATCTCGACATTGCGTTGATGTGGCTCGATCTAAACAGACGTGAAATCCGAGTCAGAATCTATTCTTTATATTCTGAAAGAACTTTCTAAAATTGTTCCGACCATAGTGTAAAGAGTGACACAGTAAGACCAATTGAACGATCAATATAACTTGTCTTCTTATTCATCGATTGGATGGTTAAACTGACCAATCCTGGTGTCAGAGTTATTGAGCCGCCAAAGGCCTCTGACATGGCTCAAGTAACGACTACTATCCGTAGAAAGTAACCGGGACCGACACGGCTTAACGTGCCCTCCGAATGAAATTATACAGCTAAGAATTACAAAATAAAATTCTACCAACCTAATTATAAGTAAGGTAATATAGTATTAGTATTCGATCTTCACTACAAAATATAAAACAAAGTCGCTTTCCGCTGTCTGTCCCTATGTATGCTTAGATCTATGAAACTGCACAACGGGTTTTGATGCGGTTTAAAAAACAAAAGATAGAATGATCCAAGAGGACCCCAAAATTGGTAAGGTTACGGGCAAAACGCGGGGCGCTACTAGTAATGAATAAACTAACCGCCAAATAACACACTGAATCATTAGGAGACATTATATATTCAAATAAAGTATATGAGGATGTATATATAGCAGTTAGATTCCACAAAGCAAGCTTAGAGTATAGTTTGGGTCTAATTAACCGTTTGTGAGTTTGTCGTTCAAAAATGTATTCAATTTTATTATATTAAAAGAAAGACCAAATGTCGTCATACTTCTGTATTCCCCACACTGTGACAGTGAACTGTGACCTCGGCTTTTGCCACATGCCCTGTGAGGTCGGCATCTGCCTCCCTTATTTATCTGTCGGTCTGTTCGTATATAATCTCATATTCCCAACAATAGGTCAATAGCCTGCCCGATAATATTGAGTTTAATATATTGGATTGGTATTTAGGAAGTAGGAATTGTTTGGTAGGTATATTAATAACGAAGATAATATCTACTTCTTATAGGAGACATAAATTAAATTGGCAACTAACTTGTTGATGTAAATATGTATCTCTCTTAAAGCAATCTTTGGTAATTTGAGATAATAATATACAGATAAACATTTACATGTAAATGTACATTTTTGTCTAGATCTCTAAGAACAAGGGGTGATTTTTTATATATTTATTAAGGGTCTTATTGACCTTTCAATATATTGAGTGTGTTAACTGCAAGTCGATGACTTTAAGACTGCCATCATACACGCAGAATTTTGATCTTTTTGAATTTCTGAACCTTTGCCTCACACATATCTGAAAAATCAAATGAACACTTGTAAGAGGCCTTCTGTGGGATAGTTCTGAAAAATCAGAATGTGTGTGTACTCATTCAATTTAATTTTTTTCTGGGTAGACGTGAATACAGAATCTTAAATTTCAATTGTTCAGATTGAAATTCAGTATGGATGTTACCAGCCTAATACACAGAAAGCGAGCACGACTTTCGCGTTCTTTTGTCAAAAACTTTGTCTTTAGAATTCTCCACCACGCATCTTATCAGCCCACTGCGAACTCACCTACTAATTTACCCAAATAAGGTAGCAATATCTATTTTCTAACCACGGTTCACCTACATAAGTGTGAAATATCCCAATTTCCGGCTGAACCTTGTGTAATATCACGAATCACTCGATCTCACAGACGACTCATATCCGACGTTCATTTATCAAAGTTAATGTATTTTTGGAAGCGTTACCCGTCCCTACTGCCTAATGTAAGGGTTAACTATGCGTGAGTAACGATACATGTATTACTAGTTTTATTATGTGTGTAATATATGTCTAGAACTGGGCAGTTACTAACCGTGCTACGGGCTCGTTAAGCAGTCGGTCCCGCTTGTTTCAATCGTCAGACCATGTCGAAGGCTGTTAGGCGGTCTAAAAACTCTTCTAAGTCTAAGGGTCAACACCGCGTTAAGCGTGCGCCCGTCGCGTCCGCCCGCCGCGTGCGCACGCGGCGGTTCACTTTTGTATGAAGCCACACGCAGCGGGCGCCCGCGACGGTTCACTTTTGTATGGCACCGCGGCGTGCGCACGTTTAAAGCAGTGTCGGCCATAAGAACCCTATATAAACTACTGATTATGTAGGTATATTAATAAGTACATAATTATCCAATTACCTAAACTTCATACAAAATAATAACCGTTATTTATCATGTCGTTCAAAATTTCTTGCATTGTTTTAATAATTGACGATCGTTTAATAACAATTTCCTCTGATTAATATAAATTCCAAAACAAAACAGCTTTCACCCTTTTCTCCGAAAATACGTGTGTAAAAGTCATAACACTTTTTCTTGGGAACGGCTAAATAACTAATTGGAATGAATCGCATTTGGCAGGGATAATATTTTTTTAAATAATTTTTAGACAAGTAAAATTACAGCCCGAATTTCAGTACAGACAAAAAATCTAACATCAGTTGCGCTCGAGGTGTTGTTTGACTAAGTGATGTAAGTTCATTACAATTGTTAAGCAACGTGCAGCTCGACCCCTACTTGGAAGAGTGACCGAAAGTGGCATTTCTATCCGAGCTCTACCATGCTTCGGAGGGCACGTTTATTTGTCGGTCCCGGTTGTTTCAATCGTTATACTATGTCGAAGGCCTTTGAGCGCTCTAAAAACTTTAATACCAAGGTTGTTTACTCGAACTGACCGAATATTCTAGAAGAAATTCCGAATACATTCTTTCGCACATTTCGATTGTACACACTTAACGCAATAAGCGAACGTGGTACACATATTTTATTGAATTTGTACTGTAGATTTGACAATTTTAGAACAAAAATGTTATTACAGGCTCTAAAATAGACGTTCCAGGGTAATAGACAATTAAAAGTTACAAAATATTCACAGCTCCTGTTAACTTTTTAATTAACGAACAGAAATAATTGAGGAAGTTAGCTTTTTAGGACAAAATACTGTTTTTGAAAAGGATTTTCAATGTTAGTTCGGGTGTGGGTGGACTCTCTAACAAAATATTTTTTAGGCAACAATGACAACGCCTGAACCTTTTCATTGATTGATATTTTCGGTACAAGAGAGACTTTTTCTCTAGCGGATTTTTAGGGCTGTAAATAACATTAAGTATATATTATACTTCATCAAACTATTAGAACCGAAATAATGAACAAAGCAACAAACAAACACATATTATAGAAGACTAACGAATGTGTTACTTGTGTATTCCTTACCATCATACAGTCGGGTAAAAAATGTATGTAGAGTATAATAACTTTTACTTAGGTCTCTAGACATTGTTTTAATAACAACTCAGAGCCATCCATCAAACTTTCAAAACCATTCGACATTATTAAGCAATTAAAACCCAAACAATCCTCACAAACAATAAAACAAATAAAGATGTATAATTTTAAAACAATGCACATTAAAATTGAATTCTTTGTGAACTATTCAAGCCCAATCGAAATTGCCAATTATACAATTACGAGCACGCATTCCGTAGCTGTTTAACATAATATATCAGGAACACGAAAAACGAAACGTTGTACAACAAAAAATCTTTGAAATACCCGGATAGAGGGCAGCCAACCTCAATAACATAGTCTCTTATTTTAAAAAGGGTTAAACTAAAAAAAGTCAATTACATTAGCATGGCCGTTCCTATTACGCGAAATGCACGTCTGAATGTGAAAAGCTGAATAGCAAAACCGGAACGTTATTTGTGTTATTTTAAATGTTATTTTTCGTATGAGTTAATTACGTTAAGCGTTGAAGGGTTAAATGTTTCTTTGGAAACTTGCAATGATTTGTTTTTGAATGGAAGTCGCTTTATAACTACCATTGATAGGTAAGAAGGAATTACTAATTGGTTTAAGTTGATCGACTTGCATTACTGTATTTTATTTAGGTGCGAGTCAGCTTAGCGAACTGTACTTTTCAAATGAAAAACAAAAACATTTTGATAATCTTTTAATCGACCTAGAACACAATTTAAACTGAACATTTGTTTCTATAACTTATATAATATACCATGAGAACATAATAAAATATATTTTTTTACAAAGCACTTCTTATAGCGTTTCCACATTATCCGATCCGATATCGGTATCGGACGCCGATCCGATATCGGGGTAAGTAAAATGTATGAAATATGTTCCGATATCGGGCCGGACAATATGAAAGACAGGTACATATTTCATACATTTTACTTACCCCGATATCGGATCGGCGTCCGACACCGATATCGGATCGGATAGTGTGAAAACGCTCTTAGGGTGTGTTGCCATGAAGCAGAGAGGAGCACAGTCGACAACGCATTGAAATTGTCAAACAACACATTGGCACTGTCAAACTCTTTTCATACTGAGTTGTGATTGGTCGATTAAGCTCTGCAGTTACTCTCAGATTAAACCGAGACGTATCCTTTTCTCCCTTGATATGTTTGTAACATACCTGTCCTCGGATGACATTTTAGAACTCGTATAAAATTTGGAATTAATACATCTCTACATATTATAAAACATAGTCCCTGGCCGCGTCTGTCTGTCTGTTCGCGATAAACTCAAATACTACTGCACGGATTTTGACGCGGTTTTTTAAAACTAAATTGAGTGATTCAAGAGGAAGGTTTATATCTATACTAATATTATAAAGCTGAAGAGTTTGTTTTGTTTGTTTGTTTGTTTGTTTGTTTAAACGCGCTAATCTCAGAAACTACTGAACCGATTTGAATAATTCTTTCACTGTTAGATAGTCTATTTATCGAGGAAGGCTATAGGCTACATTTTATCCCGGATTTCCTACGGGAACGGGCACAACGCGGGTAAAACCGCGGGGCGCTGCTAGTGTATAAATATTCCCTAAATTTCCACGGGAACGGGCACAACGCGGGTAAAACCGCGGGGTGCTCCTAGTAAACTGATAAATATGCTTTTACTTAGTCATATTTTCAACATTTAAATCGCAAGTAAGTGGCGATAAACTCTAAACACACACAGTTATACTCGTACTGTAAAACTATAAATATATGTCATAAGTTACAATTTCAGTTCTATAACTTAACAGAAAGTTCTTTCTTATCAACTTGCCGTTTGCTAGAACTAGGAAAACTATAACTTTGTGTGTAAATTCAGCAATATTTTCCTAGTGAAGTATGGAAACGCCTCAGCAAATCTAATCAAAGTTTCTAAATTAACTAAACACGCGATCTCGAACATATTTCCTCATACGTTATAAATATAATTATATGAAAACGACCATCTTACTGTTTAACAATATTCTATAAGTACACAAAATATGATTTAACACGCAACCTTCCTATTTCGGTTGGTCAGGGCTGGGTCAAAAACGGCCAACGTAAAATGGTCTTTTATCCTCGTAATAACTCCAACAATCCAGGTTTCATATTAAGCTGGATATTATTGTACACCAATTTTAAAGTTTACAATTGTTTTAAACAAAAAACGACTCTAGAACAAGGTGATAAGTGCGCGTTTCGCTGTTTAACGTGCTCATATAAAATTATTGGGCCTACGGGTGTTTTGTCAAAATGTAGTCGGTAATTAATTTTATGTGAATTGAAAATTGTTATGTATAAAGTATTTTAATGGTTAAATTGGGATTGATGGTTAAGAGCGGACTCATTATTTGGACCCTTATCTCTGTGGTTGTGTTCAGATAACTCCGTTATAAGGGCTTTTTATTACTCACTAGCTGTGCTCCGCGGTTTCACCCGCAGCGCATCCCTTCGCATGGGAATTTCGAGATTTTTATTAATTACTATCCTATTCCTGTATAAGATAAATATAATAAAAAATTAATCATTAAAATCGGTCCAGCCGTTCTGGAGTTATAACTAGTGTAACTGACACGATTTCCTTTATATACTCGTATATAGATTTAATTAATTCATACTAAAATAAAAAAGCTGAATTGTTTTGAATACGCTAATCTCTGAAACTACTTATCAGATTTGATAAACCTTATTGTTAAAGATAGCCACATTCATAGGAAGATTATAGGCCACTTTTTAGCGGATGTAACTTGGGGTGCCGGTATTTTAAAACTTACATACCTAATATGTTAAGTTAAGCCACATTACCGCCCTACTCGGAAACTTCAAATGACTGCTGATGTTCTTCCAAATGGGTGGTACATTCAAAAGAGCCTCTTTCGGGCCTAAACTGAATAAAAATATTTGACTTCGAATTTGATTCCTTGGGAGAGGTTAATATGTGATATTTAAAAAGTAAGGCATTAAAAAATACCAACCAAATTAAGAAACTTTTCCTTCGGTCTTTGAAGTCGGATAAACTAACGGCGACTAAATCATATTTGTCAAAATATTTCAGTAGCTTAATAATACTTATAAAGAGGTAAAGTTTCTAACATTGTGTGTTTGTTTGTAACAGCTGATCTAAGAAACTACTAATCCGATTTGAATAATTATTTTAGCAATGGAAAGCCACATTCAACGGGAAGGTTAAAGCTTATTTTTAATTCCAAAACTCCCACGGGAACAGGCACAACGCGGGTAAAACCATGGAACGCTGCTAGCGCCAAATAAAGCGATTCATCTATGTATCCGTATTCATTAATTAATCCGACATTTATCTTTCCATTATTTACATTTAGCATCTATTCATGTACTAAATGGTCCTAAAAACAATATAATAAATCTAGTGCTCAACTACAGGACATCTAGGTCAGTTCTAGACCGTTGGTCACGCAATACAAACATCAAGGGGTACATCGGGGGAAACTATCTATTTCAATGAAAAGCCATACGGAAAAACAATTGTGGGTGTGGATTAAGTAACGTATTTATTAATTTGTTAATACGGTATAAAAACTTATATTGTATGTGTTAAATTGAATATTTTAAGATCTTCCTCTTCTTCATCGAGTGGATGGTCAACCTGACCAATCCTGGTGTCAGAGTTATTGAGCCGCCAAAGGCCTCTGACATGGCTCAAGTAACGACTACTATCCGTAGAAAGTAACCGGGACCGACGGCTTAACGTGCCCTTCGAATACTTGTCGGGCAATCAGGTGATTCAGCATGCAATGCCCTAACCAAACTGAAGGCAGTCTCACAAAGAGATTTTTGTGAGATATTGTCCCCACCGGGAATCGAACCCGGAACCTCCGGATCGTGAGCCGAGCGCTCAAACCACAAGACCACGGAGGCTGTTAATTTTAAGATAATTGCTGATTTTCAACCGATGTCATTATAAAAAGGAGAATATTTCAAACTGTGTTGTTTACAGTTTGTATGTTCTATTGTCAGATAAAACAATCAGAAAAAAAGCCTAAAAAATATACTGCTTCATATTTTAAATTATTTTTAATCTATAAATATTTAGGATCTTTTACCCAAGCAAGGTATATTAGCCCCATCATGCTCTGAACAATAAAAGACAATAAAAAAATAACTTTGCAATCATTGAATGAGTTTCAATATCTTATTAAATTTTCTTACTGTATTTCACACAGATAACTTGATACCTTCCCGACGCGAAAGATACTTGATAATAACAAATATTCAAACTGAATTCTCTTAAACAGCCTTCATAAAATGCCCTCGCACCTTCATTGTAATATTCTGCTAAACAACGACCCTCTAATTAATAGCTTTCCGTTCCTATTTTAATCTCACCGTAATTTATCAAACAGTCTCACAAAATATTTCGTTTCATTAAAATTATAATCTCGTTTTAATTAACTTGTTATAAAATTAGCGTTTAAGCTCAACTATTTAAGTTGCAAACTTAAGATGTAATGAATCTTAAACTTTATTTCAATGTTAATAATTTTAACGGCTCCCGAATAAACGGAATATTCGTAGCACTATTGTAGCACTTCGTAGCCGCGTAGCCCTGCTACGTATCTCGTAGACCTCTCAGATCCTTTGTGTATTGTAAATTCTTTAGAATTTGTAGTTCTAAAACTTAATTTAACTGACGATTAAGAAACAGTATTATGTTTGAAACACATTTCAAAGGACACTGTCTCTTAGTGTTTTAATTAGTTTTCTTTAATGTCCTTTTATCTAATTTAATTAATTTCCTACGTGATCATGGTAGGCTATTGAAATTAATTAATTAATATTAATATATAGGCAATTTATATAAAACGGTATATTCTAAGTAAGTACCGCCGAACAATAAATATTAAGGTATTCATAGGGCACACTTTTTACTCTTTTAATCAAAATATTTGTTGAACCTCAGACGGTCTTTGATTATAGAGACATACATACTTTTACCGTCGCTTGTTGTGAGTCCAAATCTTGCAAGTTTTTAATTGATAGTAATTTTATTTGGTTAAGTATAACTAAGTATTGTACTTTACCATTTAAAATTATGTCATTAATTTTAGTTTCTGTGTTAATTTATACTACAATTAAATACTTTCTTAACTTTAAGCGAACACTTTGACTTAAAACTACGTTTACGGAAACACTACGCTTTTATTTTACATTTTTATCTGACGTTTTGGTCCCTTTACACTGTAAAGGTACACTGTAAAGTTTACAGGAACCGTGGTCACAGGAAATTGTTCCTGTTCCGTTCAATACAATTAACTACTTAATTTTGCACGTATATTTGTGTAAATGACTTTTTTACATTATCATATAGAAACGTTGTTAAACCATAATTATTACAAACTTACGGACGGTTTTAAGTAAATTAAGTAACAACACTTTCCTCTTTAAAAATAAATCATAGATCAATACGCTCATTAATTAAATAACTACATTTATGAATTGTTTACTGAAACCAAAGTTACCTTTTTACTATCTACACTTACAAAAACTTATTTCTTTACTAATACACATCGGGTTGTTAATAAATCCATGGTTATAGTTACAATTTATTTCGACTGGCAATCGTTTCATGAACGAAACATCCCACATGAGAGCTAAACCTTGAAACCACGAAAAAGGTTCAACAATGTTCAGATGAGTGTCACATGTGGGTAATCTAATTACACGCAACCTGAAGGACGTAGAGTCGGCTACAAACGCCCTCACTATAATTTAGTTAAAGGCCAAACTATGAATTTGTACAAGTAAATAGAAACCATCGACACGAATCCACCTTTCTACTTTGTTCCGACATCGCGGCCTAACCTACTGAACATTTTATCTTGCGTGCAAAACTAGTCAAGTCAAACGTATATTTCGATTCATGTGTAATGTTTTTAAGACTTACCGTGTATGTAATCACGTGATGTTCAAATCCGCCATGACAGTCCACGTGATAGGAGGTGTTGTAAACAAATGGTGTTGGTTATGAGAGGTATACGCGCGTCCGGGGCGCGTCGCGGCGGCCACTGAGCTAGGGCGGGCGGGCGCGCGTGCGCGCTAGTGGTCGATACCAGTCGGTCACTGGGCCGCTCGCACCGCGAAAACAAACCTTTGTCTCCTTAGACAGCTAGGCGCCGCTTCTCAATAGGTTAAACGGTATTATGAGTTTCACACCTGTAGATTAACGTTACATACATCCCTCAGAGAGCATCTTCTCACAGGAGCAACTCTGAAATTCAATTATTTATTCATTTGTCAAACATCGTGCGGCGGCGGCGAGTTCGTCTTATCTTCATTGATTGATAATTTCATTGAATGAGGCCTTTGTCCTATAATACAATCTTAGTAACCATTTTTACGATTCTGTACCTCAAAAATTGAATACTTATTTATTGTTACTATTTACTGATACTTCTGCTCTGTACTTATATACTTTGCGTCACATATAGCAGACCCAGCTTGCGTTTATCCTAATAAAACTATTTATCGCAAGCTTATTTCCAAGGAAAGCTATAGGAATAGCTTTAAAGATAATCCTAAACTCGGAGCTCAAGTAAAATACTACAATTACTAAGAGTTCAGCTCTTTTTAAAGCTAATTGGTTATTCGTATTCGATGGAAGTGTTATCTGGGGTAGCGGCGGCGAAGCGGATTTCAAATTATTCTCGTAGATTTCGTTTTGGGTGTTTGCTATCAACTATCCGACATCAGAGGACTTTAACACCCAAAAGTAAGAGGTTATACGTATTATTTGTTCCAAAAATAGATATGATTATGTACTACCATAGTTCTTTTATTTCTGTTAAACTTAATGGACTTAATGACAATATTCACCCTTTATTAACGGAGTAAGGAGTATAACTATTAGTAAGTAAGTAACTTCGTGTAGTTTAATGGCAACCCTGATGTTGAAGTTTTTAGACCGCTTAAAGGCCTCCGACACCATCGTTTAAAACAATCAGGATCATTTTACGTACCTCCGAAGCACGGTAGCGCTCAAATAGAAATACCATTATCGGCCACCCATCCAAGTATGCGCCGAGCTGCATGTAACGAGAGATAACTATTAATACTTAGTTAGCGTCTAAGAAATTTGACCAACAGACTAACGTCTCTAGTGTTCTCAGGAACATATTAGTTGAATATAATTTAACCGGAATTAGTAATCAAACGAGGGATCTTTTTGTACATCTGCCTAATTGAAGATCACAATTATATCGTTTGTACAGTCGCGGCGAAAATTCATAATGAACTCACAATTAGGCATTAATAAAAAGAGCAAGTGATAAGTTTAAGCTTTAGGGTTAAAGATTATCTTCCTCTAAAATATGAATTTTCATTATTGTGACTAAAATACTTTCAACAGTATCTATAGGTACTTACAACCCTCCTCTTTCCCACAGTCGGGTAAAAAATGGTATATTTATTTCTTTGAATACGCTTATCTCTTTGCCCAGTATATTTGAATTTTTAGGTACATATTCCATAGAATCCGCATTTGGCAAGCGTGATGCGTGGTTATTCCTAGTCCTAATCACTGTATTGATATCTTCAGTGAGATGAGAGGCCTTTTCCCAGCAGTGGGAGATCACAGGCTAATATTGACTTATTTTTTTAATTCGATACCTAATTTCAAAAAGACTTTATAGATGCTTTTTATTCCAAAAAAATCACAGCTACGCGCAGTACCCGCGCGTAATTTAATTATAAATATGTTCAAAATCTTCAATATACATTTAATTAAGTTTCACCCCGGCAAGTATAATTTCTGCGTCCAACTGTACCAACTTGCTCAGCATCTAGTGCTTAGAATTTAGCAAATAGAGCTGAATCAGACCCAATTACAGTTTCTAATTATCATATCTAGTTTAATTAGATGGGTATGTGCTATGATAGTTTCCTAGTTCAAGTACTTACCTATACGTAGGTACAGTCTACACACGAAAGACCGAGGTACTTAGTAAGAATGGATTAAGTAGGTACCTATGTTAATGTTAATAAAAATTCAAGCGTGTAAAAGCAATGTTAATTCACCTGGACAAAGTCACACACGGTTAAACTATGTAAGCATATAGGTAAGTCTATGTTATGGTATCTAACTAACCAATACTATTACATACACATACACAAATATTTTATCTTTATATATATAATTCTACTGTACGTGTGTACGTCACTGGACTCCTAAACGGCTGGACTGATTTGAATGATTTTTTTGTATGCGTTTGGGTGGCACCTCGGATGGTTTAGATTCACACTAGCGACATCTATTAGGTCGCGGGTTGAACCACCGCGCGGGACAGCTAGTATGAATATATAATGAAGTGTATCCGTAAACGTAGTTTTAATTCAAAATTACTCATCATCGTTTATAAGTCTTATACCAATTCTAATTATTACATGCCTATTCAGATAAGGTTAAGGGTGCTTTCAAATTATGCGTTTCGTATCGGACCGCTGCGGTGCCGAAGCGGTGCGTTTGTCGTGTTGTGAACGTACGATCGTGTGTTTTCATACAAAACGAGCCGTGCGGCAACAGTGCGGCGTCGGTACCGCGAAATAATTTTAGTACGCACTGTTGCCGCACGGCTCGTTTTGTATGAAAACACACGATCGTACGTTCACAACACGACAAACGCACCGCTTCGGCACCGCAGCGGTCCGACACGAAACGCATAATTTGAAAGCACCCATATTTACAAGTCTAAACTAATAACCCGCTACCAATGCTTTTCAAGTGGATAACTAACACAAAACTAATCAACTCTTCAATACAAAATCATAAAACCAATCATTACTGCATCAGGAATCAAACAAAAACCTACCATACAATATTAATGAAGAACTTTCTTAAATTCCCATCTTATAAAGTCCAAGTCATTACTAAAGCCAACGTAAAACAAGTTAAACCGATTGCGACGTAAGTAGTGCAAATAAGTCAGAGCGGTCTTAACAGGTGTCCCCTCATCGATTTCGGTCGCATTATCGACGCTGTAGGGATGGGCACTCGTCGATGGAAATATCGATATCAATAAAACGTATTAAAACAAGTTTTTTTACATTTTGACATGTGTTGGTGTTCTACATTAAATTACATTTAAGAAAGCCGTGCTTTGTAAATATATTGTATTTCCACAATGTGAATAAATAATTATTGAGGTTAAGTCAGGTTAGCGGTTAATAACGGACATATAAATCAATATTCTCGACAAAGAAGTTTGATTGCGCACATGATGATTAAGCATTTATAAGGTTTATGGAATCAAATCCCGTTTTAAAATCAGATGCTACGAAAATTGCTACGCAATTCTACAAGGCGCTACGAAAACTGCTACACAACTAAAAGGTGCTACGAACATTTGCTTCGATCCTGACATCATCAACCTACACGATTAAGAAAAAATCGATTATTAAAATTATAAAAGTATATTTAAGGAAAAAACATTGGTAACTTTGGTAAAAAATCATGTACTTATAAGATTTGGTAGAAATCACCCTGAATTATTTATTAACCATTATCTTTAAACTTGAAAAACGAATCCTCAAATAATGTTTCAATACGAAGGTACTTACATAAATTCGATCGGCAATGTAATGTGTGGGCAGCTAATCCTGACCCAGTCCATCCAGTGTTATACTTTTACAGAACCGAGACTGTATCGCGTCAAAATAATATATATACATTTTTTATTAAAATACGTACCCGACATTTCGAGCGGATTACACCATTCGCGGTCACGGGAAGACTGGCTGGAGCGGCGAGTGTTCACTGCGTTAACAACACTTTCAATTACCCGCGCAAACTACGCGCACTTAGTTAGTTATGAATATTGTTAGTTAATATCCAATATTCATTAGTACCACAGTGTGTCAATGACGTAGAAGTAAATAAAAGTAAATAAAATATTTTATTTTTATGATCAGAGTCCCTGAGTTTGATGAGCCTTTCTATTAATATTACTAAGTAAGTTTTGAATTCCCACCCCACGAAACCAATACCACCATACTCTTACCATCAATGAAGCAAAATAATTGGTATAATTAAAAATGTATTTTTAGTTTTTATAGTCAGTTTATCGATACTTCTACCGACTGCATCCCTTCCGGAAGACGTCCTCGTCAGCGCAGGGCGGCCAGCGAGCCGCAACCAGACCTGAGATTAAAACGGATCCATTATTGTACAGATTGCAACATGATGGAATGTCCAATTGCATATTATTTTTAGGGTTCTTTGGGCTGTATTCTGTTGGTAAGTATTTATTTATTATGATAAGGAATTCATGCTTATATTTATGTCTGTACCTGCCTATCTAAATAGTAGGTATTCTCAAGTAATTGATGAATTTAAGATGCTTATAAATAATACTTATCTACCAAGTATGGCCGCTTTTTTTATCTGGTAATTTAAGTATTGCTTGTTGGCGGTTTTCGACTCTTAAAAACGTAAGTCTATCGCAGAATTCGCAGACTCAGTTCATTAAGGCAGCTGTTGGCGGTTTTTGACTTCAACAAGCCAACTCAACTTAGTCCATCGTCATCTTTGGTGACTATCAAAACTTAGCTTCTCTAAAACTAGATATCGCTCAAATATAATTGTTAGGTACTAACCTTAATCACTCTTCCTACTAACTTCTAACTAATCCACGCTGGTGATCAATGTGTTAGCAATACATATGGTACGTACGTATACTTTTCTACTAAGTATCTAAGTAAATACCAAGATTATGATGACATCTAGGTATTTATCTCGATAAATTAAGTTCACGACGAGCCCCATTTATAAGAAATTCACTTCAAAATAGCCACTTCAAGACATCAAATATCTTACTTTTTAAAAAGTAAGATATTAGAGAATAGATATGTATATATAGAGAAAATATATATAGAGAAAAATAAGATGGTAAGAAAAGTAAGTGGTAGTTTTAATATTGTACGGAACCCCGAATTCCCAGCGCCACCGCCTCTTTCCACCGTCTCAAGACATCTCTTGTTTTCTCATTCATCTCAAAGTTTTCGTTGCGATGAGCTATGAAATACCTAGATTTGCTAGCGGATATAAAAACTGAATTTTCTTTCTACCTACTTCCTAATAGATTATTTTCTGACAGAATTGCTTTGTAGGTTTTTCATTTTGAAAATGGAATTTAAATTGGTAACGAGCTTTATGTTATGCCATAGCTAGCCAAAGCTGACTGCACGTTGGGTTAGATAGGTAGGTAAATGCTTTACCGAGATTGTAGCCACGTATTAGGCAGATAGATATACTTATAAACATTATTAGCGAGTGACTAATAAGTGGGCCTACTTATTTTTGCTTAAATTTTCTTTTCAACTGAACGTCAAGTGATTTTGTCAACCACCAATTCTACACACTGTAAACTCTAATACGTGACTTAATCGCAAATCATCAATCAAGGCCCGTCCACATTAGTGTCACAATGTGTTCGTATCGTGATAATTCAAATAATGTAATTTTACTCAGTTCCTTGATATATATATTTCAATTCACTTCAAATCTTTTATATATATTTTTCTAGTACCTACCTATACCTAACTCAGTAAGGTGCTTTTTCAATAGACAAATGCTACTTCTTTATATAATTGGTAGATGCCATGAAGCATATTAGCATACTCGTAGATGGAGACGGACGCGTCCCAGCACTCATGTGGAGCTAACGAACAAATACGTACATAACTACTATTATAAACGAAAAGGTTTGTGAGAATGAATGAATGATATTTACGTTTTACCGCATAAACTACTGAACGGATTTTGTTGTTTGGCACAGCGAGAAATTACGTAGACAATGCAAAATACATTTGACTCCCAAAATTCCCGATTACGGATGCAACGAAGGTAAAACTGCGAGGCTCGGCTAGTCATAAGTAATTATATCAATGCAATTATCTCTGTCCCCTATAATCTTTACTCTGCACCACTCGGCACAGTGTAAATACAAATGTAATTCTTTACCGATGTGGCGATGTGGTCGCTAAGCGAAAAAGCTCTTTTTGTATGTGGTGGAAATTAATAAAATCTCTATCAAAACAAAATGAAATGAAACACCATTATTTTAACTATATTTTATTGTACACAGTTTTAACATTACAATAAGAAGCATACCAACATTGTAGTAATAGATACTTGCGAACATACATATTGAAACATAACCTCTTATTTTAGCCGATTTATTTATATGATACTTCACCTCCGCAAGGTACTCTTAGAAAAATTGGTAGTTGACCACTTTAAAGAACGAATGATGTGATTGCTTTTTTCAGAGACGTCAAATGATTAATTACGAGAGGCGAGTGCTGTTTGACATGTGATGTAATATATGACATTATATCAATTAGTTGAATTAAATTTTAGTTTATTGTTTTTTGCTAACTTGTAGCAATTACGCCAGTATACCCGTTAGACATAGATTATCAATTTAAATTTGACGTCTCTGAGTACGGTAGTGACTTCACATCGGTAGTGGGACGTGTATCTTCGACCGTGACACGTTTAAAAGTGGTCGCTTGCCAACTTAACTGCTGATACAAGATTAACTTACATATTTCATAAACATTCTTTATCTATAACTTTCTAATACCTACTTTGTATAGCATTTATGGACTAAAAATAGAATAATTTAGGCTATTTTTGCCATTTGAAGAATTATAAATAAAATTAGAAAAATACGCAATAACTTTCTATAGATTATGAAATATTGATGCCCTTAAGATTCTTGATAGAAAAATGCAGATTAATCTTTAATTACACAATTTTAGTCCACAAGCGATTTACAACACACACCATTACATATATGATAATACTTGTTTACTGTTCTTCTCTAAATATATATAGATAGAAAGATATTTAACATAGATGTAACAATACAAGTATTAAAAACGTTTTTATAATTTAAAATATATTAAATGATTTGAGTCGCTAGACCATCGATTTTGATTACTGTTTGCTATTGTTAAATAGCGGCCTGTAACAATCTCACTGCAGGACAAAGGCTTTTTTCAACTACATACATTATAGTGAATAAGATTAGACGTCACATTGGCTCTAGGTCTTTTTGCACCATAGCTATTCTACTTTATGTTGCTATATATATACTACTATACGTATATTAGGAGGTAAGATTCGTATCGTTTGTATATTCGGGCCAATCTCAGGAACTACCTGTCCGATTCGGATGAACCTTTTTGTATTGGAGTAGTTTGACTAAGCGATGTCAGTTCATTGCGATTGTTAAGCAACGTGCAGCTCGGGTGGGTGGCCGATAGGCATTTCTATCTGAGCTCTACCGTGGAGGACACGTTAAATAAAATAAAATTGTCAGTGCCGGTTATTTCAATCGTTAGACCATGTCGGAGGCCTTTAGGCGGTCTAAAAACTCTGACACCAGGGTTGGCCACTAACCTACTCGAACGTACTTACTTTGTATTGAATAGGTATATTCAAGAAGGTTTATAGGCTACTAGCAGCGCCCCGCGGTTTTACCCGCGTTGTGCCCGTTCCCGTGGGAGTTTCGGGATAAAATGTAGCCTATAGCCTTCCTCGATAAATAGACTATCTAACAGTGAAAGATTTATTCAAATCGGTTCAGTAGTTTCTGAGATTAGCGCGTTTAAACAAACAAACAAACAAAACAAACTCTTCAGCTTTATAATATTAGTATAGATTTTATATCCCAAAATTCCCACGGGAACGAGCCAAACGTTTATAGCATAGCGATATGGTGGTATCCTCCAATCATATCTAACGTAACATAGCAACATATAATAGAATATGTTTGTCGGAAAGACACCCAATATTAGTCGACCAATTAACATCTTTGAATTCCATGTCAGCTCCCAATAATAGTGATTTAATAACTCTATATCTAATTACTAAAATAATATAAAAATAAAAAGCTAATATACATAAAGATTGAAATCATTTGTGTACGAGATGAATATAAACAAGTTATAGTAACATTTAATATATATTTACTAAGGAATGGTTGTTATATAGGACTCTTAATATTAGTCGACTATGTTAACAGTCGACTATTTTGGAAATATCGAATTATTTTAATGCAATATGGTTTAATTTAGATTGTGATAACAAAAGTATCTAATTCAATGTCTAAATTGAGATTCGGCGATAACATAAGCATCAATTATTAATTTAAAATTAAGATACAGTGTACATTAACAGAAAATATTGTAATTGAAAACACCTATATACTTTCTTCAAAAAGTTATATACAATAAAAATACACAATCAAATTATGCGTTAAAATCATAATAATTACATACAGATGCGATCTTTCAAAATCTCATTATTTTTGGGTGATAATTATATAAATGACGTATGTGTATGTATGACAGTTTATATACAACTACATTATGTATCCAGCCATGTGAAATGTTCCGTTGTACACCATCCTTTGAGTAGGGCAATCCTGGAAGAAGTAAAATAAAGTAAGTTTACCTAAAAGCAAGTGAGGTTTCTGTGCAGGAGTGGTCTCTTCCTCACTGAAGATATGTACAGTTAGGAACAAAGTTCATATATCACTACATAGTATAAAAAAGTCGCTTTCCGCTGTCTGTCTGTCCTTATGTATGCTTAAATCTTTAAAACTACGCAACGGATTTTGACGCGGCTTTTTTAGTAGATACAGTGATTCAAGAGGAAGGTTTATATATAAAAATTCCCGAAATTCCCACGGGAACAGGCACAACGCGGGTAACAACGGGGGGCGCGGCTAGTATTTTATATAGCAGTTCTTAAATAATCTTTAGGGAATTTCTTTTAATGAAGGTTTCCTGTACTCTTTATGCCTCTAGTGGCCGCTTCATAGACGTCAGGTCAAAACAGCTGACGGATAGTAAGGAACGAATATTTGGAATACTATTGCATTTTGAAGTGTTCAAATTTATATATATCCTTTGTTTTCATTATTGGACACAATCTTAAAGAGCCTTATTCAAATGCTTACCAGCAGCATTTTAGCCATCAAATGGTTTGTCCCTTTCTGACATACGCTATTTTCCAAAGAGCAAAAGAGACAAAACACTCACTAACAGTGTTTTAGTTAGAAAGTGTTTATGAATAAGGCAGTATGTGTTCTGAGACCATTACCGTTACTAAATCACAATGGATACTAATACTTTTCTATTTCTTCTCAAAAACATAGGAAATATACATATAAAACAATATAGAGAGAGTAAATAAACAAACAATGTAGAGAGAATAAAGGAAAAGATTGAAAAATACATATGGATAATTACCCGCGTTGTACCCGTTCCCGTAGGAATTTCGGGATGAAAAATAGCCTATAACCTTCCCGTTGAATGTGGCTATCTATTACAAAAAGAATTATTCAAATCGGTTCAGTAGTTTCTGAGATTAGCGCGTTTAAACAAACAAACAAACAAACAAACAAACAAACAAACAAAACAAACTCTTAAGCTTTATAATATTAGTATAGATTATAATATTTTATTATTAGTTGATTGGACCTGATGGCGCAGTGTGCTGTTACATACATGACCATTTCAGAAAGCCATCATTATAAGCCCAGTAGCAGGACTCCGTCACTCCATGTACTTGCGCGCTATAATTACCTACCGCCCGGCCGAGCGGTCTCGGGCCCTCTAGGGCCCAATTCAGTGTGCTGTGGGATCGCGCGTTGCGAAGCAATCACAACTGTACGCTTGAGCATTTAGGCACATTTTAGCGTGCAGCGGTTGCTGACGCGACGGAGTAGGCAATTATAGCAGTAGGTATTGACCATTTTCTACAGAGTGAAGTATCTGTACGGAGTACTATTTAGTAATCTGTGCCAGTAGGCTATGAAAACGATACATACGCCTGTTTTAGAACGTCATTCCTATTTCCTAGCTAGTCTTCTATCCGCCTTATTCATATACGCTTATTAACAGCACTTTATCTATCAAATGGTTTGTCCCTCTCCGACATACGCTATTTGCCAAAGAGCGAAAGAGATAAAACACTGTTTAAGTTAAATATCGTTAATAAATAAGGCGGTATAATATTATCTTTATCTCCTAGGATGTATTTATTTTGTGCTTCTAGTAATATAATCCAGTGTATAACTATGTACTCACATAATATCCACGTATCTTCGCATTCGTCTAACATCTCGTCTCGTAGAGTCCGGAGCGGCCGATGTATCGCACCCATTTGATCACATCGTGGTCAGAGTAGTTCAGCTTGGGCTCGAACACTTTCAGATAGCGGACCTGGATTTGATAATTAGATTAAGATTATAATGTTGAGAATAGTCAGATTATATATTGAGAATAGTCAGATTATATTATGCTAAAAATAGTCAGATTATAATGTTAAAAATAGTCAGATTATATTATGCTAAAAATAGTCAGATTATAATGTACAAAGTAGTCAGATTATAATGTTGAGAATAGTCAGATTATATATTGAGAATAGTCAGATTATATATTGAGAATAGTCAGATTATATTATGCTAAAAATAGTCAGATTATATTGTACAAAGTAGTCAGATTATAATGTTAAAAAAGGTCAGATTATAATGCTAAAAATAGTCAGATTATATGTTTACTAACACCGCCGACACACCGCCATAGGGACCTAGCGACAGTATTTATATGATGTGTACGATCCTGTGGGAATTACGGAATAAAAGTAATAAGTTCCCGTCGGAATATTGCGATAAAACAGTAGCCTGGAACCTTCCATTTGAATGGCCTTCTTGGTTGTCCAATACAAAGATATCATTCTATTCCGACTTCCGCGTTTCAACAAATAAAAACATCAGTTTTAATATAGAATCTATAATTTTATTGTTAGTATAGAATCTATTGTTGTTATTGTATAGAATCTATTGTTGGTATCGTCTGTCATCTATATATACTATACATAGATAACAAACAATACATAAGGCTTTTAAAACTCGTAGTTCTAATTATGGTATCATAACAAACGTAAGTTTTTTGAAGAAAAAAAATAGTTACAATGAATCCCTTTGAAAATGTATACCATAGTTCTTTGTAATATCTATACTATTATTATAAAGAGGTAAGATTTCTAACTTTGTTTGTTTGTTTGCTTATCTCAGGAACTACCCGTCCAATTTGAATGATTATTTTTGTGTTGGATAGTCACGTTCAACGGGAAGGTTATAGGATATTTTTCATCCCAAAATTCCCATGGGAATGGACACAACGCGGGTAAAACCGGGGGAAGCTGCTAGTATATTATAAAACAATACCTTGAATCCAGAGGGCGCGAAGGGAACCTCGAATCCCATGGAGATGGGCGGTCGGGTCCATTTCTTCTTGGTGTCAGTCTCCAGGAGCTCAATCTCGGCAGAAAGCTGCGTTTCTTTCATGCCGGCCATGCGTTTGATCCTGTACATTATAAAATTACATTATAGTATAGGTCGAGATAAAATTAATCGCAGGAAAATAGTAATAAGACAGTCGTTGTCTACTTTGACTCTCGTTTTAAATATAAATTGACTAGCCGCGCCCCGCGGTGTTCCTCGTGTTGTACTCGATAAAATATATCCCATGTGATATTCCGATGTATAACCTATATTACTGTAGAGTTTGATCCAAATCCGTTCAGTAGTTTTTTCGTGAAAAAAGTTAAAACCGCATAGGACAGAGATTGGAGGCGTTTGAGGGAGACATTTCCTCAGCAGTGGGACGATAAAGGTTGAAAATAAACTGATAATAACTCACTTCCAAACAATAGCATTTTCCGAAGCCTTATACTTCGCCTTCCCCTTCAAGCAGATGAGTTGAACCCCGCTCGTGTTCAACGGGGTCGGTATCTTGACCTCAATCTTCTGTCCCAGTAGCGATGGCTTGAAATTGCTCTTCAATACCACTTTGACTTCCATCTTAGTCCTGCCAACTTCGCGAACCAGCGGGATGACTCGGAATGGCAGTGATATGTCTTTGGTTGTGCGGTAGCTGTGAATCAAATTAAAAAAATTGAATACTTGCTTTGTAAAGCAATGACTCAAAAATCATTACTCACTAAGGGTGGGTTATTTCAAACGGTTGGTTATCGTAACATACAAAGTTCGCAACTACACGACGCTGTTAAATTTACTGGTGCGTGAGCGTAAACTGCGAGACGAACTGGACGCCTACAAGAGCGACAGGCAACTGGTGGCCCAAAATCAAGAAGAGTGGGGGGGAATGGGGAGAGACCTTTGCCCAACAGTGGGACAATAGCGGCTAACAGTAGTGGTAGTAGAGCGTAAACTGAAGCAGGTTAGGGGAGGTTTGGGATGGGTTGCTTGGGTTGGGGTTTAAACATTAACACAAAATGTCAGTCTCGACAGTCGTAAAAATGAACAATTGTGGCTTTCTACTGGCAGCCCGAATAACTTGCAGCAGAGTGTTATTTTAAGTTATAAAACAACGGTTTGTATTTAACAGTGTAAAAAATCTTAACATGAACTTATCGATATCCTTAAGAGCGGCCAACCCGTCTTACTTTTCATACAAACGCTGTTACGTGATTACGGCGTTCTTAAAGATCTTTCTTTGAAAATTTTTAGCTAATAAGTATCTTATGCACTATATCTAGGTTTCTATCATAAAAGAAAATCAAAATTTTTAGAAACAAATTCAGTATAAGCCTCCGAAAACCGGCTTTTTGCACAAATTTTACCTGAACTTTGGGCGGTCATATTGTACTTACAAATTGTAAAATTAAAGAAAATATTATGATAGAAACATCGTAAATATAATGGAGATTTTAAATAACAATCATTTATTTTACAAACATGCAAGGTTTATTAATAAACACGTATATCCTGGAACATGTTTTATGAAGATTCCGCACACTATATTTTGTTCAACGTTATCGCGGTCTCTCTTGCTGGTTGACAAGTGACGGAAAGAGGTATGCGGGGGACGAGTCTATCTATGAATGGCGCACTCGCTCGCTAGCTCGCTAGTTCGGTCGCTCGCTCGCTTTGTATATAACGTTCTTCGTTCTTAGTATTATTGTATTGTGCATACGATATATTTACTAGCTGTGCCCCGCGGTTTTACCCGCGTTGTGCCCGTTCCCGGGGAAATTTAAGAACCACTCGACCGATTTTGTGCAAACTTCACATAAACCATCTACTAAATAGTCCGAACAAAGCCTAAATATTTAGTTTGGATAGGTCAGCCCGTTCACGAGTTATAAAATTACAACGAAAAGTGGCATTGATTTTTGTATACCTATTTCCATAATATCCCACACGTATGTTCTCTCGAACTTATTTGTACGCAATAATGAGTACTTTGATTATGTCGAACAATGTTTTTATATATCATCAATAGATTTAGCAGCGCACACCAATAACCAATTTTTGTGGGCATGTTTTTCATACCTTTTGGGTAACATTATTCCAATTTGAATACGGATCAAAAAAAATACCTCGCCTATGTCCGTACCTAAAGTGGCGTACTTTACCTATAGGTGAAAGAATTCAAACAAACAAACAACTATACAAACAAAGTTACAAACTTTACATCTTTATAATATTAGAATAATAGCAATGTGCGTGAAGCGAGTAGCGAGTATCGGTAGTAGCGAGGTAGTGAGGCGCGTGTACTAGACCATATCACAGTTTAAATTAGTTTCCAGTAGGTATTAAATTAATAAATTTGAATTTGAATTTATATATGATTTTTGAAGCAGCGTTTTTTGCATTAATCGATTATATTGTGCTGTTTTTGGTTGTTTGAGTTGTTCATTAACTCATTCAGAGATAAAATTTTATAAATTACCGGGAATAATTAAATCTACTTATGAAAAAAAACAGCATGCATTTTTATTATACACTTAATGTTTCATTTAAAATTAATTTTATTTGATTGAATAAAAAATACTCACAATCAAAAACTAGAAGAAAATATCAGGTAGGTGTAAAAAAATATCAAGATGCAATTAAAATAGTCTAGGCGGGCAGCCCTATCGCATCTGTGCGTTCAGCGCGTGTGTAGGTATCTAACTGAAGAACAGAGTCGAGTTACATTACTGGTATTACTATACTGTGATATTATCATGAATCTCATCGTACGTATCGTCAACGGCCGTCCGCCCCGAGTGAGCGACGAAAGTTATCGAATGCCAAACGAGCGCTCAGGCGCTTTCTCTCTCTTTTCGCAGTGCCTCTTTTTCTGACATTGCGCTAGTTGAAACAACAAGCTTTTCAATAATGTTCGCGTTGGAGATAGACGGCCCGGGAAGGGCCCTCTTAAGATCTCCTAAGCTCAAAATTGATAAACAAACAAAGCTAAACCTTCACATACCGCATAAGCTCAAACTCTCCATCGGGCGGTATGAACGAGATCGAGTGCTCTGTCTCGAACTTGCTGAGCTTCACGCACTGGTGGAACTGGCAGTCGTCGATCACCACCACCGGCTTGCCGGAGCGCGCCGGGTCGCTGTCCGTGTTGCCTGATATGCCGCCTGGAAATTATTATTACATACTTAATATAGCCTGGTACACTTTTAGATTCCCGGAAATATAAATAATAAAAGATTCCTCCATAAAACACTATCCATGATATCTTTAAAGTTTCATAATTATAAATGTGGCACAACTTAATAGTTGGATGGTTGTTTTCTACTATTTAACCAATTTTGATGAAATTCGGTTAAGGACATAAGTTGCCATTTTTTATCAAACTTTCTAGACTCCGACAACACCATTGAACTGACAAAACTTTGGCAAGACTACATTTTAGAGAAATATCTATTGATTCACTGAGAAGAGGAAGATTGTAATGAGTACGCTGCAGGTGACAACGCAGGTAACATACTGTACTCATAATTTGATATAACATAATACAAAATTGAACTACTTATCAAAGTATAAAGGGTCCTCACCATTTCCCTTGCCCTTGGCCTCCATGACGATCTTGTCGTTAATCCCGAACTTGCACTCGGGCATGCCAGACAGGTAGGACTTCATCACCACTTTGCCAGCCACGTGGGCTGATAGCACTTGACCTGAAAAATACATCGGATTAGGAAGAAATTAATATTGACCAACAAATGGCGAATATAGTGCTCTATTGAGAGTTAAAGAGAAAATCGGATGATAGAGTAGGCGCGGGTCCACTCAAGGGAGGGGTCTAACTAAAACCAATTTGGTTTAAAATCCTTTAACTTTAAGAAGTTTATAGTTTAAAATTGAAACTACTTTTACGATTACATGTCGCTTTTATTTTACATTTTTATCTGATGCTTCGGCCCCTATAAAGGAACCGCGGGCACAGAAGACTGAAGTGTTGATGATGGTGTTGAGGTGTCAACACCCCAGTAGTAATGTTCGCTTAAAGCTAAGAAACCAGCAAGTTCGACTAGCTTACCTTGTGGCGACATGAGTAAGTTGACATACTCCAACACGTCCAGGAAGAGTTCATTGCGCCTGTATTTGATGCCTTCACGACGCCACCCGATTTGACCAGTCACCTGCAACATAAATGATTATATAACTGCTAGCTGTGGTCCTTGGTAGACCCAATCCCATGGCAATTTCAAAATCAAAAGTAGTCTAAGTCCATCTGTATATTTATGACAAAATTCATCAAAATCACTTCAATGGTTTAGATGTGTAAACGACGGATGAAAGACGGATTATTTTCGGATTTATAATAATATAAAAAAAAATTATAATTATTAATTATCATAATAAATAAGCTTATAACAAGAAATATCTAGGTCTAACCTGTGAAGTAATCTGCGCCTGTTCCTCCTTGGAGGCGGACTTGATGCCTTGCTGCGTGATGAACGTCTTCAACACTCCCGTGTCCGAGTTCTGAGGGTAGCCGAAGTCAAGGATCTCTGAAAATTTACAGGTAAATTAGCTTGTATTTTCCCACAGCTGGAAAAAGGCTCTCATCTCATAAGATATAGCAGTACAGTTATGAGGATTAGGTGTTGTAATTAATAAGGTTGTAATTGATAAGGCCAATAACTTATGCATAGTTAAACATTTAATGGTTTGCTAGTAATTTCGGTCCTGAAAACACTTGTACAAACACTATACCTACAGATATACCATCAAGTGTAATTAGGTGAAAAAAAATATATAACACTCAATGTGCATATTGAGTTGAGAAATGTACATTGAACACTATGATTGAAAAAAGTCAATTTTATAGTTTACACTACTAAGCAGCTTCTTATAATGATGTCTGAGTTTTTTTATTCATATATTAAAGACTGAAGAAGGTGGGAGGCCGTGAAGGGCAGGGAGGGTTGGAAGCATTTGGGGGAAAATTCTTCTCAGCAATGGGATGATATAGGTTAGGGAATAAAAAAATATATATATCATAAAATCATATAAGATACATTAAATAAAGACTTACCATCAAGCAGCTCATAGATAAGAACGAAGTTGTTCTTGATGTTCTCCTCGGAGATCTTGCCGAAGTATGACTGCATCACGTCGATAATCTTGAGTAAGAACTCAAACACCATCGCTGCGTTCACATTTTGTTTGGTCACTGCCGCTAGCCAGATGTTAGCCCTCTGTAAATGGATATGATTTTTTAAACTAAAGTCAAGAAAGAAATGTTTTGCCTGTAATGTCCCAATGCTGGGCACTTTCATCTCATTGAAGATATCAGTACAGTGAGGAGGAATAAACTAAAGTAAGCTTAAATAGTTTTGTGGTCAACTGGGGTGTAGGAGATGTACACCTCATTATCAGTGAGTACAGGGCTGCATTATGAGGCCAACAATTCTTCATCATTTAAGGACGAATTTGACTATTTCAGTAAGAGTGGTCTATGGCAGGTATTGAACTAATGGAACCACTCTCAAGTCATCACATTATGATAATATAACGTCTGTTCTGTTTAAATGCTGTACCTTAATATGGAAGAAGGATGTTCTAGCGATGTTGGTGACTGGCGACCGGACTTGCTGGCGAGCGTGAATCACGTTCACACGGAACGCATCCACGGCGTTCCGGCCGATGTCGTCGCGGTACACCCGCGAGATCAGCACCTCGCCCTTGTGGTTGTACACGAACAGGCCCCCGATCATTTTGACTAAGGCCTAGACACCGAAATAAAACGATAAGTTCGAGTCTCGCCTACCTCCTACTACCCCCTCTAATGTTCATAAAAATGCATTATGGTAAGAATACAGTAAACAAGCATAGGAATTAGTAACTGTAAGACCTATTGACCCCAAAAATCAGGACAGGATACGTCCTATCCAAGTTAGCAGAGAAAATTTATCGGATCGATAAGCGCTAATTTCAACCATATATTAAAACACGTCATACTCACCTATTGTTCTACTGCGACCACATTTGCACAAATAATTATATTTGAAACCTTTTGCCACAGCTAAAGGGAAATTACTATCATTTTATTTAAAAATACGGCTTTCGTAAAATAAAGAACCGCCCCCAAATTACGACAAAATGCCAGAATTATAGAACACAGCACAGCAAAGCAAGTTTAGCAAGTCTGTGAAAGCAAGCAAGCAAACGTCAGACGCAGTTAGGGAGAATGCAAAAGGAATCGATTATCTTACTTGATTCGATACTATCAATCACAGAGTAACGGCTTAATTCACTCCATATAAATACTGTACATCTAAAATCGAGTTGTCGGGAGGACTGACAACGCAATTACTTATTTAATGAGTTTACTCAAAGTTCAGACCACAAAATATTAGTTTCAGTCGAAACCCAATATTCGAAACCTCCTGAAACAAAAACTACTATCGATTAAATTAAAGTATTGATACAAAATGTTCGCTTCTCTAGACGTAAAGGAAGACGACCTGCCGAATGAACGAAACAATGAATGAATGAGTAGGTAATGTCAATCCAATGTCAATAATAGAACACGAACCGATGTCAATTATGTGTCAATGTCCATAAGACGTGACACAAGATTATGTGTCATAAGGATGGGCCAGTAATTTTTGTGAGAGTTGGAAAACATCGGTTTTTATTTATGAAATTGCTCCCCAATGAATTCGATTGAAATAATAAAAAGATCTTTTAATTACATAATTATTTAAGCTCAATTTAAGCAATCATGGGCATACATACATGCTTTCATTGATTTCAGTGATATTTTAAATAAAAATCATAAGTCAATGTAATAGACATAAGCAATATTTTTTTTAATCTGAATGTTATGAATAACTATGTATAATATAAAACATGTTTCAAAATATTTTAAACTTTTTTTAATAAATGTAGGCTACTGATTCTGATTTAATAGTAAAGTAAATATAACTAATATGTTGTACCTAAACCACTGCAAACTAATTCCAGTTAGACAGACCAATCACTTACACGTTAGATAGATAACTATGTTTATATATCATATCAATCCACTTTACGCGCCTCAAAGATACGCGCGCATCTAATGTGCGTGTAAGAATATTGCTCAAATATTTTATTTCGGATTGAACAGCAATATGTTTCGGTCTCTTGTAATATTCTCTGCGTTTTGTATATATTTTGCTGCCAGCAATAGTGCATTTGGGCCGCAATATCCACCAACGAAAGGAAAAATATGGCCTGCGCCAAAATATCAGCGCACGGACAGTGCTTATTATGTTCTGGATCCAACATATTTTAATACTTCGGTAAGTCAGCATATTTAAAAGTAAAAATATAAGGCTTAAAATAAATAATGTTCCCAAAGTTAGGCAAGGGGTTGTCAAAATTATCGATCTTAAATACACCAATATTAAACTATTGTATCTATCTTCATAAAATTTGCAGCTAAAGTTGTAACTAAGTTAATAAATAAAATTTGAATTTAAGACTATTAATGGTAGTCATAGTACCTAGTCCCGAATAACAAAATCATTACTAATTTAAAGTTGGTTATATTTTTGCGAACCAGTACTATAGGCGAGATTTTTTTGTACATTCCATTTTTTCTAAAAAGAGTTCAAATGTGGTAGATTTCATGACGAAGACGATTCCTTCTGAAGAGGAAAAAAGGTTTCTATTCTTATCCTATTTTTGACCATTTCCAGTATGAAAGAAATTGACTTTGGTAAAAAAAAACAGTCATCATAGCTTAAACGCGGGAACCTATAATTGGCCTACTGTTTCTATTTAATTGTGTACGTATAATTTATGTGCTGGTGGTTCTCCACAAATAAGTAAATAAATTAATTTTAACTCTTGTAAGAAAAAAGCGAATATACCTAAACGGTGTATCGCGACTTTCGAAACTAGTATTTCTAGCTAGTAATTTCAGTAAAATTTATATACATATTTATATAAGTAATTAAATTGGGGCTTTTATTTTTTACTATGTATATCTGTACTTTTTGTATAAGTAATATAATAAAGCTAAAAAGTTAGAATTTTTGTTTTTAGTTTGTCTGTGCGCGCTAATCTCTTGAACTAGATACCAGTCCGATTCCAAATAATATTGACGAAGTAATCTAGAAGGCCTTTGTCCAGTAGTGGGCGAATACAGGCTAAGAATAAAATTAACATTTGATCTTTATCCCCGAAATCTCTTGAAAAGACCGGGCTTGTACCATAACTCAAAAAAGAAACAGTACCTACAATAATATCATTATATTTTTAGATATCTGAAAAGTCCGATCAATGCATTCTTTTAAGAAATATAATCCAGCGCTATGGGTTTATAGTAAGAGATATACATCGACTGGTGAGACGTCTGGAACTCCAGAGGCCGAACCGAGGCGAACCAAAGTCTAACCCATACCAAAATGACCTCAATAGAATAGGATTACTGCATACTATTGACATTCTACTTCAGGGCCCGTGTGAGGAAACGCCGTATTTTGGAATGGATGAAAGCTGTATGTATCAGGATTATTTTTTTCATCTTTTTTTATAATCGAGGATGCATATACCTTTTCCGTACTGAATCAAAAGCAGGATATTTGTTAAAATTATATATGAGTCTTGGGCAAAATTCGCCACAAAGACGACGCTGCGGCAGACCAAAAAGGAGATGACGTGATGAACTCGACGGATTTTTGTCTGGTTGGCGTCGTAAAATTCTTAAACGAGAGAAGTGGAACCAAGGGGGAGAGTCTTTTGCCCAACAATGGGACACGCAAAGCCAATATAATAATAATAAGTATTGACTGCAAAGCTATAGCTAAATAGAAAACGTATCAGGCATATAATAATTTAGCTATGATCATTCGTATGTTTGTTTTTCCTTCCCAACTACCGTATTGATTAGGAGATAGGATGCGTGATCTAAAATCACAAACAAATCTATACTAATCTATAATATAAAAATGAATCGCTGAATCTGTTGCTAAGCGCATAACTTCAGAACGACTGCACCAAATTGGATGATTCTTTTTTTAATGTGTTCCTTATTATAAGGACAAGGTTTTTATATAAGAAAAATAAGGAATAAAAATCTCGAAATTGCCACGGGAACGGGGGCGCTGCGGGTGAAACCGCGGGGCACAGCTAGTCTATAATATAAAAATGAATCGCTGAATCTGTTGCTAAGCCCATAACTTCAGAACAACTGCACCAAATTGATGATTCTTTTTTTAATGTGTTCCTTATTATTAGGACAAGGTTTTTATATAAGAAAAATAAGGAATAAAAATCTCAAAATTCCCACGGGAACGGGGGCGCTGCGGGTGAAACCGCGAGGCACAGCTAATCCTACTACTATTATAAAGGCGAAAGTTTGTAAGTATGGATGTATGGATGTTTGTTACTCTTTCACGTAAAAACTACTGAATGGATTTGAATGAAACTTTACCACAATATAGCTTATACATCAGAATAACACATGGGATACATTGTATCCTGAAATTCCCGCGGGAATGGGTACAACGCGGGTAACACCGCGGAGCGCGGCTAGTAATATTATAAAACTGCAGAGTTTGTTTTGTTTGAACGCGCTAATCTCAGGAACTACTGGTCCGATTTGGAAAAATCTTTTTGTAATGGATAGCCACATTCAACAGGAAGGTTATAAGGTATTTTTATTTTTCATCCCGGAATTTCTACGGGAACGGGCACAACGTGGGTAAAGGCAGGGCGCTGCTAGGTTGAAAATAAAACAGTTGGTAATATAAACAATTCATACAGACTCGCAATTAATGATTCATTGTTATTTTATTTTGTTGAATGTACAACCGGAGATAAAAGTGTTCGTTACTCAGATAACGATTCAAAATTACCGTCGCACGTTAAAAATAATTGATTAGTTAAGTACTGAACAGACCAGATTAATGTTTATGTCATGTCCCACAGATGGGCAAAGACCTTTCATCTCACTGAAGCTATCAGTTTAATGAGAAGAATTAGTCGTAATCACCAAATTTGCCTGATACGGTTTCTATAAGTGCCTTTGTAAAACACTTAGCCTGTTTTATTAAAATTCTGAAAACACATAGTTATCTATATAAAAATACTGTCGATATTGTATTCGTATCTGACTGTACCTATCTTCATTGAATGAACAATAGTTCTTGATTGTTTCCACTATAAATAATATATTGTATTGTGTCTTGCATTGCTTTTATTTTTTAAAGAATTTCATATATTTTTCAATAGCTGCTTGTTGTTTTTTTATAACATATTATTGGCACAGTGGCAGTGAGAGCACTTACTGTGTTGGTCGCGGGTTCGATTCCGGCCCGGAGTCAACAATATGTGTATTAGTTGTTGGCGACGCCGTCTGGGTGTCGATTATATTATCTAAAAAAGTACTTATTTGCGTTTAATAACTTCCATATCTCATATTTACGGAAAAATATAGACAAAATACAGCAGATACCTACTATAACCTGCCTATAACGGATACGTTTCGAAGCGGAGCTGTGCGGAACTCAATCGACCAATCACAACAACGCATTGACATTGTCAAAGATTTTGACAATGTCAATGCGTTGTTTGACAATTAGAATGCGTTGTCAATTTGTTGAGGTCCGCACAGCTGCGCTCCGCCTAAATGGAAACGAACCGTTATAGGCGTATCAGATGGATTTTGTTTATATCTTTCCGTGTATTAAGATTTGGACGTTATTAATAATCAACGCCTCGGTGGTCTAGTAGCATGTACACTCGCCTGCCAAGACTGAGGTCCCGTGTTCAATGTCAAGGTCGAGCGAAAACATGTTTCCTGCTCTTCAAACATGGCTCGGGTTTGAGATCACTAACCCGCATTAGGCACACGTAGTGATTACGCCTAAGCCTACTCATTGTACTGATATCTTCAGTGAGATGAGATGCCTTTGACCAGCATTGGGACCGTGATTGGGACATTACAGGCTAATTCTTTACTTTTTTAATAATCTAAATTTTGATATTATGGTTTACAGCCTCTGTTTATAATAACTACATACCTATATAATTGCATAGTAGATTGAACACCATGAAACAGTTGGCATTTTAATGTAATTGCAACAAAAAATATGCGTCAATGCGAAAAAATTGTACATCTGTGTTCGAAAGTGCGGACAATAAATAGAACAGTCGCATATGAGAAGCAGTTGCTATCAATATCATTTATTTACCTAACTTAAGAGATTGATTACATCACATTATCCATCATGCAAGACTATCGCATCTTGACCTTTTACTAAGTACTTATGTTTATTTCCACTCGAGAGAAACACTCGACTTTCTTGACGTAAACGTTTATCAAAGTATTTGTATTTGTATGTTATGAATTTCGTAAGTTCGACCTCAAAATAGTTAGAAATACTTGTAATATTTACTGATAAAATAGCTAATTAATAACCGTTAATGTTGGTATGCATTGACGCAGGAATGGTATTTGGTTGGAATAGTTTAGGAATTACCTACAAGTAAAGAATGAGGCAAATAATATTTGTAAAAATAATATGTAATCTATTTAAGATATTGTTGTTTTTTTTTATGTTTGTCAAATGCTGATTTAAAAAAAGGAAACACTACCTATGTAGGTACATGTAACACTTTACTCAATTACTTAGGCCTCTTTCCTTTATATTTTTTTCCAGATAACTTGACCGTATCTTCAAAGGTCCATCTATCCAGTTACTCAATATGGGGCATCATGAGGGGGCTGGAGAGTTGGACTCATTTGTTCTACCTATCACCTGATGAAACGGTAAATAACATTTATATAATAAACGTATCACACCTAATCCTCCTCACTGTATACCTTTAGGGCCATATTAATAAAAGCGTAAAGAACAGTTTACCTATCAAATGGTTTGTCACTTTCTGACATACATAATTTTCCGAAGAGCAAAAGAGACAAAACACTTCATAACATTGTTTGATATTTGATATTGGATACCTTTTCCCAGCAGTGGCATATTACAATTAAATACTTTTTTAGGAGATATGGATAAACGGCACTCTGATCCGCGACGAACCTCGCTACCCTCACAGAGGCCTGCTCATAGACACTTCAAGACACTTTGTGTCTCTGATGAACATCCAGAGGACTTTGGACGCGATGGCCATGAACAAGATGAACGTACTCCACTGGCATATCGTTGACGATCAGAGCTTCCCTTATCAGAGCAAAAAGTTCCCGGATTTGAGGTAAAATATAAAGCTGAGGAGTTTTGATTTTTTTTGTTAGAAACACATTTGAATCATTCTTTTTGTAATGGATAGCCACATTCAACGGGAAGGTACCTCTTTTATTTTATTTTTTGTTGTTTTCTTTTTCGGGTCGAATTCGAATAATGCACGTTAGATGTTACAAACATATCATGAGAAAGTAAAGTATTTTGGAGATGGTTAAAACTAATTTATTCTCAATTTACACCAACACAACTATTACTTCGAGTCAGGCTCAAACAAATTCAATATTATTTTTATTAATTTTCACAAATTTTATGATAGTTAGGTACCTAGTTAGATGCTTTATATCTTTCGATTCCCATTATGTTTTACTTGACATATCATAAAACAAAGTCCCCGGCCGCGTCTGTCTATCTGTTCGCGATAAACTCAAACTTACTGCTCGGATTTAACTCGTTTTTTTAAAAAATAGATAGAGTGATTCAAGAGGAAGGTTTATATGCATAAAAAATCCCGAAATTCCCACGGGAACGGGCACAACGCGGGTAAAACCATGAGGCACTGCTAGTGTCTCTATAAGCCTTGTGGAATCGCTTTATCGCTTATTTTTCCCTTTCAGCCGTCTCGGAGCGTATCACAGTTCGTTAGTTTACACAAGAAACGATATTTTAATGATTATTGACTACGCCCGCGAAAGGGGAATCAGGGTTGTGCCGGAATTTGATGTGCCTGGTAAGATCTATGAGATAATACCTACATATGTTTTGGTAAAAGTAAAAAGTAAAGTATTGTAGCCTGTAATGTCCCGCTACTAGGCCAAGGCCTCTCATCTAGTTTACTCACACCTGTTCTGTTGACAGAACTACTGGGACTTTTTTTACCATTAGTTTTGTCCACAAAACAATTGGGAATACAATTTTCACTTGTTCTGTTGAGTAGTTCTGTTGACAATACTAAATTCGGTAGGTTAGGGTTATTTTTTTTTTACTAGATAAAAGTCAGGTGTAAATAGTCTGCATAGTCTTTTAAGTCACAGAACTAATGGTAAAAAAAGTCCCAGTAGTTCTGTCAACAGAACTACTCAACAGAATAGGTGGGAGTAAACGTCTCATCTCACTGAAGATATCAATACAGTAAGGATTATGCGTAATCACCACGCTTGCCAAATGTGGGTTGTGATCTGCCCTTCTTGGCCTTCCTCTTCCTCTCTTTGCCTCTATGTATAGATAGATTATATTAAATAGGTATATATTTTATTTATTTGACATTTTTTGTACCTAGGTCATACAAAGTCATGGGGTGCGGCCTACCCCAACATCCTCGCAAAATGTTACAGCGAAGGGAAGTTTGTGGACTACGGTCCTATGAATCCGACCGTCAATGTCACGTACAAACTGCTTCAAGATCTGTTCAGAGAAGTGCAAGGGGTGTTTCCTGATAAATACTTCCATGTTGGAGGCGATGAAGTCGACATGGGGTGCTGGTGAGAATCTAACTAATATTATAAATGCGAAAGTTTGTGAAGATGTACGTCTGTTTGTTACTCTTTCACGAAAAAACTATCGGATGGATTTGGATGAAACTTTACAGTAAAATAGGTTTTACATCAAAATAACTTTTAGGATATATTTTAGCCCAAAATTCCCGCGGGAACGGATACAACGTGGGTAACACCGCGGGGCGTGGCTTGTCTATCATAATCTGACATTTGTGTTTAACGCTCTGGTAAGATCAGTGCGAGATAAACAAACACTTCACCTTATGTCATCATCACGTCATCTCAGTGTGTGTGTTTCAGGGATACCGATCCTGAAATAGCTCAGTTCATGAGAGACAATAATATTGACTCGGTTGAGATGCTCCATGCCTTCTTTATGAGAAACGTTATACCTTTATTAGGAAGGAAAACGGTTCCTATTGTTTGGCAGGTACGTTCAATATTGTATACATATAATGTAATAAATAACAGCCTGCGTGGTTTGAGCGCTCGGCTCACGATCCGGAGGTTCCGGGTTCGATTCCCAGTGGGGACAATGTCTCCCAAAAATCTCTTAGTGAGACTGCCCTCAGTTTGGTTAGGGCATTTCAGGTTGAATCACCTGATTGCCTGAAAAGTAAGATGATTCCGTGCTTCGGAGGGCACGTTAAGCCGTCGGTCCCGGTTACTTTCTACGGATAGTAATTGTTACATGAGCCATGTCAGAGGCCTTTGGCGGCTCAACTCTCACACCAGGATAATATTGGTCAGGTTGGCCATCCACTCGATGAAGTAGAGTAGCAAAAGTAAGTAAAATATCTAGGCAAAGACCTCTCATCTTACTGAAGATATCATTACAGTGAGGAGGATGTCATAATCACCACGCTTGCGGCTTGCCTAATGCGGGTTGGTGATCTTAAACCCGAGCCACGTTTGAATAGTATAGGAAATATCAAACATGATAGTGTAATACTAACTATTTTTAATTTAATTGCTTTTTAATAAAACAATCGCCTTAATGACATGAATAAATTAAAAAAGTAATTAAGCCCCCTATAGAAGTAAAGTGATTAATGATTATTTATCCACATGCGAAATGTTGATTTTGAATTACCTTGAAGTTTATGCTGTTTTAGTTGCTTCAAAATACGAAACTTCACAATAATTTTAGTCAGGTGTATATTTTATGTATGTTCGTACCTATGTTATTATTTGTTTAAACGGGAACTTACGTACGTCGGAGGTTCAGAGTTCGTCAACACGTTTCGGTCACGACCGGTGACCTTCACCAGGAGGTGGGTGAAGCGCTCGCGACAGCGTCTCTCCCCGCACTCATCATGTTCGTATTTTATTTCAGGAAGTTTTTGATGAGGGAGTTCCCTTAACAAGTGACACAATTGTCCAAGTCTGGAAATCTGGTAATGAAATAAGCGAAGTTATGGAGGTAAGTCAATTACGTAAACAAATAAGATACCATTAAAGGCCACTAGATTTCCATGTATACTCTGATATTCTTAGCGAGCGACTAAGCGAGTAAGCTAGTATTACTTGCAATGATATCTTTCTTAGGCCTTAATAACATATTATTAAGACACCATGGCTTTGTAAACTACCAAGCGACGAAAAACAGAAACAAATTGTTTTTGTTATCTTGCTCAGTAATAAATAATAATTTATTTAAATATTTAACAAAGTTAATTAGACTAAGTGCTAAGCTTGTGTTATGGGTTATAACTAACTGTTAATACATTATATTACTTTAAAGATATAAATTATTAAATTAAAATGACATAAATCATACATAATTTTTTTACAAACTAAATAAGCGTCCTAGAAGATCCCAAACGAGAGATTTTATTGGTTACGCAACCCTAGTAGCGCAACCATGGTAACGCAACGATGGTGTCCTGATGATGTAAGGCCCTTATCCTTATCTTTTCTTCAATTTCTTATCTATTACGCCACTTTTTTCTCAGGTATTAAACGCAGGCTACAAAGTGTTATATTCAAGTGCCTGGTACCTGGATCACTTGAACGTTCGTTGGGAAGACATGTACAAGGTCGATCCAAGACAGATGATCCGTCGCTACGGAGGTGTTAACTCGGAAAATATAGTCGGGGGTGAGGCTTGTATGTGGGGTGAAATGGCCGATGACAGAAATATTATTAGCAGGTAATATTATATTATGGTGCTGGTTGATTTATATGATAGAAAAAAGCCACTTTTTCCTAAGAAAAAGGGTTGTGAGTATTATTTGTAAACCTTAACAGCAAAGGTGAGTAGCTAAAGGGTTCGATAATGGGTCCCAAAATATATGATTATGGATCTGTATCCACAAAGTCATATGTTAGAAACGTAGCATAGCATATCTGGGGGAAAGACAACCATAAATTTTGGCGTTGACTCAATAGTAAGCATAGATAATAACATACACGATGCAAGGGGCCTAAAAATAGTAGTTGGTAGCACAGACTCAAAACCTTACCATGTTATGTTTATTTTATTTTCAGGGTATGGCCAAGAGCTAGTGCTGTGGCTGAAAAATTATGGAGCCCCGAGGCTGCCGCACGCTACAACTACCTGTCGCCAAATTCAATGGTGTACAGACGCCTCGAAGAACATGCTTGCAGAATGAATCGTCGCGGCATTCGGGCTGAACCTCCCTCAGGCCCTGGATTCTGTATCGGAGCCGTTTAAGCAATTAATCATTAAGTTATTTTGAAGTTTTAATCATATTATTGTATAAGAAGTTTACATTATTTGTAACATACTTCATAGGCATCTTTATTAAAATAAAATCATTATAATTAAATATATGTAAGAAATATAAAATTGGTTTTATTTTCTTAAATTAAAATGCTGCAAGTGCCTGCAAATAGGTGTAATAAATATTTATAGTTGATCTACTTTGAGAATAGCCTCTCCTACTTTATCTTGGCTCGCATGTCTAGAAATCAATGGGAGTAAAGAATAAAATTTTATTTTGTTTTATCAGTCTATTTTATTTGTTCTAATAGTAGGCTTAAATTAAACTTTTGTAAACCGTTTAACCATGGAGACAGTCCACACAAGACAACTCAACTATATACAGATAAAATATGTTAGCTATTTTTGTCGGTAACTACCGGTTTCCAACCCTAGTACCATAAAGAAGGTAAATTTGAAAGGAACCTCTATATTATCTATGGTTGATGAATGAATTGGGTCGATTATGTCATGGCGGGTTAGATGTTTTCGGCAGTTGGATTTTGACGAATTTTTATTGAATTACGCCGTAAATGATCTCGTTTGAAACACTCTTGTTTAATACTAAGCTTATTTGTGTGTTGGTGATCTTTTCTTAACTATTCAAATGCTGAAACGTTTGCAAATGGGACTTCGCACGTTCATGCTAATCGCATCTAAAGTATGGAGTTGTTTTTGTTATATGTTTAAGAAGCAATATCGAGCGGTAAATATTATTGTTGCGACGTGTGTGTCTGTATTTAAGAACTGATAATGTTATATTTCACGTGGTTTTTGATTTTCAGTTGGCTCAGTATCAATCTGTCAAGTATGAAATGTATCCACTCTCCCCCGTTTCTCGACACAGGCTGAGTGAGTTATTTATCATTATTTATCTCAAATTAGTATGTATTTCGTATTTACCACTGCGACGATAATATAATGTTAACATCGCAAATGATTCGTGTCATGTTCTGTGTTATAATATCATAAACATGTTCTATTTTCGATATTATTGATACTTGAGTATCATAGCTGCTTAGCTCCAGACATCTATAAGTTATTTATGTAATAAATATGATTACGAACGTCGTAAATACGTCCTTTTTATTATCTATTCATCGTGATATAATTTCAAATTAGAATTTTTATCAATAGAGATACCTTTCTATTTTATCAAACCTTATCTATCATGTTTATACATCACCATGACAGTCAAAAATACATTTAGTATCAAATCAAAGAACACTGCACTAACATATTATGGGACTACCTCGGTACAATTAGACCAGCTTGTTTACAAAATACCTTGCTTTATCAAATAATCAACTTAGATTAGCGTATATCAGCATAACAAGATTGTAGTTTTAACAGTAGAGCTACCCATATGGACAATGCCCAAACTGACTACTTTGATTTATAATGTCCAGGAAAACACTAAAGTAGTTACCATCCTCATAGCAAGTTCTGATTGACCATATCGAAGGCCAGTAATGTGTCCACTGTCTGATAAGCACTAATAAATGCTTTAAAAATTCATCCTTGTGCTAATAACTTCAGTGGGATGAGGCCTTTGCCCATCATGGGGACATCACAGACTAATACTTCTGTTTTATTAAGAGCTTCCAATTTCAAATTTCAGGTCTTGTGAAGAGAAAAATGTTGGTATTAGATCTAGATGAGACGTTGATACATTCGCACCACGATGCGATGCTAAGGCCTACAGTGAAGCCGGGCACACCACCGGACTTTGTTCTGAAGGTCACTATAGACAAACATCCAGTCAGATTCTTTGTACATAAACGACCACATGTGGATTACTTTCTGGATGTGGTGAGTATATGATTTAATAAATAAGCTCGGCTCATTGATATGATAAAAATAAGGATTACAATATCCAAAATATATGGCTTGGGTTTGTGGTCACCAACATGTAATAGGCAAGCATAGTGATTACTCCTAATACTTACTGTATGTCTGTTTTGATATCTTTTAGGTATCAAATAGGCCTTTGCAGCAGTGTACCATTTATTTATGTATATAATTAGAAGTAATTTGGACATATTTCATTAGATATTTTATATTGGATTAATTTGGAGAGTTTTATATTTTAGTAATTAAAGATGTTTCTAAAACATGCTTCTTGAATTCACTGCAAAGAATAATATGTTTCTGGATACATAACACTTTATTATATACCATCAGGGTTTACCTGTCATGTGCCCAATCCTGTAGAAATTTCAGGATGAAAAATAGTCTATAACCTTAGCGTTGTATGTGGCTATCCATTGTGGAAAGAATTGATTGAGCAAACAAAAACAAACTCTTCTGCTTTATTATCTTATATATAAAATTCTCGTGTCACAGTGTTCGTTCGCGTACTCCTCCGAAACGGCTTGACCGATTCTCATGAAATTTTGTGAGCATATTGAGTAGGTCTGAGAATCAGCCAACATCTATTTTTCATCCCGAAATTCCCGCGGGAACGGGTACAACGCGGGTGAAACCGCGGGGCGCAGCTAGTATTAGTATAGATGTGAAAGTTTGTAGAGAGAGATGCATGCATGTTGTCACTTTATCATGATAAATGGTCTACACATTTTCAAATTATATTTAACACACTTTGATTTATTTCTGATAACATTGACACTTTCATATTTTAGTGATTCTGCGGAATGCTACAAGGAAATCATTTAAAATACCTTATGTACTGATATCTGTCATGAGCATAGAGATCTTTGCCCTGCAGCAGGACATTATAATGCTAAAACTACTTCGAGCACCTACTTGTGAATTTTGGGTTATTCTTAGATTTCCAAGTTACTGATATTTTTAAGAGTGTTATTTAATACATATCTTATAAGTACTAATGTATAAAGCTGAAGAGATTGTTTTTTGAATGAGTTAATCTCAGAAACTACCAATCCGATTTGAATAATTATTATTTACATTCATGAGAAAGGCTATTTTTATCCCGAAACTCCCACGGGAACGGCCACAACGCAGGTAAAATCGCGGGATTATAGTATTTCCTTGATAGAAGACTAAGAAAGGAAGTAATTATTATGAAACAATTAATTGCTAGGTTAATTATATTTATCCTGTTAGTTCGATGCCTATACATACATCATTTAATGGAAATTTTCCCCTATTTATATTAGTATTATAAAGCCGGTCTCCTAGAGAGATCTAGATTTTAAAGTTAAAGGTTTACCCAATCCCTCGTATAATTTGGAGAACTTTGTGTTTTTATAAAACAGGAACAGAAACCACGGATGCAGAAGACACTTCTGTGACCACGGTTCCTGTAAAGGAGCCGAAAAGTCGGATAAAAAGTGTTGAATACAAGTGAAGTGTATCCGTAAACTTAGTTTCAATTCTAAGAAGTGTTCGCTGAAACTTAAGTAGCCAGTAACTATAGGCCTTTCTTATGATTGAAGGTGTCACAATGGTATGAGCTGGTGGTGTTCACGGCGTCGATGGAGATATACGGCGCCGCGGTCGCCGACAAATTAGACAACGGGCGGGGCATCCTGCGCCGGAGATTTTATAGGTAACATTACTTTTATTTATCGAAGTTCTTCATACATTTAGAACCAATCCTTAGGCTCCCAACCCGTCCAAAAGTTCTAATTAGTTAATCATGAAGTTCTGTCTTCCTTTTTGTAGCGCTCGTGGCGTACTTTGGCTAAGCGACGTTAACTCATCGCTATTGTAAAGTAAAGTGCAGCTCGTGTGCATTTCTGTGTGCTTCGGAGGGCACGTCATATTGTCGATCTATGTTGTTTCAACCGTTAGACCATTTCGGCGCATTATGGCAGTCTAAAACTCCGACGCCAGGGTTGGTCTTCGCGAACTTACTTAATTTTAGCCTATGATTAGGCTCTTATGACATTCGACACGATACATTATACATACACACTCATAGTATAAATATGTATCACGTGCAGAGCACGGACTCAGGGTTCGTCTACACCACGGGTCTAGCCTAAACTATCAATTATTCAAACTATTTGCTTGTAATTAAATATAAATATGTTCGCGTTACAGACAGCACTGCACAGCGGAGCACGGCTCCTATACTAAGAATCTTACGTCGATATGTGACGACCTCAACAGGGTGTTCATACTGGACAACTCGCCGGGGGCTTATCGGGATTTCCCTGGTAAATATACGAACTTATTTTATGAAATTACTCGCGTTTTGTACCCGTTTCAGTAGAAATTTCGGGATTAACAGTAGCCTATGAGTTCTGATGTTTAATTATGTAGGAAGTTTCATCAAAATCCGTTTAGTAGTTTTGCGAGATCAAAGCGCTCATGGCGTAGTTTGACTAAGCTTTGTTATTTCACTGCGATTGTTAAGCAACGTGCAACTCGGCTCCTACTTGGGTGGGTGCTCGATAGTGGTATTTCTATACGAGCGCTACCGTACTAGCAATAGGTCCCGTAGTCGGAGTCCTTTAGGAGGTCTAAAAACTCCGATACCAGGGTTCACACCTAACCCATTCGAAATGATTAATGAATGCGTGAATGAGTAAGAAATATTATATGTGTAACACAGAAACTTCAACAAGAAACATGATACATATTTTCGTACAGACAATAATAGGTCGTTATCGCGCGTTCTCAGAAGCGTCCAGGATTACTCACTGGTATGCCTGCACGAGCAATCGTGGTCGACCTACATAGACGCGTTCTTTCGCGCACGAATACTTTTCCAGGAGCGATAAAGTAACTGTAAATATACTATTGAGCTGTGCGTATGTATTGGGTTGTTTGTCGGTGCGCAGACAACGCGATCCCGATCAAGTCGTGGTTCTCGGACCCGCTGGACGTGGCGCTGCTGAACCTGCTGCCCGTGCTGGACGCGCTGCGCTTCACGCACGACGTGCGCTCCGTGCTGTCGCGCAACCTGCACCTGCACCGCCTCTGGTAGACAGGTACGTTCATTATTCAATCATCATTTATTACCACAAGGAAGAATGAATATATCATTACAAAAAAATGTGGGAATAGGAGACGTCCAACGAGTATATTGTTATAAAAGTGGTTAATCAAGTTTACCGTACTAATTTTGGGTTAAAAAATATCGAGAAGTTTCGAAGCACTTTGGCTGTAGGTGAAAATTCGCTCACTACAATTAGAATGTAGTTTTTTGGGAATAGACACTCAAACACAGCTGGAGACTTCACTGATTCTGGTACGCGACCACTATCCTACACACAACGCGAGCCTGATCAACGCGTAGATCTCGAATAATGGACACTGGAGACCGTCGTTCTAAAACCTTCTAGAGTCCCATACATATTTGACATAACCTTGATAAAACTAAAAAATTATGCAATATCCTGGATCTGCCACTGCTACATCACGTCTCATGCACTCATTACACCCCTCCAACATTTGGTCGCGTGTAAAAATTGCAGGTAAACTTTAGAAAACGAAGACAAACACATTGAGTTATATGGACTGTACGTTAGTACATATAACTCAATGCAATAACAAAAACATTTTGTTTCCAGATAATACCAGCTTTTGTACAAACATAGGACGCCACAGGTCTCCTGAATTTATTTATTATTATTATTTTCACTCGTTAAGCCGTTCAGCGCTTGTATTCAAAATATACATATAGTTTAAAATATACTTAGTTGAGTATTTTTTTTAAGTTTTGTTTTTACGTAAATAAAGTAACCAGTTATGTATATACATAATGATAATAGAATTATGTGTATATGATTGTGTAGTTACCTACATTTTATAGTAGGTTGGAGTGTTTTTAAAACGCTATGTGAATTAAGTGCAAATGGACATGTGAATAAAGGTGCGGTCTCACTGAGAGCGATTTTAAATAATGCGTTTTATTTCATAGTTCTTTTTCAAGATAATTTAAACTTAAACCTGTAGTTTCCATGACATTAAGTAATTTCTTTGTACAAATTGTTAAAACAATAATTAGTTCCTAAAGTAAAGCAATTGTAATGTTAGTTTTTATTTATAAATAAAAATAGTGATATGGTGATAGTATCGCTCTTATGTGTGACTGCAATTTGACCAGTGGAATTTACTTCAAAATTTAGTTTTATGGATTATACCTTTAGAGGTAAAAGTCCCTTCATGTTTACATGTATGCTACTAATTACCCAATCTGACAATACATATTTTGAAAATAAAGTATATAATTAGAAATATTTCAACTCTATTATATTTAAACATAAAATTAGTCCATTTTTGTACACTTTCTCGATAAAAGATCTCTCATTCCGACTAACAATATCATAATAAATACAGCACAAACACAGTACTTAAGTAATGTTCCTATTATGTTCAATTATAGTGCCAATATTTAGTGAAGTTCATTGAATAATTTAATATTGTGTTTCTTTTTATTATTTCAAGATATCAACACCTATGAATTATTTTAATTTAAGAAATATGTATTGAATATTTTATAACAGTGTATCTTCAACTTTATTTCTGTGTTAATACATACACTTCAGTTGCAACAGTCGAGTAGTGAACTTCATTGGAATAAATTTCACTGGTTTCTTAAAAGATTCATAATTATTTCTGTACAACGGTTCGGGCTGATAATAAAAGAAAATTTACGCTTAATTTATACAGGCTGCCTCAGTTCTCTAGTCTCGAAGTTAATAAAAAAAATAAATGAAGAAAAGTCTGATAGCATTGTGAAACTGTTTTGATTGGTTATGAATTCTTCACCGTTTGATTTGAACTGTTTTTCATTGGTCCATTTTGTTAGTGTGTAGTGTATTTCGACCAATAGCGTGGGAGGATCTCTGTGAATGTAATTTTGACAGATAATGTTTTCATCAGTTGATCACATAAAACTGTCCTTTTTTATCAGTTTTTTTCTTTTAAATGTTCTTTGAACATGGTGTAAAATGGGTTGTTAAATAAAAAAATATTAAAATTGTTAGAAAGAATAATTTGTACAAAACGACTGATATGAGGCAGCCATTTTTAATTCGCATAATTAGTTTAAATTAAACTAGTGAATTGAAAACTTTTGCATTTTTATATTTAAATGAATCGTTCTAAATATAAATAGTTATGTCCTTCTAAAATGTGAAGCCCACCTATTCTGTTATAGATGTTACTCCTCATTTTTGTTTTTTATGAACGTATATATATCCTGATGACAAAAACAGTGTATTATCTGTCGGGTAAGCACCTGAACTGGTAAAAAAGCCGAGGTATTTGTACTTAATCAACAACTGTATATTAAGATCCTTTCAATTAATATGTAATAAAGGCCTAAAAACAAAAACAAAAATGAGGCGTCAAGCTCAAACCAATGTCTCCTTGAAACTTTGTTTAGAATTGATACACATTGAGCTCTATCAGAGCCACAAGCAATGTCTTAGTCAAATTTTAGAAAAGAAAGATGACACATCTGTCCACTTGATATATCTGTCTCTGTCATGCACTGACTAGCGACCAATCACGTAATAGCGTTCCTAATAACTCGAAAGACTCGTCAGGATTGGCGGAGGTTTTGCGAAAACTAGCAGTAAACGTTTTCATTGGCTGACTGCAAATGTAATTGACCAATGGTGAGAGGGAGAGATAACTTCATAAATTATGTCGTTTTAGTATCTTCTCAATGTGTATCAAACCTAATTATAAATTAACACTATGAGATTCAGTGTACAGTTCCATTAATTAAAATTGATTCTTTCAATTTAGTTGTACTAATTATTTTTATTTCATGGCTTTATGCGTTACGGTCGAGCAAAATGGTCATAAAAGTGGTAAATTTGACAATTATTGAGATGTTAAGACGAATTTCAGCAACTTTATGTATAATACTGATAAAATGAGCCATTGCTTGGCCTAAACGATATCCATGTTTAACACACAAACTGTGGTTGAAGAAATTACTATAAATATTAGTTTCTATCTTCCATATAAAATGAACAATGTAAATATTATGCTAGCGGATAATTTGTTAGTGGTTTGCCTATTTTTGAACAGGTGATCTCCTTAGTTATTAGTTTATACTTATTTCGCTTCATAGAAGCACCTTTTCACGACCAAAATGTATAATAAATATTAAAGTTTATAAAAAAAACTGATTTTTAAAGACACATTGTATTGTATTGGAAAAATATTAGTTTCTTTTTTGAAAATCGGCAAATCACTAAGGGTGTGTCCATAAGTCGGAGTTTTATGTTTGAACGTTATTACAATATGGATACACCTTATATCACACGCGCTGTGATTATTTCTTTAATGACAATAGGGTAATGACGTACTTTAAATATCATGTACAAAATGTATACCGAAAGCAGATATAGGAAGTTTACTAACATACGATTCATAATATTTATTGTTAGTTCAAAAGTTGGGCCTAACTCATATATAACTTTGACACAACAAACTACAGAATAAAAAAACTACTTAAATTGAGTGACTGACTTATACGAAATTCACATTAATTGTCTTAATTAAAGTGAACTTCTTAAATATTCTACGCTGACGTTACGGTTTAAGATGTATAATAAAACAATAGTTCTATGTACCAATTGAGAGCTTGCGATACTGACGTCAAGGGCGAATAATCCGAATTTATCGCAACCGTTACGTCAGCAATGACAACGTCAGTTACAAAAAAGTTATACTTGAATGATGTAGGGTTTCTTTTTTATAGTAGACTACTTCAGTACCTTAATTCATTTAAATGTTTAATAAATGATTAATATTCAATTAATCAATCGTATTTTAGTAACACAACGCAAAATGTTTGGAGTTAACACTTGTCACATTTTGTTACAAAATGAAATGGAGGTTCATTTGACTAAGTATATCTGTCTCTTTTACTTGATATAAATTGTTTCCTACTCAATGAAAGGGAAAAAAGATGATACTTTTACCTTCAGCATAGTCATAATTAAGCGACATTAGCCATTACCGACACTGCGACATTTTATCGATGTTTGATGAGAAGTAGGAAGAAATACAGATGGCACATTCAAAATAAAATTTGTGAAATGTCACCTCTCCCTCACTTAAATTATATCTACAGGGGATTGCTTAAGTTGAGATTGCTTTGCGAGTGGCGATATCGAACTAAATTATGTTTTGGAAAGTATGTAATTTTAAAACAATCTTCGTTCGGTATGTATCGAGCGCAAAAGCAATGTCGCTTAGCAATTACAAATAGTTGAATGTAAATGTATCGCCTATCTAATTTCTATCTGAGATGAAATATTTATTAATTACACCTCCATTAAAATATTGAATTGAAATCGTGTGTATAATTAGGTTAAAATTGTTTCTAATAGATAAAGTCCTTCTTTTATTGTAAACCAAATAGTTGATATAATTTTAGTCTAAACAACATTCTCTTAATAATTGATGATTCGCAGCTAAATTGAACTGTAATGCCTAAATCTTACGACTGAAATTACAATGGACTAGAAAAGTTTAAACCGATACAGGTAAACTAAACCTTATTGCAATGGGAGTAAATATTATAATTGTTTATCAAATTTTAGGTGACTTGAATCTGTTTATTTTACACAAAATTGAAATATTTCGAACATTTGACTATATTTGAGTATTTGAGTTTGCACATCTGTCGATAACCTAAAATTATGTCAAAAATGTGAGTAAATTATTTAAAAACAGATTCCTACTTAAAAAGAAATGGCAGTCAGAAAACCTTTGACCTTTCATTCAAAGTTACGATATCACTATTAGAATTGTCTAAATTACACATCTATTTGAGTGGGATACCCTGGGATACCCATAACATTTACTTACCCGAATACTCAAACGCACTCAAATTAAACAATGCTCTGGCAAATTGACGTCAAAAATGTATGAAATTATTAGTATCAATCACTTTAACATGAGTTTCAGTTTTTGGGGATTATGTTATAATTTAATTAAATATGTATTAGAAATATTAGAATCCATGCTCAACTGAGAGGGGTTTACGACCTTGTGGGAAGTAAATACTTGTAAGATCTTAAAGACTACTCATTCAATGTATAAGTACCTACAGCGAGCTGTATTAGGTAAAACCCGGTCACAACAAAAAACAATTTTCTCCGTTGAGTTGCGTACTTCGGTCGCGTATACGAATAAATAATTTACTTTTACACAAGGTCTTATCTCTTTCTAATCGCATGGATTATACTCACAGCACAATATGAAGTTTATTTTATTTTTCTATACCACTGTACATGAAAATATTGTAAAAATATCCCTTTACTTGCTTTTTATTATATGATTAATTATCCCCCATTCAACAAAACAACAAGGTAAATTAGACATGTCACTTTTTTAATGTCCAAAGGTATGTACCCGAAATGTAATATTTTGAGAACCCAGTCACATTATTTTACAATTAAAATTACATTCATCAAAATTAAATTTGACTAGAAAATCATGTTGTTTTATTTTATGTGTGAAAAATGAATGTCTTGGGAAGCAGAACCGAATTGTAAACGAAATTTTTGTATACATTTATTGTTATTAGATGAAAACGAATGTATTCAAACTGATGATTGGTACATTATTACCGTTTTGTGTAACTTTATGTGGTCAACTGGTTGTTTAAAGTTCAAATGCGATTTGTAATATAGCAATATTAAATCGATTTCAGAATATGTTTGTTTCATTTTTATGGTACCACACTTGAATGTAAACTGTGGTGTAGTAGTTGAATGTAAAGTGTAAACTCTCCCAAACTGTCCCGACATGTGATATTGAATGGGACAAACGGTCTTCCTCTTTGCGTGTCATTACTTTATTGTCCTAGATCTTAGCCAGGATGACTGCATGCATTATTTCTCATTTATCCGTGGGGGCTGCAACCACAGGAAGAACTTCCTCGGTCTTCGCGTAGAAAATGAGGTACACTGTGGATGTATTTTTTTTTATTGATAAACTCGCGTATTAGCTTCAATATGATTATCACCGCCCGCCTGTTATCAGCAGAACTCCCGGGGTGTGAGCATACATACGTCAACATTTTGCTCGACTATGCCGCGAGTATTTTACAGTTCGGTGTGCACTGACCCTTGCTTCCCCAAGATGCCCCTAGTACGGACTTATAGGAAGTACAAGTACATATTTTAGAAAATATATACATTTGTACTGTCGTGTCGAACTAGAAATGTATCACGTATGTTGAAGGATCATAAATAAAAATACAAAAGCTGCGTCAATGAACTTTTTAATTTGAGACTAATCTGATAGGTATTTTAATTTTTCAACAGATTTGTTTGCCCGGAGAGAAAACTAGGGAGCCCTTGTCCAAACAAGATCAATATAAATAGACATATTGTTAACTAATAACACTGAATGTTTCTAGGCCATGTCCATTTATTCTTCTAATAATTTCATGGGCTCCTCAGTTTAAGATTTCAATTTATAAAAATGTCAAGAGTAAACATAACACAATATAATGTTACATAGGAAATTTCCATTCACATCCAAATAATCATTCAATGAATAATGTAAATATGGCATTTTCGAAAAAAGGTAATTTTTATATCCCAAAAGTTTCATTTAAGTGCATTCAATCAATATTGCACCTCAATTAAAAGTGATTCTTAGAGAATATATATAACTTATGTCCAAACGACAAGTGACTAAATTACAGTTCCAAGTTTACAACCAATTGTCATACAAATCCCCTGTATTTTATAAACATTAGTCTTTCCAAACATATACACAAAATAACAGGATGTGTGAAAACATTTCTCAATACAAAATTAAAAGAGACACATCTTAATTTCAAAGACAGACTGAAAAAATATATTATAGGAATTAAAAATGTTTACAATAGAACTAAAAAAATGATGCCTACAATGTAATAGATATGAAATTATACATGTAAAGAGATACCAAATGTTTGCAGTCCTTAACATTAGAAATAATTCTGTTTATCTTACTTACAAGAGTTCATTATAACGTAAAGTAAGTAAACATCTCTCAGAGACATAAATATGTTTAAAAAACATAGTATTGTCATTTATATTCCTTTGATTTGCAATAATATTGCAATGAACTGAATACAATATAAACAAGCATCTGGTAATGAAACATGCCAATTTGATTTTGAGACCCTAAGCTGAAGCCAATACATAATTAATATCACAAATAGCTTCTTATGGAGACTGCTGTCAATATTGGATAATGTATACTAAAATTCATTCTCTTTACACCTTCAAATAATAACAGTCAAGAGTTTAAAACTTAGTTTAAAACACTGTCCAAATGAGTCACTACAAAACTATAGGTTCTAGTCTACACAACATTCTTCAGGAGATTTTATACTTCAAATTACTGTACATGTTAGCGGCTGGCAACATCAGACGCCCATCTCTACAATGAATTTTTATGAGACAGAAAAAGCCTTCTCTGAGAATGATTTGACATAAGCTTCGTGCAACTTGTTGACGAACTCAGTATCATGCTTGAGGAGATAGTTGAAGGCTTGGAGCAGTTGGTTCCTTGTCAGGGGCTCGGGGGACTGTTGAAGGTCACTGCCGGAGGTGGTCGTGAACATTGTGGGGGGCATTAAAGCTGGTTTCTGTCAATAAACAACATTCAGTCAATAACAATAAAAAGAGTAGTTACTATTTATTTCACAACTTTCACAACAGGTTAGGTTGTCTGTAATGATGAGTAATATAATATTATTCATCACAATTTCTGTGTAATTATATTGCTATCAGAAAGCAATCAACTAAATCATAAATTAGTTTTATTGAAGGTAGGTACTTACTGAATGGTTGGTGTCCTGCGATTGATTTAGGTATGTGGCCAGAGGTGAGGTTGGCTTTGGAGAAGACATGTGCATCATATTTAACTCATTCTCCAGTGGAGTCAGCCCGTTCACCTCACTTGTATCAAGTCCTAATCCCTTCTTCATTCCTGGTATTCTCTGCTGGTTCTGTTTCTCAATAGGTGTTGACTTAAGTTGGAATCCACAATTTTGAGTGAGAGAGATGTTTCCATTGGGATTCTGTGCCTCCTGAGGTGTAACGGAGCGCTGTTGTTTCTCAATGTGTTCCACTGAGTGTGCAGGGTTACTCATCAGCCTCTGTAGGAGTTGGACTTCCCGCGACTCACCGGGCCGGGGGCCGAAGATGCCGGGTGAAGGTAGTGCCGTCACCGCCGGCATTTGCACCGCCGCTCCGCTACCAGCTTTTGCGAAAAAGTCCATCACACTCTGTGAAGCCATGTCAGGAGCCTTAGAGGGTGTTGAATCGCTCTTGTTAGCAACGACCCCCTTGTTAGAGTTGAAGTCATCTTGCGCCTTGCTTAGCATACCGAATATGTCAATTTGAGCGGCCGTAGGTGCTGACGTACTGTACACTGGGGTTTGTGCCATGTTTTCACTACCAGATTGCTTGAAAGATTCTTTCACTAGAGAATTTAATTTCGTTGCTACTCTAACGCACTCGTCCTTATCGTAAAACCATATGCCGTAGATGCGACACTTGGCGTTCCGATACAGAAGAAATGGTTCCTTCAATTGTAATTCTATTCCCTTTGAAATTGGTTCGATGAGGTTGTTCGTACTCAATCTGTTCATAATCACTAAACTGTGATACGGATCTCCACTTCTACTGTACACAAACAAAGCACCCTCGATGTTGGTTTTCTCCCATTCGTTTTCTTCAAACGTATAAAGTGCAACGTGGGTAGCACTGTCAATAATTTCTTTGGCGAATGCATCTGCCCTCTTTAGGGCAGCAAAATTCATGCGCAGCCCGGTGTCAGCCATTTTATAACAATAAATTCAAGTTTTAGTACAGCAAACTCAAAAGCATCACAGCTAAATGACAAGAACGAATAAATTCGCCATTTTAGCTAAGTGTTATGCGTTCGTTCAATTTTTCATTCTTGAATAAAAAGTATAGATTACAAAGAAAAAATTCTCAGAATGTTGCATAGGTATTCTGTAATAAAAATAATCGGTTCAAAAAATACTTTTAATTGATAGTGTTATGTTTTTTCACTTTTATTTGGATTAAATTATGTTATTTATAGCTGGTACCGAATGTTAAACGGAACGCAACAAAGCGATACTTCAGTACAATACATTTTCCATTGTAGTGAGTGAGTATTCATAACCTGTGGCGTCGTTACACAGTGAATGAGTCATTCAAGCAACGGACAACACGACTTCATGACAATATGTCAATTATGTCATTCATAAGGGCTAAATCAATGTCATATTACTGTCATTTTTACAATCAAAGTGACATGTGGCCGAAAGAAGCCAAAGTGGAGTGGAGAGGAGAGAGGAGAGCAACGTAAATAGATGAATATCAATCAAATCAAATTATTTTATTGTATTCGATTGTTTACGCGTGTTGCGTGTAGTCGTGTCGTTTTAAAATTAAGTTTTAGATAGAAGTTATCGATTTTTTTATGATTTTTCTGTCCAATAGTACTGTTAAAAAGCTTTTACGACACTACCACGTGAGAGACACTAGCATATAAAAAGAATAAAAGTGTTATAAATTAGTTAAACATGAAAGAATGCAATGTATTAGTGATTGGTAGCGGGGGTCGGGAGCATGCGTTGTGCTGGAAATTGTCGGAATCACCTAGTGTGGAGACGATTTACTGCGCGCCGGGCAGCGTCGGCATAGCCAGCACTAAAAAAGTTAAATGTGTGGATATCAACATTAAGGACCATAAGGTGAGGATGGTATAACCTTTTCTCTCACCTGTACTATCCCACCGCTGGGCAAAGGTTCCCCTTTAAACATACCAACTTTCCAACCAAAAACTTCAAATACAAACATCACATTTTCAATTTTGCTAATTAGGTTGAAGGTGTATGGATTTAACATATTTTGCAAACCCAACTAACAATAGTTAGTAAAGAGCAATACACGCTTATTAATTATTTATTTACTGAGCAACTGCTTTTTACAGAAAAAAAGATTAATTAAATTGAACTCTTATTAATTAAATTGAACTCTGGCCAATACTGACTATAAAAAACAAGGTTTATATATAAAAAATAACATAATTCTATACTCCATTAATCTCACAAATAGACTAATACATCCATAAGTTAATATTTATATTTGTTTAGTTATTATTAAATGAAATAATAAAAAATTACCCATTGGCCAACTAGAAATATAATATTAATCTTGAATCTTATCTGTCTTTCAATCCAGTTGGAACAGAAAACTATACTTTTCCCAAAATTTAAAACCCATTATAAAATAAGATATTTCAATCAAAAATTAAGCTTTTCGACTAATAAATTAGTTTATGACCACTAAAACTCGAACAACAATTATCAAACAATGATTTTAAATAGACGAGCGTCTGTTGATAACCTCTAGTGTGATACTGATACTGCACTGGACTATAGGGCATCCATTTGTCAATCACTTTGAAATTAACTGTGTAAACATGTTATATAATGTTTCACTATATAATGTTTCACCTAATTTTTATTTCATTGTAAAATTATTAAATAAAATTGATTGTAATGATCTTGGTAATAAATGAAGTTATCTATAGTAAGCCTATATTCATGGGTATTTTAAAATAAAAATTAGAATAAATAAGTCACTAAAATATAAGCTTTCTAGCAACAAAAGTGTTGTCTATTACAGGCAGTCAGATTCTTATTAGAAAACCAAATTATGGGATTGTATGAATACAATATATTGTGTCAGAATATTTTTTATTCCAGATTCCAGATCTATACTAATATTATAAAGCTGAAGAGTTTGTTTTGTTTGTTTGTTTGTTTGTTTGTTTAAACGCGCTAATCTCAGAAACTACTGAACCGATTTGAAAAATTCTTTTTGTAATGGATAGCCACATTCAACGTGAAGGTTATAGGCTACTTTTCATTCCGAAATTCCCACGGGAACGGGAACAACGCGGGTAATACCGCGGGGCGCTGCTAGTTTTTAAATATATGGTTGGGTATTATTAATCAGTGACAATTACATACTTTTATCAGAGTACTAGCTGTGGTCCGTGACTTCACCCAGAGCATACCCGTTCCTGTGGGAATTTCAGGATTTTTATTTATTATTATCTTATTCTGGACAAAGACAAATGAAATAAAACAAAAATTATAGAATTCGGTCCAGCCATTTTTGAGTTAAAATGGTGTAACTAACTCGACTTTCTTTTATATTTAAAATAGATTTATATCAATAATCCATATTATATTAATATTTAATGTTACAATTGGTGATTATGTTAATTATGTGAGAAACTCTCGCTGTTCTGATTTCCTGTGTGATAAAAGACCTTTGCTCTGCAGTAGGGTATTACAAGCTAACAATTTAATTATCAAGTAATAAAGAAAACCTTGGACATCATTGGTACCTTTTTTATACAGTTCAATCACAAACACGTGTCACCACTCTGCTACAGATAAAATAAATAAATAGACCCCAACAAATTCATACACCAATAATTAAAACCAATCTAAGCTGTAAGCTTGTGTTATAGAATCTAACTAACTGATTCTGATACATAATATAATATACATCCTACTATTATAAATGCGAAAGTTTGTAAAGATGGCTGGATGTTTGTTATTCTTTCTTGCAAAAACTACTAAACGGATTTGGATGAAACTCTACTTAAACATAGGTACATCAGAATAACACATGAGTCACATTTTATCCCGAAATTCCCGCGGGAACGGGTAAGACCGCGAAGCAACCAAACTCTATTTCTTTTGGTTTGGCACAAAATGTGGTTAAATGTCGTCAATTTTCCAGCCGAAGACGATTGCTTCTGAAGAGGAAAAAGTTTTCGAGATAGGGTAATAATGAAAAAAAAACACTAAACCTTTTTCCTCTTCAGGAGCAATCGTCAAGAAATAGATTATACATAATTCAATTTCCTTCAACAGGGTGTAGCAGAATGGTGCAAACAGAATCAAATCGACTTAGTCCTAATCGGCCCAGAAGATCCTTTGGCCAACGGTATCGTAGACGACCTCACAGCTCTTGGCATACGTTGCTTCGGTCCTACCAAGGCTGGTGCAGAGATAGAGGCCAACAAAGACTGGTCAAAGAAGTTCATGGACAAATACCAGATACCAACAGCTAGGTACAAGTCCTTCACTGATGCAGACGAGGCAAAGGAGTTTATTATGAAGTAAGTGTTGATGAGCGCTTTTACATTAATTATACTTTTATTAGAAAACAGCGGTTCTAAGAGACGTCCATTAAATCGACACTTCATTGACGTACTTTTTCATGTCAAAATAACTCATTAAATCTACTAAGGAAGATAAGAAAATATATCTAATACTAATATAATAAAAGAAGAGTTTGATTTATTGTTTGTTCGAACGCGCTAATATCTGAAACTACCGATTTCAATCATTCTCTTTTACATTCGACGGGAAGGTTATTATTTTTCTTCCCCAAATTCCCACAGTCACAATGCGGGTAAAACCGTGGGGCGGTGCTACTATAAAATAAAGGTGATTTAAAACCTAATAAACAATATATTTTTATCAGCTCTTGTTATGGAAGTGGGACAATGTCAGTCATCTCGTATGTTCCGAGACTTGTTGACAATTAACGAAGGACTTCCTTGATCTTTACACTTGACTTTATATCAGCTAATTAATGCTGCGAATTGGGATTCGGTTTCTGTCCTTGTATTCAATTTGTTAAATGAACGTACCTTAAATTCGAAAGTAAAATATATATTGGGTAAATAGTTTATCTGGTAGAATTGGAAGCACCACAGCTACCTATTTAGCATTCAATAGAGAAGTACCGATTGAGCTATGATATTAATTGGCGAACTTAGTGATAAAACTTTTATTGAAAATCTTAATTTAAAATGTCATTGTTTTAAGTGATGTGAGACTTCGTTTCATTAATGTTTTAAGCTTGTTACGTTAAAGTTACGACAATCGAATGTTTGTAAATTAAGTTCCGAGTATGGATCGAGTTTCATTCTACATGCCTTAAGGCAGTGCTTTACAGACAATGATGGTCACTGTTCTGACATCTTCAGAAGGCAAGAGGCATATCCACTGTCTTAACTGAGTAATATTTCTTGCTACCACAGTGACTTTTTCATGAATTCCTATAAACAAGTACTTTCACCAACAACCTACCAATTATCAGCGCCGATGTTCTGCTAATAATAAGCAATCAGTATTAACATTCAAGACTGAAAACGAATCAGTCATCTCTAGAAAATCTTCACCATCTCTCAAGAAAATCTTCCCCAACCACAAATTTATCAATCTCCACAGCGCCCCCTATCCTGCTCTGGTAGTGAAAGCATCCGGTCTAGCCGCTGGCAAGGGAGTAGTAGTCGCCTCAACCAAGGAGGAAGCATGTGAAGCCGTCGATGAAATACTGAGCAACGCCAAGTACGGAGCCGCGGGAGAAACCGTCGTGATTGAAGAACTGTTAGAAGGGGAGGAGGTTTCGGTGAGTTGACTAACTTAGTTCATTACTACCCGCACCCTACGGTTTCACCCGCGTTGTACCCGTTCCCGCGGGAAATTCGCGATAAAAAGTAGCTAAGTCCTTTGTCAGGCTCTGGACTAACTGTGTACCAAATTTCATTCAAATCGGTTCAGTAGTTTTGGCATGAAAGCGTGACAGACAGACAGAGTTACTTTCGCATTTAATATTAGTTAGGATTAAGTCACTAGCGACACAATTAATAAATCTAGAACGTTATCTGCAAACTACAACATACATACATAGCTTCGATAAGAGTCAAACGAATGCTAGTGGCGATTAGGTTTAAATACGTGTAACGTATTTAAACCTAACCTTTAACCTGTTGAAAAGTAGCGTTGTTAGCCTTGTGGATGTTTGCGCCAAAATTTTACCATGGATAGGTGGTATTATTCCCTTTGAATGTGTCCTAAACAAAAAATATTATTGTGTGTGTGGGAGTTGCAATGATTAACGCATTAAAATAAAACGACTCTTCAGCATGCATATATTTTTTATAGCTATAAAAATAACGGCAATTAACGTATAGGTACTTTTGTTCCTAAAGACCAATGTTACCAAGTCGTTAGATAGTAGCTTAATGAGAAAAATAAATCTACTAATTAAATTTATAGTAAATTAAATATATTTTTAACAAACATGTAAACAGATAGTAATATTATCGTTGCCTTTTGTACATATAATGTAGATAGTAAAATTTGATAACCCACGACCGGATCGATGTTTTTTTGAATATTACGATCGTTGGGGTCCGCTGATAAATAAATTCCTTGGAGATTCTTCAACATTACAATGCCATTTTTTTGGTAATTAGCCTTCTTAATATGAAGTAAGGAAATAAGAGAAGGTCTACACATGTTATTGGGGGCATCCAAACATATACCAGTCATATTGTTATTAAATGATACACACTAATTAAAACGGGCATTCAATTGCGGACGGGGCCAAATGTATGTATGTGTATGTATGTACACGACATATTTACATGTAGGTGCCGTTTAAATATTTATGTACTAGATACCTTATATGGAAAGTCACACATACTCCCGAATCTAATTGTGCATAGATGCACGCCAAAACAAAGGTTTAGTCTTCGATTTTTCTCAAGGTATATAAAGAAATATTTTCATGTTGTGTATGAGAAGAAGAAAAGATGTTAAAAATAAACTCACACTCAAATATTTTTATTCCGTTTTGGCACCAACGAACCTCTCTAATACACCACCCATTCAGAATACATTAGCAGATTAGAATGGGCATGGGCGAAATAGAATAGGTCCGCGTGCTTATTCGCTATTCAGCTTAGTTTAACAACTTAATCCATAACACCTTAACTCTTGAAACTTAACCCTTGAGTCATCCCGAGACCACGAGCTGCGTAATCCGCTCAAAATCACATATTTTAATAAAAACGTTAAACATTCTAACGCGATATAAAAGCGTTTCATTTAGTATAATGAGTGCGAGGATAAAAAGTATAGCTTAACCCTTCGCCTCCAGGTGCTAGCCTTCACAGACGGCGACACTGTGTCAATGATGCCGCCCGCCCAAGACCACAAGCGCGTGGGCGACGGCGACTCCGGCCCCAACACGGGCGGGATGGGCGCGTACTGCCCCTGCCCGCTCATCACGCCCGACCAGCTCGCTGATGTCAAGGACCAGGTGTTGCAGCGGGCGGTCGACGGGTTGAAAGCTGAGGGGATCAAATATGTCGGTAGGTATTCTATTTATAAAGTGGAAGGGCAAGGCCTGGAACTAACAGGTGTGAAGGGTTTGGCAACAGTGAGGTCTAAAAAAAACACGATGAATATTTTAGACCGCCTAAGTTTTTAGTAGTTTTAAAAGATAACTTCATGGTAGTTATTATTATCTCCTTAAGTTCATAGCTACATTACTTGAAATAATTTCATAGTGGTTTTATCAGGGCAGAGAATATTCTAAAAATATGCCACAACAAAAGTAATTAAACCATAATTGGTCACACCATACTCAACTTAATCAGTCATATGTAATAGTAAACAATGGTTGATATACTTAATCTGACTGTAAATAGGTATAATTATAAACAGAATTGTTTTCTTATACCGACTTTGACATTCGCCTTATCAGTACAGTTGTGATGCAAAATAAATGACGATCATTAGTCGATATATTACAATAGGTTTTTGGGGAATTTCCTCGTCTCAACTGTTTAATAAACATTAGTTTATCGTTGTTATAACAGACGGAATTTTATGCGTAGATTGATTTGAAAGTATGGGGTAGTGACATGATGTAAGTTTGTGACAAAATAATGTCAAAGTAATTTCAGTTCGCTTTTGTCATATTGTCAATATTTCCTTGAACTAGGTGTAAGAAAAGGATGAAGAAATGTTTATCCTATCAAAAAGATAACTTGAAAAAATCCAAGTCTCCCTGCGCAGTTCGCCTTTAGCAAAAAATTGTGAGATACATGTAAAATCAAATCGGTTAATTTTTTCAGTCCCTACTTAGGAGGAAGGACTCCTTCTCTTAAGTCTTAAGTTATTATCTACGTATAGTGATCATTTCACTATTATTATTTTTATGTTTGTTGAAAATGGCTTGACTTGCATCACAAAAAGATAGCACGGCCGTGCCGTTTTTTGCTCGACTTGGCGGGGGCAGTGCCATGCCCCCAGATCAGATTATTATGAAACTTTTTACTAAAACTACTAATATATACACTAGTTTAAATTTTAAGTCCAAATCCTTCGACTTTAAAGACATGTTTAAAATTGGATTTACTAATACATACTGTCATAGCAACATCATTAAGTACATATTTTAACTAACACTTCACAATCAATTTGTTTACATTAAACGGTCAGTGAAAGCGTAGTTTATGCGAACGCGTGTTCGTTATCTACCTCAAGATAATATAATCTTTATTGCTAGGGTCACAAGGGTCGTTCTCCCTTCACTCCCGGATGGATTGTGCTGGAACGTTTGAACTGTCAAATAAATAGTTTATACAGTGTTGATGAAGTGTGTATGTACTATAACTGTCTAGACTTGGCGAGTCACTATTAGTGTGGTGATATCATATAACATATTCATATTATTATCATGTTGGGCAAGTCTACGAAACGATAAAGTAGGCTGATGTTCAGACTGTATATGTATGTACCAGAGCGGTGAAAATTAGTAAAAATCCACCAACAGAACTCCAAAGAAGGACGGATGCAAGGAAGATTTTATGCAGTCCTATTGGTGGATATTTTATCGCTCCATTTTGGTCAACCAACAGCCTTTTTGAAGGAGTCGAAACGCGATGGCGACGCAACACGCGTTGCGCATCGCCCTACATCTCACAGACCAAAGGTTTACGCAAATCTTTATACATATATAATTCTACTGTACGTGTGTATGTCACTGAACTCCGATTAGATTTTTTTTGTACACTCCCTTGATTTACACTAGCGACATCTTTTGGGTCGCAGGTGGATCCACCGAGCGGGACAGCTAGTATATATTACGTACGTTCCTCCTACACTATTTTAGCTTACCTACCTACTTAGTATATGTGATATTCAAATAGGAATCATAGGTCTATATCTTCGTTGGAAATGGCAAATCCCTACGTAATAGTGGAAGGACTCCCCTCTTTATTATTCAAACCAAACAAACCACATTTTTTTTTACTAAAACCTGGTACTAAAGTCAACTACAAAAGTCCCAAACGATCCCAAAGCTAATCTCCAGTTCTATTTACGTCATTTACATAATGTTACGTATGTCATTACCCGTTGACCCCACTGTTTACGCGGCATAATCAACAATTAGATATATTTGTTATTGCATAAACATTATCTTTTAAACATTGGGCTTGCATCATACTTGGACCTTAATTGTAAGGAGGTTGGGTTGGGTTTTGGTTAAAGTTAAGGTTTAAATTGATTGGTGTACCCTTGAATGTGTGAACCAATAATAATTATGCTTAATATCTTTAATACGTTCATTAGGATAGATAGTTGTTACCCTTTTATAAGTACGTACAATGCGATTAAAATAAGAATAGGACCGGCCTAGCGCCATGTTGTGACGTCACAACGGGAACTTGGTATAGTGTGCAAAAAAAGCAATGTTAAAAAATATTGGCTTGTTTTATAATGTAATAGCACGTACTTTTTTTGCACACTATACCAAGTTCCCGTTGTGACTTCACAACATGGCGCTAGGCCGGTCCTATTCTTATTTTAATCGCATTGTACGTAATAGTTTCGGAATTAAATCCTACTTATATTGCATTAAATGAAAACTAGCACAAGCTGAGCCTTCTCCAATTAATTTTGATTATTCTTAGTTTTATAACATACTTACCTATGTAATTCTGTGTTCTTGAAAAAGTAATAACTGATTTTTTTATTTTTTTTTCAAATGCAAAGTCTTCTTAAACTTCAACTTTGATTTCTTCTTCTTCTTCAAGAAAAAGAAGAAGAAGAAGAATGCAAAGTTGATTCTGAATGTAATATAGTGACTACCAAACGATATAAGTTGCCTCTGTATACCTTTATTTATAAAAAGTATGATTACCACAAAACTACTGAACCGAAATACTAAAAAGATTAATATTTCCCCGCGAAATAATTAGATATCCCATGCCTAAGTCGGCCTTTTTGCACACTATACCAAGTTCCCGTTGTGACTTCACAACATGGCGCTAGGCCGGTCCTATTCTTATTTTAATCGCATTGTACGTAATAGTTTCGGAATTAAATCCTACTTATATTGCATTAAATGAAAACTAGCACAAGCTGAGCCTTCTCCAATTAATTTTGATTATTCTTAGTTTTATAACATACTTACCTATGTAATTCTGTGTTCTTGAAAAAGTAATAACTGATTTTTTTATTTTTTTTTCAAATGCAAAGTCTTCTTAAACTTCAACTTTGATTTCTTCTTCTTCTTCAAGAAAAAGAAGAAGAAGAAGAATGCAAAGTTGATTCTGAATGTAATATAGTGACTACCAAACGATATAAGTTGCCTCTGTACCTTTATTTATAAAAAGTATGATTACCACAAAACTACTGAACCGAAATACTAAAAAGATTAATATTTCCCCGCGAAATAATTAGATATCCCATGCCTAAGTCGGCCTTTCCACCAGAGCTGTGTTGTGCCTTTAATTAAATTATAGCTAAAGTAGCAAAAATACTTAGAAATAGTAAGACCCATAGATGTACTAACGTACATATAACTCAATGAAAAGATCACCCTGAAAAGCGCCCAAAGACTAATTTTATTTACCAAAAACAACACAGAAACATATCCAATTAGTATTTCGATGACCTCTATGCCAACATGGTCGAACTTTTGAAATTGTTTTCGCGTATTGCGTCTTCCGATAAACATCGGACCACATCATTCCTCTCAACTTACTTCATCAACTGGTATCAATATTTGTATTCATTCATTCGTCGTATCGTTCGACCTTAGATGCTATCGTACACGTGGCGACAATTTCTTTGTCTCTATGTTGATTAAAGTCGTTTAGATTTGTTGCTCATTAGTTGCTTTGTAGTTTGATATACGCTGTATTATGTAAGTCAAGTCATTTAATTGTTAGGGCGTTTTTCATAAACGCTTATTCAGCATGTTAGCTATTGGTTGGCATGTTTTGACCTGAAATATTGCATACACATATGATTAGGATGGCAATACATGATGATATTCGTAATATTTAAAATGGGAATTGGAATTAATGACTTGAAAAATTGTATGCAGCAACCCAACCAAATCTGAAAATAAATGACATAAATTAAAAGAAACTTATATATATTTTTATGATATACAGTGGAGGACATTAAACTTTCTGATCCATATCATATTAGCCGGGTCATTTTAGACATAAAAATAGTGATCAAATAAAGAAAATTCCGACAGAGCCAAATCTTCGTAGAGACCTTAGGTTTACCACAAGGAATAAAGTGTCAAAAGTCCCCATCAATCCCATGTGAGCTTCGGGACTTATTCGGGGCCCAATGTCAAAATTATAGGTTTTTTGGATTTTTCTCGAAAACGGTAAGTTTTATCGAAAAAGTACCTGAGAAAATAAAAAAGCTTATAAAATTCTCTATAACTTTAACTCTATCCACTTTTTCCATATTCCCAACCGTTATTGAACTACACGCTCCAGAAATGTAAAAATTAAGGACCTCGGGCAGGTACTATGGAGCCTGCCCCAATGCTCAACAGTGACATGACCTATGTCATTTGAAAGGTCTTGAAGAGTTGTACAAGTTACTCCTAGACAGTTATATCGAATTCGATGGCCAACTCGGTGTTTTCGACCACCGAACAATTACCACTGGAGGTGCTGTGGAGCCTGGACGGAATGCTCAACAGTGACATGACTTACGCATTTGAAAGCTCTTACAAGTCACTTTTTGATAGTTATGTCGAAATCGACGCCAAACTCGGTGTTTTCGACCACCGAAGAAAAAACACTAGGTGTATGTGCACTAATGTGCAGTTGACACTGATCGTATTGCTCAACAGTGACATGACTAATGTCATTTGAAAGCTCTCACAAGGCACTCCTTGACAGTTATATCGAAATCGACGGCCAACTCGGTGTTTTCGACCACCGAAGTATCGACACTGATCGTATTGCTCAACAGTGACATGACACATATCATTTGAAAGCTCATAAAAAGTTTTATAAGTCACTCTTTGATAGCTATATCGAAATCGCCGTCCAACTTAGTGTTTTCGACCACGGAAGAATGGAGTTGGGCAATGCTATACCGAAGTATCGACCCTGATCCTAATGCTCAACAGTGACATGACCTATGTCATTTGAAAGCTCTTGAAGAGTTGTACGAGTCACTCTTTGACAGTTATATCGAAATCGACCGCCAACGCGGTGTTTTCGACCACCGAAGATCGACACTAGGTGTATGTGCAGTTGACCTTGATGGTATTGCTCAACAGTGACATAACTTATGTCATTTGAAAGCCCCTGAAGAGTTGTCCAAGTCACTCCTTGACATTTATATCGAAATCGACCGCCAATTCGGTGTTTTCGACCACCAAAGAATGGAATTTTCTCAAGGTCCTTTATTAACTAATGTGTACATATATTTTTTTATTTTTGGTCAAAAACACCGAGTTAGCCGTCGATTTCGATATAAATGTCAAGGAGTGACTTGGACAACTCTTCAAGGGCTTTCAAATGACATAAGTTATGTTACTGTTGAGCAATACCATCAGGGTCAACTGCACATACACCCAGTGTCGATTCTTCGATGGTCGAAAACACCGCGTTGGCGGTCGATTTCGATATAAATGTCAAGGAGTGACTTCGACAACTCTTCAGGGGCTTTCAAATGACATAAGTTATGTCACTGTTGAGCAATACCATCAAGGTCAACTGCACATACACCTAGTGTCGATCTTCGATGGTCGAAAACACCGCGTTGGCGGTCGATTTCGATATAAGTGTCAAAGAGTGACTTGTACAACTCTTCAAGAGCTTTCAAATGACATAGATCATGTCACTTTTGAGCATTAGGATCAGCGCCGATACTTCGGTATAGCATAGCCCAACTCCATTCTTCGGTGGTCGAAAACACTAAGTTGGACGGCGATTTCGATGTAACTATCAAAGAGTGACTTATAAAACTCTTTATGAGCTTTCAAATGATATGTGTCATGTCACTGTTGAGCAATACGATCAGTGTCGATACTTCGGTGGTCGAAAACACCGAGTTGGCCGTCGATTTCGATATAACTGTCAAGGAGTGCCTTGTGAGAGCTTTCAAATGACATTAGTCATGTCACTGTTGAGCAATACGATCAGTGTCAACTGCACATTAGTGCACATACACCTAGTGTTTTTTCTTCGGTGGTCGAAAACACCGAGTTTGGCGTCGATTTCGACATAACTATCAAAAAGTGACTTGTAAGAGCTTTCAAATGCGTAAGTCATGTCACTGTTGAGCATTCCGTCCAGGCTCCACAGCACCTCCAGTGGTAATTGTTCGGTGGTCGAAAACACCGAGTTGGCCATCGAATTCGATATAACTGTCTAGGAGTAACTTGTACAACTCTTCAAGACCTTTCAAATGACATAGGTCATGTCACTGTTGAGCATTGGGGCAGGCTCCATAGTTACCTGCCCGAGGTCCTTAATTTTTACATTTCTGGAGCGTGTAGTTCAATAACGGTTGGGAATATGGAAAAAGTGGATAGAGTTAAAGTTATAGAGAATTTTATAAGCTTTTTTATTTTCTCAGGTACTTTTTCGATAAAACTTACCGTTTTCGAGAAAAATCCAAAAAACCTAAAATTTTGACCTTGGGACCCGAATAAGTCCCGAAGCTCACATGGGATTGATGGGGACTTTTGACACTTTATTCCTTGTGGTAAACCTAAGGTCTCTACGAAGATTTGGCTCTGTCGGAATTTTCTTTATTTCAATTGTCTAAAATGACCCGGCTATATGGATTCTTTTATGACTCAACCCTTGACTCAAAGTCTTTATGTTCACAGGTGTTCTGTACGCCGGTATGATGGTGACCAAAGCGGGTCCCATGACGCTGGAGTTCAACTGCCGGTTCGGAGACCCCGAGACTCAGGTCCTGATGACGCTTCTCGAAACGGATCTGTATAAGATACTCAATGTAAGTGACGGAATGTAAGACGGATTTGGGTGAAACTTAACATTAATATAGGTTATACATCAGAATAAAACATGGGATACATTCTATCCCGAAATTCCCGCGGGAACAAATACAACGCGGGTAACACCGCGGGGCGCGGCTAGTACAAAGGAATTTGAACAAGCCTTCACAATACCTTTGCTACATTTGACCCAATAAAAAACCGTTTAGCTTTAATACATTGGTATTGATAAGAATGTACCCGAATAAATTCAGCCACGGCTGTGAGGATCAAGTGGTTAAGCCTATAATGTCCCACTGCTGGGCAAAGGCATCTACTAGAGCATATTAAGACTACGACAGTCACAAAGCCACTTTAATTAGGAAGTACCTAGTTTAATAATTTTGATTTTAACCTTTTGAGCGCCATTGTCGGCTATAGCCGACATGTAACTCCGTGCGCTCCACGCCAATGTCGGCAATAGCCGACAAGAAGTGATATTATTATATAGCCTTATATTTGCTTAATAAAAGAGTATTTGTTTATCATATCTTATTTATTGAAACAACAACGATATAAAAAATTATTTTTAACTCAAACCTATCCATAAAAATAAATTGTATGGAAGATTTTTATAACAAAAAAGATGACAAAAAATACGTGCGAACGGCCATGCCTCATGCGCCATTGTCGGCAAATGCCGACCGCTAGTGTTGTGCCAACTTTTTATATAATAAACAACCTGTATGCTAATGTTGAGAGTAAATATACAATTTTAGTATTATTTCATTGCACAAATAGCATATAATATTTCTGATACAATAAATAACATTATCGGTGCCCCCTGAGTGAAAAATTATTAAACTTTTTTACCACCCCTCCATACAATCGATACAATCTACTGTGCCGTTTGCCCATCCTTATTCTATTATATTTTATGACTGTCCTCTACGCCACGGTCGGCATTAGACGACGCACTCTGACGTCATCTGCGTACGAGTACACATCTAGTGCTGTCCGTTGTTCGTGTGTGATAAGTTTGTTATCGTGCTCTAAGTGCTTTGATATACCTATCTACTTTGATGTACCCGCCTTTTGGCAAACAAATATTATGTTATGTCTTTCCCACGGTGTTATAATATAACATAATACATTTAAAAATATCGTTTTTTTACGACTGCACATGTTGTACAGTTTTATGATTTACTATTGTACTACTCGTATATTCCTTGAAAAGTTGGGAACAAAGAAGTAACAAAAACAAAAGATTAGATACATTTTTAGGAATAACGGGTTTTACTAAAGAACTCCTTAGAATAGGACCATCGCATTAAAATATATCATTGTAAATAAAATAAGTAATTTTATTCAATGTATCATAAATAATGCTAAAATAAAAGGTAGGTATTTTAAATGTAAATTTTAATCTAAACGCGCGCGTCCCATCTCTAATAAATAGCGTGCACATAATGAATTCACCGACTGACCACGCCAATGTCGGCTGGGGCCGACAACATCTATTGACTAGTGCTGGGGTAAAGTTACTATGATCTTTTTATTTGATTACTTATCTTCAAGCGACTTTGATGTATCAGTATTTGCTACAATTACGAGCTTTGGTAAAATTACTGAATTACTAGTATGTGGTTAAATAAAACTTCAATATCAATATGTTTGTATACATTTACGCACTTTATTTAATCATTATTTATCCGGAAAAACACGTTTTCGACATGCTATTCCCATCCTTATATTTTGTTAGGTATTTATCTCTGATTTTTGGGGCTGGCGTGGATGGCATGATTTATGTTTTATTACTTGGCGCTCAAAAGGTTAATAACTGTTTGTCAAAATTGTGTGGAAATTAGAGTTGTTATTTAGTGTTCTTACACTGGTCTCGTAGTTATCTGTACTTTATGAGACATGAGTCAATACAATGTGTGAAAGATGATGTTAGTTGTAATCAATTTGAATAGGTTATTTGATAGATAAATCAATACTAGCTATTTCTCAATCCTGACATCATTTCTCGTTAAAAATCTATCATTTTTAAAGGTACATGACCCGTTATCAATCGCAATTATTATTAGCATCAATCGTTTAGTTCATTGCCTCTTAGAAACAATTATCTTCGCATTGAAAATATTCAATTTTAATGATACATAAATTTACACTTAATTTTTTATCTCAATGGTATATCTGCTCTGAAAAATAATAAGAATTGTTATGGCTGCAGTGCTAATTGACGATAAAGCACAATATACATGTGGATTGACACGTTTTTGCCAATGATGTTTGTTGAATTAAGTTATTATTGACTTATTGAGATTGAAATTTGACATTTATTGACATTAACACATTGTCAGAAATTGTAGTCAAATCGATCCATGACTTGATCCACCTATACTCCATCCAACGAGACGAACTAATATGGCGCTCTCTCCCTTGCACAATCGTATGAAAGTGATAAGGACGCAGTTCCGACTTAAATGGCCAGGATTGGTTAATGGGCGTGACTAATTCATGAAAATGTTAGGCTGCGTTTACATCGCTGATCTAAATCGCTTACTAACTCTGTTTTCTAAAAATAATAGCTTTTTTACAAATTACAATCTGTAATTGAAAGCAAATATGGAGTTGTTGTGTATAAAACAAATATGCTTGGATATGAACAAATTAAACAAAAAATATTTTCTTAAACGTTTATTCGCTTTCTGAATCACTCGAGTCATCCTGATAGAATCGGACTGATATTTGGTCGCAACGTGTACGCGCCCTAAGTTCCTTATCTCCAACCAATGACGTTCAGCGATTGATTTCCCCATTAGTTCGTCTCGTTGGACGGAGTATAGATTGTCCCATGGATTGATCGAGAGATGTCTTTAGGACCGACACTTTGCTCATGTCATGATTTTAATATAACCGCCATTTTTAAAATGCTGTTATTTTTTATATTTTTGAAACTGTTAATATAATTTTAAAATGTTATATGAACTTTTATTTTAATATTACTATTATTTTACTAGTATTTATCTCCTAGTGTTGGTTTTATATTCTAGGCCTGTATCGAAGGTACATTAAAGCAGACCCAAATACAATGGAACACCAAGTTGTCTTCAGTCGGTGTTGTGATCGCTTCCAAAGGATACCCCGAGACTTCCACCAAAGGATGCGTTATCAGTGGTGAGTTACAATTACTTGTGTTATATGCCTAGATATGCCTAGATAGATGGGGTGTATTCCTTTAACTATTGCTATTACATTTTTCTATTGCTCAACATAACTATTAAGCTTAGCCGTTTTTCATATATCTCCACATACATTCAAATTTTCCTCTTTGACTTGGAAAGTCAAAATAAGTTATGAATCGAATCGAACGAATATGAAAGAAAACATATTTTTTAATTTAATGAATTGAACCCGGGTCTTTAGTCTCGGCAGGCGAATGGACATACCAGTAGCACCTAGGCGAGTACTAATTGTCGAGTGGATGTCCAGGTCTGTCGCAGGCGTCGTCGATGCCGGGCGTGGTGGTGTTCGTGATGGGCGCGGCGCGCGGCGCCAACGGGTCGCTGGTGACGAGCGGCGGCCGCGTGCTGGCCGTGGTGGCGCGCGCGGCCGGCCTGCGCGCCGCCGCGGCCGCCGCCACGGCCGCCGCCGCCGCCGTCGACTTCCCCGGCGCGCACTACCGGAAGGACATCGCGCACCGCGCCTTCACCAAGTGAGTCACCACTCACCACCACAGGGTTGTGCCATTATTCATTCACATGCGATTAGTAATAGTAATGTCAGAGGCGTTTGATGCCTCAATAACTCTGACACCAGGATTGGTCAGGTTGACCATCCACTCGATGAAGAAGAAGAAGTAATAATAAGTTATTTTTTGTAAGTTATTTATGAGTGCTGTTTAATATTGTGCTTGGAATGAATGTTATTAGTGTCATAATCATTTTTATTGCGATTGGAGTCATTTTGCGATTAGTGTCATATGCAGACCATAAATAAAGATACGGTCTAAATTTAAAATATATTTGATTAAACAAACAAAAAGAAGAGATGTCTCATTAAATTACTAAAACGATTCATTTGAAATCATAGTAAACATCATGTACAAATAACATTATATGTACTACCTTCGTTGCTGACATAATTTTCAATTACGTAAACTTATTAAACACTAATTACTTCAACAGGGTGTAAACTATAGAACAGATTAGAATAGATTTATTTTCAGTTTGGATAGTTAAGTCTTGCTTCGCTCTTTCGTGCTTGTTTCAAATCGATTCTTTAGTAAATTCTTAACGCTTATAAGTGTGTTATATCTAAATGTCCGTTTTGTTTCAGCATGTAACTGTCTTGGGGTCCATTAATATTGTTAATTAAATCATAGTAATAGTGACACTGTTTGTTTGTCTGTCTTAGCTTGCATTTAACAAACATTTGTGGGATATTGTCAATGGTAAGATACAATAAATGGTATTTGTTGTGACATGTTTTTGGGTTTTTATTTTGCTGTTCCTTTTGTGAATGAATACTTTGATGCTTTTTGTTATGCACTTCTCTTAATTATGCACTTTAATAACCTTAATTATGCACTTTTATTAATGTTTGTTGAAATTGGTTTGTCGTTTATTAGTTGTTACTTACCTACGCATTTCACTTTCATTTGAAAATTAATTTTTATTCAACATAAATCTATTGGGTTATGTAAAAAAAAAGTAATTTGATCTTATATTTTGCGATAGTTAATTGTAAATACTATCTAGTTTATAAATAGTTAACTAGTTTAATTATTTAACTTCATATTATTGTCGCAAACAAACCTTATTTTTTGTCAAAAAGTTAAAATACGAGAATCATTTCTATAGTATTTTATTCCTGCGAAATAAGCGCTGTTTCAGGTAAGAAATAATTATTTTACGCTAGTTTTATACTTCATAAAAAATATACCCTTTTCATTATGGGTTTGTCCAAGAGCGCAGAAATGAGTGAGAAAATCATTGTTATTCAAATTTTCTACTTTACTTTACACTCTAATTTTCTCACGTTTTGACACCTATACATTTTGGATTAGTCATAATCTTGCGATATACATTATTTGCTAGATGCTATAGTCCTCATAGTCAAAGGCTCTCGAGTCCACAAGTTCTGCCAAATCAAACTACATACTTCGATATTTACCCCCCACCTTCCTTTTGCCGTAAAGCTTTTATCGATATCTATAACTTTTGCCGTATCTTATCGCCGAGCCCAAAAGTTCTCCTCCAAAGTTAAACTACATCGATATTTACTTCTCTTTCTACCGTAAAACTTTCATCGATATCTACCATTGAAAGTAAAGCAGTCGGCCCCGGTTGTTTCAATCGTTAGACCATGTCGGAGGCATTTAGGCGGTTTAAAAACTCCGACATCAGCGTTGGCCCTAGTCGATAAGAAGACGAAGATTGAACGTGGCCGTACCTCAACAGAATCAACGGTCTGTCGTACCTGCAAAGCGGGGTGGACATCGACGCGGCCGCGGACCTGGTGCGGCGCATCGAGCCCATCGCCACGGCCACGCACCGGCGCGGCGTGCTGGGCCGCCTCGGCGCCTTCAGCGGGCTGTTCCAGCTCGCCGCCATCGACCCGGCGCTGCGCGACCCCGTGCTCGTGCAGGGCACCGACGGCGTCGGGACCAAGCTCAAGGTACCGGCGCTATTACACACCACGGTCTATAGTCAGCCGGTTCAAATGTTTGGCCAAACTAACATAGAAATGATCATGGATTATTTTCTATAAATTATCCTAATTTGCAAATATCTTCCAACATTTCGTAACCAATAATTCTCACTCACTTATCACAACAACCAATCAAATCTATGCATTCAACAGATCGCCGAGCTCATGACAAAATACGACACGATTGGTCAAGACTTAGTCGCTATGTGTGTGAATGACATACTGTGTGCGGGCGCGGAGCCGTTCGCCTTTCTGGACTACATGGCGTGCGGGAAGCTGCAAGTTGATGTGGCGGCGAGCATTATGAAGGGCATTGCTGATGCTTGTATATTGTCCGGATGTGCTTTGTTGGGTAAGTTTTTGAAGTACTTACTCGGCACTGCTTTGAATAAACATCTTTATAATGGATAGCCACATTTAACTGGAAGGTTACAGGCTATTTTTCATCCCGAAATTCCCACGGGAGCGGGCATAACGCGGGTAAAACCGCGGGACGCTGCTAGAGTAAAATAAAAGCGTAATGTATCCGTAAACGTATTTTAAATTCACCTTTCCCACTATTCCACTTAGGGGGTGAAACAGCAGAAATGCCGTCGATGTACGAGGCCGGCAAGTACGACCTGGCCGGGTTCGCCGTGGGCGTCGTGGACAACTGCAAGCAGCTGCCGCGCTCGGCCGACATCCGCGCCGGCGACGCCGTGCTGGCGCTGCCCGCCACCGGCGCGCACAGCAACGGGTACAGTCTCGTGCAGAAGATCATGGCGCACGGCGAGCACAGGTGCGCTCACACACTTGATCATATTTCACGAAACAATATTTCTTCTGACAATTCTATGTATCTAATACGTAGAATGTAGTAAGTATTAGTCTGTAATGTCCCTCTGCAGATAGAATGTAATACAGATATTCTCGCTCTGTATATTACTCTAAACTAAAACGCAAGCATAAATATATAATTATTCTAACAGATACACAGACCCGGCCCCGTTCAGCGACTCCAACAAATCCTTCGGCGAGGAGTTTCTCTCTCCGACCGGTATCTACGTCAAACAGCTGCTACCTTCCATCAAGAAAGGGCACATCAAAGGGTTGGCCCACATCACCGGTGGCGGGCTACTGGAGAACATACCCCGGATACTGCTGCCCGGGATTAGGGTTAAGATGGACGCCAGGAAGTTCAAGATTAAACCGCTTTTTGGGTGGCTGCAGGCTAAAGGTAAGTTTTCAATTATCACGGTCGTTTTAATAGTGAAGTTCTTGTGGGGAAATATATTTCTGGGTCTTGTTGAAAAAAGCAGTTAGACACTTCATTTCTTCATGTGATTTTAAAAGTACTTATTGTATTTGTTACATTGCGAATTTGGAGGTAAAATTAATGAGGGTTTTTACCAATTCAAAAGCTTAAATTTTTTTGTCTTAAATAGTGTATTCATTTCTAGATATTTTAATTGAATTTATTTTCTGTTACACGTTTACGGATATACGGCTGTTAATTTGATGCTTAATGAAAGGTATCGCTGACAGTCGTACCAGATACTGGCTCCTCTTTATGCTGAAATCACCGGGCTCGAAATCGACTCGGTTAAAACCAGGAGTAACAGCCTTTTCTATATAACTTGTTTTTTAATCTATCTATCTCGTGTCAGGCTCCGTGTCGGACTTCGAGATGCTGCGCACGTTCAACTGCGGCGTCGGCATGGTGGTGGTGGCGGCGCCCGAGCTCGCCCAACAACTGCTGGCCGACGTGCCGGGGCTCGACGTCGTCGGGTGCGTTGAAGACTTGGCGCTTGCGGGTAACATACCTATACTTATATAATAAAGATGAAGGAGGCCCATGTAATAGCTGGAATCCATAAATATATTCATAGTTTAGATTAAAAGGCACACAAACCTAATAATGCATAGATAGATGGTGCTAAGACATAGTTTTTGTCTTTGATTTTCATTAAAGGTATCTCAAAAACACATCTCTATATCTATAGTAATAAGGTTGAAGAGTTCGATTTTTTTTGTTTGTTTGAATGCACTCATAAACCAGCGGCCAGATTAATATTGTTTTGGTCTTTTTAACCTTCTTATGTTCGTATGTATTCACATTCAAGAGGAGGGTTACTTTTTGTCACCTACCCATGTAACAAAAGTAAATATATTTCTCTCTATTTTTTTATTGAATGTCTTTTTATTTATGCAGGAGGTCACCAAGTTCTGGTGGAAAACTTCAGCGAAGCGATGGCCCCACTAGTGGCCCCGTACCGATCGGGCAGCGCGTCGCCTCAGAAGTCACTCTCATACAAAGACAGTGGAGTGGATATTGAGGCAGGCGACTCGCTCGTCTCTATGATCAAACCGCTGGCTAGGTTTGTGTGTGGTTCTGTTAATTGGGTTGTAGTATAAGGGGAAGGAAATGGATATTTTTTGTATTATATTGGAGGGAATTGATAGCTTTTACATTTTGGATATAGGTTTATCATTATAATGATAGCAGAAGACAGGGTTCTATTTATAGTGCATGACGTTTGGTTTCCAGTCAATCACTATTATAAGTTTTCAAATTGCTTATTTGACCAAATATCACCAGGGTTGGTCATTAATGTCACTTGCATGACATTTACAATTGATATGGTAATTAATAATTATCAATAAAGATACTGTATCTTTGGTTTTAACAAAAGTTTGTTAAAGATGAAATTTAATAAGAATCAAGACCATGTTTATTTTCCCGAATATTACTTTTTTATTCCCAAATTTCTATTTTTTTTCGAAATTTCTACAAAAAGCATCATCTTCAAAAGCATTATTAACACGAATTTAAGCAGGGTTGGGTTACTAGCACCTTATTTATCCAATCATGATGAAATAACACAATCTGAGCCACCATATAATTCTAACCATGAATGAGCTTGAGTCGTTGCCTGAATAAACATCAATCAGTACAAACAACATTCACCCTTATTCCTTTTATTTTAAGCTGGTAATTGTTTGTCAGATCCACTACGAGATCCGGCGTTTTGGGAGGGTTGGGAGGCTTCGGTGGGTGCTTCCAGTTGAAGGCAGTTGAGCAAGAGTATAAGGTGAGGGATTTTACATAAATTGAATTAGATTTTTTATCTCTTTTTTACTCACACAATATGTAGGTGTTATTATGAGATGGCAATATAATACTAACGGAAATACATAAAAACAATATGAAGTGTTTCTTTCTCGTGGATCGCACATTAGTATGATGAACGAACGAAGAACGATTATTATACCTTATTGATTAAATAATCGTAAAGAATCGTAATCTTAAATCGTAATTTTAATGTTTATTTTTACTTTATAGCACCATAATTACAATGTAGGTACTTAAAGAAATAAATTCCATGTAACACTACTTGTTACACTTTTCCCACCTAACTATGCAATAACTCTTCTCAAAAATTCAAAACATGCCTTCCCTCATATCATTAAAAATGGCAACACTATACAGCAATCACATTTCTAACACCCCTACTAAACCAATACTAAATCTAACCTCACTTTTTTACACAAGAAAACGTTACAGGATCCTGTCTTAGTTTTGGCTGCGGACGGCGTCGGAACTAAACTGAAAATCGCACAGAAGATCAACAACCATACAACTATAGGGATCGACTTGGTCGCTATGTGTGTGAACGATATCCTTTGCAACGGCGCGACGCCGCTGACGTTTTTGGATTACTTCGCCTGCGGGTCTTTGGATGTGAACGTGGCGCGGAATGTGGTGGCGGGGGTGGCGGAGGGGTGCCGCCAGGCCTCCGCCGCGCTCATTGGTGAGTTTGGACTTAAACGTCAATATAATTGTACTAGCCGCGCCCTGCGATGTTCCCCGCCTTGTACCGTTTCCCGCAGGAATATCATGTATCCCATGTGTTATTCTGATGTATAACTTATATTACTGTAAAGTTTTATCCAAATCCGTTCAGTAGTTTTTGCGTGAAAGAGTAACAAACATACATACATCCATCCTTATAAACTTCGCATTTATAATATTAGTAGGATTACGTTTACGGCGTACACCAACTGAAAAGTTTGCCGATCTATTTATGTTTTAATTGGTTAATTTAGTGATCTTGACCGTCATGACCAATATGTATGACAAAATGTACTTACAGATGTAGTGAATAATCCTTTCCTATCGGCAAAACTCGGAACAACGATAACACCCGAATGGTGCCGATGTGTCTATGAATTACTGTATTATTAAATTACGTGTAGGCACCGTGTAGGTATCAAATAAATCGCATACTTTATTTATCAATATCAAAAGTCAAACTGCCCGTTTGACGTTGTCTCGATGGGTACTGAGTGCGAGTGAAGTAGTAAGACAAAAACGAACATTTCCGAGAAAATACGAAAGGAAAGCATTATTCACTACATCTGTACATATATATGACAAATATTTTTTATTTCAACTGAACTTTTTGACTAAAACTCAAGTTTATGACAAATATTTGACATTTCGTGTAAACTAAATACTCTGTTAGGCGGCGAGACAGCGGAGATGCCGGGCATGTATGAGCCGGGAGTGTACGACATCGCGGGCTTCGCACTCGGAGTGGTCGAGCGAGCCAACGTGCTGCCACGGATCAAGGATATCAACGTACGTATTAAGTCTTTCAAAAAAAAGTCTTTTTTTACAAGCTCTTATTTTTCCATTATCATGCATATCAATGGGAAACCGGGTAGTTTATTAAATGCCACTCGCAAGATGTAGATATAGGCAGAAAATCACCGTGACAGTTGAAACTAAATAAAGATAAGATTGTAAAAAATAAACATAAACTACACAATTAAACGAAAATTTAAATTTAACTTGTGCCGATCATCATTGCTTACCGCTGATAAGCGTCAGAACAGTTGATGTTCGTTGTATATCGCTTATCGTGCTGTTTGGCACGTTGTATGTATTGTGACACCTAGTTTACTTCAAGAAGAATACGTTTTTATTAAAGAAGTTTTTATTTTTAGGTGGGTGATATAGTAATCGGTCTCCCCTCAAACGGAGTGCACAGCAACGGTTTCAGTTTGATCCACAAACTGATGAAGAAGAACGGACTCACGCTTGCAGACAAAGCGCCTTTCAGCAAGGAGGGACATACGTTGGGTAAATACTGAAATTCACATGATTTATACTTATTGTAGGAACACTTCATTTTATACTATACATTTTATTTAATTTACTTAAATCTTTAAGTGGCTAGTTTAAGTGACATTTAATATGCGTTAAGTGTGTTTAAAAAAACATCGAAATTGTTGTTGTATATTTTTGAGGTCGATCTATGTATACGGTACGTATTCCAGGCGAGGAGCTGATCAAGCCGACGCGCATCTACGCGTCCAGTGTGAGCGGCGCGCTGCGCAGCGGGCGCGTGAAGGGCTGCGCGCACGTGACGGCGGGCGGGCTGGCGCACGCGCTGCCCCGCGTGCTGCCGCCCCACATCCGCGCCAGGCTCAACGCGCACTACTGGCACGTGCACCCGGTAAAACACTACTTTTATATCCCGTAGAAATTTTGCAAACATTTGTTCAACCTTTATAATTTTGTAGCATTTTTTAAGCTTTTACTCTATCAGTCATTGGGGTTTGTAGCGGTCGTAGTGTAGTGTAGCTAAGAGATGGTAACTCATTGCTATTATTAAGCAACGTGCAGCACGGCCCCTACTTGGATGGGTAGCCGATATTAGCATTTCTATTCTATATTTCTATCTGAGCGCGTGCTTCGGAGGGCACGTTAAATTGTCGGTCCCAGTTGTTTCATTCGTTAGTTAGACCATAGGCGGTCTAAAATCCCCGACATCAGAGTTGGCCTACTCGAACTTACTAACTTGTACTGTATGTTTTGTTTGTGTACGGGCAGGTGTTCGCGTGGATCGCGGAGGCGGGCGCGGTGTCGGACGACGAGATGCTGCAGACCTTCAACTGCGGCATCGGGATGGTGCTCATCGTCGCGCCGGAGGACCAGGCGGAGGTCGGTGGGGACTGTACCCGCGGGGCTATACATGGCGCTAGGGTCAACATTTTGTAGATCGCGCTTACGTTATTTACTGAGATTTAGTGGGCACATATATTAAAAAGAAAAAAAATTGTCTCTTCATATAATTAATATAGATTCTAGTCTTTTATGATCTAATGGCATTGTGATGAAAGAAAAAGACTACAGTCTAAAATAGTGTACATTTTGTTGAAATTTTGGCGGGTTAAGTGATAATCGCCCAAACAATTTTCGACGAAAAGATAGGCAAGACAAAAATACCGCTTCTTATATTATACTACTCATGAATCATCTGTGCTCCAATAGAATGTTTAGACCAGCCTTTGGCCAGCGGTGGGAACATACGTGACTATAATATGATTGTGCCGGTCAGGTCAGAGTAATAGTATTGTTATCGTCAGGTGATGAACCTGGTGCGCGCGTGGGGCGCGATGGTGGTCGGGTCGCTGCAGGCGCGCTCGGCGGGCCCGCCGCTCATGGTGGACAACTTCGCCTCCGCGCTCGACTTCACGCGCAGGATGCCGCTGCTGCCCAGCAAGCGGGTCAGTACCCTGCCCACGTCAAACACCATGCCTAATACTTTGTCACATTAAACCTCTAATACTGAATAATATATCAATGACATTTAAAAATAATTATAACTTACTTAAGTACTTTGTCAAACTTGTACTATGAGTACTAAAGAGCTTTAGGCCGACGTATACTTGTTCATGTACAAGAAGAGAGAGCTTTAGTTTGTTAAGGTACAGTAAACGATCGGTAGTGGAATCTTTAAGTTAGTTGTTCAATCATTCTGTGCTAAAAATTTCCATGAAAAAAGGCCTTTTGGAGTCCACCATATGACTTATGAAGTCAACATCCAAGTAAGTAATGTTATATAATCGCAGGTGGCGGTGCTGGTGTCGGGCAGCGGGTCGAACCTGCAGGCGCTGGTCGAGGCGTCGCGCGACAGCGCCGCGTGCCTGTGCGCCGACGTGTGCCTCGTCGTCAGCAACAAGCCCGACGCGTACGCGCTGACGCGGGCGCGCGCGGCGGGCTTGCAGACCATGGTGAGGAAATCAATCAGCTATACTAATAAGAAGATTTATTTTTAAAGTGTGTATGTTCGAGCCAATCTCGGAAATTACCGGTCCGATTTGAATAATTATTTTTGTAATACATAGCCATATTCAACGGGAAGGTGATAGGCTATTTTGCGTCCCGAAATTCCCAAGGAAACTGACACGTTACAACATGGGCAAAACCATAGGTTGCTGCTAGTATTTAATAAATAAATCATTTACTTCGGTAAACAAATTGACAGAAAAAGTGACATAGATTAATGTATTTAATGATAGCCGTGCCCTGTGGATTTATCCCCGTTCTGTCCGTTCCTGTAGTAAAAATCGGGATGAAAAATAGCCTATAACCTTCCTCCAAAATGAAGATTCAAATCGCACTTGTATACTCGGAATTTTAATTCGATTCCAGTTTTGACATTAGCTACTGTCATTTTGTGAAATAATGATACCACATTATAATAGTGTAGTGTAGTGATACGAATATCTTATTTCATTGCGAATCGATATTTTGTTATTTTGTTGGGTTTTTGTTAAAGTGTTGTTACGTTGTGTTTGTTGTTACGTTTATAGTTTTAATTTAATAATTATTACCATAATACATCTATCTGTTTTATTTGTCATGTTCCTTCATGATCACATTTTTTTATTTATTTCACACACAGTTAAAAGAAAAGTCTCAGATCATTAATTAATCGTCAAAACTAAATTATCGGTTCAGAAATATTTAATTTCCTGATATACTTAGTTTACGAGAGTAAAATTATAAACGAGAAGAATCGATCCGGAAATATTCCATTTCCATATCGAATAATTTCGCAACGTCACTATTTAGTACTTGTCATAATGTTGCAACACTGAAATTGTCAAATCTGGAATCGAATTAAAATTCCGAGTATAGTTCCTGATATTAGCTCGTTCAAACCAAACTCTTCAACTTTATTATATTAGTATAGTTTCTCAATGTATAATTGATTGGCAGGTGTTCAACCACAAAGAGTACGCGTCTCGCGAGGCGTTCGACGCGGCCGTGTCGGCGGCGCTGGAGCAGCATCGGATAGACATCGTGTGCCTCGCCGGCTACATGCGGATACTGTCACCCGCCTTCGTCAAGAAGTATGGATTTGTTTGTGTATTTCTTACCTATATTATATAACTTTTTCTATAAATAAATTTAAAAAATGTATTTATTGGGCCCAAAAGCAAACATAACAATTAATTAAAACTTACAGGTATGATGATACACGCTATAGCGTCAGCTGTGTCGCGTATATCAACGCTCACCTCCAGAAATAATTAAATCTAAAGATTCAATAAAATAAATATAAAACAATCATTGAAGCTCGAGTTACCAATTGTACCCCGTCTTGCAGATGGTACGGCCGCCTGATCAACATCCATCCATCGCTGCTGCCGCGCCACCCCGGCCTCAACGCGCAGCAACAGTGCATCGACGCGGGCGACAGCGACAGCGGCTGTACCGTGCACTTTGTCGACGTAAGTTATTGATAGGATACCTAGATAGAGCTAAGGCATAGTTTTTAGGTTATCTAGATAGTTCAGATTGTTCAACTCGTCTTTGCGCCCAGCCCTGAGTGTTATGTTTGTAATTATACAACTTATCGTAATTTTTCGTATGAAGTAAGGCTCATCTCACAGAGCCTGAGAAGATGAGCAGAACTATAATTAATAAGGCATATTGCTTTATACTATAAAACTTAAAATTGCATGGAAGAAATGTAATTTGGTGTCTCGATAAGTGTCAGCTAATGAACTTCTTCTTCTTCATCGAGTGGATGGTCAACCTGACCAATCCTGGTGTCAGAGTTATAGAGCCGCCAAAGGCCTCTGACATGGCTCAAGTAACGAGTACTACAAGTAGTATTACAAACATACCAGTAGGGGAGTTGTTTTTAGGAAAACGCGACATATGGAAACATGTGATAGATATCTCTTTGTTGCTACCATTGTTAGACTTGAAGTTTTGAGCAGTATTGACCAATATCTGTATTCGCAGGAGGGTATGGACACGGGCGCCATCATCCTGCAGGAGCGCGTGCCCGTGCTGAAGGGCGACACGGGGGAGTCGCTGGGCGCGCGCATCCTGCAGGCCGAGCACCGCACCTACCCGCGCGCGCTGCGCCTGCTCGCCTCCGGCCGGATACAGGCGCCCAACCTCTTCTAGGATACACACATAACAATATTCGTTCATGAATGAATAAATGAAACGCTCACAACAAACTCGCACAACTCACAACAATTATTGACAACTATAGTAATTTTCCATACATTAAAATCTCTAATTAATTATACATATATGTCAATACTCAATAACTCACTTATGGTGTCACTAGTAGCGCGGTTTTGCGCGCGTTGTGCCCGTTCCCGTGGCAACTCAATGTTTTAACCGCCATGTCAATAAAGTCGTACTTCTGCCTTCGAAGTTAACTATGACGTAAGTTTTTGCGTAAAACCTGATGACAAGATTTTCACATATTCGCAATATGTTTATAGTTTCCAATACTATACAGTAATTGGATATTAATTTAACTGAACTGATATCTAATTACGGATATTACGAATTTTCCTTACTCGGTAAATCTTTTTGCTGGAAATATTTTTAACAAAACTAAAACACGAAGTGATATTAAATGCATTTTTTTAAACAAACATTCCTTTTTTCTATATAATATAATTATAAAATTTAGTCGATATTTCATGCCATATCATCTCGAATAATAAGCTCAAATAAATGTAAATATATTAAAAATAATAAGTTTATATAAAACGTTATGTATAAGTAATCTTTATATACACTTAAGTTTAGATGTTATATGCATTTTTATACTTTAATGTTAGATAAGATCGTGTATAATGCGAATCTGTTATACATGATTTAATATTGTTTATACAAAAGTTATATAAACTATGTTTGGAATAAAAATCTTTTAATGTTATTATTTTGTTTTATTATCTTGAATTATATATTTTTATCACAGATAGTCACTACAATACTATTTTCCTGTAGAGTAAGTTTATTAATTATGAAAATATCTGTACAAAATAATTTCATAGTCATAATATACACAAATGTATATTGATAGAAGCTATATGACTACCAAGTTTTGAAAGTATTTATATTTAATAATGCTATTTTAATATACTCTACCTTTTATACAAAAAATGTCTGTGCTAAATGGTATAAAAAATATACCTCCTTGTATTTTGCACCTACATAATAAACTACTATAATTTAAAGCATCTTTTGTACAGCACTCTCTAGCACTATTTCTTTCTTTCAAATGTAATTAGTTCACTGAAAGCTTTTACAACAACACTGAACAAATCCTCGCTGTTTCTTGCAACTGGTTCTTCTATAACCTTTTTCTGTTCTCTAACAACTGAATGTTGGCCATTTTTCAATATATCGTCACACAAGTCTGTGTATAATACATGAAACTTTTGTTTGTTGATCAATGGCACTATTAAATTATACTTATTTATTTTATTATTTATTGTTTTTGCTAAGTAACGGTTATCTTCGCATATTTTGTCCCATATCTTGGCGTCAGTTTCGCTTAATGGATATGGCCCGAGATACTTTCGTTCAGATTTGATGTCATTCTTTAGGAATTCAATGTCTTGATCAATTTCTTTGGTCATTGTTATCCATTCTGGTGTGAATCCATTGTTGATGAGGACCTGTGTTATATGAAACAATATATAACAGATTACTTTGTATTCGCTATACAATGAAATAACAAACTGTATTATAATGTGTAGTGTTGTTGAAACAAAGGATGATGTTTTTAAGATTAAGACTTTTTAAGGTTTGTTTGTGATGGGGCAAGAATGGAATGAATTCACTAAACCTTTTTATCTTCAGCAGGTCTAAAATTGACCATATTAATTTACATTTAGAACTAGTAGAAGATATAGGGTGGGTTCTCACCTCATTCAACTTATGAGTAGTAAAATCCACATAAGGATTAGTATTCTGATTCTTCAATGGTTTTCCTTTTCCACTCAAATTCTCAAACTCCCCTTTGGACATGGACTCTTGAATCAAATCTTCTACTAATCTATCAAAACCATACTTAGTTTTAATGTCATGTTTCTTTGAATACTGTCCTTTCTTCATGAGAGTGTTTTCTGAGGCCACAGCTTTTGCCACTCGGTGTTCCATGACGTTGGTGACAGCCCGTTGGGCTCTGGCCTGCACCCATTGTTTCTCACGCTGAAAGGGAGTACCATGACCGATTCCTTCGTAGCTGAGGTACTGACGGTGTTGTGGGACTGTGTGCTAAAGATAAAGAGAGAAATTGGCTTGTATCTTTGAAGAAATAGGGAAAAATATTACAAAGAATGTTAAATATTATCTTTAGATAAGGGTATACAGGTAGGTATTTACACTATGTACATATGTTGTAATAACTAATCTAGATATTCTAAACATGAAAATAATATAATTACATTTCAATTTTTAACAGTTCCCACAAAATTTACTTCATCCAATATTCTGAAAGTAAACAGAGTGTTAGTAACAAGTTACCTGTATGTCATAAACCATTTTCTCAATATCCTCACTGTTGCTGTTACCGGTATTGTACTTGGTGATGGTCCTGAAGGCTCGCTCGACGGCTACGAACTTGTCCATATCAGCCTCGGGCGAGCCCGAGTCGGGGTGGTATTTCTTTACCAGCTGCAAGAACGCCTTACGAGCTTCATCTTGTTTTGTATGCAGCGGCAAGTTTAGGATTTTGTAGCTTTCCTGTTAACAGTAAAATTATGAATGAGTAACAAAGAGAATAGTATTATTTAAACCGCAGTTCAGAACTGTATTTTGATTATAAATAGATCTAACGTAACGTTAAACTTACTTCAAGTCTGCTCTCGAGGGATACTGTTGTGGCATGTCTACTTATCATTAAAGGATATTTATTTAAAGATTGCTCCAATAGTTTTATCCTTATATTAGACATTCTAAATAAATACTTGTGTTCACCGGAAAAATAACATTGTTACGTAAATAATTTTGAATCTGATCTGTTTGGTTTTGTTTGTTTGTTTTTTATACCTACTATCTTTTTTGACAGCAAATTTGGATCAGCTGTCTTTTCCTAGCTAACCATGGGCATGTGTGGCATGAATGAATCAATCAGCTGTTGTGGCCAACCGCCGAAGACGTAATGCAAGAACTGCGTTTTTTGGTTTTTAGCATCCATTTACACTCTGTGACCGCCTTTTGTTTGGCTTGGCACTAGCACTGACTACCACTAAGGACTTGATTGATTGACATTTTGACTTGACATTGACATAACAAAACAATACATCACAGAATTTCAGAGGTTTCGTTTCAGCTCGCTCAGTCAGTTTATTTTGCAAGTTTCTTAAAATCTAATTAAATTGATGAATTTTAAAGCGTAGTACCAATTAATTGCGAAGTATTATGTCTATTGAATAGATTTTGTTTATATTTAGTGTGAAAGATTCGTGTTAACTGTAAAATGTTGTTAACGATGGATGAAGTCAGTAGCCGCTATCCTATTCACTGGCTAGTTTGGGATAATCATCACGAAGAACTGAAAGAGGCTTTAGAAAACGACAGGGTAAGACAATATCTACCATTTACTACCATTTCCACTAGTTAGCCAGTTTAATTACCTTAACAAAATTTGGAGGTGCGAATATTGACAAATATTCGTATATTGTACAAATTCTGTGATTCTATGAAATGTGATACAAGTCCTTAAATTTTCACGTAAACTGGTGAATCCTGCGATGGTCCTATCCTATTTTTATTCCTTTAAAGTAAATAATGTAATCAGGTTCAGTATAAAAAGTTTCTAATATACATTTCGCTCATAAAGAATAATTAAATGTTTATATACTAGGTTCTACAATAATTGTTTGTATTATAAATACTAAGTTAGTATGTTTTGGATTATATTAGTCTGTGTTGAACGGATTTAGCAATTAAAACCCACACTGGTTGGCCAATAACCAACTTGAAGTTACTTATTAAGTGTGATATTTTCTAAGAGGTAGGTATGTAATACAATATAACTTATTGTCATGATTCAGTTTTAGTCAAATGAATCACTGTATTATATTTAATATGGTTTCATTGTTATCTAGTTTATTAATTTGTAAACCATAAACTTAATTTGTAAATCATTTATGAATTTGACAGTATAATCTATGTACCTATCTATATAAATATTGATTTATTTATGTTAGGTATTGTTGTATATATAGTATTTGGTATGCGCCATTGAACAATATTAATTAATTTCGCCTTATCAATGAGTCATATGCACTAGGTAACTTGTTAGAATGTAATAGAATCCATCATTAAATCTAAAATAGAATACAATTTCACTTAAATAAAATTGTACAAAAAGCCACAATGTAAGGTCTTGAAAGCTATAAAGGGTCTTATTCATAAATGATTATTAACAGCACTTTAGCTATCAAATGGTTTGTCTCTTTCTGACCTACGCTATTTGCTAAAGAGCAAAAAAGACAAAACACTTTAAAGCAGTGTTAAAGTTAAAGTGCATTTATGAATAAGGCAGAGAGTCTTTAATACTTTTCAAGTAGGTTAGTGTCTAACTCTGGGATGCAAGTTTCTAAACTGCCTTAAGGTCTCCAACATTATCTATTACTAGCAGCGCCCCGCGGTTTTACCCGCGTTGTGCCCGTTCCCGTGGGAATTTCAGGATGAAAAGTAGCCTATAACCTTCTGGTTGAATGTGACTATCCATTACAAAAAGGATTTTTCAAATCGGACCAGTAGTTCCTGAGATTAGCGCGTTTAAACAAACAAACAAACAAAACAAACTCTTCAGCTTTATAATATTAGTATAGATGTTATCCTGTATCATTTGTAAGACATGCTTTTAATCCAAGTTTACTATTATACTAAAGCTGAAGAGTTTGTCCAGTCAGAAATATTAATTCCAGATAGGATATGAATATGAATGGGTATAATGAGGGTAAAAACATGGTGCACTAGTTACTAATTCACACCATATCACTTGTTTACTCCCCTATTTTTAGAATAATGGCTACCCAACAAAAAGAAATAAATAATCAGTGTTAATTTACTCCTACAACAAAGCTTAGTCATTTGTTACAATCAAGGAAGCCAAACAGTTTGTGAAAATTAATCCCATTTGAAGGAAACCCTACAAGCAATTGAAGGCACACATTAGTTAACGAAATAAAAGTTATTTATGTTAAAAACAAACAAATAACATACCTACACAATGACAGGTGTTATATGATGTCAGTCTGTGGTATATTCAGTTAGCACTGTCAGCAGGTTGTTCACTAGTTCTATTACTATGGCTTAATAACTTCCAAAGATTTCGAGTTATATTTTATTTTATTTTAAACACTAGCTGTTCCCCATAGTTCCACAAGTCATCAATAGATGGGGCCACAGTACAAATTACAACAAGATATCTTTATTCTGTCAAGTTTGGATATTCTGGCCCTCAAATGCCAGAAAGAACATTTATAATAATAACATTTCGAATTTTGGACATTAAAAACATTTCGCATTGAGAATACTTATAGGGATGACTTGTTTGGGGCACTCTACACTTCAACAAAACTCCAATATTTTAAAATATTTTTTTGTTTTATTTTTACAGTTTTTGGACAATATACAGCTGATAGGTATCGATTTTATAAAATAACGAAAGATAGTAAACAATCACAATAAAAATATTATGTAAGAAAATCATTTTAAAAAGTCAATATAATATCTGGTACATTCTAGTTTACAGCAGAGGATCTAGAACTGAAAGACCCGCGGGGCCGCACGCCGCTCCTGCTAGCTGTCACGTTGGGGTACATCGAGTGCGTGCGGCTGTTGTTAGACGCGGGGGCGGATGTCAACTGCCAAAAGGATGGATGGACTGGTGAGAAAGTTGAATATTTTTGAAGTGAACACTTCTTTAGCGGCGTTATGCACTTTTTTGTGATGGGTATAAATTAAAAACTCGCGTCAGGACACGTGACCTGATCGAAAATTCGTAAGACATTTTGACGTTAATATCCAAGTTTCTACTTCTGCCGGAGTGCAACCTGGCTTTTTTTAAATAAAACACTTATTATTTGGCAATAACACACATGTCGGCAGTCTGCAACGGACTAACAATACACTTTTTCCATATTGTTCAACACAGGAATTGTTTGACGAATCTTGACCCCTACTTGGATGGGTGGCATTTCTATCTAAGCGCTACCGTGCTTCGGAGGACACGTTCAATTCTCGGTCCCGGTTGTTTCAATCGTTAGACAATGTCTTCACCTATAAGCGGTATAGTTCCGACACCAGGGTTGGCCACTGACCTGCTCGAATTTACTAACTCTAGCGGTGCAAGAAGCCACCGCCACGGGCGACGCGGAGCTCCTGTCGCTGGTGCTGTCGCACCGGGACCACGCGCGCCACGCGCTGCGCTCCGGCGGCATCCCCGACCTGCTCAACAGGCTCAGTATGGCGCCGGACTTCTATGTGGAGATGCGGTGGCAGTTCACTAGTTGGGGTCAGTTCAGCGAACACTGTGACAATGCTCAAAGGAAAAAAACATGCGCTTAGGAAGATATTTGCCATGGCAGGACGATCTTATCACGGTAGAGATTGGTGGAAGAAGGCCAAAGATAGGGTCGGTTGGCGGTGTTTAAGGGAGACCTTTGCCCAGCAGTGGGACAGTAGAGGTTAGATAAAAAGAAGGAACATAGTGCATAGTTTTTATAAACTAAGGTTTTTTAACATAAAAAATGTTTTACAGTTTTTAACATAGATACCCTAAAGTTGCACTACAAACAACAAAAGTCCCACAAAACCACATCGTTAATAATAAAACCATTTACAAGACACCAAGAATTTCAAGTCGATTCTATTGAACAGTCGTCAGATTAAGACCCCAGTAACACGTCTATATCTACTTGATTATCTAATACACTTTACATTAATTACATCTTGCTTTTCAACCTAAAATCTTGCCACTTATCAAAATTAAGCTTTTACCTTAAAATGATATCTAATAATTATGTCTTCCTACCGTTTCCAGTGCCCCTTGTATCCCGAATGTGTCCATTCGACACGTACAAAGTATACAAGAGAGGAGCGAACGTACGAGTCGACACTACCTTGGTGGGGTTTGAGAACAATAAGTGGCAGAGAGGCGACAAGACGTATATATTTAGAGGACAAGGTGCGTTGAGATTAGTTTAAAGGTTCTTTTAGTTGTTATGCTTGTTCTCAAGTTTAATATAAATTGTTACTATTATTCATAACATAATGCATAATTTCATAGCATAAAAGATATTATTGATCCATTATTAAGCATGTTCAGATTGTTATATTGTTATATTCTTACTTATAAGATGCCATTAAAATCTTTTCACAAATAAGTACTTATTGCAGCAGTGAAAACCGGTTCACGATTGGTGTCTACTACTAACTTATTACTGGAAGTAGCTAGCTGCTGTCGTCTGTAGACTGCTGTTGAAGAATTAAAATAAAAAAGATTGATATTAAAACGTATTTTTTATTGACATCGTTCCAAAAATAATCCCACATATATAACCCTTTTCCTTGTATCGCAGGTCGTACGGCCTCCATGGTGGAACTGGACCACCTGGCGGGCACGTCGTGGACCGAGTCGCTGCAGCCGGTGACGGGGCGGCCCGCCGCGCCGCCGCCGCGCGTGCTGCAGCAGCGGCTGCAGCAACCTATCGCTATCAACTATCTGGACACCGACAAAATCAGTTTTGAGAGGTGAGGATGTAGATAGTGTTTAGATAGAGGTCAGACAGTGGTGATGCATTGGTCAGGGATGGTTAAACAGGTTTCAGATTATGGGTAGAGTTACTGATAATGCAGTTGTTAGTGTTTGTCAGTGGTGAGACAGTGATCAGATAGGATTCCCACTGTCTGATAACCACAGTGGAACGTCATTGATCACACAGTCACATATCGCGCGGATCGGACGCGGGTGATATACGACCCATGTAGGTATATATTCGCGAGAAGACACGCGATGTTTGATCCCAAATTTTCCACATGAAATCTTGAGTAACCGAAGCGAAGCGAGGGTGGGTCGCTAGAATCATATGATCAGAAAGTCAGCTAGACAATCGAATCAGATGTGGGTCAATCAGACACACTATATTTAAAAATCTGTACACTCAGAAACAAAAGCGGCATCTGGGGCTGGCGGCAAGACAAGTGCGAGGAGGTGTGCGGGCACCAGTGCAAGGTGTTCAGCGCGAACAACGTGGAGCTCGTGTCCGTCACCCGGAGCGAGCATCTGCGGGGCCGCGCCGCCGCGCCGCGCGCGCCGCCGCCGCTCGCCGGGCTGCTGGCGCTCGCGGAGCAGCCGGAGGCGCACGTGTCGGTCAGTACACACTCACACATCATACATCATACTGTATCATCTGCGGGGCCGCGCCGCCGCCGCTCGCCGGGCTGCTGGCGCTCGCGGAGCAGCCGGAGGCGCACGTGTCGGTCAGTACACACTCACACATCATACATCATACTGTATCATCTGCGGGGCCGCGCCGCCGCCGCTCGCCGGGCTGCTGGCGCTCGCGGAGCAGCCGGAGGCGCACGTGTCGGTCAGTACACACTCACACATCATACATCATACTGTATCATCTGCGGGGCCGCGCCGCCGCCGCTCGCCGGGCTGCTGGCGCTCGCGGAGCAGCCGGAGGCGCACGTGTCGGTCAGTACACACTCACACATCATACATCATACTGTATCATCTGCGGGGCCGCGCCGCCGCCGCTCGCCGGGCTGCTGGCGCTCGCGGAGCAGCCGGAGGCGCACGTGTCGGTCAGTACACACTCACACATCATACATCATACTGTATCATCTGCGGGGCCGCGCCGCCGCCGCTCGCCGGGCTGCTGGCGCTCGCGGAGCAGCCGGAGGCGCACGTGTCGGTCAGTACACACTCACACATCATACATCATACTGTATCATCTGCGGGGCCGCGCCGCCGCCGCTCGCCGGGCTGCTGGCGCTCGCGGAGCAGCCGGAGGCGCACGTGTCGGTCAGTACACACTCACACATCATACATCATACTGTATCATCTGCGGGGCCGCGCCGCCGCCGCTCGCCGGGCTGCTGGCGCTCGCGGAGCAGCCGGAGGCGCACGTGTCGGTCAGTACACACTCACACATCATACATCATACTGTATCATCTGCGGGGCCGCGCCGCCGCCGCTCGCCGGGCTGCTGGCGCTCGCGGAGCAGCCGGAGGCGCACGTGTCGGTCAGTACACACTCACACATCATACATCATACTGTATCATCTGCGGGGCCGCGCCGCCGCCGCTCGCCGGGCTGCTGGCGCTCGCGGAGCAGCCGGAGGCGCACGTGTCGGTCAGTACACACTCACACATCATACATCATACTGTATCATCTGCGGGGCCGCGCCGCCGCCGCTCGCCGGGCTGCTGGCGCTCGCGGAGCAGCCGGAGGCGCACGTGTCGGTCAGTACACACTCACACATCATACATCATACTGTATCATCTGCGGGGCCGCGCCGCCGCCGCTCGCCGGGCTGCTGGCGCTCGCGGAGCAGCCGGAGGCGCACGTGTCGGTCAGTACACACTCACACATCATACATCATACTGTATCATCTGCGGGGCCGCGCCGCCGCCGCTCGCCGGGCTGCTGGCGCTCGCGGAGCAGCCGGAGGCGCACGTGTCGGTCAGTACACACTCACACATCATACATCATACTGTATCATCTGCGGGGCCGCGCCGCCGCCGCTCGCCGGGCTGCTGGTGCTCGCGGAGCAGCCGGAGGCGCACGTGTCGGTCAGTACACACTCACACATCATACATCATACTGTATCATCTGCGGGGCCGCGCCGCCGCCGCTCGCCGGGCTGCTGGCGCTCGCGGAGCAGCCGGAGGCGCACGTGTCGGTCAGTACACACTCACACATCATACATCATACTGTATCATCTGCGGGGCCGCGCCGCCGCCGCTCGCCGGGCTGCTGGCGCTCGCGGAGCAGCCGGAGGCGCACGTGTCGGTCAGTACACACTCACACATCATACATCATACTGTATCATCTGCGGGGCCGCGCCGCCGCCGCTCGCCGGGCTGCTGGCGCTCGCGGAGCAGCCGGAGGCGCACGTGTCGGTCAGTACACACTCACACATCATACATCATACTGTATCATCTGCGGGGCCGCGCCGCCGCCGCTCGCCGGGCTGCTGGCGCTCGCGGAGCAGCCGGAGGCGCACGTGTCGGTCAGTACACACTCACACATCATACATCATACTGTATCATCTGCGGGGCCGCGCCGCCGCCGCTCGCCGGGCTGCTGGCGCTCGCGGAGCAGCCGGAGGCGCACGTGTCGGTCAGTACACACTCACACATCATACATCATACTGTATCATCTGCGGGGCCGCGCCGCCGCCGCTCGCCGGGCTGCTGGCGCTCGCGGAGCAGCCGGAGGCGCACGTGTCGGTCAGTACACACTCACACATCATACATCATACTGTATCATCTGCGGGGCCGCGCCGCCGCCGCTCGCCGGGCTGCTGGCGCTCGCGGAGCAGCCGGAGGCGCACGTGTCGGTCAGTACACACTCACACATCATACATCATACTGTATCATCTGCGGGGCCGCGCCGCCGCCGCTCGCCGGGCTGCTGGCGCTCGCGGAGCAGCCGGAGGCGCACGTGTCGGTCAGTACACACTCACACATCATACATCATACTGTATCATCTGCGGGGCCGCGCCGCCGCCGCTCGCCGGGCTGCTGGCGCTCGCGGAGCAGCCGGAGGCGCACGTGTCGGTCAGTACACACTCACACATCATACATCATACTGTATCATCTGCGGGGCCGCGCCGCCGCCGCTCGCCGGGCTGCTGGCGCTCGCGGAGCAGCCGGAGGCGCACGTGTCGGTCAGTACACACTCACACATCATACATCATACTGTATCATCTGCGGGGCCGCGCCGCCGCCGCTCGCCGGGCTGCTGGCGCTCGCGGAGCAGCCGGAGGCGCACGTGTCGGTCAGTACACACTCACACATCATACATTGCATACTGTATCATCTGCGGGGCCGCGCCGCCGCCGCTCGCCGGGCTGCTGGCGCTCGCGGAGCAGCCGGAGGCGCACGTGTCGGTCAGTACACACTCACACATCATACATCATACTGTATCATCTGCGGGGCCGCGCCGCCGCCGCTCGCCGGGCTGCTGGCGCTCGCGGAGCAGCCGGAGGCGCACGTGTCGGTCAGTACACACTCACACATCATACATCATACTGTATCATCTGCGGGGCCGCGCCGCCGCCGCTCGCCGGGCTGCTGGTGCTCGCGGAGCAGCCGGAGGCGCACGTGTCGGTCAGTACACACTCACACATCATACATCATACTGTATCATCTGCGGGGCCGCGCCGCCGCCGCTCGCCGGGCTGCTGGCGCTCGCGGAGCAGCCGGAGGCGCACGTGTCGGTCAGTACACACTCACACATCATACATCATACTGTATCATCTGCGGGGCCGCGCCGCCGCCGCTCGCCGGGCTGCTGGTGCTCGCGGAGCAGCCGGAGGCGCACGTGTCGGTCAGTACACACTCACACATCATACATCATACTGTATCATCTGCGGGGCCGCGCCGCCGCCGCTCGCCGGGCTGCTGGCGCTCGCGGAGCAGCCGGAGGCGCACGTGTCGGTCAGTACACACTCACACATCATACATCATACTGTATCATCTGCGGGGCCGCGCCGCCGCCGCTCGCCGGGCTGCTGGCGCTCGCGGAGCAGCCGGAGGCGCACGTGTCGGTCAGTACACACTCACACATCATACATCATACTGTATCATCTGCGGGGCCGCGCCGCCGCCGCTCGCCGGGCTGCTGGCGCTCGCGGAGCAGCCGGAGGCGCACGTGTCGGTCAGTACACACTCACACATCATACATCATACTGTATCATCTTTCACAATAAAAATGTACACGGTTCTAGGTCTATTCCTAATTGTTTTGGTCTTTTGAGCAAGTGTGAATTTCGCTTAAATGGTATGTTTTTAGTTTAAGTGATCCTAGAGACAGGGGTAGATTGAGACAGAGAGAAGGGTACAAGATAAAAGTAGATAGAATGAGAATGATAGAAAGACAGCCTAACCGTACAGGATGTACTTATTTTGCAATCAAGTGTTTATCAAACAAAAACCATTCCCTTTACCATTGTTTGTTCTACGTATTGTATAACTGAGCTCACCCGTACCTCCGCCAGGGCTCGTCGTCGCGCCGCAGCTCGGAGGAGCTGTCGCCGCCGCCGTCGTGGCAGGAGTACTTCTCGGAGGAGCCGCTGGCGCGCGACGTGGGCAAGCCGCGGGACATCACTACTAAAGTACAGAAGTTCAAGGCCACGCTTTGTTTATGCGAGGACTATCCGCTACAGGTAACTTCTTAAAATTTATTTTTACTTATTATCACTACTCCACACGGTACTGATATCTTCAGTAAGAATTTATGTATTTTTGAGAGGATATAATGCACTGTTAAATGATCGAAACTGATACAATGGACGCTTAGCCGGTTTCACAGCGCGCACTAACTTTTAATTTGTTACTAAGGAATTGAAGAAAATTATTTAGATAAAAATAAAAATAAATTCGATACATTCAAGGCTATCAGGAACTTATGTTATAATTGTTTAATATTAACAGTTGCAGGAACAAATAATGCCGATCCTGGATCTGATGACGGCGATATCATCACCTCACTTCGCCAAGTTAAAGGACTTCATACAGATGCAGCTGCCGGCTGGGTTCCCAGTTAAAATAGGTACATGGTTAATCTATACTAATATTATAAAGCTGAAGAGTTTGTTTTGTTTTGTTTGTTTGTTTGTTTAAACGCGCTAATCTCAGAAACTACTGAACCGATTTGAATAATTCTTTCACTGTTAGATAGTCTATTTATCGAGGAAGGCTATAGGCTACTATAGGCTACTATTTTATCCCGGATTTCATACGGGAAACGTCAACAAATAACTATTCCACGCGGACGAAGTCGCGGGCACAGCTAGTATGTCTTTAAATAGTATGTTAATATGAGTTTTTTTGGATCATAACATCGTAATTCAATGAGATGCTAAGTACGCCTCGGTGCTCTAGTGGTATGTGCCTACTTGCCAAGATTGAGGTCCTAGGTTCAATTCCCGAACGAGCGAAGACAAGTTACCTACTTTTGAAACATGGTTGAGATCACCAGCTCCCCTAGTCCGTGCAACGTTTAGTAAAGCTGTATATCTGGTTGCGCAGAGATCCCCCTGTTCCACGTGCTGCACGCGCGCGTGACGTTCGCCAACATCTTTGGCACGGAGCACGGCGTGCCGCTCGTGGACGTGCTGCACGAGGGCGACCGCCTCGCCTGCCTCGTCGACGACGCCTGCTTCCACATCGGCAGGTACGACACCACGCACCGCCACACATACATATCTTGCCAATATGTATAAATGCGAAAGTTTGTGACGATGTATGTACGTTTGTTACTCTGACGAAAAAACTACTGGACGGATTCGGATGAAACTTTACAGTTATACATCAGAATAACACATGGAATACATTTTATCTCGAAATTTCCACGGGAACGGGTACGACGTGGTTGAAACCACGGGGCGCGGCTAGTGTTCATCGGCTCGGGCCAAACTTACTCGGGTTTGAGATCACCAACCCGTATTTGGCAAGCGTGGTGATCACACCTAATTTTGCTCACTGTAGTGATATCTTCAATGAGATGAGAGGCCTTTGCGCAGCTGTAGGATATTACCGGCTAATACTTGAATGCTAGATTTAGAAGTTCCAAGTTCATAATGTTGATGGTACCGTGTGTGGTGCAGCGGGTACCGCTGCGCGGGCGGCGAGCGGCTGGCGGAGGACGGCGAGGAGGGCCTGCTGCAGTACGCCATCCAGCAGAGCCTGCTGGACGCCGGCTCGCACGACGAACAGGTGCGCACACTTCTCCTCAAGGGAAAATTACAATTTAATAAAAATCCTTGCCCATTATCGAAACAATAATTGAACCTATAAATAAGACCCAAAGGAGTATAGTATTGTTGATATATAAACAAAATAGTCAATTTTATTTTAAAAAGATCCTATAACAGTCGTAGCACATAATATGTACGAAATACGTTGCGTACATAATAATAAAATATTCAATCTTAAACACTTAGGGCCTTATTCGCTTATGAACAGCACTTAAATGCAGCTATCAGAAGGTTCGAAAAATTTGTCCCTTTCCCACATACGCTTTTCGCCAAAGAGTAAAAGAGACAATACACTTTTAAGCAGTGTTCTACTTATAAAGCGTTTATCAATAAGGAGGTTAATTAATCCGTTCCTCCATCTACGATACTACTTGACTACGCTCACATTTCTGGCAGACCTTTAGACAAAGTATTTCTACCTCCATGTATGCAGCACATTACCAAATATTTACCTCCATGGTTGCATAAGCAGCAGACTACAAAATATTCCTAAGTCCACTAGTCCAAAGGTTGATGAGTGGTGTGGCCCACAGGTGGACGTGTGGGAGGCGTTACGTGGAGCGCGGCCCGCCTCGCCTGCCGACGACCGCGCGGACTTACGACACGAGGACACGCAGCTACAGAGGTACCTATACTATCTATACTGATATCACAATAGAGGTATCTATACTTCTTTTTCATCGAGTGGACGGTCAACCAGACCAATCCTGGTGTCAGAGTTATCGAGCCGCCAAAGGCCTCTGACATGGCTCAAGTAACGACTACTATCCGTAGAAAGTAACCGGGACCGACGGCTTAACGTGTCCTCTGAAGCACGGAATCATCTTACTTACTTTACATCTATCTATACTGATATTAAAATCGAGGTATCTATACTATCTAACTATTTATGCCAGTCTTCTTTACGTGTCACTGGCACTAAATTGAACCAGCCCAGAACTTGGCCAGGGTTATTGCGTCATCTGCCCTGTTGATATACCAGTATCATAATAGAGGTATCAATACTACATAACTATCTACACCTATGTTATAATAGAGATATCTATCACAGGGGTATCTTTACTCTCTATACTAATATCTACCCCGATATTATAAATGCGAACATTTTAAACCTGGATACCAAAATATATTGGCGCAAGTACGTAATGTTGACATTCCACCAGAACTGTGCTATGTTGCGCCAATTTAACAGAGATAGTGGTATCTATCTATCCAAACGTAGCATAACATAGCTCTGGTAGTGTATTGTAACATGGGGCCTGGTGTCAGTGGAGCAACTACCTAAATTTTAAAGGCATTGAATTATTTTTTTAAATTATTTATTTGTTACTTAAACGACATTATTCCACAGGCGTTGGCTCAGACCGTAGTTTGTTGTGTGATGCGTGTGCGCACCTTATTTCTAGATTACGTGTGGTTTTATACATTTTATATTATATCTAGTCGAAGCAAACAATATTCGTAAATCGTATGACTATATTTTTTTAATTAAAGTTAAAATAAACATGGTATAAAAACATTCGTGTGATAAATAATTACATAGTTTTAAGTTAAGGCTGTATTCACTATTTTTAGGAAGACATTTTTTCAAAATAAAGACTAAGTTAGTGCCGAGTCTCTTGTTAGGTAACTTAGCATAATCTATACTGTAAGAATAAAACTAAAAAGCTTGTTTGTTTGCACGCGCTAATCTCAACCATCATTCGGATTTGAAAAAATAATTTTAGTATATGACAGTCAGATTAGAAAGGTACTTTTTATCCCGAAAGGTACCCGTAGGTACACGGCATGTGAAACCGGGGGGCACTCTACTAGTCACAATATTAAACAATAGTACCTTTAAAAAAACTCGGTACTAACTAGTCTTTGTTTATGAAGAATTTAGTGTTTAACTAATCAGTATCATCAATAACAATTTGAAAAAGTATAGGATAAAAGTACTTATGAACCGTTGCCCCCCAAACCAAGTCTCCCTGTTTCACTGTCCTTTTCTTTATCATATAACACTCTATAACGTTAGAAAGAGACCGCCGTAGTATCTCAATGTCATCTTTTGTACATACATCATCATTTGACGGGTAAAATATGACAACTTTGGATTTTACCTTTGACAAGTCATATAATGGAGGGTCGCATGCTTTATATACTTGTAGATTTGTCGTCGATCCATAGTCGTATTTGGCGAATCTTCCTTTTAACCAATTTTGTGTCAAATGTCCCAAGTTTTTCCTAGAAGTGCCGGCCGGGTAGTGTCCTCTGGTTGTCAAATAAAACTCTTGATCAATATCCTGAACGCCAAGAAGTTTCAACCAGAAATGTTGTCCGAAATACTTGTAGCAAAAGGATTTTCTCGAACCGCAGACTGTGTTTAATAATCTGTTGGGTATAGAATCCCTTTTTAAGAACTCTTCTTGATTCGTCAGTTCTTGGTAAGCATGTACTAATGGCAGTGATCGAAACACGTGTGATGGAAAGCCCTTTGCATGAGCAAAGTTCGTTATAGGAGCTAAGAAGACCATTAGCTCCACTTTTTTATTATATTTGGGCAATTCCGATGCCATGACTAAAACAGCCGCACATCCATGGGAATGCGCGAAAACAACCAGATCTTCTCTGTCAGTCTTCCTCAACGCATAATCGATACAAGCCGGAATATCGTAGATGCCAAACTCGTGATAGCTGAAGTCCCAGAAGTCATTGTCCGTATCTGGATCTAAGTACAAATGGCTTCGGGAGTAATAGTTGCCTCTGTTGTTGATCGCCCAAATGTCGTAACCAGCGGCTGCTAAAGTGAACGCAAACGAAACGTTTCCTCGAAGTATGAACGTGTCTGAAGAGTCTTGGAACCCGGGAACGAGCAACGCAGGTCTTCCAGGGTCGCCCGGGATATGGAACACAGTCAACACGTAATTATCCTTCGTAACCACGGCATGCTCTTCGCATTTCAAGCCTTGTTGATGTGCGAGATCTTTGAAGTTTAATTTCGCTTTCTCCGGAAGGTTTTCGTAGCCACTCGGTCCAAATAGAGTGACTAAATCGAAAATTTCACTAAAGTATGATTCGACTCCTCCACTGAATGCTATGAGCAAAGCAAAGCAAAAATAGATCATAGTGATAGAGATGCTAGATTTTCGGCTAGAGCAATTGAACTAAGAATAGAATAGAAATGTTCTGGGATAAGGTTTTATGTTTGAGTTTGTCACGCTCTTGGCGTATAAAGCTGTATGTGCGATTTGGTGGTACCGTAATTAATGTTACTGCATCGATATTATTCGGTTTACAAAACAATTAATTGAAAATGTACAGTACTTTTTAATGTGGGTTATTTATAATTTAGCCAGATTCTTTCGCAGCAAAAATATATCTGTTTAACTATACCAATAATACATGGGTTTCTTAAGAGCTTAAGGTGATTAAAATCATTTTTTTCTTACTCTATTATTCGTACAACCCCATGACCTTCATTGATAGTCGTTGTTCATGTATCATACAGTTGTCCAAACAAACCTTCCAAATTATTACATCTGTATAGTATTATACATAAATCCTGGATTTGCTCTAAAATGTAATTCAATTTATTCTAGTTTCTACTGGTATTGACATAATTTTTAATGTAATACATTAACATAATATATAATTAACGTAATATATAAATCATTATTTGTTGCAAAAATGAATTAATTAAAAATATGCAGATATGTTTTTTTTGCCTTGCAGTCATAAGTAATGTCTTTATAACGTAAAATAAATTATAAAGATATTTAATACCCATCACAAGAGTCACAAAATGACATGAATAAATGTATTCTTATGTTTTATGCAAAACGAACATTTTGTCATATTAACAATGAATGTTATTCCACTAAGAAGTAATACATTATGTGATATAATAAACAGTGTTTACGTTGACTGTTAATGTACAAGTGTTTTTGAAATTATACACGAATGGTTATTTGTGATTCACGTGTGAGCCATGAGGGTGTTGTGGATGTCTGTGGCGGGGTTCCTGTCTATAGGAACCCTAGTTTTAGTATCCGTGGTCTCCTTAGTGTACTATCTATCAAATCCCACACCTGTCAGACCAAATGGAGGACAAAATCACCCTCACTCTCCAATACTCCGTTTCATATACAAATACCAAAAATCCAACACGTTAAACTTTACGCAGTTGGCAGCAAAATGTGGATTGGTGGCAGAAGAAGTTGAAATACAGACGAAAGATAGATACGTATTGAAGATGTTTCACGTGCCAGGAGATAGGAAGAAACCAGTGCTGCTAATGCATGGCTTGCTCGATACTTCAGACACGTTTCTACTACGAGGCAACGACTCTTTGGTAGCTGCGCTTTCGGCAAAAGGGTATGACGTATGGGTCGGAAATTTCCGAGGGAACAAATACTCCAGAGGACATGTCCAGCTTAATCCAGATAAGCATTCAAGGTACTGGGAGTTCAGTTTCCATGAATTCGGCTACTTCGATCTTCCGGCGATGATTGATTATATTCTTGTGAGCACTGGACAGAGCAGTCTTCACGCCATCACCCATTCCATAGGAGGAACTGCCTTCTTAGTTTTAGGCGAAACAAGACCGAAATACAATAACAAAATTAAGGCTTTAATAGCAATGGCGCCAATCTGCTTCTTAAAATTCATTCATCCTCCATTAGCTAAATTACTAGTAACCGAAACCGTAGTCAATTTAGTATTCAGAGGCATTGAAAAAAAAGAGATTTTTGGAAGTGATTCCCAAACTAATGCTGTTATAAGGAACGTGTGTTCCCAGGAAGTGATCGGCAAGCAACTGTGTTTGGAAGGCGGGTTTTCAAACATTTTTGGGAAAGATTCAGAAGAGATCGGCGCCGATTTCCTTCCCATTATCTTCGGACATTACCCTTCTGGCACCTCTATGCAGAACATCAACCACATAGTCCAGTTATACATGAGAGGTGGTTTCGAGAAGTACAACTATGGTGTTGTGAGCAATTTCCTCGTTTATATGAATTGGAGGCCTCCTAAGTACGATCTCGATTTGGTTGATATGAAAATTGCTTTGTTTTTGGGCATGAATGACAAGGTTTCCACTTGGCAAGATGGCGTGGTGTTGAGAGATGCTTTGCCAAATGTAGTGGAGTACAGAGTCATGGATCGGGAGAAATTCAACCATATAGACTTTGTTTGGGGCGAGAATATGAAGGAATACCTCTTCCCACACATATTTGATGTTCTAGAAAATTTTGTTTAGTCATATAATTAAGTAGGCATGCGTGGCGATTATGCTTAATCCTCACCGTAGGTACTTACGATTATGCTTAATCTTTGGTGAGATTAGAGGCCTTTGCCTACTAATTGAACATTACAGGCTAATGCTTTACTCTTATATAATTAAAGGTATTTTTGTAATAAAATGATTTTATATTTTAATGTTTCATTTTCTACGTATGTAGTTATTATACCTTATTGTTAGTCGTCAATATTTGGCAACTTGATGGCGTATTACATTTTGTCATCTGTTATTTGCGCAGCTGTAGTATTTAATGATTTAAAATAGTATTTGCTTTTTAATAAGTACATTAATGTTAATTATAAATCTTTGGAGCTTTGTTTTGGGTACCAAGTTTATAAAGTTAAATGATATACATAATGACAATGCGTGGGGACTGCAACAAAGTGGCATTACCCTTTAGGCCATTACCCAGCGAGTATTTGTTCTAAACAAAATGTTTGTTCAGAACACTTTAGTGAAAACGCAGCTACTTACCTATAACAGAACTGCGCATTGATACTGTCATTCCTTTGTATGATAGTCAAAGTCATATGAAATTAGTCATACGAGTACTGCACAACAATGAAGTTCCATTATACTTACTGATTTAGTTTAAAAAATAAATACTACAGTTACACTGCATACAAGTTTATGTTATGATACACTTTTTTTCTTTATAAAAAAGACCAGTGTATTATTACTGTCATTCTGCTAACTTTTGCACTTTTTATTAGGCTCTTTAAAAGCACCTTAACCTATCTACAATATAGTATTGTATCTTCTGCACTACGCTAGACCCAGTAGCTAACCGCTAGCTTCCGCAGGGCCATCGAAGAGTCATTAGCGTCGGCGTCTAAGGGCTCCATCCCACTGCCGCGGTGCGACAGCGACCCCGAGCTGGCGGCGGCCTTAGCGATGTCTGCGGAGGAGCAGTCGGCGATGGCGGAACAGCTGCAAGCCGAGCAGATGGCGTTGGATGAGGTGCTACGGCTGTCTCTCATTGATAAGTGAATGGTTAGTGGGTTTTTAATTTCTTATTTTAATATCGGGATGAAGTTATGTGTTAAACTTATGAATTGGATAATAAATCAACCCTATAAACGAACGGGTCTGTACTTACGAAGTAACTATTTAATAATCTGTATCTGTTAAAATATATCACTTTATTCATCCCATGACCACGAGTAATGTAACCCGCTCGAAACTTCGAGTATGTATTTTAATATTGTTATGTTATATGCTCAATATGCTTAGAATACTTATTAAAACCAATATCTCTGGTTTCAGATCTCATGTATACGTAGACCAGTTAAGGAGTGTCCAACTACAATAGTTTGAATATAGGTAAATATATCGCTTACGGCTTATTGTAACTATATATAAGTAAATACATCATGTATCATAGTTCTGTTATCTTGTATCTATGTTATGTTATGGGTTCATTATTAACTGAGCTTTAGGTTGTGGCTTCACTAAGCGAAGCGGAGCTCAACTGACCAATCACAATTCATTATGAAAATATTTTGACAATGTCAATGCATTATTTGACAATCCCAATGTTTGTTAAAGCGGGCTCTGTACCGCTTAAATGGAGACGCACCCTTTTATTTGATGCAATGTTGCGGGATATTTAGTCAATATTTAATTATATTTAACGCTGTCATTATTTAGGTTCTGTTCATATGTTGGCGACCGGAGATCACGGCAACTGTCATAGTACCTTATATTGTATTAAAGTCACTTTAGAAATGAAATTGTATGATCTTCCAACCGTGGTTGCCGATCGCGGTAGACGATTGCGGTCGTCGACTGTGGTCGTCGTTCGTAGTCGACAATCATTGTCTTTTAAGGTCGACGGTTGCGGTCGCCGACATAAAGTTACCTTTACAATAAGTCAAAGATATTAAATACTTTACATTAGGTATACTTATTTTGCCACCGTGGCGCCACCAAAAGCCGCATGGATTGGTGTCTGTCCAACGAAACTATGCAATGTAGCATTTGATATGAGTGATGGATATCTAATGTAGCAACATAGCATAGTTTTGGTGGAGAATCTACCTTTATCTCGCAGTCCATTAGGTAAATATGAAGTTAGTAGTGACTAACGTGATGTGTTAATTTATTTCAGGTAATATATACTTATATTATTTTTTAAATCAATTTTAAATTTACCTTTTAGTAGAAATTTATTTATTTTTATTTTATTTGACAAAGTTCTTCGATATGTAATCTTGAATGAAGTATATGAAATATAATTATTTTACCTTTTAATTATTTTAAATGGATGTTGTTTTTTATTTGACATCACCATAAAATAAATATTCTCTAAATGATATAGTTAGGTAGTTAGTTTGGCTTCCAAAGATATTTATACAAATATTAATCTATTACCTAAACTGCCTTCTATTGTAAGATATTATTAATACAATTATTTAACACTTGACTACGGTAATGGGGTACGTTAACAAAAAATATGATCATTCCTAATGTTTATAGTCAAAAGTAGTATATTGGATATTGTAATTATATTTTATCAGAATACTTAGGAAACGTTTCTATGGAAGCATATAGCGGAGTGGAGCGGAGAGGTTCGGAGCTCAATTGAACTACTACGCATAGCAACTGTCAAAATCCTACTAATATTATAAATGCGAAAGTTTGTGAGGATGGATGTATGTATCTTTGTTACTCTTTCACGAAAAAACTACTCGACGGATTTGGATAAAACTTTACAGTAATATAGGCTATACATCAGAATAACACATGGGATACATTTTATACCAAAATTCCCGCGGGAACGAGTACAACGCGGGTAACACCGCGGGGCGCGGCTAGTCTCTTTATAATGTATTGGGACTAGCAGCGCCCCGCGGTTTTACCCGCGTTTTGCCCGTTCCCGTGGGAATATCGGGAATTTTTATACATAAAAACCTTCCTCTTGAATCACTCTACCTATTACAAAAAACCGCATCAAAATCCGTTGCGTAATTTTAAACATTTAAGCATACAGACAAACAGACAAACAAACAGACAAAAATAGCGACTTTGTTTTATACTATGTAGTGATTAGACAGTAGAATTCTTCACCGCTCCACTCCGCTTCTTTGAAAACGTATCGTCAGTGAAAATGCTAGCAGTTTTATTCGCAAACAATAACGAGCGAGATATATTGTGAAATTAAACATGTATATTATATTATGACACATAAGACGCAATTGATTTCTCTCTGCTTACGCCTCTAATGTCATTATCCATCCCCTCTGGGGTTTTCGTGTCTGAATAACAACGCAACCACATCGACATTTTCACGCATTTACGCAACCACAACGTAATTGTAAAAAGCTGCAGCGACACTTCACACATGACCCCATTTAGTAGCTGCGATGTGGTGTGGTTGGGGTGCGTGTGTTCGATCCTAAGACAAACTTGTATAAGATCGGTTATCGAGATAGATAAATTGGGGTTGTCTTAATGAAATTGTCTAACATGATGTATTGCCTTCAACTGTGTCAAATATTTACTAAAACGTTTGAAACAATACTAAAATTTCACTAGATTTCCAAACTGTGTTAGTTTAATATATTTTAAATTATAATCTTAGCAATATTACAAATAACTTATTTAATTCTGTCCGTATATCGCATAGTTTGAAATAACACCATTTTAGCAACTAACACTGCCATACTTTAAATGAAAATTGAACTTAACTGTAGAATACAAAATAGCAGTTTAATTATTTGAGTCATTGTAGGAATATTATAGTTTGGTTTACATTAGAGAAGTCAGTTGTAGAGTTAACTAAAATAGTATAAATAAATAGTGAGGGCCTTATTCATAACCTCTTATTAATAATAATTTATCTATCAAATGGTTTGTCACTTTCTAACTAACGCTATTTTCCAAAGAGCAAAAGAGACGAAACACTTTATAACAGTGGTTTCGTTACAGACCGTTTTGAATAAGGCGGTTATACTCTACTTCTGCTTCTCTAGTAATATAAATATATTTTGTTGGTAGAGACAAGGTAAAGTCTACCACTGAACTACTAATGTAAACTGGGGGCTAAGTAAACGGGGGCGAATGCACAAGCATTCTTAATTTTATTAAGTGCCTAAATATGTATGTATAATAAGCAAATGACGTCCCTTTTTAATAGTAGTTCTATTTCGTGCGACGTAAAATACAATTTTGAGAAAAGCTTTTGTTTCTTAAACATATATAGGTACTAAATAGATTTAAGACTTCCTGTGCAAGCTGCCCTAGGCTATGGAATTATATTACCTAGAATCTAGATTTATGAAGAGTAGAATTAATATGTATATTGTACAAGTTAAATACGCGATAACTTACTATAATAACTATTATTATTAATATTAAGTATTGATAGTGCGGCAATAATAACATCTATTAGAATTATAAAACATATACTTAAATTTTAATAGTGCAATATTCGATTGTTTTGTAGTCAAATGTTAACTTTGTTTCGGGTTGTAGGTTTTTAATTATAGCGCCATCTTTTGAGAGCTTATAATACTTTTTAGTTTCATGTGTCTTACATAGATGGCACTGTTTTGAATGTATGTAAGATCCTTGTGAGTTTTACATTCTGTATAATGTTTTGAAAAATACCAAATAATGTAAATTTATTCTGCGTTCCTAGTACAAACTTATTTTGAAACAATTTGGTTTGAAATTTTAAGTTTAAGTAAGGTTTTCTGTGATTGAACTACATTTTTGAAAGATTTGATCTCAAATTGACTTACAATTATTTATTTAATACATACTTTACGAATTCGTTTACTTTTCTTTTAAACTGTCGATTTATGTTGTATTATAGTTTATGGAATGTATTTTTTTAATATGTTTTAAACATCACATGTATAAAGTAAATGTAGATAAAAATTCAAGATGGCTACCTTTGTATCTATTTATTATAAAAAATGTTAGTGTTTGACGGTTGAGTGAGCAGAGAATATACTTACGTTAGTTATTCTTAGTTGTATTTCCCTTCCATTGTATAAATATGTATAAAATGTATTATTAAGTCAATTTGTAATATAATGTTGTGTCCAAACGTCCCTACTATACAAATGTAAACCTATTTCGTATTATATTTCTATTTTTAATTAAAATACATGTAACATGTACTCACTGTTTTATTAACTTCTTCTAGTCTTTATTTTGTGAAGGAAAAGGTCGGTAATCAATTGTCAAGAAAGGGAGTTGTAATATTTTTCTGTTGCTTGATATGTACAGAACCTCAATAGAAAACAAATCTCAAAAAGGTTTGCGTAGACGAAGGATTTTATTCTATGAAGAACAATTAACGTTCTCGAATAAAGTGTTCATGTTGAAAGGAAAACTTTATGTCGTCCGTGTGAGACAGAATGTCCAGCGGAATAAAGTCCGTGATCTGCGCAGGCCTTCAGTGTTTATGGATTTTATATATTGCACAGGGAAGTCCTGTCTTAATTATGGGTTCTAAACGGGTTTCTAAAGGATATGAAAAGAAACACACGACAGTTATTCTATGTATTTAAAATTTAATTTCATTACTTATATACAAATTACAACATTTACTATAATAGGTATTAGTATTTTTACTATATTTACATATACGTAACAGTACACTTCAGAAGCGTAATTTATTTTATTCAAGTCAATAAATTATTTCGGGAAATGTTTGGGATAGCGAGATAACAACATTGATACTTAAATAACGGGGATAGAACCGGCTCGCGGATAACCGGATAACCGGATGACTCCGGATAGTTAGCTATCGGATATCCGGGATCTTTACCGGATTTTTAAAAGTGGACATCGATTTTAGACTGAGTGTTGTGTAGAAATAAGTGTCTTTAACAAACTACTGTATCTATATTGACAAAATACTGCATTCTAAACACCAAGTCTACATTTTGTATTCAAAATATGATATTTCATTACTTTACTGGATTAATACTATGATTTCTTAAAAGCTACACATTATTCTGGTAAACGAATATGACATTTAATATGTAACCGGACTTTAAGTTTAAATTAGCCTCTTAATTTAACAATTACTGAGATATTGTTAAGACATATTCACAACAGTTGAAGAATTCGTTTCAAGTCACATAAATATAACATTAACTAAGTTCACATATCATTACAACGTTCACTACACGGGTATAATTTCATCCGGGTTTCGATGACTACAGGTAGGTTGATCCGGACTTCGATCCCCGTTTAACACTGATTGTACTGATTAAATATATCATAAAAATTCCCAAGGAAAGTAACAAGAACAATTAAAATCATCGAAAACTTAAAAAAATAACGAAATAAATAGCATTATTTAGTTGTTGATATAAAAAATATTATTAGCGCCGAATATTCGTCTTTGTGACTTACAGTAATCGTGGATTACCTCTAGACGGACAGGGTCGCATTGAGGAACCGTTCCACACCCGCCCAGGGCGATTGAGATATAAATAAGTTGCCCATGGGCGGGGTTAAGTTATACAAATTGTCATGATAATTTAATAAAAGTTTTAGTATAAAATGAGTATAATAATGATAGTGTACAAAGTCAAAAAGACGTTATTCGGAGGATTATAATGCTAACACATAGTTCTGGCTAAAATGAGAATAATATAATAACTACGACTTTAAAATGTAATACTTTATTTAGGACATTTATATTAACTTTGATGAAATATGATAATTTTATATTTGTAGTACATCGCCTCGAGTTATGTTACGGTCACCTATCAGTGCGTTACTATTTCATCTAAGCGTCACATTGTATAAGAAAATTCATTACAATGTTACTTTATAATAGAAAAGTATCATATTATCGTACTTGACTGCGGTAAATTACTACGATTTAAAATTGAAATTGATATTAATATGAATGAGGCTACTCTCATTTTAACCAGTTGCGATGTGACGTCACATCAACAACTCTAAGACTAATAATATACACCGAGAGTTGTCGTTATAACCATCGTACTATTAATATAATCGCCGATCGCAAGACGGATTCGAAACCTTATTTGTATCACATTCCGCAGCCGCGCCACGGATTACAACCAATACCACGGCTGGGTAAACCATGAATATGAATATATTAAACCACAAAAACTATAAACTTCAAAGTATTCCATACATTAATCATTTGCAGTGAAATGTTGAATGAAAATGAAGTCGATTAACAAAGTGAAAGAAAAATAATTTTGAGCAAAAACTTGACAGATATCCGAGGTGCGTGCCGACGCGCGATAAAAACGCGAGATACAACCGGAACAGATTTAAATTTCAAATCCGACTTGCGTTCGAGCCCACATACATAAATTAAATGCAACGTATCGCCACTTAACTTTTCTAACTACGTTTAATATACATTAACAGTCCAACACGGATTGCACACATTTGGAACTAACCGCGCGGCGCTCGCCGGTCGCGCTTCTCAAATATCACAACTAAATAGAAATTATGCTCTACGCACATGAAGAGCCGCGCGCCGCACACACAGACCTAAATCAGAAATGCATATCGCTTACATGAGTAAAGATGTACAAAACGAGGAGAGATAAGTAGCGGCGCGTAAATTGCCCTAGGCGTCCTTAAGTACGGCCCTGTGTGTGGGGCGAGCGGCGTAGCTTACTGTAAACTGTACCTGATATACACGCACCATCTTAACATTTAGGATATGGTATTGAGAGCGTCTGTCGTTTCGGTGTCGATGTCACGTGCTCTAGTGTCGGACACTTCACAGAGTGCTGCAACTGCTCTAGAAGTGGGATCGATCTACTCGCACAGGGGCGTACTCGTATCGCCGTGGGTAAAATAATTTAGTACCGAGTGCGGCCCTGTTTACTTAATCTACTTTATCTTAACAATATATTTTAACAGATAGTTGATTATAGTGTTGTGTTGACATCGCACCACACGACTCGCTCAAAGGTGGGTAAATATAGCAATTCCAGTTACATAGTGATTGTGAACTTATCCATATACAATATTAATTAAGGCTACATCCCATCATAAGATCGCGATCGAAACATACAGATGAGTTCACAGACTATGCTGCGGGCCGGCTGGCCGGTGCCGAACATTACTCGTATACTTAGTGTAGAGTTTGCGAACATACAACACAAAGGAGTTCCAATCACACATTGGCACTAATGTAGACGAATATCATCTTAGCAGAAAATATTTACACATTAAACCTGGCTCACTCAACACAGGGTTACCTATTTCGCGTTATTCCTTTCGACCCAACTTTTAGTCCCAAGGGATCAAGAAAAAATCTCATTCGATCCTCTAGAAACGAAAAGTATAGTCCAAACGCAATAACCGCTTACATCATTGGTATTGATACAATATTGACAATTATTAAGTTAAATTGATTAAAGAATCAATTAAGAGAGTTTTCTTTATATTAGTAGTCGCAAAGTCCACCTGGCACCTCCAGAACGGCCCCATTGTCCGCAGTGACGTCACGGGGGTCTAACAACATCGGACGGATCATTTCGTTCACCTTTTGGGGCTTAGTGAGGTTTCTGTCATAGAAAGGAACCATTGAAACATTTCAGATTTTGATAACAATATTACATAGATTTTGCTCTTAAAAAACGTAATATAAAATACACGATAGAGAGTTACTGGTCTCAATTTAAAAAAACAAATTCCTTTGTGGAAAGAACATACTTCGCTCTAATTTAATTTTATTCGGACATTGATACAGAATTAGAACCTTATTCATTAACTCTTATAACAGCACTTTAGCTATTAAATGGTTTGTCCCTTTCCTACATACGCTATTTGCCAAAGAGTAAAAGAGACAAAACACTTTAAAGCAGTGTTTTAGAAGAGCGTTTATGAATTACGCGTTTAATAAATTAGTAGAGTTCAGTGGTAGAGTTGGTACACTACATTGTTCTGCCAATAGAAATCAAGTTTACATTGGTAGAATAACAATTGAATGGCAAGTTGTATATATATCCCAATTAATCTACTAATTAAATTAAACCTAGTCAAATCGTACCACGATTCCTGTAAGGCTGTTACTACACCAATCTATCGATCCTGGATCGCATCGATTGCTAGTGTAATAGATTCATCGACGTCAATCGATAGTTTCTACCATACCGATGTATATCGATCGAAGTCTGCTAATCCATTCCACTATTGATTGATGCCGTAGATCTAAGATAGATCGATTGGTGTAACACGCTTAAGGAGCCGAAGATTTAGATTTAAAGTAGTTAAAGCGAAGTGTGTTCGGTAATTGTAATCGATACAACGAAAGAAAACCATTAACATATAATATAGTTAAAAAATAACTGAATTTTGAAAGTAAAAACTATTAGATCAAACTCAGCATTAAAATGAGCACAATAGCGCCCTCTACAACGGTTTCAGTTTAAACGAACAACAAAAAATGTTATATTTTTGTACAATTACAAACAATAACAAAATTAAGCAATATTTCATAGATTTACAACCAAAATGTACTTATAGATCTTTAAAAAAGTAATGTAACGTGACAATATCCTAATGCAGGACAAAGTTATGGTCTGTACTTATAACTTCTGTGAGAACCTTATGCCTTGCAATAGAAAACATAAATAGCATAAATCAAATAGTGTCACAAAGTTCTAAAAATATATATTGCACATATTAACAAGTTGAAATAATAAGAGCCAGTTTGTACTGAATTAAACGTATAAAGAATTCCCTTGACCAGAATATTTACTAGTAAGTACATTTATATGCATCGTTAAATACTGGTATTTACTTCAGTTAAGTATAAGGTGTTCAGAAATAAAGTTAAGTAGTGGTTTCGTTCTGTTATCATACCAATTGGTATCATGGAATAAAAATAGTTCATTAGATAGTTTAAAATAATACATTGTAGTTTAAATAACTTCATATTTCATATTATATAAACAGACATCTTGTTAAAATCATTTAATAAGGTTAATAAAAGAAAATAATGGCATTTTGAAACGAATAATAAAGTCTTCAAAAAACCAAGCCAGTTTTAGTTATAACGTTTCTAAAGGATAAATTTAATATGTATCCTGTAAATATTCCTAAATATCCTTTATATAACCAAATGTAAGGAAATCCGTGAATAAAAATATACATAAGTATATGAAAATGAACATATTCTTCTCATGTAGATACACGTTTTATACATAAAATTAAGTGTTTAAATTGAATATCTACTTACATACAGAACACCACTAATTGTTTAAACCGTATCAAAGCAAAGCCGACATTTAAATAATTATACAGTTAGATGTAACTGCTTGTATGTATATTATGGACATTCCTAGATTTTATTATGACTAGATTTAACTGAATTCTAAAACATTTATGTAGTATATTTTTATAGATATTAATGTATATATAATGTACTAATAGATTATTAGATTAATCTATTAATAGATTAATAGATTATATATATTAAACCTGTAATGTCCTACTGCTGGACAAAGGCCTCTCATCTCACTGAAGATATCAGTACAGTGAGGAGGTAGGCGTAATCACCACGCTTGCCTAATGCAGGTTGGTGATCTCAAACCCGAGCCATGTTTTAAAAGTAGGAAACATGTTTTAGCTTGAGCCGTGAATTGAACCCGAGACCTCAGTCTTGGCAGGCGAGTGCACATGTCACTAGACCACCGAGGCGTAGGCGTAATATAGATAATATTTTATTAAAACTAGGTTTTACATAGAATAAAGCCTCGTATTGGTACTAATTTACTTGGAATGCGGTAAACCGCTTAATGTTAAGTTTAGGTTTGCCTAAAACTTATCAATATGAAACAACTAGGAACATTTGTTTTATCTTTTCAATATTCTGGTCAAGAGTGGTATTATTTTCAATTACTGGCATAAAAATATATAGGTACTTTTTCAAACAGGTAGGTACATTTTCAACAGATTGCACATAAAGTAACGCCAACATATACTTATTACATGTTGAATAAACAATTTAAAAGTTGAACCTCAAAATCTAAGATAGTATACAAAGTGAAAATAATATAACTCTAAGATATCATTACAACTGAACATGTCTGTTTAAAACTGAGCATATCTCAATAAAACTGAGCATATGTATCTTAAAACAGAACATATCAAACAAATCTTACAGTTCTTAGATTTCATTCACCATTATAGTTCCAAATTTAAATAAAATCGAAGTATAGGCTCCATATTGAACTCCCTCCATGGTCGAAGATGAAATCACTGTAGCTCCATGTTTCCTACCTCCGTGGTCGATGAATCACTTTAGTTCCACGTTGTGTTCCTACCTCCACGGCTGTCACTAGTCCCCACTTGTAATGGTCCAGTTCACTGCGGATGCGCGGGCGGCCCGCGCGGGGCCCGCGGTCAGTCGCCCGTCGCGGTCACTGTCGTCCAACTCCAAGGGCTCGTGTAGCCTTTTTGACTGAAAAGAGAAAAAGACATTGAGTTTAATATGGGAAAGAAATAAGTGCTTTGTATGTTAAGAGCCTTAATACTTTTAAAATATTTCAAGTTCCAGAGATTATAACTCGTGTGAATAATGAAATGTTTGTTTTGTTAAATCATGGCCCGTCTTCGGCTGGAAAATTGACGACATTTAACCACATTTTGTGCCAATCCAAAAAAAATAGATTATACATAAATACTTATTATTTGACCTATTTGAATAATAATTTTGCTATATTTGTGAAAATGTTAGGTAGTTAGTACTAATACAAGAGATGTAATCAACAGGTACCTCGAAGCCCCATAACTAGTAAACTGTAAAACCATATACCTCATTTACACAGACCACCTTGGAGGCAATAAACTTTGAGTTGAGTCTTACAGTGAAAATGTGGGTGGTCACATGAACAGTGCTCAGTATGAACCTTTTACAGTAACACTAAAGTTTTCAAATTATACGTTTTACAGTGAAACAATTTTTCAAATTAAGTCATTATTAAGCTATTGCATAGCTTCTATCGCGGGCCTTGAGCGCGGGGACCAAATCCAAAAATACCGTAACGAAAAAAAACCTCACGCTTACCCGATCCGACGGGAAGGAGGTGTGGCTTGAAGGCCGTGCATCGTCTAACGTCGTTTCAGTTCGGCAGCCTTCGACACGGCGTTGTGTGCGATTGTGCGTTGGGGGTGAGAGAGGGGGGTGAGAGAGGGGGTGAGAGAGGGTGGTGAGTGAGGGTGGTGAGAGAGGGTGGTGAGAGAGGGGGTGAGAGAGGGGGTGAGTGAGGGTGGTGAGAGAGGGTGGTGAGAGTGGGTGGTGAGAGAGGGTGGTGAGAGAGGGTGGTGAGTGAGGGTGGTGAGAGAGGGTGGTGAGAGAGGGTGGTGAGAGAGGGGGTGAGAGAGGGGGTGAGTGAGGGTGGTGAGAGAGGGTGGTTAGAGAGAGGGTGAGAGAGGGGGTGAGTGAGGGTGGTGAGTGAGGGTGGTGAGAGAGGGTGGTGAGCGAGAGGGGGTGAGAGAGGGTGGTGAGAGAGGGTGGTGAGAGAGGGGGTGAGAGAGGGGGTGAGTGAGGGTGGTGAGAGAGGGGGTGAGTGAGGGTGGTGAGAGAGGGTGGTGAGTGAGAGGGGGTGAGAGAGGGTGGTGAGAGAGGGTGGTGAGAGAGGGTGGTGAGAGAGGATGGTGAGAGAGGGTGGTGAGAGAGGGTGGTGAGAGAGGGTGGTGAGAGAGGGTGGTGAGAGAGGGTGGTGAGAGAGGGTGGTGAGAGAGGGTGGTGAGAGAGGGTGGTGAGAGAGGGTGGTGAGAGAGGGTGGTGAGAGAGGGTAGTGAGAGAGGGTGGTGAGAGAGGGGGTGAGAGAGGGTGGTGAGTGAGGGCGGTGAGAGAGGGTGGTGAGAGAGGGTGGTGAGAGAGGGGGTGAGTGAGGGTGGTGAGAGAGGGTGGTTAGAGAGAGGGTGAGAGAGGGGGTGAGTGAGTTTGGTGAGAGAGGGTGGTGAGAGAGGGTGGTGAGTGAGGGTGGTGAGAGAGGGTGGTGAGAGAGGGGGTGAGAGAGGGGGTGAGTGAGGGTGGTGAGAGAGGGTGGTTAGAGAGAGGGTGAGAGAGGGGGTGAGAGAGGGGGTGAGTGAGGGTGGTGAGAGAGGGTGGTTAGAGAGAGGGTGAGAGAGGGGGTGAGTGAGGGTGGTGAGTGAGGGTGGTGAGAGAGGGTGGTGAGAGAGGGTGGTGAGCGAGAGGGGGTGAGAGAGGGTGGTGAGAGAGGGTGGTGAGAGAGGGTGGTGAGAGAGGGTGGTGAGAGAGGGGGTGATAGAGGGGGTTGAGAGAGGGTGGTGAGAGAGCGTGGTGAGAGAGGGGGGTGAGAGAGGGTGGTGAGTGAGGGTGGTGAGAGAGGGTGGTGAGAGAGGGGGTGAGAGAGGGGGTGAGTGAGGGTGGTGAGAGAGGGTGGTGAGAGAGGGTGGTGAGAGAGGGGGTGAGAGAGGGGGTGAGTGAGGGTGGTGAGAGAGGGTGGTGAGAGAGGGCGGTGAGAGAGGGTGGTGAGAGAGGGGGTGAGAGAGGGGGTGAGTGAGGGTGGTGAGAGAGGGTGGTGAGCGAGAGGGGGTGAGAGAGGGTGGTGAGAGAGGGTGGTGAGAGAGGGTGGTGAGAGAGGGTGGTGAGAGAGGGTGGTGAGAGAGGGTGGTGAGAGAGGGGGGTGAAAGAGGGGAGTGAGAGAGGGTGGAGAGAGGGTGGTGAGTGAGGGTGGTGAGAGAGGGTGGTGAGAGAGGGTGGTGAGAGAGGGGGTGAGAGAGGGGGTGAGTGAGGGTGGTGAGAGAGGATGGTGAGAGAGGGTGGTGATAGAGGGGGTGAGAGAGGGGGTGAGTGAGGGTGGTGAGAGAGGGTGGTGAGCGAGAGGGGGTGAGAGAGGGTGGTGAGAGAGGGTGGTGAGAGAGGGTGGTGAGAGAGGGTGGTGAGAGAGGGTGGTGAGAGAGGGTGGTGAGAGAGGGTGGAGAGAGAGGGGGTGAGAGAGGGTGGTGAGAGAGGGTGGTGAGAGAGTGTGGTGAGAGAGGGTGGTGAGAGAGGGGGTGAGAGAGGGGGTGAGTGAGGGTGGTGAGAGAGGTTGGTTAGAGAGAGGGTGAGAGAGGGGGTGAGTGAGGGTGGTGAGTGAGGGTGGTGAGAGAGGGTGGTGAGCGAGAGGGGGTGAGAGAGGGTGGTGAGAGAGGGTGGTGAGAGAGGGGGTGAGAGAGGGGGTGAGTGAGGGTGGTGAGAGAGGGGGTGAGTGAGGGTGGTGAGAGAGGGTGGTGAGTGAGAGGGGGTGAGAGAGGGTGGTGAGAGAGGGTGGTGAGAGAGGGTAGTGAGAGAGGGTGGTGAGAGAGGGGGTGAGAGAGGGTGGTGAGTGAGGGCGGTGAGAGAGGGTGGTGAGAGAGGGTGGTGAGAGAGGGGGTGAGTGAGGGTGGTGAGAGAGGGTGGTTAGAGAGAGGGTGAGAGAGGGGGTGAGTGAGTTTGGTGAGAGAGGGTGGTGAGCGAGAGGGGGTGAGAGAGGGTGGTGAGAGAGGGTGGTGAGTGAGGGTGGTGAGAGAGGGTGGTGAGAGAGGGGGTGAGAGAGGGGGTGAGTGAGGGTGGTGAGAGAGGGTGGTTAGAGAGAGGGTGAGAGAGGGGGTGAGAGAGGGGGTGAGTGAGGGTGGTGAGAGAGGGTGGTGAGAGAGGGGGTGAGAGAGGGGGTGAGTGAGGGTGGTGAGAGAGGATGGTGAGAGAGGGTGGTGAGAGAAGGGGTGAGAGAGGGGGTGAGTGAGGGTGGTGAGAGAGGGTGGTGAGCGAGAGGGGGTGAGAGAGGGTGGTGAGAGAGGGTGGTGAGAGAGGGTGGTGAGAGAGGGTGGTGAGAGAGGGTGGTGAGAGAGGGTGGTGAGAGAGGGGGGTGAAAGAGGGGAGTGAGAGAGGGTGGAGAGAGGGTGGTGAGTGAGGGTGGTGAGAGAGGGTGGTGAGAGAGGGTGGTGAGAGAGGGGGTGAGAGAGGGGGTGAGTGAGGGTGGTGAGAGAGGATGGTGAGAGAGGGTGGTGATAGAGGGGGTGAGAGAGGGGGTGAGTGAGGGTGGTGAGAGAGGGTGGTGAGCGAGAGGGGGTGAGAGAGGGTGGTGAGAGAGGGTGGTGAGAGAGGGTGGTGAGAGAGGGTGGTGAGAGAGGGTGGTGAGAGAGGGTGGAGAGAGAGGGGGTGAGAGAGGGTGGTGAGAGAGGGTGGTGAGAGAGGGTGGTGAGAGAGGGGGGTGAGAGAGATGGTTGAGAGAGAGGGGTGAGAGAGAGGATGAGAGAGGGGTGAGAGAGAGGGGTGAGAGAGGCGGGAGGGGTGAGAGAGAAGAGGCGGGAGCGGTGAGAGAAGAAGTGAGAGAGAGGATTCGGGAGGGGTGAGAGAGAGGAGGCGGGAGGGGTGAGAGAGAGGAGGCGGGTGGGGTGAGAGAGAAGAGATATCAAATATATCAAATATAATTGCATAAGTTGATACAAAATGCTATGCAATAGCTTCACCGCGGCAGTCCCCGAGTGCCACACGTCTTTTGTTTTACGAAGTAATGGTCTTTATATCAATCACTCTTTAAAAGTAATATAATAGAGTTTTTCTGAAGGACTTATGATATGGACAAGGTTGATTTTCTAAAGAAAATTATTTATGTAGAATAGATCATTCTCATCACTAACTCTGTAAATAGAAGACATTGTCTTTGGTTTGATAAAGTTTAATAAAGTATCTAGTATTAGCCTGTAATGTCCCACTGTTGGGCAAAGGCCTCTCGTCTCACTGAAGATATCAGTACAGTGAGGAGGTTTCAGGCGTAATCACCACGCTTGCCTAATGCGGGTTGGTGATCTCAAACCCGAGCCATGTTTGAAAAGTAGAAACATGTTTTCGTTCGACCTGGGAATTGAACCCGGGACCTCAGTCTTGGCAGGCGAGTGCACATACCACTAGACCACCGAGGCGTGTTATAATAAAGTATCTACGTATGTATAATTTCTGAGAGCACTTAATACTTATAATGGTCTCTTCATTTTGTATTCAAACTACATTTATGGATACTTAAATTAATTAATTAATAAAAGCGAACTATATCCGTAAATGTAGTTTCATTTTAACTACAGTGTATGTATGTATGTTAAACAAAGCGATTGAGAAAACTTATAACGGTTTCCATTTAATCCGAGGCAGTGTTTCAAATACCAATCATAATTGCGCCTTCAAGAACTTAGCTATTAACTCGACGGCGGATTTATTAAAGTTATTAATAAAGTTCAGAACATAGTTTACAACTTGGTTTCATAGTTCTGTAGCGATTACTGAGATAAAACGTTTAGAAATGTTTTTTGAAATTGAACTAAGGAATGATCAGTAAGACCGTGTGATCTTGACAAAGCTTGGGTTACGATGACGTTAGGATACAGTCAGAATGATAAATTATCATTACATACTCGTACAGCCTTACCAAGTCTGAAATAAGCTAGTTAAACACAAAGGACGGACAGAAACAGTTAAATATATTCAGTACCTGAGTAGGTATGTTTAAGAATCAAAAGCTGTTAATTCAAAATTGCATTTAATAATGCACAAAATAGAACAATATTCAAAACGAGTGTCATTTTTTTATTAATCACTAGCAGCGCCCCGCGGTGTCCATTCCTGTGGGAATTTCGGGATGAAAAATAGCCTATGTGACTCGTGGATAATGTAGCTTTCGAATGGTGAATGCATGATTGATAATGAGCCATTTAATTTCAACCAAACAAAGTTTTCCTCTTTGTATTATTAGTGTAGAAGTGTAGATATTTAGGTACTAAATCAAATTAGGAATGCGCAATGTGCCCTAAGGGTATCTTTTCATCTGATATGTTCCACTTTGAAATACACACTTCGTTTAGTATCCACTGCTTCCTACGATTATCGAAATAGTTGGTCTCTTATAATTTTTATCTGAGACGAATATAATTATGTATTTTAGTAATACTACGTTAAATGCTTACCAAATAAATTAAGAATATCGAAACCTAGATCTATCGCCTTGATCGAGAATCTAGACATTAAACATAATCTAGATATAAGTCCTTAAATACCAAGCATAACTTTAAAGGGTTTGCGGAAAAAAAATAGAATATTTTAAGTACTATAAAGGGCAGTGTGTAAAGGTGTGTTTACATTCGAATTATTAAGCGTTATTATTGTATCAACAAGCTATTAAAAACTTGCTGATCTGAGTTAAAAGAATATAAAAATCAATAATTGAAAATTTTGCTCATAATGTTCAGGTATTCAATAAAATACATTATAGATTTGTATCTTTAAAGTCATACCATTAAATGAACATATATGAACATGAATTACTTTGCGCTACTGTACAAAAGAAAACACTTAAACATCGTAAAACACTTTTAAAACCGTATTTTTATCTACTGTGAACGAACAAGGCAATATTCCGATTCGATTCAGCACTTTTGTATACATTTGACATTTGTGGTAGGTATTGGTAATATAAAAATAGGTTAACAAAACGACCTGTAAGACTACAGGACTAAGTCTTAGTAGACTGGATAGGTTATAGTTTGAGGTAAGCGTAATCACCGCAAGAGAATATGTTCTGAAAATTTATTGTCAACAAATGTGAAATAACGAATTACTCACTTAAGCAGAAACAGCTTAGTAGCTTAGTTATGTGTATTCGAATCAAAACCGTTTTTAACCGATTCCAAAAAGTAAAGCTCTCAATTCACTCCCAACTTCCAAAAGTAAAGTGCCATTTTAATTAAGTACCTTTAAAATCGTTTTACATTTACCTATTAAAATTTACCTAACAAGCTATATTCATAGCAATATTCCTTAAACGCGTAACGTTAAGAAATAACTGCCTAATAGGTGTAGAGCACACGTGCACGTTAGCACGACGGCGACGCACGCAAACTTGACCCAGTTCCAAGCATTTTATGAATAATTCACACATTCGCGACTATCACGCAAGTGTGCACACCGCTTAATGAAAACATTATGCGCTCATGTGAAGTTATGTTTGTAATTACCTTTCAATTGAGCATTTTCCTTGTGTTTTAATATGATTTCTAGTTCTAAATTGACAATTAATAAAAACGGGTTAAAAAGCTACCTGAGTGTATGAGAATTAATGTTCCATCACGGATTTACGAGTACCTATATTATCGTATTATTTTATGATTAATACGTGACTAAATTTTGTACAAGAACGAAAGCTTTCCGTTATAATACAATAATCTTTATATATAAAAATTACGTGTCACGTTGTTTTGTACCTACTGAACCGATTTTTAAATTTGATTTGATCCAATTTGAAAGATAGGATAGCTTAGTTCTCAATTTGTACTGATAAGGGTGGTCCACCCCTATATTTTTATATGACAAAGCAACGATTGTCAGGTCAGCTAGTTACTTATAAAATGTTACTAGTTACTTATATTATAAGTATTAAAGGAACAGGAACCTATAACAAAAACTCAATACGATTCCATACAATACTCTATAAAAAAACCGAAGCATTTACTTTACTTACTCTAACTTCACTAGACAAATAAACACTCGGAAAATCGAAACTAAAACCTCTCAAAAGACACAAAGTTTTATATAAATAAAATAGACTTAAGTCAATAAATAAATACGAGTCTCTTTCATCTGTTGTTATGAGAAAAGGAGCTTATTTTGTGAAGCATCTATCCATTGTAAAGAGTTCTGTAAGCTCCTGTTTTTATACAAAAATATTACTAAGTATACTTATGAACAAGGATTTAACCCCCGACGCAAAAAGAAGAGTGTTATGAGTTTGTCGCGTCTTTGCGTCTGTCTGTAGCATCATACTTTTATTTTTTCCGTTCTATTCTAGCATATCACTACATATTATAAAACAAAGTCCCCGGCTTCGTCTGTCAAATACTACTGAACGGATTTTGACGCTGTTTTTTAAAATAGATAGTGTGATTCAAGAGAAAGGTTTATATGTAGGTATAGAAATTTCCGAAATTCCCACGGGAACGGGTATAACGCGGGTGAAACGGCGGGGCGCTGCTAGTTATGTATGTATCTATTATAGATCTGTTTCGTAATCTTTAAAAATCTTTGAAACTGATTTTCAAAGAAAAATACTATATACTATATATACCACAGAGGTCGGCCTGTTTCAGCGTACATTCACTCACCAGTGAATGTAGATAAGTTCTTATCAAATCCGGAACCTCCCACAAGACACTGAACTAAGTAACTTCTAGATTCCTTATTAAATTAGTCCAATTAAGTCGTAAAGAAAATATCGCCATGCGTGACTTCGCAAAGAAGATTAATGTAAGGGTGATGACGTCACGGGGGTGGTGACGTCGAACGCATCTCACCCCCTCGCTGAATCATGCCGGATGGAAGTTCTCGCGGAATTTTCGGGGATTTTATTAAAAGGTTTTTAATCCCGGTCTCTTGGTCGCTTTATTTTGTTTTAGGCGTAGTTTTTTGGGAGCCTTTTTTGAGTTTTTTAAAGATAAAATTTGGGTGAAAAAATTGGTCCATGACGCCATGTTGGAAATATTTTACTAGCAATACTAGACTCATAAGTTTTGAAGTTTAAAAAAAATAACTCTTCTTATCTACGGCTCGGGTTTGCGTGCGATCATCGCCCGCTGTAGACAAGCGTGGTGAGTACGCCTAATCCTCCTCGCAGTACTGATATCTTGAGTGGGAGTCCCTATGAGGTATTAACATGAAACTTAGAACTTACTCTATAGAATCAAGAAGAATTAAAATCTTGAATACGGTATAAAAGTCAATTTATGTCTATGACATAATAGACCATAGAATAGAGTACAGTGTTACCATAATAATATCTTTGAAACGAAACGATAAAATCGAATTTTCTTTAATCTTAATTAAAAGACTGGATTGAAAATTAATTCCTCGGCGAACACCAATTTTCAGACAATTTATAATTTAATCACGAGTTCAAAATTTACTATCTGCGATGAAAGTCTATAGGGATTGGCTTTTCGCGTTAGCTTTTTAAGTAATCGAACAAGGGTCTATAGGCAATTAAGTGGACTTGTCAAAGATGAAGTGCCTTCAAAGACAAGTCCCTTCTATCAACCTTCAAGTCCCTACTATCGGTAGTCCTGCCAGTACAAATATTAATACTAATCAACTCGATTCGAAATTCGAAAAAATAGAAAGAGATTTTCGGTTCGTGTATTCGATCAATTTATATGTTCGTTACGAAGATATTTAAGCTTCGTTGTTTACCAACCGATATCAAAATATATTTCGATTTATTATTTTATGTGCTATTCCCTATGGTCCCGTTCTATATTTGATTTCACAATATGTGTTTTTTATGAGTTATTTTACTCTAAATATTTATCAAACAAGCAAATAAAATTGGTAGCACTACATAATAGATTTGATATTTACAAACGGAACATAAATAAATATTTAATCAAAAAAAATTAACAAGTTTATTTATATTTTTGACATTATCATGCATTGTCATCCAGATCAAACGAGCATGAAAAACAGCTCAATCGGTAGCCAGGAAATGGATCAAATGTGACTTACAAGATTTGAACTAAATAAAAACCTGTATAATAGACGGAGTCAGACCAAGTGAAACAATTTAAGCAAGGATTTCTATGACATCACTAATTTGCCTTTTTCAATAAGTTGAATGGACGAATCGCGTGACCATCCTCAATTTAGTGATTTGAGAATACAAATTGAAATATCATTAGCGGTACTTACAGACAATGATTATGATTATTTATAGCGTAATTCAATTTCAATTACCTAACAATTGATTTGGAACAAATGTTACCCAATATTTTATACATTTTTTTACTGACTTCAAATAGATTCTCAATTCGGAACTATACTCATATAATGAAGCTGAAGTTTGTTTGGACGCGCTAATCTCAGAAATTACCCATCCGATTCGAATAATTCTCATTGTAATGGATAGCCACATTCAACGAGAAGGTTATGGGCTATTTTTCATCCCGAAAATTCTATGCGAACGTACACAACGTGGGTAAAACCGCGGGGCGCTATACCGTTTATTTTTTTTTGTACGAGAGGACGTTCTTAATTTAAACTATTGTTTTATTTACCTATGTTAAAACATAACTCCGACGTTATGGTTGGATATTCAGAATTATTCTTATATTAAGAAAGATGTATATTATACTAGCCGCGCCCCGCGGTTTCACCCACGTTGTACAAGTTCCCGCGAGAATTTCGGGATAAAATGTATCCCATGTGTTATTCTGATGTATAACCTATATTACTACATATAAAGTTTCATCCAAATCCGTTCTGTATTTTTTGCGTGAAAGAGGAACAAACATACATCCACCCTCACAAACTTTCGCATTTATAATATTAGTAGGATAGGATTCTTTTGAAGTAGTCCAATCATAATATCAATGAAGCCAGTCAAAGTTCTTTTAATTTACAAGGATTCCCAGATTCCCTGGATCAGTAATTAAACACAGGCCTACTCAGATTCCCAGCCAGTAAATAAACAAAGCAATAGAAAGTACATTTTAAGTGAAAACCCCTATTTATTTAACTTAAAGTAAAGTATGAGCCTGTAATATCCCATAACTGGGTCATCTCACTGAAGATATCAGTACAGTGAGAAGGATTAGGCGTAATCACCGCGCTTGCCTAATGCAGGTTGGTGATCTCAAACTCAAACATTTAACTTATAAAAAGGGTAATTGCATTACTGAAACACAACGGACCACTAATTGTTGTTGATTTGTGATATTAATTGCAATTATAACAGGACCGGTTGGCTCGCCCTTACAATGTTTTGCCAATCAATAGTTATGTTCGAGTAACAAACACTATCAGATTACGTACGAGAACTCTCGTTAGGGGTTTAATTGGAACATTCGATTTTATTTTGATGTAATAATTTATTTTTAGACTCTGTTTGAAAAAGTAACTAGGAGAATAATAACAAATAAATATAACTAAAAATGAATTGTTGTTCGTTAGTCTGCTTAAAACTCGAGAACGGCTGAACCGTAAATCGTTGCCAAGAATCATTTTCATCACGTCAGCTTTCAAACAAAAACCGCATCATAATCAGTCCATTCATTTACGACGACAGACAGGCTCTTTAACAGACGTCACACTCAACACCTCCTTTTGATAACGTAAGCAAATCAGCTTCGTTTAGGAGCTACTCATGTACTCAAATCGACATACATGTCAGGACACAGATGTCAAACTTACAACACTCTTTTTTGTGTCATGGTTTATACATCTAACATAGCCAAGTTCTAGATCATGTTGTACATAACATACATACATAACTTAATGGCCGAGCCGTAAATCGGCCCGCACTAATGTATTTAATAAAAACAAGGTTTATCGTTGAGTGCCATTAAACGTTTATAGCTGATAACAGATGGTGGATTTATATGAGTGTTACTCATTCGTTTATGTATGAACTTTAGAGTTTTGCCTACTTTCTGTGTCTTTAAGGCACGGCTCCAATGGAGCGATGCTATTGCATTTGATATTACTGCTCTGGGTACTAAACGCAGCAAAAAAATATCAAATACTTACTAGCACATGCACGAGTATAAACTTTGGTGATTTTCTTCGATACTAGCCGCGCCGCACGGTTTTACCCGCTTTGTGCCCGTTCCCGTGGGAAATTCGGGATGATAAATATCCTGTAACCTTACCGTTGAATGTGACTATCCATTACAAAAGAATTATTAAAATCGGATTGGTAGTTTCTGAGATTAGCGCGTTCAAACAAATAAACAAAAAAAACTCTTCAGCTTTATTATATAAGTATAGATATATTATTTCTTAAAGACCTAATAAAATAATGCAACTTCTGTACTTATTCGTTTCAGAACAACGCACGTTTTCAATTGACGCTTCACTTCGAGTGTGCGTCAGTATGATTTGACCCTGTCATCTAATTAGATATCCTAGGCACTAGGCAGTCTAGATACATATAAGTATAGGCACTTTATCGGTATGACACAACTATATTATTTCACTATTTGATTGAGTTTAGTGTTTTCAGTATGTAAAAAGGTTTTACAATTAAGCTTTGCAATAGGAGGCTAACGTCAAAATTATAACCTAAAAGGTAAGTTACATCAAGTAGATTAGTGGCCACCCTAGTGTCGGAGTTTTTAGACCGCCTAAAGGCCTCCGACATGGTCTAACGAATGATACAACCGTGACCGACAATTTAACGTCCGAAGCACGGTAGCGCACAGTAATAGCACAATCGGCCGTCCATCTAAGCCGTGTCGGAGCTGCACGTGGCTTAACGTTACAAAACGTTACATAACCTAACATTCCGATTTTTTAATGTTAGTCATAAAAGAGTTCCTAGAAGCAATAACATTGAAATCTGAAATACCTACAATGTATTTTACGACGCACATGCAGTGCCTAACTTTGTGTCTATAATAAAGTAGTTAGGAACATCATTAATGGTTCAGTATTTGTTATTTAATAGTTTGCTATACGTTTATAACTGTTCTTTTAAGACTGACAAGTTAATGCCACGTAAATAAGGATGTGAATTAAATATATAGCCTGGGCAGTTATCTTGTGTACTGTCAAGCTCACATACTTGTTCCTTTTGCTATCAAATATTGTTTATATTCTTTTTCATTAAGAGTCAAAATCTGATAATGCGATTTCGATTTTAATACAGGTATTAAAGCCGATTGCCAACTTTGCAGAGTTGCTAGCCACATACAAATACTGACACTTTTAAACGTAGTATAAATTTAACTGACATCGCCTCCCGTTTTCACACTTGTATGCAATATCTTACGAATTTTAATGATAGTATTTGCGTGTCAGTCAAGAAAGTCCAGGTTGTGAGTATAAATAATGGTAACAAGATATAAATAAATACTAACAGGACAAATTCACACACGGTTAGTCAGACTCAAAGTAAGCTCTAAACTTGTATTATGGAATCTAACTAACTGATACTAACACATATACATACACAAATACGTTAGGTATATACTCGTAATTGACATCCAGACGTCGTCGCCAACAACTATGTCTGCACATATTGTAGACTCCGGACGTTAATCGAACCCGCAACCCTCGGCACAGTTAGCACTCTCACATACCACTGTGCCACCGGGCTTATTATATAACATCATAATGTCTGTACGAGCAAGCGTACATCAGCATTTTGTATGTGCTGACGCGGCGCACTTAAGTTAACATTTAATTATAAGTATTAATTATATTTTAGTGCAATAAACGCATTCACTGTGTACACATCGTTTTCATTACATTACATTATTACATACAGTAAGTGTGCACCACACATTTTTGGTCCTTCGAGCCGGATGCCGATAACTGTAGAGACTAAACCTCGGGTTGTGCAACAATCGGTCCTTCGACATAAGGATTTTCGAGGCCTCTTATCGGTTGAGGTTCGGGAACAGTGGACATTGGATTACAGTGCAGTCGCTCATTGTACTTACAAGTTCGGTATCTACATACTGAATTAGTGCAGTGACACTTAGTGCTAGTGATCGACATTCTACATACATTTGTGGACATCTCAGTTCACAAAACAACACAGGTTGGGCAAACAGTCCAGCTGTGTCTACACATTTGTGGGCAACACAGCTCGCGGCACATCTCGACGAGGGCTGCCTACACACATCAGGTGACCTCGTCAACATACATCGCATCGACTCACAAGTAAGATCTTTCCATTTTTACACTTTGGGTAGATCTTTACCGTTACAATGGAGTTTTTATTATCTCGCCAACGGGAGTTGATGGAAAACATCGAGAAAATAGGGATCAACTTCAACAAAGATCCGGTGGAACGTAAAGTAGGAGACTACTTCGCGAAGCGGTTGAAATCGCTTGATAGCCAGTACGACGAGTTCGTCGATAACGACAAGGAATTGCGCACGGCGGAGGACAGGAGTCATGAGTATTTTACGCAACGAGTGTTCGACAGGGTTACGAAAATGTACGAAGAAATACGTATTCGAATTGATACATTTGGTTCATCGGGTTCGTCGAAAGGGCAATACATGATTGAAAAGGGTGCGTCATCCAGAGCAGACGAGTTGAAGGATGAGCAACGAACTAACTTTAGAGCATTTTTGAGAGTTGTCAATGGTATAGACGTGCAAGGTATCTCTGAGAAGTGGGATATTGAGTACAAGCTACAGAAGTTACAGGAGAGATGGAAGGTGGTTGAGAACTGTCATTGGCAAATCGACAAACTGTTGGAAGGGTCAGACGCAACCTATGAAGCGGAGTACTCACAACATGAAACCAAATTTGAACATACCATCAAGTTGTTAAATCACAAATTAACAGCAGCAACTCACGAGCGCAACTCCACACCAAAAATAGAATTGCCTTTCTTCTCTGGCAATTACAACGCATGGCCAACATTTATGGACCTGTACATGGCTATCCACAACAACGCTTCTTTGACGCAGGCCCAGAAAATGCACATTCTTAAGGGCAAGCTCAAAGGTGAAGCTGAGCGTTTAGTACAACATTTAACAGTCACAGAGGAAAACTATGAAACATGCTGGGATCTACTGAAACATAGGTATAACAATGTACAAAAATTGTTTAACCAACAAATTAAGACATTTATGGATCAGCCCAGCGTTCATAAACCATCTTCGACACTTTTAAAGAGACTACACGATGTCAGTATGGAAACAGTGCATGCGGTTCAAAACCTCGGAGTGGAGACAACATCGTGGGATCCCATTCTGGTTTACATAATTGCCACAAAATTGGACCCCGAAACATACGCAGCATACATGGAGTCAAGAAGGTCGCCTCGCGAACTTCCTTCATTTGACGAACTCATGGAGTTTTTGGAGAGCAAATTTACAGCTCTCGAACCACTTACGGACAGCCCTAACCATATTCATTCACAGCAAAAGGCTACTTGGAAAAGTTTGCCTAACAAACTAGAACAAGGTGTTGCAAAACCTAAGGCATACACAGCGGCATTTCAGGCTAACAACAACAGGAAATGCCCTCTCTGCAAAAATAATCATATTTTAATTTATTGTCCACAATTTCGAAACATGATTGGAAATGAAAAAATAAATATTGTCGATAAATTAAACATATGTCGAAATTGCTTATACTGTCATAATGGCAAGCAATGCAATTCTACGAAGAGGTGCAAGGAGTGCAACGAACCTCATCATACATTTTTACATAACGCGTGTAAGCCTACATTTGCCTCAACTTTGCACGCGCAGCAAAATGTTAACCATGCTTCACAAAGAAGTGAGAGCGATGTTTTACTACCTACAGCGTTAATACAGGTAAAATCACGAGATGGAAGGTATCTACAAATGAGAGCATTGATAGACCAAGGGTCGCAGATCTGTCTCATCACAGAAAACGCGGCTCAAAGGTTAGGTTTAAAGAGACACAAGATTAGCGGAACAATAACGGGTGTTGGTATTTCATCAAAGAGAAGCAAAGGCTTAATCGAATTGGAATGCAAATCTTGTTACAGTGAATTTTGCTTTACAAAAGAAGTACACATAATGACTGAGGTTTTAAATAATTTGCCTAACATAACATTCTCCAAGCCGTCGTGGTCCCACATACAAGGCATCCAACTAGCCGATCCCAACTTCAACATCTCGTCACAAGTGGACATACTCTTAGACGCTAGTGTTTACTCGAGAGTCGTGATGGATGCGATACTGAGAGGTCCCATGAACATACCTATCGCTCAAAACACGAAAATTGGGTGGATATTATTTGGAGAACACTCCAAACAATACAATTGTTACGCTATTATCAACGACTTGGATGAAATATCACGTTTTTGGGAAATGGAAGAGATACAAGAAACAAAACAAGAACACGCAAACATGAGTTTAGATGAAGTGTATTGCGAACAGTTATTCGAGTCTACAACATTAAGATTACCTAGTGGCAGATATCAAGTCAGGATACCTATGAAGGCTGACTTTGCCCAACATTTAGGTGAATCTAAATCACAAGCTATCGCACAATTTATACAATTAGAAAAGCGTATGCAAAAACACAGCTTTTTGAATGAAAACTACAGAAAGTTTATTAAGGAATATTTGCTTTTGAACCACATGAAACTCAGCAAGTATCCTCAACAACCGAGCTGTTATCTCCCACACCATGGGGTTATCAGACCGGACTCTAGCACTACAAAGCTGCGCGTAGTATTCAATGCGTCAGCGCAAACCACATCAGGACAAAGTCTGAACCAACTTATGCTAAGCGGTCCGAACCTGCAACAGGATCTGCAAGGCATTCTTTTACGCTGGAGGAAATACAAGTATGTGTATACAGCCGACATAGAAAAATTCTACAGACAAATCTACATACATGAAGACGATCAACATTTACAGAAAATAGTATGGAGAGACACGTCACAAGACAACATACAAACCTACCAACTATGTACTGTAACTTATGGCACTAAGTCGGCTCCCTACTTATCAATGCGAACAATTAAACAGTTAGTAAAGGATGACGGACAAAAATATCCGTTAGCATGTGAAATGCTGACTCAACAACTATACGTCGACGATCTGCTGGGCGGGCATAACAACCTTCAAATTGCCCGGGATATACAAAACCAGCTGATCGCGATATTACATGGCGGTGGATTTAATCTACGGAAATGGGCAAGCAACAACCCAACTTTATTAGATGAATTAGAAACAAGTCAGATCAGTGAGCACATGTTAGACTTTAAACATTCACAAACAAACAAAACACTTGGAATCAAATGGAACCCCAGAAGCGATGAGTTTACTTTTTCATACACACTAGATGAGTCACATGACAGCGCACTAACTACTAAAAGGACACTTCTTTCGAGCATTTCTAAATTATATGATCCGCTAGGATGGCTATCACCCGTCACTATTAAGGCGAAGCTTATATTTCAAAATGCGTGGAAAACAGGTATAAACTGGAATGACCCACTTCCGCCACATCTTGAAAACGAATGGTTAACATTAAAGGCAGACATAGCCAACCTAAACAAAATCAAAATCACTCGTTGGATCGGAGCCACACAACAACCCATAGAGCTGCACGGGTTCTGCGACGCGTCCAACAAGTCCTTCGCATGTGTCATATACTGTAAAACAATACAGGACAAAGGCGAAACATCAATACAGTTGGTTAGTGCCAAAACAAAACTTGCACCGCTTAACAAGGACATTTCGATACCTAGGCTCGAGTTATGCGGAGCGCAACTACTCGCACGCTTAATGAAAAAGGTATCAGATTCTATGACTGGCTATGAGATAAAGGTATACGGATGGACAGACTCCATGGTGGTGCTAGGGTGGCTGCAAGGTGAACCATCGCGGTGGAAAACATTCGTGGCCAATCGAGTAGCGGAAATAACACAAATAATCCCACACACAAACTGGAGATACATATCGACATCGGAAAATCCAGCTGATTGTGCTAGTCGGGGTATATATCCGTCGCAGCTGATCGACAACTCCCTGTGGTGGAAAGGACCATCTAAAATCCTTAATACAGAGATTGAAGAAATGTCCACAACAATTATTTTACCGGAGTTAGAAATGAAAGCCAAACAGACCTACATTACACAAACAAGTTCATTGACATTCATTGAAGAGTTGCTTAATAAATGCAACTCTATTACAAAGGTCACTCGGATTACATGTTGGATTTTGCGATTTATAAAACAAATAAAGAAACAATTAACCAGTAAACATAACTACCTAAGTGCTGACGAATTAAAACATGCATCCAATATTATTATAAAAACGATACAATCGGCTACATTCGCAGAAGACCTAAACCAAACAAAAAAAGGTCGTATGGTAACCACAAAGAGTAATTTACGTCAATTATGTCCTTTTGTATGTTCTGAGGGACTGCTGCGAGTCGGTGGTCGACTAAAACATTCAGATCTACCATACTCAGCAAAACATCCCGCCATCATACCCAAAGGACATCGATTAACAGAGCTCCTAATTGATCGCGCACATCAGCAAACACTACATGGCGGGCCACGACTCACATTGGCTTATTTACGAACAGAGTACTGGATCATTGGAGGGAATCAAACTGTCAAGAAACAGCTGAGGCGATGTACGCGATGCCTACGTTTCAATGCTACAAAAAATACTCAGTTGATGGCGGACATGCCACAGCCTCGAGTCACACCATCCAAACCATTTAACCATTGTGGGGTAGACTTTACCGGACAAGTCGAAATAAAGGCCAACAAGGGCCGTGGTATTAAGACTACAAAAGGATATGTAGCTGTATTTGTCTGCCTATCTACAAAGGCAGTACATCTTGAGTTAGTTTCCGACCTGAGCTCAGCCGCATTTATAGCTGCTTACAAGAGAATGTGTTCACGACGTGGGACACCTGGTCACATGTACAGCGACAACGGTACAAATTTCGTTGGCGCCTGCAAAATTCTCAACCGGGAATATAGAAACATTCTACAACAATATGCTGACACACAGTTTATGAATTGCTTAGCCGAAGCAGGCACTCAGTGGCATTTTAACGCGCCAGCATGGCCCAGCGCCGGCGGGCTGTGGGAGGCGGCCGTACGAGCACTCAAACATCACCTCAAGCGAGTCATAGGAGAACAAAAACTTACATTTGAGGAATATACAACAGTATTAACTCAAATTGAGGCATGCCTTAACTCTAGACCACTCATGTCTCTAACTGAAAACGCTTGCGATGATTTGGACGTTTTAACGCCCGCACACTTCCTGGTAGGGGGCTCACTCATTGCGCCTCCGACCGGCGGAGACATACAAAACATTCACACAAGATGGCAATTAATCGATAGCATGTATCACGATTTCTGGAACAGATGGTCAACGGAGTACTTACAAACTCTACAATCTCGACAAAAATGGCTGAGAGTCAAACAAAACCTCAACGTTAACGATGTAGTCATCATCAAAGAGGACAACACACCACCAGGTAGGTGGCTACTTGGCAAGGTTACCGACGTACATCCTGGAAGGGACGGACTTGTGCGAGTAGTAACACTCAAAACAAAAAATGGGGTCACAAAACGGCCGATTGTCAAGCTGATACCGCTACCCCCGGGTGACACACACCCTCCTGAAGCACCAGAGAACAAGGACGTAGTAAAAACGTCACTATACAACCAACTTTCGATCTTGTAGCTATAAACTTACAAAAGGACATGATCATACCATTTGACACAACCACCTTCAATTCATGCCTTAAGCTTAATGAAAACACATTATTATGCCCTTTAACCACTCCGATTTATAATGTCGAAAGCGATACCAACAATTGCGAATCGCAAATTATAAACAATAGAAAACCAACGGCATGTATTAAATCATCAAACAATTGTCACAATATGTGGCGTCAGCTGCAAAGCGGCGTAACATGGCTCTTCTCGTGTTGCAAGGAATGCTACGTTCGCATTTTCTGCCAAGGTGGCATAACATTGAAGTTATTGAACGGAACTGGCCTTATGACATTAGGTCAAGGCTGCGTTCTAAAGAGTGACACATTTATAATTCGCTCACATTACAATTACCATTCAACTTTACAAGTAAATGATAACATATATGAACCACCACAGATACCGGAGGTAAACAATATTATTAACAACATTACCTTCCACCCTCTCGAGCTGGAAAGTCATGACGACAAACTACAACAACTACATCAGAAAATCGAACAGATGAAGGCTCAACAGGAGACTGCCTTCTCCAACGTATCTACTCATGACATCCACCACTATGCGCTGCTGTACATATTACTCGCCGCAGTAATCACACTCGCTTGTTGGAGTATCTATCTAAAGCTGAGTCATCGACGAGTGATCTCTACACAGAACATGAACGAGCAACAAACGCTTGCGGAGGCTCCACCAGGGGCCAAGCCAAGGCCTCCTGTGCAGGTGCTCCTCACAGACATACACAGTGCTAGTGAGGTCCCGAATGACCTACGTAGTGAGAGTGAGGTCCCGCGTGACCTATATAGTGTGAAGGTGGATAAGGCTTCACCCCCGTGAACTGACAATTTACTTTACATTAAGTTTTACATATTTTTACTTATTCCTACATTAGATTTACTTGTTAATTTGATTTTACTTTACTTTTGATTTTACATTTACTTGTTTACTTTTACATTTATTTCATACATCTTCTTAAGTCGCCAGCATGTACGAGCAAGCGTACATCAGCATTTTGTATGTGCTGACGCGGCGCACTTAAGTTAACATTTAATTATAAGTATTAATTATATTTTAGTGCAATAAACGCATTCACTGTGTACACATCGTTTTCATTACATTACATTATTACATACAGTAAGTGTGCACCACACAATGTCTATTTGGACACTATCATCACTCAATCGCAGCTACTCCTGTTCCATTTCATAACCCACGATCGCAATGAAACGCGCATACGAAAGTAGACTATTTTAAATCAAGTCTCGGTATTACTAAGATCGAAATCACCACTAAAGTATGTAAATTAAAACAACTATTGTATGTATATTTTTAACCACAACGCTGGCATTTTCCGAACAATCACCGCTTGTCAAAGGCCTTTTGAGCGCCAATGTCGGCTATAGCCGACATACAACTCCGAGCCCTCCACGCCAATGTCGGCTATAGCCGACAAGAATTGTTATTATTATTTAACCATATATTTGCTTAATAAAAGAGTATTTGTTTATCATATCTTATTTATTGAAGTCACAACGATATAACAATTTATTTTTAACTCAAACCTATCCATAAAAATAAATTGTATGGAAGATTTTTATACCAAAAAAGATGACAAAAAATACGTGCGAAATGCCATGCCTCCTGCGCCATTGTCGGCAAATGCCGACCGCTAGTGTTGTGCCAACTTTTTATATAATAAACAACCTGTATGCTAATGTTGAGAGTAAATACATATACAATTTTAGTATTATTTCATTGCACAAATAGCATATAATATTTCTGATACAATAAATAACATTATCGGTGCCCCCTGAGTGAAAAATTATTAAACTTTTTTACCACCCCTCCATACAATCGATACAATCTACTGTGCCGTGTGCCCATCCTTATTCTATTATCTTTTATGACTGTCCTCTACGCCACGGTCGGCATTAGACGACGCACTCTGACGTCATCTGCGTACGAGTTACACATCTAGTGATGTCCGTTGTAAGTTTGTTATCGTGCTCTAAGTTATTAAATTACATAATCCACTTAAGTGACTTACCTCTTAGATTTCTTTTCTGAATTTTTTTGCGTCTCCATTATTCTACTCGTCTCTCTTCTGTTTCAGTCAACTTGATCGAATGATTTTGTTTTAGTGTGTATAGAGAAGGGGTAAATTAAGCATTTATTTTTCAATAATGGAATGGGTGTTACTCATCCTTATTTATCAGAGTTATTAATTATGTAAGTCGTTTATTACACATTTTACTTTTGTCATTAAACATAATGAATACCTATTTGCCCTCTACGAAATGAATACAATATGTGGGTACCTATCTACTTTGATGTACCCGCCTTTTGGCAAACAAATATTATGTTATGTCTTTCCCACGGTGTTAAAATATAATATTATAATACATTTAAAAATATCGTTTTTTTACGACAGCACGTGTTGTACAGTTTTATGATTTACTATTGCACTCGTATATTCCATGAAAAGTTGGGAACAAAGAAGTAACAAAAACAAAAGATTTATGATACATTTTTGGGAATAACGGCTTTTACTAAAGCACTCCTTAGAATAGGACCATCGCGTTAAAACATCTCATTGTAAATAAAATAAGTAATTTTATTCAATATAATAAATAATGCTAAAATAAAAGGTAGGTATTACTCGATAAATGTAAATTATAATCTAAACGCGCGCGTCCCATCTCTAATAAATAGCGTGCACATAATGAATTCACCGACTGACCACGCCAATGTCGGCTGGGGCCGACAACATCTATTGACTAGTGCTGGGGTAAAGTTACTATGATATTTTTATTTGATTACTTATCTTCAAGCGACTTTGATGTATTAGTATTTGCTAAAATTACGAGCTTTGGTAAAATTACTAAATTACTAGTGTGTGGTTACAAAAAACTTCAATAACAATATGTTTGTATACATTTACGCACTTTATTTAATCATTATTTAACCGGAAAAACACGTTTTCGACATGCTATTCCCATCCTTATATTTTTTTAGGTATTTATCTCTGATTTTTGGGGCTGGCGTGGAGGGCATGATTTGTGTTTTATTACTTGGCGCTCAAAAGGTTAAAGAACAATACCCGACTGCGCAAAGCGAGTATGGTTTCATGCCACTCCTTGTATATTATGTTATGACATTTGTAAAATATCAAATGACTATCGCTGTTTAAGTGGTCGGCAATTAGCCTGTCTGATTTATTGTGCGAATTTATATAAATAGGTTTGGGCTTGTTTAGGTCACAATACATCTAGTTTAGGTATCCTATACTAATATCATAAAGTTCGAATGTGCTAAACTCTGGAAAGACTAGTCAGATTAAAAAAAACTATCAATCTATTTATCATTGGTGTCTATCAATGAAAGCCATAGGTATTCAAGAGGTTTGATCAAGGGCCGGTCATCATTTCTGTCAAAATATACCACAGATGAATTTCCAAATAGGTTACCTACTACCACTGATAATGGCATTTCTATGTGTACGCTACCGTGCTTCGGAGGGCACGTTAAATTGTCGGTCCCGATTTTTTCAATCGCAATCGTAAGCATGAGATCTTGAGACTAAAAACTCCAAAACCAGAATTGGTGAGGAACCGGTGTACTATATTTAGCCTAGGTAAGATTATACTAATACCTAGTGCCTATACTAGTCATACTATACCTAGGTCATTGATATTGTAGATCTAGCTCCTAGCTAAGCGGCTCAGAGACGGAGAAGAGGCTTAATATTGAGGCTTTAGATCACAGCGCGACCTAGTACCACAAATCCGACGTTTACTTAAGCACTTAACGTTGTAGATACTAAGTGGTGACTTAACGCTAGGTTTTAGAAATAAAATTAATTTAAAAAATATAACCTGTTTCTTACTACTATTATAGAGAGGTAAAATTTGTAAGTTTGTATGTTCGAGCTAATCTCGGGAATTACCAGTCCGATTTGAATAATTCTTTTTGTAATGGATAGCTACATTTAACGGGAAGGTTAAGGCTATTTTTTATCCCGAAACTCCCAAGGGGGCGGGCCCAACGCGGTTAAAACCGCGGGGCGCCGCTAGTGGTATAAAATAAGTATCAATTTATTCGAGGATCAGTAAATTTTAGTTCTTGCGCTGAACCATATTTCTTAGGTATTGGTTACCTAAGGCCTAATTTCCCAAATAAGGATGTCTAATTCCTATCCAATATCTTTTGACGGACGCAGGGTAGTAGAGTGGACTCTGCACTAAAGATCTCTCTAACTCTACCATCTTCTTGTAGAAGTTCTTCAACTAAGTCCCATAAAAGTTTGACCACTTTATCCGGAAAGATTAGATTAGACAGGGCATTAAAATTTTCACCGATATATTATTATTCCCTTTTCGCCGAGTCTCGATACATAGAGCCAGTCACCGTGACAGTCACCTTGTTTTCATTCCTGCGATATCGCGGAACGAATTTCGGCGAAATATTGTAGTTAACATCCTTTATTTTGAAACATATAATAACAGATGTGATGTAAACAGTAACGGGTGTAACATTCCCACAGTGGGGCGCGGCGTAGCTCAAGACAATTGAACAAATTGGCCGCGACCCCGGGTCACAGCATCACTAACTAGGATAATGTCAATACTTTGTGTACTGGGGCTATACAAGTGTTAGGTAACCTAGTACGTCACTAGTACACTCAACTACAAAATTCGATGAACAATATTACGACAGTACAACACTAAACGTTTCCTCAAAAAAGTGTGTTAAGGTTTTGTATAAATGAATTTGTTTAACTTTTGTTATTGACTGTATAATTTCTTCTTCTTTTGTTATTGACTGTAAACTTCTCTGAGGACTAAACAAAACGCCAAAGACTGTATCTCTTCTCTTCAAATAGAAAAATAGAAAGAGAGTTCCTGTGGGAATTCCGGTATTAATCACTCTGTATATTGATGATAACTGCATGAACTGAACTGAACGGATTTTGTTCAGTAGTTTTTGAAAAAACAATAACGTACAGACAGACAGCTTTTGGGGAGTTTGTTTTGAAATATGTATAGGTAGGTGTTGTGAATCGAATACCAACTCATGGTATTACATATGTATCTATGCCCTTTGATCTAGTTAACGAATCAGGCTGGCCGTGCTTGCTACAACATATTGGTCTTTAGTGAAACTGTATGGACCTTGAGAGTTCATTATTTAGTACTCGACTAACGTGGTAGCACTATTTGTGCTCGTAATGGAAAGCAGCATACTAATGGAAAGCCGGGACTACTAAATCAATCAATTGTCAATTGATGTCATTACTTTGACACTTTAAAGCTAACTTTTAAAAGTATCTACATAAATTGAGAGTTGACAATTATTTTGTATGTTTTTTAATGTTTGTTATTTCCGTCGTTTATGAACTAGATATAAAGAACATTCGATAGGTATAATAAAAGGATAGACATGCTTGCAGAAATGTCACATTTTTAAAGGATTTAAATATAGAATAGTGATAGTGATTCTCAGTGAATAAAACTCTAGAAAAGACTCGGTTTTTCGCTTAAAAAGTTACTAGAGACACTTTTATAAAATAGTAAAAGAATATAGGCCCCCAACCATCTCCCAAATTTAATCAAAAACACTTACGAAATAAAGCTGCACATTGACGGCGCGTCACAAAAGTGAAATGTCTAAAATTTCGCGCGCGGTATTCATCAAATTACAAAGAGTGGTGGGAAAAAAATGTCGCCTCCAATATTCCCGTAGTGCGGTCTCGGGTCCCGGGGAGAGGCCGGGATGTTTCGCACTCGCGGGCGTCACCGAACAAGTTGTACAAAAAATGTTTTATGCAAGCCTCGTATCGTATAACTTTAAAATATTTTTGGTTGTTAAAAATACGTAGCGGTGCAGTAAAATATTAAAAGTTGTATATTTTTATAACTATTACTAGCTACCGCTTCGTTACGCTTCAGATTGCGATCACGAAGGAGTTCTGAGATAAAAAGTATCCAAAGTAAAGTTTTGAGTTCAGGGCGAATATACGAACCATCAGAGCTGGCGGCGACTCTAGGTTTATGTAAAGATGTAAATTCATATCAAATTAAATTTTCCGTCAGAAGTAACACATGTTTATTTGATTAGGTACCTACGCTTTCCGTAAATATAAAACGAAATAAAATGTCTCCATAAATCAAGCACGAACCATTAAATAATTCGTACCTAATACCTATTCAAAACAAATCAATTGAAACGTAAAAATACGAAAAATATAAAGCAGAAAAACATAAACATCTTATAAGACATTTTCGCTTCCAAACTAAACAGATTAATTCTTAGCCCGAAAAAAGACAAAAAAGGTAATTTCGTGATATTCCTACCCAAAAAAAATTTCGAGAGCTGAGCGCCCAATTCAAGCACGCACGGGGTGTGTCCCCCGGCTAACGAGAGGGTGCAGTGGGCGGAGGGTGGGCCCACCCCCTGACCCATAAACCACCCAGAACACACCCCGTGCGTACCCCACCGCCGTTACGGATAGTGTACAATATAAACAATGTTTTTTTTTGATCGCTAATGGACGGATGAAATATCGAATGGAAATACGAAATGATAAAGTGTTTTTATTTCTTTTATTCCTTTATGTTTTAGTGGAATTGGATGAACAGGTGTCAGGCATTTGTATGGGATTACGGTGTGTTGTTTTTTCATTTTATTTTTATTAATTTTGGACGGTCGAGATTAACTATACTTACCTGTCTCGGTCGTCGAAAAAACTCAGTTCCTTTTATAGTTTTTATAATACCTATATTTATGAAAATTGTCAAGAATTTAATTGGTTTTGTCTCGCGAAGTCTCCACATGTTATACCTATCAAACTATTTCCTCCCAATCTCATCTATCATGCACTAAGCCTTATCAAACCCATCGTATGACGTCACACAAGTCACGGTTCACACTCAGCGTCCCGGCAAACAGGATTAGTGATTACAAACGGACGTGACGCGCAGTGTAGCGGCGGCTTTACATCATTTAATTAATTAATTTGCTCCTTTTGTACAAAACAGCCAAAGACGTTTACTGTAACGATACGGTAATCAAGATTGATGTACATCATTAATTTAATTTATAATTATTTTGCTAACGGTAAAATACGGAAGTAAAATTGGGGTAATAGATAATTATAACATAATATATCTTTATTTCTGTTAATTGGAGGAAATAACGAACAGTTATTTGTATCTCCGATCGCTATTATGAAAGACATAGAGAAAAGAGATACGTATATCAAAAAAGTTTCATAATAGTTATTAACTTTTGTGCTCGATCTAATAACGTATTTTATATCAAATAGGATCTTTCTTTACACATACACAGCCTCTCTGTATCTTGCGTCTTTGTAGGTATCAAATCCATTATGCATCGATAGGTACAAGTAAAAACACTATGTAACAACCTACATACATTACACACAATAGCTATATTTTTATACTACGTTTTTAGGTTACTCGCGTCAAAATGCACTTAGCTCAATTTATGGGCAGACGTTAAACTCTGTTAGAACCAAAAACCTATTTCCTTCGTAATATTTCACTCTACGTTTATTACTCAGAACTCAGAAGTATAAAATCGCTTTACATTACAATCTAACGTGGCTAATTACCAAACCAATTCGTTTCATAACAATTAAAATGGGATTTAGTAGTTGTATATGAAATCTATGAAGGGCATTATTCCTTTTGGCTAAATTGATTATTGTGATTCTATACAACTACAACTCGTTACAATTACTTTAATTCGAATAGAAGACTTCAGAAGATGAGTAAAAACATTTTTGTGGCTCGATCAATTTTATTAGTCAGATAAAAATTATTGCGGCTGTTATCTTTATAAGGGCGATGGGCTCCTAAACTACTGAACCAATTTAAAATTTGATTTGCACACCATGTGCAATTTGAAAGATAGGATAGCTTACATCTCAATTTATAGTGATTAGGGTGGTCCACCCCTTAATTTTTATATGGCAAAACAACGTTTGCCGGGTCAGCTAATAAAATTTTAAAGACTTGTGTTTTATTTTGATTATGTACTGTACTGCATACTCTTAGCAAGATGTGATTGGATACGATCAGAGTGATAAGATGACTCTTACAATATAAAGGCATCTCTAAACATGACAAAACATCGCTTATTTCTTTCACAACATATCGTCATCGCTCGCTCAAGTTGCCCGCAACAAATCGCCCCGTGCAAACACCCCTTACATCACCCCACAGCTCGCCATCAAATTAACAACACTATAACCCACCATTTTTAATTTAATGACGTCATACGAATTTCAGCTCAAAACGCGGCCCGGCCGCAAATTAATACGACCCGACCTTATAGGTCGGACCACGTCATTCAACATTGATTCTTAACGTGCAACAAATAAGAGTGTTTTATCGATGTATGTTTTGTCGTGTATGTTGTAAGTTAGTACTCGTATCTCTGTGGGATCGATAAAGTTGAATATATATATATGTTTCTTGTGTGTATGTCTGTCGGTACGTGTGGAGGCAGTTGCTGGAAACGGATGTCATTTATAATGTTATCTTGTGAGAAAACTAGCAGAGCCCTGCGGCTGGTCTTATTCGCAGGATGAGGATGTATCACAAATATATATTTATCAATATGTATGTATTGTATAGCCGATGAAATATAGCCTACGTACTAACGTGTGCTCGTGACTCGATGTGCGTGTTTTAAGATTTATTATAGTCGGAAAACAATATTTTTTGGGAATATTAAACGTATTTCAAATCTAACTATTGACTGAATAGTGTAGAATGTGATTATTTGCAGAAATTAGGTGATATAAGATTTGTATTTGTGTAAAAAAATTGTAATAGAGTATAAAAAAATGATTCCTGTTGTTGGCCGTTCTTTGGACTCCTAAACTACTGAACCGATTTAAATTTGATTTGCACACCGTGGGCAATTTGATCCAACTTGAAAGATAGGATACCTTACTTTTCAATTTATAATGGTTAGGGTGGTCCACCCCTTAATTTTTAAATGGCTAATCAACGTTTGGCAGGTCAGCTGTTTATAAATAGGTACTCAAGAGAAGAAAAGCGTCTCGAATATAGAACGGTGTATTTTTAAAACTAATTGTCCCGTCGCTAGATAGTTCATTAGCTTGACGAGATTTTTCTCAATTAAGATAAAATCCGGATTTACATTCTGGGCTGCTTATAAATTATTTAACTATGTTGGCAAAGGTAGAGTGCAAACGAACATAATTAGATACTTAGATACTACCCGCGTCCCGCGGTGTTACCCGCGTTGTACCCGTTACCACGGGAATCTCGGGATAAAATGTATTCCATGTGTTATTTTGACGTATAACTTATATTACAGTAAAGTTTCATCCAAATCCATCCAGTAGTTTTTTCGTGAAAGAGTAACAAACATATTATATACATTCATCCATACCTACATCCATCCTCACAAACATTCGCATATAGAATATTAGTAGAATAGGATTATTCACTCGATATGTATGACTTTAATACGGTAATTTATTTATAAAGTTTTTAACGAAGAAACAATCCACAATACTCACAGATAATGATCAAGTAACCTCATTCTCTTAAGCGAATAAGTCCGAACGTATTTCCGTTCAAAAACAAAGTTGGAGCTAGTGAATAAAATATTTATGATTGAATTTATCCGCGCGTGAATTTCGCGGCGTGTGTAGCGCGCTTTAAGAGTTTCAATTTTGTTATTAAAATAATGAATCTTTATTAATTTGAAAGCTTTTCCGAAGTGAATATTATATATTATTTGTGGTATGGTTTCATGGGTAAATAAGAAGATTAACCCCGATGGTACGAAGATATAAAATAACATTACTTTTTACGTTCCAAGTGGGAAGCACTGGGAATAACACTTAGCCTTAGCTTGAAGAGGTTTTATAGAAATATTTTTTTTACTGTTTATTTCTACGGGTTAAGTAGTTTATTTCAACTAGTTTTTGTATAAATAAATAGTTATAAGGTAGGTGAACCTACCTATTGCAAAAATACATTCTTCTTCATCGTGTGGATGGTCAACCTGACGAATCTTGGTGTCAGAGTTATTGAGCCGCCAAAGGCTTCTGACATGGCTCATGTATGTAACTACTTATAATAAAATATTAAATATGAAAAGGCATACTTATCGGATTGTTTATCCCCTAAAGGCCTCCGACATGGTCTAACGATTGAAACAATCGGGACCGACCATTGAACGTCTAAGCATGCCATTTTCATAGCCCGACTGTACCTACCTATTAATTTCCATCAATCCTAAAACACCCAATCCCATACAATACACCTAATCCACTTTCTTTCATCCCTAAAACCCTTTCACAAAACGGATATCTTTCAACAATCGCGGGATTCCCAGTCCCGCGGGAATACGGGATCGTTCCCGGGATCCCAGCACAATACCTCAATCAAACCAACGGGATTACTGATAGCTTTGTGTTGTGTATTGGGTTTTATTTACTTTGTTTTGAACTAAATAAATACATAGGTAGGTAGGATAGGATATCGAATAGTAGGTAGGTACCTAAGAATATACAAAATATATAGATAAAAGAAGTTTAGATAAATAAATACAGCGATTGACCATTTTAAGACGATATATCCTACCACATTGAAACGAACTTTTTCGAAATCATTCAGCTTCATTATTTTAGTTGATACATATAGATAGATAAAAATGCAAAAAATTGCTGCTAACAATTTTCTACGCATATTGAATTGAAACTACGTTTACGGATACACTTCGCTTTTATTTTACACTAGCAGCGCCCCGCGGTATTACCCGCGTTGTTCCCGTTCCCGTGGAAATTTCGGAATGAAAAGTAGCCTATAACCTTCCCGTTGAATGTGGCTATCCATTACAAAAAGAATTTTTCAAATCGGTTCAGTAGTTTCTGAGATTAGCGCGTTTAAACAAACAAACAAACAAACAAACAAACAAAACAAACTCTTCAGCTTTATAATATTAGTATAGATTTTTATCTGACGTTTCGGCTCCTTTACAGGGACCGTGGTCACAGAAGTCTTCTGTGACAAAATGTAAGATAGAAGCGAAGTGTATCCGTAAACGTAGTTTCAATTCAAAATGAGTGTTCGCTTAAACTTAAGAAACCAGTATAATTTTCTACGCGTCATTTACTTACTGAACGTATACCCTAACACATATACAGTATGATTCCGTCAAATCACAGTGACTGATCAAAGTGTCGCTAACTTTTAATGAGGCTCACAGTGCGAGTTCGTTACTTAGTTGGAAGCCTGCAAAACGTTATGTGGTTAAAAACTACCTTTAGTAACTAAGTATGTACGTACACTGTACAGTACGGGGTTGAAACTAGTATCCATCGACCTTTGGAGAATTAAGTTTGTTGGTGCATTAAGGAGTGCCTCTGCACTGCACTGATACTTTACATACGACTGGTGACTGTAGCGCTCGTGGCGTAGTTCGACTAAGCGATGTTAGTTCATTGCGATTGATAAGCAACGTGCAGCTCGACCCCTACTTGGATGGGTGGCCGATAGTGATATTTCTATGTGAGCGCTACCGTGCTTCGGAGGGCACGTTAAGCAGTCGGTCCTGGTTGTTTCAACCGTCAGGCCATGTCGGAGGCCTTTAGGCGGTCTAAAAAGTCCGACAACAAGGTTGGACACTGACCGACTCGAAATAAATGAATGAATGACTGGTGACTACCAAATGTAGTATAGAAAAGCATAGCGATGCAGCATATAGTAACGTAGCATGGCATAAATCTAGTACTAAGACATTCTTGGTCTCTTGTGCTGTTTGTAACTCATCTGTCATGGGACAAACTTCACATCAGCTATTTTTGCAAAAACAAAAATAACCTAACATATTACCAATGGGTAATGGTTCCAGTTGTGTACTGTATGTAGTACATAATGTATAATAGTGAAGTGTTCGCTTTTCTGTCTGTAATGAGTAATCACCGAGTTGGGTCGACACTTAACCTACATAGTGATCACGCCTCGCCTCGTTACAGTTACTATTTAAGTTTTGTATTTAACAGACATATTTGTTTGTAATTTTATAGAAAATGGCGGACTGTAGGTAAAGTAATTACTTTAGTATAGTCAAAAAGAACAGATTAGGGTAGATATACATTTGAAGATTGTCAAAACTGGTGTTAAAAAGTACCTCTAGTATAGTATGTTCCTCGAATAGGAATGAGTAGAGAATGAATAGAATAAGAATTGGTAAGAATTAACATTGCCAGTTGAAAAGAGGAAAATAACCAATAGTAGAAGAGCTACTGGATGTTATTGTGAAAAGATTTTGTAACTCTATAAGCCTTCTTGAATATTTTTTATCAAGAAAAAGGAAACAATAAAGTAAACAAGTGGTCATCATAAATGACGTCATGAGAAACAAAGATGGCGGATGTTCCCGCCATTACAGGAATCAGTTTTATTGCGCACTCTACAATTATATGAATAAAATATTTTACTCGCTGTAATTAGAGGTGGAATTTCATGAGACATTTAAGTTATTCTCTGGGTAAGGGTTATAACTATTATTACGAACCTATATGAACCTTGTAGGCATCAAGGCAACAATATATACTTTGCATTGTTGTTGAACGTTGGCTTTTAGAACACATATTTCTAAAGATACAAGAAAAATATAACCATTATAAGTATCTGAAAGCGCTTATAAGCTTAAGAATGTAAAGTATCCTAATAAGAGATACAGACCTTTCATAGGTACAGCTTCCATTGAAAACTCCGAGAAACATAATTGTAAAGGTTGTATTCATATAATTTATAATTCCGAGAATTCCAACATTTCACAAATGTTATGTACATATAAATTGTATTAAAAGGGAGGTTTTACAGAAATTCTTCATATAAAAGCAGAATTCTTATATAGTAGAACGTGCAAGGCGGGTCAACGACCTCCGCACCGCGTGTTTCCATTATACCTCGGCACGGGGAAAATGAAAAGATATTTTATAAAAAGTTCCTAAGAAATGTTATTATTGAATGGTTTTAAACAGAAATGTTGCTTATTGAATTCGCCGTTAGAAGAGGCTTATGAGTTTAGTTGAATGAAGCTTTGCTTTGCAAATCTGACTGTTCTTTTACTTATTGTGTAGCTACAAGAATGTATACTCGTACATCAAAAAAGTTTTCATTAACGTGCTGTTTTGGGATACTTAATAATTTGTCCTGCAATGTTAATTTCTCAAAGAGCCTTGTGTTTTCAAAGGAACTCTCTACGAGTTAGATCTTTATCTTCTTGACAGCATATCAAAGGACCGGCTCGATCGAACCGTGGCTCTATAGATAAACTTCATAGTACTTGACGCAGACGTATATTTGATATTTTTTGTAATAAAATAAATAAAATAGACAAACACAGTAAGTAGATATTTGTTTTAAGACGAGTAAAATCCTAATCTTATCAAAGAATACTCCAACAAAATATAGGTACTTTTCCACGCAAAAATACTATCAATATTTTACCGGTAAACAGCACGTTACCTTGGCGACAAATCGAAAATAACATTACAAGGACTTTCATAGAAAAATATGTTTACGCCGTTCGTAACAAAGACGGGAAAAATACATGTCTAATTTGTTTATTATATAACACCCACGTGTTGTTTGTATTTTCACCGGAATTCACCGGATGGTAAACATCAAAACAAGATGTGGGTAGTAACAGTAAATAAAATAACAGGGTAACATTTTTAGATATTAGGTACGTAACGGAAAATTATTTGATGTTCGAGGAAAAAATTCTAGATAATTAATCATATTACTGCCGTGTTTTTCTCTTTTACCATGAGCAAATAAAGAACAAAATTAATTAAGTAATTTCCTTTCCCTTAGACAACATTACAAGCAATAAAAAAAACTTTTCATTCAAACGAAAAACATAACTAAATTATAAGCATCCTCGAAAAACCTCTCAATTCGCACTATTTTAAAAGGGCCATTTAACAAAAAGGTACTTGAAACAGCCATTTTTCTATTTTAATTAACTGGCACCATTGTTCGTGCACTGTACACTTTGTAGTGCGACCACAACCACTGTCGACGGTCAGTGCGGTGTGCGGTGACAGTGACAGCCGCGACCGAACGCACTCCCAGAGTTTATGGTGTTCTTTCGAGTGGTGGCGCTAGCCGCGCGTTGTAATTGAAACATGCTGTATATGTCAAGTAGTGACGGCGATAAAAGTGATTCTGTTGTTGTTTATTTTAAATATGATAAATCATTTTACGCCTCAGTGGTCTAGTGGCATGTACACTCGCCTGTCTAGACTGCGGTCCCGGGTTCAATTTCCAGGTCGAGCGAAAACATGTTTTGTTACTTTTCAATCATGGCTCGGGTTTGAAAACCCGCAGTAGGCTAGTGTGGTAATTACGCCTATTCCTCCTCAGTGTACAGCGATATCTTGGGCGAGATGAGAATAGTGTTACATTTTTTTAAATAATTTTTAATTATAAATATTTCTTCTTATGATTACTACAAAATAATTTTATTCCTCTTCTGTTAGTCATAATTTGCATTTCAATTGTTTTAGATGATCATCATTACATTTATAGATACTAATATTAGAAATGCGACCAACAAAACCACGGATAAACCCTTGGACAAAAACATGGGGTATTTTTCCGTAATCCCACGGGACCGGGGAAACCGAGGGCATTACAACACTAATAGTATTTAATTTATAACTGTTTCTGTCAATCACAATTTAAACGTCAATTGATTTGCATCATTGATTTAATTCAATTAAAATTCAATGGGGACATTTTGTTTATTTAGCCTACCGTAGCAAAGGTTAATGTGGTGTTTGTTTATTTATTTATTTGTTGGCGACAGACGTATGGAATAAAAAAATATTTATTTTTAGTAAGTACTTATACATGTCAAAAGTATGTTTAGTCATTCGTTGCTAGTGGTAGTGGCCAACCCTGGTGCCGGAGATTTTAGGCCGCGTAAAGGCCTCCGACATAGTTTCATGATTGCAACAACTGGGACCGACTGCTGAAGTGTGTAAGCTTACTTAAAGAAGTAAATAGGAAGCAATATAAAATACTTATGGCATGCAAGTTATGTATAAGTAACATAGTATTTTACTAGTCTGCTAAAAATATTTATCATTATGCGTAATCTGGCCACTAGGCCTAAACAAACAAACTTTAAAAAGGAATAGTATCATTTCGTCTAAAAAGCAATTCGTCTATAGTGGCATCTCGTCTAAAACGCAGGTTGTCTAAATCGCGGCTCGTCTACATATCAACTCGCCTAAAAGCAACTGGTCTACATGATTTTTTCAGTAGCAACTCGTCTAATTAGCTATTGGTCTATATAACGACTCGCCTAAGTCGACACTCGACAAAATCACAACTCGTCAGCAAAAACTACACCGGAGAGGTGCAGCTCTGACTATTATTCACACACCGAATTATTTTCAGATGTTCTATTATTTTTAGTTAGTAGGTACGGTACAGGTAATCAAAAATCAGTTGGATTATGTAATTAGTGTATTCAAATTAAGTCGCAAATATTTACTGTTATAAATAAAACCATGTACCTCTTCAGCTTCTCCTTCGATCCAATATTAAAAACTAAACTATAAATATGTTATAATAACTATAACTTATACCTAACTTTAAGTTTTGTATGTAATACAGAAATTTAATTCTTCCTTAACCTTTCCTGGAAAACTAATTACACGTATTATTAGAATCAAATAATCAATCACTTATTTTATATACGTAAAATAAATATAAAAGTCGAAAATAAATAAATAATATAAATATCTAAGTCGATTTTGTCGAGTGTCGACTTAGGCGAGTCGTTATATAGACCAATAGCTAATTAGACGAGCTGCTACTGAAAAAATCATGTAGACCAGTTGCTTTTAGGCGAGTTGATATGTAGACGAGCCGCGATTTAGACAACCTGCGTTTTAGACGAGTTGCCACTATAGACGAATTGCTTTTTAGACGAAATGATACTATCCCTTTAAAAACACATTATTCTCCTATCTTACGCACTCGTATATAAACGAACAGTATTAAATATTTCCTCCTATATCTGACACGTCGGTCAAAAAGGCTTACTACCGCACTCAGAGACGAGAGAATCCACTAATTCGACACTTAACTAATTAGCATTAGACGACGATGTAGAACGTCCACCAACAAGGTGGTCTGATGATTTGGTGAAGACTGCAGGATTACGGTGGATGCAGGTCACCTCCAACCGAATTACTAGGAGATCAATGAGGGAAATATGTCCAGCAGTGGACGTCCTACAGCTGACATGATGAAGGAAGCATTTCATGTCTCTTGAGTATGAGACTTAAAGGAAGTTAAAAAAATAAAAACATAAGTTAATACGTTACAACTGTTACAGGCATCCTACGGCTATAGAAATCACCAGATTCACATTTATTACCATCCACCCGCATCTACTGGCGCACGACCGATTTCAACTAGAATAACAATAATGGTCGCAGTCCAATAAAACATTGCAGGAAACGGAATGCAATGTAAAAGTCTAGGTCTTGGCAATAAAACGGTCGTAAGGAATCAAAAGGCTTTTCTAGGTAGTAAGTGTGCTTGTAGTTTGACTAGGCGATGTTAGTTCTTTGAATTTGTTAAGCAGCGTGCAGCTCGACCCCTACTTGGATGGGTGGCCGATAGAATGACCGAGTACTAGGTACTGTTAGATAAAAATAAAATCGACTATTTTGAGGGAGTAAATTGGACACAACATTTTGTCTCGAAGAAGAGAAGAAGACGACAACATTATGTTTAGATTGACATGAGAATTACCATCTTTTTTATAATCGGTTAACAATGACACCACCCCTAATCATACGCTTATATAACAGTAAAGGTTTGAGTAAACGTTTATTGAAACATTTTTCGGAAATCGGTCCATAAACGGCGGAAATAGAAGATAATAAACATTATACTTGGTTTGACAAACAACTTAATCAAATATTAGACGGACAAACGATTATGTTAGAGATAACATGAAAAATATCAGTAAATAACTATCTTTAACCACAACAACAAAATAATCGAAATCTTCTTCATTTTATATCTCATATTACTTACAGAAAATACAAAAACATGTTGACAAACAGATACACAGAACAGTTAACATAAATTGATTTTATGACCATTTTATTGGCTTGCCATCATTCCACGTGAATAACTACAATTGAAAATGTCATTCGATGACTCCCGCATGTGAATGTGCATGTCAAAGTTTGGTGAATGATAATGAATGCAGTCACATATGTATCTGTATATAAATGTGGGCGTAAAATTAGCTGTGCCATGCTCCAAAATGTTTAACGAATCTATGCAAATATTCCTTTAATTAATGTCTTACTGTCGGTCCCAGTTATTTAAACGTAAGACCATGTTGAGGCGTTGAAGCGGTTCAAAAACTCCAACACTTAGGTTAGTCACTACCCACTCGAACTAAGTGTTATAATAGTGCAGAAAATATGCATTAAAAAAATCCGATGAAATTAGAGCTTTCTCATTTTCGGAAGTCGGCTAAAAATGGGTTATTTAAGTACTAACTACTTACCAATTAGAAGTAAATAAAATGTGTAAAATGTTATAGTTGGCTAAAGTAAAGTGTGACAAGATAGAGTTAGTTGAATACTGTGAAGTTAGATAGAGCGTTTAATATTTGATAGAGCTTTTGTAGAATGTAGGGTTCGGTTTTTAATCGGCTGTCGGTGTCTATTTATTAATGCCGACACAAATCGGAGTCTTTTAGATTAGGCAACAAGTGGAAACAGGCTGTAAGAAGTAATAGTAATTCTCTTATACTTTGGCTGTTATAAAATTGAGATATTCGAGTTCTAAAAACAATACTAGTGTTTTCTATCTGTTACTCCTGTTGAAATTCATCAACAATCCTATACATCATTCCTTTAACGTCGACTGAACCAACTAAACTAAACAGTAAATTGTCCATTAAATTCCCCATTGAAAGCGTCATCGAAACAAATTAAAGCCATGCTTTTTATGTATGAAAACGTCGTTCCACGTACCAGTTACAAAAAGCTGTATGATAAATGAGGTATTAACTTAATTATATAATAACGTATAGTAACCCGACAGGAACATTTACCCATCTAAAAAATAGCGACGTCAAGCTGTTACAAGTACGGTACGCGGCGGGTTACACTAAATAATTTGGTATTAAACAGATAATACAATTTATTAGTTTTCATATATTTATTCTATATATTTCCTCGTTGATCTGTAAAAGGAGATGGTCTGCTAGTATGAATTTTGTACAGCGTTGCCTAATTGTTGACGCGTGAAGTTTGTCGCGCTAACGCAATCACTGACATGCTAGCGACAAACTTCGCTTCAGTAGGAGTCATCGCTAGTAACCGAAACTGGCTTGCTATTGGATTTATATGCTTAAATGAACACTACGTTTTGAATTTACGTTTGCCTCTTCTACTGTACATTTTATTTGAAGTTTTGGGCTCTTTTCAGGAGCTGTGGTCACAGAAACTGCCTGCTATTCCTCGCTATCTCTGCAGAAATCGAGACGTAAGAACACCCACCACCAACTGTACGCTTTAGTAGCGATCGACGTGAATTACTCTATGTAATGAGTAGCTATTTGTATTTATGTTGGCTATGTATGGAATGTCAGTTGCAACTATGTTTGGTAATTACAGCTTATTCCTTATGAATTGTAATCGCTATTAATTTCTCAAAGCACCTGTCATAATGACATTATTTTGCAGTTCTTAACCTCGTGACAAAAAAGAGGTATTTAGGTTTGACTTAACAGGAGTGCCTTTCCACCAGAGTGGATTCCGTCTTGGCTATGTTAGGTTACTGGTTTCTTAAGTTTAAGCGAACACCACTTATTTAGAATTTAAACTTAAAAACGTTTACGGATATACTTCGCTTTTATTTTACATTTTTATCTAACGTTTCGGCTCCTTTACAGGAACCGAGGTCACAGAAGACTGAAATGTTACGCTTCTATACAAGAAAAAGTAAAAATATCGTAGCTACCGCCAAACACATTTTATTAGTTAAGGAACGTTCCGATTTACGCAAAAAGAGCTAACAGTGTCTTCTATGTTAGGTTAGATATGATTGGTGGAGTATTTGCTATGTTACGATCTTATCCGATCTGGATATGATTTGTGAATACCAATATCCTTTAGTGCACAGGGCAAAGCAAATTTTTGACTTCGCTATTTCAATTATGGCATGACCAAGGGGAGTACTATATTCAATCGACTTCACAAAGTCTTATACCTTATAAAATCATCGTCGTTTATGAAGGTTTCGAAAATTCTTTCAATACCCGAAAGAGTATGGTTACTCAATTATCCCATTGCTAACTTATTACAAATAAAATTAAAAAAACTACGTTTTAAAAAACCGACTTCAAAACTAAAAAGCAAAAAATAACTCTATAATCATAATATGAGTACTACTAAGGTAGTAATAATTATTAATTATATACTAGTATTGTTATTTTTGGAGTCGGTGACAGCCAAGAAAGAACTAATTATTCAATCAAAAATTGTTAAGCTATGCTCGCGTTATAGTTACGAGTATACCTTACCCGAACCTTATTGCGAACATCCAGCGGAGAGAGGAATTTATTTTTTTCATAAGCTTCTCTCTCTCCGCCTCTCTCTCTCTCTCTCTCATCCACACACACAATCTCACTTGGCTGTCACCGACTCCAAAAATAACAATACTAGTATATAATTAATAATTATTACTACCTTAGTAGTACTCATATTATGATTATAGAGTTATTTTTTGCTTTTTAGTTTTGAAGTCGGTTTTTTAAAACGTAGTTTTTTTAATTTTATTTTTTACTTTTTAGTGTCTACTCTCTTTGTTTGTTAGTTAATTAGCTTCTTAATTCAATAATTCTTGATAATGTTTTAACAGTGAATTTTTTTTTTTTTTTTTTTTTCCTATTGATTCGAACAGCGCGTGCAGCGGTTTGTTTAACTCGCCCGCTGCATATTTCGTACTTTTTAATTTGTCGTTAAATTTAAACGGACGGTCCAATTTTAATAATTTAAAAAGGTATTGAAAGTCACTTTCCTGAACTTGATTGTAGATGTATTTATTTTGATATATATTGATATCATCACGCGAATATCACAAGCTAACTATTGTAGTAGTTTTTAAATTGAAGAAATTTAACTAGAAGTGGTAATTGTACGTAAACTATAATAGATAGGCATATACCGTCGCGGGTTTAATTGTGCAAAATAATGAGTACTTTAAACGTGTAGAACATTGTTTTTATGTATCATCTATAGTTTTCGCAGCGCACGCGACATAAGCACGCCGATAAGTGATTTTTGCTATACCCTCCGTTACATTATTGAAATTTTAGTTAGGTTCCCGAAGGAAATTTGGGATAAAACTTTAAACGGGACCAATGGGAATGTCTACAGCATCGAACAAAAAAAGAATCATGTAAATCGGATGAGAAACCCCAGAGTAATCGGTGTACATACATAAAACAAAAAAAAAAAAAAAAATATACCCACCGAATTGATAACCTCCTCCTTCGGTTTTTGAAGTCGGTTAAAAAGGTTATGCTGTAAAAAATATTTAAAGTCTTATTTTTGTTTTTAAAGGATAGTAGGTATATTAAGGAGGTTATTATTTAAAAGTAATATTTTTTTGAGACAAAGGCCTGTGTATTGTGTAAAGTTAATTACAGCATGTAGCTTGTAGTGTCGGTCAGTCGATCGTGTTTGGATCATACATATTTATGTGCGCCCAGTAAGTTCAATGCAACATCTCAAGGTTGTTTCCAAGCGGGCTCTGGTGCCTCGCCATCACACTGTGGACGCAGCCTTTTAAAACTGCGGTTAAATCGAACAACTTATAGGTAACTATTATTTTAAAATGATTTATGTATGTGAAAGGGTTTGCTAGTAAAGAAATCGAGTACCTTGTATAAGTACTATTATTATTATAAACGGTTTTAACGACTGAAATGATTTCTAAATATTTGTTTGTGTGTAAGGTAGGCTAGGATAATCATACCAATATTAAAAATGCAAATGTTTGTGAGAATTTATGTATGTATGTTTGTTACTCTTTCAAAAACTTAACAGCAATAAAGGTTATACATCAGGATAAGACATGCGGTATATTTTATCACAAAATTCCCGCGGGAACGGGCACAACGCGGATGAAACCGCGGGAAGCGGCTAGTGATCAGGATCACATAATAACAGATTCCAAGAATACGACTTGTATTTAACGTTTTTCAATAGTTATAAAGTGTTAATTGTATAATGCAAGTACTGTAAATTATAGATTAATATAACTTAAAATTATTTTTAACTAGCAGCGCCCCGTGGTTTTACCCGCGTTGTGACCGATCCCGTGGAAATTTCGAGATTTGTTATACATATAAACCTGCCTTTTACATCACTCAATCTACTAAAAAACCGCATCAAAATGCGTTAGGTAGTTTTAAAGATCTAAGCATAGGTACATAGGGACAGACAGCGGAACGCGACTTTGTTTTATACTAGGTATGTTATGTAGTGAAGTTTAATTTATTTGGCCAAGTTCAAAAGGTGACTTGGTTACAGACTGCTGCAACGTAGAATGTAACAGGTAATGAAAGAATTCACCTTCATTGCTGCTATGTGTGAGAGGGAACACAATGTAACAAATTTCACGATAAACTCCTTCCTGGCACGTTACATTCTATGGGAAGTATATAGCAGCAACATTTAAAGGAGTGGATCTATATGATTCCACTTTCCATCAAAGTAATACAATGCTACCAAATTATTACTGCACTCTTATTTTTTTCTTAATATAGTTAAAATGTAGACTGATTTGGTAGATTTTCCAGCCGAAAACGATTCCTTCTGAAGAGGACAAAAATGATTTCATTCCGTTCTTTCCATCACTGAATCCTTTTCCTCAATGAAAGCCGTTGTCTTTGGTTGAAATCCGTCACGATAATTTGAAATTTAAATCTTGTATAGAATAAAGATACCGTTAGTATGCTACGATGATATGATTGGAGGATAATTGTAACAACATGCAACATAGTAACGCAGCATAAACATATCTGATGGATAGGAATCCAAATTCCCATTCCATAAAATACCTCTACCAACTATAAATGGTTTGGAAAAATGGTCCAACATTAATAATTAAAGGGAAGCTTTTAAAAGCTCGCTCTAAAAAAATCCAACAATTTTCCAAATTAAAGAGTTCGTCCAATTTGGGATCCAGGTCTTAATTAATGCGCGGCAAAATGCCAGTTCTAAATGTAGGGCGGAATACTTTCAGGGGGTCCGAAGTTTGGCTTAGGGAGATGGTCAGGTACACACGAGTAGGTACAACTTCAGGCACGTTAGCTATTTGTACTGGGAGTTCACCTGTCCAATACCTGAAATACTTTGTGCTTGCCACTTAGTATACCCATGTACGAGTATAAGTTCTCATTGGGGTGTTCGCTCTCATCCGGCCTCAAGGACCGATGTCGATTTAATAGAAGATTAAGTTTTGGTACCTAGTTGTTGTAAAGAGAGAAATGTCAAATTTTGGAGAAACTGAACAAATTTCTTACATGCTGGATATCGATATGAATATAGAATCTGAAATCCTGTTTCTAGATTCAGAAAGCCCGGAATTGCAATAAATTGAACGAGTACTATACATTAATCAATTTATTAATACACTAGCAGCGCCCCGCGGTTTTACCCGCGTTGTACCCGTTCCCGTAGGAATTTCGGGATGAAAAATAGCCTATAACCTTCCCGTTGAATGTGGCTATCTATTACAAAAAGAATTATTCAAATCGGTTCAGTAGTTTCTGAGATTAGCGCGTTTAAACAAACAAACAAACAAACAAACAAACAAAACAAACTCTTCAGCTTTATAATATTAGTATAGATTAATTTTTCAGAACGGTCTGTAAGTATGACTCGGAAAAAGCAAACTGATTTTCTAGACATGTTTGAGGCGAAGATCCTGAAATGCAGTATAAAAAACTGAATTTGAATACAGATCGAATTCAGCATGTATAGTAAGTATTTGACTGCAATGTCCCAGAGCTGGGCAAAGGCCTCTCATCTTACTGAAGATATCAGTACAGTGAGGAGGAGCTCACTACTGAAGATATCAGTACAGTGTCTGGTTCGTTAAAATATGGTTTACTTACATACAATTCGGTCAAAATTAGACATTTATACATGAAGCAATATCAAAATCATCAATCTCTTATCGTCGGTGAGTTCGATTATTCGAACCGGGCATCAGAAGTAACTTAGTATCCTAGGTACCAAGTAGAAGTTTTAGTACAAATACCTAACGTAACCTAACTTTGTATTTTGAGAACTAACCAACTTGGCTAAATGGAAATTAAGAGCACCTTCGGAATACTGATTGCGGGTTCGTGCTCTTAAACTTATGCGGCTGTTTACGGCCCTGACTTTGTTTACAGTTTAGAAAGAGAAAGAGAAAATTATCTTGAGACAGAAATAAAGAAAGGTTAAACCTAAATTAATGTAGGGAAACATATGGACGAAAATAGGAAAACTGCTTTTTTTAGTAAAATATAGCTTGTTAGCGTTGAAACTTTCAACTGAAAGTAATTTTAAATTGAAATTACTTTTACGGATACACTTCGTGGACTACGGTTCCTGTAAAGGGGCTGAAACGTCAGATAAAAATGTAAACTAAATGTAAGCTACCGATCTTCCTAGCTTTCCAAAAAACTAAGTTATAAACTATCCAAATTCCAAACTAAACGAATGATCGTTTTGCTAATCAAGGTCTGTTAAAAATTCAGAGCACAAAAATCATCATAATAAATCACTCTATGATGGTGCCGCATGAAAATTCATTTAGTAGTTTTGTATCCTATGAAAAAAACTAGACTAATATAATGCTGAAGAGTTCGATTTTTTATTTGTTTGAACGCCTATATCTCAGAAACTATGTATCCGATTTAAAGAATTCATTTTGTAATGGATAGCCACATTCAAGAAGATAATTATAGGCTATTTTTACATCCCGAAAATCCCACGGGAACGGGCACAACACGGGTAAAACCGCGGGGCGCTGCTAGTATAAAAATTTAATTAAATACATTCATTGCTTAACATATTATAAACTAACTTATTACTACATTTCACCCCTCTTTTTGCTTCAGGAGTTATATATAGACCCATCATGTCCATACCGTTTATTTTTAAGATTTACGATCAAAGGCACACGCCTGGTGACAAATTAGGAGCCATCTGGTGATGGTTTATCACATCGGCTCCTAATATAGAGGTGCCAGGAACTATTAACACGAACTACAAGGTAACTTGTGACATGTACGAGTATGTATAATTGGATGACGAAGATATCGTTAAAAGGGTACACTTCTTCTTTTTAAGAGTTCCTTCATAATCTATTTATTCGTAAGAATCCTGAATGTATTACGGACTATTTTCCAACCACAGGCCGATCTTCCATTGACAATATTATCATTCTTCAGTCAGTAAAATGGTAACTAACATGACAGATTTTCCAAACATAACAAATACAATTTTAAATGGAGGGTATTTTAATAGTGTCGGAGTAAGAATAGAACGAAATTAACCTTAACCTTTGTTCATTGTACCAATATTATCTATGTTGTATGTCTTTGATTGCAAAATCTACAAATTCAATATATAAAGGTTACATTTCAAGACTCGTAAGAAGACTATACATTATTAGGCATTGAATAGAGGCGTTACTATTAATGTGCAACTAACTCAAAGATTATAGTCCAAAACTATGTAATGAAAACATAATTATCCATGCAATGCAAGCGGTATGCAATAACTTGTTAATAAGCCAGTCATGCTAACCTTCTTAGTAGAGAAAAAAGTATAAAGTCATATGTTTTAATTAACGGGCGATGCAAGACGCTCCACCGCGGGGCGATCAATTTTTAATCATTACTTCGTTATTAAACCGTTTGTTGATGACGTAGTAGCTAGTAAATTTAACAAATTGATACATTTGTTATTATATTTTGCGTACTGGGTGTCCGAAGAGGGAATAAATTGGACAAAAGATTAGAAGTTAGAGGATAACGAACGAACATGATTGGAAATGGAGATTGAGATTATTGTTATGTTTTACTAGCCGCGTCCCGGTTTTACCCATTCCCGCGGGAATTTTGGGATAAAATGTATCCCATGTGTTATTCTGATGTAGGTATAAACTATATTATTGTAAAGTTTCATCCAAATCTGTTAAGTAGTTTTGCGTGAAAGAGTAACAAACATACATCTTTACACACTTTCGCATTTATAATATTAGTAGGAGTCATTGGCAATAGGTAGGAGTGGAGATTACTTTTAATCTTCACCATATGTAATGTGATGTACTATTTTCGTATAATAATTATAAAGAGGTTACAAAAGTACATCCTTTATGTGTCGTGAGATACATTGCTTTACCACCAAAGAGATTAAAAGAAAAAAGCGCGCGGTCATCAAATGACTGTTGGAAAAGATATAAAAAGATAAAAAAAGAAATAAAAAGAAAGAATGGTCTAATCCGCGGTGCGTGCTGTTACCGCCACAGCTCACTTGTTTCTTTTATTTTGTTTTAAGAACGCCACTGACTGTAATGTCAGCTGAGAAAAAGTTCAGATTGCTCTTAGCGCCATCTGCTTTTTCGATAAGGAGTTTTACATCAAACTTTATCGTTGTTTTTTAATTAAAAAAGGTGGAATAAAAGAAGACCTTCCCATGAAACTTACTGGTCAATAAAGGTAACCTTTATAAAACGAATGGCGATCATAAAGCGCAGACATCCATCATTTTTATAAAATTAAATCCGTAAAGATGATTCATCAGTTGGACAAATAGATGGCCAATTTACAGACACAAAAAACGTAGAAACCCCTCATTTTGTTTTGCCGCAAACGGAAATTACAATAATAAAGATAACTAGAGACCTCGCTCCCCACTCTCCCCTCGCGTCACGTCAAATCGATCCGGAACAATGGGCACGCGCCCTCCGACAAAACACTACAAATTACATCATAATTGCTACCAATTTAAACTTTAACACCTCTGTACAACGCTTAAATTTCTTCGACGCGACGATAAATTAAGTTTCTGAATGCCGGTTCATTTTGCTGTCTTATTGGCGTTATTTCTATTGCTATAAGACTGGTTATGCCTTGAATGGTTAGGTTCAGTTTTTGGTCGGGTTGCATTCCCTTAGTGGCATTGTAGGGGATCCACATTTTAATTGATAAAAACAAGGGGTTGGACTCGATTGCCATAAGTGATGCTCCGCGTGTGACCTTGATCCGAGCTACTTGATTTAAGGCCTGGGAAAGACATGTTTTTACCAAAACAACAATGTTGTATGTATTTGTTCTCTCATCATTACATCGAAACGAAGACGGTAAGGAATCCAAGCTATTTCTAATTGCTTCATATTATTTAGGATTCCGTAGAACCGTTTTGGAAACCACATTTGAAATGCATAGAATTAATTTCTTAATTAAAGTGTAAATTGGAATTCCATATTAAAGAGTTATATTTAGAGTTCCCAAATGAAAATGAAAAACGCCCAACAAACTCCGTGCGAATCAGAACCCTTTCATATTAATTATCAAGTCCATTCATTTCTGTTTGAATCCAATCCTAGTCAATACAGACTAAATTGAAGGTGGAATAAAGTAAAGCTTTGGTCAAAAACAAATATATATATAAAAATCGCAGTAGTCCCGACTTTATCCGATTTTCTATAGAATTGGATATAAAATAAAACGTAGGCCATGTCTCTTTCATTTAAACTATTTCTATTCAACCTTTCAAAAAAGCAATTCAACATTTTTAGCTGTGTGACGCGCATTTATCCGTATGAAACTATGAATACATCCCAGAAACAGCTAAACTAAAGAGAATATAGACATAAACCATTATATACGTACTCATATATCATAAATATATATATTATGTAACTACGCACAAACAACTGCAAACAGAGAGGGAACAATAAAGAGAACCTTTGTTCGCCTATTTCGGTGACAAACAGACAGACAATTGAAGTCAAAAACTACCGGTCGACCCATTGTTTTGTAGTGTGAATAGGATGCGGGGATTTGTGGGGTAAATATATCTATAGCTCCATACATACGTACGGCTTAATGAGGCATTGTATAGATGTAGGGATGTTACGGATAGAGGATATCGGATTCGAATGCGGATGCGGATATTGTAATAATTTTATCGTTTTGGATACGGATAGTGTTTTTATTTATTTATGTAGGTAGGTGACGGATAATAAATAATTTTGTATTTTATGTTAGTGACGTATAGTAGATTTAAATTAAGACGCGCGCGACAATAGGATTCGCCTTGCAGAACGAAAAACTTGTCTTACCTGACGCAAAAGGAGAGTTTTTTCGGATATCCGAAAGTTTCGGCAACGGATATGGAGCTTCCAACATCCCTAGTAGACTACTTAGTTATTAACTACTTATAAAAGAGGGTATTGTACAGGAAAGCCGGAAGTTCGGGACCTTTTAATCACCGACCCAAAAAAGGGAAGAAATAAAACTGTGGCATGGTTAATACTAAATCAAAATTTATATATTTCCTACTCATATAAATACATTAATTTAAATATAATATGTACGGAACCCAATTAATAAATAGCGATCACGCTTTCCGTAAATCTGTAATGAATATTTCCAATCGGGCGTTAAGTAATTAAATTATGTTTTAAATTAAATCGTGAGATTATCTTAATTACGTAGTTGGAAATGTGTTGCACACGGGCTTGTGATAAATATTCTACTAATATTATAAATGCGAAAGTTAGTGAGGAAGTATGTATGAGTTACTCTTTCACGAAGAAACTACTGAACGGATTTGGATGAAACTTAACAGTAATATAGGTTGTACATCAGAATAACACATGAAATATATTTAATCCTGAAATTCGTTCATTCGTTCTTACCCGCATCGTACTCGTGAACGGGTACAACGCGGGCGCGGCTAGTCCTACATCTATCTATACTAATATTATAAAGCTGAAGAGTTTGTTTTGTTTGTTTGTTTGTTTGTTTGTTTGTTTAAACGCGCTAATCTCAGAAACTACTGAACCGATTTGAATAATTCTTTTTGTAATGGATAGCCGCATTCAACGGGAAGGTTATAGGCTATTTTTCATCCCGAAATTCCCACGGGAACGGGTATAACGCGGGTAAAACCGCGGGCGCTGCTAGTAATACATATAAAAATGAATCGCTGAATCTGTTGCTAAGCGCATAACTTCAGAACGACTGCACCAAATTGGATGATTCTTTTTTTAATGTGTTCCTTAGTGTCAGGACAAGGTTTTTATATAAGGAAAATAAGGAATAAAAATCTCAAAATCCCCACGGGAACGGGGGCGCTGCGGGTGAAACCGCGGGGCACAGCTAGTAAAACATAAAACAAAAGAAGAAAAGGCTATACCTGAACTAGTTTTCATTAAACTACTATAGCCACTATCAGTAAAATAAGTGGACCATCTAACAATAATGTACGTTTCTTCATTATTCGTGTAAAATGTTCACGTTTTATCCATACAGTGTTTCAAAGTGATAAGTACACCCTGTTCTATAATTGGTACTGGTGTTTAGTACACATTAACACAGCATATAACGACACTAGTGCGATAATCATGATAAATGAAAAGTAAACCCCTTATGTGAGTCACGCAAAAATATATTTGCACAACATAGGCTAGGGAAAGATGCAGACGAAACGTCAATTTTGACGTCTGCTGTCAGAAGAGTTCAATAATACAATAAAAAAATTATGTTCTTTGAAGTTAACTAATTTTAGATACTTCTGTGAATTTGAGTCGATTTTTTCTTCACAAGTTTTTTTCCAATTATTTTTTACTTTTCTTTCTCATTCACTGCTAATGAGTTTTTTTTAACGAACGAACGAATTGTTTTTTAAAGAAATACAAAACTTGTCAGTTTAAGACATTCTGTTTTTTTGTTATTTTCTATATATATAACAAAACTAGGACAAGTCTGTTTGTATGTTTGGTTTGTACCATCAATTATAATTGGCCTGTTTTATTGAAATTAATGTTTGTACGACTTTTGACTTGAAGAAATTGAGAGAACTGGATGTAATACGATTTTAATTATTTTACTGCTTTGGGGGTCACAGAAGGTCTTAGAAGTTCTTATTTTTCGTAGCGAGTATTGAATAAATTGCCAACTCGAATTAGTAAATTTAATTATAGGCAACGGTTGTTTAAGTATAGAAATACTTTTTATTTTTTGAGGAATTATTATTTTAATTACTAAGAATAATAAAAAGTATTAGCCTGTTAGCTGTAATGTCCCACTGTTGAGCAAATGCTGCTGAGCAATGGTGAGACGAGAGTCTCACCGAAGATATCAGTGCAGGAGGTATTAAGAGTATCAATAATTAATGTAACAATTTTTTTTAAAGAATATTTCAGCTCCATTAACAATGAAAGAAAGAAAATTGATTGCCCGTTCGACTGTTGCAAATCAAATAACGTTACGTCAAATTCAAATTGAATTAACGAACCTACAAAACAATAAAGCATTGTTATATTTCGCTACATTTATAACTGAGAATTTTATTGTTTTTTTAAATTCAATTACAAAAAGAGTCATGGTGAAATTATTGGCACATTCTCAGTTACCAGGCATTCATAATAATAACAACTATTATTTTGGACGCTGTTACGTAAAAATGTATCAAAAGTATCGTAAGTAATTAAAAAGTTTTAATAATATAAAGCCTTTTTGTTGTGTTATTGAAAAAAATTGGGACGTTTTTGCTGAAATCTAAATAGATAAAGCATAAAGACGCTTGTTAAACAAGTATAGGAGCACTTACAGAAAACGTTTTATTTTATTTATTTCTATTATAAAATAGCGTGTTTTTCTATTTTATTTGTAAAAAAAACACGTGCCTATGATACCTACGTGCCTACGTTATATGACCAGAAAAAATGTCACTAAGTATATTTTCTAAGAAACAAAAGAAAAAAGAAAAGTTAAAGATGTCAGACCGTTTACAAATGTCAAACAGTGACACGTAACAGCCATAAGTTATTTTAAATCGACATTCGACTGAAATAAGTGGAAAATACTTGACATTTCTAGACGCAATATTTTTTCATTGATACTTGTGAATTTGAACATTTTCAGATGTTCTTTTATTTTGATTGTCAATTTAAACAAGTGTTTTGTAAAATTTCTTCTTATAACATAAGCTATTTGGTAACGAATAAATATACCCTCACAAAAAGGTTAAAATGGCTTACGTATATATAGATATAGTCGGATGACAAAAGTACTCAAAACGTGTTCGTATCAAAAAACAACTTATAATTTTTTTAACGTCTCGTGGCGTATTCGATACATTGTCATCTATTTAGACAGATAAAAAGTCCCCCTACAATCTCTCTATACCAAATCGCTTCATCACTACATAGTATAATACTACGTCGCTTTTCGCTGTTTGTCCCTATGTATGCTTAGATCTTTAAAACTACGCAACGGATTTTGATGCTGTTTTTTAATAGATAGAGTGATTCAAGAGGAAGGTTTATAAGTATAACAATACCCGAAAATCCCACGGGAACGGGTATAACGCGGGCAAACACGCGGGGCACTGTTAGTTTAAAATAAAGAGAAATAAAATAATAATTTATTTTTAGACATTTTTCTCTCGCTTTTTCTCCTATTAAAGTAAACTGGTACCTGTGAGTAATATTTGATGACACTTATTTGCACCGACACGGTGTGTTACAAGCTGTCGTCGTCCAATCGCTTATTTACATTGCACTCTCATATTCCTTCTATGTCGTAGTTAAATACGTAAAATAGTCGCATGACTGTTGATTGACATTCAACGTAGTTACTGAAATATTCATTCGTCTTTCAGTGAATCAGTTTGACCCTTGTTCTAGCAAGTTTTATTGTAAAGGTCTCCATGTGGTGCTTTAAATTTTAAGTAGTATTCGTATGGGTACGAAAGTACTTTGGTAAATCCCAAAAATAACCTGCAATTTGATTTAACAATTACTGTCAAAATAACTATAGTCATTTACCATCTTATTCATAAACGCTCTACCACTAAAACACTGTTATAATCTGTTTTGTCTCTTTTGCTCTTTGGCAAATAGCGTAGGTCGGAAAAGGACAAACCATTTGATAGCTTAATAAGCGTTTATAAATAAAGCCCTTAGAATACTTTATTCGTACTACGCTTTATATACTTTTAAACAAAACCATTAAAACTGCTCCCAAAATATAATAATAAGTAAGTACAGTTAATCCAATAAAAATACCTAAAACTAAGTCACAGAATAGTGATTCCGTGATAACAAAAACGACTCTACTTTTTACGAGTGAATCGAGATAAAAAACAAAAGAACGCCGGTAGTAAGGTTTTGTTTTTGCTAACTCTTTATCTAGAATACGTTTAAAATTATAGACGACACAATGACGAAATATTTAAGGTAGATTTAGTAGTGATTAGCGACGTCCAGCGGTTTTACCCACATTGTACTCTTTCCCATAGGAATTTAGGAATATAAAGTAGCCTATGACCTGGCAAATGAATGTGGCTATCATACATAAATATTTTTTTCCAAATTTAATTAGTAGTTCTAGAGTCTAGAGATTTTGCCATTCAATCAAACTCTTCACATTTAACTGTATAGATTACGAAATCTTTTCCGTCTACACAATTCGATTTGTCCATGGCCAAATAACAGTATAATGTGACTTAATGATCATCTCGGATGATGACCTGTAATCATTGTAGTTGCTTCACGTGGAAATTGGTTAGAACAATTTATTGTTCTTTTAATAAAACTGCGGTTAATGGGTTTATTAGACATGTACTTCAGTTTCTGTTCGAAATTTAAGCGTTGGGATGGGAACAGAAGATGGTAGAAACATTTCGAAAAGGTATATAACCAACAAGTTACATGTCACTTGGGGTTATAACAAGTATTTCCCCTCTTTTAATATGTTGTTTCTTTACCGAGCCCTTTAACGAAAGTAAAGAGTACCTTTTAAGAGTGAGATAAATAAAAAACTGGACACAAGAATTACACCCCATTACCGAAACAAAACACACTGTAAGTGACACGAGGCACCTCACAAACACACAGGACCTGTCAACAAATATTTACCGACCCAAGGCATGCCCCTTAACAAACCAGACATTCTTGAAAACTCTAACATGAAAGTATGACCCGATAATCGAAAATTTTAACTGTCACCTCTATTGGTAACGTCGAAAAGGGACAACAAATAAGATTTTCTTTGTATATCAGAAAGAAATCTAAGTAAAAGTAAAGTATTAGCCTATAATGCTCCACTACTCAAATCTCACCATTCAGAGCTCATAAAAGAAGAAAGATATAACATAATGAAAATATTAAGCACAGTACAGAGAGGATTTATAAACATAATCGAACCTCTTAACTCAATATATCAAGTAAAGCGTAAAAGAAGCAACAACAGTTTTCCTCCCTGTGATTTCCGTTCAATACGAGAACAAAAGTACATACAAACATAAATATGTACTTAGGTATAAGAAAGTAATGGCGGATGGCGGCCACTCAATAGAAAGCCCCGCTTCCATCTTGCCACGTGGAAAGTTGCCGACGCATTCGCAGTTTTCCTAAGATCCTATCTTTGTATACGTAGATAGAATCGCCCTATAGTCCTCATTGTTCTGCACTACACTAAGAGATTATGCTAAAATCAATTTGTCTTTGTCTGTCTGTGGTTGAGGAAGCTTAAAGTACTTAAACTGTCGTTGACTGTACGCCAAATGGAGAATTTCCAAATTTGCCTTTAGTAAATATAAAGGTTATTTTTGTCAATTTCAGTTAACTGCGTTGGTATTCGATTCTTTGAAAGGAAAGATCCTAGCGTGCCATGTTTTCAAAGGCAAAAAATAATAACACCTATAAATCAAGTGAGTCCACTTAACCCCCCCAAAACTGACAAGATAATGACATCGATCACCTAAACTAACCCCACTATTATTGCGTAACCCGCTAACAATAACCCAACATTAGGGTCACGCACAAATCCACCATGGGTTAGAATCGGTTGGATTCCAAATATAGAACGAAATTCGAAAATGGGAACCTAATTGTAGCTCATGAATGGAAGAGTCGCGTGAACATCGGCAGTGACCTTGTGGACTAGTCGGCTGGGCCAGGCTATTGCACTGCACCGCTCCCCCGGAGGGGAGAGGCCCCCCGCACGCAAATTATTGAGCCAACTCAGCCCCCCCTCCCACTGCACTTCCTTCCGCGTGCGCCGCTCGCCCGGGAATTTAGTCTCACGTATCTACACAGATTGTGTTAGGTTATGTATTTGATTTGTTGCAGACAGCTTCGCCCCACTTTTTGGGTGTGTCTCGTAATGCATTTCTGTTTTGTTTGACGCCTAAAGGGTTAATTTATTCAGGATTTATTAATGTTTTCAAGTGGTTTTGACAGCTGATGGTATCTCGCGCTTTGGGATGTGGTCCATTAAAGATTAAAGTCACACATGAATAAAATGCTTGCTTATAAGCTTATCGATAAAGTCCTAAGCTCAGAGAGTTCTGTATGACTGAGCCTGTTTTGAAATACATAAATCTTTAGGGTCAAAAAGAAGCAAGTGAGTAGCTATTGTAACGAAAACACGTTGCGTTTCCTTAGCCTGTTTGTGCGAGGGCTGTGTCCCATATCAAAAGGCGGGAATATCGTCCACGTCACGTTTTTGCGGCCTGTTTTGAATTTATAAAGTGGTCGGAGCAACAGCTGATCGTGTGAGGTTGCCGCTCGGGCCACCCTCACCCGCGACGTTGCCGCTACGTGCGGGCCCGGTGAGCGAAGACTCGAGGCGATCGACCGGCCACCCCCCACCCCCCGCACACAACAACTCCTCCATTTTCCAACATACTTGTACCCTTTATAGGTGTCAACACTGTTTTCGGGAGTAAATTTTCCGTATGCCATATTGGGGTTAACCGGTCGATAGATAGACAAGACGTAAGACTTTCTATTGTATGTACGGAGGTTCAATGGTGTTATTAGTCCACTATTATAGCTGTCATGATAAGCATCGTAGAGACATTGTGTTGTATTGTACAGTTATGTACTTGAGATGAAAATCGCCGACATAAAGGAGTAATGCTTTGAAATCACTCTATTTAGAAAGGAGAGGCATCTGAGGCTATTTTATGATACACTCGACAGAGCGTCAGTTATTTGACGTAGGAAAATAGACGTGGAAAAACATTTCTGTTGATTTTGCTAAGGTTGTGTGGTAGCGATATTACTGAAAACGTAATATTGACGTAACCTTATCAAAATGGGTTTTCTATACATCCTCTCCGTACATTATCAAAGCTAATAACTCACCACTCATCATCTTAATAATTCATCACTCAATAAGTTCTCATCGTTTTCTCTCACACATAAATCATCACCAAAAACAATTATCTCCAATTTCATACAATCAAAAGCACTAAAAAACACAACCAAATTCCTTGCCGGTAAAGAAAACATGATGATATTAGTATTAGCAACGTTATGACGAAGTGGAGATTAGAATCAGCCGGTGAGCTCGCATTGTACAGTGCAACGAACGAAGCTGACACGAATACTTCAAAACGTACTTTTGTTATGCCACAGAATACATAACAGTGCAACTGGTGATACTAATCGAGACTTTACTTATATGAGACTATTTAGTTAGAACAATACCTAACGGTGAATTCCTTATTCTAGGAATGGGTATTTGCAGACGCATGAGTTTGCATTCTGCCGATGAAAGTTTCCTTCTTCCCGTTGGAAAAATTTGCATGTTGGCAACGGATATTGATGGATTTTCGTGACTTAGCTTCGTAAAAATTTAAGACATCCCAACGTGCTTGTTCGTAAAATAGTGACGCTATGTAGTAAAATGTGTGCATGTTTGTGTACATTTTGTTCTTGGCCTTTCGCACCGCGCTTGGGTTAAAGATCGCAACGCCTTGACATCATACCTTCTATGACAACCGTTAAATATTACTGATTTTATCCATCTACATCAGATAAGGAGCCCTAACAGCTTGGCTAGCTTAAAATAGCTTTGCGAATACATGAATCCTAATGTTCAGTGGCAATGTCCGCGATCGATGACGCAAAATGTAAGTACAGTTCAACTGTCTTAGAAAAATGATTGAAATTTTACAAACAAAGCCATCGGTGTGATTAGATGAAATGAACATGAAGAATATACCTTTACCGTGGTTTTCCTTAAAATGAAGAAAGACATCAAATTTTCATTCGACCTAACTTCTCCACGAAAAAACACTGAGAAATAGTTTTTTACCACATTTCAAACGAGAGAAGATTTTTCAAGCTACATTGTATAAAAACACTAAATCGTGGTAGGAAAATAAAATTCCGAATGTTCTCGTAAACCAATCGAATAAGTCTTGAAAGTTTCCATTTGAAAATGCTAAACAAAGTTTGTCGATGGTAACCAACCGTGGAACAGGGTTAAGTAAAGGGCTCCCAGATGAGAAGAAAAAGGCAAGACGAAATTTAAAGGCAACGTAAGCTATGCTTTTTTAGTGACAGTTCTGCTAACTGCACATTTTATATGGTGTAAGTTCTAGTCTAAGTTATATTTTGTTTCTGTAAAAAAACTATCGGAATAGCTGCAGTAAAAATTACGTGTAAAAGGATAATTTTACGTTATTTTCAACCATAAAAGCATTTACTCTTAAAGCATGTGACATATAAACCAGTTCGATTTTATAAATGGAATGTCAAAAGCTGTCTACACTTTTTAACTAGTCTGTGCGTTTAAAAGAAAAATGTGTTTAGGGAACCCGAATCAATCTGAAAAAACATTTATTTTTATTTTCGGGGAAAATCAAATAAATCCAATAACCCTTCCAACAACAGAATTATTTTGGAGCCAATCAAAATGACAGGAAGATTAAGAAGATTTAGATTTAATATTAGCATGAAAAATTATCAAAATGAAAATACAATTATTCCAATAATTTTGTTTGACATTTGACAATATACATCACGAGTTAGTAAAATGGGTTAAATTATATTATGACAAGCGAAAGAGTTAATATTTCACGATGTTGATCCTACAAGTCGTATATTATACTCGTAATTTATAATTAACTCGTGTCTTAGTCGAGTGAGCTGTAGTTGGGATGTTAGTATTAATAATGGCCACGATAGAGTTGTTTAAAGATGCCTTGAGGTTTGGACTTCTTACGGTTTTATCTATCAATCATTAGAATCAAGGAAGAAAGAGACTTTGATTTTTGAGGGTGTTTTGCTCACTTTGAAGTGAAGCCTGAACAGTCAGTAATTTGGAAAAATATTCCGGTAGGTATATAAAAGCATTTATATATACTTAATCGCTTACAGGTAAGATACTTTTTCAACCAATTAAAATAAGGGTCCCTCAAAGCCTAGCTTAACTCCGTTTTTAGCTAACAATGTAACAATGAGGAGGTATTTTGCTTACGTTAAGTGCATACATTTCATATTCTTGGTACAGGTCTTGTATGGATGTTTCTACATCCTCCACTTCTTCTATCCCATCCTCGTCGCCACTGTTGTGTATTAAAACTCCAAGATTAATTAACTTGTTATATATTAAAATAATCAACTTACAACGTACTGCCTGTTACTACCGAAAACCCCAGGGCGGAAGAGGAAGCATAGAGCCCCTAACCACAGACAACATAGATAACCAAAAACTCAACCACAGACAACATAGATAATAAAAACTAAGTGCGTTCCACACTACACAATTTCAGATATCACACAATGTTATGTAATTGTTAATATCCCCGAAATCTAAACGTGTTACATGCCTGACGGGCCCGCGTAAGATTGATACTGTGAAATGCATATTATCATTACACCCAACCTACAGGCCAGACTATCTGTCGAAAAACTTGAATTATCTGTCGACACACCCCGGTGCAGGCGTGTCGTAAACTTGAGCAGTATCTCATTAAGTCTGCAAAGGATTTACACTAATTGCTAATTACAATATGACGGGCGAAGACTGAAATTATGACCTATCTGTGTTTAGTGCAGAGGATAGAGGTCCATTATATATTGACAATAGCGATCCCCTTCTGTTTTGCTTCGGTTAATAAAGATTGCGTTAGATTTACGTAGTAATTAAGGGTAAAGTAAGTTCGAGTAGTTTAGGTTAGTTCGGATAAAAGTAGCGAAAAGATGCTAACCAAATTGAGAGTCCCCTTTTTTGAAGTCTTTCAATCTACGTTAACGTAAATACACTTCGCTTTCATTTTTTACTGATGTTCCAGCCTTTATAAAACCGTTATTTTCTTTTTTCTTTTAAACTATTCAAAAGCTAGAGAACTCTACAAAGTGATTCAAAGTCATGCAATGTCACAGCGGATCCCTAAAAGGCATATTAATTCGTCGTTTGACGGCCCGCCGGCGGAAAATCCTAATTTTCACAGCGGACGACGCAAGGTCGACTATATTTAATAAAGTTGCCTAACTTCAACATTCTTGTGCACAAATACCTTGATTACTAGACTTTAGCTAGGTTTTGAGGGAACCTAGCATTTAGTTATGATGCGATGAAGAATATTTTAAGCTTTTCATGAAGTTCTGAGAATTGCAAAGAGTTTTGTAGAGGAAGATTTTATGTTTGCTCGAAAAAACCTCTCTATCTGAACTCAGTGTTAACTCTTTGCTGCAGGCTATGTGACAAGGCATTACTTTATGACATATAGTACTTATATCACTTCTTGTAGACCTCATTTGTGTACTATCTTGTAGTTCGGGTTTTGTGTGTTTTTGTCGCCAATTTACAACAGTAATCTATGAGTATCTATAGATCGATTTAAAAGTATAGACACTTTCTATGAAAATAAATGTAACATTTTGGACGCTGGACAAACAGAGTAAGAGTGTTTAAAATTCTAGACGTGTTAAATTGTTGGTCATTTTGTATCAACTATGTTAGTAATTGTATTTATTGGAGCGGCCGTTAGACTTCCTAAAGATCTGCAATACAGTCTCATACGCGTATTAATATATGTTAAAACAAACAGTTACTTATAATAGAGGCGGCGTACCCTTTGTCCAATACATGAATATGTATCGTCCCTGCAGAACCAAAGGTCGGAAGAAGGGCGTTGAACTTTATTTAGGGTTCCCTAAGGATTCGGATCAATGTGTTAATACGAAGCTTTTGATGTGATAATTCGGGTGTGTGTTGTTTTATTTTGTGTGGCTTGGTAACTGTATTTGAGGATGAGATTTCTTAATTTACTTTGTATTCGCATTCGTAGGCGTAACAATAACGAATAACATAAGCGTATAACTACGCAAGCTTGGTGATTACGACTAATCAGTTGTGCTGATATCTTCAGTGAGATGAGAAACATTTACCCAACCGAAGAATATTACAAGCTAATACTTTACCTCTTTATTATCCTACATATAGACTACGCGACGGTGCTATAGATATCATAGTCTACGATATTCACTCATACTATAAAACGTAAAGATCTTCACAACTCATTAGTCATTCATTAACTTCAATTTCCTACGGAACCCTTAAAATAAACGTTCGATTCTCTCTTGTCTATTTCTATTTCCACAATTACCAGTAAATGGTTTAAAAGCGAATTAATTAAAGTTTGTCGTGCTATTTTTATAATTATTTCAAACTACAGTTCGGTATTACGGTATTTAAAATGAAAAAGTACTCTGTTTTTGCATTATTAATACGTTGCAGTAGAAAATAGCATTTAACATAAATACTTAATTTATTTTTTAAAGCGTTCTAGTTATGTTAATTTGTTGTGCATGGTTTTTAATGGTTTAATTCAACAGAAGCGACCCGCCCTAGTCGACGGTTAATAAGGATAACGTTAAGTCCCCTAGGAAAAATGGGATAAATAGGATAAAAAGCCAAAACCTTCAGCTGATGAAATCTGAATAATTTTTCATCTTTCTGAAGACTGATTCCAACAAATTGTACGAGAAAGTATGAAAACCTACATATATGAGAGAACAATCTTTTTTCTATTAGTATCATAATGTAAAAATCCTGGACTATTGGACATAGACATTAAGTAAAACAAGTAGTAGAGTTAATGATCAAAGCATATGTAAACTGGTAGATCAATTGTAAAGGACCAACTCTACCACTAAACTCTACCACTAAACTCTACTAATATAGATTAAGCAATATGTTGAATACATTACAATTTAGATACCTAACTAATCTTTAATGAGATGTGGCCTTTGATGGACCAGCTTAAGACATTGCAGGCTAATAGTTTAACTTATTTCAATTTTTTATTATCAATTACCTAATTCATTAATTTCGTCTAGGTTATTGTTTGGACAATAGCAGACACAGGACAGGGTTGGCCCTGGAGTCGTACTTTTTACACTGCCTAAAGGCGGTCAACGGTCAATACGTAAACACGTCAAAACGTCAATACGGTCTAAAGGTCGAAACAACCAGGGCCGACTGCTTAACATGCCTATTACTATTATTAAGAAACATTACTATTCTGCTGCAGAAGAGGGCCTCTCTTATTCTTTATTTTTCATCGATATTAAAACAAAGTACCTACCTAACTAGTTTTGAATTGGCACTACATTTACGGATACACTTCGAGTTTATTTTACAATAGCAGCGCCCCGCGGTTTTACCCGCGTTGTACCCGTTCCCGTAGGAATTTCGGGATGAAAAATAGCCTATAACCTTCCCGTTGAATGTGGCTATCTATTACAAAAAGAATTATTCAAATCGGTTCAGTAGTTTCTGAGATTAGCGCGTTTAAACAAACAAACAAACAAACAAACAAACAAACAAAACAAACTCTTCAGCTTTATAATATTAGTATAGACTAGCAGCGCCCCGCGGTTTTACCCGCGTTGTGCCCGTTCCCGTGGGAATTTCGGGATAAAATGTAGCCTATAGCCTTCCTCGATAAATAGACTATCTAACAGTGAAAGAATTATTCAAATCGGTTCAGTAGTTTCTGAGATTAGCGCGTTTAAACAAACAAACAAACAAACAAACAAACAAACAAAACAAACTCTTCAGCTTTATAATATTAGTATAGATTTCTTTCTGACGTTTCGGCCCCTTTTACAGGAACCGTAGTCACAGAAGACTCAAAGTAATTAGATTGAAAACAGGGTAAGTAATGAGACAAACATAGTATTGAATGGGGTATCGAGGCCTGTGGAGGTCACGCTAAGTTCACCAAATACAATGGCAGTCCATTCACCTCTGACATAATGCTCGATTACTATGGATTACGAATAGTTAGTCTAAACATTACTGTGTTTTGTAAGAGTTCAAACTTAACTGTTTTGGTGATACTGAGTTGGTACCAAAACTACAAGCTGAATAGTATACGAGTGTTAATACAGTGACACTGAAGTATTTTTGTTGTTTTATCTGTCAGAACATGGCGGTATAAAAACTCGAAATGAATGGATTGAAGTTTGTGTAGGATATTTAGTCCAATTAAAGAACAACTCAAAGGAGGGTGTAGAGTGCGTGAGAGGGTACCTAAGCGATTTCTTCAGAAACGTATTCAGAGTGATCAGGATAAAAACATACCAAAAGTCCTGACGTTTAGGAGGTGCGCCGGAGGGAGGGGGGGGTGACAAAGGTGTCAATTTTAGGTTATTCGCGAATATCTCAAAAACGGTGCAATGTAGCAAAAAAAAGTGTATGATGAAATGATAGCATATAAAATTCTCTATAACTTTAATTTTATCCACTTTTTCCATATTCCCAACCGTTATTGAACTACCCGCTCCAAAAATGTAAAAATTAAGGACCTCGGGCAGGTAACTATGGAGCCTGCCCCAATGCTCAACAGTGACATGACCTATGTCATTTGAAAGGTCTTGAAGAGTAGTACAAGTTACTCCTAGACAGTTATATCGAATTCGACGGCCAACTCGGTGTTTTCGACCACCGAAGAATTACCACTGGAGGTGCTGTGGAGCCTGGACGGAATGCTCAACAGTGACATGACTTACGCATTTGAAAGCTCTTACAAGTCACTTTTTGATAGTTATATCGAAATCGACGCCAAACTCAGTGTTTTCGACCACCGAAGTAAAAACACTAGGTGTATGTGCAGTTGACCCTGATCGTATTGCTCAACAGTGACATGACTAATGTCATTTGAAAGCTCTTACAAGTCACTCCTTGACAGTTATATCGAAATCGACGGCCAACTCGGTGTTTTCGACCACCGAAGTATCGACACTGATCGTATTGCTCTACAGTGACATGACACATATCATTTGGAAGCTCATAAAGAGTTTTATAAGTCACTCTTCGATAGTTATATTGAAATCGCCGTCCAACTTACAGTTTTCGACCAACGAAGAATGCAGTTGGGCTATGCTATACCGAAGTATCGACCCTGATCCTACTGCTCTACAGTGACACGACCTATGTCATTTGAAAGCTCTTGAAGAGTTGTACAAGTGACTCTTTGACAGTTATATCGAAATCGACCGCCAACACGGTGTTTTCGACCACCGAAGAATCGGCACTGGGTGTATGTGCAGTTGACCCTGATGGTATTGCTCAACAGTGACATAACTTATGTCATATGAAAGCTCTTGAAGAGTTGTCCAAGTCACTTCTTGACAGTTATATCAAAATCGACGGCTAACTCGGTGTTTTTGACCAATTAAAAAAAATATATATACACATTAGTTCAATTAATCAAGTAGTTATAGAGTATTTGAAGGCCAACATAAGCGATCACTCACTGTCACTGCACATGTTTCGGTAAACTCAAATATGTCATGGTTGCTAATACGACACCCTTTCAGGCCGGGAACACAACTTTCGCGCGTTTTAGATTTTTTAAATCGTAATGCCACCTATTGAATGCCTTTGCGCACTACTTTTATACTATTCTGATGCAAGGGCGGGCTTAAACACGCTGAATAAAGGACCTTGAGAAAATTCCATTTTTCGGTGGTCGAAAACACCGAGTTGGCCGTCGATTTCGATATAACTGTCAAGAAGTGACTTGGACAACTCTTCAAGAGCTTTCAAATGACATAAGTTATATAACTGTTGATCAATACCATCAGGGTCAACTGCACATACACCCAGTGCCGATTCTTCGGTGGTCGAAAACACCGCGTTGGCGGTCGATTTCGATATAACTGTCAAAGAGTCACTTGTACAACTCTTCAAGAGCTTTCAAATGACATAGGTCATGTCACTGTAGAGCATTAGGATCAGGGTCGATACTTCGGTATAGCATAGCCCAACTCCATTCTTCGGTGGTCGAAAACAGTAAGTTGGACGGCGATTTCGATATAATTATCGAAGAGTGACTTATAAAACTTTTTATGAGCTTCCAAATGATATGTGTCATGTCACTGTAGAGCAATACGATCAGTGTCGATACTTCGGTGGTCGAAAACACCGAGTTGGCCGTCGATTTCGATATAACTGTCAAGGAGTGACTTGTAAGAGCTTTCAAATGACATTAGTCATGTCACTGTTGAGCAATACGATCAGGGTCAACTGCACATACACCTAGTGTTTTTTCTTCGGTGGTCGAAAACACTGAGTTTGGCGTCGATTTCGATATAACTATCAAAAAGTGACTTGTAAGAGCTTTCAAATGCGTAAGTCATGTCACTGTTGAGCATTCCGTCCAGGCTCCACAGCACCTCCAGTGGTAATTCTTCGGTGGTCGAAAACACCGAGTTGGCCGTCGAATTCGATATAACTGTCTAGGAGTAACTTGTACTACTCTTCAAGACCTTTCAAATGACATAGGTCATGTCACTGTTGAGCATTGGGGCAGGCTCCATAGTTACCTGCCCGAGGTCCTTAATTTTTACATTTCTGGAGCGTGTAGTTCAATAACGGTTGGGAATATGGAAAAAGTGGATAGAATTAAAGTTATAGAGAATTTTATAAGCTATCATTTCATCATACACTTTTTTTTGCTACATTGCACCGTTTTTGAGATATTCGCGAATAACCTAAAATTGAGACCTTTGTCACCCCCCCCTCCCTCCGGCGCACCTCCTAAACGTCAGGACTTTTAGTATGTTTTTACCCTGAGCACCCTGAATACGTTTCTGAAGAAATCGCTTAGGTACCCTCTCACGCACTCTACAACTACTTTATTAATTGGCCTAATTGGATAATCGTGGTGTGGGAGTGGATAGGAAGATGCGGGGTCCAATTGATTTGTATGTTACTGAACACTCAAGCCTATCTAGACTAGACTAGACTAGGTCGATTTATGCCCGAAATATTAAATTGATGGGATATCCGTGAGTTCGTATTGATTAACGGCCAATCTTGGTGTCGAAGTTTTTATAGATAGAAGATTTAGAAGATAAATCATTGCTTTTTTCAGTCACGTAATGTAAAATCCTGTGGTGGGAAGGTTTCTCTTACTGAAGATATCAATAGGTACCTCGTATCTTTTCTTGCGAGAGTTAAAATGTGAACTTATGTGGTCGTTCAGCTGAAGACTATTCCTTCTGAAGAGGACAAAGTTTAACGATTTCATTCCATTCTAACCCCATCACTGAATCCTTTTGCTCAAAGGTCGTAGTAGTCTTTAGTTAAAAAATCAGTCAGTCATTATAGTTTTAATTTTAACTCTCGTAAGGAAAAATGGAGTAGGTATACGAAGCGAGGACAAACCACCTACAAAGTTGGTTAAAACTAGCCTATTATATTTCATCTACGGTGCAAATCGCAAGTGGTCGTTATTTAACCAAACAATAGGTTTTGGTATACATTTAGCGGCTCCTGTAATTTGGTTACATTAGTCATCGACCGCCATCATTTTTATTTAATAGCCTCATGAAATATTGTACGCAGTAGGTCACGTTTGACATATAATTAAAGTACAACGATAGTTATATAACACTGTAATGGTTTAATTGGTGCAATAAACGGAAAAAAATGGTAGCTAAAATTGTTTATAGGAGTTTTTTTTATAAACGGTTTTACCCGAAGTGTGGAGAAATGTGATTCCCGTAGGAAATTATGGATGAAAAGCCTACCTATTTAGGCTTCCTTAAGAATTGGTTGTAATATACACCATGATTTTTTTTATTCTTAAATAATTTAGGGACTTTCGCCCAAACAAGGCATGCCAGTCCCATCATGCCCTAAATCTTAAGTGTATATTAATAAACGCGTATTAAGAACAGTTTAGCCATCAAATGGTTTGTCACTTTCTGACATACGCAGTTTTCCGAAGAGCAAAAGAGACAAAACACATAACAGTGTTTTAGTTACAGAGCCTTTATCATTACATAGTATAAAACAAAGTCGCGTCTGTTTGTCGTTTGTCTGTTTGTTTGTATGCTTAAATCTTTAAAATTACGCAACGGATTTTGATGCGGTTTTTTGTAATAGGTAGAGTGATTCAAGAGGAAGGTTTTAATGTATAAAAATTCCCACGGGAACGGGCACAACGCGGGTAAAACCGCGGGGCGCTGCTAGTTAATAATAAGTCTTTTCAATATAAATAAACTATCAAACATGAAAAAGCTTAATCAAAGCCGCGCTGAACCACCACCAATAACCATTACCGTTTTCTATAAACGAATACTTCAGTGGTTACTAAGTGACGGAAATAAAAATGTAAAAAAATAACGTCGCGCCAAGATGTCGGGTTAAATTAAAATTTATATTAGAAGCCTTCCTTTTAACCTTTCACTCGGGGGTGGAATAAAGCTCTAACTAAGGTCATAAAAGCTCTGAGCTTAAAGCTTACGGCGTGCTTTGATGGTAATATTTTAATAAGGCCGTCTTGATTATGCTGATATTATGAAAATAGTGCTCAGTATAATGCCCATACGTAGTGACTAGGCATTGCACGGAAAGGTTAGCAAGGGTTTTATAAAATGTAATCCTACTAATATTATAAATGCGAAAGAAAATCCATTAAGAATTATTTGAAGAAATCAATTACAAACAGACAGAGAGCTTTTGGGGTTTTTTCTTATAATATGTAAAGATACACATTAAGCAATGTACACTAAAGGCATCACACTGAAGCTATCAGTACAGTGGGAAGTCGTTATCACCACACTTGCTTAGTTTACTACATATTAAGTAATTTATCTTATTTCGCTTTTTGTTAAATTCAACCACATTTTAACTTAAAAACAATCCCAGTGCTCACAAAAGAGTGAGCTCGCTCGAAGTGACAAACCACTAGAAAAAGCCTTTTCCCTTTTTCATTTTAATGTGGCGACCGAGCTGAAAACAGCTTTGTTACTGAAAGGTACTTAAGTTCCTCTAAAAATGCCTTTTTAAATACAGTTTTACAACTATTGTTGGCCATTACAATGAGTACTTTAGCTATAATGGTTTTGCTTCTCGCCTGTTTCTACCCAGCGATTTAGAGCCTTTTTATGTTTTTGATTTTGTATTCACTCTTACAACTATGACTATTCTGAAAAACCTTTGAGAAGCTAACGAATAATCATATAGTTATAGACAAACTCGGTGCTTAATTTAATTAGGTTTTATGAATAAACCAAAGTAAACCATAACTTATAGATACTCTTCTATATTATTGTACCCCTCATTCTACTAATATTATAAATGCGCAAGTTTGTGAGGATGTGTATGTATTTATGTTTGTTACTCTTTCACGCAAAAACTACTGGACGGATTTGGATGAAACTTTACAGTAATATGGGTTATACATCAGAATAACACATGGGATACATTTAATCCCGAAATTCCTACTAGAACGGGTACAACGCGGGTGCGGCTAGTCTACTCATATAGTTGTGTCTAAAATCAGTCTCCTATATACAATTACCATGATTCAAGGTAACGTAGTATAAACGCTCAAAGTATTCATAAACGTAATTTCAATTCAAATACATAGGTATTAAGCTATCAAATCTAAAAGAATCCGCAAACATAGATTCAGTCGAAAACATCCAAAAATATTAAAAGCTACAAATAGATATGACAGAATGTTATCCAAATATTTATCGGGAAATATCGAACCCTTCATCCCCTTTAGGGTAACATCGCTAATGAGATGTCAATCTGTCTAGCCGTGTATATACGAGTACGTAGATACACAGGCATATTGTAGCCCCGGGCCTAATTGGGATGGCCGATCAATCTATACACATCTGTAGAGATGTCAGTAGTGACGTGATAAAGCTGAAGAGTATTTTTGCATGTTTCAGTCGATGCGGTAATCTCTGAATGTTTTTGTCGGAATTGTTGATATTAGGCAAGCGTGGTGATTACGCCTGAAACCTCCTCAGTGTACTGATATCTTCAGTGAGACGAGAGGCCTTTGCCCAACAGTGGGACATTACAGGCTAATACTAATACTAATAACTAATTGTTGATATATTTTTGAGGTCGTGTATTTAATTTTATTACAATAATCGTATACGGGGTATATGTATGTTGAGAATATGTAATAATATCAGGTAGTTAGACCGTACAAGGAGATATTAAACAAACGGAAGTAGGTACCTAAGTTATATGGCAGTGTGTTTGGTCAAAAATGGATAGGTAAATTTTTCTTTTTTCTTAGTTTCTATAACAATCGAGTTTCCTATAGGTCTAACAGACCATTATTATTTGTTAAAACGGGAACTTACGTACGCGGAGATTACTGTTGAGTTGTCCCTAACAGACCATGTTTAAATTAGAATAATTTTGAATCTCACACGATTTGCACTCACGTATAAATTATTCCTGTAGTGTCCATGTTTTCCTATTATTTTCCCTACCTTTACAAATAAGCTATACACCCCACAATATAACAGTTACATCGATATTGAATACCACAAATTAGTCTGAGCTTAATTGAACCGCAGCTCCTGCTTTGAGCTTTCGAACGTCCAAAACAGACGTATCGGAACAGGGTTGCCAGATAAGGGGAGCTTTATGGGGTATACTTTATTTTAAATGGCAATACTTAAAGCTGCCGTTGAGCTTTTTATAGGGTTATTTAAGTAGAGGTAATACGAGTATACTTGTGTGCAGGGATATCTATCCTACTAATTTCATAAATGCGAAAGTTTGTGAGGATGGATGTATATGTATGGATGGATGTATGTTTGTTGCTCTTTCACGCAAAAACTACTGACTGGATTTGGTTAAAACTTTACAGTAATGTAGGTTATATATTAGAATAAAACATGGAATACATATTATCCCGAAATTCCCGCGGGAACGGGTACAACGCGGGTAACACCGCGGGGCGCGGCTAGTATTAATATATAAAACGTAAGAGGTTAACTTTTTGTTTGTTTGAACGCGATAATCTCAGGAACTACCAGTCCGGTTCGAATAATTGTTTTTGTATTGGATAGCTTCATTCAAGAAGAAGGTTTTGAGGCTATTTTAATCCCGAAATTTCAATGGGAAAGAGTAAAACAACGGACCGGCTAGTTAGTGTCATACTAAAGTGACACTATACCGCACGATTTCACTAAATCTTTTCTTATTATATAGGTACCTGTGCATATTTTTCAGAAAGCCTCATAAACTTTTGTATCCCGAAAGTCCTACGGGAAAAACTGATTTTCAAGAGAAAGTTTATAACCACGTTTTATCCCAAAACTACTACGGAAACGAACCCGTACTAGGATACTAGTTTTACATTTATCTATGTAGATCAAAATTAGTACTTAAATAAAAGCATCTCCTCTCAACCCTACGCCGAACACGGTTGAACCATCAAAATACGTAGTACTATACGTACTTCCTACATATAGTACGCGCGTACTCCTACGTATACGTACTGCATACGTACGTATACTCGCGTAACTGCGTAGTTCCGAATAGAGCTCAAATTCCCGGGAACGCTAAAATCAATGTATTGGGCCCTTGGCCTGAAGGCTACCTAGAGAAAGAGATACAACGACACGTTTCATCTCGTGTCAGAAAGAGATGCACGATCTGTTTCACTGCTACGAACAACATGTCTATTTAATTAATATTGAGTACAGGATAGGTATCTATGAGGAAAATGGTTTCGAGTAATATTAATGTCAAGTGTTAACGGATAAAAGGAAATTATAATTGGAGATTATTATTTTCGTACAAGGTAGATTGTTAGGAAAATCACTACATATTATAAAACAAAGTCCCCGGCCGCGTCTGTCTGTCTGTCTGTTCGTGATAAACTCAAATACTACAGCACGGATTTTGAAATGTTTGTCGTAATCCAGGGAAGGTTTAAACGGTAAGCAATGACAGAATAAATGCGGATGAAACCGTAGGGCACGGCTAGTCTTACATACGTTTCTTTCAAGAGACCTAAAATGATTTCTGGTTGGAAAATCAGCTGTATTAAACTAATGAAGACAATTTCTTCTGAAGAGAAAAGGTCAAGTGATGGGGTGAGAGTGGAATGAAATCACACTCTGAGCCAATGTCGCCGAAGTAATCGATTCGATCATTGATTACCGAGTTAACAGTCAAAATCAATCAATCGTAGACTGAGGCATTTTGACATATCACAATTGGTACTGGTTTAATTTCGAACACTACTCATTTTGAATTAAAACTACGTTCACGGATACAGTTCGCTTTAATATTACACTAGCAGCGCCCCGCGGTTTTACCCGCGTTGTGCCCGTTTCTTTGGGAATTTCTGGATGAAAAATAGCCTAGCCTTCCTCGATAAGTGGACTGATCCAACAAAGAAAGAATTTTTCAAATCGGACCAGTAGTTCCTGAGATTAGCTCATTTAAACAAACTCTGCAGCTTTATATTATTAGTATACGAGTATTTTACATTTATCTTTTTATCTGACGTTTCTGCCACTTTACAGGACCGTGGTCACAGAAGTCTTTTGTTAATATTGACACTTCCTGGTTCCTGTAAAGGAGCCGAATTTCAATTCAAAATATCAATTGGTAGGTACAATCCAAACTAAAATTATTAGGTACTAGCGACCCGCCCTCGCTTCGCTTCGGGTAATCAAGATTTCATGTAGGAAAATCGGGATAAAACATTGCGTGTCTCCCGCAGGAATATACACAATCAAAATTTCAAGTGGGAAATTGGGGATAAAATATTACATGTCTCCCGCGAGTATATATGTATACACAATCAAGGTTTCATGTGAGGAAGAATTCGGGATAATACCTACATAGCACGTCTTCGTCGTTCGTAGTTCGTAGGTAGGTACCTATATCCCCGCGCGCTTTGACCGTACGAAACAGTAAGTAGCCATAAGAGACCCGCCATCGAGCATTACTATTTTGTAAGCAGCGCCCCGCGGTTTTACCCGCGTTGTGGCCGTTCCCGTGGGAATTTCGGGAATTTTTTTACATAAAAACCTTCCTCTTTAATCACTCTACCTATTACAAAAAAACCGCATCAGAATCCGTTGCGTAATTTTAAAGATTTAAGCATACAGACAAACAGACACGAAACAGAGACGACTTTATTTTATACTATGTAGTGATATTTCTCATCATAACTCTGAAACTAACTGTCCGATTTTAATAATTTAAAGAGGTACACAAAGAAACATGAAATCGGGATAAAACATTGCGTGTCTCCCGCAGGAATATACACAATCAAAATTTCAAGAGGGAAATTGGGGATAAAATATTACATGTCTCGCGCGAGTATATATGTATACACAATCAAGATTTCATGTGAGGAAGAATTCGGGATAATACCTACATAGCACGTCTTCGTCGTTCGTAGTTCGTAGGTAGGTACCTATATCCCCGCGCGCTTTGACCGCACGAAACAGTAAGTAGCCATAAGAGACCCGCCATCGAGCATTACTATTTTGTAAGCAGCGCCCCGCGGTTTTACCCGCGTTGTGGCCGTTCCCGTGGGAATTTTGGGAATTTTTTACATAAAAACCTTCCTCTTGAATCACTCTACCTATTACAAAAAAACCGCATCAAAATCCGTTGCGTAATTTTAAAGATTTAAGCATACAGACAAACAGACACGAAACAGAGACGACTTTATTTTATACTATGTAGTGATATTTCTCATCATAACTCTGAAACTAACTGTCCGATTTTAATAATTTAAAGAGGTACACAAAGAAACATAATTAACCTTGATTGTAGAGCCATTTATTTTGATGTAGATTCATATCATCATATGAATATCATCAACTTAAAATTACACTCCTTTTTTAACTAATTAATTTTAACTTAAAACTGTTATTGTGTCTTAACTATAATAGTTAGACATATGCCCTCGCGAACTTATTTGTTCGCAATGATATGTACTTTGATTGTGTAGAACATTGTTTTTGTGTATCATCAATAGATTTAGTAGCGCACGCCAATAACCAATTTTTTTAGGCATGTTTTTCATACCTTGGGTTACATATACCCGCGTTGTGCCCGTTCCCGTGGGAATTTCGGGAATAAATATAGCCTATGTCACTCAGGGATAGTGTAGCTTTCGAATGGTGAAAGAATTTTTTAATTCGGTGCAGTAGTTTCAGAGCCTATTCGAAACAAACAAACAAACAAAAAATCAAACCTTTCCTCTTTATAATATTAGTATAGATGAGACCGACCGAGTATTATATGTTAATAAAACCTATGCTTCCATTATTTGTAGTTATCAGATACAGATTGTTGAATCAATTAAATATCCCGTAGAAATTAATTAGGGAAACGTGATAAAATTTATCTAAAATGCTATTCGTTGAACGTGAACAAACTGATAAGAATGACTCACTAATTGATTAGCAAACTGACGTTAACCAACGGGTATGTGCAGACCATAGAAATAAGAAATTAATAGACCGGTACAAACAACTAGGAATTTCGTTTAAACGTTTTCAGAGCAAACAACGTTCCTAATAGAGGTTCCAATCACGTAACGCAAATAGAATATAGAACGGATGAAAATTAAATTTGAACCAATCACATGTTTGCATAGTGATCCTGATTACGGCAGCCAATGGGAGATTTAGGATTACGTTACGTCACACGGCGGGATTAGACGCGATTTGATTATATGATTCAAGCGGATGTTATTGGATTTATTTGCGGTTAAAGTAAGGCTAGATTAATTATCAGGTGCTCCATCTGCTAATCATTTTAACAATCAATTAATGGTTGCTGGCTAACGCTAATGCTCGTTGACTGTGGATTGATTAATGAGACTAAAATCTAACCGAGATTAAAATCAGTACAAAGTTTTTGAGAAAATCCATTTCATACAAAAAGACAGCTTAGCGCATTATAATGTGGCATTATCTTAGGACTAAATAGAAAGTTAATAGAAAGTTTAATTTTGTTTGTTTTCCAATTCCATGGAAACGATTTTTAAACAAAAGAAGCAATTTTCTTTTCCAATTGACTCATTTACATACTTAAGTGTAATGTATTCTATTTGACGCTGTTTCTATTCCATTTCACATGATTTGGTTGTGCAAAAGTCTGTATAACTGTCTGTCACTTTTTGATTTACGTTGCCATGATTGATATGAAAAGTGGAGACTCAAGTTTGTATCATCATAGTGTAGCTTTGTATTTTATTCTTAAGCTATGACGTCGATATTTGAAATGAGAAAAGAGAGTAAGTCTGAGGAAAAAGGTCTCTCATCCCACTGAAGACATCAGTATAGTTTGGAGGATATTGTTATTTTGGATTACTCAATGCGGATTGGTGATCTCAAACCCGACAAAAACTTAATAAGTTCTCAAATTAATTTAAGGCAATATACTGAAACCTCTCTACAATTTCATTAAATAGCTAAAAAATATACTTCCTATTTCAAACTAACAAGTTCACTCTGACCGACAACCTCTAGAGATAAACCTACAACTTATTTGAATCTCTACCTAATTATTGATATTGTACAAATAAATAAAAAAACAATTTTCCTAAGTAAAGTCAGAACATAGTAATAGCATCTTCATATGAAATTCAGAAAGGGACGTAATTACTATAATGATGTCCACTTTTACTTGGAGACGGCCTCTCTATTAATAATTTATTCGTTCATAGACAAGGAAATAATTGTCTTTTGCTCGGTTTGTTTGTGTAAGTTCTGTGTAGATTCTTATATAATAATAAAAGTTCGTTTTTATTTTTGTGTCTGTATATTTAAAAGGACTAGAGCTACAGTTGGATTTGAATACATATCTTTTAATCTATGATCTATGATAGGTACCTGGTACATGCCAGAGGAGGGGAGGAAGAGGACGCGCGGTTATTATGAATAATTAAAGTATATACACTCTAGTTATATAGTCTATACATAATAAGCTAAAGAGTTCGATTTTTGTTTGTTTGAACGCGCCAATCTCAGAAACTACCAATCCAATTTGAATAATTATTTCTGCAATGGATAGCCACATTCAACGGGAAGGTTATAGGCTATTTTTCATTCCGCAATTTCTACGGGAACATGCTCAACGCGGGCGAAATGGCGGGGCGCTGCTAGTTAGAACTTATAAGTAAAACTTAGATAGAAAATAATCACTGCTGTAAAGCTGTCCTTGTTTAAATGACGCCAGCCATATCGATCACATTATAATCAGAGCTGTATATATTTAAAACGAAACACAGGGCCATTTCCCACAGCACAATGGCTAACTAATATTTTATTAGGTCTCGATGTAGGGCGGCTAGAAATAATATGGGACTAATGTAACTTAATGATACGTTTGGACACTTTGATGTACGTTATTGATTTGAAACTGCGACACAGTTTTCGACCAATGAGAGGGCAGCGAATTTGACAGGTGTCGTTGCATTTTAGAATATTAAATTTTAATTCCAAGGAGAAATTTAAATAAATGATAAGTTTACCAGAAGGTTTCATCGGTTATGACTTTATGACATTGTTTTAATACTTGTAATTGTTTACTTTAGTTTACTATAGAAATAATTCATAATCATTTTAGCGGCTCGCGGTTTTACCAGCGTTGTGCCCGTTCCCATAGGAATTTATGGATAAACAATTATTATTCGAATAGGATTGGTAATTCCCGACATTAGCCCAAACATACAAACAAAATTAAAGAAATTACTTCTTTATAATATTAGTTTAAATTTTAGAAATCAATCGAGAGTATGTTAGTAAAATAATAAACTTACTTATACCAGAAAAACACACAAGAAATTCTTGCACTTAAAAGCACTAAGTACATAGTTTACAGACACAGCACTATTTCAACACAGTATTAATGAACTAGTAAATAATGCGACTAGTTCTCCAATACTATATGTTTAATATAACAACCCTAGACGGTGTATTGAGCTATACTACAGTTACATATGCGATGACTAGTTCCAACTTGTTTTACTAGCCGACTTGCATGCAAGTGTACCATTAAATGTGCATTAAGTGTCATGTTTTAATGTATTCGAGTATACTTTGTATCACAGGCACCGCCTAGTTTCACTCGTATGGATATCTTTGTATGGTAATGCGGCGTCTGTCTGTCTGTGTATCCGTTTTTATCTCAAAAACTACCAAACGGATTTTAATGCGGTTTTCACTAACAGATAAAGTAATTCAAGAGGAAGGTTTTTGTATAAATTATATCCTCAAATCCCTGCGTTAACCTTACGTAAATAATATAATTGTGATCTAGATATAAATACGTAACTATTTGAAATACAATCGAAATTCAGCATAATGTGAAGAAGTAACGAACATAGTACATTCTTGAATTTCGCATAAATTATCTCACAAGTGAGTAAAATTGCTGTATTTTTTCCCATAATGCTTCTTTATCTATGTAGTTTAATAAGTAGTTAGATAAGGTTCACTTTTTCAAGGAATATTATCGTTTTCGATGTCGTTATTAGAATACAGTATTTTTTAAATAGCGACTGACAGACATTACAATTGGTGTAAATAGTTTTAAAATTTTAGTATTCAATAATGGAATACATATTAACAAAACTATAATAAAAAAATGAACGTACAACCAACAATAAATAACGTTGGTTCTGTTCATTACTAGTAACCTTACAATTTCAACAGGAATTCTTTACCCAAAATTCACGCAACAATATACAAAAATGTTAAATCAGATTTTCAACTATACGAATTACAAAAATACACCAATATTCGTCTGTGAAAGAACGTCCATGGTATCCAATGTTCAAGGAATATTAATGGGAACAGATTTACCGGTATCGCAATTAATATTAAATGCACTTTCGTACTAGTTCTGTGAACGTGTTCTATAGCTGAACTATAAAGGAATAACTAATTCAACTGATACAGATTGAACTAGTAAAATTTAATTCATAATATCTATTTTATTATATAGAGCAAGTACTGCATGCCAAGTTAATTAAAGTAGGAGACAAAACTGGCTGCCGTCGGATATAACAGTTGAGAATCAGACATTTAGTTAATATAAATATATAAAACACAAGACTGTGTTCTAATGATTATGTTTCGCATGTTGTTGAATAAAAGCTTTTTATTATTGATATTTTGACTGGGCAATATATTTCCCTATTTTATACCCGAGCCAAAAGCTTCCAAATTTAAGCGATCCTTGAAATATATTTCTCGATAATTGCTCAAAATATAAGGGTGTAAGTGCCAATTAAATTCAGAGGCTTTTGAGTATTCAGCCTTTTGTTCAAGTAGCTTTATAGTCGGGCTATGTAGTCATACGTTTATTTGAGTGCTAAAACTACCTTTAGAGTTTTAACTAGTATGTATTCATGTCACGTCCTTACAAGTAAAACATCGTCTTTATAATTAGGCGCGATGTGCGATCTCGTTAATGTATTTTAGTTCAATTTACGACTCGGTCCGTAGACGGCCAGATGGCGAGCTGGCGACCAGTTCGACGGTTCTATTCCCGATGTAACCCTTCAACTCGCTATTTCCACACGATCGATCGACGACAGACTGACCCAATAACTTTTGATGCCTTTTATATAAATAGTTGAATACCTTACCGACATAGACAAAGCTCTATGTTCTTTGAACAAACATATCTGTAGAGTGGTCGTACTTTTTGAAACGTTTCAATCGACAAAGCAAACAATTCTTAGAACGCGTGGCAAATGTTTTTAAACAGTCAATTATGGCAAACTATTCGACTTCAAACACGCAACAGTCAAATAGAAAGCAAAATAGGTGACGAGTCGGTGAACTCGAGGAACACCATTAGAGTGTGTAAATATCATAGAATGATTATTGTAGTGTAAATATGATGAGGTGTGTGTTCAGTGTGGTGTGGTGGTACTCACTTGCCGAATAGTGGATGCCACAGGTGGAAGGCGGCGGGGTCGTGCGGGTGCGGCGGCAGGTGCGGCTCGCCGAGCGGCGTGGTGCTGCCCACCTCGGGCTCGTCCCGCCGCCGCGCCGGCCCCGGCCCCGGCCCGGACGCACGCCGCCCGCCCGCCGCCGTCTGCTGCAGCTCTTGCAACGATTTCACACTTATCCGCGGCCGCGGAGACTCTTGCGAACTCGTACTAGCACTGCGCTGATGTCCCTCCGAATGTTTCACTGATTGCAAGTAGTTATTGTTGGGGAAGTACGGCGAAGTCGGACTCTTTTGCTGGCTCGTCCGGGGTGATCTTTGGCTGCCCATTAGATTAGGGTTGAAGTACGGTATCTGTAGGCCGGGGAGCGGCACGTTCGGGCGCACGTTCGGGTTCATCCCCGGGTACATGCCTTGCAGGAACGGGTTGGGGTGGGGCATCGAGCGCTGGTTCGCGAAGTTGTTGGTGATCGGACTCGTCCGCGCGGCCGAATGTGTTTTACTTTGGCTTTTCGTGGAATGGACGTACGGACTTTGGAACTCGTTGGCAGATTTGGCCGCCATCTCTTTCATCTGCGCCTCCATCGTCGCTTGAGATTTCCTCTGCGACGTCGCGGTGCTCGCGTGGTTCATGGCTTCCTGCCACATAGCAAACTGCATGCGGCTGTCGTAGTCCATAGGAGGCATCATGGGGAAGCTACCTTGTTGAAGATTCATGAACCGCGACTGATGGTTGAACATTTGAGACAGTTCCGCGTAATTTGCGCCGTTGTAGCCGGTCGAGTTCAAAGCTTTCAAAAAGTCCATGTTTTGCGAGCACGCCGCCATCGCTTCGAGTTGGCTCAAGTACGGCAGCCACAGCATTTGGTTGAGGGCCGCTGACGTCGCCGCGTCGATGTCGTCAGCTAGCGCTCCCATTGAAGGTATAGGTTTGGGCTGGCTCGTTTGATCCGGCTGCGTCGTGCTCGCTATCGGAGTAGAGGGCTTTTCTGTGCATGTAGTTTTAGTGACAGGCCGACTCTCCTTGGGCTTTGGTGACGTCAGATTATGTTTATTATCATTGCCCATAATATTCTCTAATTGTGATAATGATATAACGAGAATATCCGGATCCCGCATCATGTTCGGGTGCTCGAATATCTCGGGTAGCCTCAACTCTGGCCTCTGCATAAGTAACGCCGGGATCTCGATCCCGGGAGCGACTAGAATATCGTTTAATTTGTCTTTTGGTACCAATAGGGGGTCTGGAATGTTAAAGTTTTTATTTGATTTGAGATCTTCTAGCTGTTGTAATGGAGATGGTAAACGTTCCATCTCGCTAGGTTTAGGGGTAGGTTTATCCGATTTTTTCTGCTTTGATTCGGAAACCTTTTCCTCGCTACACTTGTTCAACATTTTGGTTATTTTAGTTAAGTCATCCAAAGAGTTTCGCTTTATTCTCTTTTCCTGCGGTTCCCCGTAATCTTTGCTCGGTTTCCTAATTTCATCTGAGCAGCTCGAGACGGTAGGGCTGGCCGATTTCCTGTGTTTACCTAAATTTAGTGGCTCGCATTGCTGTTTGGTAATAGTGACTTCTGATGTGTACATTTTGGGTGAAGTGGAAGCGTAAAGGGACTCTAAAAAGGATGGTTGTTTTCCCTTCGGCATGGGTGCATTAAATACCTCTGGAGACGATATGGCGGGGATGCCGCTCGGCTGTGGCGACTGCATCGCGTCTGATTCTCTTGAGGGCGCGCGCGGTATTTCTATCCTCCGCGGCGACGCATGCGGGGTGGGCAACCTTCGGTGGATGCTCAGGTCTTTGGGCTGCTCGTCGTGTTTGTCCGACAACGCCTCTTCCGCGACGGGGCTCGGCTCGGTGGCCGGCGCCGGCTCCGGATCCATCTGCGGCTCATCGCTCTCTATCTCCACCACTTTCGTGCTGAGGTTGGTGGGCACCTCCGCCACCTCCTCAATCTTCACGCACGTCTCCTCCAACTCCTTCATGAGATCAATATTAGTGTCAGTCACTTCGCTCTCTTCCATAACGTTCTGTTGATCGACATGTTGATCCGCACTATCGGTCGGGACGATATTATTGGTATCTAACTTAGGTAACACATCATCACACATTTTTTCACAACCATCGTCGTCGGTCGTCTCGTTGGGCAGCGGTACTTCCGGCGGTTCGATTACAGCTTGCGACGACTGCGAGTTATCTTCAAAGTCCTTATCGTCGTAAGTGTCGTGTAGATCAGGTACTGTTTCAGTATACATGTTTTCGGCGGGCTCGGGTGGGGGGAGCTCGTCGGGCTGCTTGTCGGGCTGGTCGGGCTCGGGGTAGTAGTCGAGGTGGTCGGGCAGGTAGTGCGGCAGGTGGTCCCCGATGTGCAGGTGCAGCAGGCCCTGCGCCGCCGTGATGCTGCTGCGGCTGGGCGACTCCAGCTCCGTCTCCAGCCGGTGAATGATATCGTGCACGGGCGCGCCGGCCAGCAGCATGGCCTCCTCCTCTTCGTACTCGCCGGCTGACACAAGACTCGCCAGCTTGTCGAGAGCCTGGCCGAGGATCTGGTTGTCCTCGCAGCCCTTCTCCACCAGCGACTCAAGCAGCGCCTCGTCGTGCGGCCCGCTCAGCTCGGGCAGGTAGTGCGCCTCGCTGATGCTTTCGAACAGGTCTTTTTCGGTCGCGAACGCGTCCTCCGTCTCCTTGCGCTCGTAGAACAGCTCCTCGGCGGGCTTGCCGTCGGTCAGCTCGAAGGACATGACGTCGCGCGCCACCGCCTCCTCGGGCAGGAAGGCGTAGGGCGCGCCGCCCGCCTGCAGCTCCAGCTCCAGCTCCTCGCCGCGCTGCTGGTTGAACTCGAGCTCCGCCACCGCCAGCAAGTTGTCGAGCGGCGTGGGCTCGGGCGGGGCGGGCTCGGGCGGGTCGGGCGGCGGCGCGGGCGGCGCGCGCGGCACCGCGATGGTGTGCGAGGGGATGTGCGACTCCAGGTCGGGCGCGAGCCAGGCGGCGGGCGGCGCGCGGCGCCGGCGCCGGGCGGGCGGCGCGTGCGGCACGCGGATGGCGTCGTATATAGGCGTGCGCGGGATGGCGCGCCAGCCGAGCGGGGTGCGCGCGAGGCGGAGCCGGTTGCGCGCGTCGTAGTCCTCACAGCGAACCTCTAGCACGGCACCGTCCCGCTGGCGGGCCCACAGGAACACGGGGCGCAGGCGCGGCGCGGGCGGCGCGGGGCGGGCGTACAGGCTGCGCGCGCGGCGGCTGCGGGCGCGGGCTCGCGGCGCGGGGGCGGGCGCGCTGCGACTGCGGGCGGCATCGGCGCGGGGGCGGGCGGCGCGAGGCTCGCCGCCGCCGCCGGGCGCCCGCTCAGACACTCCGGCGCGCCGCACCGCGGGAACAGGCGACGACCGCGCGGACGCGGCCCCGAGGCGGACTGAGGCGGCGGCGCGCGCCCGCCCGCGCGCGCAGGCCGCGCCCCGCGCCATCGATCCCCGCGCGCTGCACCCGCCGCCTGCACCCGCATGTAAACACGCCGCCGCCCCGCGCCCCCGCGCGCCCGCTCTTAATCTTAAATCCATATCTGCGACGCGTCTGGTCCGCGCGGCCCGCCCCCTGCCGCTGCTCCGCCGGCCGCCCGCGTGCATCGCTCCATGCGAGACACTCCCAGTCCCTCCCAGTCACTCGCCGTCACACTGTTTCTCTTCCCGAATCTCTTCCTTGTGCTATGAGACGAGATGTCTCCGCATCTCGTTGCCGCGGTCTGGCGCCGTCCGCTACAAGCCATACATAGGAGTACGTTTACGTCCGGGAGGAGGTTTGGGGTGGTAATTACGAGTCGGCGCGATCGATTGCACCCGTGCTGCCCCGAGCTCGCGCCGCGCCGTTTGGTTCGACTCGACTGGCTGCCGCGCTCGTTCGCGCCACAACCTTACTCCAACTAGTTTCACGTTCCGATGTAGATGGCGCACGCATACTCACTACATAGATGGCTCTGTTGCTCGGTTACGCATTGTAAAATCCTGATAAAACTTCTTGTAGATAATAGTTCTTATCTTCTAAAATATATTGTTTAGTTTAATGGAATTAGTAAACCTTTGTTTTTTATTAATGGTATAAAACGAATAAGATCTCTAATAAGAATTATTTCCCATACGACAAACACGGATGATTTTGCATATCCTTAATTTAGGACTTCATCAAACAACGTTTAAGCACCGTTCAAAGCTTCTTTGTTTAACTTTAAAAGTCTGCAGACAACAAACTGAGTCTGTTCTGTACCCAGACATGCGGCCGTAACCGGCTATAAAAGAGAGCGATTTCACATAAAACCAACACTTTATTTTGAACAAATGATTGGGGTTCTGCTTTCGTTATCTCATACAAAAAACTTGTGTATTCTTTCAATGATGTAATGAACAGGAGCCTCACACGATCATCACTAATGTTCGCTTGGGTTAGAAGTGACTCCACTCACTTGACACTCGTCGATCCAAGTTGGCACCCCAACCAGAATAAAACAATAATGACTATCATCTTAGCCATTTTGTTGGTGGCAAACTACAGCCTGACGCCGATAACTTACACTACATGTTACATTGCCGGGCTTGTCCCATGACTCCAATAAGAAACACTATACTAATTAAAGTTTTACTTACTAATAATAACTAACTTAAAATTACAAAAAAAGATATAATTTTCAATAAATAATTTTATTTCCTTATAAGTAGATTCGGACTAGAATATAATTATATTAATCTTAATTTAAAACTTTACATAAGTTTTACACATACATGTTGAAAATCTTGGCCTCTTCACTGGCGTGGATGCTTCATAAGAATTTCAGTGGACAATGGTTTTACTAATCCTATTGTTGAAACATAACTTACCAAAGTCGATGTTTTACGAACTTAAATTAAGAAAGGTAAATGTTTTTATTTGTAGTTTTTGTATTCGTTTGTTTGTATTGTTATTGTGGCAATCAATGTTTTTCTTTTAACATTTTACACATCAAGAACATCATAGTATAGAGGACTGACTCAAAGGAAGAGAGGGGGGATAGAGTGAGATTTTGTTAATGTTATATTTCTGCCTGCCTAGCACTGATTATAGTTTTTTGTCTAGCTGTTAAGCCATTAGATTTTTCTTATCCTTGTGTGGGACTAAATGTCTAAATTAATAAATACTAATGGCAAACCTCACTGACTGACTCACTGACTTATTGTATATCAACACACAGCCATACTATACCTAGAAACTTAAAATTTGTTACAGGGGTTTCTTTCATGATGTAAGTGAGCATTAATAAAGGATTTTAAGTAATTCAATCCCTAATAGAGGTTAACATTCATCCCCTAACTGTATTCGCTGCTTGGATTCTAATAATTTTCAATGAAACAGTATTTTGAATAAGAATCCCACAAGTTTTTTTTTCAGACAATTACTTCTTGTAATAATTCTACGCAAAGTTGCACCTGCTGAATGGGTCTCAAGGGAAATAATTTTAACATGAAGCTCTTTTTATCTTTCCGCGTGACTCGGGTGTACAAAATGTCTTATATTATATACAAAATACTTCATTATATGTATTAAATAAATCCATGTATTATTAAAAATGCAATACGGTTGAGTGTCCATTTCACTTGGTTTCTTAAAAAAGTTTTCAAAATTATGGTGAGTCTAAAAGAACTAATTATATTCTTCTAATAAGAATCTTTCAAAACGAATGGTCGAATGGAAACAAAGTGTTGAGATGTATATGTGGTATTGTAGTAACTAAAAAGGAATCAATTTCGATTTCAAATATTTTGTATGGTAGGTGACCTGACCAAATTGTTGGCGAGCGCATTGCATTGATAAAAGTTACCAGCGAGAAATAACAGTGCACAAAATTATATATAAACAATGCAATAACCAGTTATCTATAGTAACATATTAAAGCTGAAGATTTTGATTTCTTGAATCTCGGAAACTACCAATTCGATTTGAATAATTCGTTTTGTAATGACTAGCCACATTCACCTGGGAAGGATATTATGTTTTTACGAAATTCCTACGGGAACAGGCACAACGTGGGCAAAACGCGGAGCATTGCTAGTGTAATATAGGTGTTGCCCTGTATAATTCTTAAACAGCAAAAGTTTCTCCCTCAACAAAGAAAATGATTAGGTATAGCCATCGGTATTGAAAAGTAACATCCAGTAAAATCCAACTAAAGAGCAAAGGTTTCACTTAAAATGTCAGTACAGAGACAAATGCATAACTACTTTACCTGACTTAGGGCGGGTTGCTTCATCCTACGCACACGCACCAGTAATCTTTAAAAACAAATATCAGTCTTAACAGATATAAGAATGAAAAATCGGCTTCCTACCGCCCAAATAACTTTAACAGTCTGTCATTATAGTTATGACACAACGCATTATATAAGACATTTCAGTGTAAAAACCGTGAAGGTTTTGACGAACGTAGGTATATTACGATAACCGACCGTTTGAAACAACCCACCCTTGAAATAAACATACTATATTAGAAAGTAAACCCAATTAATACTAACATGTATCAATTTCTCTTCTTATGTCCCATTAGTTTGTATTCATGCAGTGTCTTCAGTAAGTATAGCGAGCCCGCTATAACGACGCTAATAGTGACACTGCCTACTAAGTGATAGTCGGATTCGTTGCCTACGGGCACTTTGAAGACAAGTTCTTCCGTGTACTGAAAGAGAAAATAGTGCATATCATGATATATGTATTAAAAGTGAAGTAAGATAGGCAATGAATTGAATTGTACAAAAAAATGTAATCTTTACAGCTTATGAATGTATTATTACGAGTTTATTCGCAACCTAGAAGGTTGCTTTAGTAAGTAAAAACACTTACTTTGATTTTCAGACCGCGAAAAAACCCGTAGTATTACATTCATGTGTAAAAATCGCAAAAGTTTGAAAAATACTATCTTAACAGCTGTTCGAACAAGAGCTAATAGATGGCGTTAGTAGGTGTGTTAGGTATGTACATGTAATAGTAAATGTAGTAGGTAGTTAGTTAATTTTTCTTGAGATGTATGCCGGCACCGTACATGCTGAATTTCATTCCGAGTCCAGAATCTGATCTAGAATTTCAGAAATTGATTCAGAACGACCAGTATTGCAAGAAATTTTACCAGTATTTAAATGTAACACACACATCCTGATCTTTAAGATTCTAATTTATTCAGAACGATCTGTAAAAATGATTCAATGACTGATCAATCGATCTTTCAGACATGTGAGGCAAAGGTCCAGAGATTCAGATCGAAGATTTAACATGTATGGTGCCAAACCTTAATGATCAGAGTGTAAGTGGTGTTAGTAATATCACAATTAGTAAAGTAGTAAAGGATTGAAACCAATTTTTTTTCTGTTATTGATCTTTCTAATCTCTTTCGAAAATCAATAAATGATTATTCCATAATCCATTACTTATGGTATACTCTATTCCTTATTTAAACATAGAATACTTACCACAGATACAGGCACTTCTCTCCAACTGCACTTTTCCTTACTACTGCCATTGCATAAGAATGTCATGGCTGATGCTTGCTGGCCGCAGTGGTCCAACCGGCGGTCGGGGCAGCGCAGGAACACGCGAGGCGGGTCTATCGTGTTTTCCGCGAAGCTGTAAATATTGAGTTATGAGTTTATGAGTGTTTTGTGGAGAAAATTAATAAGTATTATGGAGTTTCATTCAGAAGATATGTCGCTGAATGTGTTAATGATAACAAATAGGCATTGTTTTAGCTTTCACATTGGGTTTTAGAAATTCAGTCAGGTAATAAACGGAAGAGAAATGTTATTGGCCTAAAACTTCATGACACCAGTGATTTCGTTCTGTAACTTTATTTATGTCTCCTACTAATTATTCAAATCGGATTGGTAGTTTCTGAAATTACCCCTCATAAACTTTACCTCTTTATAAATTAGTATGGATAAAGATAACGGTCAGATACTAACCCACCATTCGCCTGCGCGGGGTGGTACCGTGCGTGCACTGGGAGCCACACGCCTGCCTCGTTGCGCGTCATCTTGGCCATGATGAACACGCTCAGCGGGTCCGACTGGTCCGCCGGCAGTTCTATGTTCACCCTGCTCCGAGGGAATGCGCTCAGCTGGAATATGAGATGACAGAGATTGATTTAAGGGGAATCTTTAATATCTAGACGAATTAATCTGAGATAATAACGTAAGCGCCATCTACAACATCACATAGTGCTGACTATTGAATTGTGGGTGGAACCACCGCACGGATCAGCTAATTGGTTTTATTTTTATTAATGTTAACAGGATCCAAGAACCTTCAACACATTTGTGTCAATTATACATGCACTGTAACACTCACTCACACACACACACACACATCTCGTAACGTTAATATTAATTGCGTTGTCTACACTAATATTATAAAGAGGAAAACTTTGTTTGTTTGGTTGTAATAAATAGGCTCAAAAACTACTGCACCGTTTTTAAAAATTCTTCCACCATTCAAAAGCTACATTATCTACGAGTAACATAGGCTATTTTTCATCACGAAATTCCCACAGGAATGGACACAACGCGGGTAAAACCGCGGGGCGCTGTAATATATATTGTAAATTACAGACTATGTATAACCTAGCCTAAGCTGAGAGGCTGGTAATCTGTCATACAGGTCTCCTAATACAGATACCAGGCTCCCACATGGAATAATGTAACCAATAGAATGTAATAACCTTGTAAACTAATTTGTTCCATGTGAGAGAGAAATAAAGCATTTATTAATTTATTTATTGAAGTTAAAAATTAAACTATGTTTTCAATTGAAGTTAATATTATTTATCATATCTATTAACTTTATTGCACTTGTGCATTTTGCAATATATTAAAACAAGAGTTATTGTTTTACATTTACCGAAAAGGAGTTAAAAGACTCTCTTTTAAAGATTTCAGTTCTTGGAATATAGGCAAAGCAAGGCAAGGCAACGAATATATATGAGCATAATATGACAAAGTTAAAATCAGATTAAAATAACACTCTGTAGGTGGAGCTACCAGACATATTTCACAAAAGCACTGAAGGATGTAACCATCCTGTTAGTTTCCATACCTTCCTCCATCTCCTCAGCTCACTAAGCTCATCAGGGTTGACAAACACTCCAGGCGGTAGCGCCTGGTCGAGCCCCACTATACACTCCTCCCGCACTTCATTGAACAGCTCCTCGTTGAAGACCAGCTTGTATGAAAGGTTCCTGGAAGGAGAAAGACATATTATATAGATATATATAGGTGAATTTGTCCTGGTGCATTATTATTATATTATTATATCAATAGAAAATGTCTGTGGTCCGGGTTCAATTCCCTAACAGAGTTCTACATTTATTTTTTTGACTATTTTTTTCAAATAAAATAAAAAAATAAAAATTAAATTAAATTTATTGCCACAAAAATTAGGGAAAATACAAAAATTAAATTGACATTTTACTTAAAACTAATAAAAATTGTAGCAAAGGGAGGCGTCTCAGCTGATGTTCTACCTGGCGCGAGGTCTCGGTAGAAATACAATGACTAGTTTTACTTGTCAGTTGTCCCTAAATTCTAGTGCATAGTTCCTAAGATCTTCGTTTATCTTGTAGCCCCAGACTTACCCTGAAACCATATTCAACTGACTAATGTAAATGGCATTCCGCAATTTTTTTTTCGACATATTGCATCGATATTTATAAAAAACTTCATTCAATTTTAATTAAATTTTAATGAACCAACTACAATCGAATTTATTTAGAAACCTACGAATGGTATGATATGAGTGATGTTTATAGTTGTAGTTTAAAGAAAAACGTACAGAATTCTAAGCTTCTATGAATTAGTTATAAACATACCGGTGGAAACCTTCATTATTAAGATACTGCTCCAATTTCACATCGAAATCACAAAAACTATCAGCAAAACTTAAAATCAAAGATAACACAACAACAATCGGTGTTATCATTGTTTCTGTTAACAAGTCAATATACACGACAAAAATATCAGTAAAATTGGATGCAATGCATAAAATAACAAATTATTAACTAATTAAATGTTACTTTTCTCTTATAATTCACTGAAAACTTCTAATTTTATATATTCCAGCGCAAAACATGAAATAAATTGTGGGAATCCGCAACAGCGAATTTGCGAATTACGACCACAGACCACGAGCCACGAGCCGAATAGCGATGGAATAACCACAGATTTGACAGCTGTCAACATTTGACATTTGCTAGAGAAATGTCAAACTAACAGCAAAGTAAATATTATTAAACTAATGTTGCTAGATGAGCCAATTTGTAAAATGTTATGAGAATTTTAGAACATTTTTCCCAATAGAAAACCTAATAATTCTGGTGTAACCCATTTTAATGAATTTAGTCGGATAGCAAATGAATCAATAAAAATAACATTCCATGTTAGGGTAATTTGCAATTTTTTTTTTTCATTTCATTTTCATTTCATTTCATTTTCAATCACTGACTTTTTTGTCACTGTAAAATTGGTAGGTACCTATATCACCTATATCACCTATAAAGATCAGACCTTTCGCACATAGTGGTATTTATGTAGTAAGAAGACGATACTCGATTTAAAGCATAAGATTTTTTTATAATTTAAATTGAGCTTCGCTAGTCCGCTGCAAATCATATTTAAAGCTGGAGAGATTTTTTACACAGTCTCTTTGGATCGACCCACAAACTTATAGCTATAATTATAGCCACATGATGGTACCTTGTAACTAGAGGCATATACTATGCTACTTTTCATTACAAAATCTCACTGGAAAGAGTAAAACCGCGGCGCGTTGCTAGTATGTTGCGAATTAATAATACATAAACCAATTAGGTATAAGTGTAATATTATTTTAACAATGAAATAATATTATTTTATGAAAATCGTGTGAATTTAAATCTTTTGTTATTTTAACAGTAGCAGGATTAAATTAAAACTAAGATTAAGTAGCTACCCGTAGATAGAACACAGGTAGGTACCTACTTAGGCTACCTACATAACATGCAAGTTACGTTGTTGTCGACTCTGGGTCTGCCACCTTGGATCATTGGTGACTAGTCGATAAGACCACCATGGTTTATGGAAGTTTGGGGACATGCCTTAATATAACTTACCAGCATTTTTATATACCTAGTTTTTGCAAATCTAGATACTTTTTTCACAACCATCAATTAGTTATCAAATAACTTACCTTTAAATTTTAACAGAGATTCATTCTTGCATTTTGTGTAAATACTATTTACGCTATTCGATATCAAAATTTAAACCTTTAGAAAAGTTATTGCCTACGAAGATAAATACTAGACTACTACGGAAAATGAAGTGGACATAAATGATTTCATTACTTACTTAGTTACAATGATTAGCAATTGTTTGCAATGATTTCATTAGTTACCTCATGTTCTTAAATTGTAAACTGTAGTATGTAGTCAGGCACACATTTTTAATTCCCAACTCACATTCTAATCTAAACGTTGTTTAAAACAATAGATCTTTATTGTTTTCTTGTTTTGCATACATAACATTTTTTATTTTGCTTTAAAATTCGATGACACAATCGATTGATTCCGTATGTCAACGTATTTTTTCTCTTTTTAATGCATCATGGGTACACTACACAGATCAACGCATAGGAGCAGTCGAGAGCCGGTTACTTCAGTGTACGTTTATTACTGACGCAATAAACTCGTGTCTCGTTCACATTCGGAGTTAAACTGACATTCCGATACATTTCTGTTAAACTGTGTTTACCAAGACAAACAAATACTTCTTGTTGTCAACGAAGGATTTATTTGAGGTGAGTGACATTATTTTTGCACTTATTTTGACACAAGTCGCTTATAACGGGTTTTACGAAGGTTTGCGTGCGATAGATCTTAAATTTTAGTGTGCCTAAGGATTTTTACTCCTATAAAACCTGTTTCTGTATTTTGTTGCATATTTTCGCGATTGTTTGTGTGATAAAAGTCAGTAACCGTGCAGGTTGTTTTAAATAATATAATTTTTGGATGAATAATGTAAGAATTTTAAAGATGATGCATTTTGATGAATACAAAAATAACTGCACAAGGATATGAATTTAATATATTTAGGATAAAATACTTATTTTAATAATAAAGGTGCATTTTTTTTTATACCTCTCATTAAAATCCGAGAAGGCTATTCCAGCAAAAATTACTTACATTAGGTACCTATATCTGTGTTCAAAATATAAAAAGGTTATACCTATACCATGGAATTAGTAAGTACGTAGTACTTACTAATTCCATGACCTATACGAATTTCCCGATTTTTTTCAGCCAGCTCTAATGTGTAAACTGTGTAGGATATATGGGTGATGCAAGGTTTTACCACGAAGGAGTTCAAAGTTATGACAATACCTGTTTAAGCAAACGTAAGAAGTTCAACCAACTTCTATTATTTTTCTACGGTTTCTCATTATGGAAACGAAATTATGAAGTAGCTACCTCCCAATATTCCATGACTAGTTGAAACTAAAAATGAATTAGGTACCTAGTCGAAATTATTTTAGAGTCGTTAGAGCAACAATTTCGCATTTGCATATTCAATTAAAAAAGGATATTTCGGCATAGTCAGCCACTTGCCTAATTGTGAAATTGCGACTGTCTCATAAAACAATATTAAAGCCTTGGTTATGATTATCTAAGCATTAATCTTGGTATCTAACAAACGAAGAGTTTTTTTATGGGAGTTTTCAATAAAATAACTCATGTTCTTTAGCAAAAATTGGTCGTTACAATTGACCTTATCGATTGGCACAATAAAAATACAGGATGTTATTTTTTTCGCTTATTACCCGGTTTAATTCCTGAATAAAAATGAAAGTAGTTTACACTGTCACTAAAATCGATGACATGGTATCTAGGTACGTAAGAAAATATCTTCGTATCTTTTCTAGTTTCAGACTAGCCAAATTGACCGGTTTAAAAAAAAACACTCTGTATATGGATCTTTAATAATAGAACAGCTATGATGTAATATTATTCCTAGCTCGAAGACATTATTAAAACCGACGCTATCCAATTTATTATTCGGTCGGTACGAAATGACAAATTGGGAATTTAAAGTACCTAACTGCCTTCTAAATTGTTATTTGTCTCACGTCATATACCTATGCGCTCATAGCGTAGTTTGACTAAGCGATGTTAACTCATCGTAATTGTTAAGCAACTTGCAGCTCGGTCACTATTTGGTGATCTCAAAAGTCACTTTTGAAAATTCGCTCGAACTGGGAATAGAACACTTGTCCAGTGTCCTCGAACTTAGCAAGCTTGTCTTTTACTACATTGTTAGTCTATGAGTACTATGGCAGTCTGTCAGTCTGTGAGTACGTTTGCCTGTATAGTCTAGCCATAGTCTAGCCAAAAGAAAGCATAGTGTTTATATTCTCTTTGGAAAGCATCGAACAATAAAAAAATATGAATGAAACAATAGTTACATACCTTCGCATTTCGAACGGAGAATGCCACTCGAATGCAGGTGGCATAAACAATCAACAAAAGAGCATTGAAAAACAGGCGCAGGTTACTACCGCGCCTCGTTAATTTATGGTTCTATTACAATTTTAATTGACATGAAGGTTAAATGACTATATAGATAAGTAAATGTAATAAGCTGTTTGGATGGCTAATGAGTAGATAATTTGCAACAAATAATGACAACAGCTTTTGGCGTCAATGATTTTATGGTGAGAAGGGAAAGTGCCTTAATGTTTAATGTCACAGTTTAATGCTAAATTAAACAGTTTAGGAATTTAATAAAGCCTGTAAAACAATTAGTTAGGTGCTAGTTAATTATAAACCGAGTTAACAACCGTACGATTATTTGATCACATTGAAGAATTAGCGCTCACCGGGTGCGATCAATTGTTCAAATATTAGTACCGATACATGTTAGGTATTTGTCTTGTTCAATGATACGATAAGTGACACATTAAGTTAATATTGTAAGATGATATTAGCTATGTATTATCCATGAATATCCTAACTAAATAAACTCTCTAGCAGCTCCCTGCGGTAGTACCCTTTTTCGTTGGAATTTCGGGATGAAAAATAGCCTGTAATTTTCCTCTTGTATAATTTGCGCGGTAAAAAATAATTATACGAATTGGATCTGAGATTAGTGAATGAATTCAAACAACGACTCAAATTCTTCAGCTTTATAATTTTATATTAACTATAATATTAGTGTAGATCCTGTCCTCTGTGCCCTACCACCTGCACTAAAGAGGACTGACTGAACGTATCAGACGCTACCCTCTCTCTTGTGAATGACTGGTCCGGGAAAATATAAATACTAAAAATTATTTTGCGCCATTGACTCGAAAGAAGAAGAAGAAGTGTAGATTGAGTATATTATAGATTGTTTTCTTGTTTTGTTTGAACGTGTAACTACTTGTCCGATAAAATTATGACTTTACTATTGGATGCCTACTATCCTGAATATCCTACGGGAACAAGTACAGGCGGCTAAGGCCGCGAGGCGCTACTAGTCTTACATAAAAAAAAGCGGCCAAGTGCGAGTCGGACTCGCCCATGAAGGGTTCCGTAGCAGCGAGTAACATAATAAAGAAGTTCTTGAAATAAATGTTTTTTTATTTACATTTGAGTTATTGAATGAATAATCAGTATTTTTTTGCGGTTTACGATTTATGTCGTAAAAAAAAAAAACTACTAACTAGACCTCGTTCAAACCAATTTTCGGTGTTAGATTACATTGTTATGTACATCATATATTTTTTTTAGTTTTATCATTCTCTTATTTTAGAAGTTACAGGGGGGGGGACACACATTTTACCACTTTGGAAGAGTCTCTCGCGCAAACTATTCAGTTTAGAAAAAAATGATATTAGAAACCTCAATACCATTTTTGAAGACCTACCCATAGATACCCCACACGTATGGGTTTGATGAAAAAAAAAATATTTTTTTCATTTCTATGTATGGGAGACCCCCCTAAAATTTTATTTTTTTTCTATTTTAGTGTGAAAATATTAATGCGGTTCACAGAATACATCTACACACTAAGTTTCAACAACATAGCTCTTATAGTTTCGGAGAAAAAAGGCTGTGACATACGGACAGACAGACGGACAGACGGACGGACAGACAGACAGACAGACAGACAGACATGACGAATCTATAAGGGTTCCGTTTTTGCCATTTGGCTACGGAACCCTAAAAAAAGATACATAGGTATTTGTTATCCATTGTAGGAACAACTAAGGAGTTCCTAAGGAGAAAGCTGGCTAGTTGATTTATATATCTTAACTCCCACGGGAAAAAATAAATCCCGCGGAATAACTAGTAAACAAAATAATTCTATCTTAAACAGTTCCCATAAGTCTAACATTTATTTTTAAAACAATAAGCGCCTCTAGCGGATGTTTTGAAGAACTAAACGTTATATAAACTAGAACGTTGTCCTAGGTTATTAAATATATTAAATTGTTATTGTAGATATCTATCTATGCGACAAGTATTACGCAATAATAAGTAGGTACCTAACTAGTGAATACACTTGCATATGAAGTGATGGCGTCTAAGCAGCAGAGTATGATATGAATTCTATGTACCATAGATAATTGGAGTAATCCTTCTCACTGTATGTGCTATAATTGGTTTACATTAATAGATTTTGGGCTTTAACAAATAGGTTTGTTATAATATCTTCTATGATTCTGGGGCGTGGGGCCATGACCCTTTTAACGTTCATCCTTAATAAGCACCTGCACATTAGCACCCCAGATTTTTAGTACATCTAGATCCTGATATAGGTAACAGGCTTTGCACAAATCGGAGCCTCATTAAACAAAATTGTAGGTTTTATTCCTATTTATCACTGTTGTAGTGTCCATCTAGATCCGTTGTGTATTTTTTTTACATCAAAATACATTCTATTTATAGGTACCTACCTACTAACGCTGGTAAGATTTCCATCTCATCCCAATAATGTATTAAAGGTTTTTCATCAAACATCCACGGGAACAGAACAGTGGTTGTGTACACACATTAGCGGGATGTTTACACTTCAATGAGTGACATAAACAGACTGCTTTATATCATTCTTTTGTAGGCACATAGTAGAGTACATCGTTCATTCTTGAGTGTTTTACGGGTACCATGAAATATAGCTCAAATAGTTTGACCAAGTGATGTCAGTTCATTGCGATTGTTACGCAACGTGTAGCTCCCACTTTATTTCGATGGGTGGCCGATAGTGGCATTTCTGAGTGGTACCGTGCTTTGGAGAGCACGTTAAGCAGTCGGTCCCGGTTGTTTCAATCGTTAGACCATGTCGAAACCCTTTAGGTGGTCTAAAACTCTGAGACCAGGGTTGGCCACTAACTTACTCAAAATTAATGAATGAATGAATCATGAGATAGAGCTTACTCAGTAAGTAGTTCACTCTTCCGTGGGTACCAAGAGCTTTTGAAAGAAGAACATCGAATCTTAGCTCATAAGGGGCCCATACACGGTATGATTTATTTTACGTCTTACGTCTATACTCAGAGACGTCCAATGCTTCCTTTCGCACGTTATGTATGAAAAATTACGTCAATTTGTTTAGTGTCGGATTAATGGACAAGTGCAGCAGTAACACTGCAATTTTCTCTTTTTACATCTCTTGTCGCCCGTATCCATTGCATAGCGGCACACTCTGTAGGTTTATGTAGTGTTAAATAATACAAGCTTGTGTAATGTTATAAAAAGTCATCCTGTTCAATACTACCTAAATCTGAAAGAAAATTACAAAGACCTAAGTCAAACTACTCGAGTCAAATACAACAAACAATTTCAAATCGAACCACTATCCAATAATCCAACTCAAACTTACCAGACCGAAAATAATTATTTTATATTACTAAAATAAGTTACAAAAAACGATGTGCTAACCTTGGCTTAATTTACATAAACACAAGTTGAATGAAAATCAAACAATTTAACGGTCTATTATAGCAAATTATTTTTGCACACAGTTTAAGAATCGTAAGTAGGTACCTATAGTATGTGTACACAAGTCGTACATACTTTAACTTGTATTGTTTGTGGCTCTGTTTGTCTCTGATTTACCATAGACCATAATAATGTAAAGCAAATGATACAGAGGTGGCATAGAATACGTAATATGTACTTAGTGGCGTAGCGGTAAATGACCCTTTAATGTTATTGAACATTTAAACTTCGTAAAACAACTTTATACTATGTATTTACATTACCTAGGTGGTTAATTTTTTGTTCAACCTATGTCGTCCCACAGCTGGGCAAAGGTCTTCCTCAAACGCTTCTAACCTTCCATGTCCCTCGGGGCCTAAGTTATTGGAACCACCATTTCAAGAAGAAAAAATACAATAACAAAAGGTAAAAGCACCGAGAATAGCTATTATGTCAGACTTGTTCCTTGATAGTGAACATGCTCTTATGGTGACTTCACTTAATACTTCCTCCCTATACAAGTATCCAAAATTAAGAGACTTTTCCATAAAATGTAATATAACAGGCTTTTAACAGCTTTTAACAGCTGTTGACTATTTAAAATTAGAATGTTTTTCCATTAAGAAAGTGAATGTGTTAAACTTGCCAAATTGGTCATAAATCAATTTTGAACAAAGAACACTGTATACACAACTGTGTTATAAAACACACACGGCTTAAGGAGGTTAAGAATATAGACGCCTCTTTCGTAACGAAAACTATATTCTATTTTCTATGTTTAGTCTAGTTTGAAGGAGTTTTTATTGAAAAATTGAAAGAGTTCTTATTTTTAAATCGAGTTTATACTCGCGGTATTCTCGCGGGAATGATTGTATACTTATATTTAGTCAGTAGTAAACCATCAGTTCAATCACCAAAATAAAAATTCTTAAATACTTCCACTTTTTTAAGTAATGTAATTTAATTAAACTTTTGTTCTACCACTTGTTTTATTAAGTACTAGCAGCGCCCCGCGGTTTTACCCGCGTTGTGCCCGTTCCCGTGGGAATTTCGGGATAAAATGTAGCCTATAGCCTTCCTCGATAAATAGACTATCTAACAGTGAAAGAATTATTCAAATCGGTTCAGTAGTTTCTGAGATTAGCGCGTTTAAACAAACAAACAAACAAACAAAACAAACTCTTCAGCTTTATAATATTAGTATAGATTTAGGTGATCTATTTTTAAGAATTAAGAGAGTATTGTTTATTTTTGTTAATTTAAAGAAATATATTTGTTTCTTAAGTTTAAGCGTACACTTCTCGTTTTGAATTGAAACTTCGTTTACGGATACACTTCGCTTTTAGTTTTGATTTTTTTCTGTAAAGGGGCGGATACGTCAGAAAAAAATGTAAAATTAAAGCGAAGTATATCTGTAAACGTAGTTTCATTCAATTTGTATGTGAATCGCAATATGTATAATCTATGGTCACATCACATCCAAAAAAAAAGTATAGACTTACTGCCTCATAAACGCTCTCTAACTAAAACACTGTTAGTGAGTGTTTTGTCTCTTTTGCTCTTTGGAAAATAGCGTATGTCAGAAAGGGACAAACCATTTGATAGCTAAAATGCTGCTAGTAAGCGTTAAGAATAGAGCCCTTAGTTTCTGTCCTAAAATCTCTACGGGAACACGTATCAACAGGGGCAAAGTTTTATATAATAATACTAGCGGCGCCCCGCGGTTTTACCCGCGTTGTGCCCGTTCCCGTAGGAATTCCAGGATGAAAAGTAGCCTATAACCTTCCCGTTGAATGTGGCTATACATTACAAAAAGAATTTTTCAAATCGGACCAGTAGTTCCTGAGATTAGCGCGTTTAAACAAACAAACAAACAAACAAACAAACAAACAAAGCAAACTCTTCAGCTTTATAATATTAGTATAGATTTATTTAAGTACTTATAGAACTTATAAAATTAAAAATAATCGTTAAACGCACAGCTCAATAAGGTCTCAATCATTTTCTTGTTTTTGCCAATATTTTTTTGAAATACTTAATGAAAATAAAACGGAAACAGTAAACTTAGCCGCTTGAGCGTCTGTTACCATACATATTTTGTCCACTTTTGGACAAAGATCCGTCCACGCATAAATATCCTAATAACTTAAAATATGCACTAGTTTGGTACCTCTCAGTATCGTACGTAATACTTCTAATACTTTACGAAGGTGGTACACGTATTTGTGGGTCAGGGTAGTCCACCGCGGGCTTGCTACTTGTCACTGCACGTTACGCTCGTAGATAAAAAAGGTGTACTGGTTTCGAATTTAATTAATACTAAGGTATAGAAAAACAAGTATTTATACCAGTCTAACAGCGCCCCGCAGTTTTATCCGCGTTGGACCCGTCCCGTGGGAATTTCAGGATAATAGTAGTCTATAACCTTCCCGTTGAATGTGGCTATCCATTACAAAAAGAATTTTTCAAATCGGACCAGTAATTTGTGAGATTAGCGCGTTCAAACAAACAAACAAACTTTGCAGCTTTATAATATTAGTATATATTTCATCGGGCTTATGATTAGAGATTTAGGATATCATTTTGTGAGTAGGGTATGAGATATGTATGGAGAACAATATTATGGTTAGTTACTTGATCAAAAACGATAGTGTCACTGACGCTTCGATTCGAGGTTTGTTATTGTGATGAATATCAAAATTTGAATTTATAGTTAAACCTCCTTTCACCTTTTTAAATCAATGAAGAGGTAATTTTCTTTTTAATACATATTTTCTTTTATTTGAAACTCCTAATTTGATTTAAGTATTTCTTTTCAGTCTACACCAAGTCTATAAACGTAGTCACAAAATAGCGATTAAATTCAAATGATTGGTCTTGCAATCAAATCTGTGAGGAAATATTACCATATCTGAGGCGATTAGGTCGTGTATCGCTTGCCTTTTATGGGGCTTGAATAATTGCACAGAGTGCAAATAGGTCATCTGTAGTTGCATTTCTTGATGAACGATTCCACTTATAAATAAAAAGCGAATTGGCTACTATTCCTACTAAGTATTGAGAGCCTGCGCAGATCTTAGTTCAGTCTTTAGATTGTATAGCACTCATCGCGTAGCTTGACTAAGCGATGTTAGTTCATTGCGATTGTTAAGCACCGTGCAGCTCAGCCCCTACTTGGATGAGTGGCTGGTAGTTGCGTTTCTATTTGAACGCTACCGTTCGGAGCGCACGTTAACCTGTCGGTCACGGTTACAATCGTTAGGCCGTGTCAGAGGCCCAAAACTCCGACATTAGGTTTGAACACAAAGCTATTCGAAATGAATGAATGAATGAATGAATGAATGAATTGTATTCTGCCCCGAAAAACTATGGTATAACCCTCTCTAATGAGGACTATGAAAACATTTAAAGACAAGAACTCCACCAATCAGAATTTTTGGTCCTTTGGTCTTTTGGAAGGAACTTCATAGACAAAAGTCCAAGAAACTTAAGTTGAACAAGAAGAGACTTCACATGATGACTCCATGTCGAGTAAGCCAACCCTGGTGTCGGAGTTTTTAGACCACCTAAAGGCTTCCGACATGGTCTAACAATGAATTGGGAGAAGATGTTTGTTACTCAACAGCGTTACTCTAAAATATATTCAAATAGCCTATGGCTACGTCTACTAGAAAATTAAGTTACGAGTTTGCCAATTTCGTTATACCTAGTTACAAATTAAATGTTAAGCTTTTTACGACATTGCTAAGCGCATCCGTTACGTTAACGTATTTAATACTTTAACAAATTATTATGTAAAATCGGAAGAAAACCTTTTTTCCTACATAATGTCCCAACTAATTATGTACATAGAAAACATTAGTTGTTAACTAACATATGGGTTGGTTGGTACCTACCTCAGACCAAATAAAATCTTAAAGCGCTGTCAACAGTTAAGTGAAGTAGGTTTGTTCTATCACGTTTCGTTGACCAACTCTACCATTATGGCGTACTTTGGTGTTACAGCACAAAAGTTGATTTGAACACCAGTTCCCATAGGGTCAAAGTGCGTCCGGACTTACTCGTAAGTCTTACTTAACCCAATCTATGATAGATAATAAATGTTCTTGTTCATTAATTTCGAGTAGGTCAGTAGCCAAACCTGGTGTCAGAGTTTTTAGACCGCTAAAACGCCTCCGACATGGTCTGACGATTGAAACAACCGCGACCGACTGCTTAACGTGCCCTCCGAAGCACGGTAGCGCTCAGATAGAAATGCCACTATCGGCCACCCATCCAATTACGGGCCGAGCTGCACGTTGCTTAACAATCGCAATGAACTAACATCGCTTAGTCAAACTAAACACATCACACATTTGTGCTAGTGACTGTGGACATGGTTTGTTGGAAGCATTTATTATGATGCACTGGATTGTGAGGTGCCTTTGATCTTGTTGTTTATTTGCTCTAACATAGTAACATGGCACATAATAATTATGTACTTAGTTAACTCAAAGGTTTATTGTTTATTCATGATTTCTCAACTTTCTAGTGCCGTTTTGCGACACACATTGTGATGTGTTTGTTTGAAAATATTATTAATGTTGCCAAACGATTATTTAATACTTATGTTGGTTTTATGTTAATTCTTGTACGTATACATAGTTGTTATGAAACATAGTCTTACTTGGTTTTGACACCATAATATTTGGTCAAGTGAGCAACTAATACAAAATTATAAATTGAATCTTATTTAGGTAAATGCGGTGATTATGCCTTATCGGGAGCATTAGCCGTTGTTGACTTTAGGCAAGTTCACAAGCTGTGACGTTAGCTTTAGCTTTCTGCTAGCTTAAAATGCACTTCGGAGTTCGGATACAGGTGACAACACTGATTGCGACACCAAGATTTGATTGGCTACAGCTTAACAGAAACATTTTAAACATAGCTCTGATTGGCTGCAACTTGGCAGAATCACGTGACAAATACTTCTAATTGGCTGCAGTCTTCAAAGAGCCATAGCCAATATGACTATCAACCAATAGTTGGATCTAAGGAGCTGCTACTACTACTTCTATTATAAACTATGTATTTTCTTTGCTAAAGTTTATTATTTAACAAAAAATGATTTTTTAGCCTTTAATGCCTCTTTAATGCCAGGCAGAGACCTCTCATCTCCCTGAAGATATCAGTACAGTGAGAAGGATTAGATGTAATCCCCACGCTTGAGACGCTGGTCTTGATTTCATGATTTTACGAGTCTTTTATACGATATAGGTCAGTCGGTCAGTTAACAATTTCTTCTACTTATTCACGTAATCATGATAAGACCATTACCACACTTAAATACCAAGTACCCTAACAACGTCACTAAGAAAAACTAGGATGCCTATCAATTGTCTAGGCTACCTAACACTCGCGTCTCGAAACGTAATTAAATAGGTAATAACTGTGAACAGGACCTAGTTACATTCTATTGTATTCTGATTGTAATTCGAACTAAATGAGAGCTGAATAATGAGTTTCAGACGTAAGTAAGAGTTAACTATAAAATGAAGATGTCATAGGTAGTTAGGTACTTGATGAAGCGTTAATTTCGGAAGTTTATTCTGGGAACAAAATATTGGTTTTAAAATGCGGTATACGTACGTTCCAATGTTTCCTACAAGTACTGTGTACATTATACTAAATGAAACTTGGTCTGTACGTATTTAAGTAAAATACGTATTTTAGTAAAATAAGTTAAATTATCTAACGCGATACAGACCCGTTTCATTTAGTATAATGAGTGCAAATCGTTTGAGTTTAAAAAGTACTGTGTAGTGTAGTAACATAGTGCCATCCATTACTATGCCATATTTATGACTTCAATCGAGATTGGAAGTATTTTGTAAGTACATATTATGTCAGTGTTGGATCAACTAGTAAAAAAGGCACTTCTCAACTTTTAAATGAACTAGCAGCACTCCGCGGTGTTACCTGCATTGTAGCCGTTCCCGCGAGAATTTCGGGATAAAATATATCCCATGTGTTATTCTGATGTCTGATGTATAACTTATATTACTGTAAAGTTTCAATCAAAACTGCTTACATACATACATCTATCCTCACAAACTTTCGCATTTATAATATTAGGATTTGTTAAGTTATGCAATAAGTTTTGATCATCGAAGCTTGCTTGTAACTATAATACTAACTGACAATGTTTAATTTTAAATCGATAAAATACATCAAATGATCTAAAGTACAACAAAAGCTGAACATTTTTTATACTCGTTCTAATTTCAAACGTACATTTAACCTTTCGCCCAAACCATAGAGCCTTGAGAGTTAAATCACAATTACAACTCAAACAAGTTACGATACTACTGCCTCCATGTGACTCCGACCTCTAGGCTACAACCTCCGACGCACGCCTATTTTGTTGCCATTATTTGTATAACTTGTTAGTTTTGGAATGTGATTGCGTTGTGCAGATTTTGAATGTGATTTTTTCCGGTGATGTGGGTTAGTTATATGACTAGTATGCATAGCTAGTAAGTACATATAACTCAATGAGTATGACAGTGTTTTTGTTTGAGTTGATCTACTTTAAAAGTTTGTTTTTGCTTCTAACAATTATTATCTTGTAGTAAAATAAATATATAATAATTTATACTAATATATATTTTTCCACATTCAACGGGAAGGTTATTTTTATTATGAAATTCCCACGAGAACTGGCACAAAACGGATGAAACCGCGGCTCGCTGCTAGTTAACTTATACACTTACTTGTAGTTCAAGTATATATATACATATACTTATCCTTGAACTACAAGTAGGTACCTACTACAAAGCTTAATTTAGAGACTGTTTTTCGTATGTAGTTTTAAGTGCGGTGACATTGAGTAACTTTACGAGCGACAAGCACTGGCGGCATGCACAAGAACTCTAATCTATTATTTAGTAACTAAAACCAAAGGCCGTTCGTTCTAATTTATATTTTATAGTGCACGAAATAGAACACAATTTAAATCGAACGTCATTTCTAAAAAGTATTAGCTTGTAATGTTCCACTGGTGGGCAAAGGCCTCTCTTCCAACCGAAGACAGTGTAGGTAGAGGATTAGACGTAATCACCAATAATGCCTTATGCGGCTTGGTGATCTCAAACCCGAGTCATGTTTGAAAATAGGAAACATAATTATCACTCGACTGGGAATTGAAGGACCTCAGCCTCGGCAGGCGAGTGCACATACCACTAGACCACCGAGGCGTCACCAGTCACCCAGTAGGACAGTATCTCTTTGTTAGTACTTTCCAAGTAACACCTTTCGTCTCGTGACTAAGATATTCCTATACGTTGAGGGATTTCCACTTTCAAAATAAGTCTTACGCTAAACGTTCTTAAAAAATATCGTTCGTTAGAGTATTTTTGCGGTTTAGCTTTGTAATTTAAGCAAAATAAAATGAGTCATATACGATACAATAGTCGAGCTTGAGTTAGTAATTGTGCTTACACTATTGTTAATAGGTACTTAGCGACCCATGTCTTATTTTTTGTTGGAAAACTTTGAGGAAATATAAGCCTTCCAACAGCGTAGGTATTATAAGTTCAATGGCAGGACTAATTTATCTATCTACTAGCAGCGCCCCGCGGTTTTATCCGCGTTGTGTCCATTCCCGTGGAATTTTGGGATGAAAAATAAATAGCTTATAGGTATCTTTCCCGTTGAATGTAGCTAATATAAAATTATTGCAATTTTATTTTATTAGAATAATTTAAATTGGATTCTACGTACCTACCTTTAAATGTCTGTAGAATGTGGAATCAGTAGTAAGCCACAATTTTCAATTCTCTTACGTCCGTTGCACCTGACATTTTGAGTTAACGTTAACTGGCGCGTGAGCGTAAGCTGAAGCGAACCGCCCTTACTCTTATCTAAAGTATTCGTACCTAACTTTCCAATCAATGATTCACCTATTTATCAAGCAGTTAATATTACTACAATATTTATTACCAAAACTCAACAACCATTGGAATTTAATCACATAAAACTATTTGCATCGAGACAAATCAATTCACATGATATTTACATTTCAATAACGACCGTTTCCCTATTATTATAAAGTTTATTATTGTTTGTCAGAAACAACAATGCGGGCTGTAATAAAACTAATTCGTTTGAATATAAAAATGCTTATTGTTATTCTAGTTAACATGTAAATAAAATGGCGACTTTATTAATCAATGAGGTCATGATTGTATGAGTTGTCTGACAGTTTACAATTTGGTAAAAAAATTGATTATCTGTAATCTGTAATAGCATAGCCCATAAGTCCATGCATAGCCCTTTGAATGAAATTATATAAATGAATGAACAGAAACCTAATGTGAATGGCTATTTTCAACGAAACTGTGAATGTAAAAATAATGTAATGTAATATTTGTATAGTGTAACTTTTACTGGCTGTCCTGAATATATAAATAAACCCTTTTTGGTCACAGCACTGACCTTACACCCAGGACTTAATATAAATAGATCTGTAACTTATTTACTACTTGTTTGAATAAAAACTGGTGCCTGAAATAGCGGTACTACCTATATATAAGGTGCTAACAAATTAGTCACGGATATTTTTACAGCTGATAGTACTCGGTTCTCGGAGTACAATAAAGTATAAAACATCATCAGCCTTATTACAAAAAGCGGTTTATCTAAAAACCCTGGTTTAAACTTCTTTAAACCATGGTCTAAACAAAAATGGTATTACAAATCATGGTTTTGCGATAAACCATTGACTAAATTATGGTTTAACGCTAAACCTCGGCGACCCCTAGTTTAGCGATGGTCTAAATCGGATACCTATGTCAAAATTGTCAAAGGTGTTGTCAAAGTTCTCTTTTAGTATAAATCAAATCATCTTTTTCATTGTGTTGTGTTGTTTTAACTTGAAAATGGATATTAACATGATCGATTTAATTGATATTGAGGATATTGAAGCTGCTGAGTTGTTGGAAGTGCCACGCCGACACAACAGAAATCGTGTTTGAGTCAATCCCATCATCAAATTATCCGGTGAAGATTTCAGGCAAAAGTATAGGTTTAATAAACGTTATGCAATGAAAATAGTGGACTTAGTAAGAGAAGATTTAACTAGAGATGCTCGAGGATGCCCTGTGTCTCCCGAAATACAAGTGTGTTGCGCATTACGAAGCTGGGCTTCATTACTACATACTGCAACACCTCAAGAGGAGCGGTACAACAATGCTCACATTAGCACCAGAAATACAGTGGAAAGATGGTTTGGGCTGTGGAAGCAGACGTTCCGCTGTTTATTAAGAGGCCTTTACTGCTACATTGAAACTGCAAAAACAACAATTGTAGCATGTGCTGTATTGCACAATATTGCCATAGATATGAAGGAAAGTGTGTTTCATAGTGGGTTTGATAACAATGAAGCCAACACACAAACACCTGCAGCAGTAGTTTTACCAGTGGAAAACAATGTACGTGGAAATATAAGAAGATTCATTCAGACGGCAATTCATTGAAAGACACTTTTAATTAAAATAATATATTTTAAACCTTAAATTAAAAAAATGTAATATTAAATTATTCTAATAAATTAATCTAAATCCTTTTTTTGTAATAATTTTATTTATAGTTCTAGTTTTTTAATTTTTAATTCGGCAATTCTAATATTAAACTGGTGCTCCACTTTCCTCGGCAGTCCAATTCTCAGATCGTTTTCTTTTTTGTTGGTCCATCACAAATTATTCAAATTAATAAACCAAGTACCAATTAAACAATTAATAAAACGAAGAGCTAGGCAATTTTATGACTTTTGTGCTTTGTTTACCTAGCAATGGTTTTGTGTTACTATGGTTTCAAATAACGCGCGCGAAAATGTAACGTTTCGATACACGTACTTAGATATATTTTGAGAAATGATACGACACTAAGAAATAATTATGCTTTTAAACCTAAACAAAACTGCAATCGACGAAATAACTAAATAATGTTTATATCCATGTAAAATAAGCAGGTCTCAATATTTATAGTACTCCATAATCATTAGCGTATTATCAAAACTTTTTGTTTTCTGGGGATACGGAACGTTGCAATAGAATGACATCATGATGAAGAATGATACTTGTATTAATCTGTGGTTATTAGCTAAACAATGGTTCAAATGACGGTACTAAGAAGACCACGGTTTTATAAAGTTTTGTAATACGAACAAATTTAGACCATGGTTCTGCAGATAAGCCTGGACTTGATAGTACAGGTTTAAACCAAGGTCTATTTAGTTTTTTGTAATAAGGCTGCATAGGTTTTGTTATGTTTTTTTGGAGAAAAGTAGGAAACAAATTTACTACGTAAAAACACCCTGTTAATAAGATAATTAAATGAGACCTCTTTAGACATATTCTAGAACCTCTTTAAACTATCAAACATATGAAATTTAAGAAAAACAACTTTTGACGTGACATGACAGACAGTGTTAAACATCTTGACAGGTACATAATAGAGGGTGATTATTTTAAAAATTTATTATAAAAATTTTTTTTGTTCGGTAAATTAAAACAAAAAAATGATATACAAAGGTGCCTTAATTACAGTTAAAAGTTAATTGTTTTAATGTAATGTATCATCTCTTAAAATATCCGTGATTAATTTGTTAGCACCTTATATAAATATAAAAAGTACTCGAAACCATTCCTTTTAAATCACTCTGTCTAAAATAATCTAACCAGTAGTTTTGCTGTGGACACGCAGACAGACATACGTAACAAGTAACTTTGTTTCTATATGAACTCCTAGCGCACGTCTATACTAATATTATAAATAGATTTAAAAAAATGTTTTGTTTTTTTGTATGTTCGAGGTAATATCGGGAATTACCAGTCCGATTCGAATAATTATTACTGTAATGGATAGCCACAGTTACCAGGCAGGTTATAGGCTGTTTTTCATCCTGCAATTCCCTCGGGAACGGACACAACGCGGGGCGCTGCTAGTATAGTGCGTCTAAACATCTATTAGGCAATGTGAATACTTGAATGAGCTAACTGTTTTAACATTAACATTGAATTTTACTCAAAGGAAGTTAGATCCATAACTTAGGCATCCTGTTTTTATTTATTGCAGGAAGTCTAAAAATGCTGAACATATTAATGAAATAATCTCGATTCGGCCAATGCACATGGTCAGCGTTAAGCACTTTCATACTTATACCTTTGAATTAGAGTTTAGATTTGCTTGGCTACTTTTACCCGAATTTGGGCAATGTGTATGTAATATAATAAGTTAGTTGTTCTGTTACTAAGTAGGCACTAAGTATTCGTTACAGACCTTCTAAGAAAGTATGAAGGAAGTCTTTTGTTGAGACGAATTTGGATTAGATTTCATACATTCTAAACAATGGTTAGGTTTGTGTTATTACGAGTGTTTATAAGAACTTATTATTATAAAGCATTTAATACCAAGTAGAACGTGCCTTTCAGATAAATTTTAGAAGAAAGAAGGGTTGTAATACGTTACGTTAAGTAAGAAATATGCTTGGGTTTGAAGCGAGTAGCGAGTTACTAATATTCACCGACAAGGGAATAGCTCTATGATTATAATTATGTTATGATGATTCTTATGATTATTCGAAATGTAAGCCAGACCCACGTACCGCTTTATTAATAAACACTCTGTAACTAAAACACTGTTAAAAAGTGTTTTGTCTCTTTTTCTCTTCGGAAAATCGCTTATGTCAGAAAGTGACAAACCATTTGATAGCTAAAATGTTATTTTACCATTAATTGAAACGTATGTTAATGTCATTATTACCTATTTGTTTAAATGGGAACTTAGGTCCGTACGACGGAGGCTACTGTTGAGAGAGGAACGTGTTGAGGAACTCTCAACAGTAGCCTCCGTCGTAGGTATAAGGTAAGTTCCCGTTTAAACAAATAGCTAAAATGTTCTTAATACCTACGTGTTTATTAATATAATGTTTTAAGTTGGTAAATAAACTTCACATGGAAAATCCTTTGTAGAGCAATGACTAATCTATTCTCAATATAATTTAAATAAACAGGTAAACATTGTTTGTTTTTATTTTCGGGCAAATCTCAGAGACTACCAATCCAATTTGAATAATCCTTTTTGTAACGGATAGCTACATTCAACGGGAAGGTTATATTCTATTTTCATCGCATCGAGCACGCGGGTAAAACCGCGAGATGCTGCATGTACCACATAAGGAAAGACTTTATCAAAATTTCTCCCCGTCTCAAGGCACATATTATGATAAAAAAACCGACTGATAAATTATCCTTACAGTTGAAACACTTCCTTTTAGTGAAGGTGGTCTTGTAACTCTGACCTCAAGAGATACTTCCGCGCCTTTTCCTCAGTGCCAAGGTCGCATCGCAGTCAACCTTCGATTTTAATAAAATAATATGTCAAATGAATACAGTTTATTAATAGTTAGTTTGACAAGGTCTTAGTTGTCAAAAGCATGTTTAATTAGTATTTTACAATAGCTACATTGTCACTCGATTACACTCACTCAACCAATGTAGGTAGGTTTCTAAATAAATATACCTACCCGGACAAATTCACTCACGGTTATTTAGACCCAAACTAAGCTCTAAGCTTGTAATATGGAATCTAACTGATACTACTACATATACATACATACACAAATACTTTATAACAATATATCATTGACACCCAGACGTCGTCGCCAACAACTATGTCTTCACATATTGTTGACTCCGGGCGGGAATCGAACCCGTAACCCCCGACACAGTAAGCACTCTCACTGCCACTGTGCCAACGGGCTTGTCTAATAAACATTGAGTAGGAATAGAATTAGCCCTCGTTGGAGAAAAGTCTAACTCCTATTTATTTAATCCGATTCAAAGGCACAGAAACAACCTAGATTTCAGGTTATATTTAACTTACCTATAATTAAGTTATAACTTTACCAATTGTTTATTCTGCTAAGAGTAGAATCAAAGAATATCTACGTATGGAATATTTATTCAAGCGTTTATTACATAACACACATAGGTATCCTAACTAGGTACCTATGTTACCTATACTAGAAACATAGGTACTTAGACCATTAGGTATAAGTATATGGATATTGACATACTGGGACATTCATGTTTACAAATTAGCAGTGCCTCAAGGTTTTATCCGCGTTTACACCTTTTCGCGGGAATTTTGTCACAGACCTTCCTCTTGAATTACCCTGTATGTTAGTGAAAACCATATGGAAATCTGTTCAGGAGTTTTTGGGAAAATCAATCACATACTGACTTTATTTTATAACTAGCAGCGCCCCGCGGTTTTACCCGCGTTGTGCCCGTTCCCGTGGGAATTTCGGGATAAAATGTAGCCTATAGCCTTCCTCGATAAATAGACTATCTAACAGTGAAAGAATTATTCAAATCGGTTCAGTAGTTTCTGAGATTAGCGCGTTTAAACAAACAAACAAACAAACAAAACAAACTCTTCAGCTTTATAATATTAGTATAGATGTGTGTAGTATACTGTGTATAAACGTACACATGTATATGGGTAGGTTAACCTAAGATTTATTAATACCGCACATTACTTAGGAACGTATTAACGGTATGTCGCGGTCACGCAAACATTGTAAAACCGTATTAGCACAATAGGTACTTAAGTATTAATTAAAACTAGATTAATTACCAAGTTGTGTGGCAAATCTTAGTTACAGCATAACTCACATTTATACAAGTTAACCTACATTATGTATGTATAAAGATTAGGGTTGGCAAAGTCTAGGTTTACATTTTCTATGAGGTTAAAGAAATCGAACAAAAGAGCCTTTCCCGTCTCAAATCCAGGCAGTCTTTAGTATGTACAATGAGCTAGATTGCTAGGAAACAAAAATCAAAGTTAACATTATTAATTGAGCCACAATTCCTATTAAACTAGATGGCTTGCATCTCGTAAACCGCAAGACACCCATAGTGCGTGTGCCGGCCGGGTGCGGGTCGCGTGACGTGGTATTCCTTGTATTAGTATCAAAGGTGTCACACTAACCCGCACTATGTGTGTCTCTTATTCTCGCTTTATGTCAACAACACTTCACCAACAGTACGAGCAATTAACCTTTACAACGGTCTTTCTTCTAATCTCACAACCTGCAGTGACACCCCTATTGTCGCTGTTTGCTCATTCGCTGAGAATTTTCCGAGTCTTTTGTAAGATAAACAAACAGTGGTTCTCAGAATAATTGATCAACTTTCATGAAGTCATAATAGTTATAAAACTATCATTTCTAATATACCTAGCACATCGGGGCGGGCTATTCTCGATGGGCAGAGCGGTTTTATCCCGCGAGAATTCGGGATGAGACATATCTATACTAATATTATAAAGAGGTAAAATTTATAAGTTTGTTTGTTTGTTTGTATGTTCGAGGTAATCTCAGGAATTATCAGTCCGATTATGGCTATATTAATTTCATCCCGAAATTCCTACGGAAACGGGTACAACGCGGATAAAACCGCGGGGCGCTGCTAGTAATAATAAACTAGCAGCGCCCCGCGGTTTTACCCGCGTTGTGTCCATTCCTGTGGGAATTTCGGGATGAAAAATAGCCTATGTTACTCGTGGATAATGTAGCTTTCGAATCGAATGGTGAAAGAATTTTTTTAAATGGTCCAGTAGTTTTTGAGCCTTTTAATTACAACCAAACAAACAAAGTTTTCCTCTTTATAATATTAGTGTAGATAACCTATATTATTGTTTAAAATGATTATTTGTATTTTACGGTGAGTAGGTTTCAATCTAATTGAACGCCCGTAATGAGTGATTTTGATATGTAAGGTATGAAAAATACTTCAATTAGGTACCTAGTTAGTTAAGTGTTAATTAAATGTTACGTCTCCGAGTGGCAGTTTAATAGGTACCTACAAATGATACATAAACCTACTTCGTAGCCATTCTCATGATATCATCTTATTATTTAAATATTTCATTGGAATTTTAAATTTATTACTCAAATAAAACCTACAAGCATGAACAAAACAGTGAAAAACACATTTTAATATAAACGTGATGTCAGTTTCGTTTCAAGTTAAGTATCAACTACTTACTAATACTTTGAGTAAATTGAATGAGAAGTTATAAATGGATTATCCTGTTCATTTTCGAAAAGGTTAATTTACAAGTCGTGCGGGGAAAATCCTATAGGTACCAAAATAAGCGAAGGCCTACCACTTTAGGCATCGCGACTTTAAGCCTACGTCACAGTCCGCAGGGTGGTTAACCCTAAGACAAAAAGTGACATTGTTATTAAGTATTGATTGCCATTGTTAGTATGTGTACTTATAAATAAAACATTTATGATGGTTTCCAAACCAAACACGTTTGCGCGTATAAGCTCAAACACGTTAAATTGTCGGTCCTGGTTGTTAGACCATATCGGAGGTCTATTAGGCGGTCTATTACCTCTACGCTAGGCTCTAGCTATCATACTACTACGCTAGGGTTGGCCACTAGCATTCCGGAAGTAACTTGTAGCTTATTTTTGTAAACGCTTGAAGGCATGTATAAATAAACCGAAACGACTGTAGAGTGTAGATACTTTCCAAAAACGATCCTCGTATCAATACGTTAGGTAGCTTAGTTAATATCATGGCATCCTTACTTAATATTATAAATGCGAAAGTATGAGGATGGATGTATGTTTGTTTGTTTGTTACTTGTTCACGAAAAAAATACTGGACGGATTTGGAAAGAAAAAGGATTTTTGAAACTTTACAGTTATAAATAGTTACATAGGTTAAACATCAGACACATGATACAGTTTATTCCAAAATTCCCGCGGGAACGAGCGCAACGCGGGTAAGTCTGCGGGGCGCGGCTAGACTTTGTATAACGTCTAACAAGGCTCTTCACAATACTAAAATCCATTGTTTTAATATATTATTGTTTGTACCATCCACTAACCTAATAGGTAATTCATTATTTACGTTTCTACAGACCACCGTTGTTGACACAACGCTCAATAATAGTATAATTAATGTTATGTTTATCAAAATTCACAATTAAATATAAAACAAAGGTTATTATTGCGATTCTGATAGTTAACTGATGAAGCATTGAATAGGCCTGGACGAGTTGACCTTACGTGATAACTCGTTGATATATGGTCGTCTTTAATAAAATAATATAAAAGTATTGTTATTAATATTGTTCTTGTATACTTAACTGGCAGTGTCTTGCGGCTGTACCTGTGTAGTACCCGCTCGGTCTCACGCATCCTCGTCGCTGTAGTTTTTTCGGGGCAAAAAGTAGTCTAGTAACTTGAATGAAGCTATAATATAAAAAAGATATTGTGACAAATCTGATTGTTAGATCTACTCGTAGATTAGTACTTTCAAACAGCCTCCGTGGTCTTGGGTTCGATTCCCGGTGGGGACAATATGTCGCAAAATCTCTTTGTGAGACTGCCCTCAGTTTGGTTAGGGCATTACAGGCTGAATCACCTGAGTGCCCGAAAAGTAAGATGATTCCGTGCTTCGGAGGGCACGTTAAACCGTTGTCGGTCCCGGTTACTTTCTACGGATAGTAGTCGTTACATGAGCCATGTCAGAGGCCTTTGGCGGCTCAATAACTCTGACACCAGGATTGGTAGGGGTGACCATCCACTCGATGAAGAAGAAGTAATTTCAAACAATCTCTGAGGGCGGGTTGTTGCAGCACATCAACTTACATTTTGTGATAATACCACCTTTCTCTTAATTTCAGGTCAAAATGTGGAGGACCAAAGTCCTACTGCTGCTTCAACTCGTCTACCTAACCAACTGCATGGATCAGTTGCAAATAGCCTACGAATGGACCCAGCCCGAGCATTACTTCGAGAGTTCAGACCAGGAGATGAGTCTTCGGGCCAGCGGGCTGAACTATGATGCTTATGTGCCTACGAGTGTGGCGGTCCATGCCAATACTGGGAGAATATTTGTGGCCTTCCCACGGCTGAGGAATGGAGTGCTGGCTACCTTGAATACTCTGTTGGTTGAAGGTATGTATCGAATGTTTTGACGAAGTTTAAGTTGAATATGTAGAATAGATTTGGAATATCTATCAAGCTGTATATACTTAAAAATACCGACTGACAATATTTTTATGAAGTGATCTGATACTGAACAAATCTAAACGAATCGTAATAGAGTTTTGCTAACATCTGTCTTTTTAAATTTTGACCCCTAATCACTAAGGCCGTTTCATATTGTGTCTGATACTTACTCAAAAATCATTTCTTATTCCAGATGTATCAAAATCACCGAAGTTCAAGCCGTACCCGTCCTGGAGCCAGCACACCCAACTGATCCCCGAGGTGATCTCCCCGTTCAAGATCCACATCGATCGCTGCGACCGCCTCTGGGTCCTCGACAGCGGGAAGATGAACATGTTGGAGCCAAACTCCACGCAGCATCCACCAACCATCCTCATCTACGACCTGACTAGCAATACTTTACTCCAAAAATTCCTCATCCCAGACGACCAGGTTAAAGAAGACTCCTGGTTCATCAATATTGCTGTTGAAGACACCAACTGCAGCAGCACTTATGCCTACGCAGCAGATATGGGCAAGGCAGGGATAGTAGTTTACAATACTGAGAGAAACGACTCTTGGAGGATCACTCATCACTATTTCCACCCTGATCCTTTAGCGTGCGACTTCAATGTGAAGGGATACAACTTCTCCTGGGCTTACGGACTTTATGGACTTGCCTTGTCCGCTCCCAACGCTGATAACTTCAGCACGTTATACTTCCATCCAATGTCCAGTTTTGGCGAGTTCAAAGTGTCTACCGAGTATTTGAGGAACCAATCCGTTGCTGATAATAACTTCGATGTCTTCAAGCATATTGGAGATAGAGGACCCAATGCCCAATCCAGTGCGTCTTTCATAGACCCTGAAACTGGAGTTCTTTTCTACTCATTGATTAATCTCAACGCCGTCGCTTGCTGGAGGACTTCGAACAAGCAGTACACCATGAAGAACCAGGGTAGGATCTACATGAATGACAGCACTATGATATACCCAGCAGATATCAAGGTCTACTCCAGCACTGTATGGATTCTATCCAACAAACTTCCTATCTACATGTACGGGAGTTTGGACTCTTCTGCTGTTAACTTTAGGTTGTTTTCGGCACCTGTAGTGGAGGCTATAAGCCACACTGCCTGTGATATTAAGCAGAGGTTAGATATTCTCGATAAATTCGTTAAAGGAGTAGGTAATATTACCAATCCATTGAATATGAATACGTCACCCAGCTCGTCAGTATCATTGGGCTCGATATCGTTTGCTGTATTGTTAAGTTGGTTCCTGTCACTCGCAGTTTTGTATTAATTATTGTGATAATAAATTGTTAATAATAAAACAGTGATTTGGAAGTCATTTCAAATGTTTGCCGCGGCACCAAAGTGCTGCGCGTTAATTTATTGTGATTTTAATAATGTTATTTTTACTTAACTATTGTACTGTAAGATTTATTGTTTTAAGAATATTTTGTAAGATTTGGTGACATTTATTATTGAAAATAATTATTCGTCGTTAATTACTTCTCAAGCGTGTATTTATATCATTAAGCTTTGTTACTTAGAAAACTCGTTTAATTTAATTTTATTTTCCAACCGTATTTTTTATTAAGTATTGAAAATAATAAAGGTTACGTTTTTTATTCCATTTTCTTTTATTTAGCTTGTTCGAACATACTTATAGCGCCATCTATTGCTATGATATGTAACTAATTGGTCATTTTAATGATATTTTCAGGGTAAAATATTGTGTTTTGGTATGGAATCTTTCGAGATTAGAAAGAGCTAATAAATTATACAAGTTTTCACAAATGTAGTCTTTCCTTATAAGTTTATTTTCCATTATCCAATAATTTTATGTAGATTCAATGAAATGTATTTTTCAGATTTTTTATAATGATAAAATGTAAATGTTTGTACATAATATTAAAGGAATACCTAATATTGCTTATTTTATTCCATTATTATTAATTTCACCTACAAGTTTTAATAAATACATAATAATCTATACTATCTATACTTCTATACTAATATTATAAAGAGGAAAGGTTTGATTTTTTGTTTGTTTGTTTCGAATAGGCTCTGAAACTACTGCACCGAATTAAAAAATTCTTTCAGCATTCGAAAGCTACACTATCCCTGAGTGACATAGGCTATATTTATTCCCGAAATTCCCACGGGAACGGGCACAACGCGGGTATATGTAACCCAAGGTATGAAAAACATGCCTAAAAAAATTGGTTATTGGCGTGCGCTACTAAATCTATTGATGATACACAAAAACAATGTTCTACACAATCAAAGTACATATCATTGCGAACAAATAAGTTCGCGAGGGCATATGTCTAACTATTATAGTTAAGACACAATAACCGTTTTAAGTTAAAATTAATTAGTTAAAAAAGGAGTGTAATTTTAAGTTGATGATATTCATATGATGATATGAATCTACATCAAAATAAATGGCTCTACAATCAAGGTTAATTATGTTTCTTTGTGTACCTCTTTAAATTATTAAAATCGGACAGTTAGTTTCAGAGTTATGATGAGAAATATAACTACATAGTATAAAATAAAGTCGTCTCTGTTTCGTGTCTGTTTGTCTGTATGCTTAAATCTTTAAAATTACGCAACGGATTTTGATGCGGTTTTTTTGTAATAGGTAGAGTGATTCAAGAGGAAGGTTTTTATGTAAAAAAATTCCCAAAATTCCCACGGGAACGGCCACAACGCGGGTAAAACCGCGGGGCGCTGCTTACAAAATAGTAATGATCGATGGCGGGTCTCTTATGGCTACTTACTGTTTCGTGCGGTCAAAGCGCGCGGAGATATAGGTACCTACCTACGAACTTCGAACGACGAAGACGTGCTATGTAGGTTTAATCCCGAATTCTTCCTCACGTGAAACCTTGATTGTGTATACATATATACTCGCGGGAGACATGTAATATTTTATCCCCAATTTCCCACTTGAAATTTTGATTGTGTATATTCCTGCGGGAGACACGCAATGTTTTATCCCGATTTTCCTACATGAAATCTTGATTACCCGAAGCGAAGCGAGGGCGGGTCGCTAGTATGAAGTAATTTGTTACATTATGTTATTGTACTGCAGAGCTGTTAACGGCGTAATCTGGCACTACTAATTCTCTAAATTACTCATAGATGGCGTTAGTAGTCTTAAAAAAGCTTAATAATTTATGAACTTGATTACATTATCCTACAGAATTAAAGCTAAAACATATCATTCGGTGATTATGTAATCGTATAAAAGTTAACCTAAACCTAATTGCAAAACTCTAATTATAGACAAAATGTTTTTTTAATAAATTCCCAAATATTACATACCTAGCTATGTAAACTCCATATTCTCGTATATAATACATTCAAAAGACATCTAATTTAATAATATGGGTACCTATCTACTGATATCTTAATTTATACACATCTTAATTTGTCGGCGGACATGAAAAGCTTCGCAACAATGTAAGCGTTACATAACGTTATATTGCCAGCTCTAAATATAGTTTATCGCTTATTAATTTTGTTGTTTATGGCACTAATGCCCATAATAAATTTGGGACACCTGAATTTTACCCAATTTCCCGTAATGACTGCCAGGCATCGGTCGTAGTAAGTCGTTAAAATGGGTTTTATAAAATAAATTGTTAACTTACTAAAAATGGATACCGAAAGTAAGGTAAGTTATAAAGAACAAACTATTACGTGGGTTGCTTCAGTTTGCGCTAACGCATCAGTAAACGTTAACATAAAATGTCAGTCTTAACAGACGCAAGAAAATTTTAAATCGTGGCGTTGTCTGGTAGACTGAATATTTTACAGCGTAAGTAGTCGCGAACTTTTAACGAGCGTATGTTACGAAAACCGAATGTTTGAAACAACCTAACCCCCATATTGTAATACTAGATTTTTAATTCACTCTACGTCCACGAGACTTTAAGTCAAGGACTTATTAAAGGACTTAATCAAAGCTATGTATATTCCTTCCTACCTCTCGTCATTGTATCCTACTACTATATAAAAAATGTGAAAGTTTGTGAGGATGTATGTTTGTTACTAAGATGAAAAAAATAAGGGCCGGATTTGGATGCAACTTTACTGTAATATAGGTTATACATCAGACTAACACATGGAATACATTTCATCCCGAAATTCCTGCGGGAACGGGTACAACACAGGTAACATCGCGGGGCGCGGCTTGTTTTCTATGTTGGTATAATGGTATAGATGTAATTAACTTTCAGCAAGAAGAATCTTTTAAGGAGATAAGTTGTATAAAGCGTAGCTTCGTGAGTTGCTTCAAAGGGGCGCGGCTTTTGAAGACCCTCATCATATTGGTGTGCATCGGAGTGGTTGTACAACAGGTGCGTACAGAAGAACGTTATTGAGAGTTGCTTGAACCACAAAATATAAAACATGTTTGAGGCTTGAACTATTGCATTTTTCCTGAGCTTTTCAACAAATACTACCATTAGACCTTGTATTTAGATCATCATTACTTCCTGCCCCCCAGATTATAGCATAGGCTATAGCAATGTAAACCGCTAATCTTTATTTTTGGCTTGAACTTGCAATTACAATTTTTTAAAGGTTTCTCCACTACTATTAGACCTAGCAGTTACATGATCAGTACCTTCCCACCCCCAGATTACAGCGTGCATCACGAAGCTGATCGTGGTGCCGGTGACGACGTACACCCACTTCGACTTCAACAAGACTATCATGTACCCGAGCGTCACCATCTGCAAGGAGCCTGCTTACAAGTTCGATAAGTTGTTGGTGAGCGGAAACTTCAAAACAGAAAAACATTTTATTTTGATAAGTTGTTGATGTACCTCCTCACAGTACTGATATTTTCAGTGGCCTTTGCCCGGCAGTGGGCAAATAATTTCTAAGTTGTTAATGTTAATGAGACTACTCGCGAAAAGGAGCAACTATTTTGAAAAGGGTAGCATTCCGGGAAATCTTTTCTTATCAGATGCCAACGTCAAACAAATAACACACCCTCCAAGTTTCGGGTCACTATGATCAGTAGTTCAAGCTGTGCGTTGATCGATCAATCAGTCATTGAGAACACATCACTTTATATGTATTAACTAGCAGCGCCCCGCGGTTTTACCCGCGTTGTGCCCGTTCCCGTGGGAATTTCGGGATAAAATGTAGCCTATAGCCTTCCTCGATAAATAGACTATCTAACAGTGAAAGAATTATTCAAATCGGTTCAGTAGTTTCTGAGATTAGCGCGTTTAAACAAACAAACAAACAAACAAACAAACAAACAAAACAAACTCTTCAGCTTTATAATATTAGTATAGATGAGAATGTTCAAGTATTAAAAATCATACAACTCATCAATTACCGTGCTTCGGAAGGCTAGTTTAATTGTGGGTTGTGGTTGTTTCAATCGTTAGACCACGTCGGAAGCCTGCAGGCAGTCTAAAACTTCGACACCAGGGTTGGTCCTAAACCTCGTAATGAATGAATGACTTCGTACCTACCTCATTATTCTACCTATTACTAATCATAATAAGGCCGTAAGTCAGAGGCCTTTTACTTCGTACTTATTCATCTTCCTAATACAGAAGTACGGCCTCTACGCGCACCCTCGGTACACCTCCATGTGGGTGAACTACAACTTCTCCGTCAGCCTCGACCAGCTCTGGGAAGACATCAGCTACGATGTAGAGGATATGTTCGTGCAGTACGGACTGGATGGACTTACCTCAAGTAAGGGGAGAAGATAGGGGGAGATGATTAAAATAGAAGAAGATAGAGGGAGTTAATTAAACGAGTTGTTGGTAGTTGTTTTTAGTTCTACTGGGAAGGGATTGACCAGCTGGTGTCTATCTTAGATTGTACAGTTACGTACTTAATTTTTTTTACATATTACTAGCTGCGCCCCGCGGTTTCACCCGCGTTGTACCCGTTCCCGCGGGAATTTCGGGATGAAAAATAGATGTTGGCCGATTCTCAGACTCAATATGCTCACAAAATTTCATGAGAATCGGTCAAGCCGTTTCGGAGGAGTACGCGAACGAACACTGTGACACGAGAATTTTATATATAACATAAAAACAAAACCCAGACCGAATGTCTGTATGGCCGCGTCTGAAACGTTGCAGCAAAATTTTCATTTTCATTGGATGAGTGGATAGTGGTATTTCTATCTGAGCACTACCGTCCTTCGGGCACGTGAAATTGTCGGTCCCAGTTTATTAATAAGGCGGTTCTAGTATTAACATACATAGACCTATACTGTCTATGTATGTTACTAATAGTACTCGTCTACACTAATATTATAAAGAGGAAAACTGTGTTTGTTTGGTTGTAATGAATAGGCTCAAAAACTACTGGACCGTTTTTAAAAATTCTTTCACCATTCGAAAGCTACATTATCCACGAGTAACATAGGCTATTTTTCATCCCGAAATTCCCACAGGAATGGACACAACGCGGGTAAAACCGCGGGTCGCTGCTAGTATAGTATATACTACAAGTTCATTATACTTAGAACAGATACATTAACCCCACAGACCTAGATCTAATCCCGACCCTGGGCTTCGTGATGGGCCGTTGCTTCACCGCCACCCCCAAGATCCTGGGCACACACGCCAGCAGGTCTACCGGTTACTCTTTCACTCTGAAACACACTCGCGAGGAGGTGGAGACGGCGACCGGCGTGGACCCGCCGGGGTACCACGTGTTCGTGCATTATACTAGGGAGCCGTATACTGGTTGGTATCACTAAATAATTTATAGGGGTTCAAAACGCTCTTAATCTCTCTAAATCGTATTTGTCTACGGGTTACACCACTCGTGGTTATGGATACGTTATTAAATGTGATATATTTTTTATTATATTTTAAAAGTTTATTTGTACTCGGCCTTAAGGGCCGATACTGCGTTAAGCGTGCGCACGCCGCGGTTCCATACAAAAGTGAACCGTCGCGGGCGCCCGCGGCGTGTGGCTTCATACAAAAGTGAACCGTAGCGTGCGCCCGTTGCGTGCGGTGTCATACAAAAGTGAACGGACGCGTGCGCCCGTCGCGTGCGCCCGCTTAACGCAGTGTTGACCCTTAGTATGTATTCAAATAAAAGCTTGTGCAGACTTTAATATACTCTTTAGACAGTGTTTAGGCACAGCAAGGTTTGCTCACTAGATACTAGATTTGTGAGAGATTTTTTTGCCGGTCATAGATTTGTTTGTTTTTCCTACTGTTGCAAACATAACTAAAAACATACTTGTCTCGACTATACTTTACGATCATCGTTACTTCACATTTAGCTCTAAAAAGTAAATTAATCTTTTACAATAATACTCATACTAATAAACAATGAATACTGAAGAAATCGAATTAATCTTACTTATTCCTAAATGATCTCTTCTAACACAGAGGTACAGGTCTATAACGGCGGTCTAGTGCAGACCCTGTCGGTGAACATCGGCGAGATCGTAGACGTGAAGCTAACCATAGACGAGTACGAGATGGTCAACGAGGAGGACGACCCTTGCAGCGACCGACATAACTACAGCGCGAATCTTGTAAGTCTTAGGGTGCTTTCAAATTATGCGTTTCGTGTCGGACCGCTGTGGTGCCGAAGCGGTGCGTTTGTCGTATTGTGAACGTACGATCGTGTGTTTTCATACAAACCGCAGCTCGAGAACAGTGCGGCGTCGGTACCGCGAACGCACGACAACGCCACACTGTTGCCGAGCTGCTCGATTTGTATGAAAACACACGATCGTACGTTCACAATACGACAAACGCACCGCTTCGGCACCGCAGCGGTCCGACACGAAACGCATAATTTGAAAGCACCCTTAGTGATATACGAAAGACGTCTTACATACAAAAGACATCAACGCGCCTTATTATATCAGTACCTTAAAGAAGTGAGTTCGAGTAGGTTAGTGGCCAACGCTAGTGTCGGAGTTTTTAGACCGCTTAGTGATATGGCCTATCGTTAGAAACAACCGGGACGACAATTTAACGTGCCCTCTGAAGCACGGTAGCGCTCTGATAGAAATGCCACTATCGGCCAAACATCTAAGTAGATGTTTTTTGCATTTACTCATGTTTTTTGTTTGAAATTATTTAGAACTTTTACCCAAGGAAGACATGCTAGCAACGCCATGCAATCAAAAATCCATGAAAATAATAACTAACGCCTGTACTCTAGAGACGTCCAATGCTTCCTTAGTAGATACTTAATGAGTGATTTTGAAATGTAATGTATGAGAAATAACGTCAATTAGGTCTCTTGGGTACGGCAGTAACTTGTCTATACTTATGCTTATGAAGTGGTTTTAATTCCATATGTTAGTGCACGGCTCAAAACGTATGGAAAATGGTAGGAGAGGCGGTGGGGTGCTCCGGTCCGTGGATGACGAGCGATCTCCCGCACTGCGACAACTACACCAGCATGAGGCATCTCATCAGTGAATATATCAGGTTAGTACGATTAGAACCATTCAACTTGTATGAGATATGTATGTCACCTCTCTTAACTCATTTCAGGTGGATAATTGGCAATAAAGTATCCGGTACATACGGTTGAAATTATCTTTGTAGTTTCTTCAGTATAGTATTTCGTAGTCACGTAGGTAGCCCTTCCACCGTATTGTTGGGTAGTTTTGTCGACGTAAAAACCGCGTTATGTGTCTCGAAATATACGACGTACTGCGCAATCTACGTAACAAGATCCTCTAAACGCCGTCATTTGTTTCCACGGTGTGCTATATTCTATGTATGCACCGAATACCTCCACAGCAAACTACGCCTGAGATATTCTTCATGTTTCTCAGTAAGTACCAGCACCACGACACGTCCACCTGCCCTCGATTCTGTCGGTCGTTCTTTTACAACTCGTTCGTGATGGACCGCAAGGCACTGTACGTGTGGGACGTCTCGCAGAACCAGTGGCGGGTGAACACTGGCGAGGCGGCTTTGCAGACACAGGTATACAATTATTAACTATGAGAATAACGCTATTCGTAGTGATGGGCGTATTCTTACAGTCTTAGGGCCAACACTGCGTTAATCGTGCGCCCTTCGCGCGCGCACGCAGCGGTTCACTTTTGTATGAAACCGCACGCGATGGTTTACCTTTGTATGAAGCCACACGTGGCGGACGCACGCCGCGGGCGCCTGCGACGGTTCACTTTTGTATGAAACCGCGGCGTGCGCAGTATCGGACCTTACCTAAGATTAAATCAAATGGCCCATAAACATTAAAGTAAAGTAAGAAAAAGTCCCACAGCTGGACAAAAACCTCTTATATACCGAACGTTATCAGTACCGTGAGGAGGATAACGTAATCACTACCTTAATCTTGGCATTTAAATCATAAACCAAAGCTAGCAGTCTGTTATAATAGTAATAAGAGTTGTAGAGAGACAGGGCTAAGTGCAATTCTTATACTTGGTGCATTTGTCCAGCAACAATTTCCATAAAAGAGAGCGAAAAAATTAAAGAAACCAAGGAGCAAAGTAAATCACTCAAACGACAAAGCACTGAGAACTTCTTCCTTTTGTGAATGTATTTAACTACTCGTATGTTCTCAATGAAATGTTTTCTTTGCATTGCAGCTCTATATCTATTTCAACAGTATGATGGTATCGGTGTACGAGGAGAGATACAACTACGATTGGAACTTGTTTATATCTGACCTCGGAGGGAGTATCGTGAGTATGATTGAGTAGCCTCAGCCTGAACGTAGTTAATGTTCACGTAGATTCAAACCAACTCTACGCCCCGATATAAAAGGAAAATCATAGACTAGCCCCGCGTTTTTACCCGTATTTTGCCCGTACCCGTAAAAATGTTGGGATGAAAAATAGTTTATAACTACCAGTTGAATGTGCTATCCATAGCCAAAATAATGGTTCAAATCGTATTGGTAATTTCTGAGCTCAGCGCGTTGAAACTAACAATCCAGAAGGATCAAGATCTACAAAGGCTTTTATTTGTATGAGTCCAAGATGTGAGTTTCAACCATTCAATGCAGAGATAATGGAGGCACGACAACTTGCCTTCAGACAGAAGTCAAGAACTTACAATTAATTATAGCTATCTAGAAAGTAACGCAACCATTAAGAGTGTTTGTAACAATACTCGGTCTAATTCTGTCGACCTTAATAATATAAAAAGATCTCTCTTCTTTCCGCTAATTCCCCAAGCCATTGATTTGGCGAGCGCTGGCTGATTGCCAAGCTATCCTCTGCTGTTACGGTGCTTTTAACAATTATTTGATGCATTTTTTAGAGCCCATCTGAAAATCTTGATTGGATAATACTTACCTTTTTTAAGGTCGGTCCCTTTGTAAAACCTATATTTTATGAAAGTTGAGTCAATTTCGATGTTAATATGTGTTTAACTATTAACTTTTAGATTAGCTTACTAAAGCTCAAGACACACTAGTGCCAGTGTGACACTTATACGAATACAAGAAATACAACGTCACGCGACCTGCAACCGCACTATGTGTGTCTTGCGCAATACAAGTCGTTTGCGCTTTCAACCATTATTTATGTTCCTGATTCAAAATATGACATCCAGTATTTATAAATCCGCAAAAATATATATTCTCAATATCCTGTACAGTACAGTATACAAAACTGTGTTTTTCTCTTAGTATCGAGTGTTTGCAGGGGTTCCTCCTAGGTCTCTCCGTGATAGGTCTTCTGGAAGTTTTCGGGACGACTTGGGATCGCTTCATCCGTCCTTTTGTCAAGAATAGAAAGAAAACCTCCAGTGTAGCCGGCACGGACACCAGTGAGACCGCCAACGGATTTGATGACAAGTACAGCAAGGAAGACTGGAAGAACTATGATGGCAAGGAAAATGGAAAATAGAGATAGTTTTTAATGTATTGGTTTTGGTTATTTTAATTTAAATATATTTAACGGGCATTTAATTGTAGTTTCTTATTTGAATTCGGAGAAAAACTGAATCGAGGTATTGCATTACTTTCGCCACAATATGATCGTTGATTGTCTTTCTTCAGTCACTGAATGCCGTCTCTCTGCCATTTGCCTACACCTAGTCAATGGTTAGCTGCATTCGCTCGTCGAAAGCAGCCGTTACTATATTCTTTACACTGTACACTGTTACGGTCACCGAAAGTTATAACTTCACCGTTGAGTGGCCTACCCTTTAGTTTGTTGTCCATCTTAAGGCACCTGACATGTTCTGATGATTGAAACAAGCGGTTCCTACAATGATAACATGCTAGCTAGTAGAATTATATGGTAAGAATATATTATATACCCGGACAAATTCACACATAGTTAATTAGACCCAAAGTAAGCTCCAAGCCTGTGTTATGGAATCTAACTCACTGATACTACTACATATACATACACAAATAATTTATGAGAATATATAATTGACACCCAGTCGTCGTTGCCAACAACTATGTCTTCACATATTGTTGACCCGGGCGGGAATCAAACCCGCAACCCTCAACACAGTAAGCGCTTTGACCGCCACTGTACCAACGGGCTTTTCAATATGGTGAACGGTTAAGGGTCAACACTGCTTTAAGCGTGCGCACGCGGCGGTTCACTTTTGTATGACACCGCACTCGCCGGACGCACGCGACGGTTCACTTTTGTATGAAGCGATACGCGGCGGGCGCCCGCGACGGTTCACTTTTGTATGAAACCGTGGCGTGCGCACGCTTAACGCCGTGTCGGCCATTAGAATTTTTCAATATTCTTTATGTACATACATATCAAATCTATTACGTAGGTATGCGGTATCTTTCAGCAACAACCAGCTGAAAGATATTATTGTAGATATTTGTCGAGAATTTACATTCGAAACCTTGTATTGAATCATGTAATGGAGTATTTCTGTCCGAACGTTTATGTGTTTCGTTTGGCCATTGTGCGGGTGTTATGACTTTGTATTTCATGTGGTTTAGTTTGGTTTATCACTCCATGCTGTAAATATAAGTAGCTGGAAGTTTCTTGCTGTACTATGTTGGTTTATTCAGTTAGTTGGTTTTCTAGAGTAGTAGTTTCTTAGGCTTCCTTCGCTTAAAGCATTTTATTTTATCTCTTTAGCGCTTTTTAACGCTTGTGTGTATAATAATAAGACGTTTCATGCTCTATTCCCAACGCTTAGCGTTCAAAATTAGAATGTTAAACGCTGAGCTGTGAACATATACTTTTTAACACGCGTTTTGAGAAGTTCGTAAGAATGGGACTTTGATGGTGATTAATTAATGAAAACGCCAAAAGATCTGCTTCAAGTCAAATTAAAATCGTTCCATCTGTTGACATATCGAGATAACTTTATTTGTACTTAAATATGAGATTCCATATCAAACATAATTTGCTTGATAACAAGAACGGTACATTTTTTTGCTGTGTCCGTACTCCATCTTTTCCAAACACATATCCGTTACCTTTGGGCTACAAGTTGTTAGTGCTACGCCCCTCGCGCCGTCTATTTAAAGAAACTCAAAATAATACGGTGACATACAAACAGTATTTGTATATAGCGAGTCAGGTATCGATGTCGTGTTGGCATCGCACCTGCAGGAAGACAGTTCTGTGGTCTACATTCTGTGCCTTTAATCTGTCAGTCTATACCACAAACTATATTTTGTGTTTATACTTAGTAGCTGTGACCCGCGGTTTCACCCGCAGTGCACCCGTTCCTATGGCCGTGGGAATGAAAAATACCATAAAATCTTTCCGTTGAATGTGGCTATCCGTTACAAAAAGAATTATTCAAATCGGATTTGTATATTTAGTTAATTATTGAAGGAAATATGACCAGTACCTAGTCCGGTTTCCTAGATTTCAGGTCTGCTCTAGATTTGCTTTATTTTCATGTTCCATAAAGTTTAATGTTCGTATTAAAATTATATGAGATCAATGATTTACATAATAAATTGTGTTTTTGTTTGGTTCCTCTGGATCATAAAAAATCGTAGTTTAGGTATGGTTAGTATTAATTTCATGCTATTTTGAATACCTGGATTCTTTTAAAGAAATATTACTAAACTAGCTGTTCCGCGTGGTGGTTCCACCTATGGTTAAAAAAATGTTCCTTATTATACTTGTAAATTAGTATACATGCTTTAAATTGAACCTTTTTTAGAATTCGCTAAACCACAGCTTGTAAAATCGCTTAATCCAAACAACTATGATCTCACTTTAAACTACGTGATTTCGAGCGGGAATCGAACCCGTAGCCACTGGCACAGTAACCGCTGTCACTATCCACTATGCTAACGTGTCGCGATATCGAAATACACAGCCTCAGAATTCAGCTAAAAATGTGAGCAATATTCACAAACGTCGTCAGGCCCATCTCAAATTGCCATTCACATTTCAAAACACCAACCTCATTTAAAACCCAGAATACAACGTATCAATTTTCAAAATGTACACCAGTATTTATATATCGAATACTGTAAATGGGTTACCAGCACAAATAACTATATCTGGCAAGTTGTGAACATTTTTGTAACAGTTCGGTGTACGGGTGACGTCAGGGCGGTTAATTATAGCGCAGCCCTGTGAGTCATAGGGCCAGATTCATGTTCAGAATGGATGGGCTAAGTGCTTCAATTGTTTGGATTATTCAATGAGATGGAAATATACTTAGTCCATCGAAATGTTACATTTTTTAGGCCTAACCTTGCGTTTTTTAGAGGACGCAATTTTATTTTTTTGATGTGTAGGGGGGGTCAGTGTAAAGCTAAAAACAAGTTTGTGGGGTCGCCACCCTTGTCCCACGGCCGCCATCATGAAAATAAGGGTTGAAATGGTTTTTACGATATATCTCTTAAACTATTAATTTGATAAAAACATTTTTTAAACATTTTTGTTGCAAATTAAATTCTCTACAACTTTGGTCCAGTAACTTTTTGTCGTAGAACTATAAATAAAAAAGTTATAAGCGAAAATGTTCAGAAATTTTAAAAGTAAAAATAAAAGACATAAGGGACATTACAGCTGCTGCTGATCCTAATACCGATCTATCGAAGGTCGTAGTTCGATTAGGTGGGTTCCATTTGCTCATGTCGTTCATAGGTGCGATTGGATATATCATGTCTGGTAGTGGACTCGAGGATATCTTCAAATTAATTTATGCTGAGAACTGTGTACAGCACATAATGTCTGGACATGCTTATGGTAGGGCTGTACGTGTTCATTTATAGTACTATTATCATCCAGAAAATCTCGTTCTTCTTCTGTAAATTCTATTGAATCCATAAATATTTTTGTTTCTGATAAATGCACTAGCAATTGAGCACGTACAGCCCTACCATAAGCATGTCCAGACATTATGTGCTGTACACAGTTCTCAGCATTAATTAATTTGAAGATATCCTCAAGTCCACTACCAGACATGATTTATCCAATCGCACCTATGAACGACATGAGCAAATGGAACCCACCTAATCGAACTACGACCTTCGATAGATCGGTATTAGGATCAGCAGCAGCTGTAATGTCCCTTATGTCTTTTATTTTTACTTTTAAAATTTCTGAACATTTTCGCTTATAACTTTTTTATTTATAGTTCTACGACAAAAAGTTACTGAACCAAAGTTGTAGAGAATTTAATTTGCAACAAAAATGTTTAAAAAATGTTTTTATCAAATTAATAGTTTAAGAGATATATCGTAAAAACCATTTCAACCCTTATTTTCATGATGGCGGCCGTGGGACAAGGGTGGCGACCCCACAAACTTGTTTTTAGCTTTACACTGACCCCCCCTACACATCAAAAAAATAAAATTGCGTCCTCTAAAAAACGCAACCCCAAATGTAACTTTTCGATGGACTAACTGGTTTTTTAAGTTTACGTGAACACTACTCATTTTTAATTTGAATTACGTTTTCCAGTCTTCTGTGACCACGGTTCCTGTAAAGCGGACGAAACGTCTGATAAAAATGTAAAATAAAAACGAAGTGTGAACGTAACCGTAAACGTAGTTTCAATTCAAAATGAGTGTTCGTTTAAACTTAATGAATCAGTCTATGGTAACATGTTACAGTAATACCACAGATTACTAAATAGTTACTACGGTAATACGTAACCAAATTGCCAATAAAATTGAATCGCGGACCGATTGCTACTAATTGAATTGATCTTATTACCTAATTATAATGAAATGTTCGTAAAAAACGTATAAACATTTAAATGAGCTTTATATGTAGTAATAAATCATTTAATACACATTATTGACTATCAATTAACTGTAAAAATATTAGTTTTCGGCTATGTTAACCCACCGCTTACGTTTTTAAAAATGGCATCGCTAGTCACTGACTTGCATCAGAGCGTTGAGCGCTACCGTGCTCTAGAGGCCCCCGTCCTTTTACAGCCAGACTGTCTTAAAAAAATTTACCCGACTGCGACAGAAGGAGGGCTATTGACATTTTAAAAACTTCGCTTCGGTGATCTAGCGTCAAGTGCACTCTCCTGCCAAGTCTGAGGTCTCGGGTTCAATTCCCAGGTCGAGCGAAAACATATGATTCTTACTTTTCAACCATAGCTTGGTTTGAGATCACCAACCCGCATTAGGCAAGCGTGGTGATTAAGCTTGCCGCTCCTCACTGTACTGATATCTTCAGTGAGATGAGAGGCCCACCAGATATTAAAGGCTGATACCTTTTATACTTTACTTAAAAAACTCAAACAGGGTTACCCCCCCCCCCCTATTATAGGATGATGATCAATGAAACTAATCTCTCAATTATTTCATGACGAAACATCTTGATAGACGGATAGATTTACAGTCTTTAAAAGGCTTGTAATCCATACTTGTAGAAAAAATATTAACCTGCAAACTCGAAGCGTGGGTTATTCGATTAAAAATAAATAAAAAACTAAAATAAGTATATATAAAAAATATTCGAGTTCCGTGAATAAAATAACCTAATTCCACATGTATGACAAAGTCACGATTGAGCTGAAAACAGGTGATTTACAGAAAATACTCGTATATTTTCAGAAGGTCGCCGGGCCCGTATAAAAAGACGTCATTCACGATACTGCTTTTAGACGAACACTAAATTTCGTTGGGATAACACGGAGATATTGTAGACTGATTCTATTTTTATTTCAAACACCTTTCGAAAATATTTTGATTCTCTGCACAATAACTAATAATGCACTCTACTATATATTTTTTACACATTGAATCAGCCACACTGCATACATATTTCACTTCACAAAATGTTTAAATATATCTTAGTACCCACTTGTAAGCAAGAATTTAATGCAAAAATGCACAATGTTATAAATGCTTAAAAAGTGTAGACCTAATTAATGAGAAATGAAGAATAAAAAAGAATTTTGTTATTTATGATAAAAATAATGGTCACAGAAAAACTAACATCCTGAATATACTCTCCGCTGAATTATTTTCAAAATAATAATAAATTTCAGTACCTATTCAAACATTGTTAGCTGTTTAGTCTTATTTAAGTTAGATGGCAAACCATCCGTTTTTAATATCATAATTTAAAGGAAAGCTTCTCTCATTAAAAAGATCAGTCACTGAAAATTATGAGGGGTACACGCCAGGGCTGTCCAAATGTAGATAGTGATATTAGTGATCTCAATTAGGTTAGTTCCTAGTATTTCGTAGCGACACTTTATTATCAAGTTCCTTATAGATAAATGACACATGTACACACAAACATCTTCACCGATTAAATTACTAATACCTCTAATTACAACCCAACCAAATTCCAGACAAATTGATCACATTCGATTTAAAATGACGTCCAAACGATATCTACTGTTCAATTCTGAAGTTCAGCTTTCTATTTCATAACTCACTCTATTTCCATTCAATTAGGTTTAATATCAATTGTCTGAATCGATTTTTAATTGAGGTGAGGTGAATTCGGTTTTATTTTTTAGGTGGTAAGGTGTGTTTTGTGTTGTTGATTTTTGTGGTGGATTTAGAATAGAATTGGCAAGGGGCTTCGGAGACATATCGTTGCGATGACGTTGGCCAGGCGCAGTGAGTCACTCGGGTCAGTTAACTAGACCTGTCCTCATATCTAGATTGTATCTACATTTTGTGTCCCACTGCTGGGAATGGGGATAACGACATGCCAACTGAAAAAGAAAACACGAGGAGTCACTGCACCATGTATTCAAATAAGCGTCAACCTAGATAAGTTTGTAGGTATCTATGGTAATCTTTGCTAATATAATAAAGCTAAAAACTTTGTGTTTGAACGCACTTATCTCAGACTCTACGATTCCGATTTGAATAATTATTTTTGTAATGGATGACTACATTCAACGGGAACGTTATAGGCTATTTTTGTCCCGAAATTCCCACGGGAACGGGCACAACGGGCGGGTGAAGCCGAGGGTGCTTTTATATCTATAACACTAAGTTAATCACAGTTGAAGATTTTTAATATAACACAGTATTTTTAATGTAAACCCCTAAATCTTTTAAACTATCCGTCTGGTTTGAAAAGTTCTTAGTGACTATGGTAACTACATTCAAAAGAAAAACCAAAAAATGCGGAAAAATAAACCAATGCGGTGCTAGTGGTTAGTAAAATATTATATTACAACTAGCTGCGCCCCGCGGTTTCACCCGCGTTGTACCCGTTCCCGCGGGAATCTCGGGATGAAAAATAGATGTTGTCCGATTCTCAGACCTACCCGATGCACACAAAATTTCATGAGAATCGGTCGAGCCGTTTCAGAGGAGTTCAACCACGCACCCCGTGACACGAGAATTTTATATATTAGATTATATCACCTTCTTGTTTGTCCAAAAAAGTATCACACCGATGTCAAATAAAGAATGTTATTCTTAAAAAAGTTTCTAATAAAAAGTCCAAGTTTGAACATGACAACTGACAGGATGTGGATATAAAGGAAGTGATATTTCAGTTTCTATACAAGTTAAGTTCTATTTACAGATACTCAGGAAACTCCTTTTGAGCAATAATTAATTGAGTTTTAACTGAGACAGAATACCTTTGGTTTGCTTAATAATAGGAAAATAAAATTCAAATTCAATTCTCTTATTATATCAGATCGTTGCAATAATGTATAATCGTCAGCTTGAAATTAAGTTTACGTAAGTTCGCAATGCGCCACCTACTGAGAAGAACTAACAAGAAACGCAGTAATCTACTTACTAGGCCTCCTCCATTTTACAAGCTACGAAGGACAAATTCTAAACCAGATTTGACAATAGGTACTATAGATTTAGGTCGGCGCCTTAAATTCTGAATCTCGATATGTATCGCTTGGGAACGCCCAGAATTGCAAGAAAGATTGGTCATTGAGAGTTTTCACGAAAATGACACTTTTGAAAGATTTCTGGACTTCACGTCGCAGTGCTGCCGCCTACTGGGTGTCATCAGAAAACCCTCATTGAACTCTACACAGCTCCACTCCGCTTCATAAGAAGTGCACCCTTACTAAATCTTTATCTTTATTAAGATGTGAGGTTATACTATTCTAAAACAATAATCATAATCAATTATTAATAATAAAAAATGAGCCACAACTATTTAATAGACAAGCCAAATCAATAATGTTGTGTTGTGTGATCCATAGACAAAGTCGTATAATACTAACGGCATTAACACTTGACAGTCATAAATCTTTCATCAATTTATCAGATATGGCCAATGATTACAAATGATGATTGAATTATTGTTTGTAGAGGTAATACCAATAGATTACCAATAGATTGGCCAACGGGTATTTAGCTAGCATACATAATTTAGCTTCTAATTTTACTTTTAAATTCGTAGTATATAAGATTAACTTTTCTTTATTTTCTGAAATAATACGTCTTAGTACCTCTGCTACTGAAAAATAAAACTAGAAAGTATAAAAGAAATAAAAATCATTTCAACAGTCCATCATAAAAAATGAAATTAAAGCACTATCTGTTTTTTTTCTCCGAATCAAAGTAATATAATGAACAGTAAATCATTAAAAAGAACATCAAACATATTTAAATAAAAAAAAGATATATATTGCAGAAAGATATAAAGGAATTAAATCTGTCAATAATTTAAAAAAAACGTCACGATCATTAAAAAAGAATTGAAGGAATTTAAACCTATAGACTGGAACTGTCAATAATTCAAAAAAAGAACACCAAAGTCCTCAAGGACGTTAACTTTTTTTTAAATGCATCTGAAGCATTGATCGATCTGCCATTCTGCCAGAGGCGCCAGAGTCACACTACTCTCTAACTACTAGATCTAAATGTGCTGCGTGCCCTGACGGTTATTTCAGCTCTTCTATATATAGCACACAAAGATCGTGTCTCGATGTGGGTCGGAATTCCTTATGCTTTTCTATGGTAGCACGTGTCTTGCATAATGTTGTTTCATAGGGTTTAATTTGTTGTACAGGAAACCTACATGTTAACAGGTATTTGAGAGCATTGAATAGAGTAGTAATAATAGTACATCTGCCGTAGCTGTGATATTCAATTTTGGAACACACAGAAAGCATAGAATTTATTTTTCATTCTTTTTATCTGACAGGCAGAGTATTTAGGAGATATTAAAAACAAAATACTTTGGTACACTATTTTAACGAATGTTTATTCAATTTCAACGTTTGATTAATGAAATATGAAAATAACTTAAATGTTTACAAATAGATCTTAAATTCATTTATCAAAGCGCTGATTAATATTTGCATCAATTGCGCTAAATTTCACACGAGATTTGATTTATAGAAACAGAATTATAATTAGGTTTTGGAACGACGTATACAGGGGAGTCATCGTAGATCTAAATACATGGGTGTGGGAAGAGAATGACTTAAACAAGGTCTGATGATTCAAAATTTTGGTTTATTTTGGAAGTACAATGTATTCAATAAATTATTATGGTGGTAAAGCAAAGTTTAGAATCAATGAAATCCATAATTATTTTCTTTAATATCTATTTTCATATCAAAAGTAAGTTCGAGTATGGTCTGACGATTGATAAGATTGATTCGTATTTATAATATCTGATTTTTTAATACTCTACCTAGGAGTAAGGAGGGTATTAGTATTTTGATATTGTAAGTTTGAGGTTTGTATCAAGAAGTAAAATAGAAGAAGCGTTAGTAGCTTCCAAACAGAAACACAAATATGATAATTGAATTTTTTTGGGTACTTTTATAAATCCCGGAATTAAGTTTGCTTTTTAATTATATTTAGTTATGATATTCAGTATTTGATATCTCGTAGTACCCAAACAAGGCATATTCAAAACAAGCACAACGTATTCTCAATGTATGTAAACGATACCAAAATAATACGTAAAAATTCCCTAATGATTTGTCAGCTACCGTATTTCGAGCCGTGTGATTCACTCATACTTGCCATGGAGGTAGAATAATAATACCAAGGTCATTCCTGGCATTATACGGTTATATATCTGGTGGCCACGGACGTGGGAACTCTATTACACTTGAGGTGGCAGAGGTGACAGACAGACAGCATCGCCGACGAGACGAGATTGATCGCTAGAATAAATTATTATTATAGTTTAATAACTGCAAGATGGATAGGCGGGTAAATAAAGATATAACAGACTTGATGGTAATTGGGAAATGTGCAGGAATGTTTAAAATGAGAAAAATATTAGTTGTTTAGTTAGAAAATTAGAATTAAATTCGTTAAATCAATTTTATCTTTTACTAATAGTAATTTATTTCATTTGAAAAAGGGTTACAACAACATATATTGATAAATATAATAATAAATTGATAAATATAATAAACAGGTTAATATATCAATTAATAAAAAACCATAAAAAACACCCTTGCCGTCGGATAATAAAAGAAAAAGAAAAAAGTGTAATTTAAAATTGTCAAAGTGTTTTATTTTGAAACTCTTTGAACACAGACTGAATGCATCAAGATTGACGTTCTAATTTTGAAACATTTGGCATTGCTTCATTGAATAATATGTTAGAATTTTCTTGTTTCTAAAATGTAACCTATTTTCATTTTATAAGCTTACTGGCTTTTGCCTTCGATTAGATTGTGTTACAAAAGTTGAATAGCTTTATTTTATTGTAATGAAAATATTACATACAGCTTATTTTTAGGTCAGTCATCTGTTACACAGACGAATGTTACACAGTTAGTGGTAAACTTTCATAAAAAACAACTTTATGTCTACCGGCTACTGGACTATCCATTTTACGAAGCATTTAGACCAGACAGAAGTAGTACTTCCATTAATTCATACGTGATCGATAGTCTATCACTCCACCTACATTATTAGTATGAATTCGTGTGGCAACAAACAAAATTTTATTTTCCGTTTAACTAAAATAAACATAGTGACGGTTTTGTAGTGAACAATCGCGCGTTCTTGGCACCCAGTGGACCGTAAAGATCGCCTGTTTCGCGTCAATGTATTGTACACTTGTACGGATACATGAATGATGTATGTGTGTGTGATGGTCTTGGAAAAATATGTTTTATTGATAAGAAGCCCCCTCTGTTCATTTATTCTTGTTGTAACTGTTTCCAAGGGAATTTTTTGATAAAATATAGCGATTTTTAGGGTTCCGTAGCCAAATGGCAAAAACGGAACCCTTATAGATTCGTCATGTCTGTCTGTCTGTCTGTCTGTCTGTCTGTCCGTCTGTCCGTCTGTCTGTCCGTATGTCACAGCCTTTTTTCTCCGAAACTATAAGAGCTATGTTGTTGAAACTTAGTGTGTAGATGTATTCTGTGAACCGCATTAATATTTTCACACTAAAATAGAAAAAAAATAAAATTTTAGGGGGGTCTCCCATACTTAGAAATGAAAAAAATATTTTTTTTTTCATCAAACCCATACGTGTGGGGTATCTATGGATAGGTCTTCAAAAATGGTATTGAGGTTTCTAATATCATTTTTTTCTAAACTGAATAGTTTGCGCGAGAGACTCTTCCAAAGTGGTAAAATGTGTGTCCCCCCCCCTGTAACTTCTAAAATAAGAGAATGATAAAACTAAAAAAAATATATGATGTACATAACAATGTAATCTAACACCGAAAATTGGTTTGAACGAGGTCTAGTTAGTAGTTTTTTTTTTACGACATAAATCGTAAACCGCAAAAAAATACTGATTATTCATTCAATAACTCAAATGTAAATAAAAAAACATTTATTTCAAGAACTTCTTTATTATGTTACTCGCTGCTACGGAACCCTTCATGGGCGAGTCCGACTCGCACTTGGCCGCTTTTAATATCTTCATATTCGGGCAGCCATTGAAAGCCATGTTTTAATAGAATTGATATAGTTACCGTATCCCTTTACTATTTCATCTATAATATAAAAATGAAAAGTGTTGGTAAGCGCATAACTTCAGAACGACTGCACCAAATTGGATGATTCTTTTTTTAATGTGTTCCTTATGGTCTGGACAAGGTTTTTATATAAGAAAAATAAGGAATAAAAATCTCAAAATTCCCACGGGAACGGGGGCGCTGCGGGTGAAACCGCGGGGCACAGCTAGTATTTAAATAAAACTAATCTACCCGTCGCGATACACTATATTGAATCTACTAATCCGGTATCAAGTGATAGCTCTAAATGAGGAATAACCTTACGAGTATACATACTTACATAAAAGTTATCTGTTTTATATTGAACATTAGAACATTCCTTCAGTTTTATACAATAGAGGAGTAATGTTTCCCGTTGCACTTATCTCAACAGATTCGAACGATAAATAAATTGAATCATCGACGTATCCCCGCTAATGCGCTACGCTTATTTATTGCCAACGCAAAATATATCTTAGAGCACATGAGCTTAAGCTATAAATTACACTGTTGAGAACAATGTAATTTGGTTGGATTGATTTTGGAAGTTGAATCTTGATGTTATTTTTAGTGTTAAAATTACCTTGAATAAGTTAAAGGTTCCCTTTGGAGAAGCACGGGGGTTTTCTAATCTTTTTTTTTCAAGGATTATACTAAGCAATAGAGAGTAAATAAAATTGGGGTATAATCCGTTTTTAAAAATTGGGGTTAATCACTATACTACAAATCAGACACTTTTCACTAGATCGATATATATGCAGCGTTCCCATTCTACGTTTTGATATGATTACTGTTAATGTGAGTCCATATTGTCACACTGTTGGGCAAAGGCCTCCCTCCAATTCCGCCATTCTTCTCGATTTAGGGTTACTAATTGCCAGTCCCTCTTGTAGGCGTAGAGTTCGTCCTGCCACCGTCTGCGTGGTCTGCGCCATGTTGTAATTAAGATTAGTTGATACCAAACATAGCATTGCTAGCATATCATAACACTGGTGAAAAGGTAGGTATATTCTTTACGGCAATTGTTAAAGTATCTATACTAATATTATAAAGCTGAAGAGTTTGTTTTGTTTGTTTGTTTAAACGCGCTAATCTCAGAAACTACTGAACCGATTTGAATAATTCTTTTTGTAATAGATAGCCACATTCAACGGGAAGGTTATAGGCTATTTTTCATCCCGAAATTCCTACGGCAACGGGTACAACGCGGGTAAAACCGCGGGGCGCTGCTAGTGTATAATATTCGACTGTTGGGCAAGGGTCTCTCAGCCAACCGAAAATATCAGTACCGTAGCGCTCGTGGCATAGTTTGACCAGCAACGTGCAGCTTGCCCCTACTTGGATGAGTGACTGATAGTTGGCATTTCTATTTGAGCGCTACCGTGCTTCGAAGGGCACGTAAAGTCGGTCCCGGTTGTTTCAAAACCATGTCCGAAGCCTTGAGGCGGTCTAAAAACTTCCGAGTTGGCCACTAACCTACTCGAAGTGAATGAGTTCCGTCGCAGCATCTTGTCTTATATCCACTCGGCGGTTCTCGTGTCTAAAATATCTATTAATTTTAATAATCTGAAGATGTTCCCTGCAGCTTCCAGTCGAAGGTGTTGGAGACGGTTTGGCGTCCTTCCAACATGAATACTCTTTATTGATGTAGGCACAGCGTTGGTTTATTATCGATATACGTCTATGACATAATCTTTTGACTATTCAATATATTTCTTACAAACAAGAACAATTTTTTACCACAAGTAGGTATTCAATGTATATCTAGCAAATAGATAGTGCTTACCGTTTACTTAAACATAAATCTTATAGTGCATTTTTCTATAATGTCCCACAGCTGGGCCCAGGCCTCTCATTTCAATGCAGTAATCAGTGCAGTGAGGATCAGAGGATCATTAGGCGTAATCACCATGCTCAACCTCTTCACCTATTGATATCTTCGATGAGGATAGTCTCGCCCAGCCGTGGGATATTACAGGCTATCAATATTTTTCTATTTTTTCATGTAAGTTTAATATTTGTAACTTTGAGGTCATTAGCAATAAAACAGCTAGCGACAATGTATTTGCTACGATTAAAATATTGAAAGATATCGTTTTAAGGAAATTACTATAGGAATATTTAATACAATATTTTCTCTTCTCTCAGTTTTGTGACGAAGACCAGATTCACTATCTCAGATTCCTGAGAGTAAGTACTTGATTTTATAATTCTGTTACAGGCTCATAATGTTTATTTATAAAACGTTTTCGCGCAAAATACGCTGTGCGTCGTCTAATCTTCATCGAGCTAATAAACTTAGCAATTTCTAGGTATTTGGAGACTGGATTTGAATGCCATTAAAATGATTTGATTCGGGTGATGTAATTTTGATGGGTTATGATATGGGAATTTAAAGAAAGGACGTTAATAAACAGCTGAGTACTAGTAATTATAAATGTTTAATTCTAATGGTTAAACTGGTATATTACAAAACCAATGAGCACCGTTATAACAGAAGATCTTTTTAAGCGATTTCCATGTTGAACATGCTTCCAATTTCAAGCTTCAAAATCCATTTTACTTCCACTGTACTTTTATTCGCATTTACCACAAAGGCCTTTGATTTATAGGACACTAGCTTTTACCCGCGACTTCGTCCGCATTAGCAACAGTATCTTATCCGGAGGGAAATTCGGGATAAAAAGTATCCTATGTCCTTTCTCAAGGTCATATCTATGTCTATACCAAATTTCAGCAAAATCGGTTCAGTAGTTTTGGCGTGAAAGCGTAACAGACAGACAGACAGACAGAGTTACTTTCGCATTTATAATATTAATATATAGTAAAAGTATGGATTACGACCTAACACTCCTTATATTTTCTGTACATAATTATCTCTAACATTATTCCATTAATCCACAGACGTTTGCAGTAGTACTTACACCAGCACATTGTTTATAAACATACATTGACTTAATTCCCGCAAGTGAATCAGCTTTGCGTCTAAAATTAGGACTCGTATTATTTTAAGAGCGCTCCAAACACATCTGCTTAAGGAATATCCCTCCTAGATTAATTACTTGGCTATTATTAGATATCATTTGTTTTGGTGTTGGAGCATGTAGGTCAAATGAGGGTAGGACAGAATTAAACAGGTAGAATTAATAAGGTAAGTTATAATGTGGAATTTAGAACGAATTTTTGTTTATGTTACTAATAATATAATAGTATGCCATCTTTATTCATTTTTCATTACATAATCTAGAGTCCTCGAACACGAGCCATGTTTGAAATGTAGTAAACAAACATTGTACTATTTAATCTAGGATAATATTTAACCGTAAATAGGGATACATACATAAAAATGCAATCTTTTAAACTAAAAGTAAAGTATTGAGGCCTTTGAGTAGGACAATACAGGCTATTGTCCCACTCAAAGGCCTCTCATCTCACTGAAGATATCAGTACAGTGATAATCACTACACTTGCAAATGCGGGTTGGTGATCTCAATCATTACATATTATAGCTATTCTAAAAAGATTTGAAAGATAAATTAGTTTCATATCCTACAAATGATTTAACCAATGCTTTGACCTTTTTTCTACCTCAAAGACCACAGCAAACATAATATTATCTGCGTTTAAAATAACGTCGTCATTTCACTCGTCAATCAAATTGACAAATCTATGACTTTTCGTTTGACAACTGTACACATTTTTGCGGGAATTTCTATTTATATTTTGTAAATTAAAAACCAACTTATTTGCTGAATGAATAATAATGATGGTACGTTAGTGTAACTTAATAAGAATGAGATAATTATCAGTCGGTCAGATTCCATTTCACTGAAGTTTTACTGAAGATATCAACTGTATACCGAGGAGTATTATTTACGTGGAAATAAAACATTAAAAATAATGCAAAAACTTTACGGCATATAAATCATAAGTTAAATATTGTAATATCTGTGATTTCCGGTATATTTCACGCGAATCCGACGTGTTATGATAATCGGTAAAGCCTAATTAAAATACGCGATGGATGGTGTCGTTTGCTGCTATATTATACAGGGTTAAGAGTTAAATGTGTGTGTTTACCTATAAGTGAGTGTAACTGAGTGTATACCATTAATTATATATTAAAGTAGTCTAGAATTTTAACTAAAACTTTATCTATACTAATAGTATAAAGAGGTATTTTTTTTAAGTTTGTTTGTTTGTATGTTCAAGCTAATCTCGGGAATTATCAGTCCGATTTGAATAATTATTTTTGTAATAGATAGCCACATTCATCAGGAAGGTTATAGGTTATTTTTCATCCCGAAATTCTCATGGGTACGGGCACAACGAGGGTAAAACCGCGGGGCACTGCTAGTATACTATAAAATTGCTAATGATGAAACAAACCAGTAAATGTACTTTGCAATTAAACAGAAATATTATAATTTTAAGCACTGGACTTTTCCTGTTCTTTTCTATATCTTTTATCTCAAAGTGTTAAGTTTTAACATGGTATAGAATTAATTAAATATAATCTAGTAAAACTGTAACTATTACAAATATAAACTCTTTTACAAAAACAATATTAAGTTACTCTTTCATTATACGAAATAAATATACAGAATGATTACTAAGTGAAAGCTTTTCGTAGCACCTTTGTAGCTACTACGGCGTAGCATAACTTCGTAAACCTTAATATTTGTAGCCGTAGCTCGCTACGAAGACTGTAACTTGATTTTTTTCTTTTTCATTCTACATACATCTTATTTCATTCGTTGCTTTATTTTAAATACTAAACCAAAATGAAACTGGTCTGTATTATATTTTGATGTGTGCAGTATGTTGCCAGCTCCAATTCATTCAAATATTTATAAACCTGGAGAAAAGTAAACAAACATACAGCTAGATTTAACATTATTCGTTATCTGTCACTTTTACTCATCCACCCATATATTTCAAATTCAAAAATACACTTATTAAAAAATATATAGGTTTTGCAATTCATAAAACTTACTGTTTACGACGAAAAATAACTATATTTATATTTATTTTAGAGCTGAATTATTTTGGATTAACATTTTGATATTTTACAGGTTTCAGGGCAGGTTATAATTTTTATTAATTTATAGTTAATAAATGTTGAACTGAAATGCATTTTTAGTTGAATATTGTTGTTGTAGTGCGGGCGGGAGAGCGGGCGCCCGCTGCCGCCCAAGTGAAAGGTAAGCTCGTCTCAAAGTGGCCGCTGTGTTCACAATCCGCCTAAAATGGGGAGATCGCGCTGGCGGTGTCGTGTTCCGCGTATAAAAAGAAATTCCGCGCCCCGCCGCCGGTCAGAACGGCTTCAAACGTGAGTACTCGCGCATCGTGCTCGTGCGCGCTCGGGAGTGACGTGCCAGTGTGACGTGCCAACGTGCCAACCGGGAGCCGTGGTCGCTCGGATTGTTTGTGAAGTGGTCATCAGTGGTGTTTGGTTCTTGGTTCACAACCGCGCAGGACTGCACAGTGATCACTACCGCCTACTGGTGCCGGTGCATTGGTAACAGCTTGTAACGAGTAGTTGTTCAGTTCATGTAACAATCAGTTGATTTGAATTCAAGTTAAAGAGGTAACAGTTGCATTAGAAAGTATTTGAATTGATTTCATGATTTTTTTTGTTTCATTCTGAATAGAATCATAAAATCAATAGTGAAGCTTGAATACTAATAGAAAATAAATAGTTTACATTAAAGTTATAGTAGGAAGTAAAAGTGAACGTAATAGTCCCAGTGACCATCAACCAGCACCATAAAAGACAATAAACAATCCGGTGACGGGTAAATCTGTTGGCGCGTTTCCAATAGTCGCGAGCGCATACCGCAGTGACGTAACATCCGCGAAGGGCCGCTCGGTCTAAGCTAATAAAAACGTGAGCGTAAAGGCGGTGTTACGCAAGCGCAGCGGCTGGCAGCGCTCCCGGGCGCGCGACTCGGGTTACACCCGCAAATAGACGCACGCGCACGCCGCGGCGCCGGCCCACTCGCTCACTCACCCCTGCTCTCTCCACAGGAAGGCTCAAGGGCTGCGTTCTCGTGTCTCGACTAGCCCAAAAGTCTCGTTAGCCCTCCGAAAATGCCGAAGCCTATCGTACAAGAGGGTGAGGACCCCGATCCGACCCCGTACCTGTTCGTTTCTCTGGAAACGAAACGTATCGACCAGAGCAAACCCTACGATGGCAAGAAGGCATGCTGGGTGCCTGACGAAAAGGAGGGCTTCTTGCAGGGCGAGATTAAGGCCACCAAGGGAGACCTGGTGACCGTCAACCTTCCCGGAGGCGAGGTAATATAACGTCATCACTTATCACCAATCAATCGATTTATTAATGTGGACTACTGAACCGAGCTTCGTGTTGAATGCGAACCATGCATCCTTGTACTTGAAGGTCAAGACACCTTGGCTATAAATAGAAGAACACATGGCTTCCATGATTATGTCATTGAATGTTTACTTGAACATACCAGTCATGATTAATTGAACTCATTAATGATAATTCTAAATGATTATTTTTTATGTTAGATAATATTTATAATGATGAAGTGTGTGGCTAATAATGTTAACTTTGATCAGCTACTTAACCTTTACATTGAATGAGCAGGAGAAGACATTAAAAAAGGAACTCCTCTCTCAAGTAAACCCGCCGAAATTCGAGAAAGTCGAGGACATGGCTGACTTGACGTACCTTAACGAGGCCGCGGTTCTCCACAACCTCCGACAACGATACTATGCGAAACTCATCTATGTAAGTAGGCGCCAAGAGCGCCTCAACCATTACTTAATATTAACTTAAACATCTCTCCCGCAGACCAAAGACTTCAAGAAGGACGTTGTAGGTCAAGTCAACCCACCTAAGTACGAGAAATGCGAGGACATGTCCAACTTGACATACCTCAACGACGCTTCAGTTTTGTATAACTTGAAGCAGAGATATTACCATAAGCTGATCTACGTAAGTCCGGCGCCGCCGCCGCGCCGAGTGGACCTTGCATGGCGAGACCAGCCTCCCTCATCTCTCAACACTGTAGACACATTTCATATTGGATAAACACCAAGTATTAAAGTGCAATCATTGCCCGTGAACGGCGCAATTGATGTTGGATTAATATCTATATTTTGATCAAAAATAGCATCATTGGCATGCCAGCTGTGGCTATTTCAGTTCTATTTATTAATCGTTGTGATATTTTTACAACTGTTGAAACTAGAAGTTTCTCTTTCGATTGGCTATTTGGCCTAGATTACGGGAATCAGTTCTGAAGTTAAAGTATTTGATTCAGATTGAAATGTGAATGTGTCTACAAGTTCTTGATGTGACTAAATCCTCTCGTTGGCCGATCTTGAACCCTCGTACCCAGGACAAGTCGGCGCGACAGGACCCGTCGAGGACTACCGTCGTTGTTTTCATTTTAGATTCTTCGTGTTCTAGAATAGTTTTTGTGTTGTGTTTAGAGACTGCTTCCTTGTCTAAGGCAACGATGGAAGCGTCCTTTCTATCTTTGTTCTAGAGCATAAAGGTATCGTTACTGTACCCTGCTCTGGATTTGTTTTCACAAGACTTTTATAATTAAGATGTTTTCTGTTGAATGACAAATATCTTTGTTGATGCCTTCCTTAATACGTTTCGTTGTGGTATTTGATATGAAAAATCCATATGCATAATTGAATCAACAAAGATGCTTGTTTAGTTTCTTGTCACAGAGATACACAGTATCAATACAATACTCTCTCTGTGTTTGTGTGTTTTTAGTTTAGTTTATGATGTTGTCGTTTATATTTCACCTCTACATAGTGTGTCATCAAATCTTGCTTCACCAAAATTTTGCAGACAGTTCCATTGCATTTACTTTGTTCGACCCTTGGTTCGACATATTATTAATTTTGACTAGTGATTTCTTATTAAATTTTCATGAAAATAACGAGATATTTGAGAATTGTCCCTTTTCATCCCAAATTGTAAACAAGAACCCCTAGTAAAGACAATGAATAAAAATGCTCTTTTACTATTTTTTCGCTTCAATGAAATTATTCCAATTTCTTTGTCACTAAGTTGACTGATCTGATATCCAAAAGAGAGAATATTCTCCACATCCTTGTTACCGTTTTTTTCATTCTCCAAAATCTCAGGGACTTCTTACCAATATGGAACCCAGTCACAAAAATCTCCAATGACATCACCAAATTTCTCTTCATCGTCACAAAACGCCACTGCAATCACAATGACCGGGACCGTTTGATCCTCATTGCCGTCACCTCACCACCGTGACAACGACTACTGTCATGACTAATTTCCCTTGACGTACACAGACGTACTCCGGTCTCTTCTGTGTGGCTATCAACCCTTACAAGAGATACCCGGTGTACACGACACGATGCGCCAAGCTGTACCGAGGCAAGCGTCGTTCGGAAGTGCCCCCTCACATCTTCGCCATTTCCGACGGTGCCTACGTCAACATGTTGACCAACCACGAGAATCAATCTATGTTGATTACGTAAGTATTTCCCATCACTACGTTTGATAAATTCTGCAAGTTTTATGAAGCGGTCATGACGACGTCAGCATACCGTAGATGTCATGAATCTAAAAATCAATCACATTACACAAGACAATACAAAGTCAATATAGAAAAATAATTAAAAAGAAGAAGTTCCGTTACATTTTGATTGAAAATAGTGTTCTCATGACAAAGTATCCATAAGACCGTAAAAGCTTGCTTAACAAAAGACATCCTCATTAAACGCCCGTCCAACTTGCCCCACAAAATGTCTAACAAAACACCAATTCACTGTACAGCGGAGAGTCTGGTGCCGGAAAGACTGAGAACACGAAGAAGGTAATTGCGTACTTCGCCACCGTCGGTGCCTCCCAGAAGAAGGACCCCGAAAGGGAAAAGAAGGGATCCCTTGAGGACCAGGTCGTGCAGACTAACCCCGTACTTGAAGCCTTCGGTAACGCCAAGACTGTGCGTAACGACAACTCCTCCCGTTTCGTAAGTATCTACCACTTCATGTTTTATTTTAAGTACTTTGAAATGTTTTGAAGTTTGAACAATTTGGAATTCATTGATTATGAATACTTATTCAATGATTACGATGGATCAATGTTACAACTAACTTATTTCAATTTTAATTCCAATTGATTTTATTGGAATGTTAAACGTTTTGGTTAATGAATTTAAGGACTTGTTACGGCTTTGATGAAGGTTACCAAAGTATACTATCTTACCTATTTCACTAAATTTTAGAATAAATAAAATTAATTAAATTAACTTTATCGTTCCGATAAATGCTATAATCTACCAACTCCATTCTCAACTCCAACTGGAGTCATTGTTGATAAAAGACGGCTTCTCTTAAATGAACGTGTTCCTGCACAAACTGTATCTTCACACCGTTACAAGATGTTCTCGTCTCTCCCCAGGGTAAATTCATCCGTATCCACTTCGGTGCCTCTGGTAAACTGGCCGGAGCTGACATCGAAACTTGTAAGTATTTCGAAAACTTAACTGTTTAGAGTTTTAAATCCTTTAGGTATAGCAAATTTCATTATGTTTAAAAAACTTTTTACATCTTAGTATATATTTTGAAGAACTTATTAATGGGGAATTTTTGCTCAAATACTTTTATTTATTTATCATATTTTTAAAGAACATTTCCCTATTACTTCCCTTTATTTACTAAGTATTAAGCATTATTACTAGATTCACTTTTTCCCTTTTACACTTTCCTCTCACTTCCACGTGTTCACATGTTCCTAACCGAAGCCGTTCTCTCCTTCAGACCTGCTGGAGAAGGCCCGTGTCATCTCCCAACAGACCCTGGAGCGTTCCTACCACATCTTCTACCAGATGATGTCTGGCTCCGTCGCCGGACTTAAGGGTACGTATCCGTAGACAAGTCAAATCAAACGATGGAGGAAGAGACCTTTCACCAGTAAAATTGTTTAAAGAAGCTGATAAAGTTATTGATCATGAAAACAGTAGATTAGATGATAATTTAAATGAATCTTTAAATAATTCATTTTTTATTAATTAATCAAATGTTGATTTTCTAAAGAGTACACACAAAAACACTTCTAAAACATCACACACAACAGAACACACACATACACTCAACTACCCGATAATAATTCTCCTTTTAATACTTAGAAATGTGTATGCTGTCAAACGACATATATGACTATTTCATCGTATCGCAAGGAAAGACTACCATCCCCAACGTAGATGATGGAGAGGAATGTACTCTTACTGATGTAAGTCAGCCCTGGGGAACAGCAGGCTGTGGTGTTGCCCGGTGTGTGGCCGGCGGCGCGCCGCAAGCAACCGGCCGCCGTCGGTGCATCTCGTCTCATACTGACAGAGATACCTTATGCTATAAGACCTTAGACTAGTCCTTACTATACCCAAACCAGTCTCTTTAGTACGGGTCTATGCATGCTTTCAAGTCAACTTAGGACACCAATTACCAAATGTGACTGTGATTGGTTGTCGTGTTATAGCCATCTGCATGTTGTCGAACGACATCAATGACTACAACATCGTGGCGCAAGGAAAAACTTCCATTCCCGGAGTCGATGACGGCGAGGAAATGAGACTCACCGATGTGAGTCCAGACATACAACTGGCTCATTTCATCATGCTCTCTCTCTTTCTATCTTTAAATTTCTCCATACATTCCGCTAACCGCTTGCCGCTTACGACCAAGGTGCTACTCGGTCTGGCCGTGTGTATGTCAGAACATTTTGGTATTTGCAGAGATAACGATGCTAAGCAACTGCATCTCGGACTATCCCCTCATTAGTCAAGGGAAGACGCGTATCCCTGGGGTCAACGACTCTGAAGAGTTCGAACTGACGGTCGTAAGTCACGAACTGAGCACGGAGCGATCTCAGATACGCGTCGATTGGTCCGTTCTGACAAAATTTTCTGACAGACACGCGAACTGCCCGCTCCTTGCAAGTGTTCAGAAGGGCTTATTGCACAAGTGTTTGTTTTTACACGGGATTGCATCCTGATCCAGCACGAGCACTCCACCAGACTAATATGTATACACACACGACACAGATAGGGCTTCGACGAATAGGGTTCCCACTGTGTTTCTAGAATTTAGTGTAAAACGTGTTGATTTCATCGGCAGAAATGTGTATGTTGTCCAACGACATCCACGATTACTATAACGTCGCTCAGGGTAAGATTACCATCCCCAACGTCGATGACGGCGAGGAATTGACACTTACCGACGTAAGTTTACATCCAGGAACTATTGTAGTGGACCTGTCACGTCACTACTCGAGCAGACGACTCTGTATTTGCAAATACAACAGTCTCGAGTTTCCTGTACAATGCACACCATGCATTGACCTCAATGGATGAAAAAACATTCTGAAAACCCCTTTTCCAAAAACATTGAATATTTTCCATATCCGAATTATTTTTAAGACCCACAATTCTCTTTTTTAAATACTTCATCTTGAACTAGATCAGGACTATACCCTCCCATATAACTGGAATAGTTACTTACAAGACAGTAACAAAGGTTATAATCCTAAATAGTATTCTTGGATGTTCAATACATTCTCAGAATACTCCTCAGAGCTCAAACACAGCAAACCTGTGCACCAAAAAAAAACGCTTTCCTAATAATGCCCGCTTTATTTGTTATTAACTCCCATTTCGCTTATCGGTTTTATTGTCAACTACTCTCTATCTAATTTTTTGACCCAGTATATTTTGCTTCATAACTTTGCTTAAGAAACTTAATATTTGAAGTATAATATAAGCTAGCAAATGTAAAAGTAACTTGACCATTCTTATATAATAATATGTTTTGCAAAAAAAACACTTTTGTAAATAAAATTCTAATTAATACCAATATTACCTATTCCGTAAAATCAATGTTCAATTAACTAAAGTAACTGTTGCCAAAAAACAAAGTAATCACATACTGGGTCAAAACGCTGTTTTCGTTATTTCTCCATTCTAATACATGTTTTGGTATTATAGCAAGCCTTCGACATTCTTGGTTTCACCCAAGAGGAGAAGGACAATGTATACAAGATCACCGCCGCTGTCATGCACATGGGAGGCATGAAGTTCAAGCAGAGGGGTCGCGAGGAGCAGGCCGAGGCTGACGGTACCGAGGTGAGACTCTACTACTCTACTCTCAACATATTTCATGAATGGTAGACAAAATAAATCTTGCTATCTTGTCTTGTATCGTGTCTATCTTGCTTGGACACTACAGTAAAAAAAATACAAAAGTAGTCATGTCCTAAAATCCTATGGGAAAAGATATAATTTTTACGAAAAACTAATACAACCTTATCTTGATTATAGGACGGTGAGAGAGTCGCCAAGCTCCTCGGCGTCGACTGCCAGGACTTGTACAAGAACTTGCTGAAGCCCCGCATCAAGGTCGGAAACGAGTTCGTCACCCAGGGTCGTAACAAGGACCAGGTCACCAACTCCGTCGGTGCCCTTTGCAAGGGTATGTTCGATCGTCTCTTCAAGTGGCTCGTCAAGAAGTGTAACGAGACCCTAGACACCAAGCAGAAGAGGCAGCACTTCATCGGTGTACTGGATATTGCTGGTTTCGAAATTTTCGACGTGAGTATCGCAGGGACTTAGAGTACAGTTACATACATAGTATGTATGCAATGGCTAAGCCTATGGTCATAGATTTGAGTGACATTCTCGAAAAGAGATTGTACGGATCATTTCATCAAGTTGGACACTAATAAATTCTTTCTTTCAGCCCTGATCTAGTTATTTAAGTTTCCCCCATATTAATGCAACTTTATTCCTTTAGTTCAACGGTTTTGAGCAACTTTGTATTAACTTCACCAATGAGAAACTCCAACAATTCTTCAACCACCACATGTTTGTGTTGGAGCAAGAGGAGTACACTAGGGAAGGCATTCACTGGGAGTTCATTGACTTTGGAATGGACTTGCTAGCCTGCATTGATCTCATTGAGAAGGTACAGCGATAGCACGGCGCTTTCGTTGGAACAATAGTACCCTGGTTCCACGATATACGTTTTCAGCTGTCTTCACCCTGCTAACTAATACATAGATGTTATAGATTAGACCTAGTGTATGATTAACTGTGTTTACTGTGTCGCTCATCTGAGTTTATGTTATAATCTAAAGTTCAACGGTTTCGAGCAACTCTGCATTAACTTCACCAATGAGAAGCTCCAGCAGTTCTTTAACCACCACATGTTCGTTCTTGAACAAGAAGAGTACAAGAAGGAGGGTATCAACTGGGTTTTCATCGATTTCGGAATGGACTTGCTCGCTTGTATCGATCTGATCGAGAAGGTAATAGTCATCGAGTGAGTTCGCCCGTCGACGCTGGGAGCTGTCCAGACGGGGTGGTGTTCGGGTGGTCTTCGTCGTGTCGAGCCAGAAGGGACAGGCTCAATTGTTGCGATCTAAAGTCTTGTGTAAAGTCGTTTTTGCTAGGGCCCAAGTGCGGAACAAAATCCGTACCCTGTGTTTACGTGTCTACCCTAACTTAACCATAACCCCTACTTATCCATGCAGTTCAACGGTTTTGAACAACTCTGCATTAACTTCACCAACGAGAAACTGCAGCAGTTCTTTAACCATCACATGTTCGTACTGGAGCAAGAGGAGTACCAGCGCGAAGGCATCGAATGGACATTCATTGACTTTGGCATGGACCTCCAAAATTGCATTGACCTTATTGAAAAGGTAGATGGCGATAAAGCAACTATTGCTTGCCTCACGCCATCTGGGTGCTCGAACAGAGTCACTACAAAACTATTTATTTAATATTATAATTTAACAATTCAATCAAGTTTTGGCTAACATTATCACTTTGGACTTTATTCGAGTCACTCAGTCAATGCTCCTATGCTCGTTGTGTTCCGTGTGATTTCTATGTGTGTTTTCTTTCTATGTTTTAGAATAAGGTCAGGGCATCAGGACACGCGTCCACCGTTTAGCACTTCACAGTAGTCCGTACCAGATAACGTATTTCGGTATTTGTTTCCATGTCCCTACTGCAGATGAACGGGTTTAATCAGCTCTGCATTAACTTTACAAACGAAAGATTGCAACAGTACTTTAATCATTTCATGTTCGTACTTGAACAAGAGGAATACGAGAGAGAAGGGATCGTTTGGACCTTCATAGATTTTGGTATGGATCTTCAACCGACAATAGATTTAATAGAAAAGGTATTAGAGATATAAAGTTTAAAGCTTTAAGGTCACAAGGCTAAAGCAGGGCTTCGAGCTATGAGCCATTACCTGCTACAGTAAATATGGCTGTACCCTTTCCTCGATAATTAGTGAGCGATATTGCTATCGCTTGACCCACACGCGCACTCCAAGCAAGCGATGCTACCGCGGTATTGTTCCTCGCAGATCAACCTGTATGGCATCTGCGAACAAATGTTAATTCTAATCACCGCCTCCCCTGTTAGGTTGCACTACAAACACTTTGATTGCCACACTTTTTATTTGCTCGACAATTTTTTCTATAAAATGCACTATTTACACTTTTTATTTGATTTATGAGTGCTTTAGATTTTAAAGTAATGCTTCTTACTATTTTGATCCGAATGGTATTTAACGAACATGGAACGCGTAAAGATTTGTATTATGTAGGCTTGAAAGTAAAATCTAGGCTTATTTTATTAGGCTGACACACAATATCCGCGATGAGAAACTGCACACTGTATTTGCATGACGCTTTTAAATATAACGCATAACACACACTACACACACAAATACACTCCCTAATGTTTAAAAGTAAATTTTCAATATTAGCAAAGTAAAAAACCGTAAAATTGTTATTTTTTACAAAAAAGTCTCACACTTGATTTGACACATTCCATAGTAAATTCACACACACACACTCGTTGCAACTAACCCTACCATGGTCTAACCTTCTCGGTACGTTTCCAGCCCATGGGTATTCTCTCCATCCTTGAGGAAGAGTCTATGTTCCCGAAAGCCACCGACTTGACCTTCGTTGAGAAGCTGAACAACAACCACTTGGGCAAGTCTGCTCCTTACCTGAAGCCGAAGCCCCCCAAGCCCGGTTGCCAGGCCGCCCACTTCGCCATTGGGCATTACGCCGGTAATGTAAGTATCAACCATACACATTACAATAAGTAATTCAGGTTTTATAGTAATTTTTCATTTTGCATTTTGGACCCCCCATTTTTTTTTAAGTTTAGCAACTGTAAACAAGCAAAACATTAAAGTCAAGGTATTTCAGAATATTCTCATAGAACTGATGTTAGGGCTTCAATAATGTCCCATTTCACGTTATCTAATGACTTGTTGTTACCAAACCAGGTCGGCTACAACATCAGCGGATGGCTTGAGAAGAACAAGGACCCCCTTAACGACACCGTTGTCGACCAGTTCAAGAAGGGTCAGAACAAGCTGCTGATTGAGATCTTCGCTGACCACCCTGGTCAGTCCGGAGGTGCCGGCGATGCCGCTGGAGGCAAGGGTACGTATCATCCCATCTTCGAAACCAAATCAAATATCTTAATATTTTATATGAATTTTTCAATAGCCCCTTCATTTTTTTAACTGGCCGGCGAAAGAAAAGGTGTCATGAGCTGTCTTACTACTTACCTGTGAACTTATACAAACGAAGATATCCATCACCAACTCTCACGTGGTACCGAGATGACACAACACCATAATCATTTCTACATGCTCTTTCTAACATTGGCAGAATTATTTTATAATCTATTTGATATATGTTTTAAAAAATCGGCGCAGGTGGAAAGCGCGCTAAGGGTTCTGCCTTCCAGACTGTATCTTCACTGTACAGGGTAACTGGCATACACTATCCGAGATTTGCTTCTGTGTCTCCGTCGCTTATCTGTCCTCGTCTATCTACGCTTGAGGCTGGCTTCTACCAGACGCATCTCCTTCATGTACATTATCATAGTCGGACTGTTTAGAGCCAGCCTTACACGCTTTCACATTAATATCATGTTCGTCAATGTATAGTTTACAGCACCGCTCATGTCGCCGGCTATGTCACAGGTCTTGTCTTCGGTCTTGTCCCGGCGCATCCCGCGTCACGTGACGTCTTGTGATGTCCTTTACTAATATTTGCTTGTTAATGTAATTCATAGGCGGTCGCGGTAAGAAGGGTGGTGGTTTCGCCACTGTGTCTTCCGCCTACAAGGTATATAAAGTTATTTATGAATTTGTTTTAGATGATTTCTTTGGTTTTTATATCACCAAAAACTGATGCAGAATCACTACATGAATGTTCTGCATCTAGTGATTTTTGTTTTAATACCAAATAAAGAGGGGTTAAGAGTCGCCTTCTCTGAAATTTGCACTTTCATCCATTAAATAATAAAAAACAATGTTTTTTGTAATGCACCCTCATCCATTGTAGTGTAGACGCACAAACTTACCCAGTGTGTCGACCAGAACTATTTCGTGAGAACAAAAGAGTACTTCGCAAAAAGTACAATGTATTCGTAACAAGCGTTTTTGTATTTGTGTTTTATGTTTTAACCAGTGTGTTTATATGTGTTCATAAAACCATAATACTACTTCAATTATATCACCTTTCACCTCATAAAATTTGCTTTCAATTTGTTTGCTTAAAATTTGTAAAATCGATTATCTACACGATAATGAACAGTTGATAATGAATGCTTGCAAATTAACGTTCTTTCTAGTTCGTAGATAGATATGATAACTAGTAAAATGTCCACAGGAACAATTGAACAACCTGATGGCCACCCTGAGGTCCACTCAGCCTCACTTCGTCCGTTGTATCATCCCCAACGAGTTGAAGCAGGCTGGTTAGTACAACAAAATTTCCTTTACATCCAATGAACTTGTATGATTCAGAAAACTTCTGGAGTTAATGTCTTGGAGTGTCCTAACCCTCGTTTCCTCCGCACAGGTCTCATCGACTCTCACCTTGTCATGCACCAGCTGACCTGTAACGGTGTGTTGGAAGGCATCCGTATTTGCCGTAAAGGTTTCCCCAACAGGATGGTCTACCCCGACTTCAAGCTCCGGTAAGTCTCCATCGTAAACAAACGCCGACCTAATTCTTTTCTATTTCAGTTCAAACACTCATCCGCGAAATATTTTACGACTATTCGTATCGCCCACTTTATTTTAATATTTAATATCAAGGGATTAAAATTATTTTGGAACATCATATTTTCCGGTCGCGAGTCTAAACAAAATTCTTTCAACTCTGGAACGATCGGATTTATTTTATTTCGGTTGCAAGGATTGACGTCATCGGAACAGTCATGCATGTCTTAGTAATGGTCTAAAATTATTTTGATGTTACCTGAGTGAGTGACACCTGCGTACAGGTGTTTCATGATAGGCAGATGTTGTTTGGAACGCTATAATTATACGATGACTGATGTTGTTTAAATAAACAGTTACATGATTCTTGCGCCCGCCATCATGACTGCTGAAAAAGAACCTAAAAACGCTGCGGCTAAGTGTTTGGAGTCTGTCGGACTCGACCCTGAGAGCTATCGTATCGGTCACACCAAGGCAAGGATAAATACCAGATGATCCCTTTCCGGGATGTGGTGACAGCATGACCTAGTTCGACTTCGAGATCGCTCTAAACATAGAGCTCGTTTTTGTATTTTTTACCCTCTAGTTTGTACCTGTACCTGCACCGGAAACATCGAAACTTGAATGCACCCTTCAGATTTTTTTTACCCCATTGTTAGAAAAATGTGCTAAAACACATGACTGATTTTATCCCTCATCATACCGAAATGTTTTTGTATCTAAAACAGTAGTTGTTACTACTTGACGGCATTTTGGAAACCTTTTACCGAACAGTGAAACCCTATACCCGTCCACCAAGTATGCAGAATGAATACTTTACAAAGACCAGACCCTCATTGTGTGCCCATATTATTTGATAAATAGTTACAAGATCCTGGCCCCTCAAGCTGTGGACAAGGAAACCGATCCTAAGAAGATCGCTCAAGTGATCCTGGAAGCCACTGGCTTGGATGTCGAGTCCTACCGTCTCGGCCACACCAAGGCATGTCCTGAGCCCCTCGTAGTTAGCGGTTTGCGGCGAGCGATCCCATTCCACCCGCCGGATTGCTAGCTTTGACTTTTTATTGCGCTTTGTCAAATTAGACTAGCACCATATGAGACCGGTGTCGTAATTTGATTTAGAACCTCTAGATCTAGGACCTAGAATGCTTAACCCAAGGAGTCCAAACCACGTAGACTTCTTAGATGTTCCTTTCTCCTTTTTACCTATAACATATACAGTACACACACTTTATTATGTATGTAATCCTCACAACGCAGATACAAAATTCTGTGCCCGAACCTCCTCAAAGAGCCTATTACACCTGAAAAAGCCACTGAGAAAATTCTCGAGCATACCGGCTTGGACTCGGAGTCTTTCAGGCTCGGAAGGACTAAGGTAGTCACAGCATGCCAACACACACACAATAAATCTGCACACATCTATGACGCATGAACCTATAACATTGTATCCTAATTTTCCTATTTATTGATGTAATAATCCTCGTCCTTTTTCTATGATTGGTATCAAAACGCTTGTACTAACTAAACTCGCTACAATGTGTTTATGTGTACCGTCTCTGACGAGGCGAACTCTCCCTAACACTTTACCACGTACGAGCAGGTGTTCTTCCGTGCCGGAGTCCTGGGTCAGATGGAAGAGTTGCGTGACGACAGGCTGTCCAAGATCGTCTCATGGCTCCAGGCCTTCATCCGCGGTTACCTTTCCCGCAAGGAGTACAAGAAGCTGCAGGAACAGAGGTAATACTCGACAACAAAGTGGGAACAAAGCTTTTGTTTCAACTCAAAGCTTCCGGTGTACTAAAGTCATGATATCCCAACAGGGTCGCTCTCCAAGTTGTCCAGCGCAACTTGCGCAAATACCTGCAGCTCCGCACCTGGCCCTGGTGGAAGATGTGGCAGAAGGTCAAGCCCCTCCTCAACGTCACCCGCGTCGAGGATGAGATTGCGGTGAGTGTCTATGGTTAATAAATCTGATCGATTCGCTTACCGTGTTAGCGGGTGATTCAGGTTCCCACAAATAGCCCGGGCCGCGCCCACCTGTCGGTTACGCGACACCGCAGCGCACCTGCTGCGCCATTTGTGGAGTCCAGTGGGCCGCCCCCGCGCGCCGGGCGGGGGCGGCTGGAGCGCGCTCGCTGGAACTCTCCAGCCGCCTGCAGTAGTGGAGCGGTCCGCGGCGCGCGCACCACCCTCTAACTCGAACGAACCGATCACACTTGCATTCCTTTATAGATTTTTTTTATTTATGTTTTAATTTATAAATAATAGTAATTTAATAAAACGATGGCCGAGATATTGCATAATATATCTGAGTGGGACGGGAAATATGAAAACGAGGTGATGTTGCAGAAACTCGAGGAGAAGGCACAGAAGGCCCAGGAGGCTTTCGAGAAGGAAGAGAAGCTCCGCAAGGAGGTGGAGGCCGTCGCCGCTAAGCTGCAGGAGGAGAAGACCGCCCTGCTGTCCAAGCTCGAGGCTGAAGGTGGCTCGCTCAACGAGACCCAGGAGCGCGCCGCCAAACTGCAGGCGCAGAAGGGAGACCTCGAGAACCAACTCAGGGTGAGTAATACTTGCCATTTATCACCCGGTATTATTATACACCTCTCCACACATACTCAACATTTTATTAATAACCGCAATAAAATGTGATGATGGATTCCGGGAAGTGAACACGAACTGAAATAGCTGTTTATATAAAAGGTGTATAAAAATATTTTTGCCATGGAACATCACGTGTTAATTAGGAGGGGCTAGGTAAATTTTGCATTTATTTTTGCTGGAAGTACACCTTATGGTATTAATAAACATAGACATAATACAAGCGCAGGTATCGCCTACGATATAATTTAAAATAGAATTCTTACACATAATATTTCAGTGAAATTAATTATGTAGGTGAAGGGAAACTCATTTGATTGATGAATATCATTCGCACCTCCTTACCGCATATCTAATGACGCAACTACAAGTTAAAGTACTAGTCGGTTACAGTGTTGCGAATAGCACTTGCGGGTTTTCGATTGACGTGATTCCTTAAATAAACATTGAATTTGTTTATACGAGAAACAGTTAACACTGTTAAAAATATACTTTCGAGCCTGCAACTTGCAAGATTTTATTGCGAATAGGTTATTAGGAACAATTTATCTACTGATTGAAGAGAAACAGATGCTAACAATAAAAATAAACACACTCCTACGCAATCTGGAACAAATAGCGATTCGAATTCTAATGTAATATTGTGGTATCACAGGACACCCAGGACCGCCTCACCCAGGAGGAGGACGCTCGCAACCAGCTGTTCCAGGCCAAGAAGAAGTTGGAACAGGAAGTGTCTGGACTCAAGAAGGACATCGAAGACCTCGAACTGTCCGTCCAGAAGTCCGAACAGGACAAGGCCACCAAGGACCACCAGATCCGCAACTTGAACGACGAGATCGCCCACCAGGACGAGCTCATCAACAAGTTGAACAAGGAGAAGAAACTCCAGGGAGAGTCCAACCAGAAGACCTCCGAGGAGCTCCAGGCCGCCGAGGACAAGGTCAACCACCTCAACAAGGTCAAGCAGAAGCTCGAGCAGACCCTTGACGAGCTCGAGGACTCCCTTGAGCGCGAGAAGAAGCTGCGCGCCGACGTTGAGAAGCAGAGGAGGAAGGTCGAGGGTGACCTCAAGCTCACCCAGGAGGCCGTCGCCGACCTCGAGCGCAACAAGAAGGAGCTCGAGCAGACCATCCAGCGCAAGGACAAGGAGATCTCCTCCCTCACCGCCAAGCTCGAGGACGAGCAGTCTCTGGTCAGCAAGCTCCAGAAGCAGATCAAGGAGCTGCAGGGCCGCATCGAGGAGCTCGAGGAGGAAGTCGAGTCCGAGCGCCAGGCTCGCGCTAAGGCTGAGAAGCAGCGCGCCGACCTCGCCCGCGAACTCGAGGAGCTCGGCGAGCGTCTCGAGGAAGCCGGCGGTGCCACCTCTGCCCAGATCGAGCTTAACAAGAAGCGCGAGGCTGAGCTCAGCAAGCTGCGCCGTGATCTCGAGGAGGCCAACATCCAGCACGAGTCTACCCTCGCCAACCTCCGCAAGAAGCACAACGATGCCGTCGCCGAGATGGGTGAGCAGCTCGACCAGCTCAACAAGCTCAAGGCCAAGTGAGTACCATTACCATTTACTATTCAAACGTATTATCTGAATTTCATCAAAATCGGACAGTAATCGTTTTTTTGGAGTTGTGGTATAAAATTCCAAAAATAGACTGAAGTACAAAATATATTAATGAACTTTAATACGAAATCCAGGGCTGAGCATGACCGTGCGTCTTGCTACAACGAGCTTAACAACACCCGCGCGGCTATCGATCAAGTTGCGAGGGAGAAGGTACCATGTCGTTCTAGAGGCATGACACCGCACGGGTTGAACCTTGCATGGAACATTTTGTACCCGACACCACACACAGACATTGATTACTACTCCCATAGGTCCCGGGCCGGCTGAAACGATTCTTATCACTTGAGTACTAAACACTTTTTGTAATATTCTATCCATCCAGGGCTGAGAAAGAGCGCTCTCAATACTTTAGCGAAGTCAATGACCTTCGTGCCGGTCTCGACCACGTGTCCAACGAAAAGGTACACGAAAGATGTAAAAAATGTTATGGCCTTTGCAGGACAAATATTGCTTCGCAGCTTATTGCAAAAAAGGATTAAAGTAAAATTTTGTAAATATATCTCGAACACAACACATGAAAACACATAACCAGCTCCTATTATAACTATGAATAACAACATAGACTAACTCAAAGACTCATGACACCAATTGAAATAAAAAGCTGAAACTGCTTTTATGTTTTTGCGATTTAATTACCCAATAACTATAACCATAAATTAAACCGATAATCATAGATCTTAAATATTTTATTGCTAACATTTTATGACGGAAACTAATCTGATTTTATTTTTAAAACAATATTAATATTTCAACTAAAAATAACAAAATAATTCACTAATTAATCCTAATCCACGGTAAGTGAGTTGTTCAATTTACTAACATATAACGAAAATATCACAAAAAAAAACAATCATATCAGTCGACACGATCATTGTACAATACACATCTCATTCGATATCTTTTTTACTATTATTCGATATCGTTAATAGTTCGAGATATTGATGGTTGTTTGTGTGACAGGCTGCCCAAGAGAAGATCGTCAAGCAGCTGCAGCACCAGCTCAACGAGGTCCAGAGCAAGGCTGACGAGGCCAACCGCACCCTCAACGACCTGGACGCTGGCAAGAAGAAGCTGTCCATCGAGAACTCCGACCTGCTCCGCCAGCTGGAGGAGGCCGAGTCCCAGGTGTCTCAGCTGTCCAAGATCAAGGTGTCGCTCACCACCCAGCTCGAGGACACCAAGAGGCTCGCCGACGAGGAATCCAGGGTAAGTCATGAACATTTTCAAAGAGATTCAATACTTCTATTGGAGTGTTATTGTCCAATTGTTGTTTGACTGGGTGTTAATAACGCTTGTCTATTGCCAACAGGAACGCGCTACCCTTCTTGGCAAGTTCCGCAACTTGGAACACGACCTGGACAACATCCGCGAACAGGTCGAGGAGGAGGCCGAAGGCAAGGCTGACCTGCAACGCCAGCTTTCCAAGGCCAACGCCGAATCCCAGCTGTGGCGCTCCAAGTACGAGTCCGAGGGTGTCGCCCGCTCCGAGGAGCTCGAGGAGGCCAAGCGCAAGCTCCAGGCCCGCCTCGCCGAGGCCGAGGAGACCATCGAGTCCCTCAACCAGAAGGTTGTTGCCCTCGAGAAGACCAAGCAGCGCCTCGCCACCGAGGTCGAGGACCTGCAGCTCGAGGTTGACCGTGCCACCGCCATCGCCAACGCCGCCGAGAAGAAGCAGAAGGCCTTCGACAAGATCATCGGCGAATGGAAGCTCAAGGTTGACGACCTCGCCGCCGAGCTCGACGCCAGCCAGAAGGAATGCCGCAACTACTCCACCGAACTGTTCCGTCTCAAGGGTGCCTACGAAGAAGGCCAGGAGCAGCTTGAGGCCGTCCGTCGTGAGAACAAGAACCTCGCTGACGAAGTCAAGGACCTCCTTGACCAAATCGGTGAGGGTGGCCGCAACATCCACGAGATCGAGAAGGCCAGGAAGCGCCTCGAGGCTGAGAAGGACGAGCTCCAGGCCGCCCTTGAGGAGGCTGAAGCCGCCCTCGAACAGGAGGAGAACAAGGTCCTCCGCGCTCAGCTCGAGCTGTCCCAGGTCAGGCAGGAGATCGACAGGCGCATCCAAGAGAAGGAGGAGGAGTTCGAGAACACCCGCAAGAACCACCAGCGCGCCCTCGACTCCATGCAGGCTTCCCTCGAAGCCGAGGCTAAGGGCAAGGCTGAGGCCCTGCGCATGAAGAAGAAGCTCGAGGCTGACATCAACGAGCTCGAGATCGCTCTCGACCACGCCAACAAGGCTAACGCCGAGGCCCAGAAGAACATCAAGCGCTACCAGGCCCAGATCAAGGACCTGCAGACCGCCCTCGAGGAGGAGCAGCGCGCCCGTGACGATGCCCGCGAACAGCTCGGCATCTCCGAGCGTCGCGCCAACGCCCTGCAGAACGAGCTGGAAGAGTCCCGCACTCTGCTGGAACAGGCCGACCGCGCCCGCCGCCAGGCCGAGCAAGAGCTGGGAGACGCCCACGAGCAGCTCAACGAGCTGTCCGCCCAGAGCGCTTCCCTGTCCGCCGCCAAGAGGAAACTCGAGTCTGAGCTGCAGACCCTGCACTCCGACCTCGACGAGCTCCTCAACGAGGCCAAGAACTCCGAGGAGAAGGCTAAGAAGGCCATGGTCGACGCCGCTCGCCTCGCTGACGAGCTCCGCGCCGAACAGGAACACGCCCAGACCCAGGAGAAACTCCGCAAGGCCCTTGAACAACAGATCAAGGAACTGCAGGTCAGGCTTGACGAGGCCGAGGCCAACGCCCTCAAGGGAGGCAAGAAGGCCATCCAGAAGCTCGAACAGAGAGTCCGCGAGCTCGAGAACGAGCTTGATGGCGAACAGAGGAGACACGCTGACGCCCAGAAGAACCTCCGCAAGTCCGAGAGGCGCATCAAGGAGCTCAGCTTCCAGGCTGAGGAGGACCGCAAGAACCACGAACGCATGCAGGACCTCGTCGACAAACTGCAGCAGAAGATCAAGACCTACAAGAGGCAGATCGAGGAGGCGGAAGAAATCGCCGCCCTCAATCTGGCCAAGTTCCGCAAGGCGCAACAGGAGCTGGAGGAGGCCGAGGAGAGGGCAGACCTCGCCGAACAGGCCATCAGCAAATTCCGTGGCAAGGGACGTGCAGGATCCGCCGCGAGAGGAGTCAGTCCGGCGGTAAGTGTCACTCACTAACCATTACCTAACAATACTCTTTAAATGCTTTGAGACTAAATCGAATTCTTTCATCGTAGGCGTCCGTTAAAGGGCGTGTCTAAACAGCACTGGAGATTTATGTAAGTTGGCAACGTTTTGTTGCACGCTCCCCACAGCACCAGGAACAGTGCGATACTCCTCTTAGATAGAACAATGTTATAGTGTCCCAGATTTGAATTATATTTATCTACGAGACATATTTATTGTAATATTTTGGCGAGGCATGTCCAGACAGTCCAGCATGTATTGTGCCCTGCACGTGTGTCCGGCAGCGAGTCGAGGTGGTGTCATCGTGTCATATAACGTGTCGTTTGTGTTGCAGCCCCAGCGCACGCGCCCCGCCTTCGACGGTTTCGGCACCTTCCCACCTAGGTTCGACCTGGCGCCCGAAGATTTCTAAACGTTCCACTACACAAGCAAATAACGGACTGTACAGATTTTTCGTTAATGTAACTTTTTATACATAGCAATTATTAAATGTGTTACGAAAGCGTGAAAATATGAAAACGAGAAACTGTAAAAATTTTTGTAAGCCAAATAAAAAAATATATACACTGTTAGTGATCTAATCTTTTTACGAAAGGATATTTTGTATCTTGTTGATATTTATTTATATAATTTATTAGTCGCGCGAGGCGAGCGAGGCGCGCGGTGCGCCCGCGCAGCTCTCAGAGACACGCCCCCCACCCCCGCACCGCGCCGCGCCGCGCGCCCCCTCGCGCCGCTTCCACACTTGACATCTAATAAAGCGATATCGTTGTCATAAAATACTTTAACAAAACTAGTTTCATTTATTACTATAAGCCCCATGTTAATTTTAAGTATACACCCTCACACAACATCCACACTTATCAATATAAGGGAGACAACAGAGCTATGCTATCATTTTAGTGTCCACCAATAATATTAAGCTTAGTATAGCAACCTAACAGACTAGCAAAACGTAGCTCTGGTGCAAAGGTGATAAAAATATACATAGGCAGGAATCTTGAGGTTGTTGAGGCTTTCAAAGAAAAGATATCACATACAAACTGTACATTTAATATACAAACATTAGGAACTGGTCAGCGGGTCCGACTCACTTAACTAGGACAAACAAGAAAGTTGTTTTGAATAACATCAGTGCATTGCAATAAATTATTCGGTTACGAAGTCATGACTAATGACTATCACATAAAAATCAATGATGGGTCTTAAAAACATAATCTCATGCTAATACGCCAATCCACGGTCTCGATATAAAATATCAAATCCGTTCCAATAAATGCAGATAAAACTGTTTTGAAGACTTAAATACTATATCACTATTTACAATACTCTACAAATAAATCAACTTCTTAAGACTAGGAAAGCAAGTGCTAAGATCATTCCATAGAGGCCGTTCTCTATATGAGCGTTGTTCGTATTTTCGGGTTCCAAGGCCTCTGGGTGTCTATACTCCATGCTGCAGAACTCCAGGTTAGAGTCCCTGAAGCGTTCGAACTTTTCTTTGAACTCTAACCAGGTACATCCCTCGCTGGGGCAAAGAGAGGTTTCTTTTTCGTTAACGTAGATTTGGACAGTGTAGTCGACATTCTCGCCTTTGTTGCAGCTAAAAAAATTAAAAGAAGTAATAAATATATATTCCGGACAAATTTACACACACACTATGCTTAAGCTTATATTGTGGAATCTAACTAACGGATACTACACAAATACTGTTTTTGACACCTAGACGCTGTCGCCAACAACTATGTCTTCACATATTGTTGACTCCGGGCGGGAATCGGACCCGCAACCCCCGACACAGTAAGCGCTCCCACATGCCACTGTGCCAACGGGCTTAAATACTTTTATGTTGAGGTTCCTTTCTATGGTGTTAGGTTCACATCTGTTAGATGTGATAGGTGATAGCCGATAGGTGCATTTCTACCTCAGCGCTACCTGACTTCCTAGGACATGTTATTATTGGTCTCGGTCTTTGTTATCGAAAGACCATGTCGGAAGCCTTACGGCGCGTGGTCTAAAACTTTGACCCTAGAGTTAATCGCTATAACCTATTCAAACATTCTTACTGCACTAACAGAAACGAAGAAACTCTGTTTTCTATTTGTCCTCAGTAAAATATCAAACATTCCAATAGTTTGGAAAATTAATCACTAAATAGTCAGTCATAAACTCAGTCCCTGAACAATCAGGGAAGGAAAATAACGTCATTGAAATACAACTAATAATGATCAGCTGTTATCATAACTTTCGCTTATCAAGTGTTGTCATCTGCCGGACATAACCAGCGGTAGCACATGCTATTGATAAGAAATCACGATCATCGATACGCCGGCACATCAAATGAAGAGTGATCTGATAAAGGTTGTATCGGACACACCCACTTTATGACGATAAGACTGATACGAGGTAAGCTTGATAGCTGAGTCGCAAGAGTATCGAAACAGTTTTCGACCGTCGATTTTGCTTTTTCCGTACGCACGTTGCAGTCTATCCATTAGCTTAGCTTAGTCTTTATAAACATTATTTTAATTGACAAGTGACAAATTGGCGTAATGTATCATACAAAATAATTGCTATCTAAAAATGTTTTAACCTTAGCCATTCCACCCCTATTTTATTAACATATGGAATCACTTGACTTAACGCGCTGAACAGGTAGTCCTACTAATATTATAAGTTTGTGAGGATGAATGTATGTTACTCTCTCACAAAAAAAAATCAGGACGGATTTAGATGAACGCATGGGATACATTTTATCCCGAAATTGCCGCGGGAACGGGTACAACTCGGGTAATACTGCAGGGCGCGGCTAGTGTTATAATAAAAACTAGCAGCGCCCCGCGGTTTTACCCGCGTTGTACCCGTTCCCGTGGGAATTTCGGGATGAAAAATAGCCTATAACCTTCCCGATGAATGTGGCTATGTATTACAAAAAGAATTATTCAAATCGGTTCAGTAGTTTCTGAGATTAGCGCGTTTAAACAAACAAACAAACAAACAAAACAAACTCTTCAGCTTTATAATATTAGTATAGATGTACGATCGACGATCGTATATATTTGTTGATCCGATGATATCTCCGATCATTGGTTGATCACCACCACCTGTTTTTAAGCCTAAAACTTACTCACACGCGTAAGGCCCTAATTTGCATACTTATACAGAAATGGTAATTCTATTTCATTCTATTCTACTGACAAAAGCCTACGGCAAAGAAAAGTTTAACGTACAAAGTAAGCAAGACCCTGTAGTTATTGTCTTTAGCATTCGTTCAAGCACCATTCACATATTAAGAACAAGAAGACTACGCTTCTATGTGATGTTAATAAGTAAATTATACTTCCTAATTATGGAGACTAATGCGACTAATGCGAATTGGTATTTAGTTTAAGCTTCCAGTAGAAAATTACCAAAAAATTATGACCGAAAAATTCCTCGTCCTTCGGTTTTAGAAGTAGGTTGAAAATTTGCTTAATACTCTTTGTTATCACAACCTATATACAGGTGGTGAATTATCAAACATTTAAGTTCAGAATTCCAGTCTACGGCGACACTACAACGCATGATCTGATAACCTCAAGTCTCTCACCTAACAATACATATAAAAAATACGTGTCACGTTGTCTCTCCGCGATGGACTCCTAAACTACTGAACGGAGTTCAAATTTGTTTTGCACACCGTGTGCAATTTGATCCAACTTGAAAGCTAGGATAGCTTACATCTCAATTTATAGTGATTAGGGTGGTCCACGCCTTAATTTTTATATGGCAAAACTACGATTGCTCAGTTAGTACTTTTTCTAAATCCTCACCTGTTCAAAACAAAAAGAATGTTAACAGCAAAGTTGCCAATAAAACTTGTCTTCCACATTCTTTCATCTTTGATCTCTTTGTAGTGTAGAGCTGGCTCGTCCTTGTACAGTCCCAAAGCGCAGAAAACCATCTCGAGCATGGTGTCATGGGTGAAATAAGCTGCTATTTTCTTGCCAGTTCCGTTCACGTAGCTCTCCATATGGTTGAACAGTTCTTGCATGGGTAGTTCTCCAAGGCGTTCGTTGACCTAAAAAGATTATTTGCTCAATTGCTAGCAAGTTTATTAGGAAAAGGCTCTATGTACTGTATACCCTAAAAGGCTGTATTTACTTACTAATACTATGAAGAGGTACAATTTGTAAATGTGTTTGTATGTTCGGCCTAATCTCGGAAATTTCGAGTCCGATTTGAATATTCATTTTTGTATTAGGTAGCTCTATTCAAGAAGAAGGCTATGATTTATCCCGAAATACCCACGAGGACGGGCAAAACGCAGGTAAATCCACGGAGCCCGACTAGTCACTATATAAAAGCGTTAAATATTTTAAAAAAGTACTTGTCTTCTAGCTATTTCTATACCCCGTCTACACCATCGACTAAACGTTGTCTGAAGTGGACTACGTGTGAGGTGGTGCTATGTTACGCTGTTGGTTAAAAGATGACCTTCGAACAGGATGATTTTCTCTCCAAATATGTGTTCCGAATTACTTTGAAGCTCAAAAGATAAATCCTCACCCAAGACCCATTCGAAAGCATAAGGGTCTTATTCATAAACGCTTATTAACAGCATTTTAGCTATCAAATGTTTTGTCCCTTTCTGACATATACTATTTTTCAAAGAGCAAAAGAGACAAAACATTCTATAAGAGTGTGTGTTTATGAATAGGGTGGTAAATCCTCACCCAAGATCCATATCCATTTCTGTAATAATGCCTCAGGTCGTCTCTGTACTCCAAGAACACGAGATCGTTCTTGGTGAAGACCGTACACCAGGGTGACTGCAGCTCCTTGTTCCACGACCTGTCGAAGCGGCAGAGCTCGTAGAAGGAGTAGATGTCGTCAGCTGATAAGACTGTCGATATACCTAGACGCTGCTGGACCGCTCTTTGGACCTAAAATGATAGTAAAGTAGGCTATACACACAAACTTCGAAGATCTGCTCTTTCGTAGCAATGCTTGATTAAGGATGGGCTGCTTCAGATTACACTTACGCACCAGTAAACGTTAACATAAAATGTCAGTCTCAACAGAGGTAAGAGAATTAAAAATAGTGCCTTTCTACTGGCCGCCCGAATAACTTTAACAGATGGTTATTTACGTTATTAAACAACGCGTTTTATTTAGCAGATATTGGGCAAGTACCTTTAACTATTTAACGAACGTATGTTAAGTCTAAGAAGAACTGACACTTTTTCAAGTGATTTGGTTGGTGGATTCTAAAGTCGTTATGTTATTTTTGCGTGTCATTGGCATACATTGAGCAAACCAGAACATAGCCAGTAATCCGCATGACTGCACCATCATGCCTATTAAAAAATAAAATATTAAAAATAATATACTGAAAGTAATATACTCGTAGTGCAGGCGCCTTTAAGACCGCACTGATTTTAAATTGATGAAAGTGATCGCAGTAACCAATCTTATGTATTACGGTAATTACGCCTACTTAATCTTTTTCCTAAGCCTAATTAATCACGATCTTGATTGCATTGTAGATACATATCAAATCTGCACCTAATCAGTTCTGATTGAAATCTACAATGATCAAGATAAAAATATGATTGCCTTCGAAACATAACATTATTAAATAGACGTTTAGTAGAGACACAAAATGGAAGCACTTTAACAACTGTACTTCTTTAATATTCTATTTAGAATAATACGAAAAGACCGTCTCACAAAAGTATCAAAGTTAAGTCAAAGTCAAATATTTTTATTCAGTTTTGGCCCCACAGAGGCTCTTTTGAACGTACCACCGTGCGTTCCAGTATGATAACTTCATAAATAATAAAATCAATATATTAAGTCTAAAACCTCCAACGGGTCTTCAAAAAAAGTATTAGCCTATAATGTTCCACTGCTGGGCAAAGGCCTCTCATCTCACTGAAGATATCAGTACAGTATAGTGAGGAGGTAAATGAAATAAATAACTTACAACTCCGAATTCCGACGTGTTGAAGTATCCCTCCATCATATTGTCCAAGACTTCAGAAATCTTTACCTCTTGTTGATATCTGTCGCAGTTCTCGTACGGCTGTTGGGAAAACAAGTGGTCTTCAATGTAACTTTTTCTTGGGTTTGGAGCCATGAATAGAATATTATGAGATTGTGAGGATTCTCTGAATATGTGAGTCTAGATTGATGGTCAAATAATGTGCCTAAACTAAAAAAAACCAGCTCGATAGTAATTCATGAAGCGGAATTAAACTGATGGAAAGTTAAGCTGTTTATACATATACGTACTCGTATACATAGCAGATATTATGTATGCAATAGAACATAACACATATGTATGCACATCACGCCGAGCGCAGTAAATACTGCGTCAGTTTCCATTTCGTGATGCACATCATGTACGATATACGATATACGTAATATGAGTTATTCTTTCAATAACAAATAGAATACTAACCCTCACAACATCGTCTCTCAATCTAGCCTGATCCAGAGACAAAGGCAAACCAGTTCCCTCTGTCAGACCTTGAATGAAAGCCAGACCACTGACAACAGTTCTTTGTTCATTAGTCGGCCTGAAGTAGTAGTCATTAGCGGTTCCAAGGAGAAGTGAGGGGAATTTCTCGCGGAGTCTGGACCCAATGCCGTACAGTTCGGTGTAACCGGTGCCCGTGAGGAACGACTGCGATTCGTCCAGGGTGGTGTTCCATGTCCATTGTTTGAATAGGTCTATGTCCTGGAAGGAGTAGATTGGGTGAGTAAAATGTAGATTAGTGACCAGTGTTGGCATGGGAAATTTGCATTAACTATAGGAAGTAATTTAGTAAGTAAGCCTGTAATGTCCCACTGCTGGCTAAAGGCTTCTCATCTCACTGAACCTGATTGCCCGAAAAGTAAGATGATTCCGTGCTTCGGAGGGCACGTTAAGTCGTCGGTCCCGGTCACTTTCTACGGATAGTAGTCGTTACATGAGTCATGTCAGAGGCCTTTGGCGACTCTATAACTCTGACACCAAGATTGGTCAGGTTGACCATCCACTCGATGAAGAAGATCTCACTGAAGATATCAGTACAGTGAGGAGGATCACGCTTGCCGAATGCGGGTTGGTGATCTCAAACTCGAGCCATGTTTGAAAAGTAGGAAACATGTTTGCGCTCGACCCGGGAATTGAACCCTCAGTCTGTGCATTGTTATATAATTTTGTATATAAGGACATGTTTGCACTGTTTGTTTTCCTGTGAAAATAAATAAATAAATATTCGTTTAAGACAGTCTAAATGGCTTCACTATGGTCTATTGATTAAAACATCCATTTCCTCTTCCCCTGGACCCCCGCAAAGTGTGGACGTGTCTAAATAAACCTATATTTATTTATTTTAATTAATAAATTAAAATTTTAGAAGATAAATTCAGTGCTGAATAATAGGGCAACATAAGCAAGAGGTAGTCTCCAAATAGCGTCGTGGTCTCTATGCAATCATAAGTGCCTGGTATCTCAAGAAGACGCTAGCAAGGTAACAAACAACTAATAACTAGTTTGGGGCAAGAAACTATAGAAATACGTAAACAATAGAGGCCCCGCCCATATCTACTGATAACAGCACGCAGTCACGCCCACCTGCGTCGATATTTCGCACACTGCGTACGCGCACTTATCTGTGTGGGTGAACCGGTCCCGTACTGCACTGCAACCACTAAACGTTTATGTTCGCCTAGTACTTTTGCCAACAATAAAATAAAACTGCGAAACTTTGCGTGCCATCCACTTGCCATCTCACTACCGATCATCGACTCTTATGCGCTTATAACGTCCTAGTACAATTGAAGTTAACAGCAATAACCTACCCGAGCTAACAATGTCGGTTAAACGCACCCCGCCAAATAAAAACAATGATAATATGTCAAAGGTTCGGGCTAGTGCGTTACACTATGATTCCGAACCGGACTTAGTAGAACACAAAAGCGACTACGAACATGTGTCTCATAGGACGAACAAAAGACGGGCTGTGAAAACTCCTCCGCAATCTGAATTTGACAATACTCATAGTATTGAAGAAGTCATGCAGGAAATGCGCACTTTATTTAGTTCACTGGCATCTCAACAAGAAGTACGTTTTCGAGAACTGCAAACTAGTATTCAGAAGCAAAATGAGGAGATTAAAGAGAGTTTAAGTTTTCTATCGGATAAATACGATGCGGCTATGGCCCAGATTGAGACGTTACACTGCGAGAAGAAAGAGGACAAAAAACGTATAATTGCGCTAGAAGATAGAGTTGACTTTTTGGAAAGAAAGAGCTGTTCGACATCAATTGAACTCAGGAACGTGCCGAAACTTACCACTGATCAAAACACTTTTGAAGGGAAAGGCAATCTTCTTACATTTATCTCCGACTTGGGCAAACTTATTGATACTGATATCAGAGAAGAAGACATAAAGGACATCTACAGAATGAAGCCAACTAGTAAACCAAATGCCGTGGGAACTATTATTACCGAGTTTTCTTCAGTACTTAAAAAGGAGAAGGTCTTCGTGGCGATTAAAAAATTCAATAAAGCTAAAGATATAAATAATAAGCTACATTCTGGTTACTTTAGCATTCAAGGAGAAAAGAATCCCATATATGCTTCGGAGAGTGTTACGAAAAAGACTGCCAAACTGTTCTCACAAACCAGGGAATTTGCTAAACGAAATGGTTACATATGCTGGATTATTCGTGGTGTTATTTTTCTACGTGTGAGCGACGATAAACGTGTTCAGATTAAGTCCGAGCATGATCTTGCTAACATAAATAGTAATGCATGACTAGTATTAGTTATATACTTAGATATAATGTTTTGTTTAATTCTTCATAT